>CM059601.1:97620000-100020000 GCA_030412105.1 Cyclura pinguis
GAACTGGAGCTGTTTACCTTTGTGACAACCGCCAACAGCACAGCAAGGATAGAGCTTATGAATTGTGATTGCAGTTACCAGTCAAGCCACATTCATGGGAGAACAACAGCTTGTGCTGGCTCTTTCCTCAGTGTTTTCTTCTTATTTTGTAAAGGCTGGTTTCTTAAGGTAGTAAAACCTTATTGAAACATTGCTGCATTTTCTCTGCTGGAAGACTCATTCAATGTTAGCTGCTTATATAATATTATAGACAAGCTGTTTACTTCCCATTCACCCCACCCCATGGCTCAGTTGTGATCCTAGATACATCTACTCAGGAATAAGCCCATCTGGACTCTTGGGACTTGCTTCTGAGAAAACAATCATAGGATTTCTGTTGCTAAAATGAAAAGTGGTTGCTATTCTTGAAGGTAGATTATATTGCTATTATTTTGAATGCATAGCACCTTTAAAAATGCATTCAGTTCTAGAATCATCATTCTCCAAGGTACAATTTAAGAAGTTCCCACCACATGAACCACAGGCATCCAGTAGCTGTATTTCCAACATCTGGCCTCAACCTCACCAGAGACAAGGGGAGTAGAAGGGGTTTTCAGTACATCATGTTAGCGCTTCACAAAATAATAGCTTCTAAGCAGGATGGCAAAAAATACAGATAATACCAAATATTGGCTGAGACAATGAGAGAGGGAAGCTCCACTGTCTGATTCCTTCTCCCTGCCTGCTTGCCTTCCTTTCTGGCAGGTCTTGACAAGCAGTCCACTCTTTGGGTGCCAAATCCAGGGGGAGGCCTGGCTACTCAGAACCATGTGCCCCTCTCTGATGAAGAACGAATGTTCATCTCCTTTCTTGGCCAAGAGAGCTGCATGGGTGCATGCTTAACCAGGCTTCTCATGCCTCCCTTGGCCAGGAAAAAGTTGTCCATCTCCTTCCTCAGCTGAGAGAGGTGTGTGGTTCCATGCAGCTGGACTTCCTGTGTTTCTCAGCCAAGGAAGGAGTATCCTTCCCTTCCCAGCCAAGAGAGGCACATGCTCCTCATACTTCCTCCCTTGACCAAGAACCATGTGCTTCTTTCAGCCAGGGAGGAAGGGAGACTGCTTCCTTGGCTAAGAGAGCCACAGAGGGCTGGTCATGCCTTGGCATGCACCTCTTTCAGCTAGGGAGGGAGGGAGACTCCTCCTTTGCCTGAGAGGGACAGGGCACAGGCCCTGTGCCTCACTATGTACCTCTTTCAGCTGAGGAGGGAGGGGGACTGTTTCCTTGGCCAAAAGAGCTATGAGAAGCCCAACTGTGGAGAACACGGAGCCTGGGTGGTGGTGGCAGCCATGATCCTGAGCAGCTCATGGGTAAGTGAAACCATGGATACCAGGGGCCTAATGTAGTGGTGATGGTGATGAATGAAAACTATGAAACAGGAATTCCAATGCTGACAGCATTCTAATATAAATATTGATATATGATTTCACTGTGTGTGACTGGTTTGTCAAAATGTTATCAATTGTCTTGAGCCTCATTATTGGGAGAAAGAAGAGGTATAATTCAATAAAATCATAATAAAGATAATGTTAATAACTTCTGCCTTCTATAAGATTATTGCTGAACCTTTTAAAAATAGGCAATAGTTTATTTTTATGCAGTCTAATTTTGGTTCTTTTTTTTTTTTTGCCTAATGCAATTTCTTTTATTCTTTGTAAAATCTGGCATGTTTCTTTTGGTTAAATACCTTTCTAGTGACTTAGATCTCCAATGTATATTGTTTCTTCCAAAATATATCCCCATCTGTGGATATATTTGAAGTACTACCATTTTCTTATGCTTCCTTGTGGAATTGTGTGTGAAGGGGGAAGGGTTTAAATGGTGTCAGGTCCAGTTTATAGATTTGCAAGCTCTGTGCTGATAAAATGAAAGCAACTGTGATACAGAAAATAAAAAGCAGAGTGTATTCCCCTCTGTTCTACAGCATTTTGACTTGGTGTTGTGTTTATGCATGTGTAGAGTTGCTAGGCTGACAACTGGAAGGATCTCCTGTTCATTTAGTGGTTGTGTAGAAGAGGAAATTTGAGCAGGCATTGCTTGTCACATAACCAGGTAATTATATCCATGCCTATGATAATTTTCAGTCAATCTTGTAAAGGCATAGGAAAATCAGGGATGCAGTTCACCTTTGAAAAAGTTAATTTTTCGATTGTAACTCCCAGTATCCCTAAAAACTGGGAGTCTTATCCAAAAAAAAAATAACTTTCCTAAGCACTACCTTCATTTTATATAGCTTCCCTTTCAGGATCTCTGATGTGTAAGCTCTTACAACCCCCACAGAAAAATTCATAAAGTTAATGCTTATATCTTCATTCAAACTAATAAAGTTCCAGATTATACACACCATCTTCCAGCTTCTCTTCTCTGAGTTCTTTTGCTTAGGTCTGTATTTGACTCCTTAAACAAAGTAAAATTCAGTGGCGTAGCTAGAGGGGTGGGGTAGGCAGTCTGTCCCAGGTGGCATTTTTTTGGGTGGTGGCACCAGATAGAGAGGGAGAAGCTGGGTAGGGAGAAAAAGCCCAGTCCAAACTCGGCCGGTGCTGGTAAGTGGGAGCAGTGGCGGTAGTGGTGAGTGAAGAAGAGTGGCTGGATAGGGAAGCTGAGGACTTAAGAAGAACCACATGGAAGGGCCTGGTGATGGAGTGGCAAGGCTGGCATGGGGAGCATGGGAGAAAGCAAGAGAGGGGGAGGGGGAGGAAGAGGCACATTGGAGGAAGGCAAGTTGGTGGTGAAAGCTGGAGGGCAGGGGGAAGCAGGCAGAGGCCCTGCTCCTTCTCTTCCCTCCCACCCCACTGTGAGGGAAACCCAGCTCCGGAACTGAGACAAGACCAGACTCGGAAAGCGGTGGGAGGAAAGGCTTGTGCCAGTGGAGATGCAGTTGGAGAAGCTGGGAGCTTATAACTCCACTTCTCCTCTGGTGAGCTCTGGCTGTCCTGCCCAAAGTGTAGGGAACCTTTGTGTATACACACATTATACATAATATATATATAGAGAGCGAGTGAACATGTGTTCATCAAGTTTCCTTTTTCCAAAACAAAGAGAGAGCAGGTATACATGTGAGCTGGGAGGGGAGGAGAGGGGAGTGGAGTGTGGGAAATTGGCAGTGGGAGTGAGTGGGGTGAGGGAGAGAAGAAACTTGCAGAAGTGAGGTAGCACCATTTTTGCACGGGCAGAGCGCACACACAGTTTGCAAAAGCCCTGCAGAAGTCTGCAAAAGATGCCACTTTTGCAAAAGCAAGGCCATAGTGGTAAGAACCTATTGCACCCAGAAATAATTCCAGACAGTATATGGGTGGTGGTGGGGGTGGTGGAGGACAGAGATATCTAAAACGAGGGGCTCCTGAGCAAGAGGGGAGTGTGTCTGTGTGTGGGGTGGGGGAGTTGGGATCAAGGACTCAGGTAATAATCCTGGGGAGTCACCATCCAAGGAATGGGCAGTTGTCAGCTGGACTCAGAGTTTTTCTTTGCAGAACCTCCTTCCCTGTTCATTCAAAACAAACTACCCTTTTTATTTCCTCTTTCCCCCTCCCTCCCCCGCTTCTTTGCTATCTCTTCACACTGAAATGCAATCTAAGTCCAACACTTCTGAAGATCTGCTGCTGCAGTTCTGCTTTGCACTGTAGCCCTTTCTATTTGCTTTTTTCTTATTTGATGTTGATTTAATTAATTTGTTGAAGGTATGAGTACGCCCTCCCCAACATTAAAAAAAAACAACCCTGGGGTAAAGTTTTCTTTTAAGGAACAGGTGGGGGACAGATGGAAGACAAAAGGAGAAAGAGAGAGAGAGAGAGAGGAGAAAGGAGAAATCAGAGCACAAACAAACCCAAGCAAACACCAAAAAGCACAGCTAGCTCCCTTGTATGCTTTGGCTTTTTGCAATGCAGCGATTGCGCATGTAGAGCTGGGCAAGAGAAGAAGGCCGGGGTACAGTGTGTTTGTATGTACATGAGAGTGAGAGAGAAAAACTGAGAGCAGAAGGGGGTCAAGTTGGAGAGACAGTTGGAGGGAAAAGAGAGAAATAGAATATGTCCATTAAAATAAATATATATATATATATGCACTCTTCCCTCCCTTTCCCCCCACCCCAACTCCTGAAAGCCCAAGACCAGCCATCTGCCAGGCACGTTGGGTGATGGCAGTTTCTGCTTATCCCTCTCCTTCAGTGGAGAAACTGGGGGGGGGGGGCACTCTGCCCCCAGAGGCAAAAGCTCTAAGTACACCACTGGCAAAACGAGTATGAAAATGATAAAGGGAGAAGACTATTCTACTGAAGAAGGTCTCAAGAGATCTTATTCTTTCAACATACTGTGGATGTCTTTGTCTATTTCTTTGGAATATTTTTGTCAAGATCAGATTTGAAGACATCTGTCTTGCATGTTACAGGCTTTAAGGGAACATCCCTGTCAATATACAATTTCAATCAAGTATATGTTTAGGTTTTTTTTTTAAAAAAAATAGCCATTTAATTTTTTAAATGGAAAATTGCCACTGAATTTGAAGCAAAAGTAAAGAATTTATCGGTAGAGAACATAGTGTATGGAGCAGTTAAATGGACATTTGGTTAGCCTTCTTGTGGAACTGAGTAAATCTGCATAAACACTCGTATACAAACGGCTGTTTCCTGTTATCCTTGTCTTTATGTTCACATTTCTCAAAAGTATATATACAACAGAAAAGAAAGACTAGAACTTTTCTTTCTAGTACTTTACTTCAAACATTTAGCTTCTTTTTTTTCCACTGCTGAAGTTCTGTTGATGTCAAATAGGAAAGTAGTGAGATGGGGTTGGTCTCATAATATGTAATATCTCTCTACTTACTGTATCCCAGTTGTTTACTTTGGCTTCTTTAGCAGTCGTGGCTTGGCAGCGTTTCATCTACAGCTTCCTTGGCTTCCTTGCCTTGAGCAGTTCACTCCTGCCTTTCCTGGCTTAGTGAACAGTGATTATCTTCATTTTTCTCCTTACATTTAGCCTGTCTTCCAACCACTCTGACTTTTTTTATACATTTCCTCTTTTGTATACATTTCCTCTTCTCGTCTATCTTGCACAGCAAGTTATGATGGATAGTGATAAATTCGTGGGGTAGTAATTTAGGGGTGACAAATGCACTCAAGAAAAACTGGAGGAAGTTTTCTGTGGCTAATGTTGCTGATTTGCAGTCAGTCTCAAGGCTCTTGTAGTTGATTGTGAAGCCTCTCTTGTTTTTGTGAGCTTGTACTTTTCTCAACCAGTTACAGGTAGCCCTCCCATTCACTAAAATTATCAAAGGCAATTACTAGGACACAGGGTTTTTTTCTTTTTCATCTAAGTGACGGCATGTCTATGAGCCATTAAAAATGACCTGTGAATACTAATTAGCTACAGTATTAACCCTAACAGCAGTCTTAGTAGTAAGACACAAGCTAATTAGGATGAGCGGAAAACACTTGCTGACGGGCCTCTATCTAAAAATGATTGCCTCAGTGATTCCACCACTAGCCTTAGGCCATTTCTGCACTAGACTGTTACAGTGCTATTACTCCACTTTCAACATTCTGTGAAATTCTGGCGTTTGTAGTTTCCTGAGGCCAAAGAGCTCTCTCGCTGAGAATTCTAAATTCCCTTCCCTAAACTGCAAACCCCAGGATTCCATAGGATATTGAAAGTGGAATAATAGCACTATAACAGTCTAGTGCAGAAATGGCCTTAGTGTGAGAGAGCTGGTTACTGTTCCTGTTATTTTGGCTATGTTCATAAAAACGCTGATCTATGAACTGGTTTTCATTTATATTACTTTTGTAATGTCAGCTGAAAAGTGATATTCCATAAATGTATTAAAGAATAAAACACTTCTGTGATGTTCATTAGAGTTATTTGCTTCTGTATTATACGCACATTCTTTATATGCATGAGGATTAAGTAGTGGATCATGAATCAAACCATATACAGAGGTGGATATATTCCTCTTACAGTGTGGGCTATAAGCATATTTATCAAAACTTCTATCACTTTCAAGCTCAGTTGCATTTCTAAAATATAAATCAATGCAAGAATTTTAGCAGTAGATAAATCTCTTTGGAAAAACGTAAGCTGATGCCTCTTGTGCAAAGAATAAACCCACAGAGGAATGATTTCTCTCTCCTAGTTCCTAGCTGTCTCCTTTGGAGCCAGACATTAGTAGACCTCAGCCAGCTAGATAATGTTTGAAAATCTACCGAAGGTATTAAAAATACAACATAATAGGTTTGAGAGGGTGCCAATGAGAACTTCCTGAATATCCCAAAAGATGAATAGAGGTTTTCTAAACCAGAATCTGCTTTTAAAGGAAAACCCAAGGGAACACAGTATTTTTCAAATGATGAAAGCACTATATAAAGAATGGTTTTCCAAAATAGCTTATGTTTCAGGAAATCTCCGTCTCTCTTTAGAGCTGTTTGTCCCTCCCTTTATAGGAACACTATCTTACTTATATAGTGTTCAAATAAAGTATTCACAAGAAAAACAGTGACCAAGTAAGCAACACTGTTATTAGTTTCAAATAGGTTTGCCTATTTTCACTGCTTAATTACTACCTTTGTTTCTTGGTTGAGTCCAAGTTCTTTGCAAAGTCAAATTCAGATAAAACATTTATGTTGTGTATCTGTACTGCTTAAGGGACATTCACATTATTTTTTAATGCCAGGAACCTCAGGCCAATTGCAGCTTATAGGCCACTGAGTATTACTGATCTCTGTCTCTTGGAAAGTTGTACTGTAGGAACCAGAGTAGCTGCAGCCTGATGCTATTTAAAAAAAAAAATGAAATAGGCCCTTTTCACATGTGGGGGGGGGACGGGTGAAAACACGCTAAAACGGAGCTTACCCACAGCCACGTAAGTCCGTCGCCACGCGGAGCAGCGCGAGCTCGCTGCTCCACAGTCCTCCGGCGTCACAGATGGCGGCTTCCAGTTGGTGGAGGCTCTCCACCAACCGGAGAAGCTCGCCAGCTGGAAGCCTGCCCCCGGCAGATCTGCAGGCATGCACTTGCGCGCGCCTGCAAATCCACTTTGGAGCCGGGCGACGGAGTGGCACAGGTCTGCATGCTCCGTGCTTTTTAAAAACCTCGAAAAAGAGGTTTTTAAAAAACATGCAGCCCGGCTAGTTCCGGCCGCTCCTGAGTGGATTCTGGTGTGGAACTACAAAAAGTAGTCCACACCAGTCCACTCTATGGTGTAGAAGACCTCAGTGACAGGTCGCTCTGCACCGTTTCAGAAGCCCGGTATGGAAATGGCCATAGACAGCAAATTCAATGTGCTTATATATATTGCCGCTATCTTGCAATGCCATCTTAAGCCATTTCTGCACGAGGCTGTTATAGCGCTATGATTCCACTTTCAACATCCTACGGAATCCTGGGGTTTGCAGTTTCAGGAGAGGCCGCACGGCCCCTCCTGAAACTGCAAACCCCAGGATTCCGTAGGATGTTGAAAGTGGAATCATAGCGCTATAACAGCCTCGTGCAGAAATGGCTTTAGACATATCTGTTTAGAACTACTATTGCCTGGTTCACTCTCCGGTAACAGGGCACAGAACTGCAGCCTTAGTCTATCTTCATATCAGTGTACCTTTGTTACTGTTGTTATGTGCCTTTAAGTTATTTCTGACTTATGGCAACCTTAAGGCAAACCTGTCATGGGGTTTTCTGGGGGCTGAGAGTATGTTACACATGCAAGGTCACCCGGTGGGTTTCCACAGCCAAGCAGGGAATGAACCTTGGTCTCCAGGGTCATAGTCCAGGGCTCAAACCACTGTATCACACTGGACTTTGTCTGAATGTTATTAAAGAGGAAGTATGTTTTTCCTTAAAGATCCCTTTCTTTGCGTGAGAGTTTGATATTTAGGAAAGATCTCTCTTAGTTCCTATTCAGCATGAATTCTCATTTCAGATAATGATTTAACTAAGTGGAATTCTTTGTATTGTGTGCCTTAAAAAAAAAACCTAACTGTAATAGAATAACAGTGCTTATGAATAACAGCAGTAGATTTTTGTCCATTGTCTGTATTTATTAGACGCATATATTAGATATTCAGCTTGCACAGTTTGAAAGGAAGTGGGAGAATTTGAGTGCCACCTCACCATTACATTTAGAGCTACTGCTTTCTTTAATGGAATACAAGAATTTACTCTTAAATAGTATGTAGTCAATAGCTAGGAAAATAGCCCTCTAAGTATAAAACCCCTTGACACACACAAAAAAGAAACTACTACTTAAATTTAAAGGGTGCATTCCAAATTTCTATATATGATTTCAACTGAAGGTGCATAGTGCAGTCCAGTCCTCTTATATCAGATTCCAGAAAGAAAAACAGCAGACAGCTTTGTTTATTTTATTATTATTTTTTTAAAGTAAGTAGCATTATCAACTATACGATGTATTGTTACTAGCCCCTTGCAGAGACCGTTTCCTGTTTTGCCAGCCTGAAGTGGTCCTTGGCTAAAGAGGTGTTACTCATGCACATCAGGATTTTGATTTTAGGCGATGTAATTTTCATCTAGTTTTATGGTGCAAATGAAAATGACAAGAGCACAGACGCTATCCAAGGATGGGCTGAGAGCTTCAGCATTATTTACTGGTTGCTGTAAATATAAGAATGGAGAAGGAAATAAGTGGAAAGAATTGGAGAGTACACTGTATGAATGTAGAAGAAGTAGAAGTGTCTTGCAAATGCAGGGGTGGCTGTGAGACCACAAGAAAAATTCCAAAGTCCATAGCACCCTTAGGCCAATCAAAATGGCACAAAATTCCCTGTGCAAACTTTTGCAGCACGTGCATTTCCTTATTTGGCAAAGGTGGTAAACAAAGGATGCAGGGGAAAAGGGAAAGGGAAGAGGATGTTACCATCATGACCCCCATTGCTCTGAATTCACTGGAACACTAAGGGAGTAAAAGGATAGCTGTGGAATCTGGTTCTCCATTTGATAATGATAATAAATAATGGAATAGACTTTTACTTGCTTCTGCTGTTATTTTTTTAACTTCCATTTTCTGATGGTTTCATTGTTGTTTAACTTCTGTATGCTGTAAATTTTTATCTGTTTGTTTTAACTGTTGTAAGCCACCTTGTGTCCCAAACTGAGAAAAAGGTAGGGTACCAATAATCTTAATCACAATTATGATAAACTAGTGTATATTCCTAGCATTGCCTGGGATTTTATTTTCTCATTGGTAATACTTGTTAGAAATACCTTACGAATTAGCTTACCTTACCTTAGGAATTAGATGCTGTTGAAATACATAGATTTGAGATCCTGTGTCCCTAATTCCCCCAACTGTCTTGTCCAATACCTGTAACTTTTCCCCAGATTTCTCAATCCAATCTATATTCAGAGTTATTAACATATAGAGGTTGGGTTCCTGAGGGAATACACTGCCTTCTCCTTGCTGCTAGACCTTGTCTCCATAGCAATCGGCCTATTCTCTGGCTGAGAATTCTAAAGGACCCACCCTAAAGTGCAAACCTCAGGATTTCATTGAATCTTCTCAGGCAGCCAATCATATGAGATCTTTGCCTGACATAGCCAATCATATCATTCGCCTCACACAGGCAATCATATGAGATCTTCGCCTGACACAGACAAAGAAATTCTGATGTTTATGTATTAGATTATTGAAAAGTCAACCCTGTCTCTATCCAATACAAAGCTCCCAGGCCCACTGTAAAAAGAGAGCAGTGATGACTTCTGGGAGAAAGAACTTTTATTTTTGGAAATGAAAACTATGCCTACCAGATGAATTGATGCTCTCTCTCTATACAGTTGTATATAGTGAGGTAAGAATATTATGCTTTTGTTTACATGATTAAAATGATTCTAGTGTCCCTTCACTCTCTATACTAATGCTTACGTGGCTGGTAAACACTAAAAAAGTTGCAGATGAGATGGGGCTGCTAAGGTACAAGAGGGAGGTACCCACATTTTCTGGGGGAACCACAAGTTCAATAATACTACAAAAAATCTTCTAAAATCCAAACCAAATTTTGGTAAACAAGGATAAACACAGAAAAAGTCCAGTAGTATGTTCAACAGGTATGAGATGTTGAATGTTAGGAAAATAAAAATGAAAACAAAGGGTACAGTGCCTTCTGTGGAAGAAATGGCTTGCTGAGTCCCTGACTCCTGTTAGATGCAACACCAAGTCCCATATGCATGTTGTTAATATACTTGCCAATAAAAGGTGCTCATGGACTTTGCCATTTTCTTTCATCTCACACATAATATTCATTTGCTTGAGCAGTAGAATTTTCTAAAATTAATCACTACAGGGGCCATTTTCCTCATGACCACTAGAGATTGAAGACAATTCTAATAACCAGTACTGATTTAGAGATGGCAAAGAAATTCATTGAATTCTCATATTGATATGGAAATATTCATTTTGTTCATCTTGACAGTCTCATAACAGAACAGAGCACATTGCCTTAGAAATTTGTACATTTTTAAAAAATTGTGATGAATTTCAAAATCATATGTACATTTCAAAACTGTGTAAGATCAAGAGTGCATGCATTTGAAAAATGTACACAATCATGCTTTTATCAGACAGAAATGTGTATGAATCTGCATAAAATTTCTTTTAAAAGTCACAACCCACTACGGAACTGAATGCAATTTTAATGATGGTAGAATACTGAGAGATGCAAAGGGAATGAGTCTGATCGATTTTTATATCCCTAATTGGTCTTAGCAGGCAGCAGAAAGGTCTATTTCAGGTGGCACAGTAGATATATGAAGACAGGAAGTGGTATCTGAATGGTATAACAAGACATTTGGGCTCCATCCAATAAAATATCATAGGCTACATTTAGAAACAACCTGAGGCATTCAGCATGCAACGTATGAGGTCTGCCCCTCTAGCCCTTATACTTCCCTGGGTTAATTCTGCCTTTTAGTTGCTCTGTTTTGAGGCAAACAGGTCCTGATGGCAAGGTTTAGTAATCCAGAATCAGTGTTAGTAAAACCACCCATTGTCAGAAGATCAGTCAAGAATAATATAGAAGTAGAGTCCAAGAACAGTACCAAGGTAGCACCAGGATCAAAACAGAGTCTAACCAGACAGTCAGGTAAAGCAAACCAGCCAAGTTGCGAACAACTAGCAGGCAAAGTCGAAACACAATACAAGCCGAGATGCCAGTGGAGAGTTCACAGCAAGGGTCCTCAAACACAAGTAACAGAGAGGGTTTAGAACTCCAGTGCACTGACGATGTTGTTTTCAGTGACTTGACTGAGTCATCCTGAAACTTTTATGCCTGAGTTCCCTGAATTATGTGCAGAACTTAGCTAAAGATAACCTCTAAAGTCTCTGAGAGGAGGGCTCTGTACTTAATTCCAAAGGAGTCTTCTGTTCCCAAAGTATTTACTTTAGCAGATCACTCTTTCTGGAAACCTTGAGTTAAGCCCTTGCCTTCGTACAGCACTGCTCCCCTGGACTCTGAGGAGGTTCCAGTTTCAGTCAATTTGTCCTGAGGGTACTGGGTCCAAAGAGCCAGCTAATTCGTCACCGTCCGTAGGTTGTTCTCACTTGTTCTCACTGGAAGAGTCCTCTGGCAAGGACATGGCACTGGCTATAATATTTTGTGCATATACAGACATACAAACCAAGCAGGCAGTACTCATTTTTAAGGCATCAGCAGTCCTCACAAAGCAAGAGCTTAACCTGAAAGGCTACTTCCAATACTGCCACTTGCCAGTTACTTTCAAAATCTCAGGCTTCCTTTTGTTTAGCAGACAAGCCAAATGTAAATTGTAGAAGAGCTGATTTCATGCGAGGGTGGTCTGAATTCCTTGCAGTCATTGATTACCTGTTAGTTGGAATTCAATGCTAACGCATCCAAGAGTAAGAGGTGATGAAAACTACAGCCCAATATCATCTAGATAGCTGCACCCTCCTCATCTTTGCACTAAATTCTTCCCTTTGTTAACAGTACAATTCTGCCCTCTGTTAACAGTTTAATAGTACCATTATTTCATACCTGCTCAGTTGGCTAGACTTTATCCCCTTCTGCCCCACCCTGCCCTAACACTTTTTATAATACTTTAATTACAGCAGTGAACCAAGAGCACATCAACAGAACTTATACAAAGATGTTCTTCAGTTCAAATGGATTTGACCTAATATGTTGATTATAGTCAAGTGACTGATATTTACCAAACACTTGTCCTCATGCTTTATGTTTTTCACATGCATCTACATTACTTGCTGTTTCATCACTGAATATCCGTTCCAATGGAAACACAAAAAATATGCCCTCTCTTCTTTCCCACCACAAAGTGTCTACTCAGTTTTGGGAATGCTTAAGAAAAAGCCTGATGATGTGAGCCAAGGGGCTTCAGAAGAAGCAGAAAAAATTAGGTAAAGGCAGACTTTTGCATAACTATCCTTCCATTTTTGCTGTAATAGATGCAGCCTTCTGTGTCTTAGAGCTAAATTGGACATAACATTGAGGGATGTGTAATTGGATCTCTTAGATTTTTTTAAAAAAAGATAATAGGAACAGCCATCCAAGTTAGAGCTAGAGGCTTAACCCTTCTTCTTTCTACACTTTTTTTTTTATTTTGGTACCCAGTTAATTGAAACGGACAAGCTTATTTTTGTGTCAACTGTATTTAATATGTGTAGCGTCCTATCCAGAATTTCTAAAGTCAGCAACATAAAGGTGATAGATGATGGTTGGAAAAAAGTGAAAGAGAAATTCATCAGATGTAATCATAGAAAAGAAAGTAAATATGGAAGTAGGGAAAGAAGAGAATTCAAGATCAAAATGAGTGAAGAAGTGCTAAAACAGACTCAAAATAGAAGTATATGAGATATAAATAGGTAAAGTATGTTTATGATTAAATAAAATACTGGGAGTCTGGAGAACAAAGTATCTTCATAAGTACTTACTTCTAGAATTTGAGGATTCTATTTTTTGAGGATCTACCTCTACTTCTCAAATTTGACTTCCTCATAAAACGATTTTATACCTCAAATTTAAGACAGTAGAAAACATTAAAATATAACTGCCTGTAGAAAATTAACTGCCCATAGAAAATTTATTCCATTATAAAGGATGATCCTTTTGTTGGGAAATGTTTCATAATATTGCTATGTTTTGCAGTTACTTGTAAAAAGATTTTGATAGTTATACATTTCTTTTATTGGCAACTTGTGGAAGTACCTGATTTGAAAAACGTTAGAATAGTTCCTGTAAAGTGATATGCAAAGATCTTCAAGAAACATTATAGAGCTTGGATGTATTGTCTCTGCTCAGCATGAATGAAGCCATTGACAGTGGGAGCTGTAGGCATACTTCCTGCTTTCTTAAGAAGTATGCCTTCCAGGAGGTATACCTATTGATTTTGAGGGAGTGAAGCTTGCCACCATGACAACATATTCCAGAAGATTATTCCTTGCATTTGATTGCATGCATGGCACTGAACGCAAGAAACTAGCACTTAGCCAAATATACTTAATGGATCAGAACCATAATTTAAGTGTGGCTTGTGGGAAAATGCAGAGTTCTCATGTTTCCCCCAGAGGTAGTTCCTGGCTCCAGACATCACTATTCTGTTAGCTTTGTGTCTTGTAAACTGTTCTTGAATCTCATGTACTCTGCACCATTTACCACTCTGTTGCTTCAGTTGCAAGGCGCTGTTCTGGAATCTCAAAGTAGAACCTTTCCCATTCTGCCTGCTTCTCTGTGATCTCAATTGCTCTGGCTACAGCTTTTGCTTGACATTTCTTTTTTCCCTCAAGGGGGTTTCGTGTAAAATCTCTTCTTTTAATAGGAATCATTGTCCAGAACAATAGTGTCGTGGCAAGCAAGTCTGTTACTAATGACTGGAGGGTACTGTAGGCCAACCCTGGCTTTGGCCTCCAAATGTTTTCCATTTTAACTTTCAGAATCCCTGACCATGACCATCCTGCTTGGAATTTCTGGGAGTTTAAATGAAAAGCATTTGGATAACCAAAGACTGGGAACCTCTTCTGTACGCTACAGGTGCATTTAAATTGATTAAAATTTGGCAATGAGCTTTTAAAAAACATCAAGATGCACATCCCTAGGTCCCCTTAATACCTGAGTTGAGTGTCTAAGAGTCCCATCACACTACACTGTTATAGGTTTTGCTGTTTAGAATAGTAATTCTTGGCTATTGTTCTTGGGCCTCACTAAACTACAAACTACAAATCCCAGAATTTCACAGGATACTACCATAGCAGTTAAAGCGTAGTGTAGTGTGATAAGGATCGAAGATGCGTGGCATTGGAGCCATGGCACATGTGCACACGTGAGTGCGTGCGCGCGCACACACAGAGTCTTTTACTACTATCTAAATTTCAGGGGGGCACTCTGGTTTAAAGTAAAAAGTTATCCTTATGGTCTAGCTCTACCTGAAGATCCCTGGTAGTACCTGGTAGTCTCCCATACACATACTAACTAGGACCAACTCTGTATAGGTGGTTTTGTTAACTAGAACTAACCATATTATATTTGCAAAAATGTTCAGGTTAGGCAACATTCTGCAATATAATCAGAAGATACTGTGTTAGATGAGAAAGTAATGAAATTATGAATAGAACCCTGGGGAACCTATTATGCTTTGTAGTAAACTTTGTACTCAACATGTCAAGTGCTCCCATGTATAATATAACTATGAAACGCAGTGAAATGATGTTCTGAGGCTTATTATACTATGTGTAATGAATGAGATCCTCTCCTTCTGTTTTTGCTAATATTTGTGGTTCTAATTAGATGGAAGACAGAAGGGTATTTTTCAAGGTGTTGGAATAACTTTTAAAAGTATGAGATGCTGATTGTAAGGTTCTCAAAAACAGGAAGGCTATACCAACATGGTGTACGTGTAGTTATTATTCATGAATTAACAGATCCAGCAGAGCTGGCTTGTAAGTGAAAGTATCTAACTGTGTAAATGGATTTCCACATGGCTACATGTTGATCTGCTTGGCTGAATACGCTTTCTAGGCAGTATGCTCCACTAGCCATTTCACCTATATTTGTCCAGCTAATGATGTATTATCTAGAAAGGGCATCATTTGAAATGGAAAAGGCATGCAAATAGAGCTCCCCTCCCTTTTTGCTTGTTTTGAATTCAAATTAATTAGACTTTTGTAGCTATGTTTTTTGCTGGTGAATGGATTTTATCAAACTATTCGTGTTCGTTTATTCTTTTTTAACCTTTTATGTGTTGTTAGCCTATAAATGTCCTTGCTTTATATTTTTAATAGGCTGTTCTACCTTTTATTGCTTTTCAGCTTTGGACTTAGGAGTAAGCTGAAATCTCTCTTAATTTCTCAAAAACAATAAGGTCCCTTGGGAGAAAGAAGCAAGGGTGGTTGGCAGTGGGCATATCAGTAGTGTGTGTGTGTTGATCTTCTCTGAGTTTTAATATGAACCTTATAGGAGCTGTCCAAGATGCTTGAACCCGATCCCCAAAATGGGTTCCCTTGAGAATAGCTGTCTTCTTGCTAAAACTCAGAATATATTCACAACCTCACTAATGGAGTAGCTACCAACTGTCCCAGTGAGTAAGCTCTTGTTTTCTGTAAAGAGACAGTAATAATCACCTACGTCTGTAGGCTACGAGAATAAATATGATAAGTATTTAGCAGATTGAAACAAGTTGTGGAAGCTGTGAACTCCAGCAGCATTCTTCTTAGTTAAATCCTCAGCAATTGCAAGGACCATTTGCTAGCAAGAAATGACCTCTAAAGCTAATTAGAGTTAGAAACAGAGCAGCAAAGAAAATATGACTTTTTTTTTCTTTTGTACAGAAAGATGCCCTGGAAAAGATAGACACGTTGAATAGCTCCTTGATTGGCTAGCCTCTAACAAGGTTGGAAAGGGCAGATGAGTTTCTTCAATGCTTCCCACAGTTGGAAGGTGTAGTAAACAGCTCCCTTGTTGATTGGATGGGAAGGAGCTACACTCCCATATAGTGAGTGGTAGGAATGAAAAGAATATTCAAGAATATTTTTTTAAAAATTGTTGCAGTATGTATTTCTTGAATGTTGGGAAATCTTGATGAAAAGAATCTTGGACTAATGAGAATCTTCAGTTTGCACAAGATTTGTATGCGATGTTTTTGTGCAACAAACAGCATTTTCTATAGAGGAAGCAGCATTTTCCATGGACAAAACAATATTTCATATTATTATATGAAATTATTATGTTTCACATATGAATTTTGCACAGATGAAGCCCGCAAAAACAGCATTTTCTGCACGGAAAATAGTGTTTCAGTGCAAAAGCTGTTTGCTACACAAAAGATGCAAATTTTGTGTAGAATAACTCTGAACTGCAAATAGTCTTCAAGAATGCAGTGTTTTTGAATTCTGCTGAATTCACAGCAGGAATTGCAGATCAACAGTTGCTGAAGTGATTTGGTACTTCTTTTTTTTAATGAAGAATTACGTCCCTAGTATGTAGCCAGCTTAGAATAGTGGTGCAAAGGAAGATAATGCCTTCCCTTACATACACACACATCTTAGACACATGAAGGAATGTTGTAATCTTACAAAAATGCTTTTTGTTTCCATCAAAATTCCCCATGATTTTGTCAAAGCAGGAAGCCTTAAACGCTTTAGTAGCAAATCTAATCAGATCACTCAAACAGTTAAGAGTAGCATTTAACTGCATTTACCACCATTGAGTTATAAGTTACAAGTTGTTTGTGGCTGTGCCACACACTGTAGAAATTTCCCTGTACCTTACTTTATTAAACAGAAGATATGTGCTGGGTTGCCCCCTCTTTAGAAAATGAACTATCAAAAAGCAGAAAACTGGAGGGCAAGATAAATTCTTAAATAGAGACAACGTTACTTAAAAATGAGTGGAGAGAGATAAGACAAATGTGGATAGAGGAGCAGAAAATGGGTTTGGAAAGAATGTGAGATTAGTTTTTATTCTTTCTGTTTTAGTGTCATTGTAAGGTGTTTCACTTCTGGAAAGTTCAGTGAAAGAATATAGGTGGCTTCATTCTGCCGCTATAGATTTCTCATTTCAGACAGCAGTGAGCTTAGGCAGGCTGCTCATGTGTAACAGTTTACATGTATGGTTTTTCTTTCTCTGTACTCTTGGGGGGGAAAAAAGGCTTCACTGCTCCACCAAAGCTCCTGAATGAAGGTAGCAGCCCACAGTTTTCTTATTAGTTTGGCTAGAATGGGAAGAAGTCCTTTTTGCTTGTCTGCTATGACTATAGAGGGACCACAATGCACCTGTCTCACTATGATCAATAATTTTGCACAAGAAAAGAACAAAATCATGTGCATCTCCAGCCATGTTTCTCACTCCTCAATTTACTTTTTTTTTTTTGAGAATTTCATATGAGAAGTTGTGCTGTGCCTAGCAAGCTTAAATTTGTGTATATTTGTGTACAATAGTGTAAAAATCTCATAGTTGTAAGGAGGTCACCAAATTCTCGTACAAATGTGAAAATTCACATACGCATATACAAAAATTGCACCAAGTCTGCTAATAGTAAAAGCATGTCATATAGGGATAAGAAAAGGAGATGACCAGTCACAATATGTAGGCACACAATGAGGCCAATAGTCTAATGGGTTTCCAGTAAAGATGGGATGAATATTCGAAAATATATGACAAACGGTTGAACAACATGTTTTAGAATGTTGAGAAACCTTAATAAGAAGAATCCTGGACTGATGAGAATATTCACAGTTCGGGATTTCTGCTGCTCAAAGTTTGCATGTGGATGCTATTTTCTGCGCAAAACAACCATGTGTGAATGTTGTTCAGAAGTCCCAAATTGCAAATAGCCTTCAAAAACTGTATCGTTTTTGAAGATTTTCTTGCAGCAGGAAGGAAACTGCTGAAATTACTCATTGCTACCTTTAAAAAGAAACTTAGTGAACAATTACTTCCCTAGTTCCCATCATTATACTTAAAACATATGATTTCATTCCATCTCCAAATTATCTCAGTAGGTTTAATCCAGGCTTCCAAAAACTATGGGTATCTGTTAGCCTTTACCTTCCAGGCCACTGTGTTTTATTTCATCTGATATTTTACAAATTTACTTACTGAATTGTTTTGTTTTCAGGAAGAAAAGTTTTCCAAAATGGCAGGAGAAGGGGGAGGACTAGCATAATGCTTTATTATGGTAAATAACAATTCTTCTACAAGAAACAGCAAAGAAGATTTATAGAAACAGATTTATTTTCTTCATTTCTTTTTTTAATAATAATAAAAAAAGAATAGTTTTACTACAGCCAGAGCTCTGAGCTACTAATTTATCATCCATATCAGTTTCCCATAAGCTTAAATTTGCATTTTATGATATTGTTTTGCTGTGTTTCTTGATACTATTGTGAACATTCTAAAGATTTTACCAAAAGGATTCAGTCAACTGTCATGAATAATGGCTTCATAAAACTGTGAAGCAAATGTAATATGCCTTTAGAAAACTATGTAGTTCGTCTACCAAATACAGTTTCTGCAGTTTTATTTGAATAGCTCTAGTTTTCTTTGTAAATATACCTACAAGTTGGGAAATAGAGATTATGATGTGATGCTGAGAAGTCAGGCAAATCATTCACTTAGACCAGCATCTTGTTTCAGATACTGTCAACTATATTCAAAACCTCCAAAAATTAGGTGAAGTATTGCTGCAGTGAGGACTTTGAACTTTGTGTGTGGTTGTACTCGAACAATGGTGACAGTAGGATAAAAATACTAGGGAGGTTTGTGAAATTCCTTTCCCTCTAAAATATCAACCTCTCTGTAGACCCATCTTGGCATTTTGGAGTCCATGGAGCCTTCTTCAGATCCAGTGGGTGCTCCTACATCCATAGACACTACTTTCTGAAGGTGTTGACAACCATCTATGCATGCATGTATGTATGTATTTTTGGAACACCATGGAAACCAAGAAGTCTTGTTAGAGAATAAAAATGTTGGGCGGCTGGAGACCAGCACTTCAGTTTGAAGCCCTCCTGGCTCCATAATTTCCATGTATGTTCCAGACTATTTTTTCAGTTTTGAATATAACATTATAACATACGTTACAATTCAGTAGTTTTGCCAGTATTTTTCAAAAGAGTTTCTTGAGATATGCCCTGATTTCATAGCTGCCTATATTTTCTTGTATATCATTTTATTATCTCTCCTTTATTTTTTTTCTCTGAAGCTAAGCAACTATAAGCTACAATGATGTGTGCCTAATTCAAATAAATATATACCTCAGGTTGTGGGCTATCCCAGATCTCACAAATAAACTAAGTCCCACCAAAATTCACTGTTGCATTCTTCTAAGTAGGTGTCCATGGAGCTGCAAGATTAGATTTTGGGTGGAAAGTAAATATGATGAAAGAAAGCGGAGGGGGGTGGTTAGGTCAATGTAACAAAGGAATGCAACATAAAGAAAGATTTATGAAAATATATTAGAATTTCTATCAAACTTTTCAGCTAATTGTCAGCATGATGTATTTTAATTATTTGATTTCTGTCTTTTCTTTTTGCCCCATGACAACTTACCCTCACCATCACCGTCATAATATTATCATGGTCTATGAAATTAGGCAGTGTGAAAAACTTTTTAAAAAATGTGTCCTGTTTGTGCAGACTTACGCTGACAAAATGAAAAAACATCAATTCAGAATTAATGCAAAGCTGTGCCTTCCCTGCACCCTGGGATTTGGTCATGGATGCCAAAACGTTTTGAAGAATTCCAACATCTTATATATTTGTATGGTAAAGGCATCTACATCACATTAGATAAGAAAGATGCTCTGACACCTCAGGCAGCCTTACTAAAAGGAAGGAAGTTTGCTGTAGAGATGTTCTGTAATTTTACATTAACAAGTTCCTTTTATTTTTTATTCTCTGAAGGGGAACATGGGATAGTGTTTTCTTAGTGGGTGCCAGATGAATCACATGGACTAATATTTCATGTGCAAACAAAGTTATATTGTGTAATAGGAGGAGTACTTAAAGCTGACAATATAGAAGTTAACATGCCTTGAAAATATTTTCCTAAATTACTTTCTTGTGTGCAGGACTTCACAGTGAATGAGTCAGTGTTTCAACGTGGCAGTCACATTTGATTTACATCTCCTCTACAGAAATGGTACATTTTGTGGCAATATTGACTCATTCTCCAAAGTTGTCTAGAAAGAACTTCTGGTCAGATGAATGAACTTGGAAAACACAAGCAAACCACAGTAACACCTCTTTCCTCCTGGCCCTGTCACCATTAAATTGGATTACTGAACTGTTTTGTTTGGGGAACAAAAAAAGACATTTCTTTCCTTTCTATGCAATTTCCATACTAAGGGCACTAAGTGAAAAGTGATGCAGTCTAACCATTTCAATCAGGGTAATTTACTGACTCGTGCAAAGTATGTTTCCACAGGGCTTACAATTTGTGTGTCCCTACTTTTCTGTTGGCATAGTTTAAGTTAGTTGGAATCACCCTGAAATAATCTTCCCACCTTATCAAAACTTGTATTATCTTCTAAAATGCCTCATCATTTTTTGCCTGATGAAGAACTAGCCAATTGTTCCTATGGCATGTAACATTTACCAGTTTTCTATA
The DNA here is from genome assembly GCA_030412105.1 of Cyclura pinguis. Lineage (NCBI taxonomy): Eukaryota > Metazoa > Chordata > Lepidosauria > Squamata > Iguanidae > Cyclura > Cyclura pinguis. Next base: position 97,640,607 of record CM059601.1, read on the forward strand.
TACAGCTCAGTTCTGTTTCTTGGTCTTATAAGGATGTTTTGATGAGCTTCACCACTTTTGTCTACAACAGAGACAGGCAACTTCAATAGGGGGAGAGGCCATTTTTTTGCCCCCACATTTTCTTGACAGGCTGCACTGGTAGATCTAATGCTGTTTTTCTTTTTCTGCCAATTTTTGAGTGATTGATCTTTGGGGGAATAACATTGTTAAGGTCTACAGGAGTCTTGGAAAGATGTGGGGGCAAAACTGCTGCATTTTGCATTTTGCAGCAGTTTTTCAAGCCACTGGTGAGAAAGTGGTAGTGAAAGAATCACCCCTCTAATAAAACAGGGAGGTTTCTGGGCATTCAGGGGGCTTAAAGTTCTGCAAATTTGGGCCCCATGGGCTGCATAGGTTCCACAGAAAGTACTTTCCCCACCCATGGTGTACGTCATTCTGAAGGCCTTTCAGTCTTCAGCTTAACTTATTCATCCATGCACTTTCAGATGTCCAGCCTGTGCTGCTTCTGCTGGCGGCTAAAGACCTTTTCTCTTCTTCTGCATGTGAAAGAGTATCGTCATGATTCTGTATGTTCTTACAGTTTTTATCCTGCCAGTGTTAACCAACTATTAACACAGAAAGTACCTTTCAAATATGTAGTATATTCCCTCTTAGCTCAAATCATAAGAAGGATTTGACCAGGGCAACCAGGTCATTGGAGATCTGCTGAACTCCTAGTGGCCCTCATAGCACCCTTAAGACAGTAATGCCCAATTTTTAATAAAATACAAGCAGAAAAAGGAACCTGGGTGGAGGCTGTTTAATCCAAAATAATAAATAGCCTTCTTGGCTGTAAGGAAAAGTCTTAATTGCTCCTGGAGGGTACAGAAGGATGAGGGAAAACTAGCAAGTTTACTTTTAATTAGGGGTATACTGATATTTTGCTCCTATGTTTGAATCCTCAATTTCCCCTTGCTTTGTTTTCTTGCTGTCTCTTATAGAAGGAAGGCCTAAATTTTTGCGACTTTCCAGTCCCTGATTTTCTAGAACTTACAGCTTCCCTCCTTGCCTGGCCAGCCACTTAAGGTTCTTTTTTGAAGTCTCTGCCTCACACAAATGGATCTCATCTTTGTGCAGATACATCCATGGAATGTTCCAGAGATGTATAGCTTTTGGCAGCAACCCCACCCCTTAAGGCACAAACATGAATACCCCCAAGAGTTCCCCCTTGATTCCTTTTTGTCTGTTGTGATGTTCACATCTGTGGATAGCTTCCAATGTTGAATAGTATTTTCCCTTCATTGTTCTTCTCCCCATTGTTTCTCTCTCTTAAGAAAAGTAGTTATTAAATTCTCTCTCCCCCCCCCCCCAAATTTTAATTTGTGGGCTGGTAGCCCTTTTGACCTTGAGGGCTCTCTTCAAGAACTGTGTCTCCTTCAGGTGGAAAATTGTTAGTTCAGATGGCCTCTTCCAGTGCTTGTTTTCCATAAATGAGGGCCATTTGCTCTATTTGTAGGAGGTTTACAGCCAAAGGATGAGAATCAGGCTTTCCTGGCTCTGTCTCTGTCTTTGGGAACAGTCTTTGAAAGTTGCAGATATCACTGCTCAGAACTGACCCCTCCATTCTACTTCTGTATCAATATTTAAGAGAGCTCCCTCTTGGACTGAATACACATGGCTTCCCCATCGGCTTCAAATCCAGCCAGATCTAGTACTTCTCCCCCATTTGTGGAGCATCAGGGTGGTCAGGATACAGCTCAGCCTCCTCCAGATCTAGATAGATCCAGTTCTGTTTGATGACAGTTCAGGTCTTCCTACATTGCCCACTGATGAAACAGCAGCAACAATTTTTCTTATTCATTTGAAGGACATGAGTCTTTTTTTTTTCTGTCTTGCTGGTTTACCTCACTACTATAGTGGCATATCAACTGTCTGGCCATTCAACAGCGAAGCTGTCAAGGAATTCTTATGTGGCTTGCCCCACCTCTGTCCACCCATTAAGGACCCTGTTGCACTTTGGTCCCTTTAGTTTGTTCTATCTCAGCTGATGAAAAAGTCCTTTGGACCAATGGTTGCCACCGGTCTCTGGCTTTTCACATTCAAAACAGTTCTTCTCATGGTGGTTATTTCCACAATGTGGGCCAACAGACTTTGTGCTCTCCAGTTGGACCAATCCTGTATGATTTTCCATAAGGAGAAAGTAGTGCTATGCTTCGATGCAACATTCCTCAATAAGATGTCTCCCCATTCCACCTTAACCAAGATATTGTTTTGGCAGCCTTCCATCAAGACTGTCATAACTTGCCCTTCGGAGGACTCAGATGATAAGGAGGCAGGTTGCCAAGAAGCTGCATCTCCCTCTGATGATATGGAGGTTACAGGGGCTGAAGATAAAACACCTCCGTCCTTCATTGAGAGACGGAGAGAAAAATGCCAAGCCCAGCATGGTTTCAATAACAAATGGTTTCATTACATTAATGAGACACCTGTGGCCATGAAGGAGATGGTAATACATATTGTGGCAGTTCCTCCCCAGCTTTAGTACTGACTACTGTCTTATCTAATTGCCTAGCAGTAGTCTCTTGTGCTCTTGTTTTGTCTGGACTTTGGGCTGACTACTTTTTGGACTATTCTGGTTACTGTTTGCTGAACTTCTGACCTGCTGATAAAACTCTCAGAGTGGCTCATCCTTCTCCCTACATCTTGCTCAGATAACCCATGACTAACCCAGACTGGACTACTTGACCATTCCTATACCCCAGCCTGCTGTTGTGGGCACTTGCTGACTTGTGTTCAGGACAGAGATGCTTCTTCCTAGTTGGAAAAGGCCTTACGTTGTCTTTATGTTCCGCATGCTTTAGCCTACTGTGCTCACCGTATGGATCCTATAAGGAAAGCTGTACACTGTTTTTCTGCTATGGTGATTAGGAGGCAAGTTTCCCTATCTATTTGCAGAGACAGTCCAAAAGGGTGGTTGAATTGATCAGTTTGGCCTACTAGATTGCCAAGAAACCCAGACCATTAGGTCTCAGTTTCTATTCAATTCATGCAATGTCGACATCTCAGGAATGGCTATGGGATATTTCCTGGCCAGAAATCTGCCAAGTAGCTACTTGGGCTCAGCCTTCAACCTTTATCTGACACTTGCATGTAGACTTTAAGGTTCCAGCTGATGCATTTTTTGGAAGGCAGTACTGTTATCTATCCTCAACTGACCCAACTTCCTAGTGTAAACTAGCTAACCTTCCATTTGGGTGAGTAACAGAGATTATGATGAAGAAGAACAGGTTGTTTACCTATAAGTGTGGCTCTTCAAGTGGTCACTGGTACCCTCACACAACCCTCCTTCCTTCTCTCTTGTTTCTGCAGGTCTGGCTCACTGTTGATAGATGATAGAAGTGAAGGGGAGTAGCTCTTGGCACTGTTTATGTTTGTGCCTGTAATGGGTGGGGTTCCTGCCAAAAGCTAGTCATATCTGAAACATTCTGTGGGTGGATCTGTGCAGGTGTGAGACTCAATTTTTTTGAGTGCACAGATGACCACTTGAAGAGCCACAGTTACAAGTAATTAACCTGTTCTTGTTACTGCTGCTCCTATGATAGATGAAATAGAGTGTGCTGGAATGCCCTTTCATCCTCCTTCACATCTTTGTGGACCTTACCCTCTCCTTTCCTTTGGAACTGCAGCTGCTGTAGTTTGGAGGCAAAGAGCAAATGGTGTATGACATGTATTCACCTTTTGCATTTCTTTTATTCTGTCTGCAAGTACTAGATGTACATAGCAACACAGCACGTACTGCACTCAAAACACAGGAGACATAACCTTGTGAATTCTATTGCAAACATAACTATACTTTCACGAAAGCTCTGGATGCTTTGTCTGCTCTTTGGCCTTTACCTTTTTAGTAAGGAGATCCGCATTTTATTCCTGACCTACATGGCAGATCAAATTGCCAAATTTAACAGTTTTTAAAACACTTTTTTCTTTCATCTTCAAGACCAGCAAATGCAGTACTTTAATGTAAGTAGCCTGTCTATAAGATTCCCATCTTACCCTCCAGCGTTTCACAGATGAAAACTGGAACAAATGTGGCCAAGCAACATCAGACTATGATCAAGATGGTAAAAGTTATTAATGAGGAAGAATGCACAAGGTAGGAGAGAGTGCAGTAGGATCCCACCTCCTCTTCTTCTTTTCCCACTCCTGAGTTATTTGAATGCAAGCTACTTTTGCATTTTGAACTCAGTTTTCAGCAACTGAAGCAAGCAGTCGACAAAGGGAGAAAGTGGGAGAAGGAGAGAAAAACTAGGACATTATAAAAGCAACTAAAAGAGTGGGGTGTCAGAGGATTAATCAGCACTAGCCCTGCCAAATTGGGAGAGGATGTGGTTACGTAGAATATTGCCTCATATCCGCTTTGGAGTCTTTTGATCTTCAGTTCCAAAGTTTGCAATATCCAAACACTGATGAACTAACATACAGTTTACACTATCTAAAAATAATGTTGTTCTTGGGAATGGGGTGCATTTGTGGAGTGAATGTTATAAAACACCTAGTATGTGTAAGAGTTATTGGAGCAAATCAGGAGAACTGTTGAACAGATATGTACATATTCTAAAAGAGAATCTGCAATACTTCAACTGGATTTTGTAAAAGCTTCTCAGGATGATTTTTCTATCATCCATGAATCCTTGCTGTTATGTAACAAGCCTTTCATCTCATACATTTACTTCAAAGTCGTATCCAATCCTGTTGACCGAAATGCACACTCTAAACAAGATGTAGTGTGGTAAACCCAATTTTCTTCAGGGAGGGGCATTTCCATAGCATCAATTTCTTATTTATGGGATTTGTTGCCATGCATTAATATTATATGCTGGTAAAACTCGTAATTCTTCTCTGGCATAAATGTTAAGAGACATCTGATCATTTTATTTTATGCCAGAGGAGGACTGATGTCTAAACTTGCTTCCATAACTTCATTTTTTTAAAAAAAATTCTTTCTGTATCATCCTGTGTTAGCAACTAGAATTTTCTTGTTCTAGCTTAGGAAAGGACATATAAAAATACATCATTTATCAAATCACAATGACCTTTTAAAATAAAATATTCCGTTAAACTATAAACATGTTCTTTTAAAGAGCTTCTAGGAATAAAAGAGACATGGGAACTTTGTTTCCTTTCAACTCCCATGCAAGTAAATAGCATGAAAACTCATTTGTTCAAAGAAGGGCTTTGGATTCTCTGGAATTCAAGAACGTTCAGTGATATCATATTGGCAAGGCAGCAATGGTGGTGCATCAGGAAAGCACTGAAAGGTTGAAGATGGGCTGATTACCTTGGTGAGTTTTGAGAGAAGTTGTTAAGATAAATTATAACAAAAGAATGTAAAACAAAAAATGTTAAAAGATTTAAATCAATTGAAAATTGAAAAGTCCTGGAAGAATTTTCTTTTTAAAAAGTCTTCACCTGGGACCAACAGGATTACAAGATGTCACCTCTTTCTTTCTAATGTGTAACCTCTATTATTATGCTTCCTATGCTCCCATTAATTAATAAAAAAATGTCCCTTCTTCCCACCCTACACCTTCAAATGAAATCTGTTGTGCACATTTCAACACCAAATGCTAAATATCCATAATTAGAATGAGGATGTTAATCTTTAACTATTATATCTTTGCATGTTAGGACCAATAATTTCTGCAATTTTTTCATCCCTGTGGGAGAAAATGAATATACTGGACAGTTTCCATCCAATATTTGCATGTTTCTAAGAGGTTTGTGAAGTTCTGTAAGGAAATAAATGCAGAGTTTTGTGTGTGAGAAGATCGTAGAGGTATGTGTAAAAATCATGCTTTTGTGCAAAATTAACAATTTTTCTGACCCCCCCCACACCTTTTGCTGTGCAAAATCAACAAACATTAGTGTACAAACATCATTCTTTATGCAAAAATAAGCTACCAGTTTTGCACCAAAAACCATGTGTGGTTTTCACACAAAACCCACAATTTTCACTACTACCACCCTATTTCCAAAAATACATTTTGGTGCACAGTTGGTGTTTTTTGCTCAAACTTCTGAATTTTGCACAACCCAGTCTAATGGTAGGAGCTAATACAGCTAATAGTAGGAGCTAATACAGCTTAGCTGTGGCAGTTTTCTCAAAATCAGGACAAGAAGGAAAACTAAGGTACCAGAACAAATAATATCTACATAAAGTAAATATAAAAGCAAGAAAAGAAGACATCAAGAAGTAAGAGCTTTTTGAGTGAAGCTGAGTTTTGATCTACTGAGTGCCTGATTGTTCTCTTTTTCTTCATCATTGAAATCCAGTTCTATATGTGATTGATTGATTGACTGATTGATTGACTGATTGATAAATATCCTGCCTTGCTATCTCCCAGCATGGGATTCAAGGTAACTCACACCATAGATCAAAACAAATTAATTTAAACTAATACAGCTAAAAACCAATAGCAATAGTATAAAAATTATGAACCATTGAACAAGCTATCTTATTTAAGACATAACTATATTAAAACAATCTGTATTAGTAGCTGGCAACTCAGGAGAAAAAAAATGCATTGTACTACTTCTCACTGCTCAGAAACAGCATCCTTTTCTATAAATATCGAGTTTATAGAAATTTATCAGGATACAATCTAGGCATAGAGCCACTGAAAGTATGCAAAGTTTCTAGCTCGGTAGCTTCTCCATACTGCTCCATTATCTTGTGGTTTTACCAATGACTTGTCACCACAGCAGCTATTTAATCTTTCTGTTCATTCATTCCAAAATCCCATAGGTCCAGATGAGAAATTTCTGACTTCTTTTCCAACAGGAAACAGTCAGTTGTATTCTTCACTAGCACCCATTCAAGTTGAGTGTCTTATGCCTCCAAGATTCAGACTCAGGCCAAGTAGCAGTGCTGTGGCAGTTTTGTTACAGATCTTTCTCTCTCTTTGATGAAGGGATAGCTGGAGGGGAAAAAGAGCAATGGCAGCCATAATAAAATGAATTTCAACAGAGACAAATGTAAGGTCCTGCACTTAGGCAGAAAAAATGGAATGCACAAATGTAAGATGGGGGACACGTGGCTGGATAACAGTATGTGTGAAAGGGATCTAGGAGTCTTGGTAGATCACAAGCTGAACATGAGTCAGCAGTGTGATGTGGCAGCCAAGAAAGCCAACACAATTCTTGGTTGCATCAATAGGAGTATGGTGTCTAGATCAAGGGAGATAATGGTACCATTCTATTCTGCTTTGATTAGACTTCATTTGGAATACTGTGTCCGGTTCTTGGCACCTCAATTCAAGAAGGATATCGACAAGCTGGAATGTGTCCAGAGGAGGGCTACCAAAATGGTGAAGGGTCTGGAAGCCATGCCCTATGAGGAATGGCTTAGGGAGCTGGGTATGTTTAGTCTGCAGAAGAGAAGGTTAAGAGGGGACATGATAGCCATGTTTAAATATTTGAAGGGATGTCACATCAAGGAGGGAGCGGGCTTGTTCTCTGCTGCTCCAGAGACTAGGACAAGGAGCAATGGATTTAAACTGCAGGAAAGGAGATTCCACCTGAACCTCAGGAACAACTTCCTGACGGTCACTGCTGTCTGGTAGTGGAATATGCTGCCTCGGAGTGAGGTAGAGTCTCTTCTTTGGAGGTTTTTAAGCAGAGGCTGGATGGCCATCTCTTGGGAATGCTTTGATGTGTGTTCCTGCACACATCAAACTCTATGATTCTGTGATTCTAAGTGTTCTCTCTCTCAGTGAAAGTGTTTGTAAGTCTGATATAAACTTTTATATATTTTATATGTATTTGTAGCTGATGCAATATTTCTTTTAAAGTAAAGCTACTCAAACGTATAATCACATCTGCCACAATCTTTTTTTTTTTTAAGTAGCAGTGAGTTGCAGCTAGAAAGAAAATGTTGACATTATAATGGTCTGTCTAACTGGAGTAGAACTATATTGAGGTTACTGTGTATTATTATTAAAATACCTTTAGCCTTATAGCAGTAAGTTGACTTGAGAAGGCTAGCTAGATTTTTTTAAAAAAAAATGAGTGACAATCCATTCTGGAATGTGAAAATGAATTAGTCTTTCGCTTGCATCTTACCAACAACTGGGATTGCCTTTTATTACATATACTTTATAATCACTTTGGCATGCTTCAGCCTAAAGTAAAAATGGCAGCTTGTGAAAATGAGCATTTGACTTGCAGTACTGCTTATTTCAATTTGGATCCTTTTCTTCAGATGACATTGTTTTCTCATTCCATTTTGTTTTATAAAGTGCAAACACAGATCAGCTTACATTTATATTATACTAGATTTTTTTTCCTTAAAAACTGAACATTGTTTTAATAGATTTGGGATTTACAGGTATTTTAGTATGTAAACTTTGGTTCATCATCAGCAATAAACATCAAGTCTCACTCTGTCCTAACAACCAGAAGGAAACATATGGTGAAATATATGGTTTTACCACATTGAAGATTTGCTGAGAATATGCATTTAATAAGGGGTAAAAGTTTTTTGCATGATTCAAGAAGCACTCTTTATTTTCTTTACACATAGAATAGAAGGCACTTTTATTGGATATATATTAATGTATGTATTTATTTAATATTCCATATTACCTCCAATACTGGGGCTCCGTGTGGAACTATATTCTTTCTAGTCTTTCTGTATTACAGTACTAACACTGAAATAAGCATATAGAAATGGTGAGACAGTGAAAGCAAGACAATAATAGTGCGATGCTATACATGTGTAATCAGTCCAGTTGAGGCTGTGGTTGCAGTCTATGGGATATTCAGGGTCATGGAAGAAAACACTCCAAGGTCACTTTGGAGTGACCAGTAAATCTTCAGAATCCACTCATTCTTTGGTGATTTCAGAATGGGCTCCTTAAATTGCAACAGTTTATTTTTTCCTCTCTTGAGAACAAGGTCTCACAACAGTTTCTATAACTGCATCTGGGTGCCTCCATGTTTATTTTATATATATATTTATACACACACACACACACGCACATGCATGCACACACATATATACATATACTAAGAGAAAGTGAGCTGAAAAGGTTGTAAAGGTATCACTGAAAGCGTAAGAATTGTTCTAATATTGCTCGTGCTGGAAGCACTAGTGCAGTAATTAACACAGCAAGCAACATCTCACCAAATGAAGACATAATGAGTTTGAATATGGCTTTTGCACCTGTTTGTGGAAGAGCCTGCACAAGCAGAATCAAAATACTGGGTTTGTCACCTGCCAAAGAATGAAAACAAGGTCACTACTAGTGATTGAAGCTTTACATTGTCATTGGATACATGTGATAATCTGCAAAGACAACTGAAGAGCTTTGCACAAATTGCCTCCTGTTATTTCTCTGTCCAATTTCTGGGAAGAAAGATGAGGAAATGATTGCTCCACCCCCACCCCCCCAGGGGAGAGGAGAAATTATCCAGTAGATGCTGAGAGGTGGGGTGCATTCTTAGTTGTGGAATTAGCACACTTTTTAACACAATATTTTAAAAAGTGAGGCCTTTTTTTTTTGGCAGTTGTGTGTATACCATTTTGCATATTCCACAGGCCTGCTGTCACTCTGTCATCGACAATGTTGTTGTTGCATGAAGGGTGTGGGAATGGTGACCACAAAAATTGTGAAGAATAGTTAGAGATAATTTTAAAGAGTGTCTTTCTTTTTCTAGATCAGTGTGTACAAGCCCAAGGTTCAAATATACCCCTAGAGCTGCCTCCTCCCACACACGTGAAAAAAACCCCACCTTCATTACCCCCCCCCCACTTTATTTCTAATCCTGTGTTAGGATGACTCATGAAGGGGCAGAGAGAAATCTCTTCACTCCAGAGATGCAAGATAGCTCCTCACTGGTGACTGTGTTTCTGCATGTAGCTCTCAACCCTGAGACAGCATTACATGTAGCCCTAAGGCAATAAAAATTAGTGTTCTAGGAAGTGAGAAAAAGAAATATCTGTCATTTTTTCGGCAAAGTATATTCTGACAAAGTTGTAGAATTATTGTCCTTGTCAATTCCTAGGTATTGTCATTACACATGATTTTGCTTTTCTGCATAGTTTCTGTGTCCAAAGTAGTTAATTATGCATAGTCCCTCAAAAAAGTGGTTTTTAGGTTCATGTATTTGCAACTGAAAGTAGCAATTGCCTAAATAGCAACCAATAAACTGTGAATAATTGCAGGATAGTCTAGTTTGTCTTTAATAAGTAGTCCATAGTTTGGTTACACAGCATAGACTTGCAGGAAAAGGCAGAATTTTTGTTCTGTGCTGAAAGCACATCAAATTTAATTTATTGGCCCTTTTACTGAGAAAGACATGATAAACAAGTGTGAATCCAGAAGGTGCCATAGAGCAGTGACCCTCTGAGATGTCTTTTATGATTGGGAGAGAAAAGGATGTAATTATTTCAGAACGCTTTTACTCATCAAGGAGGCATGAGTGATTGCTTCTGGCTTATCTCTTTTCTTCACCCCTACCATTGCAGTCCTCTTCAGAGGTATGCAGTATCTTCTCAGTCCATTGATAAGGGCACACAAATCTTTCTGTAGCAAATAACTTGTACTTTCTGTCTAAACAGTTCACTATAATCATATATACAGTATTGATTAGATAAACAAGTTGATTCCCATGTGTGTTTATAAACTGAAAAGAGTATGTCTGAATAAGTACAATCAGTTCTAAAATACCATTAACAGGTTTGGAGGAATATCCCTGTTGCTGTTTAAATGGAGAAAAGTCCTCCACAATTTCTGATTAAGAAAGACTAATTGTTCAAAGTGTTTGCCATCTCTTGATTTGCAAAACTGTATGAATTAAATTGTGCTGGGCAATTGCAAAGTTGTCTTTGGATGTTCATGGGGAAAGGTCTTTGGAAGGGGGAAACAGTGGGGAAAGTTTAAATACCCCCTGCTTCCTCTTCTCAGATCATCCATCTCAGAACTGATTTCCTATTTGCAACAGGGCCACTGTAATAATGTTACAGCATCAGGTTTAGCCTTTTGCTGACTTGTAAACTAGCTTCAGATTGTATCTCACTCAGCAAGTTCGTATCCTTCTCTTCTCCATTTGGATGAATATTTCACTTTGTTAGTGTAGAGGTAGAATACATTTTTTAAAAAACAACAACAAATGCTGGCCAAAGCAGCAATCCTTGTCATCTTGGGGGGTCTCAGGTCCTTGTGGGCTCCACAGTATTCTTGGGGGACACATTTTGCCAATTTGTGCTGTCATGGGTATTCTTGGAAATAGTTAATATTGTCTAGGATGCTGTACCTCCAGCAGGGAGAAATGGGGAGTGGGAGAAGATAGTTTTAATGCCATTTATTGAAATACTGAAGTTTGCCTTTCAAACTAGTTCTCAACCTCATGAGGTTGCACACATTAGGGAGGGCAGCATTTGCAAGAGAAAAGAGAATGGGAGGAGGTACATCCCCTTCTACTGCTAAGATATTTTTCCCCTGCCCAGGCTGTCCAGTCAGCATAGCTCTTCCCATTCTCATATGGGATGAAGGATCTGAGACTAGAAGATACTATTGCAGTTCTTGTCAAGGTGATTTTGACTTATGGTGACCCTATGAATGGGAAGCCTCCCAGAACCCCAGTTGTTAAATGCCCCGGTCAGGCCTTGCAAACTCCAGGGCCATGGTTCCCTTGATCGAATCATTTCACTTGTGATTCATTCTTCCTCTTTTCCTACTTTTTTCCAATTTGCTGAGCATTATTCTCTTTTCCAGTGTGTCATGTCATCTCATGATCTGACAAAAGCATGACAGCCTAAGTTTAGTCATCTTGGGTCTTGTGAGTGTTCAGACCTCATTTGCAATAGGACTTATTCATTTAGCTTTTTACCAGTCATTGGTATCCATAGACCTCCTCCATCACCACATTCCATTGTGGTTGTTGTGTGACTTCAAGTCAATTCTGACTTAGGGCAACCCTAAGAGGAACTTATCACCGGGTTTTCTGGGGCTGAGAGTGTGTGACAAGCCGGAGCTCATCCAGTGGGTCTCCATGGCTGAGTGGGGAATCGAAACCTATCCTCCAAGGTTGTAATCCAGGGCTCAAACTACTACACTGTGCTAGCTCTGCATACGTCACTACAAGATTATTACATACTGGATAAATCCTTTTCACTTGAGAGGCAGGAGGTCCACAAACAGTTATGGTACAGACAGATCTTGCCAGTTTCCCCGTGCAGTTGGTTCCAGCCCACATCACATCAATAAATACATTTAAGTAGAGATTACCATAAGACATTTTAATCCCTATTTCTATTTGTTGTGATCTCTGTCCTCACGGATGTGCTGCTGCCAGGGCTATGTTTTCATATTAGGCTACACGTAGTCTTTCCAAAAAGCTAACAGGTGCCTGCTGATTAGTTTTGTCAAATGCATGAATGCACTTCATTATCTATGAACTATGAACTATTGTTGTCATCGTTTGTTTTATTATTGTCATTTGGGGCAATCTTATGATTGATTTAGAGAACCAGAAAAAGATATGACAGATATGGGAAGCTTCAGTGGCAAAATTCTAAGTGACTACTTAATATGGCCTCAAATGCATGACAGCATACTGCCTGATTTCATTCTGCATTCACTTTATCATCTTGCAGGTTACTTGGAGCATTTGCTATGCAGCACCATGCAAGTGGCTGGACATTCATTCCAAGCACTGAAAATCCCGTCTTGAAAAGACAAATGAAAATCTAAATGTCTAATGCAGACAGCTTCCAAAATGCAAATGAGCTTGTTGGAATGCTGGGTTCTGCTTTTTATCTCTGGAAAAGAGATAAAACCTCTGCCCTACGCTGTTAAAGTGCTATTATTCCACTTTCAACAGCCTATGGAATTCTGGGGTTCATAGTTTACTGAGGCCAAAAAGCTCTCTGGCTGAGAATTCTAAAGGTCCCTCCCTAAACTGCAAACCTCAAAATTCCATAGGAGGTTGAAAGTGGAATAATAGCATTATAACAGTGTAGGGCAGAAATGGCCTATATCTCAGTTCACTCCCTGCCTCAGTCCTGTAACTAATAAATTATCAATTAGTTAGCTTTCTGATGTATATGTCAGGGGAAAAAACATAGACATAAAGAACAAAAATTACTTTTACAATTTGAACAGGTCATGTCATTTCTTCATATATTATATATTATTATTATATTATTAATCAATATGCATCACTTCCCATTTTTGCTTCTCTAGTAATGCTAGTGCGTAGTCTGTTGTTGTTGTTGTTCACCGCCATCATGTTGACTTTAATTTGTAGTCACCCTATTAATGAAAGACCATCAAGATATCCTGTCATCAACAGCCCTGTTCAAGTCTTGCAAACTCAAGGCTATGGCTTCCTTGAAAAAGTCAATCCACTTGTAATATGGTCTTCCTTTTTTCCTACTGCCTTCTACTTTGCCAAGCATTTTTGTCTTTTCTAGTGAGTCACATCATCTCATGATATCTTCAAAGTATGACGGTCTCAGTTAAGTTATCTTGGCTTCTAGAGAGAATTCAGTCTTGATTTCTTAGAAGACTCAGTGATTTGTCTTTTTTCAATCCATTGTATCTGTAGAACTCTCTTCCAGCACCACATTTAATAGTTGATTTTCTCCCTATCACTTTTCTTCACACTCCAGTTTTCACAACCTTACATAAAAATTGGAAATACAGTGCCATGGGCAATCCTGATTGCGGTATGACATATATATCCATACACTACGATTTCTTTTCTGGTTCCTGCATAGCTACTGTTCCAAGTCCTGCTCTTCTTTTGATTTCTTTACATCAGTCTCTATTTTGATTAATGACTGAGCCAAGGTATAGAAATCTTTCACTATCTCAATGTCTTCACTGTCAGCTTCAAAGTTATGTAAACCATCTGTGGTCATTATTTTTGTTTTCTGAATGTTCAGATGTAAACCTGTCTTTGCACTTGCTTCCTTGACTTTCTTCAGTTTCTTCCAAATATTTGCTATTTTCTATTAGCAGTATAGTGTCACCTACGCATCTTAAATTATTGATGTTCCTTCCTTCAATTTTCACATCTCCCTCCTCTGAGTCTAATCCAGTTTTATGTATGTTCAGCGTACAAGCTAAACAGATAGGATGATAAAATGTATCCTGCTTGACCCTCCTGCCAACTGGAAACCATTCTGTTTCTCTGTATTCTGCCCTGACAGTAACCTCTTGTCCTGAGTTTAGGTTACTCATTAGGATAATGAAATATTGTGATACACCCATTTCTTTAAGACTGATCAATAGTTTTCCATATTCTACACAATCAAAGGTTTTGCTATAATTTATAAAGCACAGACTGATTTTCTTCTGAAATTCCTTGGTGCTCGTTATCCAGTATACACAATACAAATGTTTGCAATACAGGGGCCATTCTACTCCCCTGTTAGAAGAGTTCAACTGGCTCCCAATTTGATTTCGAGCACAACTCAAAGTGCTGGTGCTAAGGTCCAGGCTATCTGTCAGACTGTATCTCCCTGTATGTGCCTGCTTGGGTCCTGAAGTCATCAGAAGACTGTCTTCTCTCAGTTCCACCACCTTCACAAGCACAGTTGGTGAGGACATGAGTGAGGACTTCTCACTGGCTACCTCTACGCTCTGAAAGTCCCTTCCCAGGGATGCCAGAATGGGCCCCTCCCTCCTGTCCTATCAGCAGACAAAGTCCTTTTTATGCCAACAGGCTAGGGAGTGGCTAAGGAGTGATGTATTGTTTTAAACTGAACAGTGTCTGTATCTTTCTTTCATTAGTTCTGCAGGATATAGTTCTTTCTCAAGCATTGTATCCAGACATGTTATGAGATATTTGAATCAAATAGTGACAATTAATATTTGCATGCAGAATAAAGCATAAGAAACTTCCTTTTTAAAAATAAAGTTTTGGGGGGAATCCATCATTCTTATGTTTTTCCTAGATTATTAATTTCTCCAGCAATGTCTAGTAAACAAGTAAACAAACAAATAAACTTTGCTAATTGAAATTTCTCACTTGTCTTTCCAGCTCTCGTAAATGTGAAACTTTGGGCTATTGATCGACAATGTTTTCAAACAATAATGATGAGGACTGGCCTCATCAAGCATACAGAGTATATGGAATTTTTAAAAAGGTATGGCACTTTTTTCTTGTTATTTTATTTCACTTGTTTGAGTAACATTTTGAGGTTTTGCATGGTTTGTTTGCTTCTTGTGTTTGTTTTTGTTTTGGTGAACGCATGGTAATGAGCACTTATTTCTACTCATCATTTCCAATTTTCTGTTTCATCCACATGTGTGCCAGCAAAACCTGAAGAAGAAAAACTAATAACTGAAGATCCTAGCCTTATTACTGTTTGCTTTTTCTCACTAAAATTATTCATCTTTGTGGTTGTTTGTTTGGAACAGTAACACCATCAATAAACATGTAAAGTGCTTTATTATATGAATCAATCAAAGATCCTTCATTTAAAAAAATATTGATCCGATAATAAGATAAAGAATTAAGATGGTATGTAGCCCAATTTGCAAGCTTAAAATTCTTATTTGTGTATCATCCAAAGGAAAATTATAAAGTTTAAATGAAACAAAAGCTGTTTGCTTCAGGCTTCTATAAAATATGGGTCAAATGAGTCAGAGAAGAGAATCATAGTGATATGCATTTTTATCCCTTAAACCTGAATTTAAACTCTGGAAATGCATTCAAGTATTTTTGTTCCGGTAAAACATTATAAGCCTGTCAATATATGGAGGCACTTAATTCCACGATAATTTATTTGAGCAATATATTTAAATATTTATTACACGTAATTAAAAATAGAGATCAAAAGTATGTGTCTTTGTTCAGGAAAAAAAAAGGAATACCACACACTCCATAGGGAAGCTACGAGTAACCAAGAAGTCACTCATGTTGCCTGGGCAACAGTATTCCTAGTAGCCTTCAATCCTGTGCCTAGCAAATGTATTTCATTCCAGTGACAGATTTGTTACTGTGTGTCAGTCCTGCACAGCCATTGGAAGAGAAGAGGTCATGTGAATGAAACGCTAAGTAAATATGCTAACCCTATTTTAGCTAATTTGGAATTTTTAATAAAGTTAAATTATACGTGCATCTTGATCCCATGCTCATTGGAATTAAACTGAGCATGCCTAAATCTACACAGTCATGTGCTACAATCATGTGCTAAATTACTAGGGACCTTTTTCCTTTCTTTGTATCATGATCTAGACTTCTGTGGCTTAACTGATGAGGAGGGCTGGCACCTTTGCCTTACAGTAGACACCTATATATGATGGTTTTATTACTTCTGAACCTTACGTAGGTTTTTTTTTAAACGTATATTTGGGTTGGCAAGACAAGATTTGTTTGTAAATCAATACAGCTTTTCGCTTCCATATACAATACTTCCAGAGATTTGCAATCCCAGCTTCTCCACATTTTGTTACGTTGGAACATGGAATTGAAATGGGCAACAAGTACCAGTTTGTTTCTGTTTACTTAACTTTTGTGCCACATTCAAAAATAGGAAAAAAAAGAAAACTTGCACCTTTACATTGTGAATTATCTTGTGTACATCAAGTGGTGAACAATTCTACTTAAACTATTATGTTCCAGGTGGTGACATAACAAAATGTGGAAAAGTTGATGAATACTTCAGCAAGACATTGTAATGGGTTGGATACAGGCTTAATTATAATTAGAACAGACCCAGTAAAGTCAAGTTTTATTGATTTCTGGGTCATCTTTAAGGCTAACTAACTCTGGATCTAGTCTATAATCTCTCTAAAGGCATAGTGTTGTTTATATTTATGTTTATCTTCCCTGGCATTTTAAATATTTGTATTTTTAGTCAACATGACCTTAAAACAGCCCATTTTCACAAACAACTTTAAATAATGGAGGCTACATCATTATAGCATGTCAACTTCTGTCAGTTATTTTCAGCATCTGGTCCTCTGGATGTTTTGGACTTTGGCTCCCAGAATCTTGTACTATTGGTCATACTGGCTGTGTTTCTGGAAGCTGAAGTCAAAACCATATGGAAGACCAGAAGTTTAGAACTACTGGCCTGTGTGGATGCTAATGTTTAGAATAACCATCAGAAGTCCATCTTCAGTGAATAGAAGGCTTTATTGAGAACTATACATTTGGAAGAGGGAAAAAGAATACTGCATTGAATGGGTTGTTTGAACCTTTTTGATCAGTCAATCTGTTCTGTCCTGTTAGCAACAGGAAAGAAAAAAACAGACAAAATGCAGAGACATTTTGCACAAATTACAGAAAGTGTGACTAACTTTTCTCACCCCATGTTTATTCTCGGTCTTGTGCTACTTGTCAGGCTTGAGAAAACTTCTATAGGCTATCTTGATGGATTGAGATGGCCTGTCTCCACCTAAAACTTGCCAGTTGAAACATTTTTTTCACCTTCCCGTCTAAAACTTTCTCTCATTGTAAGCATTGCTACTATAATAAATCTATCACAGCATGCTGTCTTGCACAGTTCTAACCTATGACATTATATAATAGAGAGTGACAAAGGCTTGTGAGTGCAGTGGATGTATTTTTCACTGTGCGGAAAACAAATAGGAGAACTTTAACACCAGGACATGGACTTTGGTCCAGCCAGTTATGTTGCTGAAATTCAGCAACTTGCTCTGCTACATTAAGCCCCAAAGCAAAGCAGAATGACAAGTGATTTACCAATCTGTGGAAGTTATCAGGCTGTGAAAACTGAAGAAAGTATGACCATACACTCATACTTGGATTGTCACTAGCATGCCACTAAGATCTTTGTTCTGAACATTTGACCTGAAATTCAGGCTAATTTATTTATCACACAGTGCTATTTCTAAAACCCGTGAAAGCTGTTGATTGGACTGTTTTAATAAAGATGTTTTCGTTGCTTACTTTTGTTGCACAGCCAGCTTCTTCAGGACTTAGAATTTGGGGAACTTTAGCTGTCAGGGAAATGGCAAAGCTGCATCTAGAGACCATGTCACCTAAGGCAGCTGGGGAAAGGGGAACACTTGGTTTATGGGAGGAAACATGAGAGAAGCTTAATAAAACCCACAGGCCACCTATCCTTTGATACCCAACCATTTTACACAAACTGTAATTCATTATATGCTTTTGAAAGCAGTAGTAAAACCAAAGCTTGTAATAAGTGGTAAGGAGGAGAGCTAAGTTCTGGTTTGAAAAAAAAAATGAGCTCCATAGACACAGAATCTGTCGCCCTCATTAGTTAACCGGATGTTAGGGATAACGATTCTATTTGTTCCCCAACTTCTACTTTTTGTGTGGAAATGTTTTCTTGGATGGAGCAGTACTCAGTGGTGTAAACTTCTTCCTGCAATCTTGTAGTAGAGTCCACACAGAAATTTATCACTTCAATGAAAACTGTGCCTAAGGGTTTACTGATACATTTCATCTACCTAAAAGCCTGGCAGTTTATTGAGGACTTTAGAAAGAGCTTCAGTCCTGATGAGTGGGTGCCTTAAGTACTCTGTTGACATTTTTAATCAAAAGATTCTGTGTCAGTAACTACAAAGTATGTGTAGGAATAAACTGTAAAATTATCAAGTTTCCAACCTGACAGGCAGTCCTGTAATTAAAAACTAAAGCAAGATCATGGATATAAACCATCCAGACTAAACTGTATAAGGCATAAGGCAAGCCCATAGTGATATCAGCTTCATTTTAAATTCATGGTAATGAACAATAGATTTTTAAAAAGCTGGAAATCGATTAGGTATTGCACTAAGGATGTGCTAAAAAGTAAATTGATTGGACCAGCCAACCTGTTACATAGAGCTAGCCACTTACTAACGCTAGGCACTGTGGTGCTACTGTAAAGTTTGTGATACATTTGATCCTGATCTTTTCCAGGATCCTGAAGATCCTGAGTGATTGCCAGCTAGTTTAGTCCTCATCTTACTGTGGACTAGACAAACGAAATGCATTCTTGGAGGAAAAACAAAGGAGCAATTGGGCTGAAATAGACACATATGCATGTAACTAGAAACATTTGTTGAAAAATGTCACCTGTCTGTGTTGGTCCTTGAAACCTTCATCTCTTAGTGTTTACTATTTATGGAATCTTCAGTATATGAGGATGTAGCAATTACTGCCTTCTTGGTTCTCTTGCTTTCCTTGTGATCCTTAGTCAGTGCTGGAACAAAATGTGGAAAGAAACATAATGACTGGATATTCTGGTTGTTACTTTGCTGCTAAATTGTGCAAACATCTGATGATGATGACAGTGCTGATGTTAATGTTGATGCTGATTGTTTATTTATATAACACCATCCATGTACTTGGCGTTTTACAAGTAAAGCAACCAAAAACAGTGGGTCTTGCCAAAAGTGTACAATCTAAAACATATATGCATACATACTACCACACACACACATGAACGAAAGGAATGAATGATAAAATATAAAACTATACAAGAACATTGAAAAACAAATTGTCCAGATAAAATACAAAAAACACAATATAATATAAAGCAAACAGACCAATCCATGTAATCAAAATGTGCAAGATTTTTAAACAATATTAAACTAAAATTCCAAAAGCTTTAGAAGGCAATGAAATTTTATAATTGAGATTTTTAAATAGTGATGGAAGGGGCAGTCCGCAACTGTTCAGGGAGGCAATTTTGAGAGTATGGAACAGCAAGTGAAAAATTACAACCTGAAGCCAAGGAAGAAAAACGCCTTGGTTGAGTGAGAAGTCTAGAGTTCCTAGAATGCAGATCTCAAGTATGCCTGTAAAACGAAACGAGGGCAGAAAGATAGAGGGGAGCTAGGTTGTGCAGGGCTTTGGAGATTAAAACAAAAAGCTTGTACCAAATCCCAGAACGATTAATAATTACTTCAGGTGATTCCATTCCTCTCTAACAGAGGAAAAAAATATCTTCATGGAATCAAAGTTCATTGTTTAGAGATGATCCCAAGGTGCCTGTTATTTTCAAGATATGGCATAGGATAGAAACGATAGGAGAGAAAGTGTCTTGTATTTAAGCATTATACAAGATAACTTAATTGAAACTTTTAACTCCAAAGTACCTAACAGACATGAGAACATCAAAGCTTGCAATATCATGTTTCAATCTTCAATGCCATGTGACTGTTCCTGGATATACAATCTCCAAATTTATTACTGCCACACCAACAGCTGACTGCACACCCGCCTTATAGACTAGAATCACGTTAAACAAGTCTTTGAAAGTTTATGGATAGTGTCACAAATTGCAGCTTTCCGTATCCTATTAGTATCTGATTGCAGCCCTACAACTATGTGACTACCAATATATCTGAGGCTTGATAGTAACTCCAACAATATATCTTAGAAGTGAATTGAAATCCATGAAAGCTCATGATAAAATAACAAGTTAGTCTTACAGGTGTTACATAATTCCTCCTTGCCTCCCTCCATTTTTCTTCCCATGATGCAGCAGACTAACACGACTATTTCTTTGAAAAAGTACTTGTTTCTATAAACCAGGGAAGGGAAACTCTGGCCATGAGCCTAATGTGACCCTTTCACAAAGCCCTTACGTCTCCCTTCTGAATGGAATTGCTGTTATCTCTTGTTTGATGTTGGGGATAACCCTGGGCTTTCCCCCCTGCTTCTCCAGTTAGGAAAAGAAGCAGAGCAGGGAGACTCGGGGTGGGGGGAAGAGAAGTGCACTCGGACAGGACTTTGAGAGCTGGCTCAGTCTTGATCTTGGTACTCTTTGCTCCACTATCCCCTGCTTGCTGTCTGGAAGATGATGGGAAGGAGAAACCAGACAAAACACTTTTACAGCCAGCACTTTGATGAGGGAGTTGTTGATATCAAATCTGTCAGGATGATGTATGTGCTGGCCACTTAAAATGGTTCCCAACTCCTGCTGGAATAAGAACTCTTTCTCTGTCTTTTTCATTCTTTCCCTTCTCTTTTGCAAAGCCTTTGCACTATGAGTTCAGTTAACCTTTTTCTTAGCAGAGATGCGTGCAGCACTGCAGGTACAGGAATGGAATAGCTTTTTCCGTAGTCTGTGGAAGTTTGATGTATGTTCATTCATAAGTCCGTTCAGTCCTGTTTCTGGCTCCATCTGTGAATGTTTACAAAAGTTTATTTTATTTTGTTTGCACAGAGGTTCACAAAATGCTGATTTCTATATAATCTGCATTTTTGTAAGCATTTTGTCATAATATATACATACTTTACATTTTTTTAAAGTTAAACTACACATTTTACACACATCTTGGTATGTTTTTGAGGGAAGACCATGTTACAAAATTTAAATTTGGATCCATGGGGTAATTGAGGGGGTATGAATTGAGCCAGTTGTTTTGAAGATGAAGACCAAACAAAATTCTCAACCATCCTCTTTCAGGGATGTCCAGTGTTGGTCCTTTAGTAATAATAATAATAATAATACGCCTATATAAGGTGGGGTACAATATAAACTAAAGTATAATTATACTTTATATATATATACTTTATAATTATACTTTATATATTAAAAGTATAATTAAAAACACATCAAATCACTATTTTATTATACTGTTATTTTCTCTACTTCTTACCGGCTGACTTTATTTGGGTAAAGAAAAGGGAAAATTGGTTCATTCTTTTAAAGGGACTTGTTAAAATGGTATATGAAAACAAATGATAACCCAATTAATTTCAGTATATCTTGATACAGTGTATCTTGATAAGTGTCATTTTTTTCCCTTAGAGAAAAAGAAGGTCTGTCAATATTAAGTGATTAAGCTTTGGATTTTAAACAGCTTTTCTAAAAAGATTGTCAAGATTAATTTAGACCTGGACTTCACAGGAGTTGTTCATCCTTAATTTGAAAACAAGCAGTATGTGACAGAAATTGAAAAGCATTTTCTCACATTGGCCTGGTACAGATATAGGCTTTCCAAATCTTCTACTCTGTTATGGACGCACACATACACACCCTCCCATGCACATTCCCAATTGCTTTGTTAGATTGCTTCCATCATGTAGTGGTATCACACTTTTAACTGGTCAGAACCTGGAAAAATTAGTTTCTGGACTACGGTTCCTGGAATTCTGTAGCCAGAATGGCTGGGAGATTTGAGCAGTAATACAGATTATACTGCAATTAAAACAAAAGAAGAGGGAAATCACATAAGGGAAAGCAAGTTTGCAAATTGTACTTGCTTTCCCAACCATAGTTATAGATATGGACCATCAGCTTTGGTCAGCTATTATGATTGTAACTGACACCATTTCCATACAACGACGCTTTCCTGTGTTATCCTGCTGCAATCGTGGCAGTGCTTCAGTGGGAACATGGCCCCAACGCTTCCCTCTGCACCCCATTGGCTGCCTACAGAAGGGAGCACGAGGGACATGTTTCTCACTTTTGAATTGCAGCCAGCTTTCTTCCCATGCTGCAGTGGGGAAAGATGCGCATGATCATGCTTCCACCCCTTCAGCATGGCTGGGGGTGATGGGAGCATCACACGATCATGGGTGCTTAACAGAATTTTTCCCATTAAGTGAATATCCCACAATCGCGATGCATAGGGACATGCTGGCTGCCAGACTGCAACAACATTGCGTGAAAGCACGACCTGTGGACTGCTGTCATTGTGTCCCAATGTGGGACAGCCACACCACGTGGAAATGGCCTGAATGAAGGATGACTTTAATCCATTTGGGGTATAGCTGTAACCTTATAAATAGTTGGAAGAGGAATAGTGCATGATTCAAGTGCTGCCTTGTGCCACGCTGTACTGGAGGCACTGAGATGATAAAGAGGTAGGCAGGAAGACAGAGAGTTTTGTTGTCCAGGCCAGCAGCTAGTAGCATTCAGCCGGATAATTTGGAAGTACTTCATTCTGAACAACAACTTTGAGAACTGACCGGCCAGCATGGCCAGTTGCTGGGGGACTGGCTGGAAGCTGTCTGAATTGTCAAATCTCAACAAACAAACAAAGCAAACACGTTCCCAAGCTCTATCATACAGTTGTTTAAAGTAACTAAAAGTTTCAAGAACAATGAAAGCAAAGTCCTATATTTATATAATTGTGACTGTAATGTTTACTGATGTGGAGGAAGCCTAGAATTGTACGTTAGCAAATAGAGATGTACATTTTCATGTTCTTTGTCATCATAGGAAAGAAGTAATAATTCCTCCAGTATTTTGGCTACTGGATAAGACACAAAGAAATGTTATGTTGTTCCTGATCACTGTTTTTGATTCAGGAAGTATTCATCTGTAGAGAACTGCAGGTGATTTTTCAACTCAGAGAATACTTTTTGTGTAGACATATACTTTAAGTGCAGAAATATACATTTTTTTTCTGTGCAGAAATACATATTCTATGTAGAAATAAACATTTTTTTCTGTGCAGAAATACATTTTCTGCGCAATACACATTTTTTTCTATTCAGAAAACCTATATCTGCAGGAAAAAAACCACGTGTTATTGCACAGACAAATATTTCCAGAAGTTCAAAGAATCTTACAATCACCTCCTAGGGGTCTGTAGTCTTCCCAGTGGAGTTTCCCAAGCAACTAGAAGCCCCTTTCTTAGCTGAGGAGTGAATAGCAAATAAATATTCTTTCCACCCCAAGTAAGTAAGTAAGTAAATAAATAAATACATACATACATACATACATACTGATCTAACACATTCAAGTCTGCCAATGTAAGTGTGTACTACAGTAGAATGATTTATTCCATGAGGTATAGGGGGATTTTAAAGTCTCCTTGCTTATTTGATAGTGCATACCTCTTCTTACAAACATGGGTAGTTGTTTTACAGGAAAAATGTCACAAATGGTATGAGGGTTGGAGCACATAAGGAACAAATTTTGAAAGGAAGGCTTCCTAATTTCCCCTTCTTTCCATACTATACTATTACTTTAAGTGCAGCTGAAAGTCAGGGCATAGGAGGATTATTTTTAAAAGAGTTTTCCTTGTGAAGAACTGAAATCAATAATGTGTTTTTCACTGGAACTCTGAGCACAGTCAGGTTGTGAAGTAGAACCAGGTGAGAGTGCCAAAGTATCAAGCTGTCATCTTCACACTAGCCATTTTATTTTATTATCTATATATCTGGTCAGCTGGCTTAAAAATGCACAGTATTGTGATGGCTTTTTAATGTGTGACAATTTAAAATGCACATTTTAGCTAGGTTACACTGAGCAATGACAAATGTAATATATAAAATTGGTCATGGCATATTTTTGTGTACGTGAACCACATCCACTTCATCTGGACTGAGTTTTTCTTAGGAGTTTTCTCTGGAGTATTTCCTGCACTGCTAATATTCTTTGAGCCAGAGTGAAAATCTGTGAGAGGGAAGAAGCACTGTTTGTGCCTTCTCCATCACATTTTAAAAATGGATCTCTGGTTTTACACAGAAGGAAATTTAAATAATGGAAGGTAACAACTTTCTTTTAACAAGTCTATAGGGATTTATATGACATACCTCAGGCCCACTTACAGCTAGTAAAGTGATTTTAAAATAGGTATTCACTGCATTCAACATTTTGATTAGTAGAGCCTTCATTGGTTCTCTGTTCTCATTATGAAGTTCAGGGGCATCCATGAAACACTCACTTTCATGCAAAATAAAAGCTACAGTTGGAGAATCCATGCATATCAATAAGAGATTATACCAGAAGCTGGATGAGATTCAGTGTGAAAGTCAGTTAAGTTCAGCATTAAGCAAAAAGCTTGAGCCATTAAAGCAGCAGAAAAGCAAGGGAATGTAAAAGGAGCATGCCTGTCCTTGGTGTCCAGCACAGTAACTGGATAAGACACCATACTTAAGATCTGCAAATAGTGTGGGTGGGTAGGGGAGTGGAATAATGCATTAAAGTCATAATGTTCAGAGTTTCCTATCTGCAGTGTCAGTGACATATATTTTACTTGGAAAGGCTGAAATCCTATGCACATTTACCCTGGGTATAAGTCCATTGAATCGGTAAGGCTGACTTCTGAGTAAGGCTGACTTCTGAGCAAACATGCATAGGGTTGTGCTGCTGCTGCTACTATTATGTGCCTTTAAGTCATTTCCATCTTATGGTGACCCTAAGGTAAACCTATCATGGGGTTTTCTGGTTCTGAGAGTGTGTATTGCACCCACGGTCTCCAGGGTCGTCGTTCAAAGTTCAAAATTTCCACATTTCCATGTTTCCCACGTTTGTGTTATAAGTATCCTTTCACACAGTTTTGACCAAGGCCCTTTCCTCACGAGGTGAGGGAATTGCTCCGTACCGTTATTCACCACTTCTTCCGGGGTCCGAAGCAACGTGGACTGTCCCTGAAGCCCTTCCGCAGGGCTCCTCCTTGGTCCAGGGCGAATCGGAGCAGTGCAAGGTCTGTAGATCCGCACTGCTCCGGCTTCCAAAATGGCGGCTTCCAGCTTCCAAAATGGTGGCTTCCAGCTTCCAAAATGGCGGCTTCTGGCTTCCAAAATGGCGGCTTCCGGTTGGTCGTGGGTCCTGACCAACCGCTGAAGCTCGCCACGCCTAAGGCCCACCCTCCACAGATGGCAGGCTCGCACTGATGCGAGCCTGCGAATCTGCACAAGAGAGCAGGAACGCAATGGTGCGTTCCAGGAAAATAAAGACCTGTTTTTTCCGGTCTTTCAAAAACATGCTGGAAGACTACTTGGGGTCGTCTTGGAGCAGACTGAGGTGCGAATCTCTGGTAAGTAGTCCGCTCCTAGTCCACTCCAAGGTGCAGATGACCTCCGTGTGAGGACGCACTGCCCTGTTCTAATTGCCTGGTGCGGAAAGGGCCCAAGTCTTCATGTTTCTTCCTGTATCGCTTTGTGCAAGAGAGTGTTAAGACCATTTTCTTGATCTATATCAAGTAAATGAATAAAATATTTATGACAGTTGGCATCGTCAGCTAAATAGTTGCAGTTATTCATCTGGGAAATTAAAGATTCTAAAAAACAGGGTCCCTGCCCTCCTTTCTCACTCCAAGGAAAAAGAAAGTCTAGGATGATTCAAGTACCTCTCACCACTCAATAAGCTGTGGCTGTCAAAACTGTGTTGTGCTGCTGCCTGCATTGTCAGAATTGAAATAACTTCTCATTTGTGAAATGTTGGATATGTGATCTCCAGTGTACTGTCAGGAACCATATGTGCTGAGGTTCTTTTGTAGAACTATTGTATTTTGTGGCCTACCTAAAACAAAGAAAGAAAGAAGGAAAGAAAGGGAAATGAACTCCTTTGTTGTGCATATGTACATACGTCTCGTTTAATTTCACTCATTTCAATCTGTGAAATCTGCAACAAATAATTCCCAAAAGGCAGACAGCTGATGATTGATGTGTTTCAAAATATCTGTCCATGGGGCAGTTCAGGACTTTACTGAAATGATGGATAGGTATGTCTAATAGGAAACAGTTGGTTATATATAGCTGTAGTATATAACAGTGAAAGCCATAGACTGTGCACCAGAGGCTGGCTATAAGGCATCTGTGAACGTTAAGGGCTGTAACATGTTTGACTTCTTTGTTTGTGTGATTTCTTTATATTCTTTATATTTCAAAGAAAAATAATTCAAGATCTTTACTGTAAGTATTAATCTCACCAGATTTATTCTATTGGTTTCTATGGAAAGATAGAGGTGGTCAGGACAATGAAAAGGCAAGTGGTCTGGTTTTGCTTAAATGCACTTGCTCCTTAGCCTGGTGGTTGCTGAGAATTTCTAAATGAAAGCTGTCATTTAATGGAGTTGCATATGCATGTGCAAAGAAGCAATGCAGATAGCAAAGGTATTCTCACTTGTTTCTATCCCTGAGATTCTTCAAGCCAAGCAGTCAGACTCTATAAATCAAACAGTGGTGAAGATCTTGGGCTAAAAGGAATGCTGCGGTAAGAACTATGTAACTATTTATTAAGACTCAACACACTTGGTGTCAGGTGTCTCTTCTTTAGGGTCAAAATATGAAACTGAAAGATAATCCACTTACCAAGTTATTGTAAAACAAATGGGGAGTGGCAGATAAAAACACAAAAATGGCACAAGTCAGTAACAGAAATAATGGCTGACATCCTGTTCAGTAATTATGATGTCATATACCTTACAACATCACCATTCACTTTTACAGTTGTTGCACAGCCAACAACCAAATGTTCTCCAAATCTTTTCTTTTAAATAGAGCAGTTCCCTCCCACTCCTCACCATTTCTATGTTGCTGGAGAGAAAAGTAGCTGTAGAGGTGTGTCCAGCTCTCTTCTTCTGTACTGATAGATGCTACTTGTAGCATGTCTAGCTACAGGAAGAGAGCAGGACACATTTCCATTCATCCTCACTCTTTGTTAGTAGAAAACCGGTCATGTTTTAGGGGTCAGCTCTGCTTAAAAGGTACATTTTGTGGGCTAGCACCAAGAGATGTAGTGACACAAATGTAGCTACATTTCCATAGCTGTGCCTCTTGATGCAGAATCTTGACCAAATGTGTCAAAACATATACAATCAGATGAACTTTAAAGAAAATGTTTCAGTAACTTATTGCAGCACCCCAAAAGATATGTCACTGAGATGTGAGCTTCTTCTGATGTGAGTTTTCTTCTTCACTGTCATTTGTGTGACAAGATCTAAAGTTTTTGTTGTTTCTGTGACTAACCAACTCCTGAAACTATGGCTTGTCTTAACTCTGATTAGCTTAAAAATCTAATCCAGTTTGATTCTAGTTTGCTTTAATTAGGCAGAGTTAGAACAAACTAAAATTTACCAAAATCAGACATAGATCTAAAGCCAGTTTTAGTTCTACCAGAGCAGAGATATCAAAATCAATGGGCCTTCAGTTAGTTGTGAGTAACAGGTAGCAATGCAGAGAATATTCAAAGACTTGAGAAAAAAATAAAAAGGGGCTTCTTGAGTGTCAGCTAATTCTAATTAGGAGAATCCTCCTGAAGTTATTTATTTATTTATTTATTTATTTATTTATTTATTTCGTTTCCTCCCTGAGTCTTTGAACAGACTCAAAGACTACTCTTGCTCCCATTACCCAAACTCATCTTTTTCCTGTCCTCTTTGCAGAACAGCAGTGAAGTGGCTGGCAGGAGAGTAGGTATAATAAAGGGAGGAGGACCACCATGGGTAGATATGTCTTGGTAGACAGCTCATATGATTACTTCATCTTTCAGAGGTTCTGGAGAACTTCTGAGAGGTCTTGGAGTATGCATGTGTCATGCACTTACTCTCAGAATATAGCCAGTGATGTCCTTTCTTGCTTGGCAGCTCCTTGCCCTCTTACTATCGACTACATGGGCTGCTACAAGGCGTGGGGTGCAGCCAAGCAAAGATAGGGAATGGAGAGCCAGCCAAGCAAGCATTCTCCCTTGGAGGAATGAATAATTTAAAGAAATACATCTCTACTAAAAGGGGCAATTTATTTCAATAGTCTGCTCTAAGTAAGACTAACTTTGGGTTTCATCCATAAGAGGGAGCTGCATTTAGTTTGACAGCAGAAGCTTTCTGTGGTTTCCTTGCACATATGAAGGAATAGAAGAGGGGATGGGAGAATTGTGTGAATGGGAAACTTGTCTAGGTTTCTTTTATAACTAGTCAGAAACCATAAGTTGAGCCAATGTGTGGAACTTTCATGCAGGTCTTTTCATGACAAGGATAAGTTCATGAATAACACAAAGCAACAAATTATAATTTATGATTTAGAAAGCTTAGCATCTCTAAAGAAAGAATTGTAACAAAAAGTGGTAACACTTTTTAAAAAACTTCTGTGAAAGAAATCCGCTCTGGAAGAAATAACAAATAAATACACTAGGTGACCATTACATGTACAGATGGATGGAAGAGTACAAAGAATGCTCTCAGACAAGAAATTGGCTCAATTAGATAGCAATCCTCACTGAATCATGTTGGTTCTTTAGGTGTTCAGCTGTATCTTCAGATATCAGAAAAATAGCTGTAAGCAATCAACTGACCTGTCTCATAGTATAAATAAGAAAGATGAGGTCATGGCTCTAGCTGCCAAGATTTAGGGATTTGCTCTTAGCCCCCCCTCCCACTTCTTTTGGATGTACGGCAGTAAGCTTTTACAAAGAGTTATAAATGATTTTGATTTTCAAGTTATTTTCTGCAATTTTCAAACTGATATCTTCTGTTTTCCCCTAACACTCCAGATCTTTCTTATATAGAATATCCAGAGCTGTTCTGTATCACCACTTTTAAAAACATTAATGTGTTGCTTATTGTTATTTGTAACTTGTGAGCACTAAGTAGCTTTACTTGGTAAAACCATGTTATTCAATGCTTTGCTATTTTATTGGATATTTTAGACTACTTACAACAGAGATTGCTCCTCAAAATTCTTCAAAATGATTCCCCCAACAATGTTTTGAAGTAAAAAGTAAAGTCTAATCATTATACTTATTATTAATGAAATGAAGAATATCACGAAACGTGTGGATGTATAATTTTTTTAAAAATCACATGTGGTGCAAACACTAATAAACAGCCTCTAAAATTGTGTTTATCTTTGTATTGTATTGTTTATGTTTACCAATAAATAAGAAACAATCATATACCTCTGTGCAGTTGCAACAGCAAGAGACAGAACAGTTTTCCATAGGCTGCTTTATATGTAGATATACGTATAAAGATTTCTCTCATGTACCAATACCAGGTGTGTTTTGACAAAACTGTCTTTCCTAGTGGCAGTAAGCAAGGATAAATGGACAGTTCTTAAAACAAAACAAAACCCATATAAAGCCAACATGGTGTAGTAGGCTTAAGTGTTGGATTATGATCCTGTATACATCCTGGAGACCAGAGTTCAATTCCCTGCTCAGCCATGGAAGCCCACCGTGTGACTTTGGGTCCCCCACACACACTCAACCCCAGAAAACTGTGTGATAGGTTCTCCTTAGAGTCACCGTAACTTGGAAATGACTTGAAGGCACACAATAACAATAAAGCGACAGATTGAAAATTGTTGGAGTAATTGAGTATAAATTAGATTATGCTTTTCCAGTAAGGAAAAACTGAGTGTGGATAAAATTCAGTGATGACAGAGTACATGTAAACATAACATAAAACACTTTAATTTTCTTTATTATTCTTACATGTCTTTCTTTACTGCTGATTATTGTCCACGCTCAGCTTTTATCTAATTCAACAGTGCAGAACAATCAGCAATTTAGCTGAAACTAGAGAAGAATCAATATTTGCATGGATTGATGCAAGGCTAAAAATTAATTTATTTTACAATTAAGTAGTAGTCTCAGCAATTATGTAATAATAATATAGAATGTCATTAAATATAATGAGAACTTATTACCATTGAGTTGAGTCTATTGTATATATTTACAAACACGCAGAAAAGAACTGTGATAAATTGAAACTACTTTGTTTTCTCTCTTTGTCAGTGGTATTTGTTCTAAGTGACTGATCCATGACTCTCAGGGCATGAAGTGGAACTGACACGATGTATTTAAGATTCAAATAGGAATAAAAAGATGAGGAGTTTGTTGGTATTATTTTGTTGTGAATCCTTGGTGCAGGTTCTGTTTTTCTTCCTGATAAGACTTATGCATCAGCTGTGCCTCATGATTAGCTGGTTTATCTTTAGATATATTCCTTGCTCATTTTTTAATTGGTGCTAACTCATGTTTGAAAACGATGAGAGGAACCAAACAAATGTAAATAAACTGATTTTACACAATTATTTTGGAAAATTATTATGTTTGTCTACAAACTGAATAAGATAAATAATGATTCAGCTACGTTAGTATGTGGGAATGTATGTATATATTGCATATGTAGTGATCACTATAATTTAGTATTTATGTATACCGTACCATGTTTTGTATTTAATCAATAGCAATAATTCCTAGTGAGTTGTAGTCCATTTTCAGAAAGCCGGCATTATAATGGAGAATAAAATCATTGCCAGAACATAGTATGTATGTCTCTGGATAGATTCATGGTACACAAGCCACTCTAGTTCAATTCAGCTGTAGGACATTTTCACGACAAACAAATTCACTACTTCTGGTTCCAGATAACAGAGATGTCAAGCAACTGATTAAAGTATACTCCAAGATTATCTAATTTACCTTGTATTTACTCAAATTTTGGTCATAAAATAATCTGTCATAGCGAGCCAAATGAGAGGTAGTTCTGTTATGGCAGCAGTTAGCTCAGTAATCTCAGGGAACTATTTTTCAAGTAGACGGCACAATAACAGGTTGCTTCATGGACAGTTTATTGAATGAATGCCACATTAGCTTGGTGGGCTTTTTGTTGTTTACCATTTGATTATTTCAAAAGTGTTCACATGTTCTATTTCCAGTGGTGATGACATCACTCAATTACAGTAGCAACGCACTCTCTTTCTGTTTTGATTGTACATTCTTATGCCCATGTTCATCCTTGTATATAACCGAACACACCAGTCACATTTAATCACGTTCCTCTACCTTTCTTCCTCCCCTTTTCTCATGGTAACTGTTGTGTTCTAGCTAACTTAAGCAGCATGCTGCTATTCCAAGAAGCTACTGGTGTCTGGGTCTAGTAAGAGAAATGGAATCCCATATAACCCATATCCAGGTATCTTGTTTAACACATGACAGAACTGTTAAGGACCACTGTGGATGCTGATCATGAACCCATTTTCTTCTGACCTTAAATGAGGATGGAGAAGAAGCACCCACATGTTGGTTATTAATCATTATTCTTTAGTTTTTAAGCAGCTTTTAGAGCACTGCTAAGGTGACTGGCCTTACCATTCTTCAAGCCCTCCTCCTCATCTTTCTATCTCTATGATGTAGACCTTTTCAGTATGTGGCAATGTTACCAATTTGTTGTTGGTCATATGCGTTAGATATTTTATAAAATACATCCCCTAGGAAATTAGTACTTACAACTTTTTCTGTATTAGTTTAAGGCACAAAAACACCAGAAACAGGAATGACCATAGGGTCCTAGAAACAGAGAACTAACCTGCAATTTAAGAAAAATATAGACTAAATAGCTCTAAATGAATAAATCTCCACTGAGAGCATGGTGAAACAGAGAAATGTGTTGGGGTTTCACTATTTCCTGCTGTGGGGCACACTGACTTTCAAATACAACAGTGATTTCCAAATTGCATTTCTTTCTCTTGGGAACATATCAGAAATGCTCCTATGCTGAGATAATGGGAAATTCAGTCTTAAAAGACAATTTACCATGCCTAGTACTATTGATCATTTCTTGTAATGCACAGTTGCAGTGATACACTAAATATACCCCCAAAGCTCCTTCAAACACCCCATTTAAAAAAAAATCCCCAGCTTCATTTTCAGGTAAGGTAGACAAACTTGCAAAAAAGCCTCCCAAACTCCTCAAACCAGAACCACTACTCCTTCAAATTCCTTCATCTTCCCTCTGTTTCCCTTCCAAATGGATGACGAGAGATAATGCAACATCATGTCTTATTGCCATTTTGAAGGAGAAGACCAGGGAAACAGAATTATTTTGGTACAATGAGAGTTGTGGCCCATGGGGAGGTCAGGAAGTAGCCTCTGACCCCTGCATTGTTGGTTGCCTTCTCCTGTTCTGGACTTTGCCCTTGGGGAGGGGGTTAGGAGTAATTCAGTGCAGTACTACGACATTATTTTGGGGTATTAATGACACCCTTTTGTGAAATAACATGATAATCAGTAAAGTAGGGGCTATGTAATGACTTACTTCCTTATTTTTGGGGTGGGGTAGAGAATGCATTTATTTACTTTTTTAAAATATTGAGTTATTTTCCTACTTTTCTTCCCCTTCCCCTCAAAAAGGAATGAGAAAATAGCAAAAAACAAATGAGCATCAGGGTGATTGGTTTGGACAGGGAACATAAGAAGTAATGAGCCACTCCCTTTCTAGGATCTCATAATGAGTTACATTGCAAATTATTTTTAAAATAGTAACTTTCCAGGCTCTGTTCTCAGCCGATGCAAGTTTAGTGGCCAGCATCCTGCATGAACTTTGTGCCTATATAAGGTTGCCAAATTCAATCCAGGACATGGCTCCTGTAATTTTAATCCTTGGGTACTGTAAAGCTCTGCCGAACTTGTCTTTCCTTAGCTTCCAAATCTCAGCTTTCAACTGGAGCCAGCCCCATGAGAGCAGCCCACCAGAAGAACAGTGCTCCTCTGTGCTCCCTTCTGCTTCTTTCTGTGAGCAAGGTAATAACAGTTTTGGGAAAAGATGGCTGCAGCAGAATACTGAGGACTGGAAAGTGAAGGAGGACAGGTACTATCATTCTGCTTGACAGAGCTTTACAGTACCTTGTTCTGCTCAAAGATGTGCTAAGCATTAAATTGCAGTAGGCCTCTCCTGGATCCTGTCTGGCAACCTTACTAGCATAGGATTTATCTCTAAAAATTCTCTACCATACAAGGATTTTTCTCAGCAGAGAGACTCACAGAGGAAGAGTTCTCTATTGGTATAAAGTTTGCAAAGATTGAGATAAAGGAATAAACAGTGCTAACTATTTCAGTATCTGCTATTTTTTCATATATTTGTTGGGAATAACATCAATTCACATAGATTATATGATGTGGTACAATAAGTTCTGCTGCTTGGAATTATCAGGCAACTTTGGTCAGGTGGGGGAATCGTTGGTCGTGCAAATGATTGGGCTACAACTCTTACAGTCCGGAAAGAACTAAAGCTTCTCACTGATGACCTAGGCTTTTGTTAGAATTACAGAGTACAATCCACATAGTGGTGTACTCAAAATATACACCTTGGCAAATTTGTGTTGTGGGTGTCATTTTTTTATGGAGAGTCATGAGTAATCACATACTAGGTTTTATGTTTTTTTAATCTGTAATTGTACAAAATGTCTTTCTTTCCTTTTTTCAACCTGTGTTAGTATTGTAATATTAAGCAAAGAAAGCAATAATTAAATGATACGAGATTTTTGTACTGTAAAAGCTGATCAAATGGAAATTTGAAAACATGTCACCTTGATTGTCCAGACCTAATTTATCCTAGTTGGGAAATATTGTAGTTTGTTATTTTCTTACCTCCTGAAGTCTGAGGTTAGCTATCAAAATTGTTGTTAATTTTCTTGTACAATGACTTTCCAGAGGATTTTACAAAGTTAAATTCTCTTAGAAATATTAGAAATTATATTCCTGTACAGGATGTACGTGTTTGTAGCAAGTAGTTTCTAGAACTAGAATCTAGAAACTGATTCTAGATAATAATTGGAGTTGTCCTGAAAAAGAGGAAAAATGTAAATTGTTGTTGAATAATAACTTCAGAAAGGGCCATAATCATTTTCTGTCTGGCTCATATTAACATTTCAGTGGACTTTAATCTTAACAAACCAAAATCTTCCATATATTCTTGAAGGTGTGATAGGATGGTGTGAAAAGCTGCTTGAAAATTATATGAAGAATGTTTACTAAATCTTTCAGAAAACTGTCGTTTGATTGGTTACAGTGATTTCTAATGAAAAGACTGAAATGGAAGGCATTGAAAATAAATATTCCATAAACCTTCAAAATCATTTCTCGTATTTTGCAAAACCACACACATAGCCTTTGGACCTGAACAAATCAAATACCAAAATAAGAACTGCAGTTGTGATGGACAATTGGTAATTAATTATTATAGAAAGATGAAGAAAGAAATAGGAGGATTAGTGGATGTCACTTCATATATAAATAACTGGAAATGATTGGAAAGTTAATTAAAGTCAGTTTTTTCACCTCAGGCATAAAGCTTCTTAACCTAAGGGTTAGAACCTTGCCATATTTTATCAAATCAGAAATGTCAAGAAAAACCAAATATTCTTCTGTTAGTGAATTACTGACGTGTTTGGCCAGGCAGGGAAGAAAGTACTGTTCCTTTTTTCAAACCTATCATTCTTCTTTCCTTCTGCAAGGGTGATGTCACTCTGATGCCCAATCCAATTAGCAGCTGCAAGCTTTTCTTAGGCTAATCGCCAAGCCCTTGAATCTTTCCACTGACTAACATTTTAAAAATATGTTTCATTCTCCACGTACTTCTAACATTTTTTTCTTATTAGCCCTTCCCTTTCTCTTGCTGTGACAGTGGGATCTTTAAAAGTCTAATGGGATTTTCAAACTTTTTCTTCCTTCATTAAACAAAAACAAATATTGTATCTATTGTGAAAAATATTGTACTGTTTTTCAAAGCATTGTCAAAATACTTCCTGCAATAGTAATGGATGAGAATTCAATAAGATCCAGGCCTGAATACTGTTTCCTGGTTTTTTCACTTGCTCATTATAATCTCTGAAATTAGTAGTGTGTATGTAGAGAAAGGGGAAAGGTAAGATGAAATGATAGGATCAAGAGACAGAAGAAGAAATTGAAGGATTCTGATGACAGGCAGTTTCCATTATTTTAAAAAACACTCAGTAGTACAATGTAACAAATGTAACTTGAGCAGCAATGAACCTATAATTCTACCCAAAACATTAATAGCTCACATGCAGAAAGCTTCTGTCGGATCTGTTATTAGCATTTGATGGACCGTCTGTTGTGAAAATCTTAATAGACTTTAGTTCTTTGGCTTTGAAACACCATAAAACAGAGTTGCACACATAGGCTGTGTAGGGATTGTGTACCTCTGCTGTAGGGTTTGAGCTGAATTAAATGGCAAATGGGAAGAGAGCAGGAAAATTCTAAGGCATTTGATTTCTATTTATATACTTTATCATATGAATTATTTGTGCATCTTTATTTTGACAGTTAGAATCATACAGTTAAAAGTTGTTCCAGTGGCCATCTTGTCTAATCCCATTCCAGAGCCGAAACACACACAAGTAACCTTTGAGAGGTGGCTACCCAGCCTCTGCTTAAAAGTAATCTGCTCAACAAAATTTACCTTCCACCAGCATCTGAGACAACCTATTCAATTGCTGAACGTGTTTTATGGTTGAACATTTTTTTTTAATTAATTTTCAGTTGAGGGACCTATATTATAACAACAGTCTATAGATAATTTCTTCTTTTGCCCTTCCTCTCAATGCATACCCCAAGCGATATTATTTTTCAAATTTGGTTTTGGCTGAGAGAAAATGACTTTTATGTACTCTTGTGGCTTTATTCTTTCAAGCTCAGCTACGATTGGTTTTGGCAAAATAGTATACCGAGAAAGATGAAAAACAAAAGGAACTGGATAAATTTGGTGTGAAAAAGAGAGGCAGAATGTCAAGATGTAGTCAGGAAGGTTTTATTTCTCAAAATAACCCAACATATTTTGACCTGAAGATATTGTGTGGTCTTCTTCAAGGGCTTTTAAAAGAAAGGGGGACAATATGTATGTAATAAACATTTACACAAAGCATAAACTGAAAAAAATACATAAATAAGTATCTGCATGTATGTCTCATACTGAATTGTATATCAAACATATCAGTTAAGAAACAATATGTTAAATCAGTTTAAAATACATACTTTAAGACAATGCTTTAAAAATAATGTGAAAATTGAGTTGCAGGAAGTAAGATTATGCCTGGTAATAATTTTTCAAAGTGAGAGGTGAAGCTTTATACTTGTTACATTTGTTTCTTCTTGTGTGTATCGAGGCCATCCTAATCAAAATAACTTGGCAGTGGAGAGGGAGTTTGCAGCATACGTGAAATTCTGAACTTTAATATAGATGGCTAAATTCTGGGTCTGTATTTAAACCATGAGTGGCTACAGTGCTAACACGCAGTATCTAGTCTATTTAGCCATCTCGACAAAGGCCATTTTTGCACTATGGCTCCATCCCAGCATGGGGATGCATTGAAGCCGGTCTGCAATCTGTGCTACTGCACAACATCATTGCAGTCCCACTCCTGTCATATCACCGGCAGTCATGATCACGCATTATACCAGAAAAAATCCGGTAATAGGCCCCCTTCGCATGACAGTTGCATCAACTGGGGCTGTGCGGAAAGGGTGGAAGCACTATCAAGGCGCTTCCTTCCTCAGTTCAGCACAGGAAGAGGTCAGCTACATTGAGGAAGGAAGGAGGGTGTCCCGATCACTACCATCCACTGGCAGCCAGCCAGGTACGAAAGGGAATGTTTGGGACACACTCCCATCCCGGTAAAGGCACTGCTAGGATGTCACCGGATGTGGGTAAGGTGTGGAAAGGACCAAAGTTTTGTTATCCTGAGATATTTTTTTCCCAGAAACCAGAAACATAGATCCTTTGAATAACAGTTCTGCGTCATAAAACAGTCAAGAGAGCACCTGATTTTCTATTCGTAATATTCAGTGCTCCCTCAGTTAATCATTTTATAGAAGAAAAACTACCTTTAATAGTATATAGTATAATTCTATTCATCTCTGACCATTCTAGTAAAAATTTCTCCCCTTTTTGAAGGCCTTCTGGGACCCTGACTGAGTCTTGTAATCTGTGAAAGTATTTTGACAGACCTCCATTTTATATATTACTCAGAACATGATTTGCAATTGACTTTAGATTTAGCATTTTACCACAAGTAGCTATAATGAGCTAAAGGGATTATAGAGGATGAAGAACTAAGTTATAATGTGCTGTGTAAGAACACTGTGAACAGTGATAGTAATTTAACGTATGGCGATGTGTGATTTACTACACAGCAATATGAAATTAGAGGGACTGTAATTTGATCATTTTCATTGGAGTGAAAGGGGTGGATTACTCACAGTTAGCAGCAATATTGTTGTTTATGAGCTATTTCACTGGTGGGTTTGCATACCTTCCGAGAACTACATTTCTATAATGCATAACATGCAAAGCAGCAACTGAAGTTAAAGATAACAAAATAAATTAGAAAAGTACTGAAGGACAATGTCTTCTTCTAGTCCAGTACTCTGTTTGTGATAGCTCCAAAGGAATGTTATCCCACAGGTAGCAACTTCACAAATCTTAGGACATGAACATGTCTTTTACTCTGGGATTATAAAATGTTAATACTGTCAGACATAATAGATGAATGCCCAAATCATAAGCCCTTCAACTGGAAACCTATTTCTATTGTTTCCAAAGGATATAACATTTTCTAGAGAACCCTAACAGTCAGCAGTACTTGACAATCAAGTAGTTAACTGTGTTCTAGAGTCCCTTCATAACAGAGCCATAATTCACATCTTCACTTCTCAACATGGGTTAGAGAACTGATGGACAGCTGATGCTCTGTGGCTGACTATATACAACCATATCATTTCCATTTTCTTTGACCCAGTATACTGTTGTCAGTATAGAAGAGTCTGGTTGGCATTGCTTTTCAAATGGCTGCAGAGAGCAAGTCTGTTCAAACCCCAACCTGAATTATAAATCATAAAAGTCATAGATTTGTACAGTTGGAAGAAACCCCAAGAATCTCATAATTCGACGCCTTACTATGGAAGCACCCATATCCAGTCTCTGTTAAAGATTTTCCCCTATGATGGAGAGTCCAGTGTCTGTCAGGGTGATCCAGACCCTGTTGAACAAGTCTTACCATCAGGAATTTCTTCCCAAAGTTTAGTCAGAATCTCCTTGCTTGAGATTTCAATGAATTGCTTCAGTTCTTGTCACCTGAAGCAGCAGGTAATGAGATATTTCAAGATGACCATCACAGCACCTTTCAGATCTTCTTTCTCAATTGTTCCTCATAGGGTTTGTTTCTGCAACCTTTTATCATTTTGGCTACTCTCTGCTGGACATGTGCCAACTTTTTCATATCCTTAAACTATAGTGCCCCGCTGTATTCCTGGTATGATCTGACCAAAGCAGAATAAAATAGTACTATTATTTCCCTTGATCTGGACATAATAGTGCTGTTTAATACAGACTATAATTTCACTCACATTTTTGACTGCATGAATAAGCAAGTTATTTGTGCTTAGATTTTAATCTATCATGATCCTTTTCACATGTACTGCTGCCAAACATAGTGCAACTCCTTTTATTTTTGTTCTTAAATGTTGTACTTTACATTTATCCATATTAAAATGCATTTTGCTACTTTTGGCCCGATTGTCAAATTTGTTAAAGTTATCTTGAATGATCCTGTTCCTGGGGAATTTGCTGTCTCTCCCAGTTTGGTGTCCCTTGTAAATCTGATGAGCAGCCCCTCATCCAAGACATGCTGACCATCTCTGAGTCCAAGACAAAACACCACATCTCTCAATTTGTTACTTCTCTCAAGGATGACAATTGGGGGATACTCTTTAGCTTTATCTGTCAGTCAGTGTAGAAAGTCACATAACATGAAAATTGTCTAGCTCAATGACATTTAAAGTGGTGTTCCCTGAACCGGTGCTGGACCGTGAGCAGACCATGGTTGGTAGAGAGTGTTCAGGAAAGAAAGAATAAGTTGCAACCAGTGGCACAAATATGGCACTTGGTCCCTGGCACATAGGAAGAAAATATTGCTTGTTCCTTACATCACATATCCTGAGAAGCACTGGATTACCTCACATTTTAGAAGTTTGGCTGCAAAAATATCACAACAAAATTTGTCAAGAGGGTATCTAAAATCAAGACACACTATATCTATAATAAGTCCTTGATCTATCAAGCTTGTAATTCTGTAGAAAACAAGAGTGGTAAAAATAGTAATGCATGAGTAAAGCATACTAGTTAAGCACAGCCCTATTTTTAAAGTGCTGACAGACTATGGCCCTTTCCACAAGCGAGAAAGGAAACGTGTGAAAACGGAACTCACCAGCTTTCTTGAGCGTCCGGGCGAGTCCGTCGGGACGAGGAGCAGTGCGAGCTCGTTGCTCTGCACTGCTCCAGCATCCAAAATGGTGGCTTCCGGTTGGTGGAGGCTCTCCACCAACCAGAGAAGCTCACCAGCCTAAAGCCCGCCCCCAGCAGATCTGCAGGCACGCACTTGTGCGCACCTGCAAATCTGCAGCGGAGCGCGGCGACGGAGCGACACGGAGTCGCGCACTCCGTGCTTTTTAAAAACCTCTTAAAAGAGGTTTTTAAAAAGTACGCCACGCGACCAGTTCCAGTCGCTCCGAACCAGACTGAGGTATGGAACTACAAAAAGTAGTCCGCCCCAGTCCACGGTGCAGAAGACCACCATCGGAGGTCGCTCTGCACCGTTTTAATAGCCCAGTGTGGAAATGGCCTTTGATTATCTGTTCTATAAATTTTCCGGTACTAACATCAGGCTAACTGGTCAGTAGTTACCCAGTAGTTTCTCTTTTTCTCTCTTTTTAAAAATGGGGACAACATTTACCCATCACAAGGATGTTAGGTCATCAGCTATTCCCCATGAATTCTCAAAAATTATAGAAAAAAAACCTGAAGAATTTGAGGTTTCATTGACAAATTTCTTTGATATCCTTGAATGTAGTTTATCTAGCCCTGGAGACTTGAATTCATTTAAAGCTCCTGTACTACCTCCTTATAGAGAGCTCCCTCTCTGCATCATTTATTTTCTCTTTAGCAAGTTATGGTTTGGCAAGACAAAGTATTAGTTCAGCAGTAGTCTTTCTCAATGTCACCTCTTATTATTTCCATATCTTCCCCATGCTGCAGATGTGATACTTCTTACCTTGAACATAGCCAGGTTTTACCCATTATAAGATTGTTAGCCTCTCTTACAAATCTGAGCTCTTCTGAGTTTTAGTTCTGTTGACATTCTCCCTATAAATATTGCCTTCCTTTTGTATTCTTCTCCCTTGGTGATTTGCTCCTTCCATTCCTCATACATGTCCTAATTTAAATCTCAGGTCATCTAAAACTTCCTTATGTATCCATGTTGTTTGTTGTAAATAACTCTCCTTTTCTTTCTTACTGGAATTGTTTGCAATTGCATATGTCAACTTTAAGAAACTCTCATTCATACTGAACTTCCTTCTCGTTTAGTATTTCTTTCTATGGGATCTCAACATAATTTTCTTAAGCTTATTGAAATCAGTTTTCTTCAAATGCAAAATTCACATCCAATTAACACTCCGTTTTCCCTTTCATTTGAATAAAGAATTGCAGGAAGACTATTTCACTTCTGTCTCATGCCCCCACTTCTTCTACCTCACTGACCACTTCACTGTTAGTGAAGATCAGGTCTAAAAATTCTGTATCTTTGTTGCTTATTCAAACTTTTGAAAAATGAATTTGTCAGCTAGGCTAATGGCATTGTGGTTCAACATAGTGTTTTCAATATGTATAAAGGAATTCTGAGGTTTGTATTCCAGTGGGCTATTTCAGTGGTTCTAGACCTTCTCCTTCCCCTCATGATGATGATGGTGGTGGTGGTATAATATAATATATAGTTATTACTGAGAGACAGTGTAGTGTAATGGTTTCAGCATGGTCATGAAAACCCAGTGGATGATCTGGAGTGTCTGTCACACTCTCAGCCCCAGAAAACTCCATAATAGGGTCACCTTAGGGGTTCCATAAGTCGGAAATGACTTGAAGGCACACAACAAACAAACAGTAATTACTACTATTATTAACTTCAGGTGTACGTACTGAATTAAAACCATAAACCGCTAGTTAGTTCTAGGGAATTCCCATGATTGAAGTGTTTTGAATTACAAAATCAAGAATGTCTTTTCCATCTGTACTCTGAAAACCAAAGAACAAGAAAACTGCAAATGCTATGGCATTTCTTAAAATAG
The DNA here is from genome assembly GCA_030412105.1 of Cyclura pinguis. Classification (NCBI taxonomy): domain Eukaryota; kingdom Metazoa; phylum Chordata; class Lepidosauria; order Squamata; family Iguanidae; genus Cyclura; species Cyclura pinguis. Next base: position 97,682,185 of record CM059601.1, read on the forward strand.
AGAGAGACTTCCTGCCAGTGCATTATTGCCTTGGGCAAATCGTGAAGTTTGTATTCCTCCCCCGTCTCTACAAGTATCAATTATTGAAGGATTCTGCTTAGTTTGGCCTTTAAGTTGTGCGGGTTATAAACTTAAGAGAATGCTTTGTTCTACAATATGTTAGAGAGATTATTCAGATATTTCAGAGAAATTTTTCAAGCTACAGCTTCCAGGGAATCCTGCTGTACTAATTGAACTGCTCCATAAAATAAGTATTCTGACAGAAGGGTCTATGAACCTGTACATTAGCCCTTCAAGAGGTATATACGGTAACTTTTAAACTTTCCAGTAATGTCGATTAGATCGTGGAAAAATTATTATAAATCATTGTGAGGAGTAGTAGACAGAGCTTATTTATGAGGACACTGTTTTATGTATTGCTTGGTAGAGCTTTAATGTCTTTGCAGGGATTGTATTTTCATTCCTCAAAAGGGAATAGCAATGACCAATTTTAATGCTTATTTGGCTTTAGCACAACAGGCAGGTCATCTACAGCAATCACAAAACAAATAAATTCTCTTTTCTTAAAAACAAAACAAACCCATGAGGTTCTTTACTTCATATTCAGAGTTGTCTGTCATAAAACAAGATATTCTGGCATATTTTGCTGGTGATTACCCAGCAATTCTCACTAACACTTGTTATCAAAATTCAGTAAATTCCCACTTTGTCACAATTCTATTTCATGATATAGTATTCACTTTACATCATATCATATTCTGTATTCATAGAATACTTGAAAGCAGAGTTTGGAATCTTTTTAGAGCCATTTGTTTGTGTTATAGTTGTAATTTTTAAAAAACAATTCTTTGTTTTCTCATTATTTAAATATAGCTAAAATATTTGCTTTGGTTAGTATCAGAAAAAAAATCTAAATATAACAAGTCAGTGGCCTCTGATACAAAACAAACCAAAATAATGAGGTAATACAACACTTGGAACAGTAAAAAAATAACTAAAATAGCTATAGCCATACCACAAAGGAGTGAAATTGCAATATGCTATGTTACAATCAAAGTGTAATTTATATCTTAGTTGTTCCCCATGAAAGAAATTCAATACAAGTAATTTATTATAAGTAGTTGTTTTGAAGCTCTACTTGAAAGTTACTCCACATTTGGATTCCTTATTTCCCTTCATTGTATAAAGGCAAACTCACAAAATATTCTTCAATAATTCTTTACCAACAGTTATACAGTTAATTAAATACAATTTATTTGATTTTATAGCTGTTCCTTAGAATGAGAATGCACGTTTTTAAATTTGTTCAAGTCCAACATAACTCATACCTAGTTTGCCATGTCTCTGATGATTGTTATTTTGTTTGTTTGATTAAATATCTCCATCCTGCTCAATATTATGAAAATCTCAGGGCAGCCTGAAAATACAAACAGTTTGTATGGATCAAAACAATTTAAAGCAATGAACATAGCTCCAAAACTGTGGCCGTTTGACATTTTCCTTTGTCCCTTTTCACAAATATTAGTATGGCTGACAGACTCATAAAAGCCATGTTTTATTGGCTTCTGCTCTTAAAATTCAATTTCCTTCCACTCCCTTGAACAATGAAGAAGCTATCCATGTGGAAATCCCTGAAGACAAGATGTAACATCTTGTCAGTGCCAGCATCATTCTTATTTACTGGTGGTGTTATGTAGAAATGTGTGGATCCACCTGTTGAAGTTTCACAGCTTTACTAAAACTGTAGCACTTACTGTAGCATCATTTCCATTTTTACTTAACTTGCTAAAAAAGGATACCTTTTTATTTGAGGTTACTGCAGATAATTATAAAAAGGCAAACTGTTGTACACTATTATTTCCGTATGTTATTCAAAAATGACTTTATGTTGAAATAGTAGAAACTTTTAAATATTATTTTTATTGAAGTTTGTTTAAGTTTTACATATCTCAAGACACTGAAATAAAAACATAGAGATCATAAGGAGTCTTGCAGCAGTCTATTGTCCAGTAGATCCAAAACACACTTATACCCAGCTCTAAAACTCCTTAGCAGTTCAGAATGCAACCATTATCATTATCATATGGGAGGTTTGACATATTTTAGGTTGTACTTTGAGTTCATGTGAAGCTAACTGTATGGGTAGGATATCTTAAAACAGGCCAGAAAATCCTTTGCAGCAGAAGGAAGATAATATTAAAATTTTAAAACTTCAAACAACTAATTTGTTGCTTGTTAACCTAAATCCAGTGCCTTTGTTCTATTTAATGTGTTTGTTTGTTATAAAACGTTTAAAAATTAAAAAAAAATTAAACAACTAAAATAAAAAAGTTAATCTGTATGATATGAAAATAAAGAATATGTCAGTAACAGCCAAAGAAAGTGAAATAGCTCAATTCAGCCAATACATTAAAACAGTCTATAACTTGTCTGGAAGTAGAGGGAAGTCTTTGCCTGCCTCCAAAATGATAACAGTGATTGTGCCGTCCAGGATTCTTTGTCGGACACCTTCATTAAGAAAGCCATCTCCCTTTTTGTTCCCTAGGAAGAGGCGCTCCAAGAATGGCCTTATCTGTTGATTGTGTGTGTGTATGTATATGTGTGTTTTACGGTGTTATATAGATACATATCAGGACAGGCATTGCTACATTGGATATGGTTGCTCCAAGGTGTATGAAGCTTGATACAGGAAGATCCTGCCTTTTGATGCCCTATAATCTGATGACTCACTCTTTTGATGCTTCCAACTTAAGGATAAGTTCCATTAATTCTACAGGCGTCTGTTCTTTCATCAGTTCTTCTTGCCAGTGAAGGCTGGCTTGGGACTACTCTTGTGCAAGAACCACTTGCAAAGCAGACTGAGAGGGGGAAAATAAGTGCCAGGCCAAGTGAAAGACTTTGCAAGCAGTGTGTATGCAGTCAGTCTCAATTGAGCTTCTGTAAGTCCTTCGTGCTCCCCACCGTACATACAGTTCATGGGGTCAATTTTTCAACCAGTTCTGTTTTCTGACAGTTCTCCAGTCTCTAACATGTCGGATAAGTGAGGGAAGCCTGTACATACCTTGAACTGGGCTTGAAATTATTTTAAGTTGTCACATTGATGAATATCAGGAACTCAACCATAGTTTTATTAGTGACTGAAACATGGAATCTAAAGTCGTGCAAATATCTATTGTATTGTATTTCCACTGTAGTTTTTTTTTCTTTGTTAAAAAATGAAGCTCTCCGTCTCTGTTGTATTAGAATGGCTTTCATAAAAAAATAAACACATGTTTCCACTTCCCAGCCATTTAAAACCATTCTAGGCTATGCATACTATCAATAACCCTTTTTAAAAGCTTCCTGTTTGCTATGGTATTAAATTTGCCACTCTGGGATATCATTTATTTGGGACTTTTGCTTGTCAACATTTCTAATTGCCTAATTATGTGCTCTGTTGCTGACATAATACTTTAATCACACTCCCCTCCCATTTTTGTACTTGTCTGAGAACTTAATTTGTTCTTTATCCAGCGTTTGAACAATGGGATTTTATAGTTCATTAAGATAGCTCATCAAATATGCCACAGATGAAGGAATTGATTTAAGCAAGTCCAGCAGTAATCTACACATAGGTCTTTTCTCTCTGGGCTTTTCCTTTGATAGTTCTGTCTTTATCCATTAAGAATGGTTGAAATATCATTCATTTTCTGCCTGCACTATAGTTGATCTGCTGAATTAGATTATATTAATTATGATTTTTAATATTTGATTCAGAACATGATGGCAAAATTAACCAATTTACATAGCAAAAATTTATATAGTTGTGAAGGGAGCTGTTGCGAAGATGTGCTCTAAAAAGAGAAGCGGGCATTGCTAAATTCTTACCTAAATCTTTTTTTGTTCTATGTAGTGAAGACTTGTAATATTACTGGAAATCCTTCCATAATCTGAGATAGCCAGACAGAAACACTAATATTAGCCAGAATACCTTAGATTTGTACCAAGAATAATTTAAATAGTGATTTAAATGTTTACCTATGCTAATTTGACTTGTCAAATAATTCTGTTAATTCTTGGTAAACCTAACTTTACAATTGTTTTCTGCTTCATATATTTCTGGATTTTAAAAGAAGATTGCAGTAGCCCAAACAACTGAAATATTTTGCTTTAATCCCTGTGCTGGAAGAAGAGTGAGACGATAAATAAATTTTATTGTGTGCTGGAGAGAAAATAAAAAAATGATATATTTAAGGTAGATTGTGGTGCTGGTGTTTGTGGTGATAATGATAAATTATTACACATCAATCCCATCATTTCCCTAAAAAATAGTGCTCAAGTCACTAACAATGTCACTAAAAACTAACCATTAAAACCATTAAAATAATCACCAAAAAAAATTTGCAGAATAAAACCACTAAAATACTTTTAAAATAGGTCATGTTGGAAACATATTTTCTGTTCTCCAGAAGGAAGAACCAAAGTCTCTGGGTTTAAATTATAAGAGAAGAGATTTCAACTCAGTATTTCGAACTTCCTTACAAATACTGACTACTCAGCTGTCACATAAAGTGTTAAGACTCTTCTTCATTACAGGGCTTTCAGATTTTCTGCTGAATTCCTTACAAGAGTGAAATTGAGAGATTTTTAAAAAAATTATTTGAGATATATATTTAAAACATTTTTAAATTAATAGTAATATCAAATTAAATCAGCAAACATCAAATAAAAAGAATAAAAACAACTTACATTATGACAGTTAATTATATATTTGGCTATAATTTAATGTCATATGTAACTCACTGTGATCCTGCTATCTCAAGAATTTTAGACAGTGTAAATATTAAAATAGTGTAAATATTAATTCAGTTATTTCTTCATAATTTTTATATTTTATACTCCCCATAAAGTATTTAACATCTTTGTCTTTAATACATCCATATAGTTTGTAATAACATTTGTTCAGTATCCTTAAAATCTTGTATTTAATTCTCAATTCCAACAGTTGCTAATTTTCCTCAACTAGCTTCCAAAAGACAGAATAATAGTTTCCAGTCATCTTGGAATAATTTAAGAGTATTATCTGATAATAGAGGTGAGTGGGTGACTCAGGGGTCCACCCATGATGCCAGTACCTCCTCATGCTAATGGTGAATTAATTAGCTCACTTAAGGAGGCCAGCAAGAGGGGGGTAACCTAGCAAGATCTTTCCACCAATGTCTATGGGGTCTTGCAGGAAAGAACCAGCCAGAGATTCCAAAATGTAAATCAAAATGTGTTTTATTGAAGGGAATTCGCTCACACAGGCACACAAGATTCAAACAGTCACACATTCACAGAAGAGCTAACTGAAGGGAAGAAAAATTATGGATAGCAAGGCTGAGGTTTTTGGGTTGTGATTACCTGTCCAGAAGAGTAGTAAACAAGCAGTGGAGTGGCTTAGACTTGTGTCTAAGGGCAGACCAAATGGGAATTCAGAATGATATAGTAGTGGTCAGCATTTCAGGTACTGCTCAAAATGGAGGGTTTTTGTACTTTATTTCCCTCCCTGAAGGGGTGTGAGTTAATTGCTTTCTAGCACAGTAAACAAAAGGGGTCGGGAATGGACTGATTGTTTCAATGTCTTGGTTGGGTAAGATGACTGGGAAAGGTTTCAGTAGGAAATGCATACAGCAGGGCTGCTTGCCTGCTGCGCCTGGGTTTGATTGTTGTTTTCTGTGGGCAGTTGATAGGATGAGCTCCATTAAGGCAGGCTTTCCCAGCTAATGCACAGTGAACTTATGACCTGGCCATGCTGAGGTCACCTCTGACCTACTCTTGTATATATTCCCAGCCAGCGTCCCTTCTCCAATGGCCTTTCAGCCATAAGTGTATATAACTTCATTTCATGCTAATTAATATTTGCCAATTAGACCATATCAAAGTGTGGGGGTGTACAGCTACTAACAGAGTTGTTACTTTGTTTAACTCCGCCATTTCACAGAATTTCATTAACCAAACTTCTATGATGGAAATTATCTTCTAATTGTCTTATTTTTCCATTTTTGGCCAAAAGTCAGTCTGGCTGCTGTAATCATATAAAGTGGGATCTTTTGGTGGCTTCTTTTAGTCAGTTGTTAAACACCCTCTAACACATTCAATAAATATATTTTTGAGTACATTGGGAAGCAGATTTTGAGAACAATTACTTATTTTCTCATATATTTGTTTCCAAAATTTCTTCCCTTGCTCACAGTTCCACCAAATATGGTAAAATGTCCCTTTTTTGAGAGAGATTTTAAAGCAGAGAATAGAAAGCAATCCACAGATATTAAATTTCCTGCATTCTCTGGTGTGATCTGGATGACTTTTGAGATTGTTTCAAACTCTGTGATACTATAATGTTTTACACTGAAATTCATTTTAGTGGAGAACATGTAGATGTTCTAAGATCTGGCAGTTGAACAGCAATAGCTTTCCTTCTTTTTTAAAGATGTTAATTCCAGTGGTGGTTGTGGTGGGAAGGAAAGAGACCATGAAAATGATTAAAACATTAATATTAGCATACTTTAAGAACTGTGTGCATAAATATATGCATTTTCTAGTTACAGCAACCTGAAAAAATATTTAAAATATATATTTCAGATTTAACTGGATAACATTCACATAAATTGAGTTTAACTTTCCTATAGAAAGACACAAATGTTTTCCATCTCACATTACTAGCTGTTTTGTAATCATTATATTATTAATGTTTCATTATTATTTCAAAGATACAATATGAGAAAATGAAAAACATAGACTAAAGGATAGATCTTGCATAAATATTATAAGGTAGGATATTATTAATAAAATTCAAGTACTTCAGCAAACCATTATTTCAAGTCTTCTGATAAAAGTAAGACAATTACAAGAGTTAAACACAAATGATTTAGTCAGATTAACTGTTTTGATTATGAACCAGAGTTTTTCAGTAAAATAATTATTGTGGAAGTTGCAGGGGGGCATCAAATCTGGTTTTCCTATGATCAATTCTTTCTCCTCCTATCCGTCTCTGGATTTCCCCTTTGGGTCCTGGGATCTGAGGAAGAGAATGGGAATAGTTTTTCATGCTGGATTTGTCTGGTTTTCTTCTTTCAGACTCAGAACTCGAGAGGGAGTTCAGCATGTTCACACTTCTTAAAGTAGACCCAATGAGGCAAGCAACATTTATTGGTCTGTCTCTGGGGTTGTTTGCCCTTGAAATATAAATATTTAAATAGAAATATTTAAATAGATACTTTTTTTCCAGCATACAGTGCACTATGCAGCTCTGTTTCAGATTAGTTAAACAGTTAATAAAGTGTCTCTTACGTTACCCATGCATTTCTGTGTCAGCCATTTTCTTCTGTTTGGATAGGCAGTGTAGAATTGTTTACCCGATGAGGTGTAGCATCATCAGATGATGTATCTTCCGACCACCATTCCCTAGAGCTGCTGATGGTACAGAGAAATGATATCTCAAATTTGCCCTATGTCTTATAGGACAAAGAGGGTGAATTCTACAAATTCTACATATTTATTTGTTAAGCTTTGTTGGGGTAAGGAGGAAATGACCTAGCAGTTAACTAATCAAAAGAAATCTGTAATTTCCCAGCTCTGAATGTGATTGTGATTAATAGACAATGTGGGTGGAGTATAAATAACTGATTAGCACTTGTGTGTGTGAGGCACACTTTTTATGGTTTGAGTTAAATTTAAAATTACCATTAGAGTTTTGACTAAAAAAAAAATTGTACATGGGTTCATCTGTATGCACTTGCAAAACCGTTTTTGCTTTCCTCTAATAGATTGTTTTTCAGGTGCAAATGTGTGTGAGTTTGTTTTGTGAAAGTAATGCCATCAATACTCATACAGTCTTTGTTTTTTTCTATTTCAGTGTTCCGACATTCCAAAGCCTCCCTGAAGAGATACTCAGTAAGCTTGCTGATGTCCTTGAAGAGGTATTTGAATTTGTATGGGAGCACATTATGAGGTCTTAGTAGCAACACTTTTTAAGAAAAATTTTAATTAAGATAGCCAGCCACACTGTTTATTCACTGGGACACTTGTAGCATATTCTACTTCACTCAGGATCCAGTTTTCTATGGCAGTTAAATCACATATGCATTGGAAACTATAGCAAGCATGCATTTCATGTTGTTCCTATCAATTATATTTATGCTGGTTGTCAAACAATAGCCTCAGTCTAGTTTGGGTCGAGGCATTCCGTTATTAATGGTGCTGAGTCTTGCAATTACGAATTTTGAATTAGGGACTCAGGATATCACAAAATGAGTCCAAACTAACACCAAATTTCAATCCTTCTCCTAAAATGCCTAGTTTAACCACATTTACTGTTGCAATAGATGTGAGAAATGGCATTGGACTGATCACATTGTAACAGAATCCTTAGTCACAAAAGATCTATCGCTTTCTGAGAATTGTAGTTCACTCTGCTCAGTGGAATGAGTCAGGAATATTTGATTACCACAATTCATTTTCAGTTGCCAGGCTTCCTGGTGACAGTGAAGGCTCTCAGGCAACCTTAGGAAGTTAAGGATGAGGCACCTACCTTCATGATTAGTTTTATTCACCTACCTTTTAAGGTAACTTTGAGAATGGAAGAACAGTGATTATGCAAGGCCATTATAGCTTTCCTGACCTTGATCTTTTGAACTCTCAAAAAGAAAACTCTAAGGAAGATTGAAAAAGTTATGTTTCTTTGCTTCTAGTGAAACTTACTAGTCATTATTGTTTCACCAACTAGAACATGTGATGTTTGGTGTGCTTTGCAGAACTTAGGGTGCTGATGGTGGTAATCAGGTTTGCTGAAGTACATGGCTACTACAGATACAAAGGATTGTGAAAAAGGTCATTTCCATCTGGCCAAGTTTCCCTTCTCTTGTCTTTGCTGATCAGTCTCCAGTCACTAAGTATTTATTTAATTAATTTACGTCCTACCTTTCCCACAGCACAAGATTCAAGGTGGATGAAAACCATTTAAAAACCTTGTACACCAAAAAAAAAAAAAAAAAGCTAAGTTGGCTCTCTACATGCACTAGGGTTGGGGTGTGGGACCCCCACAAAAGTGGAAAAATCACAAATGTATGTGTGTCTGTGGGAAGTGGACTGAGGCATGGTGGGGACAGCAAGCACCCAGTGTCCAAGCTAGATCAAAGAAAGGAGAGGAAAACGGGGTGGGTTAGCATGGTGGCACTACCTCTTTCTGGTCCATCTCCTTCCTTGGTTGTGGAGGGCATTGAGAGAGATTTTGTGGTGCTGAAAAACTGGACTACAAGCTGCTGGCCAAGCAGTGGCTGGTGCAGGTCAAGAAGGACAGAGGTGGATTTTTAAAGAGCTGCATGGCCTGATTGGAACCACAAAGAGGCAAGGTTCCCTTGGTAATGAAACACATGAGGTGGGGGAGGCAGAGGTTAGAAAAATTCGCAGACCATCAAAACCATGAAAATTAAACCCACAAATGTAGAAGGCTGACTGTATTAACACAAAAGTTAAAATAAGTTAGTACAAATTAAAATCAATTAAAAAGACATTTAAAACATAATAAAATAGAAACACAACACACACTTCTATTAAAAACTCAGCCTGCCAGAACATATCAAAAACCAAGTGTGTCCCTAAATAAAGAGTTTATGACCTCTTACTACACTAAGCAAAAACTGACTTGATTTAATAAATATTTTCAGTCTGTTATTTGATTGAGATGAAGCGTTGTTAGCTTTAAAATAAGCAGTTCCTCTACTGGCTTGATTCTTCTTGAAATTAATAAATGTTCAACTGACTTTATTGGAGCCAATGTCTTGTTTTTCCCTATTACTCTTGTGGCCTTATGCTTTCCTTCTGCTCTGTAGATCTGCCACCTGTTGACTGAATTTTGATGAACTAGGCTAAATGCAGTGCTTTGCAATTAAGATATACAGAAGCTAGAGTGTTGATGAAACATTTTAATGACCCTCAGGTCCTAGAGGATATGGGAAGACTTGTGCTTGCTCATTCAAAATGTATTAAATACATATTAATTTCACACCACGTTCCATCTAAATGTTATTTGCAAATTCCCTGCCTAATTACTGCCATCACACCTGCAAAATTACATAGTAATAAATCCTGTAGGCACAATTAATGACTATTAATATGTAATTATGTGGCATCTATACATAGAAAATTGTATTCTCCTTATAACTTTCACAGATTTGATCTGCAGAAGCCTCTAGTAGAAGCGATGGGGAAAAAGTATCAGTTTGTTGAACTACCAAGACAAATAATGTGCATTTATTGAATTAACCATAGGCATAGTTATTGATAGTTTAAAACAAGTGCCCTTTAGATCTGATTTTTATTAATATTTATCTGCTGTCTTTTTCTGTTTTTATTTAGGACATAAACAAACTTGCTATTTAGCATGAAAACTGTGACTTTTTTCTTGAAGACTTTTACCTTGCGATATGCAAGGAAAAAAGTGTCCTTTGAGGAGGGACTGTCTAAATTAAAAACCAACTATTGCTTTTTAAAAACCTGCAAAACAGAGTTATAAACTGTGTTGATTTAGTCTGAACAAGAGGAGATTATAGGCCTGAGATAATTCTGTATCACTTTAAATGGAAAAGTCAATAAAAATACTTCTGCTCACTATAAAAGCTTGTAAATAAAGTAGACAGATAATTGAGGTATAGTAATATAAAAAGGGTAACTTCTGAGTGTATAAATGAATTCTGCAAGGCTTAAACTACCTGTTAATGAACTTCTGATTAAAACAATAGCCATCTTTTCAAATTCCTACCTCTGTCTCTGTTGTATCTAGGCCAGTTTACTCCTCCAAGTCCTACACTACAGTGCACATTTTCACTTCACACACAGATAGGGTAAGGAAATACCTAGCATCTTTTTTATATCAATTTATGAGGAAAACCAAACTGGAAATATTTACAAATAAATATATCTTCTAATGTATGTGTGTGTGTGTGTGTGTGTGTGTGTATAAAAAAAGTTAGTAATTCAGGGTGAAAGGGAATAGCAGAAGCAAAAGATGGGAGTAAAAGTAGAATGCATACCTGCTGTGTCGTACCTGCCAACATTTTACGGGTGAAAACCAGGACGTGTGCAGCTAAGCAACATCAGAGTGTGGTCAAGATGTCAAAAGTTATTAATGAGGAAGAACACACAAGCTAGGAGGGACCACAGCAGTTTGCCTTTGGCTGAACCTACTGGAAAGATCAAGATTCTGGCCCCTTCTATTCTTCTACTGCTATTTGACTGCAAACCATTTTTGCACTTTGAATTTGGTTTGCAGCAATGAAGTAAGCTGTTGGCAAAAGGTGGAAAGTGGGAAAAGGAAAAGGAAGCTGGGATAAAGTGGGATGACGGAGAATTAATCAGAACTGTCCTTGCCAAATTGGAACATTTGGAGACCATGCTATGTTAACCTTTTTAAAGATTTTTAAGATTAAGATGTTAACAATTATGTTAAAAAAATTATATGAAATGTTGGTTTAAAAGGACTAGCTTCTGCAGGATGTTCACAATAAGTTAAAGTTTTGATATTAGGTGTTATCAGCCGTGAGTCTCCGTAAGAATGTTGTCTTTTCTGTGTTTTTATGAACGCACAACATTTAAAGCTTGTTACATGGACTGTTGAAAAGTAGAAGGATTGTATAGGCTGTTCTCATCTTCTGGGCGACTAGACTGTAGTTTTTGGCTTGGTTTTTCTCTCCCATGCTTAGCTTTGCGAATGCTAAATACTTTTCTTGTTCAGATAATCCTAAACTAATGTAAGGAACAAAGTGCTTGGAGGTGTTGTTGTTGTTGTTGTTGTTGTTGTTGTTAAATTTCACTTTTTTACTAGTTTGGGACTCAAGATAACTTTCTAAAAAGCATTTATTCATTAAAAACCCCCAGAGATTGAAATGAGAAGGCTAAAACAACAACACAAATACATTGACAATAATTGGATAGAGTTATATTTTCATCGTCTTGAAATGCAAGGAGAATCCCTTTGTAGTTAATTCTATTGGATTATTCCTTTCTAGATGGACCTGTGGATCAGTGGAATATGGCATCTTTGCTCATTAATTTGATTTACATAAGAGATAATTGGGGACCATGTGACCTTAAAGATAGTATTATCTTTCTGTTCTTTTGCTCATCTTACTTTCCATGCCAGTCTATCTAGGAGTCTAGGTGCTATAAGATTCTTCCAATTGCTGGCAATAATCAACCTGCCCACTAATCACAGAATGGAAAGCAAATCCTTATGTGCTATTTCTTTATTTACACCTCTAAATAAATTTAGTAGTCTTAGTCCTGGCTCAAGAGGGATATTGCGTTCCATCATCTGGCTAATTTCTGATTGTTATTTCCTGCCAGAATCCTTTTATCACTGTACAGTGCCATCATGTATGAAGAGAAGACCCTACCAAGCCACAATTTCTCCAGCATAGTGAAGAATTATCGTTATTATTAGTTGTATGTGCCAATCTTGCTGGAGAGAGATACCATTCATATATCATTTTAAGCATACTTTCTCTAGTGTGGGCAGATAAAGATTCATTGGACAAGTTGACCAAATTTGCTGCCATTCTCTGTCTTCTAAAATATAGCCTAGGTCCTGTTCCCATAACAATTTTAATCCAGTGATGTTATTGAGTGATATATTTAAAAAGTGTTTAAACAAAGTCGTTGTTGTACCCTTCATACCAGTATTATTTCACTACTAAACTTTCAAAGAAAGTAAGTTTTCTAGTAGCTTGGTTTAATACTTCCTTGAGGCTCAGAAAATGTGTGACTTGATGTATTTGCTACCATAGATTAGGATGATTTGGTACCTTTTTAAAAATTTGTTGACCTGTAATTTGGATTCCATTTTGGGTAAATATCAAGCAATCTGTATAGGCTATTATTCTTCCACTGAGTAAATTATGAAAATTTATCTGAATGAGAAAACAAAGGGTGAATCAAAATGGAAATTAAAGGTGAAGGGAGGTGGGATTTTACTCCACTGGTTCCAGACCTGTATCTTAGTTCTTAAGAAGGGATTTTCAATTATTAAAATTTGCTTGTTTTATGAGAAAAAAATACATCTTGGAGCAGAACTCTAGTAATTCAATTTCAAACCATGGTTTTTCAAGTTCCATAGTTAAGAGCGAAATTCATTAGTGTGTGTGTGTGTGTGTGTGTGTGTGTGTACAATATTTTCCATCATATGATCTATAAATCTTTGTTTTTATCCTGGACCTTTTATTATTGAACATAAACATGTTAATTTTTTTTGCCATCTTTTAAAACATTTAGTAGGGAGTGGTACTGGGAGTGTTTGAAACAAATAGCTTAACGTAGGTAATGCTGACATCTTAACTGCAGCCACTTGTCCTTACCATGACAGATTAAGTTTCTTCCATTTATTCATATCTTTTTAAAATTTAAGTTTTTGAAGCTTAATAAGGAACTTGGGGATGTGTATACCTAAATACTATATTGAGTTAATATCAGTTTTCAGACCAGTGATATCATGGATTGAGTTCTTGACCTGTTTTGCAAGAGGTATACACAGCGCTTTGTGAAAATTCAGCTGTAAACCAGGCAGAGAATCTCTTTCATAATCTTAGTGGACTCTTTTTGTGGCAATGGTACAAATAAGACTGAATCACCCACAAATGGGCTAATCTTATGTTTGTTTTTCCCAGTTAAAACACCTTGTATTTCAGAGTTGTTTATTTTTCCCCCTCTTTCTTTCCTTCTTTCTTTCTTTTTCAAATAGTTCCATTGCAATGGCAAATAACAGTGATGACGGGAACATCCTTGTTTTGTTCCTCTGCTAATTATGAATTTAATAGAATCACCACAATTAACCCTCAAAGAGGCACTGGATTGCTCAGTCTTTGAACAAACTGAACAAAAACATTGTCCATTTTCAGTTTTTGAAGGGTTCTATACAAAAAAGCCCATTCCAGTCTATCAAAGATCTTATGAATATTTAAAGAGGCATGTGCTAGTGATTTTTTATTTCTTTTACTGTAATGGATGATATTCAGTATTCTCCTTATGGGATCTGAAAATTGATGGTGTGGTATAAGTCCAAACTGGTTTGTGTTAATATATTTCATTTATTTTATTTAATCTGCTAGCCGTAATTGAGGTAATCAGTTTGACAACCTGGTTCATCAAAGATATAGGTCAATACAAATCTAAGTGCTGTGTGTCTTTATCTGGTTTAGGCAGCATAATTATACAAGATAATTTCCAAGACTGTGGAATAAGTATACCTTTGTGAAATAAATATACCCTTTAAGAGTATAATTAAATAATTTGTCAGTTTGGGAATCAAAATATCTTGAGATTTCTTACAAAATTCCCCTGTTGGACCCTTAACTCCAGGAGCCTTGTTTAAGATAGCTTTCAACAGTTAAAACACAGTTGAAATTTGCATTGTGCAAAAGTTAAAAATCAATTAAACCATCTGAAAATTAAAACCAGTTAAAAGCATAAGGTTCAGCACGTTATGCAAGGTCTGTTTCCTCCAAAAAAATCAGTTCTCAAAGAACATAAAAAAGGTTTTACCTGCTTGTGCAAAGTTGGTAAAGAAGATGCCAGTCTAGCCACTCCGGGAAGACAATTCCAGGGCCTGGGAGCAGCCAGTTAGAAGGCCCTCTCTGTGTTCCCACCAGATGTACCTGTATGGGTGGTAGAACAGAGAGAAAGGCCTCCCCAGAATATCTCAAAACATGGGCAGATTGTATGGAAGAGTACAGTCCTTCAAATAATTTGCAACTGAGCTATATATGACCTTATAGGTCATCACTAGCACTTTGTATTGGGCCCAGAAATGGACAGTCAGCCAGGAGAGCTGTTGCCTCAGTTGTGTGTCTCCTGTAGCCATCCCCAGTTAACAATCTGGCTGCAGTTGTTTGGGCCAGCTGAAGCTTCCAAATGCTGTTCAGAGGCAACTGCATGTAGAGCGTATTACAAGTGGGAGATAACTATGTCATGTACCATTGTGGCCAGGTCTCAACAAATTTATTCATGGCCATGGCTGCAACCTGAGCTTCCAGACTCAGGGAAACAATAGAAACACACCCATGCTATGGAGTGTAATCTCATCTAGTATAGGCTGAATACCTATTTTCTGATCAAACTTTCAACAGACCAGATGCATCTGTGTCTTCTCAAGATTAAGCTTCAGTTTGTTTGCCCTCATCCAGTCCATTACTGATGACAGACATCACTTTAAAAAAAGAGAGAGAGAGAATTCTCAACAGGATATCTCACCATAAAAAGAGAGCTTGTCTCAAGCATGAATGAGATGTTGGCAAAATTCTTCCCATCCTAAGGTGAGTCCCAGACCTTCCTCAAACTTGCAGAGCCTTGCACATGTTACGTACAGACAAGTCCTTGGAGTCAAGTTCCTTTGGCAACTGCCAAGAAGAGGGTGAATTTGACAGCTACATCCTATTAGTCTCCTGGAGTAAAAGATAAATACTTCTGTTCTATATAGAGGTCCCATTTAATAGTGATAATTTAATAATTTGCTAACAGTATTTCCTTCCACTCCCAATTTATCTAATGTTTCCCTAAAAGCTATACGTACTTGTGACCATTGCTGTTTTTGTGGTTAATTTTATAAATTAGTTGTATCTTAAAATGTTGTATCTTAAAACTATTGTTTTAAATATTTGGAAACTCAGTAGTGGGGGAACCAATCCGCTTTAGAAGGGATTGCTCTAGTACACATACATACACGCTTGGAGCCTGGCAGATTTCATCCCCTTGGAAAAGAATGCTGTCACTGCAATTTTCATCCAGCTCTACCAGAAAACAAAACATGTAGAGTCATTTGTGCTTTCCAATGACAGTCATTTTGATTCAACAAAGGTTTGGATTTTTGAAGCCTTGTTTATTTCTGAATCAGCTACTGAAGTGGTTCCAACTGAACAAACCTTTTATTTCTGAATTGCCAGACCCAGGACCAAAAAATGTTTTGGTCCTTTTTCACCCCTAGCTTGTACTTTAAAATTAATCTCATAGTGGAGTAAGACTTGCTTCCCAAAAGTCATGCATAACCCTCACCAGATCCAGTGTATTATATCATGGATGTGTTAGGTGTTGCTCCCTTCATGTTTCAACCACTCCTAATATGGTCTACCTCCACATTGTTTTTATTGATTTACTTGTACTCTGTGCCTTTTTTATGCCCTATTTCTGTTTTTTTTTTTTAAATTTGTGTACAGCAGTCTACATATAAGACATAAATTGGTCTGCTTATAATGTTTCATCAAAATAAATTTGAATTATCTACCAAAGTAACGGCATTTTATCTGATTTCCTGGTGTTAGAAGAACTGAATGAGAATGGCTGACTGTGACTTTTGAGGCAGTGAATAATCTTGCCTTTCTTAATTACACAATTTAATATCCTCTTTCTCCTTATGAAATTCTATGAATAATCTAGGTTGACTGCACTGCAGCTCTCTTACAAACTGTTAGCTAATACCCAGAAGCAAAACAGCTACTTTAAACAGTCTATTATGCAACCTTAATGTGCACATATTATTGTGAAGATGATGGCAAAAAACTATTATGTAATCAGATCACATCTTTAAAGGTAACTCCCCCCCTTTCATTTTGTTTAATGCAATGGATGTAAATTACAAAAGAACACAAAGTAATTATTCCATAATTTGCTTGGTCTTACCAAATTAAATTTTAATATACTTTTGAATATACAGACAAATACATGTCCATGTGAGAGATGGAGTTTAAAGCTGCAGTCCTCAGTACACTTTCCTGTAAGTCTTTGAATTTAGTTTTGTGACTACATCTACATTTCACTGTTATTTGCATAAAATTCCATCTGCCTGCTGTACCTGAGAACCAATATATTGGGATGACTAACATATATAGGTATAAATCAATATCTGAACAGTACGGGTGAAGGATTATAACAGCAGAATTTAGGAATAAATTGAAATGTTTTGTTGTTTCAGGTCAATAATTGTGATACAAAAACCTACCATTGTTTCTTGGCCCTGATACCTGTCTATTGCCATACCAGCAATTTGCCAGATTTTCTCCCTCAGCCTTAAAAACAAACAAGCATTAAATCCACACTTGTTTCAAAATGGACTTAATTCTTCCTGTCCCAGAGTGGGAACTCAGAGAATGGTCCATGGTGAGAGTTGGAAGATGAATGTACTAGATCCTGTGGATTTTAGGATGCCTTGGACCTGCCCCTACAATGGCCTGTGTTGAATCATAGAATCATATTATCATAAAATCATAGAGTTGGAAGAGGCCACAATATCATCCAGTCCGACTCCTCCCCATGTAGGAATACACAATCAAAGTATTCTTGATCATTCAACCTCTGTTTAAAAACTTCCAAAGTAGGAGGCTGACATACTTTAAAGCTGCATATTCTGCTGTCAGACTGCTCCTACTAAGGAAGTTCTTCCTAATGTTTAGGTGGAATCTCTTTTCCTGTAGTTTAAAGCCATTGCAATGTGTCCTAGTCTTTGGAGTAGCAGAAAATAACCTTGCTCCATCTTCCATATGGCATCCCTTCAAATATTTAAACATAGCTATCACGTCACCTCTTAACTTTGGCCCTTTTCGCATGGCTTTTTGGAAGCGAAAGGGCCCCTTGAGCGTCATGTAAATGTGAGGAGCGGTCTGCATGACCCACTCACATTTACGCGACGCTCAAGGGCTGGACACAGAGCGCACACGGATTTTTTCATTTTCGGCTTCAAGCCGAAAATGCTGCGCGCTTGCGCATCGCTCAGGGGCCTGGGGCATACTCACCTGCCATGCGAAGCCTCCTGAGCTGTGCCAGTCGCGCTTCCTGCCCCAGCACAGCCTCCAACTCCCAGGCTGCACTGTGGAAGGAGGGGGCGGGGTGCGGGTGGGGCTCTCGCGTGAGCAGGAAGGAGCTGTGGAGCTGAAGCAGGAGGCTTGCGAGAGCATTCCTCTCAAGCCTTCGTGCACGAGCCGAGCAGCCCAGCAGCGTTAAAAGGTAAGGTGTGAAAAGGGCCTTTCTCTTCTCCAAATTAAACATGCTCAGGTCTCCAAGCAGCTTCTCATAGGGCCTTGCTTCCAGGCATTCTAGCAATGCTATTTTGGTTAGACAAATTCCAGCTTCTCAATATCCTTCTGGATTTGCAGTGCTCAGAACTGGACACAGTATTTCTAGTGGGGTCTGATGAAGGCCATAGAGTGATGCTATTACTTCTCTTGACCTAGGTACTATTGAGGCAGCCCAAAATCACATTGACTTTTTAGCTGCTGCATTACACTGCTGACTTATGTTCAGCTTGCGGTCTACTGAACTTCTAGATCCCTTTCACATGTACTGTGGTCAAGACAGGAGTCACCCATCCTTTATCTGTGCGTTTCATTTTTTCTGCCCAAGCATAGTACCTTACATTTGACATTAATTTTGTTAGTTTTGGCCCAGGTCTCTAATTTGTTTAGGTTGTTTTGAATTCTGGTTAGAGAATGGCAGAACTCTAGTTGACTTGGTAGCAAATAACAAAAAAACTAAAAAAAAATAAAGATACAATAAAAATAACATAATTCAAAAATAACTGAAGTTATATCCAAAGACACTGGAGAAAATTCTAAAAAGACCCAACACTTCCAATCTTTTCCTTAAGATAATGTTTCTTTCTTTTATTAACTATTTTAGTTTCGTTTTTGCCACTGCAAATAGATATAATTTTTTTCTGCCCATGAAATGTCCTTCCGGTGCAGAAAATAATGCTTTTTGTGAATAAAACATTGCTATGCCGAAAATACCGCTTCTTATCCAAATAAAATAAAATAAAACACTATATTTTTCACATACAAAAGACAGCTAGATGATAGAATGGATAGATAGATAGGAGGATAGTAATTGTGTGTGTACATTCAAAACTACTGAAATCCATTCCTTGCCATTAAACAAAAAGTAAGATAAAAGAATGCAGGTATGAAAGCAAGTGAAACTTGGGCCATTTCTGCACTACACTGTTATAGTTCTATTATTCCACTTTCAACATCCTGTGCAATTCTGGGGTTTGCAGTTTAGGGAGGGGCATTTAGAATTCTCAGCCATCTTTGGCCTCAGTAAACTACAGACCCCAGAATTCCACAGGATGTTGAAAGTGGAATAACAGTGCTATAACAGTGCAGTGTGGAAATGGCCATGGTCTGCTGCAGGGGCAACAAACTGACTTTGGTTTATCCAGCATGTCTCCTGTACCTGCTCCAAGTTGAATGGCCCTATCCCTCCAGCAGAATACTGTACATTTTGCAGCAGCTGCAGGTGGAACAGTGATAATATAAAGAGAGAATTTGCTTGTCCAGTATCAAGAGATCTACTGGTTCTCTGTGAGGGGAGGCAAACTAGAAGCCAAGCAAAAATCCCAGTGGTTCACCTGAAGGGCACACCAACAAACCCCTCTAAGAGAGGGAATTCAGCAATTTGAAAACACCTCTTTAGAACCATTTTTAGTTCAGGCAGTGAGAAAAACTGGCTTTGCAACCCACCCAGTCACACACGCTTTCAGACACTCTATAGGGAGGTAGATGAAAGAGCTAATTAAACTTTTTAATATGTGGTGTATTGGAAAGGATAGTTGATTCCAATCCTTCCCATCCTGTGCCTCTCCTCAGCTCTCCTGGAGTGAGCTATCGCCATCACTAATTGCAAGAAAGGTGAATGAATACTTAGGCGGAGCATGATGATCTCAGTTACAGCATTTCAGTGTTCACTAATGTAATATTTATGAAATGCCTGCGTGTACATGAGCTAATTAAATCTTAGAAAAGTTAAAGCAGTTTTAAATCCCATCTGAACACTTTTCAGAACTAACACCATGTTTTATAAAACCATCACCAGATTTAGATCAAGAAGCATATTTTAGTCTGCTTTCTCCGCTTGCAATTTTATGGTGTGAATGTCAGTACACATTATGCTTTTAATGAGATCCATGGCTTTGTGATTTTTTTTAAAAAGAAGACATTTCATAGTTCAGTCAAAAATTCTGTTTATTTGGGAATAATTACTAGACCGGGACCATTTACTCTTTTGAATCTGTATTGTTGGGTTGTCCTTTTGAGAATGGTGGGATCCAGGAGGGAGGAAAATTGAACCTTTTCATGATGGATATGTTTTCCTCTCTTAATTTCTACTTGCAAAACTTCAAACTGATTTTTGATTTAGCTGTGTTTTTTATCTTGTTTTAAAGTTTTTACCCTTTTTAAAAAAATTATTCTTAGTACCATATTTGGAGTGTAGAGGATAAAACTTCATGATGATGACAAAAGTGATGATACTGAGGATATAACCCTCATTGTCTACTTTTTGAGTAATAGAGGCCATTTCCACACTAGACTGCTATAGTGCTTTCATTCCATTTTCAACATCCTATGGAATCCTCAAAGGCCCCTCCCTAAACTGCAAACTCCAGGATTCCATAGGGTGTTGAAAGTGGAATGATAGCTCTATAACAGTCTAGTGCAGAAATGGCCAGAGACAGAGATGGATATCTGTAAGATAAGGATAAATACAGATAGATACAAATAGATAGCTGTAAGACAGAAAAGAGTATAACATGGAGGCCCTTTCTGCTCCACCCTCCCAACCCGCCATACAGACAGGGGAAGGATGAGACTGTGACAACGCTTATGCATGACGTCATCGTGGTCCCTTCTTTTCCTCGTCCCAGGCAGTGCGATCATGCCGCAAATCATTGATGGGTTTTCCCATCAATGACCGGTGATTGCACCACCATCCCACTGCACACCAGCATCTACCTTCCCTGAGGAGACCTTGGAAGTGCAATGGCTACACTTCCTGCCCCAGCACAGCCTGGCACAGTACCTGGGTGTGGTGTGGTAGGAAGAGGCAGGGACATTGTGCTTCCTTCTGCAGCGAGTGAGCTGGTGTGGAAGGGAGTGTTGGCATCCACATTCCCATCCTGGAAAAGTTGCTGCTGGGATGACACTGGGACAACCCCGGACCCAAGTAAGCTGCAGAAAGGGCCAGAGATTCAGATCACAAAGGATACACAACCATAGCTCAGTGTGTGTGTTATAATATAGGTTATACCTTCAGGCCAAGTTTCCCCTCCAGTTGTTCAGTAGCCTTTATTTTAAGTATTTGAAACATATTTCTAGTCAAGCATCTTGGCATGTAGCATTTTGCAATAAGCAGAACTATGACAAGAAAATTAATCTCAAGAAAATTATGGAATGTTTTTGGGCTGTATTAATTAATCCAAGAAACTGCATTTTGGACTTTTGTTTGTTTGTTTGGCTGACAGTTGAAATGCTATGTTTCATTTGTTGACCCCATTTTAACAGTCATAGAAATAAAGAATAATATGGTTCAGTACATATGTTATGTGCTTTGACTTTTGTAAATAGCTCAAATTATATTTCATTACAGTCTTTCCCTGTTGCTGATCATCACTTTCTTCTCATCTAACATAATCATTATTATTGTACTTTTATGCTCAAATTAAAAAGCCTATAAAAAGGGAAAATAAATCTGAAAACAAGAAAGCAATAGAAAAAGTAACAGAAAAAGGCATGTATTTACTTGTTTTAGTTCAGAATTTATAGAAATACATTGAATGTTATGTATGATTGATACATCAATACCTATTTGTCAGAGTAGCAACTCTGTTTTCAGTAGACATGTCAGGTGTGAAGAGAAAGCACTGGGACAGGACAAAAGTTTTCAAGCCTCGCTGGTTGGTCACTGTGGAAAACAATGTGGGATGTTGAACTTAGGAATATAGGAGAAATTTGTCTGAATTTTAATATGGACTTATCAATAAGGTCATGTCAAATTTATAAATGAACCAGAAAGCTGTGGCGGGGTCTATGTGACAGCCATGTCATTGAAAAGAGTGAAGATCAGGACATTTTTTATAGCAAATTATCCATGTGTAATTGAAAGCTGCTGTGAATTTGAAACAATATTACAAAAGCAAGACATTATAATATCACATTGGCATGATGCTTCAGGTAAGTTTCAACACTCTCGTCTGCAGGTATTTCGTATTATATTTAGTGAAGTTTGTTTCAAGATTATGTTCTTCCTTTTGTAATGCTTGTTATTCTTCCCCTCCCAAAGGCTCTCAAAGAGTCAATGAAACAGTCAGTATAAACGACCTTTTTATAACTTTTTTTTCCCCTGCTGAGTGGGATAATTTAATAAAATTAAAAATAGGGAGCAGGAGCTTTTTGAGTTCACTTCTAGGCTTGAGTACCACTTTGGAGAAGTTACATTATCCGTTTTTATTTTTGTTCAAACCAACAGTAATAGAGATGTCTGTTGTTGCTATACCATGTGGAGTAATGAAGAGCAGTAGTTAAGGCTCACTGAAATATCATTAAGATACAGTAATGTATTTAAGTCTTTTTCTCCAAGTCTCAAGTCAAGTCTGAAGTCTGTACTTTTAAGTCTCAAGTCTGGGAGCCAACTTTATACCCCAACCTATATTCCAGAATTTTTGGACAGAGTTGAATAAAGTTTTAACAATTTAAGCAGAGTTGGCCCTCCACATTTGTGATTTTGCCATCTGCAGCTGCAGACATGGGGAGTAGGATCCTTCTTACTTCTCATTTTGGAAGCTGGAGGATTTTTCAAAAGTGGGGAATAGACTCTTTCTTACTTCCAATTACTGAAGCTTCAAAAGCTTTAGAAGGAAGGATTCTTCCTCTTCAATCCTGTTGTGTAACACATTTGATGTTCCCCTCTGAGAAATGCACCTACACTTTGGGCTTGAGACAGATTGTCATATAACCAGAAGGCAAAAAGAGATGGAAGAGTTGTTCAAAGTTGTAAGGTTTCTGGATGAATGTATTATGTTACTGAACCAAGGGCAGCAAGTCAATCAGTAAGAATATACAAGTCTCACGTTGAGTCGAGTCGGTGCATCATTAATTGCCAAGTCAAGTCTCAGTTGAGTTATTGAAATGACTTAAGTCTGACTTGAGTCTGAGTCAGTCAACTCGAGTCTACATCATTGCTAAGATAATGGAGGGTTGTCCCATAACACATTTCCATGGTTTGTTTTAGTCTTCTGAAAAGTTTTCACAGTAGAGACCATGATATAGCCAGGACTGAAAATATTCCCAAATGATACTTATAATTTGCTCTCTTTACCAGTGCCTGAGCTCTGTACCCAGAAAAGTCTGATGGCAGTATGGCCACTGAGCCTCAAAAGCCATAATTGGACCAGGGCACACTGAAGGTCATGGGCTACACAAGATAAGTCCCCAGTAAAAGCTTCTTGGAGGGAGTCCCATAGCATCAGTTCTTGTGCATTTCCAAAAGATCCAGGAAAAAGATGTGGTCTATTATGGTTATGTCTTGCAAACTGTAACCATAGATTATTACAGTTCTAACTAATAGTTTTTACAGTTCTAATTGGCAATGACCAGGAGTTCCTATGAGTGTGTGCTTTCTGTTTGGTAATTAGCAGTCTTGCATAGCTGCTTTGAAGATAAGAGAAGTGGAATTGAAGGGAGGGAAGCTTGTTTTTTCTATGTGCAAATTGTGCAGTCTAAATTGAAGGTATACATGTGCGCGCGCTCACATTTGCACAACTGTGCCTCAGAGGGGTTGAGGCACAGGTGGTATTCTCATCAGTTCTGCCAGTGAGAGATACAGGATTACACAAGGACAGGAAAATGCTAAAGAGAATGATTGGCTATGTAGGTGGTGTAGATGGGAGAGATTTGGCTTCTGGGACCACAATCTTCACTTCTTAAGGAGAGGACTACTGGCTAAAGATGGACTGCACTTCACGAAGACTGGAAAGCATTCTGGCAGTAGCATAGCAGATCTGATCAAGAGGGCTTTAAACTAAATCCTTGGGGGATTGGAGATGATAGTTCAAACGTCAGCCCAAATGCGATCTCTAAACACAACAATGTGAATTCTAGAGGACAAAGTGAGGGAGAGACTGGGTTTCACAGAAAAACTGAGAGTAAATTAATAGGTGAGAACAAATAAAGCTTCAGTTCTCTATATGACAGTGCACAGAGCTTGGGAAACAAACAAAATAAGCTTGAAGTCCTAGTGCAAGAAGCTAAATATGAATTTGTAGGCATAACATAGACCTGGTGAAATTATTCCCTTGACTAGAATTTTACAGTTGAATGGTATAGCCTATTCAAAAAGAATATATGTGGCAGAAGAGGAGGGGGAATAGAATTATCCATCAAAAACAAATTCAGTTGTACAGAAATCCATAAGGCTGATCAGAGTGGACCAGCTGAGAGTTTTTGGGCAAAAAAATAAACAGAAAAAGAAATAAAAGCAGCATTGTGGTAGGAGTTTGCTATAGGCCACAAAACAAGAAGAGTTGTGATGATGCTTTTCAAAAACAAATCTCAGAAATCTCAAAGATGCAAGAATTAGTAGTTTTGAGGGACTTGGTTATCTACTGGGAAACTATTTCTGATAAGCATACATGTTCCTTCAGTGCTTTGGGATGCAGTTTGGCTAGCCCTGCTAGAGGAAGGAACAAGGAGATCAGCAAACCTGGACTTGATCATAGCCAGTTGGTTACTGGAACCAAAGTAGTCAGTACTTTAGAGGGAAGTGATCAGGTAATGCTAGAATTTACAATTTTGGAAGGGGCAAAGAAGAGTATAGTCAGACAAAGACCTTGGATTTCAGAAAAGCTAATTTTAACGAGTTGAGGGAAATACTAGTTGGAATCCCATGGCTAGACAGGTTAAAAGAAAAAAGACACTCACCAAGGCTGGGAGTTCTTGAAGAAGGAGTTGCAAAAAACACAATCAGAAACAATGCCATGGAAGCAATAAAATGGGAAATATCTGAAATGTGGGCTGTGCAACAAACTCAAGGTGGAAGTGAAAAGAGAAAAGAGTATGTGTAAACAATGGAAGGAAAGACTAATCACCAAGGAGTACTACCAGTGTATAGCCCAAGTTTTCAGGAATAGCATAAAGAAAACAAAAGCTCAGAATGAACTGAGACTGGCTTGCCAAGTAAGGAGCAACTGAAAGGGTATTTTCGGATACATTTGAGGCAAGAGAAGGAGAAGGAAAAAGAGAAGGAGACAGTGGGGCTGCTGTTCATAAGGATGGTTAAATGCTAACAGATCACAACAAAAAGGTAGAAATACTCAATATCCATTTTGCTTCAGTTTTCTCTCAGAAACAGAACTGTGTGCTTCCGTGTAGCAGCAAAGGTCTTGGCACGGGATCTGGATTGCAACTCAAGACTGATAGGGACTTAGTCAGGAATCAGCCAGCTAATCTAAATGAGTTTAAATCTGCAGGGCTAGCCAAACTGCATCCCAAAGTACTGAAGGAACTTGCTGGTGTAGTCTCTGAACTGCTTGGCGTCATTTTCGAGAAATCCTGGAGAACAGGTGACATGCCAGAGCATTGGAGCACTGTTCCTCTATTCAAAAAGGGCAAAAAGGAAGATCCAGGAAACTACAGAGCAGTCAGCATGACCTCAATATCAGGAAAAATATTTGAATGGATTCTACAGGAGTCTGTCTGCAAGTATCTTGATGGCAATGCAGTAGGAGGCAGCATGGATTTGTCAAGAGCAAATCCTGTCAAACTAATCTTATATCCTTTTTCTATCAGGTCACTAGTTTACTAGATGGTGGGAATGCTGTAGATGTCACATATCTGGATTTCAGCAAAGATTATTTGATGAAGTCCCCCATAATATTTTGATTAGCAAACTGATTGAATGTGGAATAGATGGGAACATATAGTACTTTGTGGTATGAGAAAAGGTAGACTGTTATATCTTATAGTTTCATTCTCTTTAAATAAAGGACACAGGTGGAAGAAATTAACTTTTTAGTGTTGGGTGATGAGAAAAGAGTACCATAATGATAAGACAGAGGGAATGAAGACATTCTGTTGGCATCATGTTTCACTAAAAAGTTGATCCAGCAGTTTTATTGTATGAAATAACTGTGGTTTTCCTGCTGAGTTACTTGACAAGTTTCCTTGTTTATTAATTTCAGTTGCCATGGTAGTGTTTATGTGTGCATAGCACATATAAAAGAGAGTGGAGAGGGAGGGCCTGTCACTAGCAAATCAGTGAGTGCCAATAGAGACTGATGATGTGACATGTTCATTTAAAATTAATTCTGAATTTATTTATTTACATAATTACTGAATTTGTTATTCTACCTTCCTCTCAAAATTAGATTCAAGGCAGCTTACAATAATTTAAAAAGATTAAACTAAAACAAAAAAATTAAAAAAAAAAGAAATAATAAAGAAATTAAAAAATCATTAAAAACAATTTAAAGCATTTAAGCCCTATTTAGAACAGTAGTTTCTTATGTTTAATTACCAATGCCATTTAGAACTGCCACTGAATTAGGGGTAACACCAGGGTGTCCAATTCAGCATCTTATTTTTGGGTCTCATTAGAGCCATTTCCCACGTTGCAAAATGAATGCATACGTTTCACAAACCAATAAGCATAGCAGGAAGTGCCACCTAATTGTGACCTCCCTGGAGTGTGTACATGTCTTTTAGTAGTGATATTAGTATACACTAAGAATCAAATGCATGAAATGGCCCATAATAACTGGCATTTCACATACACAGGTCATTGTGAGCTACATAAGCTATATAAGCAAGTGCATAGTGTTACTCATAGCTGCCCACTTTATTCTCCCCTACCCCTTATTTAACCTTCTACCACACTGATTATGCCTAGTGTGGGCGTGTTTAAAATGTGTAACATTTAAAAATCTATTAAGAGACTATTCTGTTTTAAGAGACTTTGAGTATGCTGCTCTATCCAACATTAGTCTATTGTCATCGTTTGGCTAGCTTTTATTCCTACTTTGATACAGGGACTGAATTCTGCAAAAAGTGTTGAATAAGCTCAATCAGTGCTGAAACCAGCGTGTTACAGTATCGCCTTTCTTTACAATGTGCCCTGTTTGATTCTCTTGCCTGTTGGATTCTGCCAGGGCCCTGTTTGATTCCCTTGCCACTTGACAACATTGCCTCCTGGATTTATATCTTGGATTAGAAAGGTTTATGTAGTGCTATGCAATGGCAATCTGGCTGTATCATTCTGATTTATGAGTTGACCTTGGCAGCTCTTAGACAGATGTGCTGTTTTATCTTTTTTGTATAATATATAGTAGCTCCAAGAATGTTGCTTCATATTGGCCTCATCTTCCTGTCCCTGTGAAAATGGATTATTGCTCTTTGTGACCTAATTTATTTTGTGAAGCGGTGCTGAGGTTTAAACAGAAGGGTGAAATGTTTCAGAAAATTCTACTCTACCTGTGTGTGTGTGTGTGTTTTAAAAAAAACATTTCAATAGGAAATCTTAAAATATCTATCTTTGCCAAAGGCACTTTAAAAATCAAACGGCTTGAGTTTTAATAATGAGGTTACTGTAATGTCCATGCCTCCTCCTCCTCAATCTTCCTAGGCAGTGACAAAGGGAATGCAATGCTGAAAGAATATTTCACATATTTCAAGTGTTTCTTGAAATCAGTTAAATACCAGATAAAAGAATCTTCTTTTAGTGCTCGAAGCTACTAGAATCCTGATCCCACCCTCACTCCTTTGGTCTGGGAAGAGCTCCAAGGAGGAAAACAATCGGGCCCGTCCTGACTACTAAGTGAAAATACATTTTCAAGGAGCTGCCTGGAAGAAGTCAGTTTACAATCTCAGTATTATGGCCCTTTCCTTGGTTGTCATATGTCTAATCTGTGACAGCAAGGGCATCCAAAGAAAGACTTCTAATGCAGTATTTATTGTATGTGCAGATTCATGTAAGAGGAAAACAGTTCTTCCGTATCCTTGGCAGTGCATTTTTGAGTTTTTGTGATTACTATACGTGGATTTTGTACCTTTAGATTGGCTCAAATCTAACCTAAGAGATCTGAGATAAGATGCTTAGAAATAAACTTTAAATCACCTTAGTTATTAGAATCACTATTTTCTTAGAAGGAAATGTGATCTCACCCACTTAGTTTGCGCATCATTGTACTAAGACTGTGATCCTGTATGCACTTACCTGGGAACAAAATAGAATTTGGTAAAAATTACTTATGAGTAAATATGTGTTGATATGCATATGTTCATGTCAATATCTTCATATTTATTCAATGTGAATTCAAGGAAAGACAGCTGTGAGGTCAAGAAAAAGAACAACTTGAGGCATGTTTTGTGACTTTAATATTCCAAGTTCCAGTCCCACTGAGCTTAATGAGAGCTCCTTCTGAGTAAGCACATGTATTTTCACATTGCAAGTTTATGATTTTGGTCCTTAAGGGGTAATCAAGCGTATAGTCTAGAAGTTACTTCTATGAGCTGACTCTTAATGCTTGGGAATATAAGCTGTCTCCTAAAATTGGTAATAATCGTGTGTTGTCTTAAGCTGTAGACAAAACTGAAACAATAAAATTCTTTTTAACAATCTTTTTTCATCAAAACTGGGGAAAATGTTTTATTGATTAAATTTAACTCTAATAGTTTATTTCTTCATTGTGGTCTCTGTGTGTCACACAATGAGTTCTTTGTGTCTGCACAGGGACCCAATCAGAATGTTCCAGAGTTGAGTAGTTTGGCAAGAACCCACCTCTTCCTGTGTACCATGAATGATCTAGCCCACCAAGTTACCATAACCTCACTTCTTCTCTGTCCACTGAATGAGTAGCTTCTATCAGCATGTTCTGGGGTTGAGTAGCTTACTTTCTCTTTCTCATTTTCTATTATATCTCTGTTTCTCTTTTTCTTTCTCTTTTCTTTCTTTTTTGCTCCTGCAAAAAAGGAAAAAGTAAGAAAGAAAAGAAAAGAGAAAAACATTCTACTCTTTCCTGTCCTCCCCGTTTCCCTTCCCTTATGGCCTTTACTTTTCTCTTCAAATCTTGCTCATCATGAGGCTTCAAGGTCTCTCTTTCCAACACTCATTCTGAGTATCTTTATTATTTGAGAGAAGAGCTCAACATTCACCAGTGGAAAATCTGTACGAAATTCTACTCTGTACTCTGTAAAGAATTGCCCTTCTCAAGTAAAATCTTTCTGCTGGGAGAAGTCCCTCCAGGTTACCAAGCAAGCTGCAGGTGGTAAAGCGCTCTTCACCACTTCTGCCACTGTTTCTAAGATTGGAGACAAAACTAAGAAATCTTCAGCGCTGACCATCTCTGTGACAGTACCAACCTCTTCAGTACTGAGCCAACCTCTGTCAACAGCAGCATAATCTTCTGCTGCTGCCTGCTCTCTGAAAAATAAGCCTGTGAGAAAGAGCACGCCAGTGGTGATCCAATATTGGCAGACAACCATTTGAAGAACAACAAGAAGAAAAAGCCTAAGTATATGACTGATTCTCTCCTAACCTCATCCTAGGCTTGGTACTGACATCTATGCCATGGCTACAGTCCTATCAGTGGTTGTCTCGACTGAGCCCTCAACCTTAACTGAGACCAAATATTCTGGACCGGTGATACAGTACTGGTGATACAGTATCTCCTCACAACTGCACCACTGTTCTCCATCCCAAGGCCTGTCACTGCCACCAACTCTAGGACACTGACACTTCTGCAGCTGGGAACACTCCCCCTTCTACAGGAAAGGTCCTATGTCTTGTCTCAGCTTCCTTTCACAATGATTTTCCTTTCACCTCAGTATTAGACCTGGATTGATACTGAAGAGAATATCTCTGAAGGGAGCCTCTGCAGTTGTATTGTTCCTATTTGCCATCCTATGGGGACCAATACTGTCTCAAGATGTTAGGTACCGATCCCCTCAACATTTACAGTTTTGTTACTGATCCTGATCCTGTTCACACTCTTGATTGCAGACTTTTTGCACTTGGTCATACCTGGTGGCCCCTTGATCTCATTCCTCTTCTAGATCTCCACATAGGTAACATTCCACTTCTCCTTCATTGGTTCTCTCATGTCTCGTGTCGCTTCGTCCACCAATTCAGGGGACAGCTCGAAACCTTAACCCTCCATCTTCTCTTCCTCCTCCTCATATTACAGAAATGGTATTGAGACCACCTCCTTCACCTCTGGTCCAGTACTCGAAATCTCCTCTGACTTTTCATCCAGAAACTGTGAATTTGACTCCTTCTCACCAGACTCCCCTCCTCCCTCCACCACTCCTCCCCTCACTGCTGTCGATGATCCCACACTGGAAGCAGCTCCTGAAGCTGTTAAGCAGTTTGTAGTCATCATTCCTCAGATGGCTAAGGTGATTAGTCGCGATGTCTTCACCCTACTTGCACTGGTATCAGATCCTGTATTCCAGATTGTGGAATTGCCAGTATTCCATTCTTACCTGCTCTACAGGAGGTAATTAAGCAGACATGGGCTCAATCTGTGTCACTTCCGTCTACTCCACAACATCTACAACACCAGTATAAGATTCAGCAGCAGTATGTTGGCTAACTATTCACACACCCAATCTCTTATTCCACCATGGTCAGACCTCCCAGACTAAAGGTGGAAGAAAATACATTCCACTTCACCTGATAATGAGAGTAAACACCTTGATTCTACTCTGCAGCTACCTTCACTGCTAGGGTCTCAAATATGCAAGCATGTATGGTGGCATGCCAGTGCTTTTTATGGGACAAGATGAACAAAAATCTGAAGCCCTCGATTTTCACTAGGAGGCCCAAGCCTTAGCATCCCAACAACGCTAATCGTCTTATCACTCTATTGAGTGTGCAGCCAAAGTCATGGCTGGTACAGTTGCTCTTTGAAGATATGCCTAGCTGTGCTGCCCTGGCCTCACTAAGGATACAAGGCATAGGATTGAGGCTCTTCCCTTTGATGGACAAGGTATTTTCTATTCTTCCCCCAGTGACTCCGTGGAGCACTTGGCAAAGGCTAGGCTTATGGCTATGAAGATGGGTTTTGGCTAGCAACACCAACAACATAGCCATTCATATCGATCTTCATGGAAGCCTCAGTTTTCTGCCTCTTTCAACTGTAAATCACCACAGCGGTGATCTAGACCACCTTCTCTGCCTTCTTCATCTGGCTGTTGCTCCTTTAAGCAGCAGTGACAAGCCTCTTGTAAGAAATCCACATCTTTCTTCAAGAGTCAATTTTGATTGACTCAGCAAGACACTGCCTCTACCATCTTTCTCTACTATTCACCTCTACTATTTGAATCTTTGGCTACTGTGGACAAATGGCTCTTGACCTTCAAAGTTGTTTTTCTGTCACCTCTGATCACTGCTTGGAAAAACTGATTGCCCTCAGATATATCCTTTTCTTGTCTTCCACTGTGATAAGATTGTCTTACAACTGGATGTGACTTTTCTGCCTAAGGTGGTCTCACGATTCCATCTAGGTCAGGATATTGTGCTGCCCATTTTCTGTCTTGAACCACCTACTCCTTTGGAATGGTTGTTGCACTCTCTTGATGTACAATAAACACTGGCTTTCTTTGTTCAAAGGACTGCCTCTTTATTACAGTTTACTAATCTCTTCGTCTGTTATGGAGGTTGTGCAAAGGTCACAAGGTATCAGCCCAGCATCCTTTCAAGTGAGTCACTGAGGTCATACAGATTTCCTGGGAACCTGCTCACAGGCCTGTGCCTCTGTCTCTATGAGCACAGTCTACAAAAGTAATGTTTTCCTCTGCTGCACCACTTCGAGGGATCCCACTTTCAAAACTTTGTAGAGCCACTACTTGGTCTCAGTCCTCTACCTTTATTTGTCGCTACAGACTGGACTGCAGAGCCTAGTGGGATGCCTGATTTGGTTGTGCTGTTTTGTCCTCTATCTTTTAGGGACCTGACCTGACAGCCATTTAGTAAGCCTTTTTAATCACTCCTTGTGTGAGGCGCAGAGGCCATTTTGATGAAAAAGAGGTTGCTTACGTATAACTGTGTTTCTTCAAGTGGTCATCTGTGCCCTCCTACAATCCCACCCTTCCTCCCCACTTTCAGGTCCCTGTTTTCAGTGGACTTCAAAACTGAGGGAATGGTGGCTTGGTGAACTAGATCATGTGTGGTATATGGGAGACGATGGGGTTCCCACCAAGCTACTCAGCTCTGGAACATTGTGATGGGGTCTTTGCACATTCACAAAGAACCCATTGTGTGAGGGCACAGATGACCACTATGAACCACAGTTACAAGTAAGCAACTTGTTCATGCTTTATCACTTAACTGTTAATTATGGGTTAGGTTGTTAATAATTTTAAGTGTTACATATTTCTCATTAAAACGTTTCTTTCTTCTTTCTTTCTTGTTTGGTTGATTTCATAAGACATATTTTAACAGTCAATTTTTTGAGCCTGGAAATAACCAATCACCTCCAGTGTCACTGTTATTTGAAACATACATGTGTGTAATGTTTGTAAAGTTCCTATAAAGGTAAATTATAAATTGGACTATTCGTGACTAAATCTGATCTATTTTTTTTATAAATCATTTTATTCAAAATTCTCATATAAAACATATTATTTTAACAGTCAGCATAATTGAAATATATTCAATTGATCTATTGAAGTACTGCATCTGGCTTCCAGAGCCTTTTTTTATTTTAATTCTATCTTAGAACCTTCACTCTATCTCTCAGGGGAGAAGATATTCCCATTGCCTCCATTAGCTACCTTCTGGCAACAGTTCCATCTGGCTGTGACAAAGGCTGATATGAGAATCTCCTTCATCAGTTCTGCAGAGAGATCAACACTATTTAGCAATTTTTCTCCCTAAAATGTTTCCTTTGCAGCTGGTTATTAAAAAAAGTGTACAAGTTTATTTGTTTTCCTCTTCCTTCCCTGACCCTTTTTCCTTTTAAATCTTTTATCTTCTAAATCTGAGGTCAGGGCCTGTCTGTTTGTTATTGATCTCGTGAAAGCCACTATAAGAGCCTTTTCATCTGAAGAGGAGAGTAAAAATGTTATAAAAGAATTATAGAGACAAAATGAAGGAGAATTACTGTGGTTTCAACATCCCGCAATCCTTCAAAATCCCGCTTTGAAAATGTCATTGTCAATACTGCTGTAAATACAAACATGTATTCAAGATACTGTCCACGTAGAACATGGTATTGTGGCTGTGTTGATGGAACATCCGCTCTTGTTTCTGTGCATAGGAAGATGTTTTATCTGTATTTCATCAATCATGTCATTGCCTGCATAAGTTTAACTATATAAACTTGACTATAATCTCAATTCATTGTCGAGAGTGCTAGCAATAGGTGAAAACATGCAAGTCCTCCTGGTTCTTCTTTGATTAATTTCGAAACCACCACCAGAAGAAGCAGGAAACAGATTTTTTTTCCTTGAGCCTATCCAAATTAAATCAAATTCTCCCCTGACAACATTAGGCATGCAATGAAATTCTACTCTTCAGCTATCTATGAACTTTCACACATCATCTCCACCAGTCTGATTTATTCAATTCAAACTGCTTTTGGGGGAATTCAGGAACTCTTTTTTTCAGATACGTTTCTCTAATGTGGAATCATTCTTGCATAACTGCGCTTGTTTGATTGACTTCTCATCCACCACAAAGATTCCTGCAAGAAGTCTTTCTAGGGTAGATCTAGAGAACTATGAATGGTTAATGTGCTCTTCTACATTCAAGGCCACCAGAATCCTATGCCTTGAGGATAGAAAATGACTGAGTGCAGGCATTCCTCCTTGTTTTTCCAGTTCAAATGAAAAAAAAAAAGAGTTCTTCTTGCAGATCTCTGGATTGGAACATTTCTCTCAGTACTTCTGTATATTTTTGAGAACATGACATTTAACAACTTAATAAAATGTGTCCTTATTCTGAAATTTGAGTCAGCTTCTAACCTTTAGTTGAAAAGGTTGATATTCTAAACATTTTGATCAGAACAATTACTTTTTATTAAGTAGAGGTACACTTTTCTGTCCCCATCATTTTAATGCATTGTTTCAAACCATTCTGGGCACTAAAATGTCACACGGAAGTGTCAAGTATTCTGTGTACGATGCAGAAGCTACAAAAAGTGTGTTGAACTAAAGTTAACCAAACTTAATATAAGCACCTGTTACACAGAAGACTGGGTTTAATCCAAGGCTGTCAGTCTTCACTTATTTCTTTTTTGTACCCAAGAATAAATAGCTTTAAAAGCTTTCAGCCTACTGGATGAGAGTACAAGAGTCACTGACCATTTTAAAAAAAATTTTTCTCGTATTTGGGGACCTTTCTACAAAAAAAATAAAATTAAAATAAATAGTGCAAAGCTACTATTTTACTTTCAAATAATGTCTTCTTTAGGAAATAGGACCTTTTATTCAAAATTATTTATACAGAATTATTGCAAAACAGGTCCTGAAATGTCAAAAACATACTGTTTGCTAAGTCATGTGCCTTGATCTGTTGAGATACCCTCTCTTGCTTGAAATAACAAAATTTGTACCTATTAAAGTCCCTAATAGGAATGGGCCATAGGCCTGTGTTATTACATGTTATTACATGTTCTCCAAAAGCACCCAGGTTTGATTTCTGGCATCTCCAGTTAAAAAGAGTATATGCAGCAAGGCTTGGAATGAGATCTCTAATCTGTAGCTGTTACAGCCAATAATCTGGCCAAGTATATGGAAGCTATATACAAATTCCTGGACTGCTTATATTGTATATACTACAATACAATGTGATCTTGTTCCCCAAAAATAAAGAACAATTTATGCACATAAGATTTGCTTGTTTTAGTGGGTGCATCTTTTCTTGATCTGATCCTAATTCTAGAGCAGGAGGGACATAGAAACTAGGAAACATGGTTGGAGATTGGTCAAGATCCTGAGAGTTATGGTTGCAGTCCAGAAACATACGGTATTGAGGACAAACTGAGATCAAGCATGGTCCCAAAATAGGCATGAAACTGTAATCAGATCAAGATAGAAAGCTGAGGTCAAACACAGAGGAAAATTCTAAGGGCAGGTAGAATTCCAAGGGTGAAGTATGGGTGTAATCTAGGATCAGGAACACAACAGTCAGTCAAGGTAAGACGCAAGCACAAAAAGCTTAGTTCCACTTAACCCAAGGGCCTACATTGCTGCATCAGCTAACAGTCATTCAGTAGGAGCTCAGGCAGCCTGATTTCTCAGACCTGACCTACACGCAACTGAAACTAGTTGGACCAGACTTCATGATTCACTACTCTTGAGGAGTCATTTGGTCCTGAGGAGGCTCTTTGCTCCCCAAAAACTTGGTCCTTCTGGGCCTGAAACTATATTGTTGGTGATGGTGGAGATTTCTGGAATAAATGAGGAAGAGCCCAGGTCTTTAGAACTTCATCTGAGAAGCAATTGATCCTGACATGGATCTGGGTATCGCATTGCAGAACATTCCAGAAACCAACTTCTGAAACCTCAGGAACATGTATTCTAAAATGCCCTCTTAAAATGGGGAATATTCCCTTAGAAGAGAATAATCTGACTGAAGAAAGCTTTTCATTTTGTTATTTTGAGGGTGGTTTTTTTGTTTGTTTGTTTGTAATGAACTTCTCTGTGCTTTCAAAAGGCAACTTTAGAAGTTTGACAGGAGCAAAAACGTCCTACTGTACAATGTACAAGTCTTAATGATGGCCTAGATGTTACACCAGCTGCAAGGCCAGGTATTGGATCTGACTGAATCACATCCAACCTCTCTTTATGGTCCTTTGTTATGCAAAGCAAAGGAAACTGCTATCCCCTGATTTGGAATATTTGATTCTTCATCAGTACTTTTACCACTTTGATATGACAGATGTCTAGCATTAAAAATGAAACTTTAGTTGCCACCTTGACTTGGCATACTTGGAGGCTACAAATGAGCTGTCTATCTTTTTTCTTATTTACCTAGTCTCTTTAGCTGGGTCAAAATTCACAGCTGCAGCATGAGGAAATCTTCCTTAGGTGGAGTGGACCAACACTGTGTTTAGATTCAAATGAAAGGAAAATCTCTGTAGTGCTAAACAGGGAGATTGGTTGGCATCCCCACCTATGGTATGATGCCAAAATGGTGACCTACTTGGAACAGATATCCCAGCATTAGGGCCTCTGTGGTTCTTTATTCAATTAAGAAAAGGCAAAGAGTAAGGAATGCTGGTGGCAAGTAACTTCTATAAGGAATTGCATATAGTAACATGAAAATAAATCATAATATTTCACAAGTGCAGAAATTTCAAAAAAGGGGTGAATTCTTAATCACACTGATAAAAAAAACTTTTCATGCAAACACAGTACTTTCCAATAATTCTCTTATAGCTGGTCCTCATGAAATGGGTTAGATAGAGAAGCTAGTGATGGCCACCATTATTTTAGAAATAAGATTAGCTACATTCATCGTGAGTGGCTCTACCCTTAGCTATTGAGCTGGCTAACCAAATAGAACTTTGTTAGGCAATGACAGTTGACACATTCTGACTAGTTCTGATATTTCAGCAATGGGAAACTTACCTGAGACTTCAGAATTTTGCCCTATGCCCACACAAGGATGATAGTGTTTTCTTCACCCAGTTTGGGTGCTATAGGAAGGCAAGGGAGTGCCCAGTATTTCAAAATTGCTGGACAAAGGGAGAAGCCCATGATAGGAAGAGAAAGTGGGTCTTTGAAAGGAAGCACTTGCTTTTACTATTAGTCAACCCCTTAAGGAGGTGGTGGTTTCATTAAATCAGCACCTATAATCCTGCATCTCATATAAGCTGCTTAGTCTGTTCTTTTCAGAAGGAAGTCCATCTCTGTTCTTTCTCTATTGCTGGATATTTCTCTCTGTGGTAGTCAGGAATGTTGGCCTGTCTCAAACGTATTTGGTCCCAAGTGGTCTCTGTGCCATACCTGTACTGGCACAGTGGGACACAAACAAAGACAGAGACTGTTACAAGGGGTAATTTATCTTTCTTCTTTGTGGTCTCTGTGACTCACACAAATGGGTTATCTGCGCCTGTGCAGTACTGACTGTGGAAGCTTCTAGAGCTTTAGGCTTACCATTTTGGCAGGAACCCTGTCCTGTTCCCTTGAGGCTATATAAGGGCCTGATTGCGCCTGTCACTAGTTCCTTTTTTCCACTACGTTAGCTGCCTTCGGAGCTTCTTTGAGCATACTATTGGTTTTCTCTTCAGTATTGACTGTCAGGCTTGGTGTGAAACAGCTCCTCAGAGCTTACACAGAGTGCTGACAGGGAAGTGTTGTCTTGCTACAACCAGCCCACTTCAGTAG
The DNA here is from genome assembly GCA_030412105.1 of Cyclura pinguis. Classification (NCBI taxonomy): domain Eukaryota; kingdom Metazoa; phylum Chordata; class Lepidosauria; order Squamata; family Iguanidae; genus Cyclura; species Cyclura pinguis. The sequence continues at coordinate 97,719,342 of CM059601.1, forward strand.
AGAAAAAAAAAACAGTTCCGAAAGCAATTCAGTTAGGCTCAGTGCTTGTTAGTTTATTTTAAAGACCCTGAGGTGCAGATAACTCGGCCAGCCACATACCAAAGAGCAATTAGTACAGCAGTAGAGAAGTGAATCAGCAAGGATATCAGCAAGTAAAAACCGGCAGCATGCCGGGCAACAAAGCATAAATCTCTCAGCGAGATTCCATGACCAGTTAGGAAAAAGCCTAAAAGGTGAAATATTGAGCAAACTCCAGCCTTTTTGAGGGCCTGCTACCACCCCAGACTTTGTGGGGTAATCCAATCACTTTCCTCTTGGCAACCTTCATTTGGTGATGAGGCAAAAGACCTTCTGGGTCTGGCTAGTCATAACAACCTTGCACCTGTGCCCAAGGCCACATCACTCCACTTCTGCCATCCACTTAGAAAACAATTCCTGCATTCACCTTGAATATCCTGACATTAACTCTGCTTTCACTTGATTTCTAATTTGTCCTATGGTTTCGGCTTGCTGTTTTATGGCATCAACAGCCTTTTTCAAGTACTTTTGATCCTCCCATGCTAAAATACCAGGTTGCAATGGGCACTCTTAAGTGTCTCGTCTGCCTTGGGGAGACTCATAACATGGCTGCCTGTGCCCATTGCCAGGCCTGTACTTCCCAGACGACTTGGAAGAATAGACAGGCTAGGTTTCACTCTTTACTTTACAAGCAAGTCTTGAAACCACCAGCCTCCCCATCCACCTTGGCAGCCTCAGCAACATCTGCTTCCCCTGCCACAAAAACCTCAGCCAAGGTGTCTTTGAGTATAGACACTTTGACGAAAGCGACCCACCATTCCTTTTTGACGGAACCCTCTCATGGACTTCCACCTCAAGAGGCCCAACAAGATCAATCATCCTCGGTTCTGATGGCAGGCCACTCGAGGCATTCCACCACATTGACATCTGCCAAGTCGAGGACTTCAGCTTCCTTGGCGTTAGCTCCATCACTACCAATACCGGTTACCCCTGGTCGTTCCATAGAAAAAGATCTGGCTAGGCCCCGCAGGAAGGAGACCAAGGGCAGACCATCTGCTCAGACACAGATTGAGCCACTTACCATAATCACCATCTCAGAATCTGACTTGGTTTTACAGCCCGAATCACCTCAGAGACACCCCCCTGCCTAAGTTGATTGTCCAAGGTTCGAGGTTCGTGTTCACCCTCGCTGCAGTCTCATGTCTCAGACAGGGAGATAATCGAGCATTCCCCCATCAGGGATACTCATCCAAAATCAGGGGAGAATGTTCCGGCTGATACTGCGTCTGTATGGGAGGTGTCTGTGGAGCGTTGATTGACTGCCCCTCCACATCGTAGACAGTTTTCCAAGTCATCACCACATGTTTCCCCACGCAGATCCAGGAGGTGTCAATCCTGCTCTTCTTCAAGAGCGACTTCCCAACACCACCATCATCGCTGAGGCTCTTGGCATTGAAGGTTGGAGTCCGGGTCAGACTCCTCTTCAGGCCAATCCCGTCGGTCCCGGCGTTGTAGGACTACCAGATATGATCGATCTTGGTCACATCACTATCATACATACATATATTATTCACCATCCAGATCATTTGATGAGTACTCTTCTGAGGAGATCTATGTCCCTCGACGTCGTCACAAAAGGTGTAGGTACTATGAAGAGGTCGTCACCCGGCATTGACACCAATCACCTTCTTCGGCTTTGGGTTCCAGGCTGTTGCCTTCCCCAAAGCAACCCGCAGTCAGCCCTCAGCCAAGCCACCCGTACAACAACCCTTGCCTTCAGTAGCATCTCTTCCTGTGGAGGAAACCACTACATCTATTCCCTGTGATCACAATGACTCTAGGGAAGGGACTCCTGATTTACCTGTCCACCAATCTCCATCGAGATCTCTGTCTAATTCCACAGACTCGTGATGACAAAGCACCTGACACAGCTGTCTCCCGGAGTGACTGCATCTCTCCTCCTGATGATGCTAGAGCCTTCTCAGACCTTGTATCTCAGATGGTGACGAACCTGAACTTCACCACTGAATTGTCTAAAGAATCCATAGATGTCCGAGTCTACCACCAGCCACAGGAACAAGCCCCGTTGGTCTCGGCAATTCCACTTCTGCCATACCTCGTGCATGTTTTCAAGAAACCTTGGTCAGCACCTGCGTCAGCTCCAGTCACTGTGAAAAAGCTTGATTTGCTCTGCAAGGTTATTGATACGAGTGAGCGTGGCTTCAGAATCATCCAAAGACAAATTTGGTCATTGTTCACACCGCTCAGGCAAAAACATCCCAGTCTTTGCATGCAACTCCCCATGATAAGGAGGGAAAGAAACTTGACGCGACTGGCTGGAAGAATTAGTCAAATGTGGCCATGATCTTCAAAATGTCAAATTACCTTGTATGGATGTCTGCCTATGATCAGTAGTTGTAGGACAAGACCAGGGTTTTTGTGGCTAGAGGTGTTTTTGGCCGAAGCCAAATGCCTTACCAACCAGCAAATCATAATGGTTTAGCATGTGGTTGATTGTGCCGCTAAAGCATTTACTTCTTTGGTCACCCTTTGCCATCATTCCTGGCTTCATTCTTCTGGACTCTCACCATTGGCCCAAGCACTGGTGGAAGATCTACTGTTTTGACTCAGTGGGCCTTTTCAACGATGCCACTAATGAAAAATTAGAGCATATACATAAGACGCGCTCATCCATAAAGAAGTACGGCATGCAGCAGCAGCAACAAACAACATCTAGATACCGCTACCGTCAGTATCAACTCTCTTCACACCGCACCTACAGCCCATACCTACCACAACATTCCTCTCAGTCTGCTTCGACCCAGCCTTCTTGCCATCTGCCACCATGTCCACAGAAAACCATCTACAAAAAGAAGACAGAATCATCTAAATGCCAGGTTTGACGATTTAGAGGATGACTCTGACAGGTCAAAATCCACCACTACAGAGTCATCTGCCTCAGATGCTACCTAGTCAACATCCACTAGACCTGACCCTTGGGTCCAAATTCAGGAAACACCTTGGCGCCTGGTCCTCCATCACGACCGACATTTGGGTTCTCAATATTGTTTCCAGAGAATATGCAATCGAGTTTGCTTTGACACCTCCAGTTGGCCATATTCGGATAACACACCTGTCCAAGACCCTTCTTGAGCAGATTAGTGTTCTTCAAGAAAAAGGTGTGATAGAACTGATTCCCTTTCCTGCTCTTCAAAGCAGCTTTTTCTCCAGGTACTTCCTGGTCTCCAACAAGAATGGAGGTGTTCCACCCATCTGGGATCTTTGCAGGATAAACTATTACATCAGACGTTGCAAGTTCAGGATGACCTCCTTGAAATCCATTTTTCCTGTCCTCCAGAGAAGGGATTGGTTCACTACCTTGGACCTCAAGTATGCGTGTTTTCATGTAGTCATTCAACTGGATCACAGGAGGTTCCTCGCTTTCGCGATCGGCAGGAAGGCTTTCAGGTTTTGAGTGTTACCCTTCAGCCTGAGTACAGCACCAAGGGTGTTCACAAAATGTATGGCAGTGGTAGCAGTGGCACTTGGACAACACGGAGTCGTCCTCTTCCCTTACATCAATGGCTGGCTCATCACTGCTCACTCCAGGGAGAAGCTTCTTCATGATCTCCATCTCACCCTTCACCTTCTCCAGAGGTTGGGCCTCACTATCAATTACAACATATCTCACTTGCGCCCGACTCAACACATATGGTTCGTTGAAGTGATCCTTGACTCTCATCGTCAACTTGCTTTCCCGCCACAGGAGATATTCCTTCAACTCTTGAAAATGATAATGACTCTACATCAAAATCAACACGCCACCACTCACTCCATACAGGTCTGGTTGGGTCTCATGGCATCAATGACAGCTGTTGTTCCCCTTGCAAGACTGCACATGCAACCTCTCCAGTGCTTGTTTCTGGATGTATTCGACCCACTCAGCGACAACCCCTATTGGTGCCTCTCAGTACCGAGACATGTCCTTCGATCCCTCCTCTGGTGGATGGACTCACACAACGTCTTCATGGGCATGCCGTTTCACTTACTGAATCCTATGATATCAGTAATGACCAATGCTTCACTAGAGAGTTGGGTCGCCCACACACAACAGCTAACTGTCAGGGGCCCGTGGTCCAGAATAACCAAGTCACATCAACGCACTATGGATGCTCACTGTCCTCAAAGCCCTCAAGGCCTTCTAGGATGTTCTCACAGGCAAAACTGTACAAATCTTGACATACAGCACCACAGTGGTGTATTATATAAACAAACAGAGAGGAACTTGTTCAAGGACTCAGCTCAGCCTCACACTTTGTCTCTGAAAGTGACATCATTTTCATCAAATCTTTCCTCTGGTCCTCCATCTTCCTGGGACTCAGAACACGATGGCGGATTGCCTCAGCCGCACCCCATTGAACTGTCATGAGTGGCAGCTCAACAAATCGTTCTCCTCGATGTGTTCTTTACATGGACAACACTGACTTTTGATCTGTTCGCTTCCTTGACGAACAAACAGTGCCATGCCTTCTGTTTGAGGAGTGGAACAGGCAAAGGGTCCCTGGGAGATGTCTTCCTATTCCACTGGAGGAGCCCAGTGGTCTACCTATTTCCCCCTTTCCCATTAATAACCAAGGTCATAGAGAAAATTCATCGAGACAGAGTTTCTGTGATCCTCATCACCCTATGGTAGCCACACCAACACTGTTTCTCCACATTGCTGCTCCTCTCGAGGTCTCAGTATCAGACGCTTCCGCCCAAACCAGACCTACTGACCATGGACAACGGCACCATGCATCATCCAGATGTAGTCAAGCTCAAGCTGACAGTGTGGAACCTCCTCAACTAACATCCCTCCCACAGGCTGTCAGGTGGGTCATTGCGGTGGCACATAGACCCTCAACTCTTCGATCCTATTCCTACAAGCTCTCAAAGTTTACTAATTTTCTCCATCTTTGTCAACTCGATATCGACTCGTTCGACACCATCCACCTGCTTGAGTTTCTTTCCTCCTTATCAGACAAAGGTCTTTCACTCTCCTCCATTAGATGCTACCTCGCAGCAATATCATCCCATCTCCAGCATCTGGGGAAACTCTCCTGTTTTGCGGACCCTTTGGTCCATACTTATCTGAAAGGATACAGACATTTACATCCTCCAGTGACTCCACCCGTTCCTGGATGGAACTTGTCTCAGTGCTTTCACAACTCTCCAAACGGTCTTTTGAACCTATGACCACATGTGACATTAGACTGCTGTCTTTGAAAATTGCTTTTTTGATGGCCATAACTTCCACAAGGAGAGCAAGTGAGCTTTGTGCTCTCCAAGTTGACAAACCATACCTGCGTTTCCATAGCGACAAGGTTGTCCTTAGACCGGACATCACTTTCTTTCCTAAGCTGGTTTCAGCCTTTCACCTTAACCAAATCCATTATCCTTCTGGCATTCTTCCAGAACCTGTCTTCTGATTTGGAGCAGACCCTGCATGCCTTGGACATTCACAAGGCGTTGGCTTTCTATGCAAGCACATTGCAGAATATTGGAAGTCACAGAGACTTTTTCTTTGTTATTCCTCTACCAAAAAAGGGGTTCTAGTTTCTTCACAAAGGCTAAGTGGGTGGCTTCTACCATCAGACTAGCTTATGAACTGGTGGGGACAAACTCTCCACTCTACGTTAGGAGGCATGCCTCCAGAGCGCTTTCTGCCTTCGCAGCCTTTCTGAGGGGGATTCCCCTACATGAGATTGTAGAGCCGCCATATAGTTGCAGCTTGTGACCTTCATTTCTTATTACAGAATTGACCAGAGCTCTGCTGAGACTGCATTTGGGAGAGCTGTGTTGTTTTCCTCTGTTCACTAACGTCATTTCCTTTGCTAAATCTTCCAGATGTTGTACATTCTCCCACTACTATAGCACACCATGTGTCTGTGTTCATGTGTTTATAATACAATATTATTACTTACTGTACTGTTCTTAGCTGGCCTAGTGTTGCTGGTTTACTGTATCGTTGGGGTCAATCCTTCATATAGCGCTATATGACACACCCTCCTCCTGTGTTATAGCTCACCAGTCTACCGTTTGTGTGAGTCACAAAGACCACGAAGAAGGAGGACAGGTTGCTAACCTGTAACTGGAGTTCTTTGGGTGGTCATCTGTGAACTCACACAACCCTGCCTGACCTCCCCACTTTGTGTCATGCCATGTTGCTTGTGCCAAGAGGGAAGAGGGCGGGGTTCCTGCCAAAATGCTAGGCCTAAAGCTCTAGAAGTTTCCATAGTCAGTACTGCACAGGTGCAGATAACCCATTTGTGTTAGTTCACAGATGACCACTTGAAGAACTCCAGTTACAAATAAGCAACCTGTCCGTCCAGCAAACTTACCTAAACTCAGTGTCTCTTCCTCAAGAGTTTACCAGTAGTCAACAATTCCCACACATCTTCATGTTCAGATTGAGGCAGCGTATCATTCATTGTCATATGGGGAAGACAAACAACAAGGAAGGACTATAAGTCCTGCTTTTCAGTGTTCTTAGTTGTCTTTGGTTTTTGTTGTTTCAAAAAAGGAGTCATCATTTTGACTATTTATTCCTCAAATGTCAACCATAAATATATATGGATTTTTAGCATTCCTATGACAGATATTCTAACTATTAAATCTGGTTTACTAATCAATAGAGTGAGCCAGCATCACTGCAAAATAAAATGCGCAATCAGTAGTTATGAATTTGATTTATGAATGTCTAGGATCTTTTGTTAATAACTGTGGCCTTTGGTGCAGAAATGACTAAATGCTTAACACAGCCAGAAGGATATTTATGCTCACATGTATCAACAGAGACAAAATTATCCTCACCCCCCCCCCCCCACCGCCTAAATGTTTGTCTAACTTGTTGGCACTGGAAATAAGGTTTGTTAGTTTTTAATGTTTGCTCTCTACTCAGTCACTTTAAAGTATCTGTTTAAGAGGAAAATACATGATACATGTTCCAGTTTAATCAGACATATTTGATATTTTAAATTAAGTTTTGCAATTGTTTTATTCACTGTTTTGAGGGAATTCTGTATGTCTGTGTATGTATGGACAGAAATCTTGCATTTTAAATTCTGGCTTTAGCAGAATAGTGTTTGTGGTGATTTGTTGCACAATGGTGAAGAACTATCAAGAGACCGTTGTCACCACTGCAACTGAATATGTATTTTCGGTTTGCGCTTCCATGTGTGATAAGTTTCCCATCTGAAAGGGCTTTATATTCATTTTATGGGTTGTTCTGCTCATAAGGTGATATGTGTGAGGTGCTGCCTCTTCTGCTCAAGTGAACAGAATAGTCTGTGTGCTCAGAAGTTTTATGTAATGCCTCTGAGCGCACTTGCATCCCTGAATTAGGATAAACATTTCTTACATTCTCCCCTATTTGCATACATTTGAAGCCTCTACCACTCCGCAATGCTATTATTTCCCTCTTGGTTTAAGTACAAGCTTCTTTCCTGATACCTGTTTTCCTTAAGGCCTTGTGATTTCTATAGCAAGCCTCTAGGCTCTAGGAATACAACCACTGCTGCATGTCAGTGAGACTGCCTGAATAGCACCAATTATTTTTTTCTTTTTTTTAAATACAGCAGTTTGTGATTTCCTAGAAAATGAATTTTGTTCCTTGTGGCAACACAACAAAAGTGACGGAGTTAAGCAAATGAAATGTGCTCCAAATTAAGAAAAATGTTGAGAGTAATATTCTGATTTACACTGTCTGCTTTCTCCATGCAAAATAAATTGTTTTTCTATTTCTTATTTGTGGAAAGTGGTATAAGGGTTTATAGAAGGGGTAGTAAAGCTTGCTTTCTGCAAATATGTTGAGAAGTTAAGAAATATGGATGTGTTAAGAAAGCATCACACACAAGTTCTTCCTGTGTTGACTAATGAAGAGGAGGGGACAAAGCAAATGCAGATTTTTATTGCTTTATAGAGGGATATTTATGGCAAGTACTGATCAAGATTTAGACATCATAAGCCTAAATATAGATCATACTGTCATCACCATCTGTTAAATGCAATTATAGATCCATGGACGAGCTTGATTCTTCAAGGTGCTTAGGCAGAGCAGAGTAGCACTTCTGTGAGTTTTTGACCTTATGTTGAGGATATGAGTAGTTCCAAGATTGTGACTAGAAGAGTTCATGTATAGTATATTGAAAACTTCGTATGTTCATATTATAGAATGTTGTATTCTTAAAGCACCTGAACATAAGTTATTTCAACAACAAATGAACAATGGTGATTTAGTTTGAACAGTTGCAGTTCAGGGATATAATCATAAATATTTATAAAACAACTGAAGATCTGAAAAGATTGGATTGCTTTGTGCAGGAAAATAGACAGTCTTGGAGCTAGGTATAAAAGTTATACATGAATTCCTTTTTTCACCTGATTGGCTCACCTCTTCTCTCTCCATCCTCAGGATCTAATGATGTTTGTTTTTCTTCCTCTGTGTACTTGTTCTTTCAGCTGCACTCTATCTACTCATTCCTCCAAAAGTGTATTCATTTGTTCATTCATTCATTCACTCATTTTTATATCCTGTCCCTCCTCCAGTTCTGCAACACAGGGCTGCTAACAATGTAAAATAATATAACAAGATCAGAATATGTCTATTAAAAACACAGTAAGACAGCAGCGATAAATGTCTCTACAACCACAGCAAAACAAAGGATATGTCATGATTAAAATGCCTGAACAAATAAAACATATCTGCAGCTTTGTTAAATGGTTGGACTGTGGGGGCAGACCTAAAATTTCTCAAAGAGATTTCCATAGAGTACACCCTGTCTTGCATTTCCACTCTTGTGGACTCTGATGTTGGCAGGGCAATGATCAAGGCATCCCCTTCTAGGGATTTAAATTCATACTTGGATCATCCTGGTACAGGAAACAGGACAGCACTCACATACCTTCATACCCGTACACACACACAAACACATTCTTGTTATTGCCACCTGGTGAGATTTTTTTGTCATTTTCGCAGTGATGTTGTGTATCTTTGAGACTGTTTTCTGCACATAACTGAACAATAACTGGAAAAAAATTGATAGATCTTAAATCATGGACTGGCGGGGAGAGGCTCTGTCCTTTTGTGTTTGCTCTGTGTGTGCACGGGTATGTCTGTCTGTCTGTCTGCTTAGCTTCACAATGGGAAAAGGCATAAGATTTGTGCAGAAGGATTTCCTACAAAATGCAAGAAATACAACAAACACTCCCAACCTCCCACCTCAAAAAAATGACACTTAGTGTCTTAACCTCACAGTGGAAGTGGGATGTTTAGCAGGGATTCGAGTCTTTTCTACAGATTGGCTTACTATGATGAAACAGCCTGTCCTGATCAAAGAACTAGCAGTAATGAAATTTTTCTCACATCCCTATCCCATGCTGATCAGATTTGGTCATTTGGTAAATGGACATATCAGATATTTAGATACTCACGTTATAGATCATGCTGTTGTGTTTTCAGATACATTTTAGGCTGTTCTAACTTGTTTTGTGTTCATTTGCTTTTCTTGTTTCATGGGATCAACATTTCCACAGGTGATCATTTGTATTAATGACTTCTCCCTGCCATCCCATTTTCATTTATTTCTCCACTGCAAAATACTGTCCAGTGTTCTACCAAGTGCTCACTAATTTTGCCTCCCTGGTTTGTTTTCGAAGTTGCTATCCTACACATACTTTTCTAACTTGCCACTGCCCCCAATTCCAACATCCAGATATTCCAAAATTGCCGTTGCATGGATCTCTTTCAGCCTTCTGCTTGTTCTTTCCAAAATCCAAGAATCCTTTCCTTTCATAAGATCTCTTGATTCCTGGCCCTTTTCACTGAATTTGTTCTTTTATTTCAAGCGATTCCCTATGAACTTTCTTAACCAGCCTAGCCCTTTGGCTGAAAAAAGTTGTTAGGGAAAATGATCCGTGGTGTAGCATTTGAGCTATTTCCAAAAGTACAAATGGTATAGTCCATTTTTGCAGTACATTTCATGCATTTTTAAATGAAAGATGCAAAATATAAAAAGGGGAACAATTCATATTAATTAGCTGGATCCTCAAAAATGATTATCAAACCTGTTAATATCTAAATAATCTAAAGTAAACAAAGTAAATCGGAGTAATCTGATTTGGAATCTAAATTTGATGAGTAAGTTTTTGAAATAATTGGATCCCATCCGGTCTCACAATGCCTGAATACCTAGTTGTCCCAGTATTTAAACAGGACAGGCTGTCATCCAGCTCTCAATAACAACAGAATGGTGCTTAGCAGAAATTCTACCCTACTATGATAGTTGTTCCTGCTGATACAATGCCCAAAAAGTTTACTAAAACCCTCTCTCATCTGTTTTGGAACTGGGACAGGGATGGCTCCAGGCATTACACCATTATACAGAAGCAGAGGAGATGTGTGGGAGGCTTGTAAATCCTTTCCTCACACTTCTGAAGTGTGCAAGTGGGAATTCCTGATGTTTTTGATGGAAGATGGAAGTGATTGTTTATGCAGAAGAATTGGTCTAGGAATTGACTTCATACACACTGTAAGACGTGATTTTGCTGACTGTTCTTTATCCTGACCCCCCTCTTTTTATTGTAAAGTACCTTGAGGGCCTGTTGCCAAAAGACAGACTAGATTTTTTTTTAAGTAGCACAATTACTCTGCCAAATCCTATTGAAAGTATGACATACAGTCTCACTCACTCTCCTCCTGCAGCATCTTTTACTACGGGACAGCAGGACTAGGAACCGTTCTTTGTCTTTGGTAATGGCTTATGTATTATTCTTTATTCTGCATCATACATTTAAAGTGACCACAAGTGTCTGAAGGAAATCAATTACCAACTTTGAAGGAAATACATTATCAACTTCGAAGCTGCTGTCTGAGCTTATGATTTATTTTCAGCCTGCTTAATGGATTTTCTGCTCATTGATTTAATTATTCAGCTGGAATGTGAATTTGAATTGTTCAACAGGATTTCTGATTCTCTTCTTTCCAAACCCTGTTATCTATCTTCTGCTTCTGTATATTCTTCTTCCAAGAACAAAATATCTTGATTATCTGCCTGGCAGTGACAGTCACAATGTCTCACTGCAGCCTTCTCACTCCTAGGCCTCTCTCCAGTGCAGCCTGCTTGAAAGCTAGAATGGCAGTATCCAGGTTTTACAGAAACTGGGAAATACAATTTCTCATTGAAATTAAGTCTTCTATATGTATACCAGGCATGAAACTACACATCCTACTGCTGAGCCCTGCGATGTAGTTTCTCAGATGCTTGTTAGCTAGGCTAAACAAAAGATAAATCTTTGTTTATTTCATTATTGCATGAAAATGTACTTAAGGGGTTTTTTTTGCTCAAATAAGTTTATTTGTGCAAAAAAATGTGTGCAAAATACTTGTCTTGATGATTCTGATGTTGATGCTAATAAAAAAAGCCCTTTGACGGGTTGTGAGATCTTGTGGCAACTGATCATTTTTCAGTGGTGTCTTGACATATCAAATATACATGAGAGCTAAGTAGGGATGTAAAAAATATTCACAAATTTTCTTATCTAGGATGAGAAAACTTGCAGATATTCTTTACTCAAGTACACTTGGAAAACTAAATTCATCCTAATACTTCTGGAGGGCATTCCAGACATTCATGGTTGACCCAATATTGTGATCCACATTGTTTCTCTCCTGCATCTTCAAAAGCAACATTGAAACACTAGTTTAAAAAAAAAGTGAGGGAACTTTCTTTCTTTTTTTGTTCCTTTTTTGAATTGTACCTTCTTGGGAACATTTGATGTAGGTGTGAAGTTTTATTGTAGACACAAGTAACATTTTACCAGGGTTTCTTTCCTGCAGTGTGTGTCTGATCAGTAGCACAGAGACTTGATGGCAAAAAAACAAAAACAAAAAAAACCCTTTGTAAGTGTTGTTTTACCAAAATATTTCTACATGCACAATATATGAACATTTTCCTAGTCTGCCTTCTCACTGTCTCTGAATTTCCCCAGCTAATGAACTCAAATGCAGACCATCAATATTGCTAGCTGTGGAAAGATCCTCAAAAATCTTGGAGGTAATTGCAGCAATGAGCATGATCAATAATTCCTCCTTTCCTCCATGGAATAGGGAGTGGCAACATTATTTCTTCTAGCTGAAAGACCCCCTGCCCTGCATTTTATGTGTTCCTTGTTCTCAAGGGCAGGTCAGCACTGGTTATCTTATGAGGTGGCCCCAGTTTCTTTCCTGTTCTTTAACTTAAACAAAATTAAACAAGAATCATGTACCACAGAGCAATGCATGAACCTATAGTGTCTTCCCCACTATCCAGAACCTACATTTGCAGTGCAGTTTAAGAGCACTGCCTTTTACTGGGGTAGCTACATAAGCACGAAGTCTTTGATAAGTGCACCCTGCTGTACTGAAATTCAGGTTAACACCACATACTAGGTAATTTATTAGATGATAAGAATGAAGATGGGTAACTGCTTTCTGCGCTCTGCCTCTTTCACAGTGCTTGAGATCTCTTAATTATATATATAATTATATATTGGCATTCTGCTACAGTTTCAATCCTTCCTTCCTTCTTCCCCCTGCTCTTGTCCTTCTAGCAGTCTCCTTGTAACAGAAATGGAAAATGAGACATGAATTAACACACTAGCTAAGGACTGTGCTTGCTGGTTAGGACTGGAGTGGGGATAATTCTGTGCAAGCGAACACATCATTGAATGAAAGAGACGTTTTGAACAGCAGAGACAGAAGGAGATGCCTTCCTTGCACATCTCTTGTTTGTGAATTCTCGTCAGTGGTACTAATAGGATATTTGATTTTCCTACAACAACCAAGTCTCATCCTATGTTATGAAATAGTTTTTAAAGCAAAGGCTTGTAGTTTCCATTGACAGATGAAGAATTTCTTTTATTTCAGAGGGCTTAATCCTGGATATGGACAATTGCTGGGCTCTGGTTTTATCTGGAAAATCTGCTGCTGTTATAGATATTTGTTATCTTACTGACATTATTTCATATTATCTTCTATATTACCTTTAGTAATATTTTAGCTCCTTTATCCTTTGATTTTAGTCCTTTTGAAAATTGAAATAGAAACTGAAAGTATGTAAATAACAAAGAAACATCACCATTGCAAGAGAATACCACTGATCTGGGAAGGCAGGATAGTTTGAGGTGATACACTGACATTGTGTTCTCTTCCATTACATTATATATGTTAATAAACCTGTTTCGCAAATGATACATTACATTATATTTTGTTCATAGAACTCTCCACAATAAATTATTTCAGACTTTGAGCTGAAGAAATTCCTATTCAGACATGCTCCAAATCCCTGTGAATTTGTGTACATGTGTGTGTCCATGAAACAGAGACAGAGAGAAGAAGTGAGCTGAAGTGATAATTACTTTTACACATACCTACTCACATGTAAGTCCCACTGGGTTCAGTGTAGCTCACTCCTAGGTAACAGTGCAATCCTTACGCAAAGATATATTGGCTGTGGGGGAATAAACAGATGCTGACATTCTGTTCTGATGCTGACATTCTGCTGATTGATATGCTGTTTTACTGGCATCATTTCCTTCTTATAGCACAGCTGTGATCAGCCAACAGAAGAGCTAAAAGGGAAGGTAGAAAAGGGGCAGATCAAAGGAGAAGCTGAGTTATCCCAGTTTTGAATCTCCCTCAGCCCAGCTCTCCATTAACCCAGTCACCATAGTCACACAAAATTAGGTCATGGCTGTCCTACACAATTTCAAATATTGTAAAGTCAAAGGCTTTCACGGCCGGAATCCATAGGTTGTTGTGGGTTTTCCGGGCTTTAAGGCAGTGTTCTATTAGTATTTTCTCCTGATGTTTCACCTGCATCTGTGGCTGGCATCTTCAGAGGATTTCCAATTTCCAATATTCCTAAGTTCAGAGAGGTTTTAACATAACACAGTATCACCTGGCCATTCAATAGTATTGCGTAAACCAATCATTTTTGCAAATGATTTTTGAAAATGTCATCATTAACACTTGCTAAATATGTTTTAAACAAATTTACTATTTATTACAGGAATACCTCAGTTAATCACGTAGGGGCATTTCTGGTAATTATTTCTTTAACAGAAAATTTGTTAGCAGAGGCAGAAATAGCATGGAATATTAAGGAAAGATTCCTACACCACAAAAAAGAAAAGCAGCTTCACATGTTTCAACCAACTTTTTATTCAAAACTAAAAATATGTACGTGTGAAATGAAATAATCAGGTAAGGAAAGCAATACCCAAACAGACAAAAACATTTTGAACCTTCTAAAGACCACTTTAAGAATTCTTCCACAGTGTATCCACAGATGATTTTTTTCACTAGCTTTCTTATGCTTTCAATTGCAGTATCTAAACTTATAAATCTGTGCTTTTTAACATGCTGGAGTAGCTTGTGACAGAGTCTTATTTTATCTTACATTTTCTCTTTGTTGTTTCGATTTTTCCATGCTCAGTAAGGGATTCTAGAGGCAACTGCTGTTTACCTTTCCTGTCGCAGGGAGGCACACACAGCAACAGTAAGACCGGCGAGAGCAGAATCCCATTGTTTTCCAGTTCAAGTTTTGTTGCACTGTTTACTGCAGACCTGCTGCTGCACACTGAAACTTAAAGTCTGTACTTCTCTAGCCCTCCTTCACTATCCTTCCAGTGCTGTTGTTGCTAATTAAAAGGAAAAAAAAAATTCCAGCTACACAGAAGATAGGGGGCTGAGGAAGTCTAAAAAAAGTTTTTAAGAAAGTGCTTCTTTGTTAACTGAGGTATGGTGATAATACATCCTTTCCGTGCAGTTGCAGCCTTGACTACTTTCCCAGAATCTTTGCTCCCAGCACCAGAATACCTCAGTCACATATTTAAAAGCTTTTAACATGCTTTGGTGTGAAACATCAGCTTTGCCCTCTAGAAAATTGTTAAAACAATGTCAGTTGAACTTATCTAAATAGAAAAATGGTCTGTAAGTAATGTTAACAGCTATTACCATCCAAACTTGTAAATGCCTTTGCTTCAGTTATCCATGCATTAGATTACAGTAGTGAACCTGTAGTTGGTTGTCACTGTGTTTCTGAACTTAGGCCATTTCAGCACTAGACTCTTATAGCGCTATTATTCACTTGCAACATCCTATGGAATCCTGGGGTTTGCAATTTTGGGAAAGGCCGGCCAGCCCCTCCCAAAACTGCAAACCCCAAGATTCCATAGAATGTTGCAAGTGGAATAATAGCACTATAACAGTATAGTGTGGAAATGGCCTTAATCTTAGGTTCTGGTGTTCACCTTTAAAGACCTAAATAGTTTGAAGATCACATTCAGCTATACCAAGCTGTGGACTCTGAAATTCACATTAGAGGCCTTGTGTGCCTGCCTGCTATAACAAGGAGGCTGGTAGGCACAAGTGATAAGGCCTTCTTGGTAGTGTCCTCAACTCACTTGTGGAGCTATAATCCATTTTACATCTTCTAGGACTCATCATTATAGGCCTTTCAGCAGGCCTTGCATCTGTTTTGTCTTAACGTATTCATCTTGGCTTATAATTCCATTAGGACTTGACAGATATTTGAGTTAGGATGTTAACACTGGCAAATATGACATGTACAAGAGTCTGCACTGATTAACACTGACATGAAACTGAAGGGGAGAGCTTCAGGGAAGAGGGAAGAAGTGGGGAGATCACAGGTCAATAGACCCTTCCAATATTTCTTAACCAGCCGGTGTGTTATCTCTTAGTACTACTTTGGTTTCACAACTATTCACTTGTTTAGACCATTTCAGCATTTTCTGCTAAATCGCTGCTACATGAATCAGCTGCAATCCTAGTTACTGATATTTTAGTGTAGTAGATCATCCTGCAAGGGTGTTAAATAGTAACAAATGTCTTTTTTGATCCTGAGAGGACTCCGGCAGACATTTAACTTTCCTTCTGGGCTCCATTTGCTGTTATTCAAAGAGACTACATGAATTATTGAGAGCACAGTTGTTTGACTGAGGAAAAACAAATATTCCACAGTAGTCAAATGCTATAAAACATAATGTTAGGGTTTTATTAAATATTTCAGAAAAATGACCCATTTTGGGTTTCACACACACACACACACACACACACACACAGTCATTAAAATCAAGTTGGCTGTTTAATTAGGGAAGAATGGTGGATTTCTAAGCCCTCCGAGAGAGGGAGAGAATGAAAAACTTGCTGACTGCATCTGTGTCAGTAAAATTATGTTCCCTATTTTGCCCCTTGCTGTGTTCAATAAACTTTTCCACTGAAGTTAATAAGAGATCTAGCTAAGTGTTGTTGGCAACACTGCCTAATTTTCATTACATGCACAATCCTTAACATTCTGCTATTAGTGCCTATTCCCCATACGGGCCCCTGTCTCTTTTGACTAAAAATATAGAGGTATCATCAGCTGTTACACTAGTAGTAGAAGTTGAAATAGAATTTGAAGGAGATGATTTGCATTGGAGTGTGGATGGAGGTACAGTACAGCAAAGAACAATAGAGTCATTTAAGACTGCAGGAGATTTTAATTGACTCCAGCTTATGGCAACCCTATCATAGGGTTTACCTGGCAAGATGTATTCAAAGGGAAGTGTGCCACTATTAATTCTTTTAGGCAGAGAATGACTTGCTCGAGATCACCCAGTGGGTTTTTTTTCACTCGAGCCTTGATGTCTCAGTGTCTTAGTCCAACACTCAAACCATACCACTTTGGTTCACTAACAACAACAAATTATCCATACACATATACACACATACACACACACGTTTGTGTTTATGAAATGTTAAGTATATATTCTCATTTTGCCTGTCATGTAGCAAATGACTTTTTTTTCTTTTTCTTCTTTGAATCAAACTGATAAATTAATTTGTAAAAGAGTGGAATTTCAAAATGCTTCCCTTTCTTAACCTTAGCAATTCAACATCTCTAGTGCACATAAATTCGATGTCGCTTACAACAGTGTAATCCATATTAGTATAATGCATCTGCTGTATTGCTTCTATTACATTACTTTTTATGTCACACAGCAACACCTGTGGAAATATTCTGGAGCATGACTGCACTGGGATGGGATAGTGAGGAATGCCAAAAACATCATAATCCTGTTATATAAGTCAGTAAGTTCATCTTCACCTGAAATACAGCATGCCATATTTGTGACCTCATCTCAGCAAGGATATTGCAGGACTGAATGTAGTTCACAGAAGGGCACCCAGAGCGATTAAGAGGATGGCATCTGCAAAAAGTGAAGGTGTTGTCGCTTTTAGACAAGAATGTGGAAAGGTAGAAAAAGAACAAAATATATACAAAGTGAGGAGTAGAAGTTGCTTTTCTCAATAGATCACTCTAAAAAAATGAATTTACATGTTTAAGAAGGCTTGTAGCCATTCTAGTTTGATGCTAACATGGGAGGGGGTGAAGTACAGCCCTCCAGATTATGCAAGATGGAAATTCCCAGCAGCCCTGACTAGGAAAGCTTATAGTAAAGAATGCTGGGTGTTACAGTGCAATGGTGTCTGGAGGACTGCACTGTGCCCACCCTTGTCTTAAAAGTTCGTAAGTACGTACCTTGACCTATCTCTTTTCCTCTGCAAAAGAGGAAGACAAACATCAAAACGCGCACAGAGAGAGAGAGAGAGAGAGAGATTGAACTGGATCAGTTCAAGGCATACCATTTTGTAATCTCTGTGACATGTTTTTCTACATAAACATATTTAACCAAGTAAGCCACCCCAAGTCAGCCAAAATAAAATCAGGAAATAACTTCTAGTATCCATTTCTATTTTATTGCTTTTGGGAACATGTGTGTGTACATGTGTATTCTACCCATTTGCAGTGATTTCCTTCCAGTTTTGTGAGGGAATGCAGGAGCCATGCGTGATTTTCTAAATGTATGTTATCAATTTAAAAAACAGTTGAGAGGAAGAGGCAGCTTGATCTAAATCTGTCACCTTCCAAAGCTACTGTATTGTTCTAATGGAGAAAATGTATGTTATTACCTTGAGTTTTATGGATTGGATTTTATATAGAAGCTATAATATTGATCAAGGTTATTTTAAATATTTCCACATTAATATTTGACACTCTTGATCACCATCTTCCTGTTTGTAATAGGGAATCAAGAATGGTCACACTTTCACCCTGGGCTCTGGTGGCAGCTACTGAGTGCTGACCAGCTCAGCAGTGTGTGTCAGCCTGGCAACAGGGAAATGACAGCAATCCAGCCAGTTGGGAAGAGAAAGAGATAAAAGCTGTGACTGCAACATGGGAAGGGGAAAGATTAGACTGCAGGAAGGCAAGAGAGCACCATTAGCCCGCAACCAAGGGAAGTGATTGGCAGGGTATTACATCTGTCTGTGCCCTGAGCACAAAGGCAGAGAGACCTAAGAGGAAAGGGAGGATGCCTTTAATGGGAGAATTTTGGCTGCTCTGTGAATTGGTTGCAAGGGGAGCAAACCCTACTGTCACAGCCCTGGTGGGCACATTAGGAGATGACTGGTCCCTTCTGCCCATCCTGGTGCAAGTCTTGAATTTACGTTCCATGGTGGTTCTCATCAGGAGACTCTACTATTAGGAGACAAGAAGCAAGGGCCTATGTGTAGTTTAACTTTTTCAGCAACAGCAGAGCACAAAGGCAGCTGCCCACTCCCAGCCTGTGAGACACATTGGTAGACCGGATGTCTAAGCTAATTGCCACCTGTGAGAGAACCTGATCCATAAGAGACCTGCTGATGCCTGGAAGTTGGGATCTGCCATTATTTACTAGGAAACACGGCTTAGTTCTGCAGCACTTTCTTACATGGGCTAACAACTAAAATACCTATTTGGGTTTACTTGTATTTACCTGTAACTCCATTAAGATCCTGATCCTGGGAATGCTTATCCACACAATGATGACAGTGATGATAATGATGATGAGTAATTTTATATATCCTTCCTTTCTCCCAATATTAAGACCCAAGATGGCTTACAAAAATTAAATATAGTTAAAAGCACTTTAATAAAATAAAGAAATAAAGCATATAAAAAGTTATACTATGTGTAAAATTACAACCATTTAAGTAAGTCCATTAAATGCTAAAATGGTACCACTGACTGGATCATGTCTGTTTTGTTTTTGTTTTTTTAAGACTTTGCCTAGTTTTTATGAAGACATAACATCTGTATTATGCCAATAAGGTATTGACATTTGTTCTGGTGTGGTGAAATCCATGTAGCAAGCAGCTACAAACAAATAATTTACTATATGGAATATAGGATCTATGCCACTGAAATGTCAAGCAATCACAATGAGGCTGTTTCTGTGATTCAGGCTTACAATCAATTTTGTTTCATACTGTCATAGGAACTGAGAAGATAATTTAGCCTTTATGTGACAGACAGTTGCTTATTAGTGCCACACAAAGGAATTCCAAAATGCTTCTCCTTTCATGACAGGGATAGTTGGATAGCCAGCATACATTTATACATAGTATCATATATACATATCATATATCATATATGTGTTTTTAAAAGAACATGGAATATGTGTTGAAGTCAGTTTTAATGCTTGCTGTCTGTTTTTCTCCTTTAAAAAAGACTCTATCTTGCTGGTAGTCATTAGTGGCAGAACGTGTGTGACTGTGTCTATATAGATATATTCTATATGTAATATGTATTCCTGCTGGTATATCTAGAAGTAGATAACAGATCTATATTTGATTAAAACAGTGCAGTTCCAGGCAAAAAGCAGACCCCTTTGAGTTCAGTGGGACTAATTTCCAAATAATCTATCAGAATATTGATCTACTATAAATTTATACATATGATTATATGAAAAAATGTATTTTTTTAGAAGTTTGCAATCCACTCAGAGTTTTGGTGGACAAAACCAAATCAGTATACAACAATTTGTCATATTAATACATTCATCATCTCTAGTTTTCAGGTCACGCTCAAAGCTACTGTTTATAAATTTATACCAATTACTCATTTAAATATTGATCAGCTAGGGGACTTTGCTATCAGAATATGTTTTCCTGCATTCAGTGCTCCAAATTAATTTCAAGTATAATTAGAGTCATAGCTATTCCATACTACACAAGATTAATTTTACTGAGTTCTTCCACTGAAATATGCATTTAACACAATTATGAAGGACTGAGTCCATCCCCAGGGATCAGCAGGTGGGAACAACCAACAGCTAAGTGAGTGTATTGATACAGAACTGATACAGATGTATTTCACAGAACATTAAAATTTACTAGCTATGGAGTAAGGCAGGAAAAGCATAGTTAGTGTGAAACTGTATAAGCACTAGTCACAATTGTAAGCAAGGAGAATTGACTCAAAAGTCTTGACATAAGAGGGATAAAAACAGTCTAAAGGAGATGGTACGAGATGAATCTCCTATGCTGAACCCATCTTTGATCTTATTATAGTATTTACAAGAACAACTAAGTAATTCAAATCACTTGAAATGTGTTTTGTGTAATAAATTGAAACAAAAGTTGATATTATTCAAAGGTTTTACAGGTCTAAGGGATTTAATACAGAGCAACCCTGAGAATACTTTTTAAAGTTAAAAAATAGTATGAGAGATATTAACGAATCTGGGCTGTGACTTGGAGGCAAGCTTCAAGAGTTTATCATACTTACCTTAGCCAAGTGGTATTGTTAAGGGCCATAAATCGGCACCCAGATTAAAACGCAATCTGGGGAAGAACTTATGGCTTCTAACTCTCAAATGATACCTTTCCAGAAGAAATCCCACTGGGGTTTGTCCCTGCTGTGTGAAACCTTTGAACTTAAAGTGGAATTCAGGAAGGTGTGGATGTCTTACCATTTCTGGATGCCTTTGACAGATTTTCAGGGCCGAGAAAATACCCAGTGGGGCTTTTTCTGACTACGCAAAGCCATTAAACGGATCCATAAGTATCCTGATCTTTGTCTGCAAAGGTCAGGCAGTTTATGGCAGTCCAATTGAAATCTCCATGCCAGATTCAACTGGCTGCTGAAAAGTTTGCATCTTCTGTTTTTTCCATCTGCTGTTCCTGATATTTCTTCCCTCGGTTCTTATTTGTTAATATACACTGTTATTCTAAATTATATCTCACTTAAGACAGATTGCATGATTTGTACTGTGTGTGTAAGACCCTGGATAAAGCTGGAACCCCCCCCTTCCAAAAAAAAAAAAAAATGTTGGGAGAACATCCTCACCTGGGACCTTGAAAAAAAAGGTTTCTTTTGAGGTGAGCAATTATTTCCTTTCCAAAGGCAAGGAATGTAACTGCTTTACTTTTCTGGGCTGCCTGAAGCTGCTTTGCAGCCAATGTTCTGGCAGCAGTTGTGGCCTCAAAGCTGTAATTTTTCAGCATACTAACTCTGTTCTTAGCTTTTTCTTTTTTAACATGTTTTACTCCTCTTCCTGGAGTGTAGTAAAATTGCTTAAAGTTGTTTTTAAGTCCTGAAGCATAAAAGTTTTTGGTCATCCCTTTTTGACTGAAAGGCAATGAGGAATATTGTTAAATAAATTTGGGAGCTCTGCAGGCCTTTGTAATCTCTGACTGTAATAGCATCCTTAGGGCTGGCTGGCAGAATTTCATGGTCAAATTCAGCTGAGCTCATTCTGAAAGGCCATTTTCTCAAATTCTAGTGCAAGCCAGAAGAAATGCACCCATTCATAATAGCTATTCTTAAACAAGAAAATTAAACAACAGAATGACTATCTCAGGTGTCATTAGAATAATTGTGAAAAGTTTCCATTTTTTTTTTTAAAAAATAATGACAATGGGCAAAATGTTCTCAACACAAAAAACAGGGATCTGCAGGAACCCTTACTCATTTGAGCAGTGTGTTGGTGCAAGGTACTCAGGTGCTCTTGCTCTCAGTAGCAGCTGCTAAACAAACCATGGAGCTTTACTTTTTGGTTTGTTCATCATGTCATACAAAAGAAGTTAACTATCCTCTAATTTGTTTATCTTTCAACAACAAGAACAGACCCTGGATTCTTTCCCTGGTTTGTTAGGAAAGAAAAAAAAAAAACCCGGAAGGCTAGTTGCCCTTCTTTGAATGACATGGCAGACAAATCGTGGGGCAAAACACCATGGTTTGTTTAGACACTACTGCTACAAGTTTGAGCTGTATGTGCCAGTACACCGTTGGTGCATAATAAGCCAGATTCCTGCATATCCCTGGCTTATCCTCTTATACAAATTTCTCTGGTGTGTAGAGTATAGTCTGATTAAATTTAGAAGTGACAAAGAGGATATTGTTTCTTTTTCATCAGTTTACTCCTTGGTGTCTGTAGATTCTTAAATTAAGTAAGATTCTCAGCTCTGAGTAAGGTCCTTCATTCATCTTTAAGGAGTTTGTATAACTTTTACAGTTATGAAACTGAAAAACTGCAAACTGGTTGACAAGCTCAGATTATTTTGGTCCTTCATCTTCCTTTTTTATTTTTTCAGACACACTATGAAAGTGGAGAGTATATTATCCGGCAAGGTGCTCGAGGGGACACGTTCTTCATAATCAGCAAAGGCAAGGTAAGCTATTGTGGCACCCTGTTTAAAACAAATGTCATAAGCATATTATGGGCAAGCAGTGCTTCCCATTGTTTTTTCTAGTGTCATGCCAAAAGAGATTAAATTTCAAATTTAATTCTGTCATGTGACTTTGTGTTGGCAATGAACACTGGACTTTCTGTGTTAAATAAAAACTATTTGAACACTGACGTACACATTTTTCAGGATCATGTATCTCTTAACATTAATTTGCAGATTCCATTTTTCCTAGACATAGAATGCACCTGTGAATAATTCTCAGCTTTTTACATTTTGCCTATGATACAGTGAAACATGTCTGTGTATCTGTCTATTTGACTAGGATTTTTGTATCTGTGTATGTAATTTGAGAGCTTTGCACTTAACTGGGATTTTTCTGTTTAGATACATCAGCTCACTTGGACCATATCACAAACTAATTTCAAAATGAAACATTTCAAAAACTTGACAGTATATAAATGCTAAATCACTGCAGGAATATCCTGCACAGGTGTGGATTTCAGTAGCGAGTCTCAAAGCAGGGTGATGGTATGAAATGTATTATTGCAATTCAAGTTTGTCTAACCTGGCTTCCCATTTATTGTCTGTCCCAGTTTTTTCTGATTATCCTAATTACAGCTTTAAACAGTCCATTATGTTGGCATATGAGACCTCATTTCTTCTGATATGAAATTCCCTGTTTCTCTATTTTGTTATAACAATTCAATCTGAAGGGGGAAAAACCAGTAAGGGCTTGAGTTCCACTGATGTCACCCAGTTAGTAGAATTCATAAGTGAGTTTTCTACTCAGACCTTATTTTGCCATTCTTTATTATTAAGTTTTAATTTTTGCTTTTTGCTTTTAGAAACAAAAGAGGCAAACAGCATTTCTTTTTATGCAATTGATGCTGTTCCATAAAATTGGTTCATCTATTTTACATAGATTACATGGTCTGTTTTATATTAATTTTACTACTATTTGTACATTAATCTTAATAGCTTTAGCATGCTTAATTTTATCTTTATTGAATATAGGTTGTTTTATTTTGAAAAGTTAGTGTAGGAACAAGACATAAGTAAAGTCTAAAAGGTGTGTATGTTAAGGGTGTAGTAGATGATTCCTACACACACACACACACACAGAGCAACTGAAGTCATGTGCGTGGTGTTCACTGGGAATCAAATGAAAGTTTGAGAATTCCGTATTTATTGTAAATTGTAAAGCACTAGGAGACTAATTAATGGGTTGATGCTGATGATTTTGCTTATGATTTAAATGAAACAGAAGACTGACTGGTATCATCTACGTGGTACCCAAAATGCTCATTTTCTGAAAAAAGCTTAAGTTTGCCAGTTGGATCCAAACTTGGATGAAAATGTTGGGACCTCATCCTAAGTGTAAATGTTAACTATTATTTTAAAAAATGGTTCATAAATGTATGTTCTAGAAGGGAAAAAAATAAACATTCAAAGTAATAAATTAATTAATTGTTAATTAATTAAGAAAGCTAATGAAAGTTAATTGTTCCTGCACTTTAAAAATATAATTAAATTGCACTTGGGTTTTCAGGGGACATTTTTAACAATTTTTATTTTTAAAATAGCATTAAAATGTATGTCACATTGCTACACTAACAGCCATACCAGAATATTATTTTATTCCTTGCCCCATCTTTGTTTTGATTTTTGGAAAGAAGGAAGCAGTTGCTTGAAAAGCCCAGTTGTCACCTGCCTTTCCAAAATCACTTCTCTTGATTTCCCTTTTGCTCTTCTGTATAAACTCATCTCCTTATCCACATTCTTTAACTTGTTTACTTACCTACTTATTCCCAACTGAATCCCTGCAAGAATCCCAAGGTTAAGAGCCTCTGTATACTAGTGTTCCACTTGAGCAAGTTAGTGTCTGTCATGCATTGAGTTTTCCTGATGTTATAGAGAAGAACATGCAACAAGAATCTGCCATTTTGTCAGTGGTACAGCATTGTACCACTGAAGTTCCAACTTTACTAAATTCCAACTTCACTAAATGGTAAGAAGAAAAATTCATCATGCCACCAAGTTCCTCCAAGAGAAGCTTAGAAAATAATTTTGTAAGCTTGTAAAAGTCCCTCTCAAAGGAAAGATAAACCCTCATGTTCTTCCTCTGATCGGCTTACAATCTCTGGCTAATACATACTTTGTTCTGGCTGAACCGAGAGAAGGATCGTGAAGCTTTTTGGCAAACAAATCTAGTGTTGGTTCAGTGGCCAACAGAGCCACAAACCTTATAGAAACATCCTATGTGCTGCATTGTGTTGAGGCTAATTTTGAAACATTTCAGAGCGGGTTTACAAGTATGGGGATTACTACCTTCCATGGAGAATCCATGAGTAAGTCCCTCTATAGGAGGAACAAACAGAACCATTTCTTCTCCCTATCGGATTACATTTTCTGAGATCAGATTGCTTGACCAAGATGTAAGGAGGACCACTTGATCCCCAGCAGAAGATCATCTGATTTCTTCTGGTACAGGCCAGAAAGATCAGGTGATTTCTGATGTTTTAGGGTCACTTATCTGTAATCAAAAGTGCTTTGTTTGTGTTTTCATGCCGCAAAGGTCTATCACTGAAAACCTTTGCCAGTTTAGTACTTTAAAGTACTTTTAAGCCCAAACTATACTGGAGCCTATCACAGTAATACCCTGGGCTATTTTTTAACAATTTTTTTTTCTCCTCCGAGAGCATGTTGTACTCCATATCAGTCCTGGAACTGAGAGCAATATTTCATTCCTGGCCAGATTTGCTTCTCCCCTCCCCCCTCCCCCCCTCTGCCCGCATGCGTAGGCACAAGGTAATTGTTTTATTCTTCTTCCAGGATACACCCCTCTTCCTGCTTCCCTCTTCTAAAAGCAATATCAGCCATTATTTCCCAGTTTTTTTAAATGGAATTGCTGTCATTATCATCGTCGTCGTATGCCTTTAAGTTGTTTCCGGCTTATGATGAGTCTAAGGCAAATCTATCATGGAATTTTCTGGTGCTGAAAATATGTGTCATGCCCAAGGTCACTTAGTGGGTTTCCATGACCAAGCGGAGAACTGAATCCTGGT
This sequence comes from Cyclura pinguis, assembly GCA_030412105.1. Classification (NCBI taxonomy): domain Eukaryota; kingdom Metazoa; phylum Chordata; class Lepidosauria; order Squamata; family Iguanidae; genus Cyclura; species Cyclura pinguis. The sequence goes on from CM059601.1 coordinate 97,745,022, forward strand.
TTCCAGGATTCTAGTTCAGTGCTCGGACCACTACACCACACTGGTTCTTAAGAACTGATGCAGTCCCCTTAACTGTGTGGGTAGATGGGAATAATGCAAATATTAAACTATACAGAGGCAGAACTAATGAAAAAAAAAGTTGTTGTATCTCTGTTAGTCTTGATTTTAACCCAGGGGATGAAAGGCACAGACAGACAGACACACAAGTGCACACACAAAGGTAAAGAAAATTTTTGACCTTATTTTTAACACTATGTTAGTTTTATCCCAAGTTAGAAAGCTCAATCAATGAAAAGATCTGAGACCGCTCCAAGAGGAACTAAATGTCACATGTCATGCAAGGGTTAGAACCAGGACTGCATTTTTTGCCCTAGATTGTGCCTTAGGCAGTTTCAGTCATATGGAAATGCAAAACTGCAAAGGGACCCAGTCCAGTTCTATTCATGCTCAGCTAGTCATGTTTAAGAAATAACACTTGTTGAGTATATTACATTCCTCATCGAAAGATAGTTCTGGCGCATTCAGTGGGGTCTTTATCTAGGTATTAAATTCCTTAATGTTCTAGTAATGATGATTAAGGTATTTTAATGTTGTTTTTCCCCTAAATACTTAAACTTCATTACTGAGATGAGTTTTGAAAGGAGACTTTTCCAGTTAATAGCTTTTGTTATTATCCACTGTGCTACACCATTGCAATGCAAGCACAATACACCATTTCTTTATCACTCCTTTTTTTTTTCCTCTTCCAAACATCTAATCAGGTAAATGTTACTCGTGAAGATTCGCCTGGAGAAGATCCAATCTTTCTCCGCACTTTAGGAAAAGGAGATTGGTTTGGAGAAAAAGCCCTCCAGGGGTAAGTGTTAAAAGTTTATTTAGATGTACTATTTTAGATTACCTTCAAGCATTACATCACTAATTTGTCTGGAGGAGTTGCAAACCCAGGTAGCACAACTAAAACTACATTATAATGAAAGCTGTGGTGAGATTGTGTATTAGAAGTAAAAAGAATGAAACCCATTTCATTTATATTCAGGGGGAGGCTGATTGTATATAAGTGTGTGTGTGTGTGTGTGTGTGTGAGAGAGAGAGAGAGAGATAACATATCACAGTTACTTTCACTTTCCTATTGAATCTGTGTCCATCTGCCTGCTTGTCCACGTAATATCCTTTTCAGATTAGTAAAAATTGCTTCATATTGGAATGGTGAGGCAGCTGCCAGTGATTCAGTTCATCAGTGTGCAGCATTGTGTGTTGCTGTAGGGTGAGCAATAGGAGAAGGGAATGCTTATCCTTATCTGTAAGTGTCAGCAGGATCCCAACTAGGATCTCTTCTAGATAAAGACAAGGAGCACCTTGTTCAGCACTGGACAAACTTGTGGTTGGTAACTGAAGTGCCTCTAGTGTTCCCTGCTGTGTCAGTTAGAGCATTACCAGGAAGCTGCTTCATGTGTGCAGGGTGAGGTAGCACCTGCGTTTTCTGCCTTCCATCACTTACAGGTAGGAACATATTGAGGAGCGACCTCCCTTTGCTTACTTCACAAGCTGTAGCTGTGGCTATCCTGACTGACAAGCCACCTCACTAACTACTTTTGATTATTCAAGTAATATAATCACTTCAGATAAATAAAAACAGGATATTATAATATATTTTAAAGTTAATGTTTATGATTTCATAAGTGGTACTGTTCTAACTGTAGTGCTCTACAATGTAAGGCCATTTCCACACTGCACTGTTATAGTGCTATTATTCCACTTTCAACCTCATATGGAATTCTGGGGTTTGTAGTTTACTGAGGCGAAAGAGCTCTCGGGCTGAGAATTCTAAAGGCCCCTCCCTAAACTGCAAATCCCAGGATTCCACAGGAGGTTGAAAGTAGAATAATAGCACTATAACAGTGTAGTGCAGAAATGGCCTAAGTCCTGTTGAACTAGTTTCTCTTCAGATTGTCTGTTTCTAGTCATGGCACAATGCTAATGGGAAATAGCTGAAAGACTACTCTATTTCCTTTTTTGCAGTAATCTTTTTTTTTTTTGTAATCAACACGAAATGTATATTTAAATACATATTTAAACATATTTTTTCCAAATTATTTTAATCACTAAATGCATATTTTCCTCAAAATGCTTATTTTGAACGTATTTTGAGGAATGAATTGTATATGTAGGATCTAGGTAACTATGTTCTCATCCATACATTTACCTGGGAGGTATTAGGTCAGTTCATACTGCGAGTTATATTTGTATATATTTATACACTTATACATTCAAGCTTTAGTATTTGACAAATGCAGAGATTTACTGTGTAACTCCATTAATTCCTAAAGGGATTATTCTGAATATGTTATCCTAAAAACATTATCCTAGAATTTATTACATGTACATTTTCTCTGATACTAATACTCAATACTTATCACTCCATAAAACTTTTCTTCATTGTGTTAACCCAGGAATCTGTGATACCTTAAGAGAATATACTAAACTAGCATATTTACCCAGCGTTGCCCAGGATTTTATTTTTTCATAGGTAACACTTGTTAGAAATACCTTAGGAATTACCTTACCTTACCTTAGGAGTTAGATGCAGTTGAAATACACAGATTTGAGATCCTGTATCTCTAATTCCCCAAACTGCCTTGCCCAGTACCTGTAACGGTTCCCCATATTCCCCAATCCAATCTGTATTCAGAGTTATTAATATACAGAGGTTGAGTTTCTGAAGGAATGCGCTGCTCTTTTCCTCCTTGCTGCTAGGCCTTGTCTCCATAGCAGCTGGCCAGGCCAAAGAGCTCTCCAGCTGAGAATTCTGAAGACCCCTCCCTGAACTGCCAACCCCAAGATTCCATAGAACCTTCACAGCCAGCCAATCGTATGAGATCTTCCCGCCTTACACAACCAATCATATGAGGTCTTTGCCTGCCTGACACAGACAAACAGACAAATTCACAAACAGACAAACTTTGACTTTTATATAGTAGATTAATTCATTTCAGCAAAAGATCAGGTATTCAGAGTAGAAGGACTAATATCTTTAAACAGTTTGTATTTATATTAGTTATTCTACAATGCCAATTCTTATCCATTTTAATTCTCGTATAACTTTAATTCTCATATAACTTAATTCTCATATAACTTTTAATTCTCATATAACTCATATAACTGAGTGATGTTTATTCCTGTTTTCTAGGTTTAGTTAAAATAAAATAAATTGTTGATGGTGGACAGACATTAAGATACACTTAAAATACACAGTTCTTTGAATTATGAGATCAAAATGAAATGCTGAGATTATTTACCAAGTATTCCCAGTTCAAGGGGAAAAGTTTAATTATGTAAATGCTTTCTCAGTTTGAATTAAAACACATTAGTGAGTTCCTGCAGGGTCCAGATTGTTAGCTAGCTTGTTGTGTTTGAACAAAACCTCATTTTGGTAGTATTGGTTAAATTGATGAGATATATTTACAGGTCAGTGAAATATACTGGTGAATAGTGGTCCAAGAAAAACAGCTGGCATGTTACTTCCATAATTTAGATTACTTTTCTCCACCTGTGTTTTCCAATTTAAACTTCAAAGACTGTCTGGCATTTTAGTTTTGTGTTGTCCGTGGATTCTCATATTAAACAATGCCTTCAGCCAATGCTTGAATATTTACTCTGTGATTAAGTGCTATTAAAATGTTTTGAAATGACATTTCTGTCTTGGGAATCTGCTCATCTTCACACAGAAGTTGCTGCAGTATGGTGCTTTCCCATATCACAACTAACATAATGTACCCTCACAGTGCCAGTGTTGTTCCCATTTTGGAAAAGACAGTGGTGTTGCAAAGAACCACAACATCTAGCTCAACTATGGGTAGTTTGCCTGTCATGAATGAGCGCCTAAGTTTCATTAGATATAGACATAGGTATTACATATTATAATATATATGATAGGGATGGGACAAATCCAGAATTTTCCGGATCCGAATCCCTGGAAGGTTCTGGGAATCCACGAATCTCATGAATCTCAAATCTTTCAAATCCTTTTTAAAAAGCAAGGGAAAGAAGGATGATCTTGGGTAAGACATACTCTCTCAGCCTTAGCTTTTGCCTAGGCAAAGGCAAACCTCCCTCTGAAGAAATCTGGCCAAGACAATTGTCGTGGTTTTGCCTCAGCATCTCCCCAGATTGAAAATGACATGAAGGCCCTTTCTATATATGCAGGAAAATGTGGATTAATCCCACATTTTCCTGCTTGTGTAAACAGGGTCACATACTCCAGTCCAGAGATAATCTAGGTCAAAACCGGCTTTTCTTTCCATAGCTCCTTCTGGCATCCTGGGGTTTGTAGTTTGATGATGCACCAGTACACTTTGGCAGAGAAGGCTGTGACACCTTTTAAAACTCCAAACCCCAGAATTGTGTCTGAAAGAGTTTTGCAAGAGAGCTGTGCAAAGGAATGTTTCAGCTGTCCTTGAAATCTCAAGCCTGTAGCGTCCAGTCAAGTACTGAACTTAAATATGAAATGTTCAATTTAAATATCTTAGAATACAACCCTAGATGCAATTCCTGAAATTGTTAGCAAAGGCGATTATTACTCCAAGGGAAAAACTCACCTACTTACCGTTTTCCCTTGTATGTCTGGTCTCCCAGTTTTTCAGGAATCCCGGTCACCCAGGTTTTCAGGCATTCCAGTCTCCAAGGTTTTCAGGAGTCCCAGTCTCCCTGGTTTTCAGGCGTCCCGGTCTCCAATAATCTATTTGGTTGACGGATTCGAAAGACTCAGTTTGCCTATTTTGGCACAGGGATTTGGATTTGGGAATCTCGAATCCTTACCCAGGATTCGAGGATTCGGTTGGCCCATCTCTAATATATGACAATTCCTACCTGAGGATCTCTGCACACTAAACTGAATGAAGAAAACGGGGTCCATCTATTAAGCATATTACATTTTCTTCTGGAGACACAAAGATAATATGGGTTGTTACAAAGCACGTCAATTGCAGGTTTAAAAAAAAAAGGAAGACTAACAAATGAGTAATGACTATTCTCTCATGGAAACTGTCCATTATGCTAGTTCAAGGTTTCTCAGGTAGGGTTCCCTGGAAACCTAGGGTGACATGAAAGGTTACTAGGGGTTTTGTGAGAGCTCCTGACTGAAAAAAGTAAATATATTTTTTGAGCTGTACATATAATAATTTTTATGTAGGTGTTCCCTGAGACCTAAACTTATCTCAATAATTCCTCCAGAGTGAAAAGTCTGAAAAAGGCTGTACTAGGTGCAAAAAGGGTTATTCAGTTTGACAGATTTATATAGTTGCTTGAGTAAATGGGACTGTAAACAGTAAAGTCAGATGGAACTCAGCTGCAGAAAGTGCAGAAATTGGTAATTACTTTTACGAGTGACCACTAACAAAATCATAGTTATGTAGTAACACAGATCCCTTTGAATTGGTTAGCCAATTGATAATATGCAATGTGATTCTTCTTGGGGACAAGAAATAGAGTTGAATCTCTGTTATTTATTTGTTTGTTTGATTTATATTCTGCTTTTCTCTTGAATGGGACCTCTGATGAATTCTTCTTCAGAATAAGCTGTTGAAGTTATTACCAAAACAGGTTCAAACAGCTATCCCTTTAGAATACGTCTAATGCCAGTAATGTGGACTAGAAAGAAAGTATGGTGGTACAGCAACCCTTCAGTCATTGATGTTATTGTTGGAACATTAATAATAGAGCACATAATAATGTGGTCTATGTGTATGTGGCTATGTGGGCATTATAAGAAGTATATAGTCAGCCCTCCATATCCATGGATTCTGTGTCCATGGATTCAACCAACCACAGCTTGAAAGTATATATTAAAAAAAAAAGTTCCAAAAGTAAACTTTGATTATCCCATTTTATATAAGGGATGCCATTGTTGCAGATGTCAGCTGCACATGCCAAGCAACAGAGTGCAGGGTCAGCAGGAGGCCATTCACAGTCAAACAGAGATACTAACAGTCAGTACAACTGCATGTTCACGGTGGGAAGAAACATAATCTAGAAACAATCTAAAGGTCCAGGAATCTGGCAGGCAACATGGCAAGACATTCAGGGGTCAGAAAATCCAGGCAAGCAATGAGCAGGGAATTCAGAAAAGACAAGACAAGGGCCAACAACACACAAGTTGTTTCTGGCATTGAGCTACTACCCTTTGCCTTCCTTAAAAAGGCTGGAGACAGCTGGCTCTCATCTCAACCTGATTAGCTCCTGATGTACTTGTTTCTGCATGTCCTCCTTCAGGGCTGCTGTTTACCTGGAGAAGCCAAGTCCTGGCCCATAACAAAAATGCAGATTGCAACATTGTTTTAAATATCTTACTGAACATATAGTTTTATAAACTGCAGGTTCCTTCCAGTTGTATTGATTTTTCCTATTATTAATACAGTTCATGTTCATTTTTTTGGAGATAGCATTTACAGTTCTTTCTCCACATTTGTGAGTTTGATGTTCGCCTCCCCCCATTCTCCTTCTCTCATTCCCATGCATTTTGTCCCAGTGCAAAGAACTCACACCAAGGCAAAACAGAAGGGAAAGGGGGTGAGGGAAGCTCGCGTGAGCCTTCCCTTCCCCCTCCAGAGCTCCCCCTGCCATTCCTATGTATTTTGGCCAGGTGCAGAGAGCTCATGCTGAGGTAAATTGAAAAGAATGGGGGGAGGGTTGTGTGAGTTTTCTGCACAGGGCAAGCATAGGAATGGCAGGGGGAGCTCTGAAGAGGGAAAGGAAGGCTTGTGAAAACAGTTGAATGGGGGGAAATCATCATGTAATAACTTGCTTTTTCAATGTTATCTCATCTCTTACGAGGAGAAAAAGGGTAATTTTATCAGAGCCAAAGTCTTACCTTGCCCCTTTTACAGAAAATTCTACACTTTTGCAAGGAGATTCTCCACAAGAACCTGCTCGTTTGTATCCATTCACACCATTTTCTTTTCACTCTGCATCACAGAACTGCTGTTTCCGTGCCATTTTTTTTTCTGCCTGACAATGTGTTTATACCAGCAATTTCTCTGAAAATGAACAGGGATCCTGCCATTTATGAAATGGTGTCACTGAGGGCAAACAGAGGCAACTGCTTTCCCCTTGCTTTGAATGAATAGAATAACGGGAATTCTTAAGTAGTGAGGATTCTTTCTGTTAAAAGCAAGTTCATTGCTGATTGGCAACTGGGCCATTGACAAACAGCCTTCCCTGCCCAGCCCATTCAGGAATGATCATACATCTAGAAAAATCTAGAAGTAAAACTCAGATTGCAGTGAAATTCTGAGAAGAAGACAACCAGGGAAACTGAAGATGTCCTCTCTATTTTTAGGCTTAAGAAACTGTTTCTGAAGTTGACAGCTCAAATCTAGATATTATGAAATGTGCCTACGTTGTTCATAGAAGGATAGCTAATCAAAATTACCACATGAGTTTGTCTTTTGACAAACCAACGCAACATGCATTTCAAGAAGTACCTGCTAGGTGTCTCTTAAATCATGTGCCACTGCCATGTACATGACTTTTTTACTTCAACATACCACTTTGTGCAGTGATGAACAAATGCTATAGCGTCAGTGTTCTTACTCAGATTAATAATTGGCATTAGTGAGAGATTTTCAGACATTTAGGCACAATCCATGAAGTATTTTGCAATCCATGTTAGTACTCTGTGAAATGAATAGATTATCATCATCAAGTAGATAAAGGGCCACAGGTGAAGGTCCATCTAACTAAAGACACCTAGTAATATGATAGTAGGGATGGAATTTTAGCCAGAGGATTCTTCATTCATAGATTATTCTCTCAGTCACTATGCTGTACCAGTTCTCAAATGTAAGTGAGCTGCAAAGTTTGCTCATTTCATTGCTGTAGAACTTTTGCCGGTTTTAGTTGGACACTGATAGTAGGTAAGATGCTGATATGTCATATTTAAGGCTTCCTTTTTCTATGGCCTAAACATAATTGTTCTAAGTTCAGCAGACCTGGTGAATCAATGGATCTAAGCTAAGCTTTGACATTAATTTCCCATTGACTGAAAGAGCCTATTGTAGTTGGGACTAGGCACTGAATTTAGACCTATTTTTTTATTGGGAGAGGGATAATCAGGTACAAATAAGTGCATGAGGCATGCTTATGTTAGATCAAGTACGTATGCATGTACAAAGTGTATATTTTCCCACTTAAATTGTACTTGTGGGAAGTCACAGTACATTTCTGACTGTAACTCTTATGATTTTAAATGGAAAGGAAGTGGGTGTTCTTTATTGCCTGAGATAGGGATGGAAAAAATATGGCCCACAAGAGGTTACCAAACCATAGTTTCATGGGCCCAAAGCCCTCAGGCACCCTGCCAATCCCTTTAAAAAAAAATCCACATTTTTAACCTCCCCCTCCCCCCACTAAATGTGTGTGTGTGTGTGTGTGTGTGTGTGTGTGTGTAAAAACATATACCCTTGGATATCACCCCCACACCCCAAACATTTTTTTTCAGCCGTATACCAGACAAAAATGACAACCGCGAGTGATACAACACCATATCTGCTGCCCATGGACATGTAGGTGCAACCCATGGAGAAGGTTGGGGCCACAGTTGCTGCTTGCCTAGTTGTCCAACAGTAGCCTATGGCAAAATGCATGTGTTCTGTAGCTGGGTATCTTAAACCTAACTACGAATTCTAGGCTTTAAGAGAATTGAAAGTTATACCATAGAAGATACTTGTTACCAATGTTTTGCATACTAGGTATATTGGATAATTTTTTCTGGTTTTGAAGCACCCGAATCACAGCAAACAGTAGAAGGAATGAGCACCCATCAATAGCTATGCCTCCTTCATATCTCCTTAATGATAGGGAGGAGGAGCTCCATTTTTATTTCTGTGAAGCAAAGGAAACTCTGTTCGTGATAAACTATAATTTTCCCAATTGGATTAGCTTTCTCTGTTTTGCTATGTGACTGAGTACTTGAAAATTGCATGGTACCGTTCTGTTTGCTGATATATATTTCTTTTTTAAAATCCTGATAATGTCCTTTAATGCCCTTTTGTCCACAAGCTTTGTTATGTCGCTCTATGTGTGACATTTTCCATTATAATAGCTATTTTCTATGGTCTGATAAACATCTACAATGTGTTCTGTATCATTATTGCACACTGGTAACTTAAATTAATGTCACAGTGATCTTCTGTGCATTCTGTATGCAGACGAGGCAGAGGAATATTTATACTGGATTTCTCAGAAATGAAGAGATTGCAATGTATGCTGCTTACATTTCATGCCATTTTACATTGAAAGACCATCTGCTTAATATCTTCTGGTGTCCTTCCTTTGGCTTTCCCGTCTAATGAGCAGCTCTTTTTTTTGCCTGTGTTCACTAGAGTTACAGGAATTTAGTATGAGCAGTAAAAAAAATGCATTATGAAAGGTTTAGAGTATCTCTGGATTTAGAAATTTTTAGAGCATAAAATCTATACAAAGCTTTGTAGATCATAAAAGCAGCCACATACATTCCCTTGATAGCTTATAGATGAAGATCTTTGCCTAGAAATCAATATGAGTTCAAGAAATAATGCATTGTGGGTTGGGAAAGGCAGCTGATTTTTATATATCTGTTCACGTGTATGTGTTTTAATTATTCAGCATCAGAAAGCCAAAGATCGCATTCTAATTGTAGAATCTATCCTTTCTGATCAAGATTCAGCAACACCTCTTGTCAAATCCTGACATCTTATTTTTTATCTTATGAGCATCCCAAGATTAGCAAAGAACAGATTAAGATGTATTTTCCCCTGTATAGTAAAACATCCTAAAGCTACAACCTGTAGGAATTATTTCACATACTGACTACATAGATCTTTTGTAGCATAAATAGTCCTTCTACATCAGAATCAATAATTTGTGTACTTTCCTTTGATTTGACTCTAGCCTTTCACATTATAAACCTTTGTTCAACAACAATGAATTAGGAAGAAGTTCTCAGAGATCCTAGAATACAGGAAGACAATGTATTTTAAAGTAAAATATGATAATAATTATAGATAATGGTGTTAGATTAGCAGTATAGATTATTTTTGGGAAATTCTCCGCATGAAATATCATGAAGGACTTACCTCCTATATTCCTTATGTTGCATTGCTTGAGTCATGAAAGAGGAGCTGGAACAAGAAGAAAAATGCACACTAGTCCAAAACATTGTCCGAAAATATGATTTCTCTAAAACCTATTTATTTTATATGAAATTCCTTGGCATCATTTAAGCAATCACATAACGGGCACTTCTTAGGTTGAAAATTGTATTGAAAACTGAGAAACCATTTAGAATTCAACTGTAGAACAGTAAAATCCAGAGCTGTATGTGGAATCCCAAACATTTTAGAATTGAATTTGAATGAACTACAGTTCTCCCTCCACATTCACGGGTTTCACTCTCGCAGTTTTGAATATTTACAGTCTCTTCCCTCCCCCCATTCTCCCCCTCCCATTCCCTAGTGGGAAGGGTTGCGGGAGAGCAAAGACGTTTCCTCCCCCTTGCGATCTCTGCCAGTCTCTGCGACTGCAATTGCCTTGGGCGGGGGGGAGTGAACAGGAGGACAGATCTTTTCATCCTGGTGGATCTTTTCCTTCCTCCCACTGTGGGCACAATCTCCCCAGTGGTGGCGGGAGGGAGGTGGCAAGCGGGGAGGAAAAGGTCTTTTCGTCTTGCTTACCATCTCCCACTCCGCAGCTCCAGGAGCGATCGCGCCAGCGGCGGTGAGAGGGGGAGGAATGGCGAGCAGGGAGGAAAAGATCTTTTCCTCCTAATCACCATCTGTCCATCCGGAGCAATTGTGGCAGGGAGGGACATGGTGAGTTGAGAGGAAAAGGTCTTTTCCTCTGGCTTGTCATCTCCCAGCATCCAGCTCCCAGAGCGAGCACCCCAGCAGCAGCGGAGAGGGAGATGGCAAGCGGGGAGGAATAGATCTTTTCCTCTTGCTTGCCATCTGCTTGCCATTGCCCTAGCAGTTGGGGGGCAGGGAGAGATGGTAAGCAGGGAGGAAAGATCTCTTCCTTCCGCCTGCCATCTGCCCACCTGGAGCGATCGGCCCACTGGCAGGGGTCAGATAGTGAGTTATTTGCAGTTACGTCACTTTCGTGCAGATTCTCTGCACCTATCCCCCGCAAATGTGGAGGGCCTACTGTACTTCTTTCATTTTGGTTTCATAACAAGATTGGAGAGACAAGGTATCACGGTTTGTTAGTGTACAGTAGATGGGAAGGTGCTTGATTATCCTTTTCTCCTCTTTAATGGATATTCAACTGCCAGAATGAATTTTTCCACTAGAATGAGGAATTCTCTGTTCTCTTACTTTTTCACTAACTCCCTCTTCTGAGAACATTTTAGAAAATGCTTTTATTCTTTTCTGATAATCTCCCAAAGGCTACACTTTAATTCATTTGTTAATTTTGAGATTTTTAGCTGTTCTGCTAAAGTGGCTTTGTCAACATGGGTTACATAACGTAGCAACAATACAGTCAACCATGAAAACTGTAATAACAAAAATCATACCATGTTAATGTTCTAAACGCACACACAATAGCTAAATAACAGTTCAAATAAAATTAACTCACATGCTCTATTAAAGGTGATTTGACCATGTTTACGGGGCTCAAAATCCTATTGATGCACCATGCTGGCATAACTATGCTAATGTAGACAGTGGCAGCAGGAGGAAAAGGACTATAGGTGCACCTGCTAGGAAGAAAGTAACATACTAGAGAACTAGGCAGCTAAGACCCAGGAGGTTTTTGTTGTTGTTGTTGTTTTTAATTTTTATTTTTTTTATTATTAGAAAGAAAAAAGAACAATACATAACAGAATAAAGCAAAAACACCATGTGAATAACTTAAATGTGAAAAAGAGAAAAATCACAACACAAGTAGCTTACATTACTATTTCTCTCCAGATCTTTTATCATCGTATACATGTATTCAACATATTATATATCATATTAATTATACATTTGTATTTCATGTATCTAAATCTCATTCTGTTTGTACTTATTATTGCTGTAATAATTTCATTCCTAAATCTATTCTTTTCAACTATATTTAACCTATTGCTAATACTATATATGATCCTTTTATTAACCATAAACTCTAACCCTAAATGTGAACCCATTCCCAGAGCCAATTATATTTCAGCTCACTCTGCTTTCCAAAATTGTAATTCTTCTTGTGGAGGTGCGACGCTTCCCTCTTTTGCTAAAGCCTTTTCCACAAATATTTTCCATATTGCTTCAAAGTCATTCCTTTTCATTATCCCTTTTTTAACCTTAATTCAACATGTTAACTTATCATTGATCGCAATTTTCCACACTTCTTTATAACAATCCTTTATTTGAAAATCTTCTTGAATTTTCCATTTTCTTGATATAATTAGCCTTGCTGCAGTTAATAAATTTGTAATTAACTCCTTCATTGTCTGGGTACAATTAACCTTATCAAATATAGATAATAACGCTATATTCGGACATATTTGTAAATCAATTCCTGTTATCTCTTTAAACACCATTTGCTAAAATTTCTGTACCCTTTCACAATTCCACCACATATGGTATATGTGCCAATCTCTTGGCAACCCCTCCAACATAACCTTGAATGATTATTACCTATGTGGTTTAACCTTACTGGTGTTAGGTACCATCTGAGCCAGGAGGTTTTAAGTACCTTCCCTTATCACTATAGCATGACCCTGGGAAAAGTACAACCACTAGTGGACTGTACCGACAGGATTCTAGTCTTTACTTTGTTTGCTGCTGTCCGTAAGTATCATCATCATCTCCAGAAGGAAGTACCATTTCCATTTTAGTGTGAGAGGACAGGAAGATTCTGCTCAAATGCCTACAATTTTTCTGGTAAAAATTAGAAATTCTGTTGGAGCTAGTCTCTTGTTACAAATTGTTCTTGCAGCAAGTTTCACATTCCCATGATGAGTGGTGGAGCTTGGAGTGTGTGTAGGGGGAGCAGGAGAGGGCATGGCTACGGCGCAAGGGGTGTGACCACTGTGTGGGTGGGTGTCTGCAGTGCATGGGGGCATGGCCAGCGCATGCGGGGGCAAGGCTACAGGCTGGGATGCCACAAAAACATTGCCGCCCAGGGTGAACCACCACCCCACCCCCCTCATCCCTATGCGACTGCCCTTGATTGTTTGTTAAATCATATGTTTCGAGATATTACGGGAGGCTCTCAGCCAAAATAGTAGTACTTATGCATGAGACGTACTGGCAAGCATCAGGAAACCCAAGGTTTGCTGAAGTTTTAAAAACAACTTTAGAAGAAAAAAGTCATAGAACTCTAAATTCCAGAAACAGCCCCACAAGGACTCTGAACTTGCTGAGAGAAAAACATTACATTACAAATTACCTGTTGGGACAGATAATACAAGTTTTAATTTACTAAATTTGTTGCCATTTCTTTCAGTCTGTATTGAATAGTTGTGTGTTTTCATGCTATTTGAATGCAAATTTATAATTAAGTATCAACATGGTGCATTAAATGTGGAAATAGTGTGATTGTATAATACCATGCCTTTCACTTCAATCTTCATGGTTCCTGGTTACTTAACAAATTATCTTCAGGTTCTGAGGATAATAACATTTACTCAACATTTTATCAACAAATCTAAAAATTGTTTAGGTGAGCTTGCCGCTGTGTAAAATAGAACCATTGTGAAATTTACCCAGTCTGTGCCTTCCAAGATCCTTGAGTGAAAGTATGGAACACCGGATAGAGTGTGAAATATGAAACTAAGGTAGAAAAAGCTTTAATGATTGAGATATTAGGGCTACCGACCACTGCCCAGGATGTAAATACAGCTTGGGCACTGGTTGGTAGCTCTAATATCACAACAGTATCCACATCTACAGCTATGGAACATAAAAGATGTCAGTCAGTACTAACACATTTTTGAGGTAAATCCACAAAAGTGATTGTGTGCTGGTAGCCAATGGCATAGGTGTGTAACTAATGTTCCAAGCCCCTTGAGAGAATGTTGGTGTCTATGTGTACCTGTCTGGATAATGTCCTGAAATGTCAGAGAGCAATTTTTGCACAAAGGTAGAAATTTATCTTGAACTTACTTTAAGTAGACCAAATGATAAGGCTTTTTTTTTCTTTGCTTTGCTTTGAGCATATTCGTAAAAGGAGATAAACTGTAAACAGATGTGATAAATAGGACAGAATGTCTTTGGTGGCATTTTCTTCAGGAAAAATTTGTACTTTTCCACATCACTATGTATGGAATGTTTGGGTGTAGGAAGTAGATAGCTGCCTGTACTTACATACATGTAGGAGAAATAGCTATATATTTGTGTCATGGAATTTTATGTCTTTCTGTCATGTGGCAAATCAATTTGTTTCCCCTGATGATGAGTGGCAATATGTATGGAAATCACAGCAGGAGACGTGAGGTGAAGTCCAATATGTAGGGCTAGCAATACATCCCTGAAGTGGAAATAAGATTAGGTGTTGAACTAAACTCCTGAACTCTTTCAAAGAAAGAAGATTGCTGTTCAACAAAGCAGCAAAAAATGCTGAAGCTGCATTATGTATAACCATTGAGTCTCACAGAATAAAAACTGCTAATCCAGACTAGAAAAGTACTTAAGTGACTTCATGGGATGGCGGCAAAGAACAGCATAATGAATACGACAGCTATTTAGATATTTTTAAGGCTTCTGTAGAAAATATGTGGTTTGCCAAAGCTTATTTTTTGTGATAAGATTCTAAGAGCATATTTTACCATGTACTTTCACTGTTATTTGTTATATACCTCACTTACATATTTAGATTATTGATGCACGGCCCCATAAGAGAAGGTCTCTCAGTAATATACCACAAAAATCAAACCCTTAAAAAGTAATAAGACATAAGCATGAAAAACCAAAAAGGGTTGAAATGAGCCACATTCAACGCAAAGTACAAAGTGTAACTGTGAATAAAATTAGTACAAAAGATCTAAAAGGGGTTAAAAGAATATCATATTGTGGAAAGAGAGATATTTCCCTGTGACCAAAAGGGCTACAACAAAAGTGCCAGGCAAGCCTCTCTAAGGAGAGCATTCAATTCTAATCAGAAGAACACCACCACTGAAAGGGTGCTAAGTCCCACAGATACCCATCCTTCTTCATTTTCCAGGGGCACCCACAAAAGGGCTTCAGTAGACAACCTTGTGAAACCAGATAGGGGTATGTGAGAAGGAAATTTTTAGAGAAACTGGCCCGTGTCTGTTATTTCAGCCTTATATAGTCCACTGCACTCAAGCGCAAAAATCTAAGGCTTAAATGTCTTTGCTTCTATGCTGAACTGTGGCCAATATGCTCTCAGTTCTCATGTTATTTGTATTTCATTCTTTGTACTTTAGAAACTACTTCTTAGTGTGACCTCTTCTATAAGAACAACTCATTACAGAGCTGTTAAGTTCCTTTTCTGTTTTACTCTTTAAGTTTGTGTAGCTCCAATGTGGGTTGGGGCCATAATGTGGGTGGGAAATTTTGAACTTTCCCTGTCTACTTTGAATTTTAAAAATTCCTTCCCTTGCTTTGTTAAAAAAGAAGAAAAAATGCCTGGATGCCAATGAAGTTGCTTTTTTTTTTTTAACCCACCATGGTGTGATGAAAAAGATATGGGTGGGAAATCTTCCTTCAACATTTCTGATTGAAGGCTGTAGACATATACAGCAGAATAAAATAGGGAAAAAAATATACTATACGATATATATTTAATGTCTCATGTAATTTATCCCTAATTGTAAAGCTATTAAATACGTCATTCTGCTTTCTTAAATTTATCATTGTGTATGTTATTTTGAAATGTGGTCAGTTCTTTCTTTCTTTCTTTGGGGTGGGGGTGAATATAAATTTTACATGGCATCTCAAGCCTTGCTCATAATATAGGGAGTTGAATTGCATGAAAGAGTTACAACTTCTGGATTACTTACGTTGGATTGGATGAATGTTTGCTCTGACGTATGTTCTCTTGAGTTCAGTGAGACTTATGCACAGGTACATGTCTATCGGATTCCAAATAGTTTATTCCCAATGTTTGTACTACAATTGGTGACTGAGAGGAAAGTTTTCCTCTATGTGTGAATCAGCTTATCATTCATCTCAGATTTCGGCATATCAGCTTTCAGAAAATGTGCTACGTACACTTCTGTCAGGCATTTCCAGCTGAAATATCTGAGAGAGAATTTTCAAATGGGTTTTCAAGAGCTTATTCTAGATGGGTATGTATGAAAAGATGACTAGAATAAACTTTTTTCATAACTCTGTTCTTTCAGTCACCTGAAAAGATTCAATTAACCATATTGGATTTAAGCAATGAAAGGATAACACAAGATAATAATTTCAGCCACCATCTTAACTCAAGACTTTTTGAACAAATGTGCAATTGCCCGTGAGCTTTCAGGTAGCATTGCTGTACAATAAAACTGAACCACAACAATTCATTCCAATTCATTCTAACATTAGCAAATACAGTACTAAAAGTAATGAACAAATGAATGTAATATACACTGGAGCTAGAAGATCAGTGAACACTGAAACTGGAATCTTTTGTGCCTTATCAGCTGTATGCCTTCTGTTCTGAATTTCAAATTGCCACTTTGCATTTCAAAAAACATGTTTACATAAAACACCAAATAATGAAAATGCATTAGATACTCCAAAGAAACAATCATGTTAATAAAAATTCTATGAATAAAAACTAGTTCTTGTGTATTGTAAAAGGAAAAAAACCCCACATTTTAATGGACTTTCTGATTAAAAAAAATAGATCCCTTAGCAAAAGCCTATTAGGAGATGAATTATAGTTTTATTTAGCATGCATGAACAGTTTATTCTTCTTTTAGGAAAAACATGGTACAGTTGCCTATTCATTGTTATTGTGTAAGCTAACCATTTTCATGAAATAAATTTCAAAGTCAATACATGACCTCAGAGTCAGAGCCATTCATTTAGAAGGGATCAAATTACTGGATGATTTTGTCAGCATCTGCCTGTTAAGTGCTGCATACTCTTACCTGATCTGACAAGAGTTCTTAAGACAGACATCCTATGCTACTTACTTGGCAGTAAGTCTAACTGAAGTCTCTGGTGATGTTCTGCTTGGCCAGTCACCCGTATGTATTCCAGAACTTCCATATTTACCTCCATCACGTAGGGGGCACGTGAGGCAAAGATCTGGTGGTGTCCCCGGTAAGTTGGAGCTTGCTATTCATAGCAAAATTGGTGATTCCTTCTCCCTCTTGCAGTTCCTTGTGTACTCTAAAAACTTTTCTGGAAGGCTAAGAAACTTCTCAAAGCTGTAGTAGACTCCAAAGTATATTTTCAATCTTGGCCTCACAAAGCAACATACAAAACTGTGAATACATGGAGATGCTTTTCTCCTTGAAGGGAACAGTGGAACCAAATCAAATCAAATCAAATCAGATTTGTCTGTGGAACAACGTCCATTACAAAATATTGCAAAAGCACTGCAGGAAAATTATAATAATATAGCCAGCCTGCTTGCCAATAAGAATCAACAAAATACCAAATACAGAGGAAATACAAGAATAAAATCAAGTGAAATTACAGGGGAAAATGCCAGAGCAACAACAAAGCTACAACAACTGGTCGCCTTTGCAGTCCACTGCTGATGTTTTCAGAAATTTGCAGTGGATGTTTTGGGCTGCTACTGCAAAGGTGGCCACCTTAAGTGTAATAGATTTGGAGTGGTCTGCCAATAGATCACAAATAATATTAGGCAGCGTCCAACCTGCCCTCGCTTTCAAAAGGTCTCCCAGGAAATGATTCCTGGGGTGAGTGGAACCACTATATGCTGTGACTCCATGTAGGAATAATTTATAATTGTCCCTTCAGTCATAAGACTGAGAAAGGACTAACTGAAGGGGGAGCTTCTCCTGCACATCCTCCCAACCAGTATGTGTTTCCAGCCTTTGAAACAAGGATGATACTTCTTTCCTCTAAACCTCACCCCAACATTATCGAATTCTCAACTGGAGACAACATGAGTAGCAATTTTGTTACTTTTATGCTTGATCATACATTGCCCTAAACAGCTGTTGGTATTATATTGACTTAAATATAAAAGAGATTATTTAAATTTGCTTTTCGAACTCTTCTTCTCAACACCTGAGATCTCATACTGAGTCTATTGAAGATCATTCCTTCTTCCTCGTGGTCTCTTTGACTCACATAAGCTGATCTTGCACCCGCTTGGAGACACAATCGTGGCATTCTAATGCTGAGTAGCTTTTGACAGGAACCCACCCCCTGTACTTCTTACACACCTTCAGTTTCTTTTTGTTCACCGTACAAGCAGCAGCTTAAGATTATTCTTTCCTCCCATAACTCAGCTGTTTGAAGGACTGAGTTTTTCTTTGTCACAGTTCTTCATCCACCTCTCTCTTCTATTAGCATGATCTTTACCATTTTGTATATGATTTGAAAACCCCTCTTTAAGAAGTGTACTTCTTACAGCTGCAAGGCAGCTCGACTGGAATAACATACTGAAGATGTTTGTTTTACTTTGGAGAGGGATGCACCTGTATAATTGTCCTTAACATACCAATAAAGTTTTTACAAGGTAGGTTTCTTAGCATCCATCTGTTGGAGGCCAATGTTTGCAGACTGCATCTGTCTCCAAATGTAAAATTCCACCCTTATCTAAAGAGGGAGAATATCATTTCCTTAAGATGTGAACCCTATCCACCTTACTACCATCTGTGTTTTCAAGCAGAAGCTAAATGTATTTCAATAATAAATATTGGAACTGAGTTGCTCCTTTTATCTATCTGGGACATATTTTAAGACACAGGTATGCATCTCTAAGGATGTTTATAGAGTCATTTTTGTTTGTTTAACATCTGCTGTTGGATTTTTTTTTTATTTTTTTTGCACCCTTGACAACTAGAGCTATCAAGCAGATAATATAAAGGGCAGGGAAACAGAAAGCAATTACAAAATAGAATACCGTGTTCCTTATAAATTCCATGTTCTTTATTAAAATTATGGTGGAATTTTCAAGGGTATGGTTTTATACAAGTAGTAGATCAAATACTTGAGAAGAATTTTGAGGTTCCATCATACTTAGTATTGCATCCTCATTATATTTTTCCCATATTACAGTGAGTTTTCCCCGTAGCTGGTGTAACAGCTTATCAAAAGCAGAGATAAGCAAGAGGATGAAATCTGTTGTTCTTTTTTTTTTTCAACTTTATTTTTATGAGTGAAAGTTCGAAAGTTAATTCATGATACCAATTGTAATATTACATAACATTCTAAACAGGAAATAAGAATAAAAACTGGAAAAGTTATACAATGTTATACTGTATTTATTATACAATATACAATTGTTTTATAATATTATACTGTAATAAATTGTTATATACAATGCTAATCTCATTTTATTTCATTAGGAAGAAGACAGATATTGCTGGAGCTTCTTAAACATTAGTTTATACAATGGCATATGTTTTTTTTCTCTCCCAGAACAGCCCACATGCTTCTGTGAAAGTAGACCTCTGCCTTTAGAACCAATGGAAACACAGAACTGTTATGGTGGTAACAGTGATAGGCTTCTAACCAAAAACCTGTGATCTAGGTGATATGTATCACAGTGTTTTGTACCCCAAGATATAACCTGTTAATTTCATGTCCTGAACTAATACGCTGCTTATCTTGATCTGTAAAGTAAAAAGAAACTATAAAGCAACTGTACTTTTTGTTTCCTACCCAAATTTCCTACCCAAATAATTCCTACCCAAATGTTGTCATGAAACTGATTTTGAGGGCTGATATTTTGGATGCCCTGAACTGGTCTCCCCTTCACCCAGCAAAAGTTTACCCTCCATGAAACAGACTTACTCATGGTAGATCAGTAAATCATAAGAATAGTTGGGTACACCAAGTAGCAGAGATTATAGGAAGTGAGAAAAACTGAAATTGTGGCTATAACTTTATTAAAGGAACATGGAGCAACATACTAGTGACTAAGAGAGTGATTATAACCCATTCTATTTTTTGTTATAAGTATTTTTATGTCACTTTTATGGGAAATGTATGTCAAAAATGATTTGAAAGAATGATTGAAGCAAGAAAAACAACAAAAGAACAAAATGTTTTCTAAAGCAGCAGACATAATTAAACAGGCAGTAAAACCAGTCTAAAATCACAATATCAAATTAAAACACAATCCATTTGCCAGGCTCAGATATTTATTAATAGTTAAAATAATTTTTCTTATCTTTTTGCCTTAGAATGAGATATTCAGATTGGTTCACAAGATGATGTAAGCTAACGTTTTTATTGCGAAGCAAAAAAAAAAAAAATGTTGCCGCAAAATTGCCTCTCCTTGAGCTATGAAGCCAGTGAAACCCAGAGAGTCTTGAGTGAAGTGAGAAGACATTTTAATTAAGACAATTAAAGATTACAATTGTGCAATTGGACCAACTAGAGCTCTTTGTTCTGAAAATGAGTTGGCGCTGAACATGATTTTTATGTGAAATTTATACACCCTTAGTAATTGCAGGAAAGGAGATTCCACCTGAACCTCAGGAAGAACTTCCTGACGGTGAAAGCTGTCTGGCAGTGGAATATGCTCCCTCGGACTGTGGTAGAGTCTCCTTCTTTGGCGGTTTTTAAGCAGAGGCTGGATGGTCATCTGTTGGGAATGCTTTGATGTGTGTTCCTACATGGCAGGGGGTTGGATTGGATGGCCCTTGTGGTCTCTTCCAACTCTATGATTCTATGATTCTATGAATTTTTCATACATGTTTATAATTCCCATTGGATAAAATCCACGCTGACGTAAATTACAAATTAATCTTTCAAAAACTGCATAGTTTGCTTATTTCTACCCTGAAATCTTATTTTTCAACTCTGTATTATACCAACAGTACAAAGGTCACTTTGGCTATCTCTTATTTCTTATTTCTAGCCAGTCTCTGTCAAATAAAACCTGTCTAATTTGTTTTCCTTCCTGGAGCATTTTTCTTATCTCTTACTTTCAATCTTTTAACAAAGCAGTATCCATTTGCTTATCCACGTACCCCTATTTTGCTAAAGGACGTGTCTTCACTTCACTTCTCCATCTGCTAAATATTTTTCAACTACTTAAAACAATTTCTTAAAAATAATTTCTTTCTCTTATATGATTCACTATCAAAGAGGAAACCAAAACCATGATGTTTGCATATAAATCAAGTATAATAATAATCACAATAGGAGACCAGGCCAAGATCCTGCAACAGAAGCGCAAACATCCAGCAAGCCAAGTGTGCTAGAGCAGTGGAGTGAGGTGGAAGGTTTTTTACCATTTAACACAGGGGTGGAAATTGTGCCACTTGTGGATTGCATATGATATATGGGAGAGCTCAGTGTTGCCTTGCAAGCTCCAGACTAATATATCCCCAAACCCCCACCACCTCCCAGGAAAAAATTGTCCCTCCCCACAAACCATTCTTTTCATCCAAAACCCCCAGCTCTCTTCTGCTTCGGAAGTTCTTCAAACGTGCTAAAAAGACAATGTGGGTACCTCAGAGCAGCAGAAGAGAAAGAGACTAGGCTCCAGGTCCTTATAGATGGATCAAATGTTATTCCTTACAAAAGCCAAATGTGTTTCGGCCTGTTTATGAATTGTTTGTTTATTTTAAAAAATACCTTATCACTACTTTTCTTTGAATTTTAGCAGTACTTCCTTACCCACATAATACATATAAAACATGTATTTTAAAAAGAGTTTTAGCACCAGTAACTGGTAAGGCAAACTTCGAATGTTTCTCTTCTATTCCTTCAGTTGTCAAAATAGTCTAAACAAGTTTTTCTAAGAGAGGGGAAAGCTTTTTCATTTGTTCCCTTGGCCTCTACAGGGAAAAGCTTTTTCATCTGCTTCCAAGCCTAAGGTAACTCATTTAATGGAAAAAACAACACATTTGTTTCTTACTGTTTACTTGCAGTTATGGTCTGTTGCGTCCTGTTCTACACCTCTTGGATGTCTGGATTTATTTTATGCTTTGGAGTTGGCCCAGTAACTGCCGCTCTGTGGGTTCTGGATGTACTTACCTCTCTTCTCTCCTTCCCCAGGCTGTTTTGTTGGTAGGAGTGTGAATCTATCTCTGAAAACTTGGTCCTCCAGTTTTGAAAACATTTCTTGGAGTTGCCTGAACTATAAAGGGCCACTGCAAGCAAACAGGACAATGTTGCTGGTGTTGTGAGTTCTATCCTGAGATTAGTCTCTGAGAAAATTGGAAATAGAAACCATTAATGTATGTGGATGAAGACAATGCAAATTTAGGTGTGGAAGCTATTTCTCAGCTACTCGAAACACATTTTCAGGATTATGTAGAGAGAGGCGGGCAATACATACTTTAAACATTACAGCTGGGTTACAACAGACAAAGAAAGAAGTATTGTGGCATCTTTAGAAAGGGACTCTGATGCAATGGACCCCAACACATAAATGATTATGCCATGATATTATCAAAGTTGCTATAAGAGTTTTGGTGTTTTTACTGAAAATAAGTTTATTAATAATCTGGGTGCTGTAAATGGCCATCTAGTCCAGGTGCTGCTGAAACAAAAAGCCTTTAACCACACCCCGCCATCTCTCTCTCTCTCTCTTTCTTTCTCTCTCCATCTTGTGTATGCTGAAAGCAAATGGTTATATTCTGCCATTATGTTTTAATTTAAAGAATGGTGATCATATTTCTGAAAAGGGCAGGAAATGAGGAAAAAGGAAATTATTATTAGGAGTTTCTTTCTCTCTCTCAATCTCTCTTACACACACTTGTGCACACACACTCATTCAATCTGCATAACTCACAAAGAACGTGTTTTAGCTTTTCTTTCATCCTCACAGAAAATCTCTCTACCAGATTGCAGCTAAGCTGTGATCATTGCCCAAGTTACATAAAGCTTCTTTACAAAGTCCTTTACAAGCAGTGAACTAAAGCACACAGTGCTACTGCTTGGTGGGTTGTGCCTGTGATATTTAAAAATAGATAAATCACATTATTGGTAAACAATTCACAAGTTATTTTAAGTCGGGAAAGAATCTGAGTATGTGCTTCCAAATGAGTAACATTTTGTTCTAGATCTCTTAATGTACCAAATGGGTATCTTTAACGTTATTCTATTTTGAATTTTCATCTAGATATTCTCCTCATGTGTATGTGTAGTACAGATAAAGGGTATATTAATTATAAATCTTTTGGTAGTTTGAGTTGAGTAGCTTTAGAGGAACAAGCATTGCGGAGTTCAGTATAGATCAGAAGTTTAAAAAAGGTTTTGTGATTTCACTGGTTATCATTCAACAATAGAGAGGAAAAAGCACAGACAAGATAATAGTACTACTGCTACTGCTACTACTACTACTATTTTTATTTCTTACCTGCCTCAGTTAAAACCATCATAAGTTAAAATACACTGAAACACATAGAAGCATTAAAAATACAAATAATACAAATATATACAAAATACAAATATATCATAATTAAAACACATTATAGTTAAAAATAAATCACAATTAAAAATAGACTGGGTAGGCTTGCTAGAAGAGATAGGTCTTTAATATTTTTTGAATATGACAGCAATTCAAATCCACACCAAAGACCATGTGGGAAGGCCATAAAGTTCAGCTGTGTTGCCCATACTTTGAATACAGAAGGCCACTGGCTGCATCTTCAAGCTTGTCCATCTATCCATCCATCCATCCATCCATCCATCCATCCATTCATTCATTCTAAGCATCTATTTATTGCCTGTCAGTCCCCAGCACCATAATTTAAAACACTGAATATAAACAGAGAGGGGGAAAAAAGCATTAATTAAGCACAGTCTAAAGTCATGTGGCTAAAACAACCTTCAGCACCAATAAAACAGGCAGGTTGGCTACTCCTGGTTTTATGACCCAACAGAGGAGTGGGGAGAAATGTAGCAACACCATTAAGACTAACTGGCTTTTATGTTAGCATGAGCTTTCATGGATATAAATCCACTTCTTTAGATGCAATACAAAGTACAGATACAGAGTTATACAGAGAGTTATACAGAATAACTAGGCCATGAAGTGGGCTCTTGTTCAAGAGCACTTGCACTGTAACAAAATCTGTTAACCTTTAAGATGCCACAAGGCATCTTTGTAATCTGAAATCACTAGCCTTGAAGAGGATAGATTATAGAGAGAGAAAGAAAGAAAGAGAGAGAGAGAGGTAGGCAGGCTGATGAAAATAATATGTATACCACAATATTCAAATGTATAGTATTATTGTATTGGGAGATATGGTAAATTCATGACGACTTAACCTGTCACATTTAAGTTCAGTCCAGTTTGCTTCTTTAAAAGTCAGGTTGTTTACCAGAAAAAGAATTGTAACTATGCAGATTGTCCGGAACACGTGTTTGTGGAATGAGTGGTGGACTGCCAAGCTCTTCTGTAACCTTCACCGCTGAAATAGCGGAAGAAGCTGGTAATATAACCTCAAGAAACATTTATTATTACATTGCTTGCTTATCACAGTTATAGTAAAGGGCACCAGCATTTTCTTTGAAATTCATCATGATGAGGAATGTGTAACTAACCAGGAAAAGATGCGTTTCCACTTATCAAATACCTTTTCTTATTAGAAACTACAATTTTCTGCTTGATTCTCCTGCATTAAGCAATGGAATTATTTTGAAAATATCTTGCACATGGGAATAAGGGAGTTTTTCTAGCTATCAGATCCATGTTATCTTTGTGAAATCCAGCAAGTTAGGGCTAGACTAGGCTTAAGATACAACAGTCCAACAGTTAGATCCAGGATACAGGCTGGCAACATAAGCAGACCAGGAGCAGGCAGGACAACAAAGTCTGACAGGCTGTCCTATACTTTTCTTTTCTTTTTAAAATATTTTTGTATTCCAACTCCCCCCACCCCATTTTCTGAAATTAAGTACAGGCTAAACAGTTCAATAAATACTGCGTTTTAACATACTAAGGACTGCTAAGAGGCAAAGACATCCCCATACTGCTTTTCATATATTCCTGTGTTGATATGCTAAAGGCAATTTTGTTGTAAACTAGATGTTCTTGACACCAGTCAGCAAACCTGACAAAGCTTCCATACCCATAATCACCCCCACAATTTAGTTTCAGTATACTGTGTATGTGTGTGCATTTAATGACTTTGTTTAAATAAATTGAATTTGAATTTCGTGTGTTAAGGCCAGGTGTTAGATGGAGTAGTTTGTGACACTGTTAAAACAAGAAATGGATAGTGGAATAGTTCTGGAAAAAAATTATAAGAATATGCATTTAGGCATTTGAAACTTTTGTGTTCTATGCAAGCCTTTGAACAGATGTGTCAATGAAAGGTTAGTGTCGCAACATTAAACTAGAAGTGGCCACTGCCCACACAAAAAAAAATAAAAAATAAAAAATGGCAATGTTGAGTATTCTCCTCATTCAAAGGGATTTTATTAGATTCCCTCTTGTATGTACAATCAGCCCTCCAGATTCATTAGGTTAGGGGCACAGGGCCTTGCAAAAGGGGAAAAATCGCAAATATCAAAATGTGTGAGTGTGTTGTAAGAAGGGGGCTAAGGCATGGTGAGGAGAGCTGGCACCCAGGATCCAAATCAGGTAAACGAAAGGAGAGAGAAAGATAGTGAGTTGGCATGGTGGCCCTGTAGTTCCTCTCTTCCCCATCTTCTTCCTTGGGTGCATGTGGAGGCACTGGGAAAGGGTTTGTGATGCTGAGAGAATGGACTGCGAGCTGTCCTTAGCTGGCCTGGCAGTGGCTGTTAGAGGAGGAAGAGGACCACAGGCAGGTTTTTCAAGGCTGCCAAGAGGGAAGGTTCCCTTGGAGAAAAAGCCCCTGAAGTAGGGAGGGCAGGGGTTGAAGAGACACACAATAATTAAATCTGTGAAAGCCAAACCTGCAAATGTGGAAGACTGATTGTAATTATTTTTCAAAATGTCAGTATTCCACCAAGCACATGAACACCTTTGCATGGTGCATGGTGTGGTACTGTTTTGGTTTTGTTTAAAGTTGACACTCCAATAACTGAGATCACAATTAGTACCCATGAGGCAAGTGGGTTATTACTGAAAAGCTTTGTAAGATGAAAGCCATAATATTTATTTATGTATTTAGTTAGTTAACTTTTGGTCTCCCTTTGTACCAAAAATGGCACCTGAAACAGCTAACAGTAATAAAATTGTAATAATATAAATACAATTAAAACACAAAACCAGATTTTTAAACATTTTCTTAATTAACTTAGCATTAAATCAAACATCAAAGTAAGATCTAAATTACTTGGGTTTGCTTAATACAGCTGCAAATAAAACTAAAAATATAAAGCTGTTATCTTTGAAAAATGTATTTTATAGAACTAGTTCTCTTATTTTATATTTCTGCTATTCCACTGAAATGTTCCTTTTGGCTAGGAATCATTTGGTTTGGCTGAACATCACATTATTCTTTCATTTCTCCTTGAGGTATGAATTGAATGATAGCGCAATTGCAATTAAAAGATCTCACATTACTTTTACTGTGCCCACATCGACAGCTTTAGGATACAACATCAAAGTTATATCAATATCTTTGCAACTGTAGTCTTGCAGAAAACGTAGCCTGTGCAGAGTGGTCAAAGTTGTCTTAAATTCTTCAACTAGAATTCTTAAGAGTGAATTAGACATACATACATACATACATACATACATATTTTAAATAGTCTTAATTTTCAGTGCGTTTCAGATCTGTGCACACAAACTTGGGAGGAAGTCACACTGGAGTCACTTGGATCTCCCAGTAAACATGCACAGGAACATAACAAAGTGTCATGCTCCTTAGAAAGACCAGCAGATTTACCTTTAGAAGGATTAATGGATGTGCTGAGCATGAACTTTTGTGGACTATAGCTCACTTCTTCAGATGCATGGATTGTAGTCGTATATAGTGAGCACATGGTTTGGGTGTATTGTTGACCATGAGATCAAGGCAAAATTAGATTCAGAAATTCTGTAATTTTTCTCTAAGATCAGCCTATTCCCAGTTCTGTGTCTGCTTTTTATATTTGAATCTCTTAAGTTTGCTCCATTGTGCTAAGAGAGTAGATAATTTGTGAAGGCTTGTGCTATACCAACCTATTAGTATTAAATGTGCCACATAACTCTGTTGTATATTGCAACAGAGTAGCATTACTACGCTTTTCAAAAATTTGTTGTTGTTGTTGTTGTTGCTGTGTGCCTTCAAGTTGTTTCTGACTTATGTCAACCCTAAGCAGATCCTATTGTGGGGATTTCTGGGGCTGAGAGTATGTGATGAACCCAAGATCATCTAGTGGGTTTCCATGGCCCAGTGGGAATCGAGCCCTGGTCTCCTGGCTCATAGTCAACACTCTAACCACTCAACCATGCTGGCTCTCACAAAATAGTTGTTGTGTGCCTTCAAGTCATTTCTGAATTATGGCAACCCTAAGGTGAGCCTGTCGTGAGGTTTTCTGGCAGTGAGATTGTGTGACACTCCCAAGGTCAGCCAGTGGGGTTCCATGGTCGAGTGGGGAATCAAACCTTGGTCTCCAGGGTCATAGTTCAACTCTCAAACTACTACACCATCCTGGAGACAGTCTATGTTAGGCCATTAATATTTAGTATACAGAGAAAGAAATTTTGAGGTTTTATAGGAGTGAATGAGTGAATGCAAGTATCTAAACAGGTTACTGTAAATGAACGGCCGTTTTGAGGAGGCAAGAAAAAGGTGAGTGGGAGTGGGAATAAGTCTAGTTGAAACCTTAAAGGGGAGAGAAAAAGGGGCCTTAGGAGGATTTTCCTCATCAGAGTCACCTAACAATGCAACAAACTCTTTTTTCATGTACCCTACAAGTCTTGGAATATTATTTCCATCTCTGGATGAAAGTATATACTTCAGGATACATAAACATGCTAATTTTCCTCAAAAATGTAGATTCCTCAAAAACATTAGAGATGAGCAGCATTCTGCCTATATATGCAAATGTGGGCCACTTCTTACTTTATTCTAATTATACACAGGATGTGTGCTAGCCATATGTTCCCTCATTTTTTCCAGCGTCATTAAACACTAGAAAAGAAAGACGGGTATATACTCACTGCTGCAAATCCACTGAGATTACATTCAGTTTAACTCTTTACAGTGTGTATGCAGTACTACCCACCCACTAATCCATGAGGCTAGGTCCTGTTTAGTCTGATTGATTGTGGCAGATGTCTTTTAAAAATTCTTTGAACGCCAAGAACTGAACTTCACATTTTCTACAATTAATTAATGAATTCATATATCTATATCAAGTGTTGGTGTTCCTAGTCACATCAGCTTCATAGGTTTAGATCATCATTTTGAATTGGACCCCAAAGGATATCAACTGTGCAGTTCAGCTGGGTCATTTGTGCTAAATGATATGACCTTTTCTGATATCCAGTATCAATTCGCCCACTGATTTTCTGAATCAAAGGCAGTCCTACATATACTACCTTGCAGTAAATGAACTATATGGTAACTGGAACCTTGGAAACTGGAAACTGGAAACTAAAGCAACATTATTCTTGTGCAGAGAGGGATGTAGCTGGGCCATCACCTAGAACAGGTAGAATGTATTCTGCATGGTGGAGGCTTTCTTCTAAGCTATGGACTGGCCCCTCAACAAAAAGTGCAAAGTTCAGCACAAGGTTGAACTTCACTCATCCAAACAGGCCAATACTCTCAAACAAAATCTCACTCTTGTCTTGATTGAGTCTCGATGTATTGTCCCTACCATTAAGGAGTCATTATAGTGTGTACACTAGTCTAGATGGAATTGCTAGTTCCAGCTAAAATGGAGTCATTGAATCAGTGGAACTTACACAAAAGTTGACTTACCAGCTTCCCATTCGTTCTACTGATCTACTAGAGTTGGCAGTAGAAATTAGATTTAAATGCCTTGCCTACACACAGTCATCTTCTTGCACATTCTTGTTCTCGGTTCTTGGATAGGACAGGTCTGACGAGAATTCCCAGACAAATGAAGATGCTCTTCTGGAGGGCTTCTGCACAACAATGTGTGTTCCACTTTCAACATCCTGTGGAATTCTGGGGCTTGTAGTTTACTGAGGCCCAAGAATTCTCTGACTGACAATTCTAAATACCTTCCTTAAACTGCAAACTCCAGGATTCCATAGGATGTTGAAAGTGGAATAATAGCACTATAACAGTGTAGAGCAGAAATAGCCTAAAATAAAAATCCTTGAAAGAAAGAAAGATCATAATGATTAAAATCACTTTAGAAAGTTACCTTTATGCATTATGTTGTGCATGACAGTGTACTTACATTTTCAGTGAACACTGTTGACCTCATTCATCTCTTTAAAAGAGTGGCATTGACCCCACTGCAGTTTTACAGGAGTCCATCTGAGCAGAATACTTGCCTTTGAGACAGATGAAGAGCGACATCCTGTGAACTAAAGATTCTCCTCATCTCCGAGAAATAAATTAAGAGCTTGACATTTTGAAGAAGAAGGTCCAAAAGGAGAAGCTCAGTAATTCTTTGAACACAGAATTCTTTTGTTGCTGTTGGTTTACTGTGCTCCTGCTAGAAAATAATTGCAAAATGTTTATATTTCATGCTTAATGCCATTGTGTGCTTGTGAAAGGTTTGACATTTTCCAAATACCTTTCATAGCACAAAGGCACAGCAGAATACAGACTCATTTAAGAAAGAGTGTTATAGCATTACACAGTTCTTTTTATGTCTAAAACATCTTTGTTTAATCTTCTGTTGAATTATGCTCTTGTTTTACAACCTAGGGAATAGAGAAGCAAACAACAATTGCAGTAATCCTGACTATTTTGTATATTAGTAAGCACATCTTGCTACTATTGTAGCAAAACTTTGACCCATGATTAATTCTGCTTGTGAGTTTTATACATAAGGAATATTGAGACTGTATGGGTGAACCATCAGAGAAAGAATCTTACTGGAATCAGTGCAGTTCCACAGAATGTGAACTTGTTAGAGAAAGGATGTTAGCACTAGCACATAATATTTTATAAGGCTTCAGTACTGTGTCCTGAGTATAATCAGAACTCTTATGTACCATTCATGCCAATGGGAAGTTTTTTGTTGTTTTGTTTTTTCCTGCTGAAATCAGTAGGTCTGGCTGTGCTGAAGGATAGCTGAACGATGTCCTAAATGTTTTTCAAAAATATGGAACACTGCTCAGCCCTCACAGTGATGTCTTGAGTGATCTCAGATCAGTTGTGTTCATTTAAAAATCAAGCACTTGGGGAGTTTTGAGGGGTGTAGTTAAGGACACATTGCTCCCAGAGCCCATGTTTTCATGGCCCTGTGAGAAGCTTGGGGTGATTTTAAAGCAATTTTTTTTTAGCTTGAAAATTGGTCAGAGATTATCAGAATGGTCAGAGATTTTGAGGAAATTATAAGGGGTTTTTAAAAAGATTTAGAGTTGAATGCTTCCTGTGGACCACACTGTTCCCACTCCACTACTAGACTAGGCTATGTGCATAGTCATGTTCATAGTGTTTTATTTTTTATTGTCTATTTTGGGTATGAGAAATTGTAACTGGAAAGAAAGGAATGGAAACAATTCTACTTTGCAGTGGCACTGTGCAGTGGCACAGTGGGAGTAGACTATAGTGCTTGCCGTAGTATAAAACCAATCTACTTGTACCAGGTTTGGTATTGTTGCAATAAGCTCAGCCATTAATTTTTGATCTTGTCATTGTGGTTCAGTTCTGAGGGTACTAGTTAAGAATCTACTCTTTACCAGGTCAGACTATCTGTCTATCTGGTCCAGTATTTTCTTTTCTGGCAATAGATCTTCATGATCTCAAGCAGAAGTAGATTTTTCCTCCCATAATCATTTTGACTAGAGATGTCAAGGACTGCATGTTCTTCTGCCTGTAGAGCCAGTACTCTGCCACTGAAGTACAGTCTTTTTCCATAGGGTACATACATGGATTGTGGTGTGTAGCTACAACCTGTTTGTCCATCTAAATATAACAACTTCAAAATACTTGGGGTTTCTTTTTTCCCCTGTCATAAACACCCAAGGAAAAACTCATGTTGAAAAAATAGCAGAGTAGAAGAGCAACTATATTTTAAAGTGTTTAATGGGGTTCAGAAAAATATTAAAACAAGAAAAGCCTAAACAAAGAGCTCCAAGTTTGTTGTCTCCGCTATTTCTCTTTTGTCTTCTCACACCTCCACTGTAAATTTAAAATGCTCAAGACTGGCTAAAATCAGAACATGAAAAACGGAGGGAGAATTGATATTCTTAAGGTGGTTGTTTTATTATGCACATGTTAATCCAGAGAGCATCTGTTTTTCTTAACAATCCTTTGATCCCAGATTTTCTCCTGCTACTTAATAACATGAAATTCATCTCATTAGCATGATTTGCAAATGCATTGATTCTCCAGTAACAGGCCTTTGTTTCCTTCCAGTCAAAGCCTTTGATCTTTTAACCAAATTTAGTTATCACTGAATCCCAAGGCTGGTCAGTTATCCAGACAGGATTGACTCTCATAGATGTCTAGTGCACAGGCAGATCCTAGTGACATTGCTTAATACAGGTGGGGTGAAAGTTTCCCTTGAAGATATCTTTCAGATGCTTGCCTCTCTTTTTGTCACCCTGGGATCTTTTTTGCCTCTTTATGAAATATTTTCTGGCAGATCTATCAAGGATAGTTTCAGATCTTCATTTTTATTGTGATCCTTGTGATTTTGGCCCTTTTCGCATGGCATTTGTCATATAAAAGGGCCTTTGGAGCATCGCGCAATTGTGAAGAGTGTTCCACATGACATCCTCGCAATCACGCAGTGCTGTCGGGGCCAGCAGGCCCTGATCGTGCAATATACTATTTTCAGCTTTCGGCCAAAAATGCTGCGCGATTGCGCATTGTTCTGGGGCCCCACACGCACTTACCATCTGTGCGGAGCTCCGGAGCCACGACCCCCGCTCTTCCTTCCCCAGCGCAGCCTGGGAAAATACCCAGCTGCACTGTGGAAGGAAGAGGCGGAGCCCTCACGCTGCCTGCTGGCCAGCAGGCAACTGCTATGGAGCAGGAGCAGCAGGGACACAAGAGCCTTGCGGAAGAGGCTGCTTGCGTGATCCCCGCGCGACCTCACCAGATGCAAGTAAGCTGCGGAAAGGACCTTTGTGTTTTAGGGATTCAGAATGGGAGTGACCTCAGCAACAGCTAGTCTCAATAGCCTAGGTGATGACTGTGCAAACAGACCAAGTGAAAGATAGGTAAGTTCAAAAGAAGTAGATTACATCCTAGAGGCAGAGAGCATCTGATGTAGTTCCAACCCGAGTGTAATAGGAATTTATTAATTGCATTTTCATGTACCAAAGCTATTCAGCAGGGTATACATGGGCTGGTTAGCCCTGCAAAACTGTGTTTCCTTAAGACTCCTTCTTGCACCTGAGATTTGTTGTTGTCATATTCCAAATTCTGTAAAAAAAGAGGGAGATAGACAGAGGGCTGCAGAGTGAATAAAGGAAAGGGAAAGCAAATAAAAGGGAAAAAAGGGAAACAAAAAGACATGCTGCTAAAGTTTGGGAGAGGAGAGGGAATCTTGACATTTTCAGTGGCTGCCTAAATCACTTCTTCTTTTTAGACGTGAACTTTTTGTGAACACTTAAAAATACCTGACCGAAGCTTTTTTCCACTGCATCCCCCAAAGGAAAAAATTTTCAAAAGGTGAATGACAATCAAAGTTACCCAACTGAGATTGCACATCATGGAATTAAAAAGCAGTGCATGACGATGAAGGTTGATGTTAGGAGGGGGTTGCTATTTTGGAGTGGGATGGTTGAGCCCTATTTCCTGAAAGTGAGCAGGCTTGGGTTCTTTCCCCATCTGAGACATGAACTAGTGGATTGTCTTAACAAAGATTTTATGCTGAGGGATCAAAAAACAAGCAGTATTGCTGTACCCTTGAACTGGTTCACATCTCTTAATGTATATATTAAAAAGTTGGAGTGTATCTGCATATGCCTTTCCAACTTCATGTAAGCTTAGGGCCACGTTTCATGTATTTGCTCTCCTCAAAGGTTGCCTCAGAACTTTCTTTCTATAGCTTTTAAGAGCTTTTAAGTTGAAAAGTGTTTACATAGGGCAAAAGGTGACATCAATACTCTGTAGCGGAGTACTTCAAATGCAGTTAGCAACTGTGAAAGAAGTACACACAGTCATTGTTTACAGCCATGGATTTTCCTCTGTTTTGTAAGAGTGGATTTTAAAAGAGCTGTGTGTTTCTGCACATTTTTATAGGTTAACTGTACAATTTGCTAAGCCTTTTCTTTGCAAATAATTTTATGACCATGTTTCTTTCATTTGAAAAAGATAGGATATAAATTAGCATCAACATTTTTCAAAATCAAATTGTTTTCCTGAATAGCATAAAAGTTGCACTGCCTTTCATAGTACCATTTTGTAGATAAAAAGAGTTCTGCTTGTTGCAAAGAAATCACTGGCCATTGAATCAATGGCTGAATCAGCTGAATAAGTCAACACTCTGTAAATGTTTTTTTTTAGAGATGGGATGAATCCAGAATTTTCCAAACCCGAATCCAGATCCGAATCCCTGGAAGGTTCTGGGAATCCACAAATCTCATGAATCTCGAATCTTTCGAATCCTTTTTTAAAAAAGGGTTTAAAAAGCAAGGGAAAGAAAGCACTTCTACTGAGAAGTCTTTTTGAATCAGAACTTGACGTCTTTGTTTAATGAAAAACAAATTAAATAATAGCTTTCACTTTCAGGAAAACATACCCATACTTCTTACTAAGAAGATGCAGATGCAATTGACATGTTCATCTACTACGTGAAGTACATAACTCTCAAGTCAAAAAGAGTAGAGATTATTACATTGCAGACAGAGGCAGCCATGGGGACAGGCAGCAGGAGTGGACATAGGCAGGCAGTCCCAGTGGATACAGGCTCAGATAGCCGGCCTCCCTTCCTGGGGGAAACCTTGGGAAAGCGCCTAACCTACCCTGCGACCACTGCCCAGAAGGCATAGCCATGATCTGAGCGAAGCGGGCAAGGCAGCTCAATCCTCGCCCGTTTTCCTCAGATCGCCAGTCTCCCTTCCAGGCAGCGATCTCGGGAAAGCGCCTAACCGACCTTGCGACCGCCACCCAGAAGGGATGGCTGTGATCCAAGCAAAGTGGGTGAGGCAGCTCTGTCGTGGCTTGCTTTTCTCAGATTGCCAGCCTCTCTTCCAGGCAGCGATCTCGGGAAAGCGCCTAACCGACCTTGCGACCGCCACCCAGAAGGGATGACCATGATCTGAGCAAAGTGGGTGAGGCAGCTCAGTCCTCGCTTGCTTTCCTTATATCACCAGCCTCCCTTACAGGTGATGACCTTTTTAAAGCACCTAACCAACTCCATGACCATCGGCCAGAAGGGACAGCCATGATCTGAGCAAAACAAGTGAGGCAGCTCAGGCCTCGCACACTTTGCTCAGATCGCCAGCCTCCCTTCCAGACAGCGATCGTGGGAAAGGGTCTAACCTACCCCATGACCACCGCTCAGAAGGAACATCCGTGATCTGAGCAAAGAAGACAGACCAGAGCAACCTCAGCCAGGCTATCCTCAACTGTTCCAGCCTCACCTGCTCTGCTCAGATTGCAGGATCCCCCTTGGTGGGTGATCGTGGGATGGGATAGCACCATTCTTGTGACCACCACCCAGAAGGGACACCCGTGATCTGAGTAAAGCAGGCAAGGCTGAAGTGGGTGGCAATCGCCCAGCCCAGGTCACTCTGGCCTCATGTGTTTTGCTGAGATCAGGGGCATCCCTTCCAGATGGCAATTACAGGAACGGAGCTAATCCGCCCTGCAATCGCTGCCTTGGAGGGCCACTGGCGATCTTAGGAAAGCGTGTGGGGCCAGAGCAGGTCCAGCCACGTGATTGAGAGGGCCACTGGCATTCCTCTTTGTGGGCGATGGCTAGTCACAGCTGCCCCAGAGGGACACCAGCGACTTCAGCCATGCCATAGCCCCTGGGGAGAACTGCAGAATAATTATGTTACTTTGCAGAGAGAGGCAGCCACAGGCACAGGCAGCACAAGTGGACACAGGCAGCATGAGCCAGCAAGCACAGGCAGCCTCTAGTGTGCACACATGGCTTTATGCCACAATTTTCACACACCCAGGGGCCTGCTGGCTTATCAGGCTTTTGGTGGCCCTAGAGGTGCCAATTTTAAAAAGTAAAAAACAAGCTTGGTTGGTGGATTTGAAAGATTCAATTCACCATTTTGGCACTGGGATTTGGATTCCTGAATCTCAAATCCTTCGCCAGGATTCGACAATTCGAGGATTTGGTTGGCCCATCCTTAGTTTTTATTCTGATGATTTTGGTCTGGTTGGAAACATCGGATTTACATCTTTAACGCAAGATAATGTGCTTCAGTTTTAATATGACAACCTCATCTAATACAAGTTCAGAAGTAAGTAACAATACATTTCAAACAAATTCTTCTCTTCCAAGGAATATATCAAGGGAACAACTTTTATTCTCTACATACGTGGGTTCCATTTAGACTACTCTATTTGATTTTCCTTGAGTTATGTTACATAGTTAGCATTGCTAATTTTGCCACTGAATAATTTTATCTACTGAAAGAGAGCATTTTGCACAAGTAGGCAGTTAAAAGAATTGCCCTTAAGAGAATATATGAATAATTTGTGTTAATACCTCAGTATCAGTATTACTTCATTTGTCCTTTTAAAGCAATTTGAAAACTAGGAAGAAAATATATGTACATTTGCACATTACAGATGCCATATTCATGTATTTAACATGAAGTATTTGTAGAGAGGCTATGGCACCCTCTGACCTTCCTTCATTAAGTGAGAAGGTCTGAAGGGTGACTATGGATATGTACAGTTAATCATAGTACCAGACTGTCCCATGATTAGGAACCTAATTGTGCATGGGTTTTGATCATGCAAAAGCTGAGTCATCCTTCAGACTCACCCATTCAGAACAGGAAGAGGTGGAGTGGGTAAGACCAGGAAACATCACCCAATAGTCTCTCCATGGATACATGCCTACGAACAACTGAAAATTGCTATTTATTTATTTGAAAACATCTCCCACCTGTACTCTAAACAATAGGCAGTTTATAAAGAAATATTCAGTTTAAACACATCCCCTGTAACATAAAATACAAAAGTTAGCAGGAAAGCAGATTTTTGCACACAAGGCACAACTGTAAAAATATTAACAAGTGGTGATGAATTAAAACAGTAAATAAAACCATCCACCACAGTCCTTTCCAAAAAAAGAAGATTTTCCACAACTTCTGGAAATTAGAAAGGAAGTAACGGGCCTCCTGTGCAAGGAAGTTCCAAGATGTGGACATGTCCACCAAAACAGCCTCTCACTAGAAGTCCCTAGGGCTGGAACATGTAAGAGGGCCTCCAAAAGTGAGCTCCATAGGCAGGCAGATTTATACAGGAGAAGGTGGTCCTTCAGATGTCTGTCTTGAATGATTCTGAGTTGTATCTAGAAACAACCTGGAAGACAGTGTAGCTATTTTAAGAGAGTCACTTATTTCCTTATGCACCCCTCTTTAACGTTATTGGACTGTTTCATTATTATTATTGTTGTTGTGGTGGTGATGATGATGACAATCAAAATATTACGATTAAAAACATGCAAAAAGTCAACATTAAAATGAAATTCAAGTATTAAAACCATATTTATTTATTTTTATTAATTTTTATTAATAATGGTGTATAGGTATATCTACATATGTAGTAGTGTACAATATATATATAATATAATATAATATAATATAATATAATAATAATGTATAATAGTATATAGTAATATATAAATCTCCAAATGTACATTGTGCCCTTATAGAAATCCAACTCATATCCATCTTTCTTCATACATTATGGTATTTGAATATTTCATATCTCACTTACATTATATTCCACTTCCTAGAGTTAATTCTTTTTAGTCCCATTCATGTTACTCTTTCAATACCCCCTTTCACAACTTTGCATGCCTTCTCTTAATTCAGTCTCCCCCATATCTTATGTTTTTATTTTAATGTCTGAACCTTAAGTTAAATTTTCCTATATTCTTCTTATATTGAGAGGAAAAACTCCTCTACTTGTCTCCATTCTGCATCATTTGCTTCTTGATTTTTTCCTTGTATCATTGAGGTTAATTTGTCCATTTCTCTGTATTCCAAAACCTTAACTTTCCATTCTTCTATTTGTGGGACCTGATCGTTTTTCCACTTTCGTGCGAATTCCATTCTTGCAGCTGTGATCATATAAAGAATTATTCTCCAGAGCTTCGTTCTTTGCTCTTTATCTATTTTCTGTGTTATATTTAACAGAAATAGTTCAGGTATCAGTGGGATATTTATCTGTAATGTTTCTGAGATTGTTTCTTGTATTCTTTTCCAGTATACTTTTCCAGTATATTTTAGCTTTGTCACAGGTCCACCATACATGATAGTACATGATGTATTTTCTCGGCCACATTTCCAACATTTATTCCCCCTTGTTTTATATATCTTATTACTTTTCACAGGATCGAGATGTCATCTATACAGCATCTTTAGTTTTCCTTCAAACTTTGGGCTGCCGTGAATTTTTGTGTTTCTGACCAAGTCCTCTCCCAGTGCTCTAGTTGAATCTCATGGCCTATGTTCTGCGCCCATAGGATCATCGAGGGTTTTATCCGTTCCGTTTCTAATTCTCTCTCTATTCGTAATGTGTATAGTTTAGAAGTCAATTGTTTCTGTGATTTGAATAGTATGTTTTCGAACTGTTTGTCATATTCATCTGTTTGGAAGCCTTCTAATTTCTTATCCATGTTATATCTTTCTTTGAGTTGTGTATAGAGAAACCATGAGCACTGAAACCCTTCGTGTTCCAATTCATCTCTGGTTTTTAATCTTGTTTCTTGATTCTTCCCAACAGTTATCATATTCTGATACTTTATTATTTTTTCTTGTGGTTCCCGCCATCTACAGTAAAAGGCCTCATGTGGGGAAATCCATAATGGTATTTTTCTATAATATTTTTTCTTGAATTTTTGCCAATTTGTTAAAAGGGCTTTCCTTAAATAATGATTCTGGAATTCTTTATCTATTTTATGCTTATTGTACCATACATACGCGTGCCATCCCATTCTTAATCCAGTTCCTTCCAGATTTAATATTTTTTCATTTTGTAATGTTAGCCATTCTTTGATCCAGATCAGGGAATTTGCTTGGTAATACAGTTTCAGGTCAGGAAGTCCAAAACCTCCTTTTTCTTTCTTCTCTGTTAAGAATTTCCATCTTATTCTTGACCTCTTTTTATCCCAACTAAATTTAGAAATTTCTCTGTGCCATTCTTTAAATGGTTTTTCGTTTATAATTACCGGTAGGTTTT
Organism: Cyclura pinguis; assembly: GCA_030412105.1. Classification (NCBI taxonomy): domain Eukaryota; kingdom Metazoa; phylum Chordata; class Lepidosauria; order Squamata; family Iguanidae; genus Cyclura; species Cyclura pinguis. The sequence continues at coordinate 97,783,498 of CM059601.1, forward strand.
GAAAAATAAAGTTTAGTTTTGGCAGCACATTCATTTTGATTGTAGCTATCTTTCCAAGTAGTGAAAGTTGGAGCTGATTCCAATTATTTAATGATTTCTTGATTTCTTTCCACGTACTTTTATAATTATTATCATATAATTCATTGTTTCTTTTTGCGATCCAAATTCCCAAATATTTAACTTTCTTTTCTAATTTGAAGCCTGTTCTTTGAGCCAGTATGTTTTCTTCTTCCACTCTCATGTTTTCAGCCAAAATTTTTGTTTTTTCCTTGTTAATTCTGAATCCTGCCAATTCACCAAATTGATTCAACTTTTCCAAATGATTATCTATACCTGAATTTGGGTCTTCTAAAATGATCACTAAATCATCGGCGTATGCCTTTAACTTGTATTCATGGTTCTTTACTTTGCATCCTTTCAGATTGGGATCTCCCTTTATCATCCTTATTAGTATTTCAATTGTTATTATAAAAAGTAGAGGTGATAGGGGACGTCCTTGTCTTGTGCCCTTTTTAATTTTGAAGTTTTTTGTTTTTTCCCCATTTATAATTAAGGTAGCGACTTGATCTTTGTATATTTCTTTAATCCATTTTATATATGTGTCTCCAAAATTCATTTTTGCCAATACCATGAACATGAAATCCCACCTCAAGTTATTGAATGCCTTCTTGGCATCGATAAAGATCAGGGCTAGCTTTTTCTCATTGTGCCTCTCATAGTACTCTATAACATTCAAAATTGTTCTTATGTTGTTTCTTAATTGTCTGTTTGGCAAAAATCCATTTTGTTCTTCCTCTATAATTTCTTGTAATATTTTTTTTGTTCTGTCCGCCAAAATACTCATGAAGATCTTGTGATCGACATTCAACAATGAAATCGGTCTGTAATTGCCTGGTTCTTTTGGATCTCTTCCTTCCTTCAGTATTAGTGTGATGCAGGCCTCACTCCAGGAGTTTGGTCGCCCTCTTTCCATGATTTCATTGAATAATTCCAACATGTATGGCACCAGTTCTTCTTGCAAATTTTTATAGTACATTGCTGAAAACCCATCTGGGCCCGGTGCCTTTGCCGAATTAAGTTTCTTAATTGCTTGTACTATCTCTGTTGCTGTTATTTTAGTATTAAGTGTTTTCTGTTGCTCTTCTGTTAGTTTTGGCATCCTTTGTTTCTCCAAAAAATTCAATATCTTTTTCTGTATCTTTCTATCTTTTGCATTATATAATTCACTATAATATCTAAGGAAAGTTTGTTTAATGGTTTCTTGATCTGTTGTCGTCTTTCCCCCTATGTTTACTTCTGTAATCAGACTTTTTTCTCTTTCTTTCCTCAGTTTACAGGCAAGCCGTTTGCCAGGCTTATTGGCCTGTTCGAAGAATCTTTGTTTCATTCTCTTTAAGTTCTTATTAATTTCCCATTGGTGTTCTGATTTCAACTGTTCTTGAAGCATCTTCAGTTCTGTTCTTATTTTTGTATCCGTGGGGTATAGCTTTAGTAGCTCTTCCCGTTGTTTTATTTTTAACATTACTTCTTGTTGTTTTGCTTGTCTTTTTTTCTTCATTTCCGTTCACCAGTGAATGAAATATCCCCGCATTACTGCCTTGCTTGCGTCCCAAATGGATTAAAACCATATTTAAAACATACACTCTAGAAAAATATTTAAAAGTTAAAACAATACAGTTTAAAACAGCGCAGCCCTCATAGCCTTTTTGTTAAAAGCCTTTAGTTCTCAAGGCCTGTCTGAATGAACAAGTCTTTGCCTGCCAACAGAAGGACAGCATAGAGTAGGCCGTTCCAAGCTTTCTAGAGAGGGAGTTCCAAAATCTCAGGGCAGCCATTGAGAAAGCCATCTCTTGTGTTCCTGCCAGCTGCAGCTGTGAAGGTGGTGGAACAGAGAAAAGGCCTCTCTTATGATCTCAGGGTCTGGGAATGCTGTTATGGAGAGAAACTATTCCATTATGGTCTGATTCTATGTAGAGCATGTAGCAGTATTGCAGGCGTGATGTAAGTGAAGCTTGTGTCGTCCTATATCAGAGGGGCTCCTGGGCATTTCCAAAATCTGAACATCTAGGTTTAAGGCTGGGTCCTGAAGAATCACCAAACTAGAGGCATGTGTACAGGCACACTGCAATTCCTAGTGTCTGTTGCTGGCCAGAAAGGGGCACTGCTAGCATGGTCTGGCTAAAGAGAAGACCCTTGCGTCCTAGCCCAAGTCTTAATTCTAAGAAATGATAATTACACATTAACTATTATTGATATGACACTTTTGATGGGAACATACAATCCATTCATCAATAGAGATCTCCTCACTGTATTTTTGTGGAATATTTTTAAACTGGTTTACCTAACAGTGTTGATCATCAGGACTGATCAACTGTATCACTATAACCACTGTTTGAAAGCCCATGTTATAGAATACAGCATGCATAAGTGAAGCCAAACATAAAATAGCACTCTCTTCATTTTATACCAAATGAAGACTAAGATCATAAGTTAGTTTTCATGTGTATCTGAATGCAATTATCATTTGGTAACTTCAGTTTGTGAAGGTTATATTCATTATATGATGAGCAATCCTAGATCTGTGCCCATTGTGATTGTGTGCCTTCAGGTTGGCTCTGACTTTTGGCAACCCTATCATAGGGCTTTTTTCATATATTTATTTTAAAAGAGATTTGCCCTTGCCTTTATCTTAATCTGAGAGTGTGGTCTGCTCAGGGTTATCCAGCGGATTTCCATAGCTAAACAGGAATCTGACTCCTGTTATCCTGATGTCCTGGTTGACCACTCAAACCATGCTAGCTCCTGGATCAGTGCTTGCCATCATCTAAAATATATACTTCTAAAGCTATATGGGGCAATTATGGTTCATATGATGCTGAACAACTTTGAACTTGGTTCCTTTTAAATGTGATTTCATTCTTGGACCTGAGACCTAGATGCTTTCATTGTTCTTATGCTCAGTCAGTCATTCCTTTGGAGACATTTAAGTTCTTTGTCACTAAGTTCTTTGCCATTCTGCATATTGGACTAGGTGGATCAAGTGTCCGGTCAGCAAGCTATTTGTATGCTAACATCCTATTTTTTTAGATGATGTTATGTATTAAATATAGCTTGGGAAACTACTTAAAATATGGCATCTATGAATAATGTTGTGGCTATTATACAGAACTTCAGAAGTTGCTTTGCAAGATCTAACTGCTAGCTGCTTCATTACCAAGCCTACAGTCTGTGCATTCAAGCTAGGATCTTCCTTCCTGTAGAAGGTGTTGTGTAAGAGAATAATGAATGAATAGCCCTTTAATGCCGTTTCTAGAGTATGAACCAAAACTGATCAATAAACCATGAGCACCAGAGGAATTTGCCTTAAATGCTAGATTTCCTTTAATTAACTACCATTTTCCACAAAGTGGTCATGACTTCTGTGACCATGACACCAATTAAGTAATTCAGCAGGAGGCAGGGGGAAAAAAATCACTAGAAAGCACAGAAAAGCACCAAATGGGGTCTGCTAATAAGCAACATGGAATCCTGCAAATAGCATGCTTCTGAATTTTGTTATTTTTAGATATCAGTTTGAGAAGCTGAACAGAGAGTTTTCATTTGTTCCTTAACTCCCTGAGTTGAAAGTGCATTTCAGTATTTGAACCAATATTAATACATTTTTATATATATAGGAAGAGATTGTAGCATAATAGCCTAGTTCAGTTAAGTGTATGCCTTCCCCGAGGAGCAGAATCGGTTTTGGAAACAAAACAAGATATTATCGCTCTTCTTTTTGAGCTTCTCTCTGCGTTCTGTGGGTTTTTAAGTAAAACTATTTAAAGGATGGACAAAGCTATTTAAAAGATGGAGAAATTGTTCCGTTTCTAGTCTGCATCAGTTATACAGGTATTTGTTTATAAATCTATACTCTTTCAATTTGTGCATTAATTTAAATTGTTTAAAAATCTGCATGAAATTGTATTTTAAATACATATTTGAATGCATATTCTTAAAAGTCTTTTCTTACAGAAAGTATGTTTGTAAATGTACTTTCCAAAGTACACTTTCTAAATGTTGTTGTTGTGTGCCTTCAAATAGTTTCTGACTTATGGTGACCCTGAGGTGCACCTGTCATGGGATTTTGTGGGGCTGAGAGTGTGTGACATGCCCAAGGACACCAAGTAGGTTTCCATGGCTGAGTGGGGAATCACACCCTAGTTGCTAGGGTCACAGTCCATTGCTCAAACCAGTACACCACTTTCTAAATACACATATCCAAATATATTTTGGTGCTTTTTTGAGCCAAATGAAATTTGGTAAGTACAAAATCTGAAGGATAGTCGTGTGTCTATTAGCACATTAATCTGGGAAGTACTCGTGTGTTCCTGTAAAAATTCACAAAGATCAGATTCCTCAAGCATTCCTGTAACAATCAGGAATCTATAAAATATTTATAAAAAGGAGGCCTATAATTGACAAGCGTAGTGGGAAGGTACTCTCTACTAATAATTTCTCTATTAATGCTACCCAGTATGATGGTTGCTGCTTCCCGCCCATTGACTTGAAAATGTCCACATTCTTAGAAAACCTTTCATTTTATTTGGATTATATCCTCTCTTACTCTGGATTTCTGTCTCATTTCTTCTATTGAAACCATAATTAGAAATTGGAATGTTAGCATTTTTTTTAAAGGAATATGGTGGAGTATCATTAAACCTATTTGGAAGAAAACTGTTCTTCTATTAAAGGTGTCTATTAAAAATGAAACCAAGCCATTTGATTTCTACAGCTATAACTGTTACTTAGCCAAAAAATCAGAGAAGTGAAATGTTTCCATTCTTTTTTCCCTGGAGTTGTATTTGATTTACAAGTCAGTGTCATGGGTATTTATTAAAGAATAACCACTGGGAGGCAAGAGAACAGAACTGACAAAAAAATTGGTAATTACAGTGTTTTAAACCAGATAACGTGCTATGCACAACTGGTAACAAAGAAATGCATGCCTATCTATATATTTTCATCTCTGATAAATTTTGTGTTTATATATTCTATCCCTGCATGATGGCCTATACCCAGACTGTATTCTCCCTCTCTTGCCTGTCAAATTCTTTGCAGGGGTTTCTCAGAAACCAAAAAGAAAACATTTCTAAGTATCCCAAACTAGAGTACTAGACTACTGAGATCTATCTAAAAGAGCATCCAGGGGTTCATCTTAACTCTTTTTTTAAAAAAAAGCTAGAGATCCAGTAGTTGGAATAATAAGGCACTCTGAAGCAAGAAAAAGGACTGGCTGTTGAGATGTCTGCAGCTGAGCACTGGAAGGGGCTCAGGAAGCTCAGTTAACACAAATCCTAGGCTGCAAGACTCTGTGCTCACCTCTAGACCTTGCAGTGGCGCCAGCATTTCTTACTGCTTTTTGCAATTCATCTGCTAGTGCCTGGTCTTAGACTGCGTGTGCTTTGGCTCTTGCCAATACTTTTGTCTGTTTGCTATTGTAGCTTGACTTGTTTTAGCTTTATGTGAATCACACTCACCTGATTTTCCTGGATCCCAATGGGACTCTCTTTGACACCTATTTATTTTATGACAGTTTCTTTGATTCACCTGGCTTGATTTGTCCATTTGATGTGTATAACCTTGATATCTTGACCTCTGACTGTTAAGATCTTGCTATTAGGACTCATCCATCCTGTAAAAAGATAGGTGAATGATGAGTGAAGTCAGGTCTCCAGAGAAGGAAGATCCAACGGACACTTTGGCTGGGAAGCCATTTATACTAGGAAGCATGGGCAGCCCATTAGCATAATATAATCTGACCCTAAAACATTCTAGCATATTTGGGTGCCCAATCCACCACTTCAAACAGGTTTCCCACTCTTGGTTTGAATGTGAGAGAGGAGGAGCAGGGTATCTTTAGTGCTGTGATTTTGGGCAGATGTATTTATCATGCTGGAGTTGGACATTCCAGGTAAGAAAGGCAAGACAGCAGTTCAGTGCTTCCATCCCTCAAGATTCAAGGGGACATGTTAGCTTGCCCTCTGATATGTTGGTACTGCTCCTGAATGCCAGATCACCTCATGATAAACAAACCACCTTCCGCAACTTGATTCTGAATGAAGTAGTTGACTTGTTGTTGTTGGGAGTTAGAGTTTCCCAGGGTGTTAGCTGTTTGGTAGAAATTCTTTGAAAACTAAAACTCTTTGGAATCAGCCTTCCTTTAGCAGGGTAACAGAAAAAGCATGTCACAATTTCTGTGTGGCTTCCCTGAACTGACACTGACTTAGAAAGCAAAACAAGGCAGGCAGTTGCGGGCTACAAACTTAGTAAAGTTTACTAATGAATTTTACAATTTCATATGCATTAGAGAGACTAGATCCAAATTAGCTAGCAAAAGATAGATAAGATAATAGCTTCATCCTTAACTCACCATCTTCTTGGTGGAGAGGCAAAGCATGGTCAGAGGGAAGGAAATGGAATGTGATAACTGAAGCCCCTGTCAGAGCTGCTGATGACGAGCAGCAGCTGTTGGTCCCTGTTGCTCAGGGTGGAGATGACGAGCAGCAGCTATTGGTCCCTGTGGCTCTGGCTGGAGATGAGTCCTGCAGCTCAAGAGCTCCCCCTGCTGCCACGGACTAAGCAAGCTTGGACGTTCCTCTGACTGCTCCTTTAGGGCAACAGGGATCTGATTCTGAAGATGCTTTGGAGCCTGTGTCAATCAGCCCACAAACAAGGCGGAGACTCAAGAGAGCTGAGCAAAGGGAGGCTTCCTTGATTGAGTTCAAGAAGCAGTGACTAGCCACACCTGTGTCTTGGGTTATATAACTGCCTGCCTGGAAGCTTTCCTTTGCTTGTGGCAAACTTTCTACAAGCCCTCTCCTTGCTTCCAGCATCTGGCTCCAGACCCCTGGCTTTTGGAACTCTGACTACGGCTTTTGCTTGTCACTCTGGCTTAGGTAAATGGACTTCCCTTGAGTAAGTGCTTCCTTGACACCTCCTAGCAGGACTCTGCTAGCTCCCCCACTCCCTTCTCCGGGCTGTCTTGCCACCCGGGTCCCTGACCCTGTCATGGAAGTAAAAATGTCGAAGCGGGCGAAGAGAGAGAAATCTGAGAAGTGTGGTCTTTTATGTAAGGCCAATGACCCCAGGGTCTATACTGGGTTATGTGGTCTCATCACCTGATTACCACAGTAGTGCATTTAAATAACACAAAGAGCAAGACTGAGGCTTTAGATGAGAAGGCAGTGGGTTTTGACATGCAAAGGAAAAAGAAACTCTAAGCTAGCTAAGCTGCTGCTGCCCTAGAACAAGAGAGAAGAGAGAGAGAATGCCAGAACTTTCCAATAGTTGTGTATTACAGAAGCCTGAATGGATGAGTTTGGCAGCTTGGCAGTGTTAATCAACTAGACACTCTGTGTAGCACCTATTTGGTTGGAAAGCAATGAAGGAGAAGTTTCCATCATCCATAAGCATTCTATCATGAGAAAACACACCCACCCAGGCACCATTTTGAGAGCTTGTACTGGGCCAGAGAAGCAGAATAAGGTTTCTGCTGGAGTATTGCTCAGTAGGCTTCTTTCCTGAGTTGACTTAGATGGTCTCAGAAGTTGTGAACTCCCAGGACTGTGGTTTTGGGGGAACTTCAACATACATGCCAAAGCTGTCCTAATGAGACCAGCTCAGAATTTCATAGCTACCATGACAATCATGAGTCTGTCTCAGTACATCATTGGTCCAAGGCATGATGCAGGACATACCTGGATCTGGTTTTTGCTGTCAGTGATTTCATTTTAGAAGGGGTTGCAACAACTCCATTGCCGTGGTCAGAACATAGTGTGTTATTGAAACAGCTTTAGTTTCTCGGATTGATGACCTACTCTGAGGAAAAGACAGAGAGAGTGCTACTCCTCTGGTCTTCCTGAATTTATCAGCAGATTTTGATACCATCATCATGGTATCTTTCTTGACTGACTCTGTATGATGGGAGTGAGAGATACTGTTTTAAAATGGTTCCACTTCTATCTGCAGGACCAGTTCCAGAGAGAAGTATGGGGGAATTTCTGTTCATCCTCTTGGCTATTAAGCATGGGATGCCACAAGGTTCCATCTTACTTCCTATGCTCTTTCATACTTTATGAAGCTGCTGGGTAAGGTTAAGGACTTTGGAGCTTGATTGTTCTTTATCATTCAAGTCAGCTGAGACTGTGCAGGTGCTGGACCAGTGCCTGGATACTGCAATGGGCTGGATGAGGCAAGCTGAAGCTGAATTCCAATAAGATGGAGACTGTGGATTGGTGGTTCTTGGGTTTAGGAACTGGGTAAACAGCCTGTCTTGGATGGGGTTGCACGCCCTGTGAAGGGAGTGCTCTGAGGTCCACCTCTGTCATTGAAGACCTAAGTGGACCCAGGTTGTCTCAAAGTGGTTGAGGCCAAGTTCAGTTGGTGCATCAGCTACAACAATTGCTGGACAGAGGTAACAAAACCGTAGTAGTTCATGTACATAATTAGATTATTGTAATGCTCTGTATATGGTACTGCCTTTGAAGAAGACTAAAGAGATGAAGCTAATAAAGATACTGTAGCTTGACTGATGACTGGAATATCATATAGGCAACAAACAATACCAGCTTTATAAAAATTGTGTTAGCTGCCAAAATTCTTCCAGTCTGATTCAAGATGCTTGTGATGTCATTTAAAGCCCTAAATGACTTGGGACCCTGAGTCTTGAGGGAGTGTTTTTGCCCAAGGACTGAGGTCTGTTGGTGGGGACCTCTTCTCTGTCCCACAAATGAGATCAATACACTGTGTGGGGACATGAGAAAGCTCCTAATTGTGGAATGTTCTTCCTTTGGAGAACTAATTGGCACCAACACTGATTTCTTTTAGGCACCGAGTAAAAACTTGGTTGCGTATTAAAGCCTTTGGGCCTCACTGATTTTCTCAAATACTAATAGGAATAGTTTAAAACTGTTTTATTTTTTAAAATGAGTTTTCATTAGCTAATTATGTTAAATATAATTTTAGCTTATTTAAGTTATTTGTTGCAAACTGTTTTAACCTGTTCCTGTTAATTTTACTTGCAAGCCACCCTGAGACCTTTCAATATAGATTGGGGTAGAAATACAATCATTTATTGTTGTTATTTTCCATCAAGTCGACTTAGTTTGTGGTCACCCTGTGAAAGAGAAACCTCCATCTCACTCTGTTATCAGCAGCGCTGCTCAGGCCTTGCAATCTCAGGGCTGTGGCTTCCTTAACTGAGTTTGTTCACCTGTGGTGTGGACTTGCTTTAATCTTATAAAGCATTAATGTCTTTCCTAACGATTCATGTCTTCTCATGCTATGTCCAAAGTATGACAGTTTCAGTTTACAAAGAAATAGCCATGTTAGCATCTTGCAGCATAAAAAAAGAAGGAAGCGCGCGTGGGGGTGTGTGTGCATGGAATGTGGCAGCACTCTTAAGACTAACTGGTTTATATTTTAGCTGGAGCTAAATTCCCTTCCTGAGATGTAGAAGTAAGTGATAGTGATAGTAAGGCTTCAGGTATAAAGCATATTTATGCAGTTGTGGAAGTCAGATAGAATCTAATAGGATCTAGAAAAATGCAAATCATGTCCCTTGCCCTAGTCGTTTTGGCTTCTTTTAGAGAAAGTTCAGGCTCGATTTCCTTTTGTTACCTTTTTTGCACTCCATGGTATCCATAGACCCCTCTTACAGTACCAATAACTGTAATAAAACAATGTCTGGAGAGTAGTGAGAAGCAGTGAGGGGAATGCTGTCTGGGAAAAAAAGTCTTGATGGGATCATGTGTGGCTTTCAGTGGTTTAAGTATACAAACAGAAGAAAAACTTGATTTACCTGCACATAGCTGGGATCTACATTACAAGAAAGTGAAGAAAAGACAGAAATACATGCTAGTGATGATTCACTGAAAATCGTATTTGGTTTGGCTCTCAAAGCACTGAGCTCACAGTTTCTGTGTATCATTCTATGAGGATCTGACACTTCTGGAGTTAGTCTCATTTTCTTCTGTCCTTTCTTACTTTGTTTGTTACATGATGCTAATGACCTAGAGAATTCATTTACCTTATGTAAATATGATCAGTTTTGAAATGTATGTGAAGTTTGAATGAAATAAAAGGATGGTAATCTTATTTATTGTTTAAAAAAACCTAAGGAACTTTGAAAAATTAATCTGCAGTATGTGGTAGATTAATGTGTTTAATTACTCATTATGCAGATCTTGCTTCCTACTTAGGAATTAAATTAATTAGGTCCTATTCTTGCAATCTCAAAGAGATTAATTGATGCTTTGCAATAGGAATGAAACTTAAGACATCCAGTGTAAATTCTATAAATGTAGACTGGTTACTGTAAAATCTAAGGACCTACAGCTGTCTAGAATTTCTGTGAAAGCTTGAAATGCAAAAGCAAACATTCTGAATACATAAGCATGACAAGCTGGGACAATAACTTGTCAAATGTCTTAAATAAAATTAGCATAGGAACTCAAACAGATTTAAATTTCATAGTAGTGGTAATCATTCTACATGCTGTTAAACTTGACTTTGATGATAAAACAATGTCATTGTCACTGTATAGTAGTTTAAAACTACAAAACTTATATAACTAATTTCGCTGAATTTAGCAGGACGTATATACGACTAAACATGTCTATGGTCTGATAAATCTCAAAGCAGATTTATATTTTGCCTATTATAGGGATGGAATGAATAGTTTCAAATATTGGAAAAATAGTAAAAAAACTGGTTTTTTGGATGTTAAGAAATCCTGAAGAGAGGACGCTTGAGTGACAAGAATCTTCGCAGTTTGAGACTTATTCTTCACAAAGTTTGCAAGTGAGTTTTTTGTGCAGAAAACAGTATTTTCTGTGCAAGAAATGACATTTTCTACATGGAAAACAATTTCTATAATTCCTGTGCAGAAAATGCTGTTTTCTATGCAAATCAACCAGGTATGAATTTTATCCAGAACAAGTTCCCAGCTACAGTTTATTTTTTCTATGCAGAAAACATTCCCAAGTTGTAACTGGGAATTTGTTCTGCATGAAGTTCATACATGATTGTTTCCTGTACAGAAAATGTTGTTTTCTATGCAAATCCACCATGTGCAGATTTTACACAGAACAAATCCGCAATTACAGTGGTTTTTTTTTTTCTGAGCAGAAAGCAATATTTCCTGCACAGGAAAAAAAATATTTCCACATTGGAATGTTATTTTCCATGCATAAATATTGTGTCCTGTTCAGAAAATGCTGTTTTCTGCTCAAGGCAATCATGTGTGAATTGTGCACAGAGCAAGTCCTGAATTGTGAATAACTTTTGAAAACTGTGTGGTTTTTGAAGTCTTTCTTACAGCAGGAAGAAAATTGCTACCTTCAAGAAGAAACTTAGTGAAAAAAATTACATCTGTAGTCTATTACCACTTATCAACCTGTAAACCTACTTTCTTGATTAGTCATTGAACTGAATGCTTTCCGTGCCTCTCAGCTTGCCAATTTTTTAGGCTTTCCTTTTTTTATCTGCAAGTCATTAAAGTGGTGCCTCTAAGGGAAGAGAGTGATGCTGGGACAGATTAAAACCTTTAGCCTTGGGGATGTGGCATTTTCTTCCTTTTTTTATTTACCAGTATATTCACACAAATAAGTAAACAGACAAGGATTTAAATAAGCTGATTACTCAACCTTTCTACTAATTTTTATTACTAATGTATTGCTATTTATTGGTCTGTGTTTTCTAGCTGTGCTTCTCAGGACATTCCCCAGCTTCTCTTTTTCCTATACTGCAACTAGTAGCTCCCCTTCCTTTCACATCCTTACTTTCTGCAGCTAGCCCCACTAACTAACAATGGCTTATTATATAGTACTGGGAGGCAGGAAGAAGAAAGGAAGAATTTCTGGTGGAGGAACTAAGCCTGACTCAACCAGAGTGGAAGGTGGGGCTGGCTGGCATTTTACTTCTTCTGATTTCCTTTTCGTGGTGGAAGAGTTTTCCTTGTTTTTCTTTTTCTCCCCAAGTTGCCATAGTTTTCCCAGTGTTCAGACACAGGAGGCAAAGATGGGGCTTTGGGTGCGCTTGAACAAAAACTTTCCCTTAGGCATGTGACATTTCACAGATGAAAACGTGTGTAGACAAGCAATATTAGAGTGAGGTCAAGATGGCAAAGGTAATTAATGAGGAATAACAGACAAGCCTCCTTTTGCCTGAGCCTACTGGGAGGGGAAAGGTTCCACCCTTCCTCTCCTTCCCTTCCCTGCTGAGTTAACTGATTGCAAACTACTTTTGCACTTCGAACTCAGTTTGTAGCTGTTGAAGCAAAATGAAGTTGAGGAGTGCAATCTCTCTGTGCAATCTCCGTTGCAAGTTGCTTGACAGTTTTACATCTAATATCCAAAGTCATTCCATTTACATGCTAATTGGATACTGAACTTGCATCAGAAAAAGATGTTTCCTATGCAGAAAATGCTCTTTTCTGTAGGTGAATTTTGCGTGGAATAAATCCCAAACTGTGAAGTCCCATTGGTTCCAGATTCTTCTCATCCGGGTTTCTCGATATCTAAGAAACATGGCTTTTTTTAACCATTTTTGGAATATTTTCAAATATCTTTTCCTCGCCTATGTTACAAACTTCTAGAATGCAGCATCACCCTTCTTTTCTATTTCCCAGCTCCTTACTGAAACCAGTAAATCACACACTTATGAGACAAACATTTCAAACAGATTATCAGCAATACAAATTCAATTTATATTCTTAGGAAAGTGCTTCTGTAATAGGTTATATACTTAAACATTAAATATCTTCTAAATATGATGCCATTTGTTTTTTAAGCATTTTCATACTTTGTGTACAAGCAGCTGGAACAAAGTTTAGGCATGAATAATAGTGAGATAATAGAAACAATTAAACAGCAGTCTTTAACCTAATTACTAGAGGTAATCCTGCTGAATCAAGTGGGACTTCCTTATACATAAATAAGCTATGGATCTTAATGTATGGCTTCCACATACATTATCATCATATCTCTAATTATATGCAGCATTTTTCAGGATGAGGCTGAAAGAGATACATACACATTGTTTAAATCTTAAAAGAGATTATTGGTTCATTTTAGATTTTTTCATAATGTTGCAAATACTGAGGACTACCAGATCAGATAGTTATTACAGGTTCTAGGAACAAATCCTGATCTTCTTGATAAAATGTTTGGCATCTTTTAATCAAGACTAAGCTTCTGACCACTTCCCCATACCATCTTAACATATTGTGTTTGCAGTGGATCCATTTTTTTAGAATATGTGCTAAACTGATAGCTGTGTATTATCCTCAGTTCTCATGTAGAGAATTTTACATTTCCCTTCAACTTCCCAAAGAACTAATTGGATCCATCTCTCCAGAGCTTGAAAGGTTTTTAAAAAATGTATATATTTTCATTACTTGTCACAGTGTTTGTAAAGTAAAACATTGCTGTTATTCGTTGCAATGATGGAATGTAAGACCTGTTCTGTTATTTTTTTCATGGCTTTCTCATTGCTTTATTTTTGAAATGTGACTTAGATTGGTACTCAGGTTGCAGGTAAGAGACAACCTATACTAGTTTCATTATTTTCAAGGTTTGCAACTCCCATATCAAACTACTTGTGCTCTTCAAAAGAATTCTGGTTCATCTTGAAGAGATAAGTGAAGGTAAAGTGAGGAAAACAAAACAATATCAGTCAGCCAATTGTGGCTGCTGGACAATTTTTTTTTCCAAGCTGGCAAATCAGTAGTGACTAGCCAAAGGCCATCAACCCATCCTAAGGCTGGAAGTACTAGAAAGTAGCAAGAACTCAACATGTTCTGAGGCAGAGAAGGATAGGAACTGTTCATAAAGGCGTGCCTCACTCGTCCTGTGTCCCATACATGTCCAGTGATCATACTAAAGTGTTGACCAAGCAGTGCAGAAATTCTGATGTGAGAATTGATATCTGAATTTAAAAAAATTACAATACATTTCCTTGTCAGGCAGACAGCAGGTACCGATCCTGCAGTTTTTTGTGGTCTCCTGAGCATCAGAAAAATCAAGTATAATCCCACAGGTAGTAAAAGAGTAGTTCTGGGCCGTTAGAATGTATTGTATTGTACAATGTTACAACCTCTTCCCATCTTATCTTGCATACATAAACTGAATCATGTCTCCTGGTCTCATTCCTGACCTACATATGTTCAGCCAAATACCACATTGATGTTTATGTTCTACATGCAAAGGATTCAAATTATGAGTACAGGTTCTATATATATACAATTATATGAGTTTAGACTCATTGTTATGTATGTTCATGGGTCAGAGTAGAATTGGTGGACACATGGAGGTTAGAAGGCCTGTTGAGGTAGCACGAACTTGACTTTTCTTCCTCATGATTACGAAGATAATGTGATAAGAGTGTTTATATCGGATCATAAAATATCTGACATCAAGCATAGCTAGTTAGTTGAACTACTGAACCATTATTTCCATTATCATTATCTTATTTCTATTAGACAATTATGGGAGTAAGCAAACAAGTTAATGCCTTGAAATTGTGAATTAATACAAAGTGCTTAATATTGTAATTATTTAGTCTAGTCCAAATGCCTTTATCATTTTTTAAGTGGAGAAATGGGATATCAATTCAATTCTTTCCTAATAATTTTCCCTGCTTGTGTCTGTATGTGTGTGTCTCAACCGCAGCCCTCAGTCCATGAAAGTTAGTTACTTGAAATTGGATATGCATAGTAAAGAAACCTTAGATAAATTGCCTAATTTGATTTTTAAAAAGTTTAATTGATTTTGGATAATTTAAATATTTATATAGCCTGCAGTACAGTCTTCAGTCACTATCTAGCAGACTTCTGTAACCATCAAAGAGGAAGCAGAGCTTAGCATATTCATTTCTCTACAGAAACTCTACACAGCCAGAGGCATGGGCCAAAGGCATGGCAGGGAAAACAGTATGCCAGGCACAGTGCTGTTATCCTCTGCAGGGTCCCTGAATTCTTCAAAAAGTTGAAATAGACAATCTCTGGTGTCTGGTAAGGGAGGTGAGAGCAGAATTAATAACGGGAAGGCTGAATGAGCACTGGGAGAGAATGAAGGAATGGCAATAAAAAGGAAAAAGGGAATGCAAGTTGTAGAAAAGAGAAAAAGAATAGGAAGACTACTAGAGTTGAGGCTAAAGGAGCAACATGTAGCTGGCTAACGAAGAGAAGGAGCACCAGGATGGGTCTGTAATTGAGGGGAGATGGAGACCACCTGGATTAGTGAAAACATAGGTGGATGGAATGGAAAGAGCGAGACTAAGGCTTCTTTAACTCATGTATAGCTAAATATTTATGCTAGTTAATAAAGAAAGAGGAAAAGCCACCCTCTCAGAAATCTGTTGTTTGATTTTAAAATTCCACTTTAAAAAAATGTTAATATTCAGTGGTATTGTCCGTGTAAAACAAATGAAGGAAAATCCATCCCTTTCCTTTTGGGAATATGGCAGATGACAGCCCCAATTGCTCTCTTAATGCTCAGATCATGTGGCCAGCAGCATAGCATTCTGTAGGTTGAATGAATGTCACCTCCCACTGGAGTTGGAAACTAGTTAATTTCTTTTCAGGTTCACTCACTCACTTGGATGGGATTCTTAAGATGACAGAGTAGAACTCTTTGCATGAAATATTTATGACAGTTTAAGAGGAAAGCTCAAAAATCATTATAGACCTTATTTTTTAAATGCCAATTTCAGACAAAAGAACATAAGTTTTTGACACTGTCACTATTATGGATTCAAATTTATATAGTAGTTCAGTATCTTTCAGTAATAATTTTAGAGTAAAACAGACCAATATTGTTTCTTTTCTCAGTCTCCAAAGCTTGCAATCAGTTGCAAAAGATTAATGAAAGTCATATGCTTTGCTAAGATCCAGGCTAAGCTAGTCATGTTCTGTTTCCTTTGAAATTAATATATCGGGTTAGACTGGGTGTGTTTATAGATATAATTACTAATGTACATTTTCACCTAAAAAATAATAAGCTTGCTTTAAGCAGATATAAGGAGCCTATATTTTCTTTAGGCTGTGAGAGTATATCTTATAATTTGAATCCACAGTGATGCCTGCAATAAAAATATGTTTTACAAGCACAGGCATTGCACTTAGGCAAGCTAGGGTAGTATTATTACTTTAGTACTGATTAGAAGTTACATAATGTCATACATTTCACTCTGCTTGACTTCCATCAAGAAAGGGGAATTTTGAAGTAGTGACAATGGATTTTTCATAAGAAAGCAAAGTAATTTTAAAAAATTACAAGTTTTTTTTTAAAAAAACAGAGGTAAATGAATAGGTGTTTCAAACAAAAAGGTTACAGACAAAAAATTATATAGGGTTGAACCTAACAACTTGGGGTGTGAATATGTTTACTTGTTTCTGGTTTTTTTTCCTAGAAGAAACATTTAATAACAAAGGGTATCTAATTTTGGTGCTTCATTCCCCCACACCACAAAAACACTATTCCTGTGGGTGGAGAGTTCATGCTGAACAGTAAAGGAGATGATGTGATTGTTTTCAGTCACTGAAAATCAAACACATTTTCAGCTAGCTACAGAGGTGTTGTAGAAGCATTTTCCAATAGAGCAAAACCACATTGGATACAACTCTGTGTTGATTCTGTGGGAAAATTCCCTAAGCTGAGTTCTGCTCAGGAGCCTCAAGCCATTGAGAAGCAGTGCAATCTCAACTTATTCCACCTTATCATGGGAGGTGAATAGCCTTTATCCACCTCCCATGATGTTGGAGGATCCCTCAGTATTCAGAGAAGAGGCCATTTCTGCACTACACTGTTATAGTGCTATTATTCCATTTTCAACATCCTGCGGAATTTGGGGGTCTGTAGTTTACTGAAGGCAAAGAGCTCTCTGTCTGAGAATTCTAAATGCTGCTCCCTAAACTGCAAACTCCAGGATTCTGCACGAGATTGAAAGTGGAATAATAGCACTATAACGGTGTAGGGTGGGAACGGTCAGAGTTTTGAATGTCATAGGGTACTGCAGTCGGACCAAAAACTGGCAAAGATTATCTCTTTTCCTGTTCTACTAGTGAAAAAGCTCCAGTGGATCAGAAGCCTTCTGCAGACAGGAGGAACCTTCCACTCACAGGAGGAGAATTCAAACTATTTTTTTACTTGCCTTTCTATATGACCCCACTAATCCCTTAGCACATGATTAAATAACTAAATAGGACCACTAATTTCATCATTTGTACACTTCTACACATTTCTACATCCTGTAATCCATCTTTTTTATTATTTTAAATGTTTTAAAAACATAAAGTAAAAAAGTAATTTGAAATGTTCATCAACCAAGAGTATACTGTCCAGTGAAGAGACTCATCATTAGGAAAAAGGAATAAACACTTTCGAAAGCAACACATCCTTCTCCAAAAAACAACCTATTTGACGTGTCTTTATACAATAAAAATATTTATTGATAAGAGTGTCAACATTCTTTCTCAAAGTAGAAGTATTATCATCATGACTACAGTAATGTAAGTTCTTCAAGAATAACTTCTTAAAACAGCATCTTAAAATGTTTGAAAATACACTTTTGGATGCAGTTAGATTCTAGGATTATAGGACCCACTCCATTAGTAAAAATCCAGGGAGATATTCACTAAATAAGGATTTCGTATGCACCTCTCATCTAGGAAATATTCTTTGTAGTTTGTTTTTAGTCATACAAATAGTAGATTTATCAAACCAGATAAAAAATTCAAGCAATGATTTAAGTATTCATAACCATACAGAAATAAAAACTCATAAAAATTGTTGTAGAGCTCAGAATGTTTTTTTAAAATCTTGCTGCATTCGCGGTAGTTGTTACTTTTTGAAAATGTAGGCATTACTTTTTGTTTTTCTCATTACAAAAAAACCACTGTAACGTTACTAACTTCTAACCTTCATTTAAAAAAAAAATCTTAAAAAAAGTAGATATGACCGAAAATAGACAATCTTCCCATGGCCCTAAAAGGAAAATATTTTAAGTGTAATGAACATTAAGTCCTAAAAATAGCATGTTCACATTATTGTTAAAATGTGGAAAGAAGAATATCATTATACTCTTACTGCAAAAACTAATCTGTTGAGATTATGCCATTACTTGCAACACATTTCTTCTAAGCTTTGTGTCTTTAATAACTATTTTAGCACTTCTTTGCTTTAAATTATAAGTAGGAATGAGCTACAAATGACCTAATGTTTGGACAGTTGTCTCATAATGTGAAAACCTACACTCTTGGATCACTTTGGTTTATCCTCATAAAAGTGTTGCACAACTGCAGACTTTGTAAAAAGTTCTAGTTCCCATGGAACTAGAAATGCAATGAGCTGAGGAAACACACTGAAGTGGAAAGTGCAAGAATTAAGGTGTGAGAATTAAGATTCTCTCCAACGCCCCATGGA
Organism: Cyclura pinguis; assembly: GCA_030412105.1. Classification (NCBI taxonomy): domain Eukaryota; kingdom Metazoa; phylum Chordata; class Lepidosauria; order Squamata; family Iguanidae; genus Cyclura; species Cyclura pinguis. The sequence goes on from CM059601.1 coordinate 97,801,959, forward strand.
TCCAGAATGTTTCCTTTGCTTCAGGGGATTTTATAAGAACTGCAGAGAATTAAATCAGCCTCTGTCTGCATAGCTTTTCCTCGGATACATTTTTTGTCAGCTACAGTACAAGGGAATACTGGCAACTATTGAATGAACAGTGAAATGTCTTCCAGAACTTTTAAAAACAAAAGGCTATATATAATTTAAAATGAACGTTAGGACATAGTTTCAGATTATCATTATAGTACAAACATTTTCTTTATTTCAGAATACAGGAATTATCTTCATGATTACAAATGTTTTAGGAAAAGTAAATATATCTATATCTATACTTTTTTCCCCCTAAAAATCAGTTTCTCCTCAATCCTGAAACACAATTATTGCCTTTCCAAGTAGTTAAAGTAATACTACAACTATAAGGAAAACACACACGACTATCTCTGTGATACTCAGCTTCACAGACATTGCAAACAAAACTAAATGCAAGTTTTAATAAAGTATTCTTTGCTTTGAAATCTGTGGCCAAAAAGTTTAAATACAAGAAGCAGCATCTTACTGGGGAAAAACTTTAGAATTGCTTAAAATAGATGGGACATCACAACCTTGATTTTAATTATTAGAAAGAAAAATTATTCACTTCTCCCCAGATTTCTCCAGAACTTCTGTTGTACTAAGGTGCACAATTGAAGGACACAGATGAGGGAATACATGACTGGTTGGAGGGAGGAGGTTGGAAAGATTATTTTGTTAGCAGCTACAGTATATCTTCAGTTGCAAGAAAATCTGTTTTCGCTGACACATGTAAAGTGAGGATAAATATGACTTGGCACTGGAGCATCTATAGTGCATCTAAGCAATAGAGGAAGAAAAGAGAATCTGACAGCATGGAGATGGTAAAAGAAATCAGACAGAAGTGCATGACTAAATCGTGAGAAAGGAAACATTTCGGACACATCTGATCTTGAAGTCTGGCTGATGGCTATGAATTACACATCACTGACATAATTTTCTTCTGTCTACTTTATAATCTGAATCTGCTTTGGTGGATAAAAAGAATTAATATTGTCAGTTCAGCATCACCACCTGCTTAGCACAGATTGTGTATAGCAGAAGACCATAGCTTCTCTTAAACAGGGGTTCAGTTGAAGAACTACACTCAGCAAGGCTTCGGTGATAATTAATAAAAAATACTTCAGAAACACAGCATATGGTGCCATAAATTATATACTCCAGCACTGTGAATATTAAATCCATTTCAGTCCTTTTCACTACTTTGGTCGTTGCCTGCTTCTGCTTTTCCATATGGTGCTGAGCAACAAGTCCTGTCATATACGAAACATTCAACCTCCTTTAAAATATACTTTTAACCAATGACCTCCATGCCTTGGTTGCCAGTTCTTTAAGTGTCTCTTATAGCTCTGTTGTTCACAGAGATTTACAAAGTAGTTTTTCTTGGGCTTGACCAAGTAGCCAGTGTGGTGGAAATTCACTTCCCTATGTCTTGCTCCAAATGGCAGCCCCTCCATCACCATGAAAATATTACACAGAGAATTGGTAAATTTGATCACTAGGGTAAGCTGTTCTGTGTGGGGAGTGTGAAGTGGAGCGCTTTCTGTGAGCAGAGCCCTTCCATCCCCAGCAAGTAGATTCTAGATCTTGCCTCCTGTCAAAACTCTGTATCTTAGAAGTCATGCCCACAGATCCATCTATTTCCCTTTCAAATGCAGGAATCCTTCCCCACCACTACCACCAGGTTTCTACTGGCATGAGCATTCTGTCAATGGAGGTTCTCCATTGAGAATCTCTCCTACCCTTCTCTGAAATTTCATGCATGTGAACTATACCCATTTATGTCAATTACATTTGGCAGGAAATCATTTGGTGAAGTGGATAGCACACTGGTGTCAAACATAAGACTGAAGTTGAAATTGCCACAGTATTATGTGTGTCATTATCTTGTCATTATCTCTCAAATTATGCGCTCATTATCACTTGCCCTAATTCATTGGGAAGGAAGATTATTAAGATGCTTTGGCCAAATCCAACACCGAGCAAAACTAATTAACATTGGTTGTTTGTACCCGGATTAAGTTAATCACAGTTTATTCCAACTAAAATGAATGATCCTTAAATCATTCATGATTTATTTGTGCTTTAGACCCATTTATTGGAATGGGTTTAGAGCATAGCTAACCTGGTCTCAGCTCATAGAGGAAACCTCAACCCAACAGCAACACTGAAAAGAGATGTGACAATACTTTGTAAGGATCCTAGGCCATTTCTGTGCTACCCTGTTATAGTGCTATTATTCTAGTTTCAACATCCTGTGGAATCTTGGGGTTTGCCATTTAGGGAGAGGCATTTAGAATTCTCAGCCAGAGAGCTTCTTTGGCCTCAGTAAACTACAAACCCTAGAATTCCACAGGATGTTGAAAGTGGAATAATAGCACTATGACAATGTAGTGCGGAAAGGTCCCCAATAAAACAGCAATACAGCATTCATATTTAACACCACAAAATAATTTGCATTTCTTATATTACTGGTGCTATCTCTACAATTAGGCAGAGTGATGCAGAAGATTTTCTAACCCCTTCCCTAACGTTAGATAATCCCTGTTTTCTTTTTATAACAAAGAATATGTCAGGTAACTTTTGCAACAAGGTGTTAATGAGGGTGCATAGGCAGAAAGACAGACCATTCACATAGCAATCTGCTGAGCTAGACGGGAAAGGTTTTGGCACACACATTTAGCTCACTCTGTTATGTGGACTAACAGAGGTGTCATGTTTAAGTACGTGCTGGTACATTTGCTGCTGTTGACGGCAGAAGGCCTCAGTGCACCAGAGCTGTAAAGAAAGTATCGGTGATGAGAGGAGGTGACCTAACGTAGATGAACTGTGTACTTCTTTGTGGCTTCGTGATATACTCTGCTTACATTTTCCAGTGATACACAGGAGATATTCCCAGAGCAGCTGTGACCTTTTCCAAGCCTAGAGGTTTTAAGCTGGAAGGTCTGTAAAATTCCAAAGCTAGTACAGAGTAGAAGGTAGGATTGTTGGACAGAAGAAAACGGTAGGAGTAGTTTTCCCAGGAAGAAATATAAGCTGTAAACTCTTCACTATGGGCTATTCAGACAGTGAAAGTGACTTTGAGGAAGAAGGCTATCTCTCTGGAAGTAGTGATGAAGATTACAGACTTGAAGCTGAAAAAGTCTCAGAGTTAGTGCTCACCAAATTATATTTTCCATAATGATTTTATGCTAGAGTTTGCAGGGGGTTTGACACTGAGATTATCTAGTGTTGCGTTGTAATAAAGATTTGGATTACACTAATAAAAAGGATTATTAATAATTTATTGCATGCTTGGAATTGGCATCATTTCTCACATTTTACCAATCTGCATAAACTGGCACTAACCTAGATGTATATTATAGAACAAGCCGAGCTGGGAAGACAAAGCAAGGGTGGTGGAAGATGTGACATCATGTTCTTGCACTGATATTTCCACACTTCGGTGGGGGAATATTTTTGTTATTTTTTAGAAACGTTTGCGTTTAGCTTTTAAATAATGTCTTGGAAGCATTATTACTGCTATTACTGTGTTAGAGTAAAAAGAAAGTTAATTGGCTATGAGGATATAAACTGCAGTGCATTTTAAAACAAAAAGAAGAGCAACATAAATTCTGTGATTTGCCTTCCTTCTTTGGCATCATAAAATCAATTTTCTTCAGGCAGTGTACATAACACCGTCTATATATTTAACCAAGGCACAGTACTGCAGGTACATATGCAGTGCGATATTAAACTGTGGCATTCTTCATATAGCCATGCTTTGTAGAGTTTATTTGCAGGCTTGCTCATACCATCGTGTGTGTGTGTGTGTGTGTGTGTGTGTGTGTGTGCGTGCGTGCGCGCTCCTTTAGGTCACCTTTCGACTAATGGTGACTTCACAAATTTCACAGTGTTTTCTTAGGCGAGGAATGCTCAGAGGTGGTTTTGCCAGTTCCTTTCTCTGAAATGTAGTCTACAGCACCTGGTATTTGTCGGCAGTCAGCTGTCCAAGTACTAACTGTAGTTGACCCTGCTTAGCTTCCAAGATCAAAGGGATCTGGTCCCTTTCTGGTATTTAAGTCCTTTTACCATCATACATACATAGTATTCTTTAAAAGTCATTGTACTACCAAAACAACTGATACTGTATTTTGATTTATAAGTCAGTGGTGTGACAGTAAGTTTTGAAGTGCCAGTATGTAGTTTCATGCTCCTATAGCCACAACCTCCAAAGAGAGTCCAAAAATGCAAGCAGCTGTGTTCTATATCTGTGGTGTGCACCCACATGTTTTGCACTTTTGGGAATCAGTTATGGAATAGTGATATTGCAGAAGGCAGCATAATGGTGTGACTAGTGCACTTTGTCTGAGGAGACTCGCATTCTTCTCATGTCCCTGATCCATCACTGAGTTCACCAGGTTCCTTCAGGCCAGTGCCTGTCTGAGACTAACCCACAATACACGTTATTATAAGCATAAAGTATATGGACATGAGATGGACCACACCAATGTGTATCAATTTGAGTTCACTGTAGGGCAGGTGGGATGCCAATGTGAATAACATTGAACCATCATACCATGCACAGCCCTCCATTTATGATGCTGGTGTGGCTTCTGTTGAACTATTTATAACATAATGGGCAGCAATCTGTTCTGATATACCTCTGAAACAATCAATTGAGATAAAGTACAACAGATCTTGTGTAAATCTAATGTGTCTTAAATGCCCATTTTAAGAAAAAAAAACATTTATTTTGATCAATGACAATAATTCACAACAACAGACAGATTCTGCAAAAAATTTACTACTTCCTAAAGTACTGCAAGGATTCCAGCTAAGCTTGGAAACTGAGAAAGCTGAGGTGGATTGCCAATATATCAAGTCAGAGAGTTCCAGCACTTCAGCCTGACAAGCCTGTCTCTACTGGAACACTATTTATAATGCCAAAAGGCAACATGTCATCAAAAGGACAGAAGTATTTCAGGCAACCCTTTTTTGTTGAACAGTATTTCTGTAGAAAATAATAAGAATTTTTTGAACAATATTGCATTTGGCATTCAAAAAGTGAAGTTGTTACTGTACAATATAGTAAAATCAAGGTAGAAGTCTCCCTCTATATATAATTTTCTTTTCAAACATGACAAATACAAATGGGATCTACAATGAGACTGTACAATGTGAGTTTTTTGTGCTTCAGTTTCCAATCAACTAGCCACAACCTTTCCGAGCATATGTTATTCTGCTCACTTTTTCCTGTCTCTCTCCCAACAAACAGGCATGTTCTGTGGCCACTGAGCATATTTAGGCCTTATTAGACTGTTTTTGGACCAGGGATATTTTTTCTAAGGGTAGTTTGTTTTGGACAAGGCACATCTGTAAACCTTGGGTTTCATCCAAGTCTGCTGACATCTCCCTCTTTTGCATGGATGGTGCAATTTTGTCTAAAGTTGGATTGTCACTCAGAAGTTGGTCCTCATTAAAATGTATTATATTTTCAGAATAACAGTGGTGTGAGGCAGGAGTTGGGAACCAATAGCCTACCAGATGTTAATGAATCACAGCTTCCACCAGCCCTCACCATTGGTGAGTCAGGCCAAGACTCGTGGGAACTAGTTTCTAACAACATCTGGAAAGCTACAAATTTCCTATCCTGGAGTAAAGGCCAAGGTACAAAAGATGTGGGTAGACTGAGGACTTTAATGGACCAGTCATCATCATTGTGATCAGATATGCACCACTTGTCCACAGAATTATGTGTGTTGACAAAAAGACAACATCACCAAAAAAGAAAATAAAACACAGTTTTGTATAAAAACTGCATGTGCTAACTTATACATGTACTTGGTGACGTAACTGTCTGAACAACTTCCTTGGTATTTTTTCTGTTCCTAAAATTGACGTGCAGATTATGCTGATGGGACTTATGTTTTTTATGTAACCTATGGTGCTGAATTAGTTTTTTTGCATCTTCTAAATGGAACTGCAAAATCACAGACAACAGTAAACAGGATAAATGAATATTTTAAAAGCCATATAAATGACTGAGCAGCTTATCTGCCAGGAAAATGACTTCATGTGTTAATGTTGTTTTATGAACATTTCTAAAGAGCTGTGAGATTTAAGAAGAAACATTAGTTTCTCTGTATAGAATAATAAATCATGGAAGCATAATTATCCTTTGCAAGGTGCATTAATGCGCTAATGTTTGTACTGTAGAGACAATTGGCAAATTGCTATGTGTAAAATATATGTTTCTGTCTTTTCAGGGAAGATGTCAGGACAGCCAACGTTATTGCAGCTGAAGCTGTTACATGCCTCGTCATTGACAGAGAGTAAGTATGGAGAAATTTTTATCATGTGATCATATCGTCTGCTCTCAAATTGATGTTCACTGTAGATCTCCATTAGTTGTTGAAGTATTAAACTTCCTACACTCAGAGGGGGGAAACAACCAATTTAGCAATCTGAGATTGGGGTCAGATAGACCCCCAGTTAAATCACAGTCTGAGATATATTTGATAGTGCACCAATATGAGTGAAGAATATATTAGGGATGGACCAAGCGAATGCGTGAATCCTCGAATCCTTCGCAAGGATTCGAGATTCACAGATCCAAATCCCTATGCTAAAATAGGCAAACTGAATCTTTCGAATCCACCAACCAAATAATTTGTTGGAGACCAGGATGCCTGAAAACCTGGGAGACCAGGACACCTGAAAACCTGGGTGACCAGACATACAAGGGGAGATGGCAAGTACATGACTTTTTCCCTTGGAGTAATAATGGCTTTTGCTAACAATTTCAGAAATTACATCCGGGGTTGTATTTGATATTTAAGTTCGGCACTATTTTCTGTGTGGAAAATCAATGGCATGTAGAAATACTGGGCTCAGTGAATCTGACGCTTATCAGAAGTAGTGGAGCAGAGGGCGAAGTCGCACAATCTCATCCAGTGATTGCCACATGTAGGCCAGTGTACCTCCTTCCACAAGACCAGTGCCTGGTTGTAAACCTATAGCTAGAATAGGATGAGAAGTCAAATGTCTGTCATGGTTTCTCATGAGCCACATGACAAACCACATGTAGCAGAAAGGAAAAGTTGTTTTTAAAAATTGGTGCCTCTAGGGCCTGCCAAAGGCCTGATTGGCTGGAAGGTATAGTCTTCTTGAGATTTCAAGGACAGCTGAAAGATTTCTTTGCATAGCTCCCTTGCAAAGCTCTTTCAGACACAATTCTGAAGTTTGTAGTTTTACAAGGTGTCACAGCCTTCTCTGCCAAAGTGTGCTGGTGCATCATCAAACTACAAACCACACGATGCCATAAGGAGCTATGCAAAGAAAAACCAGTTTTGACCTGGATTATCTCTGTATTGTAGGATGTGGCCCTTTTTTCAGAGGCAGGATAATGTGGGATTAATCCGCATTGTCCTGCCTGTATAGAAAGGGCCTTCATATCATTTTCAATCTGGGGAGATCCTGAGGCAAAACTATGACAATCGTCCTGGCCAGATTTCTTCAGAGGGAAGTTTGCTTTTGCCTAGGCTTTTGCTAAGGCTGAGAGAGTATGTCTTGCCCAAAATTATCTTTCTTCCCTTGCTTTTAACCCCTTTTTTAAAAAAAGGATTCAAAAGATTCGAGAGTCGTGGCTTCCCAGAATGTTCCAGGGATTTGCATCTAGGTTTGCATTTGGAAAATTCTGGATTCGTCCCATCCCTAGAATATATAGTTGCATTGGAAATTTGCTTGGCATTGCTTGGTATTGAAGGTCCCAAATACTTTGCATGTTGTGACTTCTCAGTTTCTTAAAGAGACCTCTTTCCCCATTATCTCACTCACTCATTCCTTTCCATCACTTCCAAGCATCCTGGAGATGCAAATTAAAAATAATGTGGAATGGTCCCTTATCTAACAGGTTCAACATGAGGCAATTATTGCATTGCTAAATGCAATTTTGTATTGACAGTGCCCTATGTTGGATGTGCAGTATTTCCTTTTTCGTCTGTTTCTCTTTAATTGGGTCCTAAATGACCCCAATAAAGCTTTAATGACATTCTCAAATTGAAAGCTACAGAAAGGAATAGAGGACAAAATACTGAATAGCAATCGACTCCACTAATTTGGAAGAATATATGCAGGATATGATGATATCAGTTTGGCAAAGAAGTTTTGGACATTTTTGATACATTTCTGAGCACAATTATAACTCCAAACATGTTTGTGGATAAGTATTATATACAATCAATAATCAATAGATTCAAGAATATCTTTCACACTGTATTGCATTTTATCAAAGGATAAGGAAAGACTGCTTCAAGGGAAATATAACAGCTATTTAATTTATGGGCTACTGAAATAGCACTGGGGCTGCATCCAGTATAAACAGATGGGGGCTGTTAATACTGTCAGCTAAATGGGTTCTTTGACACATTTACAAGAAAGGTTCCATGTTATGTAGAAAGCCTATTCTTCTGTATAAATCTATAGGGAATGAAGAAAATTAATGAACCCAGTTAGACACTTTCTACAGGTATTCAAAGAAGAAAGTCACTAAATAATTATTCATATTTTATTTGAATGATTCTATGAAAATATTTTGCCAGTGGAACTTAATCATAATTAAAATTAATAGGTAGAATTAGTCTAAAAATTAGACGTTAATGATTTGGTAATTCACGTATAATTCTTATGACAAGAGTTGAATATGGTTTTCTTCTGCTGCTGGCAAAGTCCTTGAAGATAGAAAAAGAGTGCAAATATAACTTTAAACCTTGAAGACTAGAAGTTAATCCACTATATACCAGAGATTTCAACAGCCTGATGCAGTTGAGTGCTACTGCATTAATGCTATTTATAGCAGAATATGTACTTAGTTGTATTGTGACCCTGGAGAATCTGATTTTGTTGTCAGCATATCTATTTCCAGCTCTCAGTTAATTACAAACATGAATCTAAGTGGAGAAACTTCTCAAAGATTAGTAGAAACCTATTAGGCTTTGTTGTGTGTGTGGAGAGAGAGATTTTAAAGGAAATTTTGAAGCTTAAGTTAATAGCTTATGTCAATACTTTCAGCATTTTACCTCACATGTTATTCAGTCTTTACAGAGAGGATACAGCCCTGCAGCCATTTATGTCTTGCTTAAGTTCCGTGAAATCTAGGATCTCCAGCTTAAATTTAACCTTGTGGGTATCAGAGCTCTACTGATGAAAAGGCACTTCTCTAATTAATTCATACAGTTCAGTATTGCATAATGTTACAAACTTAGAGTTAAAAGGAAATTAAACAAAGTATTGTATTTGCCTGTGTATAAGATTCACTTTTTTCCCGAAAATACTGTTTGAAAATGAAATGAAATTGAAAATTTTATATGCCGGCATGTTTTACATGCTGGCTAATAGTATTTGTCGGTGTGTAAATGCTTCTTATATGCCCAGCAGATATGATAATTCAGGTTAGGTCTGTGGCTATTAATCCTGATGACTAGATTGGGATGCCTGAGTCAGAAGTCCCCTGCAATGTGCACTGAACTAGACGTATGACCCTTATATTGAACAGTGTTTGGCTTCTGCTCTAGACACATGGTCTGTGTGATTTGATTTTTACTACCTTGGAACTTTGCCACACTTTCTTTCATAGATGAAACATGCCAGCACCTGGATACCCTCTTCAAAATTTCTTTTTGGAGGCTAAAACTTAATATTACAGTTGGTTTGTAGAGTGCCCGTTAAATGTAGGCTTCCTTTTAAACCTTAAAAATTTGAAAGGTGAAAAATGGGGGCACAAACCATGGCATATTAACAGCAAAATTAATTGATAGATAGGTTTTTTTTCCAAACCTCATTAATGCCAACAGAATGCTGATGATAAGAACTGAAATAGTGCTGAGAATCAATTACAGGTTTCAAAGAATTCTGTCTGTCAATGATATACTTCCAGAAATTCTCTCTTTGATTTACTAGTCAAGTGGGTGGAGGTATTGCAGTCCCACAGAACAATCAAAGGTAAAATTAAACAATAAATACATAATATAAGAAGCTGTCTAGTTCAGTTTCCAAGAATGGTCAATTGAGTTACCACCCCTACCACAAACTGGGATTCAAATCTCCACTGCCACTGAACATGGGAGGCTGTGGGTCTCTGAATATAGCTTCTTTCTTCAAAAGGCTATTTTTTTTTAATTGAGATCATATTTCAAAAGCACATAGATGTAAAATAATGCTGTACTTACTTTCTCCGAAGTAAATTGTCCTAAGTTTAGTGGGACTTACTACCAGGTAAGTGAGCATAGGACTGAAGTACTGGCACATTTTAAACCTGCTCTTAATAATGAAAATGAACTTCCAGTTCAGCCATAAGAGCAGACACATCATAAGCATGCTTTCATATTGTTCTCCATGAGAGAGCTAAGGAGGGACTGAAATTAACCTTGGATTTATTATATTTCTTCTGGATTATAGGGTGACAGTGATGATGTTGATGGCCTACTTTCCAAAACCTTCCTGAACAATTGCCATTGCATTCTTAAGTGGAGGAAACTGCTCTTCACTTAGTAACTCTATGGTTAAGGACATGAGGAGATGTTCTTTCTCAAACACAATCAAATCTATGGCAAAACTTTTGGTATAGATGTTATAGTTTATCATGTCCTATCAAATTAGTTCTGTGTCTCTACCAGACAAATTAGTAGATGTTTTGGCTCAGAGTTTTGTGTTTGTGTTTTTTTTTTCTCTTGCTCCATTTACTTTAGATAGCATGTAATCCTTTTAGTGCATAGTCTCTTCCTCACGAAAACATAATAGTTACATCATACCTTAATTAATGTTTAAATACCAAACACATTTCTTCCAACACTGCAGATGTAAGACTAGTGTGACTAACTGGTCTGTGTATACATCTGGGGAAAACTAAAGAGCAAAAGTTATTGAGTTACTTTTTTTTTCTATAAAGATAACACTACATTACAGTCTTACAGTTTCTATCTATAAATCATGGACTTTAGTGACCAGGGGTGTAATAAAACATTAAATATAGCATCAAAGGTTTTTGTACTTGAACAAAAGACACATCCACATGCTGCATCCATAACTATACTTTATTTTGTTGTGAATTCAATTATGCTATCACAGTTGTCTTCAGTCTTTTTCTTGAAGCTTACTGTGTTGTCATTGCACACATTTATTTGACTCTGCAGGGCAATGCATAAAGATAATGGAATTTGTTAGCTTCTACTCCTCCAAACAGTGGGAAGTTTCAAGCACGTTCAGAGACATAGACTGGTTACCTTTGGACTATACATCATTGAGCAATGTTTCCTGACTTTGTAAAACTCTTCTCTATTACAAATCAAAAGTTGAAAAGAAATGGTAGAGAAAAATCAGCCAGCATAGATAATTGGACTTCCAAGGCAGAATCCAAGTCTAGCTGGCTCAGAGCACTCCTAACTGTTTCTGCCAAGATTCTCCTCAAAGCAGCTGACAAAATTTGGTTTAAAACTACTCACTAGTCTCTTAGGCACAATTTGAAGCCTCTGGCTGTAGCCATCAATCTGCTTTCAGTACTGCAGTTTGCATCACTGAAATAGGGTTGACAACTGTTGAAATCACTCATTTGGTTGCAGCAGTTTTTGGTGGAGCCTAGAGCATTGCCTACATCCTTGTACAACTGCCGCCTATTCATCTCAGATGTATAGCTTAAGGATGAGAGCTGTATCTGGCAGCTGGCCAAGAACAAAAAGAAATCAAAGTAAGCATGCTGTTTCCCCCTGGCTTGTTGGCTATCCCACGCTGAAATGTGAGATTGTTTATAGAGAATTTAGTGAAGTTTTATATAGCAGTATGTGTCATCACAATCACTATCATCTCCTCTTGTGATTGATTTCTAAGAAACTCCTACACTTTCTGTATAGGTATGTACCACCTGGTTTGCTTCTATAGGCAAAAGTCAGTGGTGGGAGTGCTGATTTTGATTATGTTGAGCCTCTTGCCAGGCAGTTACAACAGTCAATATGGAACCCAACCAAATGCAAGTTTGTGGTGCAACAAATTCTTTTCTGTATAGAAAATCTTCATATGAATGAGCTAGGACTCACCTTAGGTGTATCTGTCTAAGACTTAAATATCTTGAATTGCTTCCATTAATTAGCAGGGCTGATCTTAGATAACCAGAACTTCAAATGGGATACCAAACAGTGGACAATATATTAAACACGTAGGGCTTGCAACAAAATGTTGCTCTGTATCTTCACTGCTTACAGTAATCTTCCTATGCAACCTCTCCAGCATAATACAAGCTGTGAGGTAGTGGAGCGTCACCTCAAGAGTGATCTGTCATTCTCAGTATAACTAGTTATGATGCTTTGGGTGTTCAAATTCTGTAATTTTAGTAATACCTTTTTTATGATGAATTTGCTCTTTCTTTAAAATTCCTAAATTATAAGGAAGCATAATTCAGGGGCTTCAGCTCCTGAAACCTCCCACCAGTGTACCAAACTGCCCAAAGCACCCTCATTAAAAAAAAAAAAATCAGCATGCAAACTACACAGAAACTCTCCAAAAGAATAGAAGCATGCATCAATACTCCCATCCATCGCTACAAGCATCCCAGAACCTTTTACTTCCCACCTCCCATTACTTGCATTTTCATGTGAAATTCCTCTCAAAATGGTGATGGAAAATGACCAGTTTCACTTCCTCTTGATGCTATTTGGGCTGCCTCTGAGGATGCAGCCAGCAAGCCCCAGCTCCATCAGTTGCCTCTTCCTGTGCTAAAAGAAAGCTTTCCCTCTGGTTTCTTAGTATCTCAATCTCTTACCCAGTGATTCAAAGCCGGACTTATAAGAGTGAAGCACTCAAAGCCTTGGCCAGGTAGACAAATGTTTTCACACCTCTAAAATTTTAATTTTGAATCTCAAGGTCTTTCCATAATTCTGCAAATTATGAAGAGATTCTTATCAAAAATATTTGAAAGATCCAGATAACCATTGTGTACTGGTCCCCCTTTTTTTTCTGGCTTCCCTCCATGCCCCCAACTACAGCCTATCAATGTAGCAACATCCAGTAAGGGCCCTGCACTGGAGCACAACTCTTCATGCCCTGCAGCTGGTGTAGGCATTTCCCTCTTCTTCATAGAAAAACTGGATTCTGCCCTTTATATGATGTCACAGTATGGCCCTTTTAGATTCCAAATGATTGCTTTAGTAATGAAAAATTGATTGCTAAATTTTACTGTTGCCTTTGGTTTCCCAGAAAAATATAGTTATCTTTAGTTTCTTTTTTTTTTAACCTTGTGCAATATATTCCTTTCATTGATTTGTGTGAAAAGATACAATGTTTCAAGGATATTGTGTAAAGGAAATTACGGACTACAGATATATATATACATTTTTAGAAGAGCAGCCCACTTTCAGATGTGTATTTATTATTAAACCAAATAGTAACACTCAATTGGTACATAATAGAAATGAGATGCAAACATTTATTTGTAGAAGAGTAGTGTGTTTCCTGTGGTCACTTTTTTGTTGCTGTTTTTTAGACCCACACAGATTGGCTACCTACATGCCAAGCTATTCACCAAATCCATGTCTTTCAACGTTGGCGTAAACCTGATACAAAATCTTACTTTGGCTGGCACACTTGTGGATCTAACTGCTTATATTAATGTTCTACTTGTCATAAGTTATCAGGAGATCTCTAATTGCTGTTGTTGTTGTTCTTGTGTGCCTGTGAGTTCTTTCAGACTTATAGCAATCCTAAGGCAAAGCTATCATGCTTACGTGGATAAAATAATGAGAATGCTTCCAACAAATGTCGGTACTTTCTTGGATATATTTAGCATACGTGATGAAGTTTTCCTGCATACCTTTATCATAGGTGATAGGATTTTCCTTCTTGAATTTAGGCTGATAAGAATGAGGCAAGATCATACCAGGGAATCACAGAGAGATACTTCAGACAGCCAAAGTGCTGCGTGATTTGGTATGAATTGCCAGCTGTAGGCAGCTGTGAGAGGTGAGCCAGCTAGGGAGTCACACCTGAGGAAGTGAGCCCCAAGTCAAAATCAGGTGACACAGCCCCAAGTCAAAATGAGAGAGATGCAGAGGCTGGTAGTGGATAGCAGGAACTATAGTTAAGAAATACATGAGAACACACAAAAGCCATCAAGACCTTGTTCCTCTGGGAGACTTTGAGCCCTGAAAAATTGTGTGTGTGTGTGGTTTTTTTTAATAGCTCTCACTATCCAGGAGATCTTAATGTACAGCAAGGAAGGCTGTAGCCAGTCTCCGTGTAATTTTCTATTCTTGTTCTTTTCTTTTTAAAGTCATTTTCTCCCCAAACCAATGTAAATGTTTAGTGTCTTCCAGGCTTTTGCTTTTTTCTTCTTTTGGTAGTCTGTGGTCCCAGTGATACTTCACTGCCAGCCAGAATGATCACTTACCTGACAGCACAGCTGCACACAGTACTGGTCCTGCTAGCTCCTGACATTGTGGCATGTGATGGCTTTCAGTTATTTATTTCTTGCACCACCTTATTTCTTGCAATATGGAAACAGTGACCTAATGGAATATCACTTTTCCCTTTTCCTTCTCCATATAGCTCCTTGGCACTGGAAAGTATTTGTCATTATATGTCCCCAGTGGAAGGTTTTGGGGCATTTTCACACTACACAGTTATAGCACACTGATTCCTCTGTAACTGCCATGGCACCTTATGGCATCTTTTGCAGTTTAGTGAAGAGTATTTGGAATTCTCTGTCAGAGAGCTCTAGTGTCTCCCCAAACTACAAACCCCAGTATTCCCCATGATTGAGCCACAGCAATTAAGGTGAAATCATAGTGCTACAGCTGTGCAGTGTGACAGGGCCTTTTGGCCTATTTGGCATTATATCAGCATTTGGGTTTATATGTTACCACTGTATTAAATACAAAATGGGTGTGTCTAAGAATGTGCAAATTGCCCACTCTTCCAGGTATATTTGGTGTGGGTGTTTAGAAGGAGCCGAGCCTCAGTACCTCTTTAAAACCTCTTTTAAACCACTGAAGATTCTGATATCTTAAATTCTGTAGCTTCTGTTCTCTATCATACAGCTTTAACTAGTCAAATATGTCATTCTCTTCTTTATTACCCTGAAAAATGGTTATTTCATTTATGATTTAACAGTGCTAAAATGCAATTTTGCTATTAATTAACCAAGGATGCTGCTGTGCACTGATAAATTATTTGGTGATACGTGTGTGCCCATTTAGAAATTTTTGAAGCATGAGTGACAGGTAGAGCAGGAAACACTAGTGAGTGGCTAGAAAAGATAATGAGGAAGCATATAATTCCACATGTCAAAAGCTGTGAAATCATTTTGCTGTGGTTTTGTAATATTTGACAATATGTTTAGCTTGTATTTTACAAACGAATTGAAAACAAAGCCAAGCAATAACTTCTGTATAATTACTTCAGAATGTTGCTGAAGTTAAGTTTAATTCCTACGGATACTTACCCGAGAGTAAGACCATCCTGAACTTACTTCCAAACCGATACTGTAATTGTACTGTATATTTCATTTAAGACAACTACCTCTGCTAAAATTATTGTCAATCAAGTCTGTCTGTAGCACTTTCATTTTGATAATGCTTAACATTCCCATGTCATTTATCATGGCAGCGACTTAACCCAAAGAGCTGGCCTTTCTCCCCAATGTATCTTCATTTCTTCATGCTTTTGTTTAAACTGAACAATATGGCAAATGTATTACCATCCAGTTGGAAAGTAGTTAATTTTTCACAAAACAGCTCATTTACAAATACAATTTGAGTTAGTTGAGTTAATTATTTGAGTTATTAGAGTTATTTTAGTTGAGTTAGTTGAATTACCTAATCTTTCAATTAAAATGCTAAATTAAACATGGACCTACTAATGCTGAATTAGCAGTCACCATTTGCTTGTTTCATTTATTTAATCTAAGTCTTAGAGCAAGACCTTTTGGATATCATATTCATTCTGATATCCATCCTCTGCTTTGAGGAGCAACATAAAGGGTTTGGTGGTGGAATAAATTAATACTCTGGTTGTTTTTACAAAGTGTTTTCATATATAACTATCTAAAATCCAACCCATGTTGAGTATAGTATGCCATTCTTGGGCCTTATGCCATTCTTGGGCCACCATAGTATAGTGGTTTGAATACTGGATTAGGACTTTGGGAGACCAGAATTTGAATCTCTGCTTGGTCATGGAAATTCAGTGGCTGGCATTGGACAAGTTTCACTCTCTCAGTCTCACAGGAGGGCAAAGGCAAACCTCCTCTGAATAAATCTTGTTGATAAAATCCCATGGTAATTTTACAATGAGGTCACAAGAAGTTAGAAATGACTTGAACAACACAGCAAACAATGCCATTCTTACGGATTTATTTGGCTGTGATGGAGGGTACACCACCTTTCTAATCATAGAGGCTCGGAAGCGAATGTTATCCTATTTCCCCACTTTATGATTCCTGTTCCGTCTTTTCTTTGTTTTATGTTTAACCCTCCAGGATCAGAGAAATGGTTTAAATAGATGGCTAGATTTGATTACCAGCAGTGAGACTATCTATGCCATATATGACTGAGGCCATACCATTACAATTGCAACATTGCCAGTCACACAATGCTGTTGGGCTGGGAATGCTCTTTTCTGCACCCTTCCGCTTTCAGTGGATGAGTATTGCCGCTGGTGTTCCTTCCACACTACAGCTTCCTTGGCCACTCCCTTTCCCCGCCTTCTCCCCACCCCACCACCCCTGATTGATCTAGGTTTTTTGTTTTGTTTGTAAGCTGTACCAATGCAGCAATGTTGTAATGGCAGGACATGCCAGTACACTATTGTATTTTCATGCTACAGTGCTTAAAAATGAATTTAAAAATACAAAAATTGCAATGCAAAGGAGAAATTTAAAATAAACACAGAGAGGTGATAGATTCTGAAGTTACTATGCCATGGGAGTGGGAAGGGAGGGACAAGCTGGGCACACCCATGCCCCACCTACTGCTGGATCCATGACAACAGGAAGCACTATCAAGTACTATTATGGTTCCACACTGAGCTGGCTGACAAGATTGAAGCGCTAATGGAGGTGCTTAACAGATTTTTTCTGGAAATAGAATATGATTTTTTGGTGATGTTTGGGGCTGGGATAGCAGCTGGATAGCCACAACATCATGGCGTAGCATGGCTCCTGAACTGGAAACAACCTGCTGCTATTGTAGGATAGTGACGTGTGGAAATGGCCTGAAAGACATGATGCTGGAACCATCACTTCAAGCTCTAGGGGTTGTTGTTTGGCATATTAATTGACAGAGCCCCTGCATGGGAGAGAGGGTACATTTTACTGGGAGCCAACCTAGGCTGTCATCCCCATTACTATTTAAAAAAATAGACATGAGTGCCAGTGTGGTGTAGTAGTTTGACTATGACGCTGGAGACCAGAGTTTGATTCTCCACTCACCATAGAAACCCATTGGGTGCCCTTGGGCACATCACACATTCTCAGCTCCAAAAAAACCTCATGGTAGGTTCACTTTAGGGTCACCATAAGTCAGGAATGACCTGAAGGCACACGGCAACAAAACTTGAGGAAACGTACCAAAGTTTATTTTTATATATCTGTGTACCTATTGTGCAGATTGCATACCCTCCAGCATGTCACTGTTGAAAAACAGGCTGTGTATGGTGAAGCAACATCAGTGGTGAAGATGGCAAAAGTTACCTGTGAGAAAGAACACACAAGCTAGGAAAGGTTGCAGCAGTTTGCTTTTGCCTGAGTCTACAAAGAAGGGCAAGATTCTACCCCCTCCTCACTTTGTCTCCCACTGAGTTAATTAGATCCAAACAATTTTTGCATTTTGAACTCAGTTTGCACCAACTGAAGTAAATGGAGGATGGAAGGGGGAAATGGGAGGAAAAGAGGGAAGCTGGGACATTTTAAAAACAGCCAAAAAAGTGTAATACCAGAGGATTCTCCCTGCCAAACCAGGATAGTTGAAGAATATGAGATTACCTATTGTCTGTTCTTAGAGCAATCTCAATCGACATTCTGAATTGCTTAGTTGATCAACCTAGCCCAAAATGAGCATCCATCTTTAGATCTGAGAGAGTCTTGTTGTGCAATTAGGATAGGATTGGGTAAGGTGAATAACAGAGAGTTTTGTTTTCTTCTAATTGACATAATCTATTGTATCAAGAAATGCAAGTCCCAGAATTCCTTGTGCACAGGATACAAGGAAGGATTGCCTGGTGGGAAGGAGATATTAAAGTACCATAAGACTCTAGTGAGAGCAAATGCTGCTGCTAGGATTTGCAGAGTCAGGTGTACCTAATTTCTCACAGCACAAATTCCATGCAGCTTTGGACAATGCCATTCCTGTATTCAAGGACAAATTCAAAGCAACCAAGAAGCATTTTAATCTCCATTCTAAAATGAGGCACTAGACCTGGGGAACTGGAAGAAGTCTCTAAATGTCTATTTCACAAGTATCCCATTGATCTGTCTGAGATTTTTTTTCATGTTCCATTTGAAAAAGAAAACTCTTAAGCATAGTTTTAGAAAAGAATATGGACATTAAGAAGTGAGATTTACTAGAAACAAAGACATCTAGTTTTCAGTAGAGTGTGCAAAGCTCTACAGTTTTTTGCAAAATGTTAGTGGCTGTGTCAGAAGCTGAATGAGGCAGTCATCAAAAACACCAAGTGTTTACAGTGGGGCAAGAGCAGTTGTCTGTTGAGTGGAACTGTGGTAGGCTAATCCATAATTTTACAATGAGAAAGTCAAAAAACATAAAGCTTAAAGTTAATTGGCCTAGTGCTTGCAGCCACATTGTTTCATTAGAATTTTTTTTAAAAAGAAATAGGAGATAATCCCTTTATTAATGACCAAAGCTATTTACAAAATAGTTCAGACATCTGTAAGACTGGTTATTTGTTTATCAATAAACCAAGTAGCATAGATGGGAGGTGTTCAAAAATATGGCATGTATAACAGTAATTCCAGAATTAAAGGAGTTTTTGATGGTTCATCGGCCAATCTGGGTGGAACGAATTGTGGTAACAGTGTGGGAAAGAGTCCATGTTACATGTTTCTGCTGGTACCCCAAAAATGATGCATAGGCCTTGGCCACAGGTAAACATTTCATCTACCCCATGATGTAGAGGAAAGATAGACTCAAGACTTTTCCTTCCCACCATAGTCCCTTAACACTCCCTTCAAGTAAGTGTATTTCACATTTTTAGCCAAATAAAGTAAACACCCAGAGATACTTCAAGTGACATATTTAGGATCATGTTGAATTTGGCCCTCTCAGTGGAAGTGAAGAGAGATCAGCCTGCTCCACTGTGTAGAATGGAAAACATTCAGTACTGTATGACTGTGGTAGCAGCCACTGTTGCTGTGAGAGAGTGGTGTGGGAGATAGTACGTTCAAAACTAAAATACTTCGAAGTGTTTGTTCAAAAGTGCAGTTGCTTCTTTTCTGTGAATAGGTAGAAGGCCATACAGCATCCTGAGATGTGGGTGGCCACAGATCTTGCTTTACAGAAGACAGTCCTCTGTTTGAAGTGTTTATACTCTTCTCTGTTTGACACTGTTCAGTGTTTTTAGGTTTGATCGCAGCAAGCCCGGTTCAAAGAGAAGGAACTGTTAGGAAAGAAGAGCAGGACTTTGAGGTGGTCCATCGATAATTAACATCTAGACAGCAGAGACATAGGTTATTTGGTCAGTCTCCCAGTATGCCAAGACATATTTTATTTATATTTAAATTATAGCAGTTCTTCTTAGATTTGCATCTACAGACATAAATCTGTTGACAGTAAGAGCCCTCCTGCCCACAGAGCCAGACCTCTGGACTTTGATTTATTCTGCTTCTTTCCTCCAAAGTATTTTCTGAAGCTCTTTGACAGGACATACTTTATGAGTAATCTTTCCAGTGTTTTAATTATACTAGAAACATTTTCTTAAGCTGTGCCTTTATTTTACAGCTCCTTCAAACATTTGATTGGAGGTCTGGATGATGTTTCCAATAAAGCTTATGAAGATGCTGAAGCAAAAGCAAAGTAAGTGTCCATTAATCTTCCTAATTTTTAAGTGTTTTACAGTATTCTTGCCTGCATGCTATGTTTTTAAAGTGAGCGGTGGGGGGGGGGGGGAGTATCCTGTTAAAGTATTTTAAAAAAAAGTACTCCTTCATTAGGGTCATAAAAGAAAACTATAGAAAAGGTAAGTAACTGCTAGTAATTAGTTATTTTTAATCGTACGGGCTTCCTGTGGCACAGATCACATTATATGGCATTTCTTGGAGTTGATAAATAAAGGCATTCAAAAAATAAAAACCCACTGGCTAGAAATCCACTGGTGAGGATTGCATTTGGCTTGATGAGTCAGGGATATTGCAGAACAGGGCTAACATTTCTACAGCAATTGTTCCCATTGCTGTTCATGGGAAGGAAATGGTGGGTGGTAGAGAAAATGTGCTTGGAGTAGACAGTTGGAAATAACTGTACTGCAGCCCAACTCTTTTGAGATGATGGCACAAGGCTAACTTTATCCTAGGATCTCTTCAGGTGAGCTGGACTTGTGGTAGAAGAAGTTGAAAATGCTGGAGCATTTGGCCCATAGATTCACAGCATGACAATGGAACGAGAGGCACCGGTCTCATACCTTCTGCTTCTTCCACTCATGCTAGAGAATTTCTCTCACAAGTTTCAGCTTTATTTCACAGGGAATATTATGTAAACTATAGATATGGTCTACAAATAAAGAAAGTAGGTTAGGGAGATTGAAATACTAGCTAGCCAGCCAACAGCATTTTAGTAAACATACTTATTAAGTGAGGAATAATATCCCCACTTGTAGGCCAACTGGAAACACTACTCTTGTAACTTGAAAAGTGTTCTCACTTCTAAAAAAATCCAGATATAAATAATCCACATTCCAGCAAATTGATGATAAGGGTTGCTGTAATTGCTACTCAGACACTCTTCTGCCTGAATGATCTTAATAGAAAGTCTTACAACTGTGCATTATAGTTTAATCTTCTCTATGAAACCAGACATGATTTCTAGGGTTTTTTTTAATAAATGAACAGAAACAAAGATTTCGTGAGGTACAAATAGGAAGATGTCTAAATATTATACAATACCTTTTCATCATATATGTAGCTTCTCTGAGATATTATTGATAATTTTGTAGCATGTTATGTGTTCAGTGAGTCCTATGTGTCCAAATCAGGATGTTATAAATGCTCAGCATGTTTCTGTGTGCATAATGATGGTGGAATGGGGAATCGTATGCATAAATGCAATTTAACAGAGTTAAAATCCTGAGCACAAGTTGTTTGTGAGGAGAAAAGACTAAACTCATTTCATACCTTGTCTTCCTTCATCAGCAAGGTTTTAGATTTCTTTCAAATGGCTGTGAACTTTGTGCACTTTATTGGATCAGTATAGATTTTTAGTGAAACGCATTATTTTAGATGGGACTCCCATTGTTTTAAGAAATTTCAGGGAGAACTTGGAGAATGAGCGATGATGGTGATGGGTTTGAAATGACAGATATGATAGGTATATAGCTGGGTACTTTAATTATATTCTTCCTCTCAGCTTTTTCCATTCCATAGCTATGTTCATTAAAATCTAATTAATCTTACTGCTATTACTATTACCATTGGTATTACTGCTAATAGTAGTACTCTAAAATAATTGTGACCCAGTGTAAAAGGAACTGTAGATGGTGAATCATCTCAGATAAATTTCTTTTAAGAAATTTAATTCTACACTTACATTGAATTCCTTTGCAGTCTTAAACAGTCTGATTGAAACATCTATTTGGCTTTTTTTGGCTGCAGCCTAGTGACCTTTGGACTCACTGAAAGTGAAGGCCTAAGTATCTTATATCTCCAGAACTTAAAATGTAAAATGATTTTTTTTTTCAGAAAAATGGTATATTTATTAGTCAAATGCCATATACAAACTTGCCCAACATCTTCAAAGGAATTAGATGAAAAAAAGTGTGAACAGAACAATAAAAATAAAAGGAACTGTACATAAAAGAAACCATACTGAGTCCTACTTCAGGACAGCATACTTCTCTAGTTCCTTTCCTTATACTATACATGGCAGGTCTCCCCAAGATGGTTTTTCATGTTGCTCTAATTGACTCCCACTAATTGCCCTTCAAGTGAGTATCTTTTAAAGTTTCAGACTGTGAAGTGACAGCAGGAGACACAGTTCTGTCTAAGGAAGGTGCTCACTTGCTAACAAGATAAGTGGTGTAATACTTTATTGAGGGATATCAGACAAGATGACAGAATTTGTGGAGTAAGGATAAAAAAAAAAAGAACAGTATAAACTGAGAACTTATCCTGATGATCTTAGGAAAATGACACAAAATCCATTGAACTCAATGAAGGTTCTTTTGGACAAAATTAAGGCGCTTGTGACATGCTCCAGATTTAAAGTGAATTGTGACCAAACAAAACTGCTGGTTGTAACTATGGCCATTTCCTCACTAGGCTGTTACAGTGCTATTATTTCACTTTCAACATCCTATGGAATCCTGGAGTTTGCAGTTTAGGGAGGGGCCCCAGGATTCCCTAAGATGTTGAAAGTGGAATAATAGCACTATAACAGCCTATGAGGAAATGGCCTATGACTTCAAAAGAGAATGGTAAATACTTAGAAGGTACACTCATGAAAAACAACAGTTTATTATTTCAGAACAACTATGGAAAAGTCTGCAAAGAAATTAAAAGAGAATTAGCAAAATGGGAAAAGTTAAATTTATACCTTTTGGGTAGAATTGCCGTAATAAAAACAAATGTTTTGCCAAGACCATTATTCTACTTCCAGCTGATTTCTGTCATAAGAAATGAGATATCCTTTGTACTATGGCAGAATTATTTGGCAGTCAAAGAAACCCAGAATAAAATTTAAAACATTTTATGATGTGAAAGAAAGGTTTGATCTGTGAATTCCTATTATTACATTGTATTATGAGGCCTGTCATTTTGTATGGTTGAAGAAATAGATATTACTAAGAGATGAGAATCTCCTGGAACTTAAAGGTCCTGATATGAGATTCAGGTGGCATGGTTAACTTTGGTATGATAAAGTTAAGGCACATGCTAAATTTAAAAATCATTGTATTAGAAAGGCTCTTCTATGAGTGTGGCATAAATATAAGCTGATAATATTAGCCATCTCACTGCAAGAAGCCTTTTTCAGGAAAGAATGAGTTAAAAAATGGAAGCAGTTGTTTTATGATGACCCTTGGTATTTTGAACAAGACGGCTGGGAGTTTAAATCAAATGAGATACTTCTTAAGGAAGGAAGGTCTTAATTGGTTTGCTTGTATGCAGCTCAAAGATAAATTTAATCAAGATGAGAGTACTCTTGTTCGACTAAACAGAGATGTCTAGAGGTGGAGCAGGGGTAAACCTGTTGCCTGGAGGGAAGGAGGAATTACCTGACCCCTTGTCACCAGCTTTGCCTATATTCTTGTGTTTCTGTTTGTATTTCTGTGGCTCTCTTCTCTTCTTTGCTTAGCCTTGGTAGTGATGGAGAACCCAAGCATTGACTGGGATTGATTTGCTTGTACTGTCATGCTGAGTAATTCCAAACCAGTAACTGGTAATGATCCTGTTCATATCTATGATAAACAGTACTTGTTTCACAGCCTGAGCCACATATGAGTAGTTTTAGAGAAGATGGTGTTCAAAAGCAACAAGAACTGCAAGAATGTTCATGCTTTATAATCTAGAGTTTTCTTATTCCTAACTTGGAATGTGCTAAAGATGTGCAGGAGGAGTTTGGGGCTTGTGTGTCTTCCAAGTGGAGAAGATGACATTATTTCCAATATGACAAGTAGAAGAACTAAGGTTGTTAGTTTAGGATCAACCTAGACCTTAAAGTTTCTGGGCCAGAACCTGAGACCGAGAAACAGTCTCTGATAGTGTCATTAAGTGTTATGTATTAAGTACCAACCACGGTACTTAAGTATTGAGTACCAACCATGGTGCTCACAGTTTGTCATTCAAACACAGGCCCTTTCTGCATGGCATTTGCCATGTGAAAGGGCACCTGGAGCGTCGCACAATTGTGAGGAGCGATCTGCATGACACACTCACAATTGCGCGATGCTCCAGGGCCCAGAAGGTGCCGATCGCGCACCCTTTCATTTTCAGCTGGAAGCCAAAAATGGTGCATGATCACGCATTGCTCCAGGGCCCTGCGCACACTTACCTGGCATGCGGAGCCTCCAGAGCCACGCCGGTCGTGCTTCCTGCCCCAGCACAGCCTGGGAAACTCCCAGGCTGTGCTATGGAAGGAAGAGGCGGTGCTCTCGGGTGAGCAGGCAGCTCGTGCAGAGCTGAAGCAGCAGGGACGTGAGAGCCTCTTGCTGGAGGCTGCTTACGCGATTCCTGCACCGTAACGCCAGAAGAAGGTAAGGTGAGGAAAGGGACACACATACAGAGAAAATTTTGTTTTGAAATTAAGACAACTCTTAGCTAAGAGATTTTTCCCAAATCAAGTTGAAACGATGGGATTATGAGATAAAGGAGATGGGATAAGGAACATTTAATTGAGTCTATCACCCTGGAGACCAGGGTTTGATTTCCTGTTCAGCCATAGAAACCCACTGGGTGACCCTGGGCACATCACATCACCCTCTGATAGGTTCACCTTTGGGTCCTCATAAGTTGGAAACAACTTGAAGGCACATGACAATTTGCTTTTAACCATAAAATGGAAGCAGAGCGGAGTGGCAAATAAACCCTGGCACTGGGCCTTGGCTATCTCATGCCTGGATTATTGTAACAGTTTACTGGCAGGGTTTTCCTTCCTGCTCCCTTCTTCCTCTGGTTTTAATTCAGAACAATGCTGTCCAGGTTGTTTTAAATCTGCCAAAATATTCACCTGTTTCTTCTCCCCAGAGAGCCCTTCACTATCTATCAGTTAGGGCTAGGGCCTGTTTCAAACTTTTGGTCTTGGTATTTAAAGCTTTGCACTTTAACCTCCCTCAGTACCTTGCAGCTTGGCTTGTTTGGTATGTTCCATCCAGGAATTTGAGATCTTCAGCAAAGGATTATTGTCTGTTCCACCAACATGCACAGCTCTGTCAAGGCTGCAAGCCTTTCAAGATCTGGCTCTGCATTTGTGGAACAGTCTTCCTTTGGACCTCTGATTGGAGGAGGATCTCACCCATTTTCGTAGCCGGTTGAAGACCTTCCTCTTTGACTCTTCATCTTAAGTCATTGAGATGTGTTCAGAGTGCTGAAATGGGTAGCGACTGATGGGGTGTTGGGGATTCCGTGCCATGTATTGTTGTGCTTTTTTGTTTTAATGTCCTTGTCCCTGATTATATATGTCATTGTTCCGCCATTTGGTGTAAAGGGCGTTATAAATAAACGTTGTTACCACAGCAGTTAGAAGAGAAAGCAAATACACAGACCCCCTGATGAATCATTGCGGGTTGTAGCAACCAATCGATGAAATCTTACAAATTGTAGCAAGCTGAAGCTCCTCTAGCTGAGGTAGAGATTTGCACACAGCCTTTTCCCCTTCCCTGGGGCTGAATTTGTACCCTTGTCTCCTTCCTGGAGATGACCAATAAAAATGGAGAGCGAGGGCGAGGCCCTGAAATCTGACAACCCAAGGAAGAACAGTTAAAAGAGAACTACAAGAACATTTATTCCCATAATCTAGACCTCTTATCCCTCATTTGGGAATATTTCTTAACAAGCAGGCATTTCAAAGCATTTTTTAAACTTCTGCTCTAAGCAATGTTTTGTTTCCATTAATACTAATCCCATGTTGCAAAATAAAAAAGGAAGCATGACACATAGAACATGATGATCGTCTCCAGGTTTTCACTTAAATATTCCACACATCCTGAAAGTATGTGTATTTATAGATTAATAGTATAGTTCATGAAATATGTCTGGAAGTGATCCCTATTAATTCAGGCAATTAGAGTTGGCATCATTGGAAGAAAACAGAGAAGAAATCACTTCCAACAATATTTTCGAGTAGTAATTAGGGTAGTAGTAATATTCTGTATCTTGTGGTAAATAACTGAATGCAACAACTGAAGAAAGAAGTTAACTCACTGGCAGTTGAAATCTGTTAGGGCTTTTATAATGAGGAGGCTGCAGAAGAGCCACTATAATTTTCATTTTCTTCTCAGACTAATATGAATATAGATTTGGCACTTGGTTTGTTCTGTTTTTCCTGAAGCTCCATACCTTTAATAATATGGGGAAAGCAACTGTAGAAGCCAAATTTCTGGCAACTGTGAAAACCCCTAGACTACTGACACTTCATGAGCAGGATGGAGAGTATGGTAGGAGGAGGGTGTGTGGTAAGCATACCAGCTGTGCTAGTGCTGCTAGTGAAGAAACCCTGCAGGCTCAAGCATACCTGCTTCTACCTGCTTCCATTTCTTCCCCTCTCATAAATGGCTGCTCATAAGAATGTGGGCCTCTCTTCTCCTTGGTTGCCACTCAGCACCTGAAATTCAGTAGTACATTTCAGTGTGCACACATCCACATCCACTGGATGAACCATCAGTGTTTAAAATAACTGTCAAGAAAAAAAGACACCATACCAGCAAAAAAAAAGAAGAAGAAGAAAAAGAGACACTGTTTATCATAGTAGAGATCATCTTTTGATATCAAAATTATATCAGTATGATCGGATTTTTCAGTATACTTTTCCTTTTCTTAACCCCCCCCCCGAGATATTGTAGTTCAATTTTGCTGAACATTCTCTCCGAAATGAAGCTTTTTTGGATGTAATCTATGACCATTTACCGGGGATGAAGTTGTACTGAAAATGATACTTACATCTGGATGTATAAGGTTGCAGTATTTTGAGCACAGTGTGCTCAGCTGAGATGGACAAGTTGAGCCTTGCAATAAATTGTATTTTGTCTTCAGATGCCATCTGGTGTTCAGTGCATCCACAATACCTCTGCTGTAATATTCTACATCACCATTGCTTTATGTTCTCCATTGTCAAAACTCCATATGGTTGTCTGTTTCATGGACACACTATGCATTAAGTGTAAGCATGTAGTTTGTTTTTCCTGACTTGTTTTCTATTTAAAGGAGAGGGGTGTTGCATATCCATTCTCTATCAACCATTTGCCTGGCCAAGCTACATTTCTCACTGCAGGGGAAAGAGAGAGATGAAGAAGTGTCTAATTTTTTTTAAGCACATAAATTGCTGCAGGGAAAACACTAGTACCTCTCACCCATTTTCTGTTAAAATTTCAAACTATCTGGAGATATACTATTCTTTCTCAAATTGTAAAAATAAAGGTAACTATATACAATGTGTAGCTTGGAAATACCTTGAATTTGTGGATGGGCACACTTTTAAAACCCAGAGGGTCACACCATCACTTTTTGCCTCTCCTGAAGGGCCACAAGATACCATTGGTGGTACCATTTAGAGTGATGAATGCATATTACTGCTAATAATAAAATTCAAGTTAACAATAAAGGTTTAAGTGGCAAGGGAAGAAATAGCAGAAGTTCTGGTCTTAGCAATGGATGAAGGTCCACCATTAAATGAGAATACATTTTGGTGTGACACTGTTTTTTAAAAATGGGAATACTGAATGTCAGAACTGTCATGAAGTAAGTCATTCAAATGAGACAATACTTATGTAATTCACTGTGGATACTGTAAATATTTTAAAAAAAGAAAAAGACATAATGTTGCCTCATTTCCTATTGTATTTCCTCCCTACCCCCAGGACCACAGGCATCCCACAGGACACATAGTACTCACTCCTGTTCATCTGTTACCCATCTGCTTGGGAATAAGCCCCTTTGGATGCAATGGGACTTTGAATAAAGACATAGAGCATTAAATTGCAAAGTATGTATTGGATTGCACTATGTCTTGCACCCCTTTCTTAGGTTGCTTGTTATTTTGAATGTGTAACATTGGGCCCCATACAGTATGTTTTCTTCACTTGCAATCTGATTATTTGTTTTAGGAATGTTCTATTTTTTTATTCATCTTATTTTTTATCCCATCCGCAGAGCTTGGAAAGTAACCTTTTAAAAGTAATTCATTTCTGTTATTCATCACAGTGCATAGAAAAATTAATCCGCTGCTCAGAGTTGGTGAAATGTTTGAAAAGTAAAGTTGCATTGCTTGCTTCTGTATTGTTTGCTATTTTTTGATTACCTTTCATTGATTTAAAAACAACAACTTTGGATCAATGACAGTGGCATAACACTGGAAAATTTCCTGTCAAAATGCTTCCAAAAGGCCCATAAATGCCTCTAAAAATAACTTTGAAGGGTAAACTACTTGTTAGATAATAACATCTTCTTCCCACTCATTGCATTAGTTTTGAAATGTGACTTCAGCTGTGCTGTCCTTATAAGAAAGGAAAGGAGGGATAACTCAGAACGGCTAACTATATCTATTACTTTCAAGATCTTCTTCCAGGGAGGCTCAGCATCTTTTTTGTTTGTTGTTGTTTATGAGGCTGCTGCTGCTGCTGGTGGTGATATGCTCAGAAGCATAACTTCTGAGATACATTAGGCAGAAATCAAGGTAACCCAGTGATCTTTATGGTTCAGAGATCCTAGGTCCAAAATCTTCTTTATCAGCTTCTCCCCGCATATTTCACTAGCTTATTTTCTCTATATGGTTGTTATTCTGCTGTAGAACCCATGAGAGCACTGCAGAGTAGATGGAAAGAAAACACTTAAGGCAATAAGAAGAAATGGAACGTTTTAATCTTTAAACAAAGGAAATATCCAGATAGGAGGAATGTTTGCATTTTTGAAAGCACCAGTAGCTGAGGATACATCTTGAAGGCAGAGAATGTTTTCTTCTTTGCTGTGAAACTTCAGTAAACTTGCCAGTGGGAGGGGTGAGTGAAGACCAATTAAGCTAGTTCAAGGGAAGGCTATAATGAGAAGCTGAATGTGTTTATTGGCCCTTTATTCCCAAATTAAACAGTCTTTCCAGAAAGTAATGGGTTTGCTCATTATGGTAATGGTTCAAAATAACAAGAGACTTTCCCTTCTTTACAAAATACGTTCTGGCTACTG
The DNA here is from genome assembly GCA_030412105.1 of Cyclura pinguis. Classification (NCBI taxonomy): domain Eukaryota; kingdom Metazoa; phylum Chordata; class Lepidosauria; order Squamata; family Iguanidae; genus Cyclura; species Cyclura pinguis. Next base: position 97,831,084 of record CM059601.1, read on the forward strand.
CTAGTGCAATTGTTTAAATAGTCTGAAGACCATCCCAGCTATCCTCATGAGTTGACTCTTTTGTGATTTGTTCTTGGTGAAAGCATTTTGAAGTACTGTTGTATCTAGTCTGGAAAAATCAAGACCTGCTTGAAGTGCAAAAACCACCCCCAGAGTCAAGTGACTGAAATTTACAGCCACCTGTTTGAACACAGTACAATAGAGAAATCTTGTTTGCCCACACAGTTTATGATATTTTCACAATCATAACCATTATTTCTTGATGTAAACACTGCAGACTATGTATACAGCTCAGCCTGGTACACCATGGGTGTTAGGTAAAACATTTTTTCAGCCTCTGCAAAGTTTTGTCATTCCCACTGCAACCTTGAGCAAATGGAATTCTCCTAGTAATAGAGGTCATATTGGATATTGTGATAGGCAGGCTTATTTGAACCAGAGCAGGCCACTTGGGCAGAAAGGCAAGTGAGCATCAGTAGGCTTTGCTTCTTCCATGTACTGCTATGCAGTGTCACACTGGTATGGCCTGAATGTGGGAAAGTTCTTCAGAATCTGAGGAAAAAATACCACAGGTCTAGAATCCTTGCATAAGGTAAGAGTTTGTAGATAAAACTGCAGACAAAGGTATCAATTCCTGCCGAGGGAAGAAGAAACAGGTAGAGGAGGCTTGGTGACAGAAAGGACTGTCTTATTTTTTTAAAAAAGTGTTAAAATTATATTAAACTCCTTAAGTGGAACAGCTAGTATCAGACTCCTAGACTGAGGCCATTTCCGTGCAAGGGAATTAAAACGGCACAGTGCGTCCTCTCACGGAGGTCGTCTGCATCTTAGAGCAGACTAGGTCTAGACTACTTATCTCAGATCTGCACCTCAGTCTGCTCCGAAACGCCCCCAACTGGTCCTCCAGCGCGCTTTTTAAAGAATGGTAGAAAACTGTTCTTTAATTTTTTGGAGCGCGCCATCGCATACCTGCTCCCTTGTGCAGATTTGCACCAATGCGAGCCTGCGATCTGTGTAGGGCGGGCTTTAGGTGTGGCGAGCTTCACGGTTGGTCGGGACCTACGAACAACCAGAAGCTGCCAGTTTGGAAGCCGGAGCAGTGCAGATCTAAGACCTTGCACTGCTCCGATTCACCCTGGACGAGACGAGGAGCCCTGTGGAAGGGCTTAAGGGACAGTCTGCATTGGTCCGTGCCCAGAAGATCCGGTAAGTACTGGCACGGAGTGGTTCCTTTGCCTCATGCGGGGAAATGGCCTGAGTCAAATGTCTGGTTAGAAAAGTTTGATTCTATCAGTGAAGTTCAATATGTAAGACAAGAAGCAGCTATTAATTGTATAACCTGAAATTTTGTTAAATATATCACTTTAGAGATTTTTTTTTAAATTCCTTGTTAAAAAAAGTATTAAACAAATGAAGCAGAAGGATACATTGTTCTGGAGTACTATTATTCTCAGATTTAAAAAGAAATGTCAGATCACCAAACATGAGCTTTTCTTGAAACTCAAGAGACATTATTTATTCATAAGCACACAAAATTACTCAATTTTGGGCAAAAAGGGAAATATAGAAACAAGCCTTCCTCATAGGCTTACAATTGAAACCTAGAAGGATGGTTGTGTCCCAGGGAGTTGCTAGGAAATAAAAACAAATGAAGAGAGTGGTATGACAGGGAAGGGACCTACAAGAGAAAGGAAATGCAGATAGGAAGTAAAAGCTAATCTTAGTTTAATCGGCAGAATGTGTATGTATGTGCCTTCCGGTCTCCTGTTGACTTATACTGACCCCATGAATTTTTCATAGGTTTTCTTCGGCAAGGAATACTCAGAGGTATTTTTAACAGTTGCTTTCTCTAAAACATAGCCAAATAGTACTAGCCAACTGTAAAGTCAGAGGAGAAGCATAGAAAGAAGAGATGATGGATATGAAATTGCATGACTGCTGGGTCATTTTAAAATTAAGACATTTAAATTAAAAACAAAAAAAAGAGAAAAGTCCAATAAAGAGAATAGTGCAAAAGATCAATACTATCTGGGTGATGGGCAGAAATATCCAATTGTTACCCAAAAATGTGGGTGACTCAGGAGTCTACCCAGAATGCCAGTACCTCCATGTGACAGTGGGGAATTAATTAGCTGAATAAGTAGGCCTGAGAGAGAGGGGTAACCTAATGAGATCTTCCACCAATGTTTACAGGGTCCTAGCAGGAAAGAACCAGCTAGAGATTCCAATGAATCTAAAATGTATTTTATTGAAAGGTTCAGTCACACATGTGCAAAAGATCCAAGCATTCACACGCTTGCACAAGCGTCAAATAAAGGATAAGTGGAGGAAAGTTGTTGATAATGGAGCTTTTAGGGAATGGGCAATAATTACTGATTCAAGGAGCAGTGAAGAAAGCAACAATGGGGCTTAGACTTGTGCCTAAGAACACTACTCATTCAGAATCAGAGTGACAGCATGGTATTCAGCAAGCGAGATACTGCATCAAACTGCTCAAAATGAGGGGAGGGGCTTATACCCAAAATCTGTCTAGAGGGCATGGGTATGAATGGCTTTCTGGCCATGTAAAGGATGGAGGTTCCCGCATGGACAATGCGGTCCAGGTGGAATTAATGTTAGGTGACAAAGTTAGTGTTAGATGACAAAGAGTTAATGGCTGTCATAATAGCTCTGTAATTGTGGATGAGTAAGGGAACAATACAGGGAAACATCCAGGTGTAAGGAAGAAGGGCTGAAATAATCAGTGTTTTTGTGGGAACTTCCCTTGGTTGTTATACAATATTAGAGATATTACAGCTTCAGCATAAGCTTATTATCTCTGGACTTACCTGGTAAGCTGCCTGACAGTGACCTTGGCTACTCATAGAAGGAATCTTCTTATCTACTTTGCAGCACACGTGTTCAGACAATAATTTTTGTCTGTCCAACTTGACCTTACAGTCACTTCAGAGTCCATTTTATATCGATGCCAATTAATGTATTTTGCCAATTTAAATTATATTTCACCAGTTAAACCATATCAGACTTGAGGGTGTGGAGGATGGTAGCACAATGAACTGCAGTATTCAAAATAGAGATGAAAAAAAAGGAGCAGCAAGCCCAAAAAGAAGAAAGATGGTTCTGAAGGGGAAAACATAGGGGCAGCCCTTCCATTAAGTGGAGTGAAGCCCCTACATTAGAGGTGACACACCAAGGGCTGGGAGTCTTCATGCTGGTGCCTTACCACCATAGCCACCTTGCCTATGCACCCAGTGTTGTGCCACAGCCTTTTTGTACCAGATGCCACAACCACAGGAGGCAAGTGGCTGGTGCAGAAAAATGGGCTGAATCACTGCCCTCCCAGCTAGAACAGAGGGCAAGAGCAAATCTGTGGTGGCAGTTGTTGCTGCCTCAGAGAGAAGACTACTGCTTCACCTTCTCTTACATTAGGAGGGCTCAAACAATACTGGCCAGAGGCTTTCCCAGAGCCTCTACCACATTTAAGCCTTCATTCTACCCTTGTGCTTTCTCTTAGAGTTAATTCTAGTCTTTAGAAAGTGTTTAAATGATGAACACAATGATGGGGAGAATAGCTAATTTATTAAATTGGCAGAAGTTTTCAGCAAGAGAATAAGCTTCTAAGTTAATGTAGTAGAAAGAGAGAAGATCCTCATATGTAAATTTGTCCTGTTTCAAATGCTCCCTTGATAGAAATAGAAGATAACACATAAAAGATTGGACTGGCAAGAAACTGCAGCAAGGAAGCCAGTCCTGAAAATAATAAGGCTCACAATCAACAGAGCAGTTCTTATGTTGTGCTAGAAAATTATGTACCATAGATTATGTGGTAAATTATATACATCAATGAGACCTGTGCAAATATGCTCATTTTGTATACATTTGCATAAGCTTAGTGATTCATTCTTAATCAATCCTAGGCTCCTGAAAAATTGTATGTGTTTTTCTTGTTTGTTTGTCCTTTTCCTTGCAAGAATTTTGCAAGAAGCACAACTATGTCAGAAGAAAGATATGTATAAATTATGATTAATGAGAAGTCTCTATTTGGGGACATGAATACAAACCATGAATAAGGCACAAATAGTCACAAGGGCCACAGAAGATGCTGATCTTCTGTATCTTTGAAGTCTCTCCAGAAGTGCAAAACTATCTTCCATTGCAAGATTCTCATTATTCATCTTGTATCTGTTCTTTAATGGGATGGGGCTATGGCGATGATTTTGCGAATTCTTGAAGGGAGTGTACATTAGCTTAGAAGAGAAACAGTCAAAAAACCTCTAGGGCAGAATATGGATTTACCCAAAATTAGAGGTTAGTTCAGTCTAACAATTAGTGACCTTCACAGACAATGCTGAATGAGGAAGTTGGAAAGATTGGCAGATAAAGTCCCAAGTATTCATATTGGAAGGTCTTTCATTTTTCCTAGATCTTGATATAACATTTCAACTTCAGTAAATTTAATTGAGACACTAATAAGTGTCATTTAACAGAAAAGCCAAGTGCTAAGAACACATAGCATTAAGGCTTTCTGCTGGGCCAGAACATTTGAGGGAGTTGATAATGTCCAGTTGACATTGAAGGGAGTTGACTGTCTTCCTCTGATGCCACTAAATGTTGACAGTTACATCTGGAATTTATATTTGGGGGGTCACAGAAAGATGGTACAGATGAACACCAAGTAATATTTGATGCATGCAAGGAGAACTCCACTGACAAAGCATTCCTGCCCCAATGATGAAGTCTCAGATGGAGATAAGTCCCCGTTCAGGTTTAACCTCAGGACAAGAGGAGCAGAGCATGCAGTCCATCTTAACTTCATGCTAGTAGTTCTTTGCACAGCAAACACAGTTAAAGAAATATATTTTAAATATAACAAAATATAAAAAGTACTATGAAGGTAGAAAGAAAATAGATGGGATGGCTGTTAATTGTCTTGCACTGAGTGCTACATATATGACTATCTGCCTGTGAGATCAAGTTGTGGGTGTGTATACTGTGCAATGAGCACTAGACCCTCAGGGAGTTGGTTTGTTACCTTAGGGCTAAGGTAGCTAGCTGGAGAAGCTGAGGAAGAACAGGCAGATTATTGGATTAGGTCTCTGAGGAAGGTCATCCCACTCCTAATGTGGAGAGAAGGAAGTGATATCTCTGGGAAAGCTCTGATGCCTTGCTACATGTGCAGAGATCTTCTTATGCCAACAAGATATCTCTAAGAAACAGGGATCTTGTAGCAGGTGATCTGAGCAAGAGAAATATAGACAGTTGAGTTTATGATGGACATGGTGAATTACTGGTCTGGTATAGCAAGCATTACATGTTGTCCAGCTAGCTTGGTAGATAGTGCTTTGGAGAACTCAATTATCATGGTGGATGGTGTCACCAAACATCTAAGGAAGGCAAATTAATGTTGTCAGGAAGAAGGTTGAAAGCTAGGACTTCTAAGGTAGCTCTTTGTGAAAAACTGCTTATGCTACACACAGGTGTAAGGAGGGACATGAGGAGGAAGGCTTTGCACTCATTGGGATATTCTGGGGCAAGTTCAACCTATACCAAAGGGATGAGCTTCACTTGAACCAAGTTGGGACCATATTGCTAGTGGAAAACATTAAAAAAGTGGCAGAGTAGTTTTTAAACTGAACACTACATAAAGGTCAATTGGAACTGAAGATGACCTACTTTGAGTTCTTACATTCCCATGTTTCCAGTTGTTTAAATGGGGACAAAGTTGAAATGTGTAAAACACAGTAGCCAATCTAAGAATTTTAAGGGTTTAACCAGAAAATGTATGTGTCAGAGACACCTGAAGGGGTATATATCCAAGATATTTCTGTGCTAATGCCAGAAACCTTTCAGCTAAAAGTTGGAGCACAGTTGGAGCAGATGGATCATTGATATAGTATACGGAAACCTGTAAGAACAAAGAGGACCAGTGGGATACATTCATCTCTACAGGAATACTGTAGAAACCATAGGGAAGGGCACACTGGAGGTATCTTAGGAAGTGTTGAGTAAGCACAAACTTCTAAAGAGAGTGCCTCCTCTGCAGAGTCACGTGAATGACAATACTAGGCACCAAGAATAAAAATAAGATGACTGAACAGAAATATAGAGAAGAATCTTGAAATGGACAATGGAATCAGAAGGCATCTCAAGGAGATAATGTTGTAATAATGGGTGACTAACTGCCCTGACATTGACTAGATAAATGCATTTTTTGGCCATAAGAAATTAATTTTCTAAAAAAGATATCCTAAATTACTAGGCTATAGAACTGCTGGTCATGAAACCAAGAAGAATGAGGGGTGACCTTGGACTTAATTTTGGTAGTACTGTCCAAGACTTTATGTGAGATGTGAGTGAGCATGGTTGAAGTAATTGCAAACAGTACTCACAGTGTTATCAAATTTATTTTTTATATGCATGGGAAAAGGGCTTTGACTTAAAAGAGAAAATTTCTCTAAAATGAGAAAAAAGTAAATGGAAAGTAAAAGTAAAAAAATGTCAACTCTTTCCAGGATGGCTGGGGCCTACTCAAATGCACATTAATAAAAGCTTTGATAGAATGCATATCCATAGTACAATTGGCCCTCCACATTTGTGGGTTTGACTTTCATGGATTTGATAATTTGCCAGTTTCTCCAACCCTTACTCCCCCACCTCAGGCACTTCTTTTCTAGGGGAACCTTCACCCTTGGCAGCTCTGATCAAGCCACACAGCTCTTTAAAAACTCACTTCTGTGGGTGTGGAGGTGTGGGATACATCTAACAATGGGGGTGTGGGATACATCTAACAAAAAAAATTACAGGCTCAGAATCACTTATGCTTGTAGTAAAAGATAGATGCAGATGCAGAAGCAAGCTACAGTAAATCTGCAAGCTCTTGGGTATAGGTTAGACGAGATTAATGTGAGGGCTGTCATCAATCCCTTAAGCCTTAGGTTTGGAGTAAAAGGTCCTGTGCCCCATCAACTTCTAACATCATGACAGTGAGTAAAGCTACCATGTTGATCCCAATCTCCTCTCTCTTAAAGCAAGATACAATCAGACTCATAGGTCTTCGGAGCTTTCTCAGCCTCTTCCTTTGACATCTACAGCTTTGGAAGGCAAGCACACCCACATTGTCACCATGGCAATGAAGAGGAATAAACTTCTTTTGGTGAAAGTTTCATTTAGATAACTTCAACAGCACTAATAATAGTAGTTAAAGTTAGAGATGACTAAGCCCCAAGGAAACAAAGGCACAGTTTAACAATCCGTAATCTTGGTCATACTGGTTTCAAGAGCAATAACGGCAACGCCATTTCTGCACGATGGGACTGTCCTGCTATAAGGACAGGATGGCAGAGGTCAGCTGGTTGTGTTTCCGCATGATGTCATCACCAGCCCAGTGCCATCCTGTCCCTATGCGTCACGCTCATGGGGTATTCGCTAAACAGAGAAAATCTGTTTAGCGCCTGCCATCATGCGACGCTCCCATACCTACTTGTCTTGCAGAAGGGCAGGGAGAGGGGTGATGACACTTCCTTCACCAGCACAGCCTGGGAAAGCACCTGGCTGTGCTGCAGAAGGAAGAGGTATGGCCTTAGTGCTCCTTTCTGCAGGGAACCGGCACTCCTGTTGCTCTCCCTTCCCTGCCCGGACTGTGACGTGGTGACTTGCAAGAGCCCCTTCATGTGGAAATGGCCTAAGTTTTGCTGATTTGGGGCTAGTTTTTCTTTGAAATGCACATGAATCAGCGTAGTAACAGTCATAAAAATAACGCTTAGTATTTATATAGCACCTTATCCCCTAAGTGCTCCAAGTGTATCACATCATTTTAACCTTTGTAGTACAACACTCCAAATGAATAATGTTGTCATGTTGCACAGTGGAACACAGTGATTTGTGTAAGGCCACTTACGGAGATTTGGACCAGTAGGATCTTGCCCATCGCCCATGCCATGAGCGTAAGCATGAGTATTAGCTATAGCATCCAATTAAATGCGATAGGTTTACCTCCAGGAAACTATTTATAGTATTGCAGCTTCTGCTCAGCCAGTAGAAACCCACTGGGTAACTTTGGGTCTGTCACACACTCTCAGCACCAGAAAACCCCATGATATGCTCACCTTAGGGTTGCCATAAGTTGAAAATGACTTGGAGGCATACAGCAACAACAACAAATGCAGCTTTATTTTATTGTAGCTCAAAACTCACATCTCAGTGCTAATTTAAATTCCTAAATTTCTTTCTTCCCGTTCACATACACACACACATTTTCTGAGAAATGCTTTTAAGTGATGCTTTTCAGTTAAGCTTTTATGTGGAACTTTTAAAAAAGTTTCTCAGGCAAGCCTTGTAAGTTACTGTAAGTTACTGTTACCAGAAACTGAAGTTTTGTGTCATTGAAAGCAGCTCTTTAATATACTCAGTGAAATGATACCATATGAAAAGATAACTTGATTATGTTTGCATCTGTTCTTCTGAACATCACTGAACCTTCAACAGCTTTACTCATGAGAAGCTCTGTGAAAGTCAACGAGGCCCTTCAGTAGCAATTAGCTTTATGATTGCATTCTTAACCCATATTTGCAAAGGTGAAAAACTTCAAGTTGATTGAATATTAGTGGTTCTACAGTAAAACTTGATATGCAGTTTTAACCAAGATGCCAAGCAGGTGTACATGGTAAAGAACATGATCCAGAAAAGTATACTGAATATGTATGTGTGTGGATAACTACCAAAAAAAGAAATTGTACATGTGTTAGGCCTCTCTGTGTATATGTACATGCATGCAGGCATGTGTGAGCGTTCAAGGTGTCTGTTCACTTATGGTGTCCCCATTAATTTTTCATATGGTTTTCTTGGGCCAGGAATACTCAGAGATGGTTTTGTCAGTTCCTTCCTCTGAAATACAGCCTGCAGCACCTGGCATTCATTGGCAGCCTCCCATCCAAGTATTAACCAGGGCCAACCTTGCTTAGCTTCTAAGATCAGACAGGATCTGGTGCTTTTAAAGTATTTAGATTCTAGCCAATGTTTATTTAATACTCAGATTGATAGTAACTGAGAATGTCTATAGAATGTCTTTCTGTCTTTTATGCATGTGGCAGTGTGGCAGTGATCAGAGATTGTACCAGATGTCTCAGATTTTAAGTATATATTTCATTGTCATCTAAATTGGCAGTGGGGCCACTAGAAGTAAAAGAAAAGTACATCATCCCAACATCAATACCACATAGTCCTCTCAACTGGACACCATCCATTTGCAAATGGATCCAAACCCGTCACTCAATATGAATACAATATTTATACACGCTCCTAGTCTTACTTAGCTCAGGACATTGTTCCAGACCCTACCAAAAAAAGAAGGGCCTTTTCTGACTCATAGGGAAATATTTTTTTAATGGGTTAGAAAACAGGAGTGGGATCTCTGGGGCACTGCTGCAAGGATTACAAACGCAGAAAAAGAAGATGGAAAAGCAGGGAATGTCCAAGCATTACTAAAATTTCTGTTTCTGTTTTTGTTCTTGTTTTTAAAAAGAGGCAGGAAAACAGGAATGCATTCTCAGAGACACTGGTATGTAAGAATCCTTAAGTTAGCCTTTGGTCTGCTCCACCCCTTGCCATTTCAACTGATTGACTCTGATGATCTGTATGATTTTGTTTTCTGCCATTTTAGACATTTTAAGGTTAGGTGTAGTACTATAGCTGTTGACAGAACCTCAAGAGCAATTCAAGCCAATCTTGTTACCTGTAATGAGGGAAATTGTACTGAAGATAAAATAAAAGAAGAAAAATAATGCAAAGAAGTAGTAGCAGCCTGAGGAATGAAATCACATAGAAGCAACATGGTTAGAAATAGAAACAAAGTAAATAGTTTTGTCTGAGGCAAACAAATACGGTGTCATGCATGGTAGGCAGTTTGCATAGCTATTCAGCTGTCCATAAAAGCTGGTATACCCATTTGATTCCCACACTAAACAAGTATTGGACAAGTGTGTTTATCCATCTGCAGTGCTTGTCTGCTCTTTGTTGTACTAACTTAACACAGAAAAAAGAAATGTACTTATTTAAATCACACTGAATTCCTGGCTTTGTGGTTTCTGATACAAAAGTCACAGTCCTGAAGAGCCAACAGTTCAGCAGCATTTGCAAAATGTTGTGAATCCAGAGCGCTCACTTTTCAAAGAGTTCTCTCATTTAAAATAAATGGATACTATTAAGATTCATGACAATACCATCTCGCTGTTGTTGTTTTTTTAATGTTGCTTTTTGCTATGTACCCATTTTCGGTTTATCATCAGTGTGTTCATTTTGTGACTTTGTTTATTTGCATTTTTATGTGTTATGAAACGTAACATTCTCAATTCAGTCCTGTTCATTGCGATTTTACAATTTCCCTATTTTGTCTCAGTTTCCATGGAAACCTGAATTGGTATGACAACAGAGAATAAAGACATGAAGACAGTTCTTCAAGGATATAAATGATCTCAATATAGAATTCTGTGGATTATATACCCATCAAAAACAATCTAGGTATTAGCAGTTGAGCTGTGTGTATTCTAGAAACCAAAATGACAAATTTTGTTGAGGTGTAGTGGAAGGGGCATAGTCTAATTTCTCTAGTCTGCTTTTATTAGTAAATCATGCACCTAAACTAAAAAAGACTGACTAGAATGTTGAGCAAGAAACATAAAAAGAAAAAAAAGATTATCACACTGTACACAAATGGGAAAATTTATGACATAAGATGTTGGGTGGGGGCTGATCTAGCGTATCAGACAGAGGGATTAAGATTCTCCCTGCTAATCTTGATGGTGGACCATGAGCTGGCAGGAACAACATGTGTGACACAAATTAAATATTTAGGTCCAAATCCAACTTCAATGGTTTGTGGAGGGAAGTGCTAGCAGCTGAAAGATAGTGTTTAATTTCCTTAACCTGAAAACACATAGCATATTGATCACCTCATGTTAATCTCATTCATTCCATTCCAGAAAGTTTCATTATGCCACTAAGCATCTACACCTACATCAGTTGAATGAAAACAGTATGATTAATGCTAGTTAAAATGTAATATGCAATAATTAGAAACACCAATTAAGAGTGGTTTATTTCATGCCACAACAGCTCTTGTAGTATCAATCAACCCAGTCTAAGAAGGAGGAGGAGGAGGAGAAGGAGGAGGAGGAGAGGAAGAAGTAGTAGTAGTAGTAGTAGTAGTAGTAGTAGTAGTAGTAGTAGTGGTGGTGGTGGTGGTGGTAGTGGTGTGTATGGAACCTGGCCATGAGGAAATTCAAATAAAAGTGCACTTATAATAAGCTGGAAACCATAATTTGACCAGTCTTATGACCAAAGAGCTGTTATTCCTAATGACCAGTAACTTCAATGACCACTCAAGATGATTATGGAGAAAGATCTAATAAATGTAAGGAAGGATGTTTAATAATTATTTTAATAATTATTTTTCTGGACATCATATAAACAGTAGTCTGGAAAGTGTTTTTATTCTCCATTCATACTTGCAATGTGGATAATCCTCTCTGCTATTTCAAACTGTCTTGTCTAGTCTCAAAATTCTAATCATGAAGTGGCTTGGATTGTTCATTGACCCTCAGCCAACCTGCTCCACTGTGATGGTGACAGAATGAATAAGAACTGTGAGCTGAAAACCTCCATGGAAATTAAACCAAAATACATCGTTATACTGTTTAGATAGCATAGCATATAGAGGACGTCACATCAATCATATATTTTGCATCTAGAAGATCCCATTTTAAATCCTTGGCATCTCTGGTTACAAAAACAGAAGAAGACTCAGGTAGAAAGTGTTTTGAAAATCTGCTGCACAAAGACATGGAGGGTCATTGCCTGTAGTCCATACTGGACTAGAAGGACCATTGGCTTGAGACAGTTTCTGGATGGGCTAGATGGGTAACTATCCATGAAGTGGTTCAGCTACCCTATGGAAAAATATAAGCTTCTTCACACAACTAAGACTGCAGGAAATGGGAAAATTAAACACCTTTTACACTGGAAAATGATGGCATCTATCACTGATGGCATCTATTACCAAAGGAAGATTGCACAACTAGTGATTTTTAAGGTTCATTCACAATGTGCAATTACAGAACTTTGATTCCACTTTAACCGCCATGTGTTCATCCTTTGAGATTTGTAGTCTGGTGAGGGATTTAGTGAATGACAGTGTTAGCACTCTCTGGTAAAAAATTCTTAGCAGCTCACAAAGTAACAAATTACAGAGGCTGAGATCCTGCATTGAGAGATATAGTTACAAGGATGTAGCTGTAATGTTTCATGATACTACCCTCCAAAAATCCTGTCTTTTATACCTCATACCCAGTACAGCCATTTCTGAGGTGCTGAAGAGTGTGATGGTGTATAATGATGTGTCTTGTCCTCTTCCAGTTGCAGGGCCTGCTGAAACGAGCAGCTGCAGACAACCCTACAGGGTCCTATTGGAATGCTGTCACAGCTGCCTGTCTCAGCGTACCCTGCAATTTTGGTCATTGCAATATTTGAATGATCATAAATGTGAATTGGAATAACTACAATGTTATAATTACTGAACAGGTTGCCACCCATGAGTCCATAGGATGGAGCCGAGACAATCAGAGTGGTATAAAATTGATATAATTAGGTGTGTGGATACTCCACCCCCATTGTTTATGTTATGTACTCTGTGCCCTTACTGGTGCACAACATCTCAGTTTTTTTGAATTTCCACCGTCTACACAGTTGTGAGATCCCTAACGTGTTAGAACAATATAGTGGAAATTGAATCCTATTATCCCCTTTAAACTTTGATTATGCAGATTAGAGAAATTCAGATAATAACCTCCTTCCTCTCCTTCTCCACATGTTCCAAGGAAGAGCTCCACAGGAATTCTAATAGCTCTTAGATTGCAAGAGAGTCTGTTGTCTTACAAAGGAGTCTGTGCTACACTGAAAGAAACTCCCAAAGGAACTGAGTATCTAGATTTTGGACACAGTACTGCCTTTCCAGGCCACTTTACACAATTCAAAGCCTAAGTGTAGGTAGGTTTTAAAGTGTGTGTACTTCAAATAAGAGAAACCGATTTGCAAAAACATCTGTCAAACAAGGCAGACAGGGAGATGTGATTGCCTACACGTTGCTATTGAATATATACTTGGAAGCATACTGAACTCTGCCCCTGTGTAATGTGTGAATCAAAGGCCTATAGGCCATTCTGATAAAGTTGTGGCATAATACATTCTTCCCTCTGCCGCATGCCATTTGTTTTCTGTTCCTCTGACATACTGTTTGGCATTATTTTCTACTGCTCTCTTGATGTCTCTAGCATTTCTACAATTATTATTATTATTTGTTTTTCTGTTCAATTAGAATGCATTTTGTCACAGAGTATTTTTCTTTTTTCTTTTTTCTTTTCCAAAGAAGCTGTCTAGAACATAGTGAGACGGATTTACTTAACAAAGTTGCTAGGCAATGAAAATATATCTTTAAACAAACCATACATTATTCATGGACTCCCACATGATTTTATTTAACTAGCAGCTAGTGGGGCACTCAGTGGTTGCGACCATTTGGAAGGGGCAGAAGTAAATTGAATACAGCCAGTTTTGTGATTCAGCAATGCACTCTGCAGTATAGCTCATTTGGGCCTTAAGTCATGAACTGCATGTTTTTGTAGATTTAGGCTGTCATTCTAAATCATCCTCCTTCCAACTAAGCTGCTCTCAATTCTTTCCTGAGGTGCTGCAATTATTGTTCAAGTCATCCATCTGCTAATCCATGCATCGAGAGTATCCTTCTCCTTCTTCCCTTCCAGTTTTCACTCCAACTTGGGCCATTTCTGCACTATAGTGCTATTACGTACTCCTTTTTCAACATCCTGTGGAATCCTGGGGTTTGCAGTTTAGGGAGGGACCTTTGAGGCCCCTCCCTAAACTGCAAACCCTAGGATTCCATAGGATGTTGAAAGTGGAATAATAGCACTAGAACAGTCTCGTGCGGAAATGGCCTTGCTCTGCTGCATGTTACCCTCCCTTTATTTGTGACTGTCCATCTGTGAGGTTATCTTAAGGTTGGATAGGGAACCAAGAGCAGTCAAATTAAATATGGTGCAGAAGCATGTCTCATGGTGGTTTCACCAGGAGGAACCAACAAGTAACACAGAAGATGTTGAAAGCACAGTCCTTGGGTGGCTATAATTGATTCCATCATGGGAAAGAAAGCGTTTCTGTTCATATAATGTAGGAGTCCCCTAGCTTTCCTAGGAATCAAAGGCCAAGTCAAAAGTTTGGCCCTTTCCACAGCTTACCTTTTTGTGGAGCTGGGGTGTGGGGATCATGTGAGCAGCTTCCAGCAAGAGGCTCTCGCGTCCTGGTTCCTTCAGCTCTGCAGCTGCCAGCTGCTTGCACCCTGCCTCTTCCTTCTGCAGTGCAGCCTGAGAGTTTCCCAGGCTGCACTGGGACAGGAAGCGCGAGCGCTACGGCTCTGGAGCTCCGCACGCACAGCAAGCACGCACAGCACGATTGCACACCATTTTCGGCTTTAAGCCAAAAATGAAAAAGTATGTGAGCGGCGTCTGCCAGACCCTGGAGTGTCGCACGATTGTGAGTGCATTGTGTGGACCGCTGCTCACATTCGCGTGATGCTTGAGGGGCCCTTTTGCATGGCAAATGCCATGCAAAAAGGGCTTGTGTCTGAAAAGATCAGAGGTACTTATCAGTTAAAGGTTGCTGGACTAACAGAAGCCAGCATTTTCATTTTTATTCCTTAAATAAATTAGACTTCAAGAAATGTGGCCGCAACAGATATGATATTTTGCACTGTTATAGTTTGTCTAAATCTTCAGGATTGCAACTTTTCAGGGGAACTGGGAATTGGCCTGAGTAGACTTTTAGTGAGGAAAGCAATAAGTAGACATCTGTTGGGTCCCACAAACTGAAAGTACTAATTTGAAAAAAAGCAGGTATCATTGTCAGTAAAGCAGATGGAGTGAATTTCTACAGTTCAGGCAGGTTAGACAAGGAAAAAAGAAGTAAATAAAACAGAGCCATAAGGTTGCCAGCTGACCAGGAAAAAAATCTGCCTGATTGGATTTGCTCTTGGATACCAGTTAGCGGAATCTATCTATCTATCTATCTATCTATCTATCTATCTATCTATCTATCTATCTATCTATCTCTATCTAAAGATACCAATTAGCAGAACATATACATACGTATATCTATCTCTATCTCTATCTCTATCTCTATCTCTATCTCTATCTCTATCTCTATCTCTATCTCTATCTCTATCTCTATCTCTTAAGGGGGAAAAAAGAGTGGGAAATCACTTCCTTTCCCACTCATCCTTGTTTTTGCTGTATAAATCTGCTTGTGACCCACTCTGAGCTTTACCACCAGACCTAGAAGGCTCTCCTCACTCCGGTGCATTTTGAGCACCAAATTCTGCTTTTGTTTTGCTTCCAAGAGTTGGTTTGAAGGAGCCAAGAAAAGAATAAGTTCTAGCAGGGCTAAGAATAAGACAGAGGTACATTCTATGTGAGAAGAACGGTGGTGGTTATTTCAAAATACAAAACCCATATTCAGTTGGTGTCCTTTGGGGTTAATTAAACAAGCAAGGGGTGATTGCTAGCCCCAGCCCCTCCCTCAGACCTTTGATAACTTAAAGAAATGATGAATCTGAAACAGAGAGCTTTCTGTATGTTTAGAGAGTCACCATTTGATTCCGAACCTGGATTTTTTTAGAGTTCTGGTTTGCATTGATAGCCTGTGAACATAGAAAAGGTTCTCCGTCTCCATACTTTATACAAGATCCACATATTTTGCATTTAGGTGTCTCAGTCAAAAAGAAAACGGTGAATGTTTAACCACAATAGATTCCTATAATTAGACCAAATTGATTCCTATAATTAGGTTACACTCTTGGACACCTCTCTGCATCCAACATATAAAGGCCGTAGCTGGTTATCGGATTTGGCGTGGCCTTTTCCTACATCTCTAATAGTATGAGAGTGAAGAAGATAAGAAAGCCTGGGTACATTTTTTTTTTCATAGGAGAGGAGATATGGCTTACTTCAGGGTTAGGTTTGAGCACTATTAATTTTGATGGACAGTTTGAAATTGAAGTGGGCTGTTGGGTAACTGGCTCACTTGGCTTTACATGTAAATAAGAATTCAAGTTAAAAAATAATTTAAGAAAGTTATCTATTACCATGTATTAATTTTCATAGGTATACTTTAGAGAGAAACTGTATAGTTTCGTTCCATGTGGAAAAGAGAAGGAAAGAGAATGGTGGGAATCACGCAGCCCTCCTGATATTGTTGAACCACCCATGGCTCTAGGCAGCATAGCAGAGGTGAAGAATGCTAGGAGTTGCAGTCCTACAATATCTGATGCCACACTTTGGCCCTTTTCACATGTCAGGGGGAAACGGGCAAAAACGCCCAAAAACGGAGCTTACCTCCAGCCGGGTAAGTCCATCGCCGCGTGGAGCAGCGCGAGCTCGCTGCTTCACACTCCTCCGGCATCGCAGATGGCAGCTTCCAGTTGGTGGAGGCTCTCCACCAACCGGAGAAGCTCGCCAGCCGGAAGCCCGCCCCCGGCAGATCTGCAGGCACGCACTTGCGTGCGCCTGCAGATCCACTTTAGAGCCCGGCGACGGAGCGGCACGGGGCTGCGCGCTCCGTGCTTTTTAAAAACCTCTAAAAAGAGGTTTTTAAAAAACACACAGCCCAGCTAGTTCCGGCCGCTCCTGAGTGCATCCTGGTGTGAAACTACTAAAAGTAGTCCACGCCAGTCCACTCTACGGTGTAGACGACCTCCATGGGAGCTCGCTCTACACCGTCCCCCCCCCCCCACATGTGAAAAGGGCCTTTGTCTACCATTTTTTTTCTGACATAGTAATGAATTACATGTAAAGGAAGATATGATTTATGTCCCCTTTTTTGTTTACACTGTATTTTGTTTAAATTGTTCTACATTGTTGTTAAAGTGACTTCAGTGATTCTAGCTCAGCATCCTGAGGTCTGCTGATATACCTGAGAAATACTTAAATAGGTGATGGTGGCAGTGATGATGATGATGATGATGATGATGATGATGATGAATCAGGATGATGGTGATATTTTTCAGATTTTAGACCATTGAGAGGGAAAAAAATTGTAAATATTTCACTACTACAAATCCAACAGTAGCACTATTTTACAGTAAAAGTGTCACACAATAAAAGGCCTAAGGAAGTTTAAACTTTCCAAGTGCATTTCCAGTTTAACATTGTAGAAATAGATAGTAATTTAAAACCACTAACACTAATATCCGGAAACGTAGGATCCATTAAAGATCTGCAGGGAGTTTCGATTGACAGTGTGCCTGGTAATGGAAAGGAAATGTAGAAAGATGATCTTCTGAAGAAAAGCGGCTGTAAAGTTAGAGCAGTTTTCTCTAAGAGATCATTATTTTTGGTGGAACCTCCCTAGTCTAATAGTATGGAACGAGGGGATCAAAGCTTGGGAGCTGACAGTAGAAAAGGTTACTTTTATTTTTCTCCTCATGAAACTAACAACCAGTTGTTGGAGGATTTAGGTCACAAAGTGGTAGTGAAGAGATGGTAAGTTTCCTTGGCCACTGTGTTAAGCAAAGGGGTACACATACGCGCGCGTGCACACACAAAAAAAAACACCCTGGAACTGGTGTAATATGAAGCTTGGTCTTAAGAAGTGTGCATGAAATGTGTATAAAGTTTGGTCTTAAGAAAAAATGTGTACTGAAGAATACATTGTTACAGCAGTTGTGCTGGAACAGCATATTTTATTTCAGTTTCTATTGGACAGTGCCAGCACTCCCGGTCATTTATATGTTTTAAGTGATGCTTGTAGTAATATAACATACTTTCAGAAGAAAGTGTCACACATACACTTCTCCCAGAACATTCTTGGAACCATGTCTCCCTTTGTTGGTTTAGAAGAAGATTTCCAGGGTGCTAGCCTCCTTTTTGGTATAGATTAAGACTGGTTCAGTTAAAAGTCACCCTCCTTTAGCAGAGTTCATAAATGGAAGCACTGAATCTCTTGAGTCCCTTTGCAACTAGTTTTAGCAAAGTAAGGCAAACAGACAGTATGCAAGTTTCAAAGCTAAAAACTTTACTAATTACTTTTAAAGGTACATTCAAACATGCATGCATGCAGTGCCTAAGCCCTGACTAACTATAATGCCATTTCTGCATGAGACTGTTATAGCCCTATTATTCCACTTTCAACATCCTATGGAATCCTGGGGTTTGCAGTTTATGGAGGGGCCAAGGCCTCAGCCCCTCCCTAAACTGCAAACTCCAGGATTCCATAGGATGTTGAAAGTAGAATACAGTTCTCCCTCCACATTTGTGGGTTTCACTTTTGCAAATTTGATTATTTGTGGGTGCCCGCTTGCCCCCCATTCTCCCCATCTCAATCCCTGGCCTTTTGCCCAGGCACAGGGAGGGGGGATGATCTTCACTCTCCTGCACTCTGTCCTTGCCCAGGCAGGCACACCAGCAGCTGTGGTCAGGAAGTTGCAAGATGGACAATCGCCCGTTTCCTGTGCTTCCTCCATGGCAGCCCACTTGAGCATGCCCTGGGCAGTGAGGAAGAGGGTACAGGGCGAATGATCACACATTCCCTGAGCTTTCTCCCCGCTCTAGCATGCCTTTGGCTGTGGGGAGGAGGTTCCAGAGTGGGTGATCACCCATTCCCTGTGCTTCTTTGCCATGGCCCACGTGGGCCTGCCCTGGGTAGCCAGGACAAAGTTGTAGGGCGAGCGATCGCTCGTTCCCTGCGCTTCCTCCTTGTGGCCCATGCAGGCCCGCCCTGTGCGGCTGGGAAGAGGGTGCAGGGTGAACAATTGCCTGTTCCTGGGTGGCCAGCAGAAGGTTCCAAGGTGTGTGATTGCCCATTCCCTGTGCTTCCTCCTCGCGGCCCGCAGAGGCCTGCCCTGGGAAACCAAGAGAAAGGTGAAGGGAGGTGATCGCCTGTTCCCTGTGCTTCCTCACTATGGCCCACGTGGGCCTGCCCTGGGCAGCTGGGACAAAGTTGCAGGGCAAGCGATTGCCCATTCCCTGTGCTTCCTTCCCATGGCCCGCAGGCCTGCACTGTGCAGCTGGGAAGAGGGTGCGAGCGATTGCCCGTTCCCTGCGCTTCCTCCCCACTCAAGCATGCCTTGGGTGGCCAGCGATCACTCATTCCCTGCACTTCCTCCCCATAGCCCACATGGGCCTGCCCTGGGAAGCCAGCAGGAAATTGCAAGGAGGCAATCACCTGTTCCCTGCGCTCCCTCACCATGGCCTGTGTGGGCCTGACAAACTGCATGGGCCTGCTGGGACAAACTTGCAGGGCAAGTGATCGCCCATTCCCTGCGCTTCCTCCCTGCGGCCCATGTGGGCCTGCCCTGGGCAGCCAGGAGGAGGGTGCAGGGTGAGCAGTTGCCCATTCTCTGCACTTCCTCCTCACTCGAGTGTGGCCTGGGCAGCCAGGAGGAGGTTTCAAGGCAGGTGATTGCCAGCTCCTTGCCTTTCCTCCCCACTTGAGTGCGCCCTGGGCTGCCAGCAGGAGGGTGCAAAGTGGGCCATTGCCTCTTCCCTGTGCTCCCTTGGCTGCATGGGTGCGCCCACCGTGGGCACATGCCTGTAGGGCAGGTACACATCAGGGGAGTTATTCACTTTTTTTTTTTTTTTTACATTTGCGAGAGTTCTCTGTCCCTGTCCCTCACAAATCTGGAGGGTCTGCTGTAATAGCGCTATAACAGCCCAGTGCGGAAATGGCCTAAGCTTCAAGAAGAGGAGCAGGTCAGCAAAGCCTACACTCATCATCTTAAGGTAGAAAGAAAAGAGCGGTAGAGAGGGAGAAGTCTTTATGTGCTTGCGAATGCATCAGAAGGTTTTCTGGTCACATGGTGTGGTTGCCTAGATACATCCCCAGAATGGGTAACTGGAAAAGTTCTAGAGGTAGCATGTATATAGTAGAGGCATGCAGGAGACCCTTGCTGTCTAAGGCCCCATTGCTGTTAGCAGATGGGTGAAGAGATGAAAGAAAATGTTTGGCTGAGAAACATTTTCCAACCAATTCAATCCACGTTAAAACTGGACAGATATTTTGTATTGACTGTACCACTTCAACATTCTTCTTAAAGTGCTCTCCTTCACTTATGTGAAATGACTTTTTTGAGATCTTGACTGGAGAGCCACACAAACCTTGATAAAATGTGAGATTCAGTTTAGTAAACAACACCTTTATGTCTTGAGGCACTGTCAGAATAAACAGCATTCCAGTAGATTCTTATTTAGGCAACCCAAGAAGAACAACTTAAGTGGATACAGACAACGTGATGGAATCATGAACTAAAGGCAAGGGGACTGGGGAGGATTCAGAGTGACTGAGAGCAGAAACAATAAGGAAGACAAAAGAATCAAGATAATTGTCAATATGTCAAAATCAATATGCCATTAAGATCAATCATTTTCAGTTCCCTATTATATGGACTGTGACTAAAGAATAGAATAACAGTGTTTTCTTTTGAAATGTTACTGATCCCGAGTAAAGTAGACGCACTGAATCAGTGAGATTTATTTAGCAATAAATAAATAATAAATAGCATTCAGCAATTGATTCAGTGGGTCTACTCTAATTAGGACTAACAATTGAATTTAGGCCAGAGTATATATTATGCAGACTAGTACATTATTAGAAGTTTACAACTATGCTGAAAGTAGCAGCTTTAGAAGCTATGCTGTTTGATCTTTTGCTCTATTGTTGAAGTTTACCATGATTTTAGGGCACTAAACATTCAGAATTGATGTAGTTTGTAAACTAAACTTTGATTTGATAAGCTTGCTTGGTAGAATTTTGACTCAAAAGAATAAATGTCCATCACAATACATTTCAAAGCATATTCTAAATCAAACTTTTGTCAGACAGGTAGAGTATAAATGAAATGAATGAATGAAATGTAGAGGAGAGTTTGAATTTTATTTCTGAAAGGGCATAACATGTTTTCCCACACAGTGATGGTAGGACCACCACCTAAGACTACTTTCTTCAACCTGGTACCCTCCAGATGTGTTGGCTGGGAACAGTAGAAAATGTATTCCAACAAATGTGAAAGGCTGATCCAAAAATACATGCAAAGAATGGGTATTTTTCCAGCCAATGAACTTTTCTAAAAGTTCAACCAGCAAACCTGCCAATTAACTGTTTTTCAAGAAAGTTGGATTGCATTGAATCCATCCTTCTCTCTGCACCACATACTTAAGAGGTTTTCAAGAGGTTAGAGGGTTTATTAAAAATATTATGTGCAGGCAAAGCTCCTGCTAATGGTTTGGACTAGAGAGTCACACACAGAGCATCCATTCATACACATATTTCCATGTCCACACAGAGATATGTGCAGGAATGCTTGCTTCTCTTTCAGGCTAATGTGCTTTTTATCCTATCACCTGAATATCCTAAAGGACCAGGCCCTGTCTGATCCTGGAAGCTAAGCAAGGTCAGCCCTGGTTAGTACCTGAATGGGAGATTGCCAATGATACCAGGTGCTGCAGGCTGTATTTCAGAGGAAGGAAATGGCAAAACCACCTTTGAGTATTCCTTGCCTTAAAAAACCCCTGTGAAATTCATGTGATCACCATAAGGTGAGAGACAACTTGAAGGCACATCCACACAAATTTTTATACCCCTTTCAGTGGTATACTGTCTCCCCCAAGTGGCTAGCACCAATTTAAAAATGAGATAGATCCTGCTCTAAGCAAACTATACAGACAAAGGAACTGATAGGAGGGAAAAGGCAGAGGAGAGGGGTCAGTTTGATAACCCCAGAAGAGAAAAACTGTTGTTGCAATCATGCCTTATATTGAGTTGGAGCTAGGTTGATCTTTCTTTGCTGGAGGTCCTTTGTGAGTAAAGGCACTGCAGCCAACCCCTCAGTGCTCTGTTCCTTTGTTTCATTACAGCAGAAGCCAGAATGCCCTTTCCATCACTTCTTCAGTCCAATATAGAATGGAAAGAATATTTCAATATTCTTGTCATTGACAAAAAAGGGGTCTCCTGAGTGTCTGAAAATCCTGTTAAATAGAATATTGGGAATGCTTTCACACCACACAATTATAATCCTATGATTTTATTTTAACTAGCATGTTTCTTTCCTATGGAATCCTAGCATTTGCAATTTAGAGAGGTTTATTTAGAAATATCACATGTAACATTCTTCTAATGTCTCACCAAACTAGAAATCCCAGGATTCCATGGGATGCACCCACAGCAGTTAAATCAATAGTGCTTTAATTGTATTATATGAAAACTCTCTTAGATGTGACAGAATTCTTCACCATGGACCTTTCTGGCACAAAATCTGCCATGTTGGGGTTTTACATCAACTTCCCCCAGCCCCCCGCCAAAAAAGAACTCAGAATCGAACAGAAGAATTTACTGGAAGTTTGTTCTCTGCATAAATTCCCCCCACCCCTTTTTCTGCACAAAATATGTTCCCTATACATAAAATCCAGTGGTTTCTTTTTTGCACAAAATCTACACACTTCTGTTGATTGGTTGATTTTTGGATAGAGCCAGTCCCAAGCCACAAGTCCCACTTTGTAAGTCCCACTCCTCAAAAACTGCACACTTTTCATAGTATTTCCTGCCATGGGGAGAAAATTGTGTGAGTTATTTTTTTTTCTTGAGCTGAGAAAGAATAATCACAGAGATTGCATTTCTAGTCCAACGGCAATTGACAATAGATGTACCTGACAATTGAGTTTTCATTTGAACGGTATCTCACTGAATTCAGGTGAATGTTTACTTTTATTTCTCTCTTTTCATTCAGTATTGATTATTGGGAATCAGAGGGGGAAAGGAGAAGGGGCAGGTGGTGGTGTGATGAAGATTTTGGTACATTGTAGCCTTAAGTGTGTCTTCACTGAAGTTGCTATTAATAATGCTAAAGAAATAATGGCACAATTAAGGTCCTATTTTATGAAATTAACAATACCAGTAGGAACATGGGAAAATATAAGCTTACCAAAAATAATCCCACAACAGCAAGAATATTCTGTGTGTATGTGCGTGCACGCACATGTGTGTGTAAGAGCGAGAGTTTAAAAATAATAGTTCAAAGCAAATCTGTACTTGCTTGTTCAAGGGCGTCCTACTCTGCACAAAATAACACACCAACATCTAAATAAGTTGGAAGGAATTGGTCATAACTTTTATTGATTACAGCTGTAGTTGGAACCAGTAAGCATATGCACAGGTCCAGATCCAGGCCTCAACCATCTGCCTGTTGAATCATGATCCTGACCTTTCGGCCCACTGCTGGAATCTTTGGGTTGACAGGAAAGGATCTATCCAGGAGAATTCCCACACGGCCCCCCCCTGCCACCAAGGATGCAGGGAAGGTATCCATTCCTGAGCTAGGCAGAAGTGATTCCAACCCACATCCCCCAATCCCCTTAAGGACGCCCCCACCATGCTGCCTATGCCTGGGAAAAACTGGTAACTGCTGTCCCAAGTCCAGGATCCGTTGACAAATTAACAAGTAGACAGAAATATGTAGGCGATGTGCCCAAATACAACATACACACAATAAGAACTGCCACAATAGATGGCTGTGGGCCAGCACTCAAAAAACCACTAGCGAGGAGACCAATAAATCCTCCCCCACCTGACTGGAGTAAAGACCATGAGCAGCGTATTCCATTGAGAACAACCAGCCAGTGAATCCAAACCAGGGTTTAAACTGATTGGCTAGCAGCTCCCACTTCACTCCAGGGCCATACCAAGCTTCATGGGCCTCTCGGAGAAAGAAGCCAATGATCTGCCATGCTTCAGGGATTGCCAGTGCTCTGTTCCCACTCCAACCCACAAACTTGCCTTGCAGGTAAGCATGCAGAGTACTTGTGCTTATATGCTTATATTTTTGATAACAACTTTGAAACAAAATAAATAGTGCGAGTAACATAATAATTTCCTATATAAGTACAGAATTTTGTTGTTGTTAACTCCTGACAAGTTGACTTCCACTTATGGTAAACCTATCAATGAAAGAGCTCCAAGTCACCTTATCATCAACAGCCCTGTTCAGGTCCCACAAACTCAGGGCCATGGCTTGCTTGCTTGAGTCCATCCTTTTAAAAGGTGGTCTCCCTCTTTCCCTATGCTTTATATCTTACATTATTATTGTCTTCTCTAGTAAGTCATATCTTCACATGATAGGGTCAAAGTACAACAGTCTTGGTTTAGTGATCTTGGCTTCTAGAGATAGTTCAGGCTTGATTTGTTCTAGG
Organism: Cyclura pinguis; assembly: GCA_030412105.1. Lineage (NCBI taxonomy): Eukaryota > Metazoa > Chordata > Lepidosauria > Squamata > Iguanidae > Cyclura > Cyclura pinguis. The sequence continues at coordinate 97,855,380 of CM059601.1, forward strand.
ATCTATTTGTTTGTCTTTTTAGCAGTCCATGGTATCCATAAAACTCTTCTCTGGCACTATATTTCAAATGAGTTGATCTCTCTATCAGCTTTCTTCACTGTCCAGCTTTCCATAAATTGAAATTGGAAATACAATGGCATTGACCATATCTTTAGTAAAGTGTACTCAATGATATATCTTTATACTCAGGATCTTGTTTAGTTCCTTCATAGCTGTCCTTCCAAGTCTTAGGGCCTTTCCCCACTACACTGTCATAGTGCTATTATTCCACTTTCAACATCCTGTGGAATTCTGGTGTTTGTTATCTTCTATTTTTCTGCATTGACTATTATGCTAGTTCTCTTTGTCCATGTGCACAAATCACTGAACAGTTGCATTCAGGGTTCTGACCCTGCAGAATATATAAGTAAAACTAAACCATTTTTGTGTGCTTTTAAGCTGCTCAGTATCAGAAATTGTTTACATGTTTCATATTTGAGGAATGATATTTTTGATAGAGAGAGAATGAGTTAGTTTTTGTAATATTCATTATATTGTCCTTAGATATATTTTTAAAATCACCTAATCTTGTGTGATAGTGAATTCTCTACCAGAAACTCCAAATCCAAGTTCTTGAGCTTAGCTATTCCAAATTCAATATATTTTGAAGGGAAATCTTTGAACGTGGTCCAGGTTAATATGAGCATTTCCCAATAGTAAAAGATCTAAGCAGTGCAATATGACTTGTTCCCCACAGTGATTTCAATCAATGCATCATTATTAAAGAACATGAAAAGGAGGACAAATATATATGCACCACACCACAGGTTTACATAACAGGCAGATGATATGTGATTATTTTCTCCTTTTCATTTTTGTTTCTATTTTTTTAAAAAATAAGCAAGAAGAGCAATTAAGTTATTCAGCAGAGCTTTGCTGTTGCTGTGGTGAACATTTATTTATGCAATCCATGTCATCTTTCAGTCTCCAGACTAGAGACAAGAGGCCCATCAAATATTTGCATGCTTAGATGATCAGATTTTAAGTTCGTGGCCTCTAATTAACAATGTGCAATACATTTATATGCTCATGAGTAAAGAGATAGGATGGGATTAACTGTATAAAATTATTACAGTTGACCAATTAAGCATATTATACAGTCAGCATGTTTGTACCATTTGCTGGCTAATGAAATATTTTTATTAAATCCATTTTGATTTGTGCAGGTACATATAAAGAAAGGATAAGAATTAGGCTGAGGAACAATATATTATTGATGGAAATATTTAACAGATATGTGACTTGTTTTTTGTTGGCATAAGCAATGGTTAATCCCATGAAAAACCTGCATACAGTGGTGCAAATAGGAGGATGCTGTGGAGAGCATCAAAAAAGCTGATTGCTGCAGCCTCCTTACATTTCTCATTATTGCACATCCATGTGTTTGATGAACATAGGAGCTTCTGTGAGCCCATTCACCTTACAGAATTATAGCACTATGATTCCATGTTAACTGCCATGGTTCTGTCCTGTAGAATCCTGGGCAGCTTCAAGGATGCCTGGGCAGTTTTTGATTGAGATGAGTGAGAAATTTGCAGCTTTTTAAAATGGCTTTATTCTGTTTCTGCCTCATGGACAGTTTCCTGTTGGCAATCTCTGGACTTCTGAGTTTTCAATGTGTTCCATGAAAGGAAAAAAAAATATATTTGATAGCACGGGCACATTTTTTTTAAATGTACTAGCAAACTGTGTAGAACACTAAACTAAGAATAACCACATATAAGTGCATCAAAAATGCGTACATTTGAAAAACATCCATGAAAAAATGCATCCTTTTGAAAAATGCTTACAAATATTTGTTCACATTTCTGCAGCAGTGGCAGATTTTACATTATTAGGATGGAATGACCTTGGAAGTGGAAATCAGAAAACCTCAAGAAACCCAGGCTTTAGATTTCTACATATCTCTAGCTTTGTTGGATCAAAACACCTTAGATGAATAGAAAGCACCATTATATAATAAAATGCTATGGCCAGTTGTTATTCCATATCTTTACTGCCTAATGTTGTTATTTCTTAATTTTGGTGTCCAGAAATTCTTGTCAACCACAGATCCATGAATACAGTCTTGTTACATGACCATCACGTTGGATCAATACTTAGTCATGCATTTACATTCAGTGAGGCTTATGTTATTCATGACTTTCATCTCCTGACTAGTTTCATTGGGTCTGCTTGTTATGACTTGTTATGAATCTAACCCATTTCAGGTAAATTATTCCATTCCATTAACAAAGTAGTTGTGTTCTTAGGCATTACTTCTTTAATAGAAATGTTGGTACTAGAAGCAGAAAGAACATGGAAAGATAAAGATAGGTTCCTTCACCACAAAAAAAAGAAGAACAGCTTGAACATGTTGTAAGTTGGCACATATGGCTACAGTTGGATTGCCTAGAGTAGAATCCTGCTCTTTCCCCACTCAAGGTTTATTTCATTATTTACTAGAGACATGCTTTTGCAACTCAATAGTGAACGATTGTCTTCTTCCAGCTCTCCTTCACCATCCTCCCAATGGCAAAGTGAAAAACTTCTAGCTAGACAGGGGACAAGGAGGAAAGTGCTGGAGAGCTAGGCATAAAAAGACTTTGTAAAAAGAAGCTTCTTTCTTAGAGTCTTTGTTCACAGAATGTGGAGACAAGGCCTCCTTTTTCTTCCTCACAGACTGGAGTGGCAGCTTCCCTTCCCCCAGTCTGCTAAAGTTCCTTGCCACTTTATACAGCTCTGGCCTTCCCTAAAACACCACCATTGTGTAGAAAGGGTATAACCTTTCTATTGTTATTTAGAACCCCTTTAACGATTTATGGTAGTGTGGTTCTGCTTGGTTATAACTACTGAAAATCATTCAACTAAGTCAAGATTTACAAAAATATACTAAAATCTTTATTAAAACAACAAACAGAATCAAGTATTGGTTTTGTAGATATGTCCAAGCTCAAACAGATCTTCAGAATGCATTTAAACAGTTTCTTATCTCTTTACATTAGCATATAGGCACAGATGTCTCACACACAGAGCCCTCTGGCTTCCCTTTTTGCCAAGAGCTCTGTTCCCAAATCCAGGTCACTCTCTCTGACCAGGTTTAAAGGTGAATTGATTTTTCTTCTGCCCCTCTCTCTCTAGGTTTTCTTTGAGAAAACACTCCTCTCATTCACCTCCCGCTTGGTTGAGTGAGAATTCCCTTTGGCTGAAGGACTCTTAGCTCTGGCTCCTGGAAGTCTAACTAAACCCAGTTCAGTGCCTACTATTTATGCATTTCCACTTAGGCTTCCAACCCTTCTTTCACACTAAAAGGACTGGGTCTCTTTCTGGAGTGGCCATTCTGGTGCCTAGCAACCTGTTGCTGGGCAGCTTTCTATCACTCAGGATACAACCTCACTTATTAGATATTAGATAAAACATCTAATATTGCTAAGTACTGTACAGAGGTTTGTTTTTTTTTTTAAAAAAATACAATCTCTGCCTGCAATGTGAAAATGTTAAACTAAAGCTAGAATTTAAGTAGATTAGAGATTCCTCTGGGTGCAGAGGTGTGTTCTTCCCTAATACAAGGAAGTGCAAAAAAAAAAAAAGTTGAATCATTTTGAATAATCAGGTTAGGAGAACTACATCTGTACCTAAAGTTTGATGACAAGAGTCAAAGAAATGGCACCTGTTTCCAGTAGTTATTATAGTTTTTATGAATCACTTGTATGACACAGAAGGCTTAGAATCAGAATCATAGAGTTGGAAGAGACCCCAGTGCCACTGAGTCCAACCCCCTGCTATTCAGGAACATACATCAAAGCATTCCCAACAGATGGCCATCCAGCCTCTGCTTAAAATCCTCCAAAGAAGGAGACTCTACCACACTCCAAGGCAGCATATTCTACTGCTGGACAGCTCTGAATGTCAGGAAGTTCTTCCTGAGGTTCAGGTGGAATCTCCTTTCCTGCAGCTTGAATCCATTGCTCCTTGTCCTAGTCTCTGGAGCAGCAGAAAACAAGCGCGCTCCCTCGTCGACATGACATCCCTTCAAATATTTAAACATGGCTATCATGTGCCCTCTTAACCTTCTCTTCTGCAGACTAAACATACCCAGCTCCCTAAGCCGTTCCTCATAGGGCATGGCTTCCAGACCCTTCACCATTTTGGTCGCCCTCCTCTGGACATGTTCCAGCTTGTCAATATCCTTCTTGAATTGAGGTGCCCAGAACTGCACACAGTATTCCAAATGAGGCCTAACCAATGCAGAATAGAGTGGTACCATTACCTCCCTCGATCTAGACACCATATTCCTATTGATGCAACCAAGAATCGTGTTGGCTTTCTTGGCTGCCACATCACACTGCTGACTGATGTTCAGCTTGTGATCTACCAAGACTCCTAGATCCCTTTCACATGTACTGCTATCCAGCCATGTGTCCCCCATCCTATATTTGTACATCCATTTTTTCTGCCTAGGTAGGACCCCACATTTCTCTCTGCTGAAATTCATTTTGCTAGCTTTGGCCCAGCTCTCCAATTTGTCAAGGTCATTTTGAAATTTGATGCTGTCCTCTGGGGTATTAGCAACCCCTCCCAATTTGGTGTCATCTGCAAATTTGATCAGCATGCCCTCCACTCCTTCATCCAAGTCATTGATGAAGATGTTGAATAGCACTGGGCCCAGGACAGAACCCTGTGGCACCCCACTAGTCACTTCTCTCCAGGATGAAAAACAGCCATTGGTGAGTACCCTTTGGGTTCGGCTTCTTGTATTAATTGTCCTGTTTCCATTCCTTAATCTTCTTGATGTGCAAATTCAGAAAAATCCAGTGCGTATCTAAAAGTAAGTCCCATGGAATACAGTGTAATTTATGCCCAAATAAGTATATATGGATTTGCAATCCTTAGGGTTTTCTACTTTTCTTCACATTTTGATAGTCTATATACTCTGTGCTAGACTAAAGACTGAGCCAGAATTGACTGTCCTTCTTTTTGTTTTGAAATGAGAATAAAGACAATGAAAATAAGTTTGTACTTAATCTGCATTTAACTTGTAAACTGTGTTCCAAATCTATGATTTATTTTGGCATAGTAATTTGAGAGGCCCTTGCACTTTCAGTTTTGGCTGAATTGAAAGTAGTATGGAAATTATAAAGGAAAAGCTTTCAACCCAGAAATTGTTTGGGTGTTATATGAAGGCAGTATATCTCTATTATAGCCAAGTGCAATTAATATCTATTGCCAACTCATTTACTTTTTCTCCTTTTGCTTCGTATCTCATGAGTAACAAAGCACCACACTTGGCAGCTGAGTGTTCACCACTTTTTTTTTTAAAAAAAATGTTATCACATACACACAGAGTCTCACAGTATTTTTCAGCTAAAACCATTTATACTTAGCAAGATCCACCACTTTACATTATCTTTGGCAACAATACTTGATCACAGAATTGATGTCTGTGACAGAAAGGAAATCCTTCCATCTTCCTTGAGTTAAAATAGCAGCAAGATTGATGCCAAACATTAAATTCATAGTGTCATTACTAATGTCTTGTTTTTGTTTTCAGTGCCATCGTCTGAGTATTTCAGTTGCCTGTTAGTCAAAGCATAGCTACTCCATTGCTCCCTACTCTAAAACTGCGCTTATTGTGAATGTGAAATATATACAGTATTTATTTAGCATAGTCTTCTTGAGATCCCATTGAACTACCTGAGGAAATCACTGGAGGACTGGTCCCTTGCTCTCTTCACCAAGACAGTAATGAATCTGTACAGGGCAGCTTCTTCTACATGGAGAGAACAACTGGGAACCCTAAAAAGTTAGCAAACTAAGGTGCATGGACTAACCCCTAATTCAAACCCTTCTGAGGAGAGAGACAGACCTAGATGTGGAGATATGGGGCTAGTGTGATTCCTCTCTTCTTGTGCAGCTTCATGACACTTCCAAAATGTGTGACTAGAGCTAATTCCTGTTCTGCAGTGGGATTTGTGAAGTGGGATTTTGAAAGGTAAAACTGAGCAATAAAGGCTAGAGCAGAAATTATATTGTTCCTCTAAGAACAGTAGATATGGCAATTTTTACCTTAGGCGCAATTGCTTTATATACTTTTGATTCAAAATATCACTCCAGAGGGATAAAGAGTCTTGAAAGAACATTCTTTTTGAGCAAGAACTGGTGGGGGGAGGTTTCATTGGTAGTCTTTTCCACAGTTTATTAGCTATTAAAATATGACCAAGAAAAGTGTTTCAGTAAATACACATTCCTTATTTCTGTTTGGCAGCACTGCTACCACTGCGGCAGAAAATCTGCCACAGGTTATGACATTTCTGTCATAGTTATACAAACTGTAGCAATTCTACCAGGAAACATGGCAAACATGAAACATGTGCCCTGTTTCCACATAGAATCCCAGCAATGCTGTGACTCTCAGGAGAATCAGTTATATTTGAGTGGCAGAGATCCCTGGGTAAAGTGGAGTGATGGGGGAGGGAAGATTAAAGCTTATTTAGATTCTTTTGGATTTAGTTTTCTTTTTCCTTTCTCCCAGCTGGTTACCATTCCTGTCTGCACAGCAATCTACAACACAGTTGTATTAAGCTATGCTGTTAATTTGAGAGGATGCTATCTAGCAGATGTCTAATGTTTCCCAACATATCTCCTTTATTTACTAGGACCTAAAGTCGTAGAGAATTACACTACTCAGATCTCATATCACATTTTCTGACTGATTAGAACTGTGATGCCTCTTAAACAAAGTAGAAAACATAAGTGTAGGGCTTCCAGCAATGTGCCTTATACAGTTTTGCTTGTGCATTATGCAGAGTTTTTTTAAATATAAAAATGGGCACTGCACTGTTCAATGTTTGCTTTGGCACATTTTTTGGAGTGTCTTTGTCATCAGTTATTTTATCAGATATGCTGCACTTTATATACACTGCAATGTGCCATTTGTATTTTACTGTTTAAAAGAAAGCATTGTATATAATACAATTAATATAAAGCACTGGAATGAGGGTGGCAGGTGTGGGAATGTGCAGAATTCCCTCAAAGAGCAAAACTGCCATAACAGATAAGGACATTCATGCAATACCACAGGGATAAATCCAAATCCACACATGGAAACTAACAGATGATGCTTGTGGGCTTAAATTGACTTCCACGTGCTTACAACTCTCTTTCAGATCTTTGCACTAAGTATAGCCAAGTGTATGAGGATGTTGCAAACGAAACATGAGATAGTTAAAAAGATGGTGATTCTTTGTGTAATCATCTGAAATACTTGACTAGGCAGTATTAACACATACGCTTGATATTGGTTATATCAAATTGATTTTGTGTTTAGTTTCTTGAAGAATTCAATGGTTTTTATCAGGTAGGGTCTTCAGCTATAACCTTCATAAATTTTGTTGTAGTCACACTGTTGTTTTCTACCTTTCTGTTTCTAAAATTTATTGGAAGAACATGCATTTCTACAGCTCCCCTCTCCCATAGTATGTTTACGTTTCCATAATAAACCTAATTTATGTAAACCTTAAGTCAGTTTTATTGGACTACAAGTTCCTAGTTATAAAAGTTGAAATTGAACATACCCTTTCATTTGCCTAGTGGCAAGATATGTGAAGACTTTTATAGTTTCATGTAACAACATTTTTTTCTTCCAGTTTTTCTGGTATTAATTTTCTGAATTAGTAATTTTTCAATTTTTCAGTGGAGGTATTGAGAGCACTGTGGTATAGTTATTTGAACACTGGACTACAACCCTGGAGACCAAGGTTTGATTCCCTTCTTGGCTGTGGTGATCACACGCTCTCAGCCCTGGAAAACCCTGTGATAGGGTCACCTTAGGGTTGTCATTGGTTGGAAATGACTAGAGGGCACACAACAACTGGTTTCAGTAGTTTTTCATCACTTAGAATTTGTGCTTTTATGCTCATATTCATATTTTCATTTACTTCTTAAGTTATTTCCAATTCCCCACCCCACCCCAGTTTTAAACAGTAGCTGCTTTATGACCCTAGATCTATGGTTTTGTAACTGCAAATTCATTATTTCCTTCCATTTTTTCATGGTTTCACATTTATTACTTTCATAATTTTGGTGTCATTCACTTTTTACCTGATTTTTTTTCTTCTTCCCCATTTTCCTCACCTTAAGAGCACATCCTGTCATATATTACTTTGCTGCTATACTTTTTACTCAGTCTCAGAAAATGGTCAGAATTTTTCCTCACCAATTTGCCAACTGTTCTGAGTGTGGTGACTGTTACATAGTTCTCACTCCACCTGCTTTCTTCATTGTCAAGACTTCATGCACAGTATTTGTTGGAAACATTTTTGGTGCTTTCTCTGCTTGTATATACATAATATTTTTGCACATATATGTAATACATTTACAAAGAAAGCTTTTTATGCCTATATATATATATATATATATATATATATATAAAAATTCCTTCTGCATGACCAAATTTCATTGTTCTACTAGTTGACACAGAGCCACTATATTTGGTAGTACTGGGAATGATTATGTGATCTGTACACCAATGAACTAATAATCTAAATTTAGAATGTTGCAGGGAAAGTTTGACAACAGATGGAGGGAAGGAGGGAGGGAGCAGTAGCAAGGAATGGATGTGATTCAATGCAGTTATATGTGTTTAGGTTTCTTTCTTGCCAGAAGGGCTTCTCTCTTACCACCCCAAACAATGGTAGGTGCTGGAGGTAAGAGCAGAGCTGTACAACAAACATGCAGCAGACAATGTATTGAGTGGGATAAAATGGTCACAGTTTTGCTGAATGCAGCCTCAGCAATATAAGGATTTTATCATCAGCTGACTGTCTGCTAAGAGACCCACCCAAACGCACAGATTCTCACCAGGAAAACTGTGTGTTGTTTTCTTGCATGTGTTTTCTGTGGAAAAAAGGTCCCACAATTTTTTTTACACAGAGATTTTGCACAAAATATATGTTCTTTGCTTGAAAACACATTTTCAGCACAGGAAGACCATATGTATTTCACACAGCAGAATTTTCTCTATTAAAATTCTAAAACAGAAATAATGTTCAGAAATTGCACAGAAAAGTTCATATTCTTACAATTCGGCGGGAATGCTGACATTATTGATTTATAGAATCAAAAAACCATAGAGCTAGAAGAGACCACAAGGGCCATCGAGTCCCCCTCCCCACTGCCATGCAGGAATACACCATCAAAGCATTCCTCACAGATGGCCATCCAGCCTCAGTTTAAAAACCTCCAAAAAAAGGGACTCCACACACTCCAAAGCAGCATGTTCCACTGTCAAACTGCTCTTACCATCAGGAAGTTCTTCCTAAAGTTTAGATGGAATCTCCTTTCCTGTAGTTTGAAGCCATTGCTCCATGTCCTAGTCTGTGGAGCAGTAGAAAACAAACTTGTTTCATCTTCATATGACATCCCTTCAAATATTTAAACATAGCTATCATGTTTGCCTCTTAACCTTCTTTTCCGCAGGCTGAACATACTCCCTCAGCCACTCCTCATAGGGCATGGTTTCCAGGCCTTCTACCATTTTGGTCACCCTCCTTTGGACACATTCCGGCTTGTCAATATCCTTCTTTGCAGTAGGTGATCATCCTTTTGCTGCAATATTAGCAGAGAGATGCCAATGGAAGAGAAAACTTAATTGAACAAGTTGGTATATGAGAGCCTTGAGGACAGCCTTTCCTAATCTAAATGTGCAAATGCCCATCATCTGCAGGAGACAATCAAACTATGTACTTTGTACTGTAGCCCATCTAGAAAAAAATAGCCAGGTTTGGGAAAGGTTACTTTAAAAAACCAAAACATTTGGAAGTAGTGAATAGGAAAGTATGGCCTTGGGGTCAACAGTGACTTCATCTATGCATTTGTCTGCAAATTCCATGGACTGTTCTGAAAATCAAAATAATTTCAATAATGTTAATTTAATAAACTAACCAATTTCAGTTACTAGTGTTAATGGCAACAAATCAATATCCCAATTTCTAACATTTATTATTAACAAATTAATTTTTCCAGCTCTGTGGTTGTTGTATGTGCAATGGTCACAATTTCTACAGTAGTAACTTTCAAAATATCATTTTAAAAATGTAGCTATAGGATGGATTCTGATAACCTAAAAACAAGCCATTTCCTATGACGGTAATATAATCTCATAAGGATTTTTTTTTTCACTGAGGCATGACTGGGAAAACTTTTTACAACTGAAAGGACCACATTTCCTTATAATATTATCTTCCTGAGGTCTCATAACATTGGTGAGAGGCAAGAAACACAACTTCAGGGTTCTCCAGGCATCTTGAAGCAGAGATTCTTGTCAGAATCAGTTTTCTTCACCTTTCTCAAGGACAGGGCTTTGGGCAGAAGCCTTTATTTCACCAGTGAACCAAAGGAAATTCACTGCTGCAGTACCCTATCATGTTAACATTAACCATTGTGTGAATATATCATCTCCTGAGAACATCCTTCACTGTACTCTTAAGCAAAGGATTTTGAAGGTAATTGCCTCTGGATGAGTGGAAGTTACTTCCATATAAACAGGATAAAATTTAGACTGCCAGAAACATGGTACAGAGATGGAGGGGTTAATATTTTCTCTCACGGGGTCCACAAGAATGTAAATAATTTCAGCACAGTTGTGTTACAGATGCAGCTTTCTAGGAGTAGTATGGCATGAAATGCAAAATTCAAATATCAAGCATCGCAGGAAATGCCGAATTACAGTAGTACAAATAATGACTAATTTAAAATAGGTCTTTGAAGTACATTGATATAATGCTCTTCTTGACTAGGTTTCAAAGCCCTGCATCATATGTTCTTTATAATTTGGATATAACAAGATTTGTAAATTGATCTTCCATTTGGCAGCTCTTTAGCTTTCTAACCCTTTAATATGCACATCATGGCAAGTGTAAAATGATCAATAAACAACTGTGTCAAACAAGGTTATTCCATGAACTTCCACAGGCTCAGTGCTGATTAGCTTCCCAGATCAGATGTAATGAGGTGGTCAGAGAAGCAAGGTTATGGAAAGGACCTAGGAAAATAAAGGACATAGTAAACAGTAAAGCAGAGATCACCTTATTTGCCTTCAGAAATAGGATTACCATGACTTTGAAATATGTACCACAGCGTTCTTGTCTCGCTTCTTTTTATGATCCTTTTGGCTAACCAATGATCCTTTTGGCTTTAGAATTCTAGCAAAAGCATAACCCCTTTTCACTTATTTACAGAGTTTGTTGAAATTTTTAAATCATGCTCCAGAGACCCATAAGACTTCAACCAGTTTCAGAGGCGTTCTTTAGGATTGCCTTTCAGTAATTGGTGGTGGACCAAAAATATCAGCGTATTTTAGTCTAGAGCACCAAGGGAGTATCTAGGGTCGAGCAAATAAGGTAGATACCCTGGGTGCCAATGCAAAGGAAGCACAAAAAAGCCCTGCAGGAAAATTTAGCAGTGGTGCCAATGACTGAGGGGGAGGAGGAAGCAGCCCAGGAGGAGGAGGGGTAGTGGGCAGCTCAGGAAGTTCCCTGGCACCCACAGCCCCCCTCCCCAGGCAGTGCTCACCTTCGAGTTCATCCTTGGGACTCTCCATTGGGTGCCGCGCAGCTGTTAAGATGTTGGGAATGGTATAGATGCCCGGGTGCATCAAAGCAACAGTGATGGGGTGGGAAAGCACGGTGGCAGCTCATGGGCATCCAGTTCCTGACCCCAGATGTCATAGGCACAGCAAGCTGGTAGTGAGACCCAGAAGCAGTCACATCCAGAAGGAATCGCACCTGCCTCCCTTCTACTTTGCCTCCTTGGGATTCACTGCCACTGCCACTGATGCTGTCCCCGGACAATGGAAGGGCAGCTCCCCAGGGCTGCTGGCTTGCCCTCCAAGGAGCTCTTCTGAAGAGGGCAAGCCTTTGTTTCTAACAAAAGGGTTTACTGCCTTACTTTGCTTAGTGGCAAAAATGCCTCATGGCCAGAAAAGCATGTGACCTTCATAAGCATCAGATCTACCATTACCACCACCATCATCCTAAATTTAACTTTAACATCTCAAGGAAAATACAGTCCTGTCACATTCCATCATCACATTTCTTCCCTTAAAATTACACCTATCCTCCCCCAGCTGCCAACCAAATGAGCATCTGAGTGGTGGAACATCTAAATCAATAGGATGAGAACAGGGAAGGATCACTCCAAGGTGGAGGAAAGAAGAAGAGAGAAATGTGAAGGGGATGCCTTTGCCCTTTGTTCCCTCCCACTGTTTCACCTGCTGTCCCTTTGTCTGCTGATTGGTGTTGCTCTTGTTGTTTTGCAGAACTCCATAAATATATTTACTGCATATATCAAGTATGTGTGGGAACAGAATTCGTTTAAGATGCAAAGAAGACCACAGGAAGTCATTATAAGACTTGGGTGTACATTTTTTAGCAAACATTTGTGATAAAATATATTGAGGACATTAATGTTGTCATATGCAAAATGTACTATGTGGTAGGGGGAGTTTGTTGCTGGTTATTACTATAGTAGATAGCGCTTTGTGATGCAAGTGAAGCAGATGCAGCAAGCCTGAAGTGCAAGATGTTGCTGATTAAAAACTCTTGGTTGTAGCAAAAAATCCAAGTTACTGTTTGGATGGGAGGGGAAACTTTTGTCTTTTGCTCCAGTGTAAATAATCAATATTACATAATTGTGAGTACAAAATACTAAAAGGCGCATTTATGCCCATGAGACAGGAACTGGAATGAATTGATTTTTAAAAAATGATTTGATTGCCAGTGTATATGTTAAATAGCTGACTAGCATCTTACTTGAAATGTAAAATGAATGATACTGATATTCTGTGAACCGTATATCAGTTTCTCTGATTTCATGGAGAAGAGTGACTTACTCCAAATGTGTGGAACAAAAGAGATTGAAGATATTTCCCCACTAGACTGTTATAGTGCTGTTATTCCACTTTCAACATCCTCGGGAATCCTGGGGCTTGCAGTTTAGAGAGGGGCCAATTGGCCCCTCCCTAAACTGCAAACCCCAGGATTCCCTAGGATGTTGACAGTGGAATAATAGCACTGTAACAGTCTAGTGCGGAAATGGGATGAGAATGAGAGATGGCCCCAGATGTAATATGAGAGGACAAATGGACTGTCTCTCTTGTGATACAGTGGCATGGGTATTGTATGCTGTGATAGGTGGAACAACTACATGAATTCTTACTAGCAGTTCTTAGCCTAGCTATCATGGATATGTCTTTGCAAACAAAATGGTACATTCATATTATAACCAGAACACTTCTGAGACACTACTGGTTTTGTGCTAGAGTTGGAACCATTAAGTTCATAGAAAACAAATCAGATATGAATGTAGGGGTGAGGGAAGGGGTAAGAAGTTAGGGGCACAACTTCCATGCTTGACCGAGGCACTGTTTATGCTAGATACGCCACTGTAGAGTACTTCACTGCCACGAAGTCTTACAAGGCTTTCTGCCTTTTAGAATGGTGAAAAGGCAATACAAAAGCTGGAAAACCACCAAATGAGGATGTGATGAAGAAGGAGGTGTGGACATCTGGGCATAGCAGAGAACTTATCTTAGGAGATCCGGATTCAGGCCCAAAGCCTGAGCTTTCCACAGACATGAATTAAAGCTTTTTTACCTTGGGCCCACCAGGTGGCAGCAAATAGGACAAAGAGGAAGAGCAGCAGTTTCTCTCCAGCAACCCCAGAGACACTAGATTCTGGCTGTGGTGGAGACCCCTGCCAGTCCTCACCAGCAGAACATCTCCATTGGGTTGTGGAGATGGGAAACAGCACCAGGGATTGGAAAAGCTGGTGCTCGCTTTCCTTAAAGTCAGTCAGTGTTTTGTATGCCAACCATTAATTGGGGGATGCGGGAGGGATCACACACAGCTTCTCCCATCCAAACATGGTACTTTCACAAAAAGAGAATGCAAGTGATGTTTCAAATGGAACAGAAAGCAAAGCAGTTACTTTCACCATTTGACCATTTCCACTCTATACTGTTATAGTGCTATTATTCTACTTTCAACATCCTGTGGAATTCTGGGGTTTGTAGTTTACCGAGGCCAAAGAGCTCTTTGGCTGAGAATTCTAAATGCCCCTCACTGAACTGCAAACCCAGGATTCCATAGGATGTTGAAAGTGGAATAATAGCATTATAACAGTGTAGTGTGGAAATGGCCTTTGATTAAATTCTAAAAGGTGACAGCTCTTTGACAGACAGGGTACATACACAAATTGCAGTGGGAGATAGAGATGAATATATAGGGAAATCAGTTGTAGTGTGACATTTTATTTTGCAGCAATATAAATAAAACAAACTATGATTGCCAAATATAATTTTGTAGGATGGTTTTGCATGAAGACCTCTTTTGGCCATGTGATCATTTTTGTTGATATATTTTCCAGCATAAAGTGAGATGACTTTGTTACTGAATAATAACCAGCAAAACTAGAAACAAGATACACAAAACACTTTAAAGATGTAATCAACACCAAGCTTCTTTGTTAAATCCTGATGTTTAAATATCATTTAGCATTATGAGTGCAACCTGGACTGGAGACCATTAGTGATACTTGTGGACCTTCTAAATATCCAAATTGTTGTGTGTGATCGAGGAAAACACCTACATCCAAGCAGAATAAATTGAGCTAAAAGGGCACAGCTAAATAAATCTCCACTAGTTTAAATTTGTGCCTACTGGTTAACCCTTTATGACCTCACAAGCATTCTGTTTCAAATGTTTGGGCAACTGTTTTCTCCCTGTATGGCCAGCATTACTGGCATATACAGTTCTGAAGAACAAAGGTTGCAGTTAAAGAGCTCTGTACATCCATTAGTTCCCCCTGCCCCCCCCCCCGGCAGCTAAATACTTTCCAGATCAAACTTCAGTAAGTAGGTGGAACCTGTTCTTCCACTTACCCTCTTAGCCTTTCTAAAAATACAGTAACCCCCAACAAGAAACTATTTTAAGAGATTCATGTGCATGGGTATACCCATGGGAGACTTACTTTTGGCATGCATGCATGTGTCAGCTTCACATGGCTTGCGTAGCGGTGTAGTTTTTATGACAAGCCACGCTGTACACTAACTAAAGAGACAGCTTCTGGATTTGGGGACCACAGCTATGGAATTTATATGCTAAGTTTTAACATGTAGCAGAAGGAATAATGCTCTTTTAGAAATGTTAATGTGTGTCTGAAATAATTCCTTTCAGACATCCACACACATTTTCTCTGCTTATTGGATCTGATTTCATAAAACCTGGCTGTGATTTCTCTCCAGGGACCTTAATGATCCTGCCACTTTCAATAAACATTTATAGAAACTCTGCCAGCTTGTGGCTAGGGAAACTCATATGAAAGACTTTATCTTCCAAAAATACTAAAAGGCACCAAAAAGGGGTAGAAAACCCTTACTGGAAGACTAATAGAAACTGTCAAGATGTAGCATCCAATTGATCGATGAAACTGAATTATAACACAAAGCATTTGCATTAGAGACATGCTGTTGGCATATTTGTTTTGTTTATTTTGAAAAAAAAAATGAAACTAGAATGTGAATCTGGGACCAATAAAACCATGGTTGAGAAAACAAAGAAGCTTTAAGAGTCAAGATGGAAATTAAGGTGGTAAACCCTATTCAACACGCATGTCATCTGGGAACAGAAATTCATACTACTCATGTATGCACCTCTAAGAAATTTCCATTTTTTCGCATTAAAAAATCCAGATATGAAGCCGAAGCTGCCTTCTTCGCCAACCTGAAACTATCTGACTTCAACATCATTGACACCCTTGGAGTTGGAGGTTTTGGAAGAGTTGAGCTGGTAGGTAACCATTCTTCTTCTACTTCTTCCTCTTTAACCATTTCACGTATGTGTTCCATGTTGCTTATTGGGGGAAGAATGTTTAACATTTCTTGTCATTTTATGTGTTGAACAAAAATATTACTGAAGGTAGGCTTGTAACATTATCAGTCAGTAAAGATGCCGTGAAATATATGGCTATAACTGAAAAAATAAACCTGAAGAAACACCTTTCACTGTTTTGACAAGTCTGGGTTTGTCACTCCTGATTGGTGTTGTATTTAATACAGTAGTACCATGTAGGATTGGGTCTTATGTTTAACTAATACTGCACAGTTTTTTAAAAAGGTTTTTCAAACGCTAGATCAAAATAAGAACTCACATGAGTTCTGAAAAATTTAAGAGGAAATAAAAAATGTTATATTTCAGCTATTTATGTTATAAACATAACATAATTAGAGTGAAAATGATCATTTTCCAACTTATAGTAACTGAAAATAGTTGGTTTAGTGACCTGTTGCTGTTTTAGCTGTCATTTTAGTGCTGTAGATTGTGTCTGAACTTTGTATTTTATTTTTTTCTATACTGTTAAGAATTCCTGGAAACATAAACTATCTCAACATTTGAAAATATGAGTAATTAGTATGTTAATTCTCCTGTTCTATGTACATTTATGTATAAAATATAAATATAGAGAGGAATATGAAATATTATTAACCGAGTGACTCATTTTTGAGATCATGTGAACAACAGATTTATAGTAACACAGAGGACTCCCTGATACATGATATCTGTGAGACTCTTAAAGGAGTTCCTAAGTTATGTAAATAGATTTACTGCTGCCTCTGCAAAAATAAAGGGATATCCCTTCCATAAATGTAAGGCAGGCAAGCAATCATAGCATGAACGCTTATTCTGGTTATAGGTAAACTAGCAGATTTGGGGATTAATTTAGAGGTGCACACAGTGCACTCACAATTATTTCTAGGGTTTGAGCAGATATTAGCCATAAGCCAAAGACGTTTGCAAAGGCAATAATTTTAGATGTGTTAACAAGATAGGAAGTGAGCCCTCAGGAGTACTTTGTTCTGAGTGAATATGCATAGGCTTGTGCAGTGATTGCTTGAATAGCAGCTCCGCAGGAATGAGCTGACTTTTTAGAAGATACCGTGAAGAGCATCAGGCCCTGCTGTTTAGATGAAACAAGCATAAAATTCCATTGGGCAGGTACAATTTTTTGAACATGCCTTGGTTTGGAGGAATCTCTTTCGATTTCCAGTGTAGCATGCTCTTTACCCCCAAGACATTTCCATATTAGCATCCCTCATGCCAGAACTTCAAACCATCCTGAATTTAAAAGCAATTGAAGATTTTCAGAGGACAGATGCTTATGAAGAAATACTTTGAGCATATTCTGAAACGGCTCACTCCACATACCTAAAGTAGGGCTTTTCTTAGTTTTCCTACAACAAATGCCGTTTTATTTCCATTTGCCACATGCTTCCTAACTGAATTTTCTGTGTGGGTATTAGTACTGTCTTAGGTATTAGTATTAGTATTAGTATCAGTATTAGTACTGTCTTCAAAGGGGCGGGTGTAATGGTAAAGTTGACTGTTGTTGTTCTGTTGTTAACTGACATCAAGTGGACTTCAAATTATGGTGGTCCTATGAATGGCAGCCCTCCACGTCACCCTATCCTCAACAGCCCTGCTCAGGTTCCTCAAATTCAGGGCGATAGCTGCGGTGATGCAGACTCGAGTCAATTGACTCAGACTCAAGTCAGACTTAAGTCACTTCAGTGACTCGACTCGGACTTGACTCAGCAAAAATTACACACTGACTTGACTTGACTTGAGACTTGCCTATTTTGAGTGACTGACTTGCTGGCCTTGGTTCAGTAACATAACACATGTGTCTAGAAACCTTACAACTTACTGATCACATGACAATCTGTCTCAGGGCCAAAGTATGGACACATTTCGCAGAGGGGAACAGCAAATGGGTCATGCAACAGGCTTTGGTGGGGGTTGAGGGCTGCTCATCAGCCTGTCCCTGCTACGTATAGAAGAAGCTTTCTAAAACTTTCCCTAAGAGTAAAAGAGAAGACTTGTGCCCATAGTGCAGGGCATGTATCTCAGAGGGCAACAGAAAATGTGTTAGGCAGTGGATTTGAGGAGGAAGGATCTCTCCTTCTAAAGCTCTTGAAGTTTCAGTAATGGGGAATAAGAAGGATCCTATTCCCCACTTCTGATAAAACCTCCAGCTTTGCAAATGGGAAGTAAGAAGGATCCTGTTCCCCAGACCGAAGCTGCACGTGGCAAAATCACAAAAGTAAAGGGACGACTCACTCAAATTGTTAAAACTGACTTTATTTGTCTGTGTCCAGAAATTCTGGAATACAGGTTAGGGTATAAAGTTGGCTCCCAGACTTGAGACTTGACTCCAGACTTGACTTGAAAGTATCTTGCAGAGACTTGAGACTTGACTTGAGATTTGAAGGTAGAGACTTGAGACTTGACTTGAGACTTGGAGTAAAAGACTTAAATACATCACTGGTAGTTTGCTTCCTTGAATCCATCCATCTGTAATGTGGTCATCTTCTTCTCTTACTGCCTTCCACCTTACCAAGCATAGTTGGTTTTTCTAGTGAGTCAGACCTTCTCATGATATGGCCAAAGTGCAACAGTCTCAATTTAGTCATCTTGGTTTATAGGAAATGTTCAGGCTTCATTTACTATAGGAATCATTTATTTTTCTTTTTAGCAGTCAATAGTATCCATAGAACTCTTCTGCAGCACCATATTTCAAAGGAGTTCATTTTCTTCCCATTAACTATCTTCACTGTCCAGCTTTCACAACCATACGTAAAAATTGGAAATACAATAGCAAAGACAATCCTACAATCCTAACTTTAGTATTCAATGATATATTTTGACATATCAGGATCAGGTCTAACTCCTTCATAGCTGCCCTTCCAAGTCCTAGTGTTCTCCTGATTTCTTAACTACAATCTCCATTCTGATTAAAGATTGAGCCAAGGTATGGAAAATCTTGAAAATTTGCATGTTCTTCCTTGACTTTCTTCAGTAATTGTTCCAAGACTTTGTCATATGCATATCTTAAACTGTTGACATTCTTCTTCCAATTTTCATACCTCCTTCCTCTGAATCTAATCCTGCTTTACATATGATATGTTCAGTGTATGAGGTAAACAGATAGGATGATAAAATGCAGCCTTGCCTGATGTCCTTTCCAATTAGAAAGTGTTCTGTTTCTCTATATTCTGTCCTGACAGTGGCCTCTTGTCCCTCGGCCAGGTTACACATCAAGACAATCAAATGTTGTGATATACACATTTCTTGGAGAGTGACCCATAATTTTTCATGATATACACAATGGAAAGCTTTGCTATAATCTATGAAGCATGGGTGATTTTCTTTTGAAATTATTTGGTACAGTCCATTATCCAATATATGTTTTCAATATGATCCCTAGTGCTTCTTCCTTTCCCAAACCCAGCTTGGAAATCTGGCGGTTCTCATTCTATAGATGGCAGAAGTTTTTGTTGTACATTGTTGAGCATGACTTTACTTGCATGGGAAATTAATGCAATGGTCTTGTGGGTACTGCAATCCCTGGTGTCCCTTTTCTTATGGATTGGAATATAGAAAGAGTGTTTCCAATCTGTGGGCCCTTCTTTTGTTTCCATGTTTGTTAACAGATTTTAGTAAGAACCTGAGTGGATTCTGATGCTGTTGCTTGAAACTGGTTTACTGGTGTGCCATCTATTCCTGGCAATTTATTTCCTCCAAGTGCCCTGAGTGAAGCTTCCACTTTACTTTCTAAAACTGTTGGTTAATTTTCAAACACTTCTTCCATGAATGAATCTGTCATCTCTTCATCTCTTTTGTATAGATCTTCAGTGTATTGTTTCCTTAAATTGTTTTCAATTTGTATTTGATCATGTAATGTGTTCCTGTGCTGGTCAAAGAGCATTCCTTGGTTTAAATTTCCTTTTGATTTCTTAGATCTTGTGGAACAGGTCTCTTCTTCTTCCTTTTTTTGTTGTCATCTTCTATTTTTCTGCATTGATTATTATAGTATAATTCTCCCTCCACGTTTGTGTGTTTGACGTTCGCAAATACGATTATTTGTGAGGTATATGCGTGCATTTCCTCCTGGTTTGGGCAGATGACAAGGAAATGGGAATGGGAGTATAGGGAGGGAAGGCATGCATGTGTGTTCCCTCCCACTGCTTGGGCAAATGACAAAGGTATTGGAGGGAAGAACGGAGGGGATGGGATGGGGCATTTTCTTCCTGTGTTTGGGTGAATGACAAAGAGAGTGGAGGAAAGAGTGTGAGGAGAGAAGGCATGCAGATGCATTCCCTCTCTATGCTCAATAAATGAAATGGGGAGGGAAGAACATACAGGAGAGAAAGCATGTGCATACCTTCCCTCCCTGCATTCAGGACAATGACAAGGGAATGGGAGGAGATTCCACAGGTAGGGAAGACATGCTCAGTCACTTGGGCAGGGGGAGAAAAGATATTAGCAGTTTTTCCATTTTCATGAGGGTTCTGCACCCCAAACCCTCATGAAAGTGGAGGGCCCTCTCTAGTTCTTTTTGTCCCTCTACACAAGTCACTGAACAGTTGCATTCTGGGTTCTGACCCTGTTTCCATCACTTTTTACTTTTGCTTCTTGTCTGTCCTTAACTGCTTGAAGAATTTCATTTGTCATCTGTTGAGGCTTCTCTTTCGTTTAAGCTTTTGATGGTATCTCTTTGCATTCCTCCCTGACCGTGTTTCTGGCTTCAGTTCACCATTCTTTTGGCTCCAAGTCAATTAGGCTTAATAGTATAAATCTATTTTTACATTATCTTTAAATTCTATGAAGATGTTCTTCGGGTTGTATTTTGGCATGATGGCTAGTTTAGTGTTCGTCTTTAGCATTTCACTAATTTTTGTTATTAGCAGTTCATGTTCTGTGCCACAATCTGCTCCTGGTCTTGTTTTTGCAGAAAGAATGCAGTGTCTCCATCTTCTGCCTCCATTTTGTAGTCTGACTTCTATATTGACCATCAGGTGATGTCCATATATACAGTCTTTAATTAACTGAAGAATGCATTTGCAAACTGTTGGCCTTGCAGAATTCAGTTAGTCCTCTCCTGCTTCATTTCTTGATCCTAGGCCAAATTTTCTTGCAGTCTTTGATTCTACTCTGTTTCCTACTTTTGCCTTCCTATGATTAACAAAAAATCCTAGTTTGGTGTGTGGTCAGTGTCCTACCAGACTTCAACATAAAAACTTAAAATTTCCGGAAATTTTGAAACCATGGAGAAAAACAGGAAATTTTTGGAAAAATTGAAAAATGCAATATTAGCACTTTTTACAGATTGAAAGTCACTCTGTTACTTTAGGAACATAAAACATGAATAGGCACAATTTGATTTGGCATAAAATTATCACAATTGGTATATTAAAAATAAATTGTATTCAAACAATTATTACAAATGGAATTTACTTTTTTTAAATATATGTGTGTGCGTGTGTGTGTGTGTGTGTATGTATGTATGTGTATATATATGAATTTATATATATATATATATAAAAAAACAAATGGAGCAACAATCTCCTGAACTGTACAAACCTCTTTGGTTTTGATAGTTTATGTGGAGCAGGCAAAAAAAAGAAAAGAAAAGAAACAGAAGAAACTATCACCATTAGTAACAAAGAAACATAAAAATAATTGAGAGGGGAAAATGTGTGAAAGGGAGGAGGGAGTGACTATGTAGCCCCCAAAGGGAGAAATGCCTCTTGCTTTTGCATTTGAGAGTTCAGTTTGTAACCTAGGACTTGCTTGTCCTCAGTGCACAGAAATTAGAATAATCTGATACTGTACATAGTTTTTAGAAATGATTTGGAGAATATATAAACACCTTGTCTTAAAGATTTTATTCATCAAGCTAAAAGAAAAGATTCCATAATTTATTTTCTTCCATTTTTCAATTCTTCCAGTTTTTTGGAAAAAAACAAAAAAGGCTTCAGGAAAAAAAATGGGGGGAAAAAAGGGGAGATTTCTGAATTTTTCCATTTTTTCCCCCAAGCCTTCACATTTCTACTCCCCAACACAGAATC
This sequence comes from Cyclura pinguis, assembly GCA_030412105.1. NCBI lineage: Eukaryota > Metazoa > Chordata > Lepidosauria > Squamata > Iguanidae > Cyclura > Cyclura pinguis. The sequence goes on from CM059601.1 coordinate 97,877,362, forward strand.
TTTCAATTTCTTTTTCTTCTGCTTCTATAGCTGGAGCATAAACTCCGATCATGGTTATTCGTCCTTGAAATCTTATTGATATGATTTGGTCAGACTTTGCATTATATACTTTGACTGCTTTAGATACATCCCTCCTCACTATTAATACCACTCTATTTCTTCTTAGATTTTAATTTCCTGAGTAAAACATCATGATATTATCTGACTCAAAATGTCCTATTCTAACCCATTTTAGCTCAATCACTCCAAATATTGCAATGTTTATATATTTCATTTCTTGTTTTACCGTGTCAAGGTTCCCCTGATTCATACTTCTTACATTCCATGTTCCTACAGTATGTGAAGCTTCAGATTTTCCTTTCATCTCTGATGACATCAACAGCTGAACATCCTTTCGGCTTGAGTACAATTGCACCATTAGTCACAGCATTACTCATAGTTGTCTTCTGCTGTACCCCAGCAGCTTGTTGAGCACCTTCCAACCTGGGAGTGTCATCTTCTGGCACTATCTCTTTTTCATTTTGGATTGTCCTATCATAGGTTTTCCATGGTAAAAGACATTGAAAAGGAGTTTACCATGCTTTCTTCTGTGCAATACTAAGAAACATTGGCTATGGTGCCATTGCTGTTTCCTTGGAGAGATCCTCTACCAGTGTCATCCTCCACTACAGCTGCTGCCCAGTAGCTGTTTGGCACATTTAGTCTAGCTCCTTAGCCTGTCTGACCCTACCATCAGCATAGCCTCTTGCCTCACAGGAGTATGCAGTTCCACCAACACAGAAAGGTGGGCAGAACTGACTGTTGCTATGTGCAGAGTTGCAGTTAGGTTCTAAGCCTTCAAGACTTAGAAGCTGCAAAAAGGAAGAGAACGAAGTAGTAGGCATGGCAATGAGTGGGCAGGGGCTGCACAGCCTTAGAAATTTTATCAATTCCATCATCACTTCTCCAACAAAGGTCAAATATTACCTTTAGCCATTTTGTCCCACTGTCTTCCATAAGCTGAAGTATAGAGAACTTAACATAAAGCTTTGTGTTAGATTCTTCTACTCTGGTGCCATTGAACGTCATCAAGTCATGCTTTTTCTCATGTGAAATGTGGTCTACAAAGATTTCTGACTCTCTGCTAGAAATTTCTGACTTCTAGGACTAGTCATGCAACTTGACCTCCTCATTAGAGATCTACAGGAAAATATATGTGTTCTAGTATCCCTAGGCATGCTCTTCCTTTTTGTAGTCATGTTAGAATGATATAAATGGTTACGTGATGACGATAGGTAGCAAACTTCAGGCCAAAACTGATAATGATGATATTTTTAAAAGATGAGTGTGTGAGAACAACTGAAGAGGATTTATTCCCCTTCCTAGAGTTGAAAAGCTATGGCTTGTATAGAATATAGTTTCTATATTTGTGATACATGCTACATTAGTGCCTAAGATCTGACTGTCTTTTATTATTTGAAGCCTTGATGCCATCAAGTCCTTCATTCCAGAATAACATCATCATCCACCAAGGACATGTGGCCTGGAAGTTCTTCTGATGTTGGCAGTTATTTGTGTGAGAAATTTAACATGTGGAAAATATGCTGCAGTGTTCATCCAGCAGGATGTGGCATCTGTGACCAGGAGTGTGTTGAGTCATGGATGGATTTCCAAAGAAGTTTGGTCCATTTCATGTTCAAAGAAATATTCAGACATCTATATTGATCTTATGTTTGATCATTATAAATGTGGACCCAATTAGATTGTATGTTAAAGGTGTGAATACGTTTAGCAGAAGTTTTTGTTTCTGAAATAGCTGGCAATGAAGAGAACCACAGGGATCCAGCCTATAGTGAATGGGAAAGTGAGGCAAAATCTTTTTCCAAGCACTCCAGTCCCAATTAAAATAGCTTCTCAATGCTGTTGGCCCTAAGAGGGAAGCTGGCGTTGTTCTGAATCAAATAAAGTAACTGAGGCAACATGTGCCTCTGTAGATCTATACTTTTAAAGGTATATACTATGTAATTATGAGAGATGAATATGTGTGCTTAATAAAAATATAGCAACAGTAACAGTCATTCCTATACATTTTGTTCCTCTGGGAAAAGCAATGATCACATAGAAAGCCTTCCTTAAATACTATTCATGGCACAGTCTTAAACTTTGTGCGAAGTTTTCCCATCTCTAAGGTCTGACTTCTTTATTGTGTAATCAGCAATAGGTTAGAAATTGGAAAATCTGTTATTCCAGTCCTTAGTGGTTGCCAAGAATGCATTCACCTATGTTTAATGTTTAGATGTGGTTTGGGTGGATGGTGTTCCAGACACCTCTAAGAGTGCTGATTGTTTTGAGAATGCAGTCCCTGAGCCAATTTAGATGCAGAAACATGCGCATTAAACAAGACAGGCCACTGTTTAAATAATTGTTAATTCTAAGAAGATTAAAGTGGAATTTGGGGGGATTTAGTTTTCTCTCACAGAAAAAAAAACAAGAACACATCATAGTAAGGCCACATCATAAAAAAACCAATACAGTGAAAAATGCGAGCTGTCATATGCTGTAATGGAGTCTCTCCTATGCAATTTGGTTGTCTTTATAAGTTAATAGATTTGTATTACTATTCATAAAGTTTCTTTGATTTTTTTTTTTTTTTTTGGTTTGCTTTTTCCCAGTAATCTGACATCAGTCTCATATTCCATTATCTCTCTGTGCATACTATTTTTGTTATTTCTTCACCTCAGTTGGCTGCCAGTATCATTAAGGATCTTGTAGAAAATAGCAAAAAGATACCTGCAAGCCAAGAGTATGAAGGTTTACTGCTTTGGGTTTCAAGAGAGCAGAATCACAAATCTCCTCCCAAAAAGTGCTATTCCAAGATAGAAACTGCTGCTGTAAATGAAACAGAGAAGAATGTTTGGGATATTTTTTTTCTGCTGACATTTCTGTCTCCTTTAAGAAAATACACTTCACCTAGAATCCCCCCATCTGTGATCTGTGAAGATGGATCTGAGGGAATGACCCATATAACTTACAGTAAAATTATCTCCCATGTTGTAAAAGGGTGAAAATAACAGGGAACCTGCTATTTCTCACCTTTCTGTGGAAATAAATCTGTTTGTTGCCAAAACTTTCATCTACATTGGTCAAGTTACTGTTGAAACTCACTCTGCTCATTATTGAAGGACAGATTTCATGCTATAACGGACTGGCCGTTTCTGCATGTGATGATAGGCTATTGTTGTGTTAATTACTGTTAACTGCTATATTATCAGGAAAGTGCTTTTCACTTAAGTGACAAATCCCATGACAAGAATATAGTCTGTAACTTGTGTCCCACATTTTTAGTTTGATTCTGGTTTGTTCTCCTCTTCCTGTTGTTGTTTTCCTTCAGAATAGGTCATGAGGAAAAAGGCTAAGGACATTGCAGGTTACGATATCGTGAGAAGCCAGGCTTTAAACAAGCCAAATTTCATAAGTCAACAACAAACTATGGATTCACACATCACAGCAAACTAAATTTCAGTAAATCGTGATTATGTTTTGTCAAGATATGCAAATATGGTCAGTGAATCTTTGGTCCACAGCACCTAAGATAAGTAGGTTCTGGTCATAAAAACAGACAAAATAATCTGCCCCCTTTGGCTTTCTTAGTTTGAGTTAAAAACAAGGGCATAAAAATGATAGTCCAGACTTCCCCAGTCTATGCATCTGTCAGACTTGATGGAATCCCCAGAGTTACCATCATAAATGTTAACTGAGTCTGCCGAGCAGAGACTATTCCTAGCAATGTCTGTCTCATGTTTCTGTCCAAAGATAAAATGAAAGGAAGTAATATAAGATAGCCAGACATCCTGTTTTAACAACTGTCACTCCCAGAAATAAATATTGTCCCTCTTGACTTTTGACTAAGAGATGACAGGCACATTGCTTTCCTTATAGGAGCCTATTTTCATATAGTGACTTTTACACCTGAGAGTAGTACCCATTGCATTATGACATGTGGATTTTCCCTGCAGTGTAGAGTTTATAAACTCTAATAGAAAAAAGTCTATTTTTAAATACTACCTGTGTAGACAACAAAGATTAAAATGCATATATCTCCTAACTGGATAAGATTCTGCTTATCCCTGGAGGACAATTTCTGGGAATGAGCTGTAAACACCTATCAGAAGAGAACCAAAAACCAGAGAGTTAGGATCCATGAATTTTGCTGAATTCTAGGAGCTGAAGGATGAAGACAGGCAGCAAAAGAAAAGGACAAGTTTCTGTCAAAACACAGCAGAGCCTGGAAGATTTTGTTGCTCAAGCGTAGTCCCACACCAAGCAGAAAAATTTTATATTGGTTTTTAATAGCATTACATGTCAAGAAAATGAACTCCTGTGAAGAGATCCATGTCTTAGAGCATGCAAAACATTTTCAGAATATTTGTGCAAAAATTAAAGGGGAGCAAAACAACAGAAATACACAACCGGCAGCTCCTTCCAGCTCTGTGATTCTTTCTCTCTTCCTCTCAGTCTCTCAGAAAAGGCTTCTCTCATGGAGAGAGCCTGGAGAGACTCCATGGTAGTCCAGAACCCTTGGCCGAGAAAGATGCTCCCACTGTAGTTTGTGGGCTCCCCAGTGGAGCAGCCATGCAGAACATTAATGGTATCTGGTTTTAATCCTTGTCCTGTCAATGTATACAAATATAAGTGCATTAGTACTACAGTGGCCCCTTGATCTTTGGCAGAACCCTCACAAAAGTTAAAAAAAAAAAGGCGAATAACTCCCTCCCACCCAAGTAACCACTTCCCTTCCCATTCCCTTCAAAGGCCTCCCCCCCCCCTTCACTTGTGTTTCACCAGGCGCACTGCCTTCCAAACACCTGGGAAATAGGCAAGTGAATGGCATGCCCAGAGAAAGTGCACATGTGCACACTTCCCCTCATTCACTTGCATTTCGCCTGGGTGCGCTGCCTGTGGGAGGCAGCACACCCAGCACAGCCACATGACCAGAGAAGGCACACATGCAGGGTTTTCCCCTGCCATTCACTTGCCTTTTTCCCTTGTCTATGGAAGGAAGACACATGCGCCTGGGCAAAAGGCAGGGAAATAGAAGGGGAAGAATGGACGACGGCAAGTGGGCGCCTTGCAAATAATCACAGCATATTTATGTGCAGTTAGCCAGGCCTCCTGGGCCTTGTCTTTGCCTGGTGCATTCGCTCAGAGTGTGACCAAGGGGTCTCTTTGGTGGTTCATTGTACAGAAGGATTCAGAATAGTAAGCAACCTATCTGTGAAATGGAAATTATCTACAATTTCATGGTTCATTTGAAAAACAATTTGAAAACTACGGGTATCACATTAAAAAAAATCAGCACATAGAATTTGAAGACAGTTCTTCGATAGATTATCCCCCTCCAAGGACAGAAAGTGAATGGCATGGATGCACTCTTTATGATATGATTAGTAAATGTTTACGGTAAATAATGTAGTCATAAATGCTTATCTCACTCTAACCAACGCTTGGAAAGCTTTAGACAATTACTACTACTACTACTATTACTACTACTACTACTACTACTAGTACTGGGAGTTATAGTCCAAAAAATAACCTGTCCAAGGCCTTACACTAACCTATGCATATCTTAACATCTGTATCTCTTTTCAGGTAACATGTTAACATTATTTTATCTGTATTGCACAGAGAAGCTAAAAGTACTTGGAAGTAATCTGAACAACCAGTTCAAGTGATTATTATAACGTAATATGATACTTCTAAATTATCACTTGAAAATGCCTGCCTTATTTTGAAACCTGAATTCATCCATGCTGGTTGATACATGATAGCTATTTCATAAAACGCACTTCTGAATGAGATGCCTTCAGCTGACCTTACCTGCAAAATAAGTACATTTAAAATATTAGTTTCTAATAAAAAGGTAAATGATGAATAATATTATCTTGCCCTCTTCTGGGATGAAGTTTAGTGTCCTTGTACATACTTTCTAATTAAATCAATCTCATTAAAAGTCCCAAAGACTTTTAGGTAGATTTTTTTTTAATTTTCATAATTCTAAAGTAAGAAAATTGTTGCATTAATGAAAATAAAAAACAAAATATGAACAACATTGTATCTTTTATATACATAGATGGAGATAGTGGGATTCAAGTTAATTTTAAGGCTCATCTTTATAACAAAGCCCAAAATACTTAGGAAAATGTTAATAAAAAGGAGAAAGAATAAAATGAATGGCTTTATTTTCAAAATAAATTGTTGGGCATTTCTCAGTTGTCTAAAAGTGAAAAGTTTCCACAGCACAGTGCTTTTGGCTGATTTCATATAAAGTCATCAGAGGTTTATGGTGCTTTGAAATTTTTATATTTTTATTAAAAACAACTAAAATATAAATTTGAATGTAGATGGAGGCTCACAGTTTAATACTCCAAGTCCAATGCTTCTATATTATATTTGCAGAAAGAACAGCTTACATCTTAAGATGCTCCAGAAACCAAATTTGGTTCTGTCTCAGAGATAAATACTGGATGTTGTTGTTGGTTACATACATGTTTTGGTCTTCTTAGAGCCATCTGTCTGCTCTTGATTTGATGGTAACAGGGAAATAGCAACTATTCCAGCCTGGAATGAAGTTGCTCTGAGACTAAGTTTATACTGAATTTCACAGGGTTTACAAATTCACAGGCCTCATGAAGTTTGCTGACATATGTGCCCAAATTTTCAAAGCTAAGAAAAAAAAAGATACTTGACTGTCCTTGTTAGGGCAGAAAAAACCCTCCATGTATTTTTCTAAGGAGTAATTCCTGATCTTAAGATCCATGTGGACAACCCTTTCTGCTGTAGATAATAAACCTATGGTGTTTGGGTAGGACTGTGTGAAAGATGCATTACTCTCTCTAATATTTTTGCCTTCCAATAGGGATCTGACCAAGAATTACACCAAGCAGAGTAGATCGCTCCTGATCCTGAGATGCACTTTTAAAGTCACCAGAATCTTTGTAGGTTCTTGAGGTAGAAAAGAAACTGAATAGAAGAGCCTTAATTGATATTGCATCTACACTAAGGCCATTTTTCCACTAGACATTTTCCTCTCCCTAAACTGCAAACCCCAGGATTCCATAGGATGTTGAAAGTGGAATAATAGCACAATAACAGTCTAGTGTGGAAATGGCCTAGGTCACATTTAGAAACAACAATCTGATAGTAGAATTGGGGTTCTCTATTATAAAGTTCCTTCAGTGTTCAGCTGTCATAGTCCCTAGTACCTCAGTTTATGGAATTTTTCAATTTGTGAATTTTTTTCTCCTATTCCAAAATGATATTACAGTATAAACAAAGGCCCTTTTCACATGTGTGGGGGGAAACGGTGTAGAGCGACCTCCCACGGAGGTCGTCTACACCGTAGAGTGGACTGGCGTGGACTACTTTTAGTAGCTTCACACCAGAATCCACTCAGGAGCAGCTGGAACTAGCCGGGCTGCGTGTTTTTTAAAAACCTCTTTTTAGAGGTTTTTAAAAAGCACGGAGCGCGCAGCCCTGTGCTGCTCCGCCGCCCGGCTCTAAAGTGAATCTGCAGGCGCACTCAAGTGCATGCCTGCAGATCTGCCTGGGGCGGGCTTCCGGCTGGCAAGCTTCTCCGGTTGGTGGAGAGCCTCCACCAACCGGAATCCGCCATTTGGGACGCCGGAGGACTGCCGAGCAGTGAGCTCGCGCTGCTCCACGTGGCGACGGACTTACTTGGCTGGAGGTAAGCTCTGTTTTAGCCTGTTTTCGCCCGTTTCCCCCCCGACATGTGAAAAGGGCCTAAGATCCAGGGTTGGTCTGAATAACCTGGAATGGTGAAGAATACTGCAAAAATATTAGAATAACTTTTTGGCAGCAAAAATGGCTCCTTCATTCTGTATCTAAGAGATGGACAATATTGGACAGACTGAATTAATGCCTCTCCAAATTTTAGGCAGTGTTTGAGCGACATTATTACAGTATTGGTAATATCTTTGAGCTGAAAGGTGTGAAAACACTATTATTTTTACTATGTTTTGTAATTGCTTTTTGACAGACCTACAAATCAACAGAAAATTTCCATTGGAGGATACAGTGCTCAGAAGGCATCTTCCTTGTAGAAAGATAGTAGAATGAAGCAGGTATAGCTTCGCAGGTACCTATTTCTTGGTGGTTATGGGAAATAGTTTCAGTAACTTCTGCTGAGTTACAAAACATATGGTTATTCCATTTTTGTTATGGAGTTTGAGGGTGAAGAAAGCTTTCTCTCCAATGAGGGTGTGTTGAGATGAAACTTGCATCATTAGTCTCCCTCTTACCTAGGAAAAGAAAAGTAGAAAATTAAACCAGAAACCAGAAGGGTTTGGGGAAGAGGAGACTGCCAGGTTAGAGTTTAGAAGCTGCAGAGATTCTACATTCTGTCAGGTAGCAGGTTTCACGTAAATGTTAGGACTATAATTGTCGTGCAGGTTTGGCAAATTGAGAATGTTTTTAGAAAAAAATATATACAGGTAATCCAAGAGCTATCTGAAACTCATTGACAGTTTGGCTGAAATTATAATCTGCTTCTTAGCCCTGTTTCCCTGTGTACTGGGGGTCCCGGGAAGGACACCAAAATGTGCTCAACTAAAGGTGGGGAAAATTAACTCAGAGCACTGCTTAGCATTACGAGAGGCAGGGTAACGTAGCGAGATCTTGAACCCTATGTCTACGGGGTCGGGTTGAGTCAAGGAGAACACCGAAGTTGAAACAATAAATGATGTTTTATTAAATACACAAGCAAAACAGTGTATGCGACACACTCATACAAGATAACTAAAGAAAATAAAGGTTGGAGTGGTATAGAGGGATTTTTAGAGGGATTGCTGGTTTGGATGATACTTCACCTGTCCTGAAGCCCAGAAAAATAGAGAGCGAGGCTGGGGTGCGATGTAACTCAGCACGTGGAGCAGAGGGGAAGCTCGCCAAGCAAAGTAGCAGCAAGGCGGGATGAAACTCGGGAGCTATCTGAGGAAGGTCTCAGAATCAAGGGTTTTTATAAGGAGAATTGTGACTGCAGGCTGTGCCATACTTGGGGGAAAACAATAGATTTGGAGTTGGAGACAAAGCCTCCGAAAGGTCAGAATCTGAATGATTGAGTTATCGTAGCAGTTCTCGATAGAGTAGCCAGTATGCAAACGCAGAGTACTTGGGTATTGTATAGGTTATCTATCAAGCTGCCATCGCGGGGCAGAGGCTCTTTGGTAAGTGGCGTGCATACTTAATTAGAGTACTTGCCTGGAGGTCTCCTAAAGCAGTGAGTCAGCTATTTCTGGCCTGCCTGTATTGTAGTTTGAATATTACGGCTATTAACGGCCGAGCTTGTTTACGTGCTTGTCCGGTGGCCTCACAAGCACGTGGAGAGTAATAGAGAAGTGAAGCCGAATTATGATATCAAGGGATATCTTTTAATATCCCCAAAGCTCGGACTAGCCAGGGCAGTAACAGCCTTTACATGTCAGTCAAAGCTAGTCAATCTTAAATGCTTTCCCTTTACCTCTGTTCTCAGAGGTATATTGGATAGTAGCTATCTTTTGCAATACCTGTCATTCAGATATAAAATATTGTCTCTAGAGAGGTTCTCTTATTGACTGACTCTATACATTTTTCCCCTTGATGTAGGGATCGTGCTCCAGGTTCCATTTCAGTATAACATCTCATTCCGTATTGTACTTTCCTAAGATGTTTTGATGGTGCATCATGTAAATTCATGGATGCTTATAAAAAGTACTTCAACCATCAGACTTTCTGAGTTTGTCTGAAGCTTAAAAATGTGCACTGACACCCTCTTGCCTTTTGGTCACAATTGATGGTTTTTCACAAACCACCTCTCATGGTACCTCAAGATCAGTGGAATATCTAACTTAGGCTACTTCTGCACTAGGGACTATGAACAGGTGAACACTGAAGGAACTTTATAACAGAGAACTCCAGTTCTACTATCAGATGGTTGTTTCTCAATGTGACCTGTGCCATTTCCACAGTAGACTGTTATAGTGCTATTATTCCACTTTCAACATCCTATGGAATCCTGGGGTTTACAGTTTAGGGAGGGGCCTTTGAGGATTCCATAGGATGTTAAAAGTGAAATAATAACACTATAACAGTCTAGTGCAGTAATGGCCTTACTAAACTGCAAACCCCAGGATTCCATAGGATGTTGAAAGTGGAATAATAGCACTGTTAACAGTCTAGTGCGGAAATGGCCTTACAGTGCCACTCATGCTTCAAGTTCAAACAGTATCGATACCAAATAACACTACCCCAAAAATCCAGATAGAAGGGCTTCGTATAACCTCTGGGCATTCTGCGTACTGTGCCCTTTATAGGATTATGATGCTAGTTCTTTTCTATTTTATTTTCTGTGTCTACTTTATTGTCAGTTCCTGGACTCCATCTTTTTGTAAAATATGTGATACCAAGAAATAGGACATAAATGAGGACTGTGTAGATAAGGGCAGTCCTGATTTTCCAGTTCTATGGACAAAATTAACAAGGTTTTTGGATTATCAAAAAGAGGTGACACATTAATTCCATGGTACAGTTTTGTCCTCAAGAATGCCAATTTACTTTCCACCTAAAGGCATTTGCAGAGGATTGGATTGAACGTAGGAAGAAAATGCTGCAGCACCCAATCTTCTGATGGCTTAGAGCTTAGGAAGTGAAACCTAAATTTACAAACTGTGTATCATATTGATGTTCCTAGGGGCTTGTGGATGCCTTAGGTGAGTGTCTATACAGTGTCCAACTTTATGCAACAAGAAAGCATTGATACACATTGCATGTTTCAAAGAGATAAATTAGTTTACTACTGGAACTACGTGATGTTCCTGTGCTTGGAAATAATATTTATTGCTTCTGTTAATCCTAATGTCCAGCTGCTGGGATTAATATATCTCTGTACGTGTTCCTGTTAGTCTGTCTGTATTCTAAGTGCTGCTAAAAGGAACAGCTGCTGCTATTTTTGGTCGCTCAAATGCATGTATTTCAGAAGTAGAGGCAAAGGGGACTTGCACTACAGACACTAGCTGAATGTTACAAATTCTGACATAGATCATAGGATGATTATGCAGAGCTAAGATCCTGGAAACCCACTGTGCTCTGAAATCCATTCTGTCATAATCTGAGAGCATATTCACTCATCACTAACCAGCCCAAAATTTACTCAATAGGAAGATTTCAAAGCCATGCATATCGTAATCAGATTTAAATCTGCAACAATAACAAACTTGATTTAACTGTAAATGTAGTACAGTTGGAGAAAGATTTATTGAGTACAAGTTGAGGCATTAAGTTAGGAGGATCTTATCTATACTATATAAGTAAATATGTAGACATGGACGGATCTTTTCTCAGTGATTCAAAGCAATGCTTAACCCACATTAATACTTCCTTCTGTACTGAAATACAGATTTTATGTGAGAAGCAGTAGGTTTGTGTGGTCTTTAAAAAAATCTAAACAAATAGAATGTCTTGTTTAGTTTGGACCTTTGACTTTTCTAGTCATGCAAGATCACACAAAGAGACATGCAAGGCTGCTGAGGTTTCCTCAGATATTTCTCATACACTTTCAAGTCTGTTCCCCATCCACAAGAGCAAAAGCTTTGAAAGGAAAGAGGAAAAAACTCATTTAAATTTTGAAACATCTGTCACACAATGGGTTGGATCTAGAATTTGCCTTCTGTGGATAGAAGGGTTCCAATTCTAAAATGTGCTTCCTCCTGAATTTTGAGTTTTCCATCAACACTGTGCAATGTCTCAGCCCATACAGTGTGTTCCACAACTCTGAGAAACATTTTCAAGTGACTTGAGGGGCTCTGGTGATGACGAAGGGCCAAGAACTCTGCTTTTGATAGCACTGTTGAATGCCTCTGAGTCAAAACCTGTCTGTTTGCACTGCTATTACAGAGACTACCAGGCAATCCTGGTCTCGACCCAGCACTATACCAATTCTGTAAATTATTCATATATTAGAAACCTTTCTTGAGGTTCACAAATGATTACATGCAACATACATTTCATCTCTCTGTCTCCCTGCCCTCCCCCATCCCTCTACTTCTTTTAATGGAAGTGAGCCTGTACATCTATTTCATATTCAGGAAGTATATTTTTAGTAAGTTTTAATAAAGTTTTTCAAAGTACATACAAACAAAGTAGAAAGAAATGACAAATAACAACAAAGAAACAACAAAAACTGGAAAAATAGAAAGAAGAAAGAAAATATTAAATACTAAAAATAGTTAAAGACAGTAAGAACACTAAGAAAGAAGAAATATACATCAGTCTCCAGCTTTCCTAATGCAGATTATATATCACCCTCTACAATAACTTCTGTAGTACAAATACTACTCAAATACTTTAATTGTTACATTTCCAAATCTGCTAATTATCAAAATCTATAGAGATCACATTGTAGAGAACTATTTTTCTCACAAAAAGTGTATCAAAGTTTCTCTGAATCACAAAAAGTTGCCACTATTTTTTCTCTTGTCAATATAATTTATCTCTTTCAGCTAAGTCCATTAATTTTTTCAGCCAGTCCTCTTTCATTAATATTTCTATATTCTTCCACTTCTGTACATATATAAATTGTGCATCAGGAATCATGTATTGTAATATCTTGCCATACTTCTTCTTCAGTTGATCTTCAACTAATCCCAAAAAATATAATTCTGGTTTCAGTGGTACATTAGTTTTCAAGATTTTATGCACCATAGAAAGTATTTGATTCCAGAATTTTCTGGCCTTTTAACAAATCTACCACCTATGATAAAAAAAGATCCCACTTGTTACTCACATTTCTAGCATGTATTAGAAACCTCTTTATGCATTTTGGCCAATTTTTCAGGTTTCATATGCTAACAATACAATATCTTGTAAAAGTTCTCTTTAAGATCATAACATAGTGTAAATTTAATTCCCTTTGACCACAGTTTCTCCAATTGCTCCAACTGTATATTATGACCAACATTTTGTGCCCATTTTATCATACAGTTGTTAACCAACTCTTCTTCCATCTCTGTTTTTAAGAAAAATGTATGCATTTAACTAATCAAGTATTCATCATCTCAGCACAGCTGTTTCTCAAATTACAATTTGGTTGACTCAACCTCATACTTTTTGGCCAATTTAAATCTTTCCAATATTTGGCTATACAAGAACCATTGAAAACTACAACTTTTTAAGGTTAATCTTTCATTTGATTTGATTCTAAGGTGTTCTTGTTCAGATTACATGAGATCTTGTCTCCTTCCTATAAAAGCTTATTGTGATGACACTCATTGGGGTGTAAGAGAGTATACTCATGGTTTATTGCACACCCTTAACAAAATACATCTCATGTAGTGATTATAAAAATCTAATTCACTTTGGCTTTATAATACCATGTATAACCATGCCATGCAAACATCAGTTCTCTTATTTGTTAACATGATGCAGTCCTTCAGTCAAACCAAACAACACATGTAAAAATATAATTTCAACTATGGTAATTCCAATCACCTTCTTTGTTTGGCAACTTGTAAAATTTTATATTTAACTCTAGGTTTCTTCCCTTGCCATACAAACTTCGATAAACCACTGTGCCATTGCTTAAGTAAGATATCATTAACCAAGATTGATATGGTCTGAAACAAAGACAACATTCTTGGAAACACTTTCATTTTGTTCACAGAGATTTCCTCTCTCTCTCTCTCAAAAAAAAAACCTCTTTAAGTTTCACATCTTTGCAAATCTGTCTTAAAATCATTCTATTTCTTAATGTAATTATTTTTCAACAACATACAATTCATGTTTTTCATAGTGATACCTAAGTATTTTAAATCCCAACTTGTCCATCAATTGTACTTGTTCCTCTTTTATCATATTCTTCTTTAACATAATCATTTTTGCTTGTTTATTTTAAATCCAGCCATCTTTCAAAATGTTTTTATACATTTTGTTCTAATGTTTGTACATTTGTACAAAATGTTCTGTAGAGTCAATAGGAGTCTCTAAAACAGTGGTTCTTAATCTAGGATCTGGAGACACCTAGGGGTCCACAGAGCCCTCACAGAGGGTCTGTGTAGGATTACCATTCATCCCAGAAAACAGGAAAATCCAGTTGTGGCCAGTTGACGCAACATGTCCTGTATCCCTCAAAGGTGGTCGTTATGATGGCAGTGGGAATGGCAACCATCTGCTGATGGGCATTTCATTCTGTGCTGGAAGCTCCAGACAAGGTCAGAGAGCCAAGAAGGCGAGAGGAGAGATTAGAAGACAAAGGATGATGCCTAGCCCAGGCCTTGTGTGAATGTGGCATCCCTGCTTTGATCCTAGAGCCAGATAGCATGATGGGGCTTTGCTTCCAAGCAGCCACAAGAATAGAAGGCTTCCAAGCAGCCTTGAGAATAGAAGGATTTCAAAAGATGCACTTACCCTCTCTATCTCTCAGTGCTTCTTTGGAGGGAAATGGCATTTCTTTCATGCTTTCCTGCAAGGCAGCACCAAGACCCTTACTGTCCTTCTAACTAAGGGAAAGGACAAAAGAAATTATTCTTTAGGCCTGCCTCCCATTCATAACCTTTCTTTAGGAAATTCCAGTTTGTTCTACTCTCCTGGCACTTGAAGGCTCTCTGTGTGTTACTCCACATTAACAAGCCTCTTTTCCTTTGCATTCAAGTAAATGAAAAAATAAAGGGTTAAACGTGAGCAACTGAGGAACAACTATAAACAGATATTTTAATATTTAAATCAATATTTGAATATTTAAATCTTGAGTTAAGTTTTGGAGTCCCTAGTAACAAATTATATCTGCAGAGAGATCCCCGGTAAAACAAATGAACAAACACAAAAAAACGGTTAAGAACCACTGCTCTAAAATAATCATTAGGTCACTTGCAAATGGGCTTAACTTACATACTATTTTTTTATTCTTATACCTTTAATTTTTTTTCTTCATGACTTTTCTGTATTCAAGACTTCAAGAGCTAAGATAAATGATAAGTGGAAGATTGGACACTCTTTTGTATGTTGCAAAGTTTGCTCAACCAGCCATTGCTTTCTGCACATTATAAATCCATGCTTTCTGCACATTATAAATTGCCTCAATCCATGTAATAAAGTTGTCACCAAAGCTCATCTCAGTTAAAACTCCAAACAGAAAGTCCCAGTTCAGATTGTCAAAAGTTTTTTCAGCATCTAAAAATGTAAATGCTGCCTGCTTCTCATTATGGTTATCTAAGTATTCCAGAAGAAAGTCAGCATGGTGCAGTGGTTTGAACATTGAAGTATAACTGTGGAAACCAGTTTTCAATTTCCAGTCAGTCATGGAAACTCAATGGGTGACCTTGGGCATATCACATACCCTCAGCCCCAGAACACCCCATGATAGGTTCACCTTGGGGTTGCCATAAGTCAGAAATTACATGTAGCTCTCTTTTCAGCAAAAATCCACCTTGAAGTTATTTTCAGTCTTTCTGCTAAAATCATTGTAAATATCTTAGAGTCATTATTCAATAGTGAAGTAGGTCTGCTGATTTAAATTGAGTGCAAAGTACTTTTCCACTTTGAACTCAGTTTGCAGCAATTGAAGTAAGCTGAGGAGAAAGGGTGAAAGCGGAAGGAAGGAGAAGAGAGAAACTATTTTAAAAGCAGCCGAAGAAGTGGGATGGCACAGGATTAATTGGGACTGTTCTTGCCAGATAGGGACAGTTGGGATGGGGAGGTATTAGGTAAGCCTCATAGTAAGTGGTAGAAGGACAGCTGCCCTAGCAATGAACTTTATGCTGTTCCAGCACCAAGGACATTTCCTCACTTAGAGACAGATGCTCGGTAAATGCAATCCATAATGACAGCTTCAATTGAACAAGCAATCATGTCATCTTTACAAGTTACTATTAATAAAATAACAGGATGAATTTGAGGAGTGTTAAAGCAGATAAAAGTAATATTTGAGGTGGCTACATTTGTTTAACTGTAACTTTTCATGCTATGGATGCTTTTATAGCATTTAGATGATCTCAGATTAAGAAACAGTCCTGAGAGGAAGATGGCAACATGTACTTACTGAAAGCTGATTCTGATTACATACTATCAGCCCTACAGATGCAATTATCTGTTCATGTGCATAGAATTGTATTAATAATTGCCTCTTCAGAGAAGAGGAGTTGTGATTGTAAGAAAACAACATCTCCTGACACCATGCTGTTATCTCAAATGGTCCATGCATGTGGGAGCAATTAGGAGGGGTAATAAATAAATAAAGTAGAAGTAAATAAATTGTTTTTTTAAGGTACCATGAAAGTACGTTTGTGTGTGTGTGTGTGTGTGTGTTTGTCTGTCTGGCATACATTTTCATGGATATAGTCCATTTGGTTTGAATAAACTAATGACAGATCACTCAGACTGACTAATAAAGAACCTGTCCATGTGGTAAGAACATCATAGACAATGTTCAACTTTATTTATAATTGTGTTCTCTGTAGTCCAGTACGTAAGGAAAATATTTTGAATGACCAGATAGAAAAATCTAAAAAATGTGAATGATTATGTATCAATGTGATATAAATTAGGGAATTCTGTTATTTAAGCACAGAAAATAAGATTGTAGTGTGTCTTTGAACACATTTCAGGTGACATTTAATGTTCGAAGGATATGTAAATTACCTATTACTGCTTGGCAAAAAGCTTAAAGAAAAATCTGAATGAAATATATAAAAACTGTGTTATCCAGTAAACTTTTTACTTATTTTATTGTAGAACAATAATTTACTTGGCTGTATGTTCTCTAAAAACAAAAGCGTCAAGCCATCATACACAAGTTCATGAACCTCACTAAAGTTCATTTGCTTGAATCATTAACTGATAGTTAATCACTGATGATGTCAGTCCAGTTCCTATATCTAATCCAATATTCAAGGGTAGCACTGATGAATGACAGAGATCTAAAAGATCTTGAGCATTCACAGTTAGATAGAACATATGCAATCTCACTAAATAGCCCCTCTGTAATAGTTACCTGCTCATTCATTTATTCATTCATTCAACCCATATGTAAACTAAATTAAGCACATTTTAGTCCCATTGGTTTCAATGGGTGACATTTAAGGAAGCACAGAGCTTTCCTATAAGAATCAGTTTGTCCTTAAAATGTACCTAATCTGAATTTAATTTATCTTTTTAAGCTCCCCTGGTAGTCCCTACTGAGGGATATGACTCAGAATAGAAAAGACTCAGAATACAAAAGAATACAAAAGTCCTGGTAAACTTTTAAAGCACAGGAGTATAGTAGCCAGGCCAGCCCAGGACAAAGTGCTGCCCAAAGCAGACCAGCTGCTTTTTCCTTTTGCTTTTCCTTTATTTGCACTGGTCTATTGAATGCTCAGCTGTATCACTATTTTAAGCAAAATGTTCTGCTATATCAACAGTAATAAAGTAGGCATTCCCAATATCTTCAGGGCTATGATGCCTCCAATTGCTGCCAGGCTGGTCCTGATTTTGTTGCCCAAGGTGTAGCAGCAAATTGAACCATCCTTGCAGTTCAGAATACATAGTATGTGAAGCTGCTCAAGTTCCCTTGTATTTGAAGGGAAAAAAGCTCTCCCTGGAACTGAAAACAACGAAAACAGCAACAGCAGCAGCAACGGTGTCACTAATACATTAAGCCCTTTTCATATCAATCACTTAATAAGAAGATCAAACTATTGTCATTTTCAGTATTTCAGTTATGGGCAGCTTAAACGAAAATACTATATACATATTAAGTAAATAAAGCAGGAACTTGAGAAAAAGCTTGAGACAATATTCTCTCTAATTTTAACACCTCCAGGCTCCACTTAGTTTATGTACACTGGTCAACTCACTCAACAACTTAATGCCTTACAAAATTGATTTTCAAATGAAATTGCTATTATTGCTGTGTGTCTTCAAGTCATTTCTGACTTAAGGGGGCCCTAAGGCAACCTTATCATAGGTTTTTTGGGGGAAGATTTGTTCAAAAGGGGTTGGCCTCTGCTTTCTTCTGAGGCTGAGGGAGTGTGACTTACCCAAGGTCACACAGAGTGTTTCCATGGCCAAGGAAGGATTCAATCCCTAGTCTCCTGAGTCATAGTCCAGCGCTCAAACCACTAAGCCACACTGGCTCTCCAGAATAAAATTAAAGCTCTATAAATATATATTATTATTTTCATGGTTATTTATTGAATTTGCATCCCAGCTGGATTCAACATGGCTTACAATAATTTAAAAAGATCAAGCTAAAACATTAGTTTTCAAAAGTTCAAAAAGAATTAAACAACAATATTATTTTAAAAATTATTAAAACCAGTTACAAACCCTTAAAATATATCTAAAATGTAATTTCCAATAGAGATGTAAAAATAAAGCACACCACTTCACACGCATACTATTGCTCCATAATTTAAATTCAAAAGGCCTGCCCGGGGGGGGGGGGGGCTTAAACAGAAAGAAGCAGAGCTGGGGCCAGTTGGACCCCCCCCCCCCCGCTCCATGAAAGGAAGTTCCACAGCCTGGGAGCAGCCATGGAGAAGGCTGTCTTCTGAGTCCTCACCAACTGCATCTGCTAAGTTGGTGGGACTGAGGGAAAGCCCTCCCCTGCCGATATTAATGTTTGCTCTGGCTTATATGAAGAGACACAGTCTTTCAGGTGGTTTGGACAAAAGCCTGGTAAGACTTTACATGTCAAAACTAGCCCTTTGAATTCTGCCTCGAAACAGACTAGCCAATGAAGCTGTTTCAACAGGAGAGTCACCTGATTCCTGTAGCCAGCCCCAGTCACAGCCTGGTTGCAGCATTTTGGACCTACTGAAGTTTCCAAACAGTTTTCAAAAAAAGCCCCACATACAGTGCGTTACAGTAGTCCAAATGCGATTAATCAAGGCATGTGTCATTATAGGCAGATATGACTTCTCAAGGAATGGGCACAGCTGGCACACTAGTTTTAACCATGCAAAGCACACCTGGTCACAGCCTAAACCTAGGCATCTTGGCTCTGATCTCAGTCCAGGAGTGCATCCAAGCTGCAAACCTGAAATTTCAGGGAGAGTGTAACCCCATCCATCACAGGCTAAAACTCTGAGGTATCCCTTTAGACATCCTAGAAACTAAGGATGCTTCCTAGCACCCAGTCACTACTATAAGGTCAATTGTATTTTCTATACTTTAGAGTTTTCAAATTATTGTGCACTTTCATCAATAGTCTCTTCTCAGATAGATATAGATATGTATCACTTCAGTAACTTTTCAAATTTTCACTGACCAGTCCCAAGTTGCAACTGCATGTGAAATGTATCTACACAGCTTTGGTGTCATAACTTGATGTGATATGATAACGAACATGATATGTGACACAGAGCAACTGCCCATTAACAAGATTTGGCAGTCTTGATAGAATAAAGTCCTGGCTATTGTGAGCTCTGGCCTTAAGTTGGTATCAGATTCTAATCTTCAAAAGCAGCAGATTCAGCACAACCATTCTTGGACTTTCAAATAATGGTTCACAACGCTGATGGGGAAACCATGTGACTGACTCCTTCCTCCAATATAAATCTGGCAGCACACGGAAAACTTGATAAGCACTCAGAAGGACTCTTCCTTCTTCTTCACTTCTGTCTTTTCTACCCTTCTTTCTTCCTAGTATGCTTGATTTCTATGTGAAATCTATGTGAAAATTTCTATGTGAAATTTTGTTTCATTGATGTCTGAAAAAGATCATTAGCAACATATAGTCTGAAATAGTACTCTCTGAGATTTTGATCTGATAATGTGATTTGTGCCTTGCATAGTCCAATATAGGCTGCGAAGAACCTGTGGTCCAGCTGGGAATTTTTATCAATTTCTTTGTTTCTGAACCTCAGAGGAGTTCCTATTAATATTCTTCTGAATCAGGAAGATGCTTGTCATTCCTTTCCATTAATCCATAAATCCACAATAGTGTTTCTTACAGGCCTCTACACATTTGGAAATACATTTGTTTACAAATGCAACATCTTTTTTCCTATTAGCATAAAGCAAAACATAAAGTTTTGAGTGCAGCAAGTGCACAGGCTTTAAAACTACAGGCAGAACACTACTTAACAGAAAGAGAGTATGCTTGTTTGTTATCTGACATATATACGTTATCCGCTAACACAATTCCTTCGTTAGAGATCTGATAAAAAGCCAGTTAAAATCATAATTCCAAGGTTATGTACAACATAAAACTTTGCAGCAGAAGGCATAGCAATGGCTCTCCCCTTCCTCATATTATCACCACAGCAACCTTAAGAGATAAGGCAGGAGCCCTCATGGCGCAGTGGTTAAATGCTGGTACTGCAGCCACAAGGTTGTGAGTTCGATCCCGCTGGGCTCCAGGTTGACGCAGCCTTCCATCCTTCTACAGGTCAGTAAACTAAGTACCCAGCTTGATGGGGGCAATTAGTTAAATACATTGTAAACTGCTTAGAGAGCACTTAGCTGATAAACCAGTGTAGAAATACACATGCTATTGCTATTGCTAAGACCATTGACATTGATTGGCCTAAACTCACCCTGTGAATTTAATGGCAGTTTGCTAGCATTTGTGTCACCCATGGCCTTGACTAACAAGTGCACAGTCCATTGTCTGGGGGCATTTGCACTGTTTAACTATGGTTTGATGGGAAGGGGAGAATTTACAGGGAGCACTGAAGAGCCTTGAGACCTCTCCCAGTTTCTTAACTCCAGTTAGCAGACAGCCAGTCCTATGCTGTACTTACCCCTTCCAGTGTCAGCTCAGTTTGATGTGGTTGCTTCTTTTTCTGTCCAACTAGCCAGAAATAAAAAAAGGCTCACCAATATATGTGGGAAGCTATATTTTTGCACAACATGAAATATGTTTTTGGCATGGTTTATGCTCACTAAGTGGCATGTCACATTAGATCCAGTATGGTCACCCTTAGCATTGCACAGCAGTCTGAGCAGGAATGCACACTAAAGGCTGTGTGAATGGGCTAAATAAGGTTCTAAAGCATGGAGCATTTGATGTTTGATGAAGCAAGGCATTGCAGAAAATAAATGACCGCAGCTTTTCTCATGTTTCTGCTGGTGCTGGCTAATTTATTTTTAACCAGGGACTCATTTTGCTCATGCAATTAGGCTAACAGGCCATTAACATACAAAGCCCACTGCTTCTGATCAATTTGCATATCTCCTGTACCCCTATATCATAGATATCAATATGGGATATAAGCTTCAGGGTTATTTTAGTGCTTCATTATGCAAGAGAAAGCTTTCTTGTACAAAGAGGACGTGCACAGACCTGTGCTATGAACAGTCTAGTTCAGAACCAGTAGTCTGTTGTCTTTGCATTTTATTATTCAGTCCAAGCCTTATAGAAATAGGTCTTTTGTCTGAGCAACAGGGAAACCTTCAGTAGAATTTGTAATGTTTTTAATATATGCATCCCAAATATGCAAATAGGAAGGCACCCACTATCAGTGTTTGAAATTCATACTATAATTGCATGTGCAAAATAAGCAGCCTTTGCAGAACAAACACAAGGCAGCTTTAGAACATGCTAAAGCTTCACACATGCCTTTTCACAAACTTTACTTAGCATGATAGATTGAAAGATATACCACCGTGTCGTCAAAGTGTACAATTTTTCAATTATGTGATCATGTGTGTTTGAGAGGGACACTTGTCAGCAGTCAGGCAGCCGTGTCTGAGACAGCTGAAATTTCACAATTTCGTATAAGGGCAACTCCAGTTACAGCATGTTACACTGATCTCATTTAGAAGTTTGAAATGCATAAATGACAGAAACCAGGCAGTATAAGCCATTTTTTTCTAAAAACTAAAAGACTAGATCCGTTTCAATCTGGTTTCAGGCCTGGCTATGGGACTGAGATGGCTTTGGTCGCCTTGGTGGATGACCTATGCTGGGAACTAGATAGGAGGAGTGTGTCCCTGTAGGTTCTGCTGGACCTCTCAGTGGCTTTCGATATCATCGGCCATGGTATCCTTCTGGGTCACCTTGTGGGGATGGGACTTGGGGTACAGTGGCTCCATTCTTTCCTGGAGGGCTAAACCTAGAAGGTGGTGCTGGGGGACTTCTGTTCGACCTCCTACCCTCTGGCCTATGGGGTCCCTCAGGGTTCGGTCTTGTCCCCCATGCTATGTAACATCTACATGAAACCACTGGGAGAGTTTGTCCGGAGTTTTGGGGTTCGGCGTCATCAGTATGTGGATGACACCCAACTTTATTACTCCTTCCCACCACAAGCCAAGGAAGCTGTTTTGGTCCTAAATCAGTGCCTGACATCAGTAATGGACTGGATGAGGGCAAACAAATTGAAACTTAATGCAAACAAGACAGAGGTGCTCCTGGTCAGTAGAAAGGCAGATCAGGGAAAAAGGATTCAGCCTGTGTTAGATGAGGTCACACTCTCTCTGAAGACACAGGTTTGCAGTTTGGGAGTACTCCTGGATTCAACTCTGAGCCTAGAAGCCCAGGTCTCAGCAGTGGCCAAGAGTGCATTTGCACAATTAAGGCTTGTGTGCCAGCTGCACCCATTCCTTAAGACATCAGACCTGGCCATGGTGACACATGCCTTGGTTACATCTCAGCTGGATTACTGTAATGTGCTCTACATGGGGCTGCCTTTGAAGAGTGCTCAAAAACTCCAGCTGGTCCAAAGAGCTGCAGCCAGGTTGTTAACTGGAGCTGGTTACAGGAAGCACACAACACCCCTGCTGCAACAGCTCCGCTGGCTTCCGATCTGTTTCCAGGCACAATTCAAAGTGCTGGTGATGACCTTTAAAGCCCTACATGGCTGAGGTCCAGGTCATTTGAAGAACCATATCCTCCCCTACAAACCAACCAAGGTGTTGAGATCTGCAGGAGAGGCCCTTCTCTCAGTCCCACCACCCTCACAGGTGCATTTGGTGGGAACACGGGAGAGGGCCTTCTCAGTGGCTGCTCCCAGGCTCTGGAACTCCCTGCCCGAGGACGTTAGACTGGCACCCTTCCTGCCTATCTTCAGGAAACGGCTAAAAACATTCCTCTTCTAGAAGGCATTTTATATGTAATTTCTATCGGTGCTGGTCATTTTAATTGTTATTTAATTGATATTTTAATACTGTTTTTATATGTATTTTAACATGTTTTAACATGTTTTAATTATTATTGTGGTTTAATTTTTGTTTTAACGTTTGTATATCACAGTTTTTAATTATGTTTCTTTTAATGGCTGTAAGCCGCTTTGAGTCCCCTTGCGGAGAAAAATGGGATAAAAATAAAGAAGAAGAAGAAGAAGAAGAAGAAGAAGAAGAAGAAGAAGAAGAAGAAGATATAATAATAATAGAAAGTAGGAGAACCTGCAGTAGCTTGAGGGTTGGACTACAACTGTGGAGACCAGGGTTCGAATCCCTGCTCAGCCACGGAAACCCACTGGGTGATCTTGGACAAGTCAAACTCTCAGCCTCAGAAAAAGGGAAGGGGGAAAAGGAAATCCCTCTGAACAAATCTTGCCAACAAAACCTCATGATAGGTTCAGCTTAGGATCCTCACAAGTTGGAAACAACTTAAAGGTACACAACAGCTGCAAAGAATGTAGGAATTTCAGTGTGGAATAGTGAGAAAGTCTATCTTGGAAAGTGAGGTGGGTGCCTCAATAAACCGAATTTGGGTGCTACAAAAGGACAACACATTATACAGTGGAAAGTAGGAATGGGTCACTTCTGTGGTGCTGGGGTCCATTTCTCAGGTTGGGCAATACCTTGAGGGCCACACTTTCCAAGGAGTCTGGCCTAAGGGAAAGGAACAGAGCTTATCAAAGTTTTTATGAGAAAAATGCATAAAATGGATACAAAAGGGCTACTCTTAATTTATGTATTAAACTTAAATTGGCAAAGAATAACATTCCACACTCATACTTCATTAAGGACAGTTAAATTTATTCTGTCAAATACACTTTACTGTGTTTAGACTGTGCTTCATTGTGCCTCAAAGATATTGAGTAATTGCTTGCACACCCACAAACTGGTAGTGATGTATTTAAGTCTTTTACTCCAAGTCTCAAGTCTCTACCTTCAAGTCTTAAGTCAAGTCTCAAGTCTTCGAAGTTACTTTCAAGTCAGGTCTCAAGTCTGGGAGCCAACTTTATACCCCAACCTACATTCCAGAATTTCTGGGCAGAGTCGAATAAAGTCACTTTTAACAATTTAAGCAGAGTCAGCTCTCCACATTTGCAAGTTTTGCCATCTGCAGTTTCAGAAGTGGGGAATAGGATCCTTCTTACTCCCCCTTCTTCAAGGTGGAGGCTTTTGTGCCAATGGGCATGAAAGAATCTACAGCTTCAGAAGTGGGAAATAGGATCCTTCTTACTTCCAATTACTGAAGCTTCAAAAGCTTTAGAAAGAAGGATCATTCATCCTCATACCCACTGCCTAACACATTTGCTGTTCCCCTCTGAGAAACGCACCCTGCATTCTGGAAGTGAATTTTGTCTTCTTCTCTGTGGAAAAGTTTTAGAAGGCTCCTCCAATATACAGCAGGAACAGGCTGCTAAGCAGATCTCAAGCCTGTCCCAAGCCTATTGCCTAACCTGTTTGCTGTTCCCCTCTGAGAAATGCACCTGCACTTTGGACTTGGGATGGAAGTGCTGTTCTGGATGAATGTTTTATGTTACTGAACCAAGGGCAGCAAGTCAGTCACTAAAAATATACAAATCTCAAGTTCAGTCAGTGCCTCATCTATTGCTGAGTCGAGTTGGAGTCAAGTCTCTGAAGTGATTTAAATCCAACTTGAGTCCGAGTTAATTGACTTGAGTCTACATCACTGCAAACTAAAAGCTTCTCTCTCCGGCCCCCACCCCAATTATAGTGCATTTAGGATGTTTCACTGAATTTTGGCAGCAAATGGTGGTGCCAGCTTTTTTCTTTAAAAAAAAAAAGCACCCTCTTGGGACAGTGAGAATTGCAAAAAAAGGCCTGGGGTCCCTGCGTGGTGCTATATTTACCACATTTGGCATGAAGTCTTCTTAAAATGGACCAAACCATCTTTGAATATGGGGAGAATCAAAGTTAAATCAGGTGTTCAGTGAATCTGACTGTATAAGAATTTGGGTGTCTCCACCTTTTAAACCCTTTTCAGTATCTCACAGGGAACAGAACCTTAAACTGATGCAGTATTGGTATCTTATTCCATGTAAGTCTTCCAAAATTAGTATTGCTTTATCATCCAGTTGCTGGAGGAGCTATAGCAATCTCAGCTCCTATATCTACATGTGTTTCTATTGCCCTCCAGTTGAAACATTCTGGAAAGAAGTGATAGAATATACGTCCAAAGACAAATCAACAAATATATTAATGTGGGATGCTTCTTCTACCCTCCATTTTAATAGAAATTAATAAAAAGCTATGGAACAAAGACTTAATATCATTTTTGTTGATAACAGCAGGGTTTGATATTGCTAAATGCTGGAGGACATAAAATGGAATTTCTCTATCAAAATGGCTTCGTAGAATATAGACAATTGCACTCATGAAGAAATTAACCTGCCAAATTCAAAACTCCAAAAGATTAATAACAACAGATAAATTTACCAATATGTGGTGTATGTTCATTCTGCATAGATTTCTCCCACTACCTTTTTCTTGATAGCTATAAAAAAAAAATAATTTTAGGTAATAGTATGGAAAATAAAATTACTCTTTTAAAAAAAAAGGTCTTCCAATTTCCCCTTGCTTTGAAAAAAAAAAAAAACACTACATACACACACACAGGAGGTTCCCATCCAGTTCATCAGCTTCCTTGCTAAAAATTAATTTCTGTTGTCTCTACAATAGGAAATCAGAAATGTTTGCTCCCTCTCATATTTTAATGAAGCCTTAAAGTCACTGTGGGCATGTAGTCCTCAAGATGCTTGTCCAGAATGAATTCTGAATTTGTTCCTAGAGTCTCCTGTGCTGCTGCTGCTGCTGTTGTTACTACCACTGCTACTTCCCTACCCTTCCTCTGCTGAAACTTCAAATCCAGTCCTATGATCATATTTGAAATACTGTAGGGAATTTCAGAGTACTTTCATATATAACTTACATAAGAAAAAAAACCTGCTTATGATGTTTCCATTTTTGCCCCCTTTTTTCATAAAAACATTGCCCTACTGAGTCTACTCAAGAAAACCATCTTCCGTAATGAATATAAGTGAAATAGTTTTCAATGTTTGTCAGAAGTATCAGTCAGATATATGAATCTTTGCCCACTAGAAAAATCTCTTGAGTTACATTTGAACTGAACTGTTCAAGAGTGATGAATTCTAAGATGAAAATGAAGATGCGTAAGCCTCCTTCAGAACACTTGGGTTTTACTTATTCCTTGCCAAGCTCTTGCTATCTATCTGAAAGGGTAAAAATCTGATACTGCCTTCATGTATTAAAAAAAAAGAAGAAGAAGAAGAAAGAGACCTGGTCTCTTCCAAAACTACCATTCTATGATTCTATGAAATAAAATATTGTAAAATTAAGTGTTATTTCTCTGACCCTCCTCACAAAAATTACCTTTTTCCAGAAAAACTGGTTGAGTTAGCTGCATTTCTGTCTTGACACGGGAGACAGGAAGTTTGTTATGTGTAAATTATTTCTGCTGCTGTTGAAGCAATTGAATCCCTGCCTCTGTTTTATAATAAATATTACTTACAGTCTACAGAGAAATTCTTGTTCTTGGATCCAACTAGCAATATATTTTTTAATATCAGTAGCCACACAAGTATCCTTATCTTGAGTCAGCCTGATGTAGTGGTTGGAATATTGGACTAGGATTTCAGGAGACCGGTGTTTGAATCCCTGGTCAGCCATGGAAGTCCACTGGGTGACCTTGGGCAAGTCAGACTCCCACAGTCCTACACGAAGGTAATGGTGAGTCTCCCCTGAATAAATTTTGCCAAGGAAATCCTATGATAGGGTGGCCATAAGCTGGAGTCTCCTTCAAGGGAGAAAGAAAGATGGCATACAAATTTAATAAATAGATAGATAGATAGATAGATAGATAGATAGATAGATAGATAGGGGCTATGCATCCAGAGCGCAGTGCACAAGAAGCTAGAAATTGCCCTTTGAAGATCATAGCACTGGAATCCACTCTCCTCTGAGTGTCTTTACTTGCCTCACTGATACTCAGTGGGATCCCAAGTTCCTTGGGGATAGCTTCTATCGCTGCACAAAAATTGGTGTCCTATTCGCAAGCACCCAGCTGTCAAAATCACACTCCCTTCCTTGTTGTTTGCTTTTCCTAATACGATATTTGCAGAGCTTGGAAAAGGTACTTATTTGTGGGTTACAAATCCCAGAATGCCATAACTTGAGGGGTTCTGGGAACTGTACTCCAAAAAAAGCAGCTCTGGATATTCATTTGCAATATTTGTGTAAAGTATTTACTACAGAATTCCACAACTTTTACTTGTTTGGCTAGAGGAAAATACATTTCTTCAGGCTTCCTTGTTAAAGTTTTGCATTGATCCTACACTGTGCTGTGCTATCATCTGTTGTGTTTGCAAAGCTTTAAAATACAGCAAAATTAGTTCTGCATTTACTACACAATCCATTGAACATTGCCAAATTGCCTGGGCTTCTCTCAGAATTATGTGTTCAATAAAAAAGAAAACAGCTGCCAACATGAATAATTTCAAACAAAAGCGAGTATGCCATCCATGTTAGTAATGCAGGCATAACAAATAGGATTTGTTTTCTTTTGTCATTTATTTTTTAAAGCTGAATAGTTCAGTGACAAGACCTATAATTTTTTAAAACAAACAAACAAACATTACCCACCTAACTGTTGTGTATTATCAAGCTGCATGTGTTTTGGTCCTTCACTACTGCCTACCTTCATTTTGTTTCCTCTCAATTATGGTAAACATTTGTAGCTCTTGGAATGATTTTCAGCAATAATTATTTGATGATGAAAAATTAATCCAATCAAGACACAATCCACTAACTCCTGACCTCATTAGAAAAGTAAAGTATGGAAGAACTCTGCATACAAATCTGTCATAATCCTTCCCTCCCTTTTCAGTGGAGGTGCAGGTATTGGGCTAGGCAGACTAACCACGAGCTGCTATCTACCCAAGCAATCTCATTCAGCTTCTTGCCCAAGAACTCCAATAATATTTCATCCATGACTTTTATGCACTTTTTGCTAAAGCATTGTGAACAGATTCAGTTGAGCCTTCAGTTTAGTTAAGCAAACTACTTTTGCTTAACTCTGCTGTAGAAATCAGTGGGAGAGTTAAAAGCACTTAACTTTGGGGTTAATTTCTACTTCTATGATTTCTGAGCAATGCATCCTTCTGACTGTTTGGATCACAGACTGTCCGTGTACCCAGACGTTGGGGTTACCCTCAGCTTATTGACAGTCCTGATCATACTGAGCAACCCCATTTAGAGGAATCCTGGCATCACGACCTGTGCTCTTTTCAGGAGTGATGATGTAATTGTTTGGACAAAGGCAGAACCTTTCCTTTTATAGCTGTCATAATTAGATCAATAATAAATATCTGTGAATAATCCAAATCATGACTCTTACAATTAGTTCATTAATTTTTTAATGAAGGTCCAAGCTGTCCATGACCAGTTTGAGATTGCTTTTGAAGTATATGGTTGATCCAGATCCATTGAAATATATAGGAGTTAAGTTAGTTATGACGCAACCCATTCTCATCAAATAAACACACCCTTTAGTTCTAAATTTTAAACTTTTATTGTGAAGCAGGTGGTCTCCCACACAATGCTTCAAATGAAAATTAATTTTTTGCTTGAGTTTCCTTGAAAGATAATCTTAAATTGATTTGCTTCATCTTCATCTTAAAAACCAAATGGTTGCATTGTTCAGATTACCTCTTACTGGAGAAAGCAGCTACTGAATTTGAAGAACGAATCTAGCAGAATGCTATGATGAATGATCAGGCTGTCTCTCTTTGAGGAAATTGAGACTCAAAGAGAGTTTTCCTCCTCTGCTGCAGACGGGTGATGTCAGGCCATCAGAGAACACAGCGTTGTTAAACAAATCAGTTTCTGATCTGGAGCTGCATACAAATGTACACTATTTCAGTTGTTGAGAAGTGGTGCAAGTGATCTCATTGCGGTTAGATTCAGATGAACAATTTCCTTTCCAATTTGCAGCAAGAGCTGCTTGTGTACCATCACCTGCTAGATCACATCTGCCTACGTCCCCTACTTAATCCATGGAGCAATCTTTCAATTCTAAAGTTAAAAAAAAAATAGAAATCTGTACTAAAAAGAAGAAAGTCTGAGCAACACTTTAAAAAGAAAAATGGCTCCAGATATATGTAGGGAAGTGTAACCTAAACAGCCGAATCACTGTTCAAATTTCTAATCTTGAGTCTACTCAGTACATTGTAGAAATAGGCTCATTCCACTGAATGCAAAGAATTTTACGGTGACTGGCTTGAATCCAACCATGTCCCACTAAATTAATGGAATTTACGCAAGTATGGATTTACCAGGCTCCCATTTATTCAATAGTTGGGATTAACACTTGGATATTAGCCACTGACTTCTGTTTGAAGCAATCTTTGCATAAATTCTGGCGTTCAGAACATAATTACACTTCATTTAACTTGAATGAAGACTACAGCTTTGCTCTCTGATGTCTTAGGTTCTTTGTCTTTGATCTCATTTTTCAGAAAAAAGATGCAAGAGTCAATTCCTTCTGGTGGTAACCCAAAAGTTTGCATATTCTCACATACACTAAGGATCAAGTTACATATATATTTAATGTGCAGTAAATAGCTATGAATGTTCTACTTCCTTAAACAATTAAAAACATGGGGGCAGTGGTATGCAAAAATTGTAAAAATAATAATTTCCTCCTTGAAATGATAGGCTTTTTAAGTGCTAAATTTTAACAGCAGTTCGGTATGTGAAAAATATCACTATTTCATAGGAAGAACTGGCATGATGAGGAGAAGGATGTCTGATTTAACAAATACAATCAAATATAATCAAAGCAAGAAATCAGAGGACTGATACTAGTCCATTGCGAAAGAGTAGAAAGAGAACATGTGAGGAAGCAGAAGACAAAGTCAACAACATTGCTGGCAAGGGTTGAAAAAGGAAGCATGCCTACTATCATTTGAAGAGGGTAGTGGTTTGACACTGTTCATAGGCAGGATCTTTACAAATTCTGCTTGTTTATATTAGCAGCTGTTTTACAGTTTGCACTTTTACCAACTTGATTCATGGGCTCCAGATGTTAAAATATATTAAGAGTATTAACTTTAATTATTTGTATTTTATAACTCTGATTTACACCCATTTGGAGAGTTGCTGTGTCAGCTGATTTCAAATTCATCTAATGTTCTGTTTTCTTCAGGTCCAGTTGAAGAGTGATGAATCAAAAACTTTTGCAATGAAGATACTAAAGAAACGCCACATAGTGGACACAAGGCAGCAAGAGCACATACGCTCAGAGAAGCAGATAATGCAAGGAGCTCACTCAGATTTTATTGTGAGGTATGATAATTTCTCTGGATAAGCTCACTTTGCAGTGTGCAGGAGCATGCTTCTTATCCCTTACAGTATTGGATTATTAAACATTACAGCTCGTTAAACTTCTGAAACATCAATGGATGGAGATCCTGAAGAGATATAGTGAAAAGCATACTGGATTATCAATTTACTAGTGTAAATTAACCCCAAATATGGCCAAGGAGGCCCTAAAGCAAGGACAAAATTCAGACACAATCACTCTGGGGGCATGTGAACACTCATCCCTTTCCTCCTTCTTGCACAGTGTTGATCAACCTTAGTAAAAGGTTAAATATCCATGATAGTGCATTGCTTAATTTTGAAGCACAAAGTCTCATCATGACAGTCTCCCTAACTGTACACTCAAGGAAGTCCCAAAATACCGACAGCTTGTGTTGAGCCACATGAACAAACCAGATCCAGTTGCGTAGGGACTTGGGGGCCGATTCGCCCCGGGTGGCAATGTTTTTTGAGTGTCCCAGCCCATAGCTATGCCTCCACGTGCCCTGGCCTCACCCCCACGCACCGCAGCCATGCCCTCCCGCACCCTCCCGCCACAACCCTCACACCATAGCCCAACCCCCCTCACGCCCCTCCTCCACACACTCCAAGCTCCGCCACTGACCAGATCTGTCATTTCCATCTCCACTAGAAGCATATCTGTCAGGTATGCTCAACAGTTGCATTATAAGAGGTATAGTTCAGAATACTAATGCTAAGAGAAATCTGCATGTCCTTTTATTAACACTCAGAGAAGCCTGAATGGGAGAGGAAGTGATATCACAATCTCTGCTGATTAAAAAAAAAAAAGAAAAATTGCTTCAGTCCTTCAACTTGACTCTACACTGGGGAGGTGAGGAGAATGTGTGTGCGTTTACTAGGTGTGAAATCTTCCTAGGCCTAATATTTTTCATTTAGCCTGAAAGATGATTTTATTATCTCCTTTAGAGTAAATTCAACAGATAGAAAAGTTTTTACAAAATAACAGCAAAATCTATTGAACACAGAGACTTTGGAGTATGTACAAAACTGGTTGGATTCTGCTGTATAAAATACTTGCATCCAGTGAGCAAATACCTGCAATAACTTTTTTTATTACAGTCGGCTTTTAGAAAGACACATTCAGTCTATTCTTGTTTGCTTTAAGTAGTCTAAGTAGAATTTTATTAATGGATAAGTCTTGTGTTTAATAATAAATAAGAACAACATGACAACTTATGTACACTGTATGAGTTGTGGAGAATTATTTCCCCCAGTAAGAATCCCAGTGTGTGGTATTAAAATGTCACTATGTCAGATGGAATGTTGGTGTGTACAGAATAAAATCAGATAAAATAAAACACATACTTGTACTGTGGGATTTTTCCTGACCGCAGTGAATTCCAGTGCCCACTCCTCATAGGAGGATAATTTTGTTTCCCCTGCATGGAACCAACTTATTAATAACCAGAGCATGTCCTCTCTACTTGTCCACATACATCATGGTTTGCCAAAATCAGACACGCATGCACACATGCACACACACACACACACACACACACACACAGAGAGCATGGGATTTATTTATTTATTTATTTATTTATTTATTTATTTAGGCCCGATATGGTATACTGGCCAGGACAAAAAAAAGCACACTAGTAAGAAAAACCAGTAGCTGTTTTTTATTTATTAGCAAAAAAAACCCTTACATGGTAAGTGACTGAAATGAAGGGCTCCATTTACAACTGTACAGGTGACACTGTTGTAGAAGGCCCACATTGTAGGTTTAATACTGTGTGGATTCTGCGGCAAGACATGACTCTGGCAGAATGGCATCTCCTATCCTAGTTGCATGGATCGATATGATTGTAATTTTTTACTTTCATGTAAGATGCCATCTCAGTGCTGCACAACAATACTGAATTCTCCTTCTGCTTCCTACAGGTGGTTAAATTTTTATTATCCATTGTACTACCAGTATTAGTAATTCTGTATCTTACAATGAGTGGTTATGAACAGTAAAAATTCAAGAAAAGGATTTTTTCCCCTGCTAGTTCTGACTCCCAAAATTCCAAAATTCTGTAAGAAAGATATTGTAATAAAAGCAACAAAAAGAAAAAAAAAGTCTTTTCCAAAGACAGTGTGTGGCGCACATCTATTGCTAGATAATGCAGCCTGATACAGGCTTACTTAGAGCAAATACTAGTGATTCAATGAGATGTGCTGCTACACAGTTGTAGCACTGAGGCCACTTTAATTTCAATGGTAATTTCTTCTAGAATCCTGGGGTTCATCATTTGCTGAGGTTCTAGGCCTCCGTAGCTGAGAATTCTAAATACCCCTCCCTAAACAGCAAATCCTAGGATTCTGTCAGATGGAATCATGACAGTTAAAGTGGAATATAGAGCTAAAATTGTGCGGTATGAATAGGCCCCCAAGCAAATGTGATTAGGGATGCATTTGTTCAATGCCAGTTCTTCATAAATGCCAACTGTTCAAATAAAATGGAAACTTGCTTTCCCATAAATTCATAACTTTCTGAAGACTGCCATCTCAAAAACAGCACTGCTTCCAAACATATCTTATAATACTTGTATTATACAGTAGGTCCTCAGTATCCACTAGGATTTGGTTCCAGGACCCCTGTGGATATCAACATGGTATCATGGATGCTCAAGTCCATGATATACAATGGAGCAATAAAATGGCATCCCTTATATAAAATGGCAAAATCAAAGTTTGCTTTTTGGTTTTTTTTTTTAATATTTTCAAGCCATGGTTGGTTGAATCCATGGATACAGAATCTGCAGATATGGAGAGTGACTGCACATAGATTGCATCATTTTGTAATTCAAATTTTAGTAGATATTCGTAGCACTGAAATATCTGTTTGTTTTTCTTCCATTATAGGCTATACAGGACATTCAAGGATAGCAAATATTTATATATGTTGATGGAAGCTTGTTTAGGTGGAGAGCTTTGGACAATTCTCAGGGACAGGTAAGAGAATTCACAAGGTTCAGTTGTGTGGTTTGGTGTCCAACCAGAAATAAAGTCATGTGTTACATAGATATCTCTCCGGGAAGAACTTTAAGACTTTCTCTGCCAAAAAGGATTAGGACATAGCCTACTAAACATCTGTTAGTAGTCAAATAGTATGATATATCATGACTTTAAAAATCTACTCATTGTTAGGCATCAGCAATAGTTTTGACCATTAAGCATAAAAATCACTGTAGCCTACATCATTATGGGCAGAAGGACTCAAATTGATTTCCAAATTCAAGTGAATATTTACTTTCCAGATTACAGTCAGGATCAAAAGAGTTCCATGAGCTATATCCAAAGGTTTGCATGTATCTCATAAGGGTGGAAAGAAGAAAATTTTTGAAAAATGGTCAAAAATACATGTTTCCTGAGTTTCAAAAACATCTGACAAGTAGAATCCTGGACAGATGAGAATCTTCAGAGTTTGAAATGTATTCTACACAAAATTTGCACATGGTTGTTTTGTGAAGAAAATAGCATTTTCTGTGCAAAAGATAACATGATTGTCTATGCAGCAGATGCTGTTTTCTGTGCAGAACAACCAAGAGCAGTTTTTGCACAGAATACATACTGAACCAGTCTTCAAAAAGGCATAGTTTTCAAAGACTTCCTTGCAGCAAGACTGCTAAAATGACTAGTTGCTTCATTTGAACAGAAAATTAACGTAGAATTATATCCCTTTAATTATATTAAGCAGAGGCTGGATGGCCATCTGTCGGGAGTGCTTTGAGGGTATTCCTGCATGGTAGGGGGTTGGACTGGATGGCCTGTGTGGTCTCTTCCAACTCTACATTTCAATGATTCTATCCCTTATATCCGGTGGGATTTTTGATTTCCCCTTCTTTGAAGAGAGCACTTTTCCTTTTGAAATGTTTCTGAAATCACTACCTATATGTGCACCCAGACTAAGTCTCACATAATGTTGTGGAACTAGATTTAGGTAAATATAAGACTGTACTTTCCCACTTCAATCTTATACCTGTCTATTAATAATTTAATCTCCAGGAATTCAATGGGATTTGGTCCCAGGTAAGAGAGCCAGTGTGGTATAGGGTCTGAGCATTGGACAATAGCCCTGAAGACAAGGGTTCAGTTCCCCGCTCGGCCAGGGAAACCCACTGAGTGATCTTGGGCGCATCACACAATCTCTGCCCCAGAAAGCCCCATGATAGGTTTGCCTTAGTGTTGCCATAAGTCAGAAATGACTTGAAGGCACACATCAACAACAACAACAACAACAACAACAACAACAACAACAACAGGAGGTTAGCCTAGGTTAGTTTCAGTCTCACATGGAGGTAAGCTGTGTTTGATTGACACAAATCCAAAGTCCCATTTGATACATACAGTAAATTGCAAAACAAAGGCCCTTTCCGCACAGTATTTTCCATACGAAAGGGCGCCTGGAGAGCTGCGCGATTATGAGGAGCAATCTGCACGACGCACTCACAATCGTGCAATGTTCCAGGGGCCAGCAGGCACCTATTGCACACCTTTTCATTTTCGGCTAGAAGCCGAAAATGGTGCGCGATTGTGTATTGCTCCCAGGCCCTGCGCGCACTTACCTGGCATGTGGAGCCTCCGGAGCCACGCCGGTCATGCTTCCTGCCCCAGCACAGCCTGGGAAGGTCCAGGCTGCACCGCGGAAGGAAGAAACAGGGCTCGTGCAGAGCCAAAGGACCCTGGACGTGAGAGCCTCTCGCTGGAGGTTGCTCGTGCGATCCCTGCACCCCAGCGCCAGAAGAAGGTAAGGTGTGGAAAGGGCCAAAGTCAACATTTTGATTGTAAAAAATTAAATACTATACATTTAATTCACATCTTTAACCAGAGAATAATACCGTGACGCTTTCAATAGTAAGTGACTGAAGACTGATTAATGTGATGATTCCCAGTCATCTTTTCAGAACCAGTGTAATGAAGAAGTTTTTGATATTTAAAAAGCCTTTGGTAATTTCTAATCTACCTATTTAAATTTGATGTGCAGATTATAACATTTTCATGGATTATTTTGTGGTTGTTCAGAATGTTGTTTTCAAAAAGTAAAACACTTTTTGTTTTTTAATAATTGATTACTATTTTATTTGTATTCTTTAATCATTGTTTTTAAATATTTTATTTATAAATTAGTAATATTAATAAAATCATTATTAAAATTATAGCACATAAAATTTATTAACAGATAGTATAGTCCAAGTGACAGAGCCATTATGGATCAGATACCACATCTAAGGCATCTATATACCTGACATTATTTGAAATTAACAATTGCCAAAGGAAGCTATTCACAGTTATTAAGGCTTGCATAATCGGGTTGTAAAGACACAGAGCAATACATGACCATAAATGAATCAACAATATAACCCTAAAAATATTCACTGGGAATTACTGCTACTCAATGCGAGACACGGAGACACTTGTGATCTGAGTAATCATAAAATATTGATAACTCTGTGTCAGAAAATGATGGAGGGAAAACCAAATGATTATAGCCAAAATCAAAGAGTATTGTCCCAACAAGAATGAACCTACTCATTCAATGACCTAGTCATTGAATGGTGAATCAAAAGTTTTATTTTTTTTTTACACACACACACACAATCACACACACACACATAAAAAAAGTCCCAATGATTCAATGAGCCTGTTCTGGTAGGGATTACCAATAGGATCAGAGTTTAGAAGTCACAAGCAACAGTTAGCTGTAGCTAGTTGCTGGAGGGTGACAAGGGGGTAACAAAGCCACATTTCAAAATCAATGGAACAAATAAGAGCAGAGTTACTTTATTAGGGTAATAGGTAATGATTTCTACTTACTTTCAAAAACTACTTCTGAGGGCAGTTTTATAGCAATTTGACAATTTTTTTTCAGTTTTTATACCATTCTTTTATTCTTTTTTCAGTCCTCAAAAGAACTCCACATAATAAAAGAAAAGCAAAGAATAGTGCACTTTGCAATTTATTAGGCTGCTTTTTCAAGCAGCAGATTACTTTTGATATGTTGAATCAAGTAACATTAGTGAATTACTTCTTAGAAATCAACTTTCCAAGCTCTGCATAGGATTCCTACAATGATTTGTCAAAGTTATGTTCTACAGTTTTGTTTTTACAACATCCAGTTTTTACTGTTTAAAAAAAAAAGACAGAAGACAAGTAAAATCAAATTTACCAAGTACTAAGGTATTGTTGCTATTGTTGCTGGCTGAAATCCTGTTGATTAGTTCTGAATGGAGTGGTCCCATTGAATCAGCTGTTGAATGGTGAGTCAACACATAGATTCAATGGCTCTGCTGTAGTTGGGATTGAGAATAGGATTTAGGCCACAAATTTTAAAAGGAAACATCGTT
Organism: Cyclura pinguis; assembly: GCA_030412105.1. NCBI lineage: Eukaryota > Metazoa > Chordata > Lepidosauria > Squamata > Iguanidae > Cyclura > Cyclura pinguis. The sequence continues at coordinate 97,914,255 of CM059601.1, forward strand.
TGCAGAAGCCTCTGAAATTCTCTTTAAATTATATTTCTCTCATACTCATGGTATCTACTGCCATCTAGCTTTGAAAAGGATGATCTTTTACTTTCTGAGATGATCTATTAATAATTGAAACAGGTATGGCATCAAAACAGCATTCATTCCCTCCACAAAAAAAAGAAAAAGAAAAAAGAAAAAAAAAGAAAAAAAAGAACATTTTAATCATCTCAAAATATAATTTCCAACCCAGGCATAAGATAGAAATAGAAATGTTTGAAGCTATGACTGAAAGTGAAGTATAAATTTAATTCCAACTACTTCACTGTATATGTTGGGAGAGTATATATTGTAGATACTGGGAGAGTTGCTATGGTGTAGTGGACTTTGGGCCCTCTGAGACCAGGATTCAAATCCCAGCGTGGCCATGGAAACCCAGTGGATGAGCTTGGGCAAGTCCCCCTCTGTCAGCTACAGAGAAATGACACATCTCCCCTAAATAAATCTTGCCAAGAAGATGATAGGGTCGCCTTAGGGTCACCATAAGTCACTATAAGTCAGATACCTAACAACCACATATACTGGGAAGAAAAGTGTTATAATATGTGATTTAAATCACATCTTCTCTTAAGGGTTCTCTTATTTTTGTACTCAGTAAATTTCAGCCCAGCATAGCATTTAAAGTATGCATTCAGAAACAAAATCAGAAGGTAGCAAAAAAGCAGCACAGTTGTAAAGTTCACATTTGATTATCTGCTAAAAAAAAAGTATTATTTAATTTGGCAATAAACTTTTCCTAAAGGTACCAGATCCTGTGTGATCTTGGTAGCTAAGCAGGATCAGCCCTGATTTGTACTTGGATGGGAGACCATCAGTGAGTACTAGGTACTGAAGTCTATGTTTCAGAGGAAGAAACTGGCAAAACCACGTCTGAGTATTCCTTGCCTGAGAAAACCCTATGGAATTTGTGGGGTCACCATAAGTTGACAGGCAACTTGAAGGCACATAAACACACACGCGCAAGGTATTATTACTGGTTATAACATAGTTTATCTTGTTGGCAACTGTAAATGTTAGCTCAACAGCTAATTGTTATTAGATAATAATCATTTGAGCTTTGTGATGTTGTCATAGTAAGCACCCCCTTTTTTTCCCACCACAACAGGCAAAATAAGTGCAACATGTGGGAAAGTTATTTGTGGTCTTTAAAAAACTGTAAGCCTTTAACAGCTAAGCAAACAAGCAGAGAAATATGATTCCATCATAACCCTACAGCTGTTTCACCGTACGATTTCTCTGACAGCTAGTGGGCCCCGGCAGTCAGGTCATTACATTTATGAAAAATCTTTTTCCTGATACTGCAAGCCCTTCAGGTGGTTTCACACACACAATATGCTAGAAATGGTTGCAACGTCAGTTTGTCAGATTTCATGTTACCAGTGGAGAACAGTGCAATATGATTAAACTCATGTGTGGTAATTTTACATTGTGTGAAAACAAGCCCTTCTCTCCCCATGGTGTTTGTGTGTTTGTGTGTGTACCTTGAAGCCACCTGTTAACTTATGGTGACCCATGAATTTCATAAGTTCTCTTAAGAAATATTCAGAGGTGATTTTGCCAGTTCCTTCCTCTTAATGATAGCCTATAGCACTTAATAAAGTACAAAAAGCTAAATATCTAGGTGTCTGGATAGCAAAAAAGGAATAATGAGCTGTTTCAAAATAACTATGAGAAAAAATGGAAAGAGATAATTAAAGACTTGGAAAGGTGGACTTCCATGAAATTTTCTATGTTGGGGAGAATAGCGACTATTAAAATGAATGTTCTGCCAAAGATGAATTTTTTGTTTCAGAATCTCCCCATAATAACAAACAATAAACCTTTTATACAGTGGAAAAAAAGACTTGACCAAATTTATATGGCAAGGGAAAAAACCAGGAATTAAATGGAATATTATGACAGATCAAATACTACAGGGAGGAATGGGAGTACCGGATTTTCAATTATATTACAAAGCTGCGGCATTCATATGGCTAAAAGACTGGATTGACTTACAAGATACAAGAATTCTTGCACTGGAGGGAGCAGACCTGAGGATGGGATGGCATGCCTATATGTTTTATGATAAAGCAAAAATTGACAAAGATTTTTTGCATCACTGTATCAGAAAATCGCTTCTGAAGATATGGGATAAATATAAGAGTAAAAACATAAGGCAGCTACCCATGTGGGTATCCCCTCAAGAAGCTTTCTTTGGAAGATGGAAGGCAACAGAGAAATGGCTGAGATATGAGGATATATTAGAGAAAACAATGACAAATGCATATAAGATCAAATCAAGAGAAAAATTGGAACAGGAAGGACGGCCATTAAGTTGGTTTCCGTACAGGCAGCTAAATGAGAGATTCCAGATGGACTTGAAAACCTATGGAATAGAATCCAAAGAAAGGACAGGAGTGATTAAATGGATCTTTGACAATCCACCGCATCTGTTAGCCCATATATATCAAGAAATATTAACACAGGAGAAACAGGAGGAGACTGTGAAATCTGCAATGATTTTGTGGGCACAGAATATTGGGCATTCAATTCAATTAGATGAATGGGAACAGAGCTGGAAAAGGACACAAAAATTTACAATGGCTCAGAATCTCAAAGAGAACTATTTTAAAATGTTTCATAGAGGGTACATGACACCAGAAAAGTTAAAAAAGATTTACAATACAGGTACGGGAATGTGTTGGAAATGTCAGAAAGAGGTGGGAACAATATTTCATATGTGGTGGTCATGTCCCAAGGCAAAGAAATATTGGAGTGAAATACATAAAAAGATGTGTGAAATATTGAAGGTTCAATTTGTAAAAAAACCTGAATTTTATTTGTTAAACATGACAAATGTTCTTGAGAATACTAATATTAAGAGGCATTGGAGATTAATATTGTACATGATAATGACAGCGCGAACTGAATATGCCAAATTGTGGAAGTCTCAGCAAATACCCACAGTCGAACAATGGTGGGGGGCATTTATTGAGAATAGAAATGCAGATATTGTTTCACAAAGATTAAAGGGGAAATCGGACGATCAGATAAAAGCAGAATGGCAAATTGTAATGGGTAATTGCTGGGAACTGCCAAGTGAAAATGTCTGAATTATGGTTGAAATTAAAGGGGAATAACTGTAACATAACAGGAGTTGATGAGAGAAATGCAAGATCAAACATATAAGATGAACATGGAATTGTGAGGCATAATTTTTTATATGTGAGTAGATATCTAGAAAATGAAAACTAGATCAGAGTGGAAGAACAAAAACATTACATGTAATTTGAGATGATTTTTTTTATTTGTGAAACTTAATAAAATTATTTAAAAAAAAGATAGCCTATAGCACTTGATATTCATTAGTGTCCTCTCATCCAAGTACTAACCAGAGCTAACCCTGCTTAGCTTCCAAGATCAGATAGAATCTGGTACCTTTAGGATATTTAGGCCTTCATTCCCCGTAGATGTCTGCTTTTAAAAGGTGGAACATTTCTGGCACATGTGTTGCACATTAGGCATGCTTTGTTCTGTTTGGCCAGTTGCAACACTGTGTTTTTGAACCTCCTGCTTTTAGGCCTGAAAATGCTAAGAATCTCTAGGCCTGAGGGTGACCCTGATGTCGGCAAGGTCAAGAACAAAAGGAAGATTAGTGATTGGTTATTGCACTTCCTCCTAGTTCAATCAGTAGTTGGGCTCAGCAAACCAGGTTATCCCTCTGTCTCTAAAAATTTGTGGAACCCATTTACAAGTAAAGTTGGACCCTAGCATGATCATAATATTATCAGGTCCACAATGGGGCCCAGTCGCTCCTCCAGACCTCAGGAGCCTTCACAGTACCAGAAGCAGTGACAGAAAGTATGCAAGCTTTTGTATCTCTTCTCCACCTGCTGCAAGTGCAGAACTAGTACATCAGCAGAAATACTATTTCACTGATGGTGGAAGATAACAGACTCAGGAAATGACTAAGCTGAGCAGCAAAAGTCATACTGAAGTCCTTAAGTCACCTTAAGTTCAGTGGGTCTACATGAAGCATGACTTCTCAGCCACGTTCTGGAGCTCTCTTCTTGTGGGAAGCTAAGCAGGCACCCCCACTGCTTTCTTTTTGCCTGCAGACCAAAACATTTCAGTTCAAGCAGACTTTTAATGTATGAGCAGGAGAGCCTTTTAATTTTTTATTAGGATGTTCTGTTTATTTTTTAACTTTTGTATGATTTTATAATGATTTTATGTTGTTTTATGTGGTTGATTTTAATTGTTTTTTTAAAAAATGTATTGTTTTTAACTGTTCTAGAAGTTGCCTTGGGTCCCACTCTGGGAGAAAGGCAACATATTAATTAGTTAATTAAATTTGGAATTCTGTCCACTGAACAGATGTGTGATTTTATTGAAACATACATTTGAAACCTTAAATATTAAAGCAAGTATTTGGATGAAACATTTCTAGTTTCTCACTATTCCTTTGCAGAGGTTCTTTTGAAGATTCTACAACCAGATTTTATACAGCATGTGTGGTAGAAGCTTTTGCCTATTTGCATTCCAAAGGAATCATTTATAGGGACCTCAAGCCAGAAAACCTCATCCTAGATCACCGAGGTTATGCCAAACTGGTGAGTGCTCGGAATGTTTATTCTTCCAAGGAGCAAGAAATTATCCCATTGTCATGCTCACTGCATTGTAGTTAAGGCTTTGTCGCTTCTTTCATTATAATAAAATGCCTTCTCTAACAGGTTTATAATGGCCATAAAATAGTGCTTCTGGCTCAAAGGCAGTATTCAGCTCTGTAGTTCCAGGACAAACCACTTTATAAAGAGAACTAATAGAAACAAATTAATCTCACTGTTCCTGAATTTTAGATGAGCTGTTGAAGTTCACAGTTAGATGAACATCGAAGTTCACAGTTCATTTGAAATACCTTTTGTGACCTTATCCTCTGAAATTTCTTGAGTTTTATTGCACGATTCAGATGCTTGATAAAGAGTTTAATGTCTTCCTTGATATTTCTTTTAAAAGGCGAACAAAGGTATGAGTATTGTGCTCCCCATGAACTATGCTGTGGTTACTTCTTCAAATACTCCATTATTTCAGTCTCCTGTCTTGTACTGTATTGTTGCTAATTAAAAAAAATAGGTATCATAATTGCTCCTTTCTCTTTGAAAAGCTTACATTTCCCTCCTCTCTGGGCAAGAAGGCAGAAAATACGGTCTACCAGCCCTCTCAAAGCCCGGGCTTGGCCCTGGATGTTGACAGAGGGTAATGACGCTACCAAACTGCCACTTGGGCACTAAGGCTTACGGAAGGGTTGACATCCAAGGAGAACTTTCCAGAGGCTCCCCACATCTTACCAGTCTCCCTATGAGAATGTGGGTGAAGTCAAGAATCTCGCTGAAACCTCCATCCCCATCTCCTGGAATTCCAAATCGTACATTGATTTAAAAGTCTTTCCCTGCATTAGCAATTCAATCACTGATTAAAACATGAGAAATGGGGATGAATGTGGGGAAGGCAAGAAGTGGCGATGTCTCTATTCTTTTTGTGAACCCTTTGTGATTCTTAAGGGAAAGATCCTAAATCGGGAGTACACCTGTTATATAAAAGTCAGTGTTTGTCTGTGAGTTTGTGTGTTTATTGTCTGCGTCAGGCAAGCGAAGACTTCGTACGATTGGCTGAGTGAGGCAAGAAGACCTCGTATGATTGGCTGGCTTTGAAGATTCTATGGAACCCTGGGGCTGGCAGTTTGGGGAGGGCCCTTTAGAATTCTCAGCTAAGAGCTCTTAGGCCTCAGGCTGGTTGCTATGGAGATGAGGCCTACCATCAGTAAGGATGCCAGAAAACTTTGGGGAGGCATATGTGAGAAGAATTAAAGTGATATACACAACACAGTTACAAAGTCTTCTTGCCTTACACAGTAGATTGTATGGAATATGTGAGGAATCTTAAAGTTGAAATTCAAAACAAAACAAAACAAAAAAATACTTCCAGAAAAACGTAAAGCCATTGCACAAATTCAACAGAAAGCAAAAGCCAGTCCATCAGCATCACCAGAGAACACGTATTGGATAGGGGACTATGGGGAAAAATTACAGGTACTGGAATAGGCTGGTTGCTATGGATACGGTGCCTCACAGCAAGGAGGAGGGCCGTGTATTCCTGCAGGAACCCAACCTCTGTATGTTAACAACTACAGATACAGATTGGGTTGGGGAATATGGAGATAAGTTACAGGTACCGGAATAGACCGTTTGCTATGGAGAAGAGGCCTAGCAGCAAGGAGTAGGACAGTGTATTTCCTCAGAAACCCAATTTCTGTATGTTAACAACTCTGAATACTGATTGGATTGAGGAATATAGGGAATAGGCCAGTTGCTATGAAGATGAGGCCTAGCAGCAAGGAGGAGGAACCCAAACTGTGTATGCAAATAACTCTGAATACAGATTGCATTGGGAAATATGGGGAAAAATTACAGGTACTGGAGAAGACAATTGGATGAGTTCTTAAGAGGAAAATAAAATGCCGGGTACTGCTGGATAACTGCACTAGTAACATATAGTTTGCAGGCTTTGTTGCATTACATTCTAGGTAACATATACATCATAATTCCTCACCATTTCTTATGCTTGGAGACTAGGAACCATGGGGAGGGGGGGCTGGAATAAACTGCAGGGGGTAGATGACATTTCCTAGAACTGACCTGCATTATTTATGTAGCTGAGATGCTAGATATAAAATAACCGTGACAGATCAAGAAATCATTGACTATCTATAAATTTAGAAGAGTTAGATCCTTGTTTTCTTGTTTTATCCCCTTGTTTTTAGGTTTTTTTGTTTGTTTGTTTTGAGAAGGGACAAATCTAAATCTAAAATTATACCTCTTAATGGATATACTTTTACTTCTGCAGCAGCCCAATATAACAAGCAACATGTTTTTTGGAGGTAGCCAAATGCTGTAGTTGACATTCCAGCTCTGAGAATTTTCCCATGTAACCTGCCCTTCTGAAGTGGTTTATTCTAAGCAAAACATCATCACCATCTCCTCCTCAAGCTCTTGCTGTTGCATAATTGCTCTTTATTTTCTCTTCCTTGATGGCTGTGTGAACCTTCTTTCACAGGTTGATTTTGGCTTTGCAAAAAAAATAGGATTTGGAAAGAAAACATGGACATTTTGTGGAACTCCAGAGTACGTAGCCCCAGAGATCATCCTGAACAAAGGTCACGACATTTCAGCAGACTATTGGTCACTGGGAATCTTAATGTATGAGCTCTTGACTGGCAGGTATGGGCATTGAATTGGAGCTAGTGATAAAAATAGATCAGCAAATTAGAGAATATTTCTGCCTTTGTCACTTTGATTAGGAGCAGTGGAATTCAGAGCTGGCGTATGCTATGATGACCACACACAAAAAAAAGTCTAAAAATTTACTGTTGAGATTGCTCATTATTATTTGCCACTGGTTCATAGTCAGCATTCTAAAGAACAGAAGGCTTGGAACAGCAAGCATAAGAGCAAAGGCCAGACAAACAACATACACAACAGCAAATTTAAATTCTATGGCTTTCATTTCCTAGCAGTCCAAATGAGCACCATATGCAGAATAAGACTGTACACTTCTACAAACCCAACAAACCATGAGTTCACACTGGCATACTGAATTGTTAAATTCAGTGTGGGGTGACCAGCTCTGTACAAAACAAGCAAACAGACAGACAGACAAAAAAAACCTTGCACAGAACATGCTGTTTTATGCACTAAGAATACATCCCAAACCATGAATTGTCTTCAGAATCTGCACAGCTTTTGAAAACTTCTTGCGGCAGGGAGAATATTTATTCAATTATGTGATTTTTCCTGCAAGGCACCGGAACACAGTATGAAACACAGTATGGTAGTATAAAATTGTGTTTTAAAGAGCAAAGCTATGTCACACAGGATAAAACATGGTCCTAATACAAAAGTTCCAAATGGCCTGGACAAATAGAAATGTTTCCACTGGCATCAAAAAGACATTCAAGCCTAGTGAGCCTCTCTAGGGTATGCATTGCGAAGCTGCAACATGAGTACTGACAAAGCCATATTTGGGTCACCGTCCACCTCGCCTGTAGGTCAAAGGAAGGGAAGATTATGGCACCCATATAGTCCCAAGGTTTTTTTTCCTTACCTTGCCAATTATCATTGCAATTCTGCAGATTTAACATACTTAATTTTAAAAATAGTTGGGCTGAAGTTGTCTGAAAAAACTCTGCCATCTTTTTTCCTGAAAATTTCAGAAAGGAGCAATTTTATATGTCAGTTAATATAATTTCAAGGAATCCAGCCAGTGCCAGATGAATATAGACTAGACATTATGTAGTGGATAGCTCAGCTGACTTAAACTTGAACATCTTGATTCAAACCTTTGTTAAGAATTCTGTGTTATTCTATCTCAGCTTTAGTCTGCCTCTATAAGATGGGATTATTAACAACCTACCTCACAGAACATTGACTTGGCATACAGCTCTTTGAAGATTAAGAATTGCTTCAGAACAATAACAGATCCTTCCATTCATTTCCAACTTTGGCATCTTCCATATGTTCAAAAAGTTAAGGAATGTGGTCAGCAGACAAATTACCAGTGGAGTTTGTTTTGACCTTAATGACTGAGTATCTGTGAAAATGCATGACAATCAGAGAAAGTTTTGCTCTTAGGTTTAACTCATACAAGATGACTTGAAATGGTGATATAGCATAAACCTTCAGTGTTTTAGTATGATGAAATTACAGTTTATAATTAATTTTACATATGTGTAAATTCATTTTTCACACATATAGTGCTCTCTCTCTTTCTATATATATATATATATATATATATGTATGTGTTTATGTTTATATATGTATGTATATATATAGATACACACACACACATAAAAAGAAAGTGCAGCCATCAGGCACTTGGCCAAGCTGAAACAAGATCTTATGGCCTCCCTATTAGTCTATACACTCTGTGGGGCAAGGAGGGGTAGAGAGCAACATGGTCCATTGAACACAATTAACATGATGGGTTTGTTCTGTAATCCATATGCATTAGCTGTTCTCAGTAAGCAACAGTTGCTACTAAAACCACTAGTTTCTAGCTGGTGCTTGAAATTTAAAAGTTAAAGAAAACATTACTGTGAAAGACAACATTTTGCATAGTTGTTGGCAGCCATAAACCATTCTGTCTTCTCTTTTTTGTATCAGTGAGCTTTACCTGTTCAGAGAAAGATTTAGTAGTATTTTTCTCTTGTGTAATACGAATTTTTACAATCACAGTGTGCTAAGATTCATAGTCTGCTAGGTTGTTTGAAATAGCCAAATATGATGGGATCTGATGTATATATACTTTTAAATGGACTTGTGGGTACTAGTCACAAAAGATACATTTAGATTTGTAAGAAACAGCTGATTAACATTTACACCACAATCATATCCACACTCCTGGCCTGGATTTCCTCAGATAGCATTTCACAAAGTCTCAACTGACTTTGTTAATCCATCTTAAAAAGTAGGATGGTATATGCATCCTGACAAAATGCAAGGTTTTTTATATAAAAGGTCATCCTGCATATATAACATGCAGAATTTTAAGATTCATGACTTCGGTATGATACGTATAGATTTTGTACAAACAATGTAGCACTTGTATAATACATATTTTGCACAAATACATAAGAAATCAGTCTTCTGTCATTGGCCTTATCAGATTTTCTGTGTTTTCACGATTAGGAAGTATCATTGTCTCCAGGCACACCCCCAAACTAACTACTAATCTGCATTAGCTTTAGTGCTGGTGTAGACTGTGTTGACAGGTGTCCTTTCAGTGAGCTGTCCTAGTAGTTGCATATTTCTAAGAGACATGTAATAATGGTGACAGAAGGCAGTCAGAATGTGCTTGCTTGAAGCAGCCTATTTCTTCAGTGTTTCTTTTCATGGCTATTCCACCTATGGCCTTTTCTCTCTCACTGCCAATGCCTACACCAACAAGTTTTGCTGGCGTAGTACACTAGTAGGATTCCAGGCTTTGGAATGTATTGAAATTTTCCACTGGGAAATTCTTTTCTATTGGTTTCACTGGTTGAACATTTGTTGGCAGGGGTGGTGGGCAGTGATGCCATTTAAAAGTGAATTTTAACATTGTGTGCTTCTTTGTCTTTTTTTTCCTTTAGTCCACCATTCTCAGGCCCAGATCCCATGAAAACTTATAACATCATCCTAAGGGGAATTGACATGATTGAATTTCCAAAGAAGATTGCCAAAAATGCTGCTAATCTAATTAAAAAACTATGCAGGTAAACACTTTAAATACCTCTATAATTTTATCAGGCAGGGAACATGCTTAATACTCTGATTAATGTTACATTTTTCCTTAATTCATGCTTTATTTATTTATTGAGTTATTTATTTCTAACATACTTTGCAAACTAAGTAAATTAACAAAACTTTGTTCTTCTTGAAGTTAAGGGGAAGAGAGAACAATGACATACCTTAATACTTACTTATCTGGAAAGCTTGCAAACACAATACATTTTTCTATAAAACAACATTTTTCAGGTATTGGGTTTTTTTCCTAGCTTGAATGCAAGTTAATTTTATCGTCATAGTGATGTCTCAGATTCACGAAAAGCCAATCTGACAATAAAATGATAATATTTTTCTTGCAACAGAAAGCTATTGAAATTGAAACAGTAAATAAAATGACCACAATTTTCATTTACTTTGTATTCTTTATTCCTTAAGGTATAGATTGACAAAAAAGATTGACAGAGATTTAGAACCCCATTATTTGTTCAGCATATGGTAAAATACTATGCCACTAAGCTACAGCTTTCAAAAAACTGCAAAATAAAAGAGGATAATCTGACACTTGTTCTCCACACCCAGCAATTTATCTATCTATATCTAATATATTTTTAAAAAAATCTTATATGCTATAATTACATAGTATTTCTATTATTCTGATTATTTTGCTGAGAAGAAAGTGATATAAAATTTTAAGATATATTGATATAGTGATGGCAAAATTCCCACTTTTGCTTTGTGATTCCCCATTGATAAGTTTCTTTCTTTTAAAACAGGGACAACCCATCAGAAAGATTAGGTAACTTGAAAAATGGTGTCAAGGATATTCAAAAGCACAAGTAAGTATGTGTCAGATGCAAAAAAAATCACTTTCATTTATAAAACATCGTCAGTGCATGCGGAATTTTACAGGTGACATAGGAAATAGCAAACGTCCCCCCAACCCAATCTAAAATTCAAACAAAAAAAGGGAAGGGTAACAAAATCAAAGGCAACTGGGGAAGACTATGGATGAAAAAAGTACTTCAAGTGACAGACTTTAAAACAAGATTATTGTATACTAACTGTAACTCTTGAAAGTTAAACCATTTGGAGAGAAACTGTTTCTTTCTAATATTCTATGTGGTTCGATTGGGCTTATCAGATGTCAGTGAATTACAGCTTGGTATCATAACTCCTACATCTGTCTGACAGAGAGGTCCTATGTAGGCATTCTTGAGCATGTTTATTTAACATGCAATGAGGTAAACAAGTTAGTGCTGCCCTATCCATTATCCTTTTCTTCCTTGTATGAAAAGCAACAGGTCTGAATAGGGGACATTTCTGTATGTGTAAAAATTTTCCACACAAACCAGAACCCCGATTTTTTTCCACATTCATTCTTATGTTGAGAGTCTTCACAGGTAAGAGGAAATAACTGTGAAATGTGTGTGTAACATTTGGCTTTTTTTGTAATGAAAATGGTTTAAATGACATAGTAAAAAAGTCAGCTACACAGTTGTTGCAGCTCAATATATCATAACCAGTTACACACAAAATGTCTTGATATTATCATAATCAGACTTGAACATGTCAGTATATGTCATTTTAACAACCCTGTGTTTGAGGAAAACATCCATCTCCTTTTGCCTGGTTAAGCATATAATACCCTAAAAATGTCAAAATCAAGGATTCTTAAAAATAATGTCTTTTGTTGTGTCCATGTAGTCCCACATATGAATTCTGAACCTCCACAGAACCCATTTCAGGAAGCTTCTATATAGCCAGAGTGGAGTTTTAGTATGTGTCCTCCTCCTTTCAGTCACATCCTAAAGGAATCACAGAGCTGTCTTTTCATTCAGTTCTTTCTCAAATTATCACAGCTCATTTAGGAAACACTGCTTAAAGCAACCACAGTAGAAACAAAATCTTTTATGTTATTGTTTATCCCATTCTTTCCGCTCTCTTGGGGTTCTTTGCATGTTGCAGTTTGTTTCCATCTTGTGCTTTTTCTTCAGCACTTTCAGTGCTGTCCTCTGATATGTTCATCAGATGACCACAGCCTGGAAGGTTTTCCCCCAGTATTTCTTTGGTGGTAGGAAGTTGCCACTGATGCATAACCACACCATTTGCCTTCGGGGCCTGGGTAAAGTTATCTCAAGGATTCATGCAGGCATAGTCAAGTTTCCACCCACCAGGCAAGAAGAAACTAAATATCCTATATGAACATTCTTCTTTGGAAGAAGGCACTCAGGGTAGGGTTCTGGACAACATCCTTAGGTGAACAGATAGCTGTCATGATGGTCCCTTATTTCACTATACATTATGCTGAAATTTCAACATACATTTTGAATTATTTTCATTTACTGAAAAGCATGCAGAGTAAGACAACATGACAAAAGCAGGCCTGAGAATCACATCCACTTTTAATAAAAGTAACTGAACCCACTATCTAAGCAAGATAGCTTGTCCTTTGGGAATTCATACTTAGAGCTGTGTAACTTTTTTAGAAGAGACACGTGAAAGAAACAACTTTTTTTAAAAGAGGCAAAGAAAAGTCGCAAATGGTAATAAAATGTTTGTGTGATTTATATCCATGTCCATGATGAGAGTGGACACATTAGTTTCTCCATGTCAGTTTGTATCTTGGGAGTGCCAAACTGCAGATTTGAGAAAGCCTGTAATAGTGGGTCCGGAGTTTTAACACATACAATCCTTGGGGATACTTTTAATATGTGCAAATCCCTGAATGTAATTATAATCATCAGGTTGCATGCTCATTTGTAGTCACAAAATCCTGTAACAAGAAAAACATGCTTTGTAAAGTATGGGATTCCTTGCAAAGTAGTTTGCTTTTGCTTTTTTATGCAGTTCACGCATATAGTCCCACTTTTCTATGTCTAGATCTCTCAGTAAAATGTGCTTCTTTTTTATAATTCTAGTCTATCTTGTACCTCAGAGTTTTATCACTAGTTTTACTGCTTTATCTCATCCCAGCTATTCTTGTCTTCCTCTTAATCATCTTTATACTTCCCTTGCTAGCTTTATTTAAGTCCTTTCCATAAAATCAGGACTGTACAGCTCCTTCCATACTGACAGAACTTAAATTGTTAAACAGGAAACAGCAGTACAAAAACAGTAATTTATTACATCACTTTTATCACTTTTGTTAAAGAGAGAGAGAAAGAAAATCCTTATTTCGGTATAGCTGAACCTGAAATAGAAGATCATGTATTGACAAAAAACTGACAAAATAAAAACTGAGAAGTGGGTGTACATCAGCATGTTCAGCATTTTCTTGTTTAGGCTGTTTGATCCTCCTGTTTGATCCTAGTGAAATGGCACCTGAGCCATTTATCCCTTTGTCTTATTCTGTCTTCAGGTGGTTTGAAGGCTTTAACTGGGAAGGTTTACGAAAAGGTACACTGACACCTCCTATAATACCAAGTGTAAGTATACTTCTTATTTTATTATTTGTTTGTACAACATAAATGTGGTAACTGTGACAATAAATGGAGAAAATTGGTGGAGTTACTCATTACTAAAATAAACCAACAGCTCTGATCTAAAGGAAGGTATGTATCACCTCCCACATAAGTGGGCTCCTACCTAACTTTGTTTCCAGGGGGATTCAGTAATGCTGCAAGTGCATAGATGCTATTGAAATAATGGTAAAGGCCTTATTAATGCCTCTGAACTTGTATATACCTGTAGATACCTAGACTGGGGTGGACACCTGGATTTTTTTTCTTTTCTCATGATGGTGGGTACTTGTTCTTTTTTCCTAACCAGGCCACTGCTGTATTCATCTTTTACTTCTTCTTTCTCTCTTTCCAACATCATTTTTATTTTGTTCTCTATCGGCAAGTCAAATAACTTGCAATATTCTTGTAGTTCTGCACCAGTGTCTGCTTCCTTCTAGACCAAGTGTTTGCTTTTTTGAAGTATCAGACATATCTCACGCTCACAAACCATATGACAACTTGCACCAGACCCCATGCTGATCCAAAAACTACTATGTGACAGAGTTGATGACAAAATCCAAAAAAGTTGAGTAGTACCAAGGGGGAAAAAAATTCTAGTACTTCTTATTGTTGATAACTCATTTGTCTCCATCATCTGGTGCTTCCAAACAGTATTTTGTGAGTGATTTAATCTTAGTAATCAGAGCAGTAGTCACTTACTGTACACATTCAAGGTAGCATTCATTGCTAGTCCAGACCATTGATGGAATTAACCTCAGAGATATAACTATTTCTTTACAAAAGCTTTCCATGTTAACTCTTAGTGGAAGTGGTACTTCTGCATACAAGGACACAAACAATCAAGAGAAGTCGTCATGAGACATAACCAAAGAAACAGCCCTCTATGCTAGCCATATCTTGTAACATTTGCGTTTTGAGCCCCAAAACTATACCAAAAAGAAAAAACAGTTAAAACATTGCTTGCACGAGAATAGATTTTTTTTCCCTTCTTGGAGATGGTTTAAATTCATAAATGTTATAGACTGTCACTGACAAGGCAGTGTATTTTTGCACTCATTACAAATATTTTCAGATTTCCAACATAGGTAGAAGTCTGCAGAATAAAAATACTGGCTTTGTGACTGAACCTAAATTATACTTTTCAGTATATGGAAGAAATTTCCTTTGAATGTCAGATTAAGAGTTACACTCACGATTAATTTCAGTTTAAATACTTCACTTCTCTGGTTTGATTTCAGGAATTCATTATGACAATCATGCATAAACTGAGACAACCATCTCCCTGACCCTCTTCCATCTGTGGCTCATGTGATATACAGGAAAGTGATCCATAAATTATGTAATTCCCTAAAATATTTAGATATTGTTTATTATTACGGTCATAGACCAGAAAAAGGAATTCCCTAAAATAAATACAGTAGAGTCTCGATTATCCGACATAAACGGGCGGGCTGATAGTCGGATAGCCGAAAATGTTGGATAATCCGGAGGGTCTAAGAAAAGCCTTGAAATCACCTGTTGCCATGCTTTGGCCCTTGTTTTGGGGCCTGGAGGTACTCGCCCTGCTTGCTGCCGCTGCCGCCGCCGTGCTTGGGGCTGTGTTTTGGGGTGAGGCTTCACTCGCCCTTCTCTCCTTGCCCGTTGCGGCCGCCATGTTTGGGGGCGTGTCTGGGGGCACGGAAATGCCTACAGCCACGCCCCCAAGCAGCTGCGACGTCGGATAATCCGGAATGTCGGATGACCGAAGGACGGATAATCGAGACTGTACTGTAGTAAATTAAAAGTTCAAACAGAGCAAATGGCTACATACATTTTAAATCTACAGGACTTTTAAATTTATTTAAATCATGAAGTATACTTTTCTGAAGAGGGTTACCTTCCCTCTTTAAGTTTCAAGTGTTACATTCTCCCTGCTTCAGAAAGCAGAGGCACTTCTACCAAGTTCAATTGCCTTTGGATAAAAGAGCACTGGAGTGTTCATGGTGTCGTTGTACTCCTTTCTTTATTTAGAAATGTATAAGCAAACAGAACCTAAGCAGAAGCAAATAAAGATACCCCTCTGTCAAATCACAAGGGAGGCACCATTGTCCTTATGCCAGCTCATGGCTTTTACTCCTATTTTCAACTTATAAAATTGAACTTTGCCAAAAGATGTACTTTTGTTAACAAAAAATGTTAAGAATATTTAAAAATAACTATACAACTGCTCATTACAGAAATATTTCACTACCAGGTGGGTGGAATTCTGTGCTTACAGATTCAAAAAGCTGTTATACCAGTCACTTATACCTAATTAATTTAATATTTTGCATCACTGGCTTCCACTTCCCTAATATTTAGTATCAATCCCTGTATTTCAGTAAGCTAAACCTTAGGTGTGAGCATGTGAAAGGTGTGGCTCTCTAGATGTTGTCAGACTGCAGCTCCCAACATTTCTCACCATTAGCCATTTTTGCTGGGGCTGGTAGGAGCTGAAATCCAACATCCAAAGGGCGACGCACTGCCCACCCTGGCTCCATTATCCTAAATTTTTACATCAGAAATGATCCCATACCTCAAGTCCCCAAATATTTCTAATTAGTTTTACTAGTAGGTCTTTAGTTCTCCTCCAGGTTTTTGCAAATGTAATGATAAATAAAATAGGTTCTTGTTCATGCAGTGCAACTACCAGTTTTACACAGTTCAGTAAACACAGCATTTGTCTGGATATGATGGATTTTATTTTATTTTTTTTTTTTACTTATCACCTCTTTTACAACTTCCTGGAAATTTGTTATCTTCTTATAAGCACATACAAAAATGGTTTCTGTTATATCTTGACAAACCAGCATTTTCCTTCCCCCACCTTATAAATTATATATATTTCCATTCCATTATATCCAATGGCAACCTGTTATATCTCACAGTATTTCAAGAGCTTCTTTCTGTTGCCCATCATAAAGATAAATTGCATCCACATCCACTATGAAAATTAAATTATTTCATCAACTCCCAAAGTATAACCTTATAAGACAAAAACCATGATTTGCCCAGTCATAGTATAAAGGGGAGAAATCACAAAAGTAAATTGATAAAATTAGTATTTTAGATCCCAAGGGAAAGTGGTTAAAAAAAATCACATCAATACTTAGACCACAGTGGTACCTTAAATGAAAATGTATTTTCAATTCTTTTTAATTCTTATTCTTTTCAAAACTGTCATTCGTCTCACTTGTCAGCATTAATTGGCAGGGACTTGTGTGTTTATGGCAAAAGGCCATATGTCATAGTTTTGAAATCAAAAAGCTGATTTCCAAAGACACAGCTTTGCCATCATATCAACCAAACATATCAATAATTTAATCTTCTTCGCTGGATAGGTTGCATCACCAACAGATACAAGCAATTTTGATAGCTTCCCTGAGGACAACGATGAACCGCCGCCTGATGACAACTCAGGATGGGACATAGACTTTTAATGTATTTCTCTTACCTGCTTCTGCCTTGCTGAAGACAGCTTCCTGAGACATGGCTGCCAGCAGACCTGAAGGAACTGGGAAGGATTAGTGCTCGGGGTCACCATGATGCCTTGATTGATGCTGCTACAGTAACTACAGTGGCATTAGGACTTATCGCTTAGATGACAATAGTGCTCTTCACATGTTTTCTGTTTGACCTTAACATAGCAGTTGACATGGTGGTCCTGAAGCAAAGCCTTTTTCATCAGTAATTAAATGTGTTTTCTATCACTTTAATTAACTTGCTATGCTCCTGTTGTAATTTGAAAGCTGATAGAAGAAGATGCACATAATTCTAGCTGCAAGATAATTTTCTCTACCTAGTTAATTCTATTCTGATACGTTAAATACTGCAGCTTATTCTACATTGTAGAATCTACAGTATGACAACTGGGGTAGTCTCAAATTGCAAAATAAGTGTATTGTGCCTCTTAAAGTAGGACAGCATATTAAACCAAGGAGGACCATGAAGTTACTAGTCAAGGAGCTCATGTCAAAGCAATGCTATAAGTTGTCTTTCTTTTCAAGCAGTATTCATGACAAGAATGAATGTTATCTTCTTCCATTTTTACTTTCTGATGTGCTTTTCCCCTCAACTGGTAACAAAAGCACAACTGTTACAGTATCTGTTGAACTGTTAAAAGCAAGTATGGGTCGGTTAAATCTCACATGTGTCTGAGAACATGATATATCTAACATTTAGTTTTATTGGTACTGCTACATAAGAGCATGTAGAAAATTATTCATAAAACTACTCATTTTACACATATATGCTAATTATATTATAAAAAAAGAAAATGTACTTATCAAAAGGTCCTAGACAGAAAATGACAGCAGCCAACTGGTCTAATAGGCATTAACACAGCTTAAAATAGCATTTACCTTTTAGAGCCCAAGGATAGAACAGGCAAGACACACTGCATACTATATAGGTGCTATCTACATTTTTCATCTGCAACATAAATAAACACCCACAGTCATTCTTCAGGGAAAAAATGTAGCAAGAGAGGGGGTAGTCAACTAAAATCTTAAATAATTTATACACACAAACCTATCACACACTTTTATTGCTCTCTTGCAACATTGCCGTTATTTTGTTTTGCTATTTTACACATCATCCTCTAAATCCCATTGTAATCTGACTGTATTCACTTTTTTCCCAAAGATTAACTAGCTCAGTTCTCCCTCTGACATAACTATAAATGTAATCAATTAATCTAAAATAAGGATTGCAATGGAGCCGAAGCAGAGTACTTCAAAATCTCATGTCATTTCATAGGCAGGATTAAGTACATGCTTAAACATATCCTATTAAAATCAATGGGACTTTAAAATGCTCCACTTTGGTTGGATCATATCTACCAGGCATGTTTCTTTTAAATATAAGTGGCACATAAATGACAACTGAGAATAAATTATAAAAATGTAAAGCAATGGCAGCAATTGCAGAGAAGCTTCCAATGTCTCTATGACTTCCACCAGCAAAAACAGCCTTATATATATGATTCTTTTTATTATCTCAAAAAAAAAATCTAATAGTCCACACTTCAAAGACATCACATAATATTAAATGTCACTGACAATGATCCCTTCTGTCCACTCATTCATATTTAGAAAGCACTACCAGCCAACTCACAAACTGCTTATTCCTCTTTTTTAAAAGTTTTCATCTCTAATTTTCCTTCTGATAATTTGTACCATGTGCAATTATTTTGTATGCATTTTTCCCTAGTTTCTGTCTCCTTACACTACCCATTTGTTTGTTTTGCCTTTTCCAGTATTTGGAGTTAGCTCTTAATGGGCTGAATTCAAGCTGAACTACTTGCACATAGGCTACAATCCTATAACATGTATTCAGAAGTAAGCCCCAATGAACTAAATTGACATGTACAGGATTTCATTATAAGTAGTCCTTGAAATCAGTGGGAGAAGTCATGACTTATACTGATATCTGTGCTACCAAAATGAAGCTAACATACAATGCTGTCCTATACATGCTTACTCAGAAATGAATCTCATCTTTTGTTCAATGATGGGTACTTCCAAGTAAGCATGAATAGGACTGCAATTTGGATCCGATCCAGTTTATGCAGTATATAATTTCATATCCTATCTCTGGACCATAAAACATGCTTCAACCAAAGAAGCTGCAACTGCAAGAGCAGTACCTGACAAATATATATCACAGCACTGGCTTAGAATTACATTATTTAGGGAACACTGCACAATTGTACTGTAAGTATTGTTTTTATCAGAAAAGATGCTCAATATAAAGTAGTTAGTTCAGTTGAAGGGGAACCCCCCCCTACAAAATCAAAATCTAGGTTTCCTAAAATTTATCAGCTGTTCCGATCAATCTTTCCAGTTATCTCTAGCCTAAACATAATAGATAAGAAAATGTGAGTTCTGAAGAAGATAGATCATGGTCTTCCTTGCATTCTCCCTAATTTAATAGTAGCATAACTCTTTCTGAAATCATTTGTGTTTCGAACTCAGAGCAAGGATGGAGAACATGTAG
This sequence comes from Cyclura pinguis, assembly GCA_030412105.1. Lineage (NCBI taxonomy): Eukaryota > Metazoa > Chordata > Lepidosauria > Squamata > Iguanidae > Cyclura > Cyclura pinguis. The sequence continues at coordinate 97,934,071 of CM059601.1, forward strand.
CCCTCCAGATGTTGTTGGATTCCAACTCATGTCAGCCCTAACTAGTATAAGCAGTGGTCAAAGAACATGTAGAGTACCACAGGGTGCCCACCCTCACATTACAGCCAACTTGTGGTCTCATTTACAACAAGATTTTTCGCTTCTAAAACAATGTTTTCCTAACATTTGCAAACATGTCAACTAGATATAATGAAAGGAGCATAGACCATCACCTATACACACCAGAATAACCTGATCCTAGGAAACAGCACTTGGCTTCTAAAGCATGTAGGATCAACTGTAAGGAATCTGTGACAGCACAAGAACCTAACCACAAAGCAAACACATCGGCACTATTTTAATGTACTTCAGAGCTTCCAAATGTTGCATCACTGTTAAGACAGCAGATCTTCCCCTGACTAACCCACACGCAAGATAAACACTGCGCCTTGCTCAGCTTCCTAGGAGTTGTTTAGGGCTGTTCTGGTCAAAAAGTAGCATAAGCAGGAGCTACAAATCTTTCTTGGGCTATATAGGAAAACTAGATGGATATGCTCAGTTTCCTAAGCACTGGTTGTACTGCAATTAAAATTGCATAAATAATTATGACATTTGATATTAGGGCTGAAACAATACTGATCAAAAGTCACTTCCTTTCTAAATTAAAGTTGGTATCACTTCCACAATGCATTCCCTGCATCCCACGCGAGACTAATGATGTGCCTGTTCTAAGTGAGTCTGAATGCAAAAAAAAGAAAAGAAAAGAAAAAGAAAAAAAGGGAAAAAAAGTGTTCATTTTGATTAATTGACTTTTCCAGATTATATACATAACAGTATGCTGTCTTCTGCTCTGAAAGGTTCTAGTGATAATGGTCCATCTCAGAGCTCTCAACTAGGAAACAGTCATACAAGGACAGTTTCAAAGTGAGCTTAGTATGAATTATTATGCTTGATTCCTTCCATTTATCCTTCAGCTACACACAGTAATATATACTGGTGTGGTATGCACTTAATAGAAACTTATTTTCTCATTATGATTCACTTACATCTTCCTTATTAAATGTATTTTAAATAACTTGAAATTAGCATATGTATATTAGTAAACTTTGCATTTATAAGTAATATATTTTATTTACATATATATAAACACACACACACACATACATGTATCACACACATCCATGTTTCAATGCACTGTCTCTTAGAACTGCTCCATATGTTACTCTCTCTGCAAGTCACACCAAAAAAATGGCATCCCATGCATGGATTCTTTATCCCCAGTTGTAACTTGAAGTTGTACCTCAACATATGAATCAGTGCTGTAATGTTACAAGCTTCCCAAGTCCCACTGCACATGTTAGCAGCCACAGGCAGTTACAGGAAAACTAGTCACACAGTTGGCCCAATCTAGATGAGGAGCTTCACTGTACAGCTTGGTGTGGCAAACCTGCCATGGCTGTATTAGGCAGAACGTGCCTGGCAAAAAAAGTGGACTACTTTTTATATCGCTGCAGTCCACAGATAACCTTGCTCATGAGTAAGACCCATGCATTTTGGTAGGGTCTACTCCCTACTAATGTCTTTCAGATTGCGATCTCTGCTCCCCTTTAAGAATGGGACTATACAGTATCTGCATTTAAAAAAATGCTGTCATATTTAAGATAATATTTGCTAGAACTGGGTTCTAAAGGTACAGATGAGCTGAGCTTATTACAGTGCTGCATTATCCACGGAAAATTCTTATTTAATAATAGGACCACAAGCAAATATTTATGTAAATAGATTTTTTTTCGTGTTGATATTTTGTGGTACACATATAGCTTTTTATTTAGAACTTCATTGCATTATTCCTTCCTTTTCTTATTTGTAAGGTAATGTTTTTAGATCAACGTAGACTTGAATTAATGTCATAATTGTCAGTATTACTGAAAGTTATGTCAACTGTACCGTTGTTCATCTGTCCCATAGTTTAGAACATCATCTAGTTATTTGGCATTGTTGCAAGTGCCTTAAATTCATGGCATCCTATTTAAAAAAAAAATACAAATTTGGTGTTATGCTGCATGACAAAGACAAACACACCTCAAAATGTTGTCCTTTCTTAGCTTGCTGCGTTTTACAGTTCTTTCGGCTAACAGTTTATAAGCCTTTATTATATAATATTGATGAATTACAGAAATGATGAAGTTGTTCTCTTATTTCTGTTATAAATGTACCAGAGCTGTGTATCTGTTGATGAGATACAGCGTCATTTCTGTGAAATGTATAAATGTATGTGCAGGTCAAATTAATATATGACATACTATCAGTCTGTATACAGGTATTCCTGTTTTGCTAAGCTGTGCAAATTTTAAAACTGTAGTGCAGTAAAAGTTCTAACATATCACATTTTATAATAACATTGCAAAAACGTTCCAGTCAGACCAATGATTAGCAAATTGACTGTAAAATTGACACCAAACAAACAAAATCTTACTCTTTTCATTGTGAAACCAGTGACTGCAAAAAAGAGTAAAGCTTGTTGCACCACTGAACAAAACAGGACCAGTGTTTTCTATTGGTTGGATCCTGACTTGACTTACAGTAGACCTCATTGTTAAGTTAGTCATGACTAACTTAAGTCCTGTTCCTTTCCATGGGTCTACTCTAAGTAGGACTAAAGCTGAATCCAACCATATGTTCATGTATATGCAAACTGTTTCTGAGTCAAACTCTCAGTAGTTCACATAGTAAGCAAAACACTGAAAGTGTGTTCTTTGTCCTCTTCCTCTGTGAACAGTCCACTCCACAGCACTGAGACACTGATGTTTCAGGCTTTAATAGCAAAGAGAAATCAAATCAAAGTTGCCTACTACCATACTTATTCCAACATATGCTGTTTTTACACTGGTGATTTCCTTTATAATCTTAATAGCTCTTATTTCCTTTGGTTTTCTTCTTACTAAGGATCCTATATGAAAGAGGGAGGATTTAATTTTATGTGTCCAAGATACACTTTCATCTAATGGTCGTTGACCACTTGCACTCTTTTGATGTAGACTCAAGAAAAAAAACTTTTTATCATAAACTTAACTGCTTTTGTTTTGCTCTGTATTTTCCCTGCAGCTGTAATTGCTGAGTGCCTGTTGTATACTTTATAGAGTTGAAATTAAAAAAAATTACTTTTGAATGTTGTTGCCTTCTTTGAATGTTTTTGTCATTTTTTTTTAGCTTCTGGAACATTGCCATCAAAATAAGAACTCTGGCATTCTTTTATTCCCGCGCCAGACTCCTCACTTTGCAAAGCAAAATTCCACAGGGAAATGTTGGATGTGGCTATAATTTATTTGGGTTTGTGTGTGCGTGTGTGTGTGTATTTAGTTTCATTCAGAAGTGAAGGCTGACGCTTGCTCAAAAAGCATGGCATATTTGTTAAGAACCAGCGTGGTGTACTGTTTTGAATGTTGGACTACAACTCTGGAGAGCTGTAGCCCAACTAGTCTTGCAACAGTCCTACTGAAGACCAACTCTCAAATCCCAGTTCAGCCATGGAAACCCACTGCGTGGTCGTGGGTAGGTCACAGGCCATTTCCGCACTAGGCTGTTATAGAGCTACTATTCCACTTGCAACATCCTATGGAATCCTGGGGTTTGCAGTTTCGGGAGGGGCTGGCCGGGTTGTTCTAAGTCAGAAACAACTGAAAGGCACACAACAACAATTATTTGTTAAGGTTTCGCTGAATTAAGTACCTTTGTCCTTCAAAGAGAACTGGAAGCCCGCTTCCTCTCTCTCTGTATATATTCTACTTAGCCTGACTTTATTTCCTGTCCAACTGCAGTTACTGATATGCAAACCTGGGTGGGAATTTTGTTTTGTTCAATTTTTTGATAGGAGTATACCAAGATTTTCCCATTTCTTCATAAACATGGTAGAAAGAACTGTAGATTTGTAACATTTCAAATGTGGGAGAGAGCAAAAAGCACATTCCACATATCTAAGAAACAAAATTACTTTATGCAGATAAAAGGACTGGTTGCAGAAGAGTTTGGGTCAAATCGTTTCCACTGAATAAACCAGCAGTTTCCACACTGTTGTCTGTTGGCCACAGGGCTCCAACTTGCCTTCAGGTGGCCCATGGAAAAGTTGGGGAATATTTAGCAAGCCTAGGAAATATTATCTCAAAGGATAAGGTATTTGCATTACTTTTTTTAAAAGTAATTTGTTTTTCAGAAGTAATGTGACTAGTAATTAATAATACTACTCCTTTACTACAAAATACAAAAACTTGGCAAAAATCTTCCCCCCACCAAAAAGCATTTTGAAGTAGTTAGTAAAATGTTACTTGTTAAATCATATAACTGGCATTAATAGTCATTATACTGCTTTCAAAGTAAAGCAACATAAAGCTGTTCCCTGCATCCTCCTACCTGTAACCTCACAAAGTAGCATGTTACTTCCAAGCTCTGAGACTGCTCACAACAAATAACTGCATCCACTTCATTAGATGGGTTAAAACTTGACTCATTTATGGGATTTGCTGAACAAAAGTATTTCATATCTGAGATGCCTCCTGCAATTGTCAGGTGGGGAAGGAGTTTCGAACTGCTGGGAGAAGAAAAATTACTGCACTGTCTGCCAAAGCTATACTTTACCTGTCACCATAAGACTGGTAGGTTCCAGGAGAAGATCAATGCCACTGGTGTCCTTGAATGACCATTAAATCCTGTAGTAAAAGAATAAAAACTATATTGGGACACACTATTACTGTAAAGGCAAACCTGCCTTCCACTTGGTGCCACCATAGAAAAAGCCATGCTTTACCCACTTGACTTTAGAAGGTTATAATATTCTGCTGCTGAGGTTACCATAGCATCTCATTGGTCACTGTGTAGACAGAAACCTGGATTAGATGTGCCTTTAGGATGACTGAGCACAAGTCACCTTGGGTTCTTATCCAGAGCGGGGCTTCACGGACTGATCATAATTCCCATGTGGGTTTATACAGGAATAGACAGTCCATCTTATATCAGTCAAGGACAGACAACTTGATAATCAAGAGGAGGATGTGGAGAAAGAGACACCAGCAGCATGGTTTATGACATGAAGTAATGAAGAAGGAAAAAGTGCTACTGAAAGAAAAGGGATCAGCTTTCTACTGGGCATCAGTGTGATAAAATTTCAGATGTCAGATGTCAGTTTCTTTTTTCTTCTCAAAAACAACCATTCTAATAATGCCCAGTGTAATATGTAACACAGCATGCGTGGTGTTTGGCAAGCACTGACCCATCCTTCCTACAAGATGTAACACTGTATGTAACACTTTAATGGCCTTACTTGGCTTTTCTGGCTTTACCTCACCTTTCATTCTTTTCTCACCCCATCCAGCCTTTCACACTTTGCAAGACTTAACAAAATCCTAACATACAACAATGGTGAATGTAGGTGGCCAGTTATTATATTTCTGTAATTAAAGAATTGTATTTTATGAAACAAACACCCAGCTCTTAAGGGAAATTAACATTTATAATCTGCACTGCTTTGATGAAGTGGGAACTGGTGCAATTTTGTGGGTTTTTATTGTTTGCCTCTTCCTGCCTTCAAAACCATTTTCATGTGGATGATAAGCTTAATGATATTTTTATCTATCCTCAGTGAAGGAAATCAGTAAAATGAATTGCCTGTGCTCTCTGGGAATATTGAGAAACTGTTCAAAGGAATCGGAATGAATTAAGCAACATGGCTCAGTGCAAGGGAAATTAAGACTTGATGGAACCCACCCACCCCCCAGCTATGAATGCATTTATTTCAGTGCCACTATGGGGACAATTCCTTCCTCACAGATGAGGTGGCTGCTGCATCTTTTAACAATGTCAGGAGGGGACATACAACCCAGAGCAACTAGCTGACGTTAACCCATCAGGAATTCTGTAACTGACTTGTTTAAGAATAGTGTGAGAATCTACTGATGTCATGGGTTCAGGTGTTCCTAATTCTGCATAGGATCAGATGACACAAATCTTAGCCACACTTAACCAGCAGTAAGGTCATCGGAGCTCACCAGGATTTCCTTCAGAGTAAATCTAGATAAGATCAAGCTGCCAAAATATCAGCTACAGAAAAGAAAACACACATTTACATTGTGATGATCTAAACAGGACTTTCAGAGATGAGTTTATTTTTCTGTATTCTATGTATCATTTTCTCACCCCACAATTTAAATAGGGAGGAGGAAGGATGCTAGTGGAGCCTGAAGGATCCTAAGGTGGGCGTGTCAGGGGCGGGGAGATGCTCACTGAGCTCTAGTTAATCTGAATTGCTCAGAACAGAACTCTGCTGAGTTGAGAGCTCTTGTGCTCTCAGATGGGAGGAGGGGTTTAGCTGCTTCACCATCTTGCCCCCATTCTTATATTTGTTATCTTGGACTTCAGGCAAAAAATACAGTCTCTTTCCATCAAAGAGACTATTATAAATGGCCACAGCTGGATTTTCTCTTTTTCTTAACCAACTGGCTACAATCCAGTGGATTTCAGGAGGAGCACATGAACCCAAGCATTTTGTTTCATTTGGGGCTTTGGCAGCTTGCCCAATCTGTCCCCACATTTCCCCAAATCTGCAAACACCATTTGAAACCTTAGAGCTTGCAGTTAACTTGCAATTTAGCAAGAGAAGTGCTACAGAATGAAAAGCAAGTTTAAAACCTCTACTGTCCTGTCTGATCTTAATTAGCCAATCATGAAACTAAATCTGGTTGACTAAAACAAATTTCTATCGATGAAACGTGCTCAAGAGCCAGGGTTTCACAAAGCCTCAATTAGATTAGAGGTTGGTAATTGTGACTCTCCAACTGTTGTTGGACTACAGCTCCCATCCCATAGCCAACGGTAAGCTATTGCGGAAGTTGCGGTTTGGTAAAATTTCAAGTGCCACAGTTGCTGACCCCAACCTAAAGAGACCACAGTATGTTTAGAATCATACTGGTGCCACCAGCTGTCATGGACTAGGAGAACTATACCATGTTCAAACCTGAGACAAGGCTTTTGTAATTGTGGCACTCCAGTCATGAAATGCTCTTCCTTTCAAAGCCTGACATGAATACTGCCTTTATTTCAGCAGACTTAAAATGTGGATGTTCTCTCAAGCTTTCTGGGCTTAACAGGTATGTTGGTTTCCAGCCTATCTATATGATGATTTTGCTTGCTTTAATTGTTGAAGTGTTTTAGAGTGATTTTAAGGCAAGTGATTGGGAGGACACCAGGCCGAGAAAGGTCTCGCTAAAGCATATATTGCCCCTCTGGATACTGTACTGTTGGTACACACCTTGTAACAGAGGTCCAGGTAACATAAAAGACCTGCAGAGGACACAAAAACATTTTAAGTATCATGAAAAAAGGAAAGTTATTTCCAGAGAACTACACTGCCTGAGAACCAGCATGGTATAATTCTTTGAGCATTGAACTACAACACTGTAGACCAGGGTTCAAATCCCTGCTTGGCCATGGAAACCCACTGAGTGATCTTGAGCAAGTCATGCTCTCTCAGTTTCAGATGAAGGGAAAGGCACACCTCCTCTGAACAAATCTTGCCAAGAAAACCCTGTCATAAGTAACCTTAAGGTCACCACAAGTTCGAAACAAGTTGAAGGCACACAATAACAAACACTGCTATAGGGCAATTATTTATTTTTCTTACATTTAGATATCTCACCCCCGCACGCACACACACACCAAAAAAAACTCAAGGCAGGATTCTCTCCCAAATATATTTTATCCTGATGGCGAAGCAGATTGTGCTGCATATGCGTGACTGGCCCAAAAATCATTCAGTGAGTCTCACAGCTAAGCAGGTGTTGTGCCTGGGTCTCTCCAACAGACCAACCACTACACTACATTTATACCTCAAGATGGAAGATTCAGGCCATTTCCGCCCTACACTGTTATAGTGCTATTATTCCACTTTTCCTATCTTGTGGTAATTCTGGGGTTTGTAGTTTACTGAGGCCAAAGAACTCTCTGGCTGGGAATTCTAAACACCTCTCCCTAAACGACAAACTCCAGATTCCATAGGATGTTGAAAGTGGAATAGTAGCACTATTAACAGCGTAGTGCAGAAATGCCCTCAGAATCAAATCAGCTGCAGAAAAACATCGACTTACAAGCAAAACTAGGAAATGCTACATTCAATGATGTTCAGGGAGTGAGAAGGCTCAACCCTCCCCCCAGAATAGCAGCTTAGTCCCCAGTGAATGCAAGTGCCCTTTAAATGACAACAGAAGCATCACTTTGACACTGTAACTCAGTGAACAGGAAAAGCACCTGATAACATGTTGCTTAAGACTGTCTGGATAGAAAGGTGTGGAGTGACTAATTGAGAGCAGCCGAGCAAAGAGAACTCTATGAGGAAAGGGAGGGGCTACAGTGAGATAGAGGATTTTTGAAAGAAAGCAGGTGGGCCGGCCTGCTGGCTGTTGAAGACAAGCCATTGAGACTGAGACGAATCAGTTGAGAGTCTGAGGGGAGTATTGGGTGCTGCATGATTTAAGGCACAGGTCTGACATAATTCCACTAGAACAGTGTTAATGGTTTGAAACTAAGAACTGGAACTTAGGAAAGAAGTTATTCTGTATGTTATTAAATAAAGTTAACCTATCTGTTATTTGGTATAACTGACTCTGGACAGCATTGTTAACCCTGAACCAAGGAAGGATCACACTTACCAAAAAACCCCACAAAGCTAACATACACTATAGTCCACAGTGAGGTCACCTGAAGGCCTAAGATCTAAGGAGGGATTTTAAAGAAGGACTGAAGGGCAAGGTGACAGTGACATGTTCGTCAGGTTAGGAACTGCAGAGCCAGCCTGAGAAAGAAATCTGTCACGGTCACAAAATCCGAACATGGATTATCAGCATCTCAAAGGGGTTTGGGCATGTGTGATTTCGAAGGATTGGAAATTCACTGGGGGAAATTCATTTCTGCAAAATATAATAGTTCTTTCAAAGCATTGACTTTGGATAACAGTTTTCTTTAACCATTCCTGTCATACCTGTCGATGGAATCATTCTTTATTAAAAATAAACTGGCCAGTCCTGGACCAGTCCCGGACAGGGTTACACTCCCCCTGAGAGACTGTTTGCAGCCTGGGGGTGCTCTTGGATCCATTGTGACAAATGACAGCTCAGGAATGCTTACTATCAGTATAATCTGCCCTGCACACTCAGATTCTTAGGGGGATCTTTACCTCAACCAGCCAGGACTACACTAGCAGTGGTCACTCAGAGGACTTTTTCCTTCAGCCACCCCTAGACTGTGGAATGACCTGCCTTGAAGAGATGTGACAGCTGAATATGCTCTCTAAATTTAAAATAGCATTAAAGGCCAGTCTCTTTGGGCAGGCTTCTCCAGATGATCTTAAATTATGAATTTTAACAATGAATTTTAAATATGCAGTGATTGTTTTAATTAGGTATTTGTATTACTTCTTCTTTTAGGTCGATATTATGCATTTTAACTATTGTTTCAATGTTCTGTTTTTAACTGATATGTGTTACATTTCAATCTATTGTTGTCCTGTGCCAAAATCCATGGGGAGAGGCAGGTAAGAAATTAATAATAATAACAATAATAATAATGATGATGATGTCTACTTCAGTTAGGGCTAACAAATGGATATAAGCCATGGCTCTCTCACTAATAGTGCAGTGTAAGTTGTACCTCTATTTACAAAGCTTGCGACCTAATTTAAAGCAATACATTTTTTCCACCACTCTCCCTCCTCTTGTGAATAAGGTTAACTGGTCTAGCCTTATTTCATTAACAGCAACTAATGATGCATCCATATCTTGACTTTTTTAAAAACTTGCTGTTTCTGGAACAAATGTTTGCTAGAGAAGCACAAACCCATAAAAAGCATTTAATTCTAAACACAAAGCTAGTCGTGAATTTGCTTGATTTTGCAAAGGCACTGCGTGTTTATTTTGGCAAGCACAATTGTTGGAAGAACTGGCCATTTCCGCACTACACTCTTATAGCGCGATTATTCCACTTTCAACATCCTGTGGCCTCCTGGGGTTTGCAGTTTCGGGAGGGGCCGGCTGGCCCCTCCCGAAACTGCAAACCCCAGGAGGCCATAGGATGTTGAAAGTGGAATAATCGCGCTATAAGACTGTAGTGAGGAAATGGCCTAAAGTCAAAAGGTCATTTCCGCACCAGACTGTTATAGTGCTATTGTCCACTTTCAACAAGGCCCCCCCTAAGCTGCAAACCGCAGGATTCGGTAGGATGTTGAAAGTGGAATAATAGCAGTATAACAGTCTAGTGTGGAAACAGCCAAAACGAGAAAGAGCATCGGCTGAGCAGTCTTGTGAAACAGCCGACCCTCACATTAAAAATAAGGCTGTTGATTCAGTCAGCAGGGTTTACTGGTAGCAAATTATTAGCCATTTCCTTTAATAGGATTGTAGGTTTACTGCCCGGGATGGTAAGAAATGCTTGTGGGATTTTCTGGGTCACATGCCAAATAATCGGGCTGGTTTCCCTTACTCTGCAGCTTGACTCGGGGGAGTGGGAAGCGCCACGTGAGACAGCAAAAATATTTTTGAGCCTCGCCTGAAAGACGCAGAACCCTCCTCAATTCCTCTGTGGCGCCGCACGCGCACACCAATAAGTTTGTTTGCAACCGGCCCTAAAAAGGAGCCCTCCCCACAGACCCAGAAGCGACGAACTTGAGGTTTCCACAAGAGGGAGCCAAGCGAGAAGGTTTGCCAGCCGAGTGCCAAAAGCGGCTTTCATCGGCCTCGCCGCCCTCCCGCCCTTTCGGGAAGCCCACCGAGCTGCCCCTTTCCCCGGCGGCGGACCGGCGCGCCTTGTGGGAATAGATTTGCCGGCGGGCTCCGACGTGCCGCGCGGCGAGCGGGGAGGAGTGTTTGTGGAAACGCCGGTCGGCCTCAGGGGCTGAGGCGAAGGCCTGGGGTCTCGGGGCTGTTTGATCTCCGGGCTTCAAAGAGAAGCCCCGGCGAGCTTCATTTGACGCCGCTGGCTGGCCCGCCCGGAGATGCCCTGAGAAAACACGGCGCGGCCCGAGCGCTGGACAAAGCGGGGCTTTCGGGCAGCCGGCGCGTCCTAAAGCCGCCAGGGACTGCTTAGTTTCTCTCTGTGTGTGTACATTTGTGTGGGAGAGGTACAAACACTCATAATGTACCCCGTCTTTGTACCCTGCGAGCGAGAAGAACGACTAGTTACCTGGGCTGCCCGTCTCCTTCCCGCTCCCTGATTCAGCGGGGAGAAGCCAGGCTAGACCAGAGTTGAACTATGGCCATTTCTGCGCTAGACTGTTATAGCACTATTATTCCGCTTTCAACATCCTATGGAATCTTGGGGTTTGCGGTTTAGGGAGGGGCCTTTGAGGCCCCTCCCTAAACCGCAAACCCCAAGATTCCATAGGATGTTGAAAGCGGAATAATAGCGCTATAACAGTCTAGTGCAGAAATGGCCTGTGTGTGTGGATGTGTGTTCCGGTTGCCTGTGGACTTAGGACAACCTCGTTTATTTCTTAAGGTTTTCTTAGGCAAGGAATACTGAAGAGGTGGTTTTGCCAGTTCCGTCCTCTGAGATCTAGCCTACAGCTCCTGGTATTCGTTGGCGGTCTCCCACCAACTAACCAGGGCTGCCCTTGCTTAGCTTCCACCATCAAACGGGAATCTGGCGCCTTTAGGGTATTTAGGCCCCAAGAGCTGAACCAAGCTATGAGGTTAGCAGCAGCCTGTACGCCCTTCCAACAGTTATTCTCAGCTCCTTGTTGAGGCACTTCCCTTCAGGGCCATAGAGAGATATTGGAGCAGGTTTATGTGCTACTCAGGTAAGGGCTGCCAGATTCAAAACTAAAAGAGGGTTGCTGAATCTTTAATATTATCATGTAGAAAAGAGAATTTCAGCAGGTGTTGTAACCTTGGAAACAAGCAACATCTGCTAAAATGCCCTCTTTTACGCAACCATTAAAAATACAAAAGCCCTCTTCACTTTGCCACCTGGCAACCCTATACTTCAGCCACACACCACATTTTCAGCATGAAGTCAGTACTGTGGCAAATTCTGAAGACAAAATTTATTATGGCAGCAAATACCCCTTCCCCCAAGGACAATCTCAAAAGGACATACTGGAGAGGGGGGGAAGACTTGTGTTAGACCTGTGTTGAAGCGGAGAGAGAAATGGACTAATCCTGACTAGAACAGACCCTTTGAATCAGTTGCAGAATGGTGAGTTGGTGCTTACGTGAATCTTACTCAGTGGATCTACTCTTGTTAAGACTAGCAGTTAGGTTTCCCAGGTCAGGAGTGTCTCAGACTCTGAGATTTCAGGGTCAAAACCTGAGATTTCCTGTTTGTCCTTTTATGATGTTTTTAGCATCAACCACAGATGCTCAGAGCATGTAATGCAAATAACAAAGACCAAGACTAGCAAATGTGAAAATATTTCTGTCTTTGGAAATTAGGTTTTCCAATCTGTGCATTGAACAGGGAGGGGGAGTGTTAGCTTTTCCCAGCTGTTTTAACACCTTAGCAACAACTGCTTTTAAGAGCACCCAGGAGTTTTAGTCCATCCAAAGAAAATTTTCCAAGCTCTCACCTTGAAATTTATCCTCCTCACCCAGAGAATTGGAGAAGAGGGGCCAGGAGAGGAGAACCCTACTAACAAATGAATTGAGACTATGAATTGTTCACCACATAGATACACACCACAGAGCAACAGTGCTGAACTTTAGCTGAGAGACCTGAATCTACATCACAGAGAAGTCATGAAATCCATGGGATGATTTTACCCTAGCCACAAACTTGTTAGTCAGCTAACAACAGAGATACTGCTATACTGTACAGCATATAGGTTGGACACATGAAAAAGAAGAAATAGTATTCACTTTCTGAAATTCCTTATCCTATAGGATAAGTATGGTATGGGAGTTTGTTTATGGCTGCCCATATGTCCAGCTTAACAAAGCAAATCCAGTAATTCCAACTGTATGCATTTTTTGTTTATTTTATTTGTATGCTGCCTTTTTCCCAGAATGAGACCCAAAAGGAACTATGTACAAATACATGAACATAAACCTAAACTCTTAACACAAAGATGAACTAGTTTGCTTTAATAATGAGAGACCGTCCAAATATTGGTTGACTGCAATCTCATTGGCTCTAGTTAGCATAGACAGTGGCAAGTTGTGCCAGGAGCTTCAATCACGCAAATTCTGAAGAGCCACACATTTTTTGTCTATTGTTTTGCATCACCACCAAAGATAAAGGATGTTGCTTGTAGCCCACATTCTCTCTAGCAGCACTATGAAAAATTCCAATAAATAGACATATTGAATTGAAGACCACTGCAAGAATGATTTACTTCAGATTAGGTCTACCATTAAGAGGAGCAGAGTGGGCACATGAAAAAGGATGACAGGCCCTGAGTTGTGTGGAAGAAGGAATTTCAGCAGGTGTGATTTGTCATGCAAACTCTACCTGCTGAAATTCTTTTTTCTACAGTACTGTTAAAAGGTACAAGAATCCAGGCTCCTTTTTCATGTGGTCATCCCAAGGCAGAGTGAATTAGGCAGTAAACTGGGCAGTAGAAAACAATTGGAGGGGGTATTTGAAGATGGCGCTATGTGCGCTATGGAACATGACCTGGAGCTCCCCTCAGCCCTATCCACCATAGCAAATGTTAAAGGATTTAGGTTGGATTGTGAGGGTTCAAGCCCCAAAACAACTGGAAAGCCAGTCCTATACCAGTCCTACACTAAGGTAATTTGCTGGTGTAGTAAAAGATATTGTCTTATTTGTCAGGTAGCTATTAGTCATGGTTTCTGTTTGTGCATGGAATGAAGCAGGGTACACCTTGTCCTTGATCAATGGCTATCACTTTTTAAAAAACAAATATGCAGGGTGGGGGACAAGTGTAATAAAGTATCCAGAAAATCTAAAGAATCTTCCATTGAGTTCCCCTTGGACTTGGAAAGGCCTTTTTTTTTTTTTTTTTTTTTTTGCTATCTTTCTTCTCTGTTAGCTATTCTGCCTCTGACTTCTTGTCTTTGTGTATTGGGATAGGGTAGGACTGGGCAAAATGTGACCCCCTAGGTGTTCTTAAATTGCAGCTGCCATCATTCTTAGCTAGCATAGTGAAGACGGCAGAGAACTGCATTCTAGCAACATCTGGAGGGTTTTACTTTTTGGCATAGGGGAACTGCTCTCTGTCTTTGTGTTTGGTGTGATTGGCTCAATTGATCCTGGTAAGAGTAGTGTCGCAGATTTTGGCCATTTTTGCACTACATTGTTCTCTAGTGCTATTATTCCATTTTCAACATCCTGTGGAATTCTGGAGTTTGTAGTTTACTGAGGCCAATGAGTCTCTCTGTAAATGCCCCTTCCTAAACTGCAAACCCCAGGATTCCATAGGATATTGAAAGGAATAATAGCACTGTAACAGTGTAGTGCAGAAAGGCCCTTTGAGAGGGAGAAGCTTGCAGTATGCCTATATTGGAACACCCGTTGACACATCAAAGAATATGGCTGAAGGCACATAAAGTGGGGTAGAACCTGTTGCTACAGTTCTATTCTCTGAATGTAAAACTGAATGCAGAAAAAAAATCCTCAGATAGCTGAATGGGGCTGCAGACATTGAGAGTGACACACTGAGAAACTAGCAGCTCATGCAAGAAAAAGTACACATTTCCTCTTCAAACAGCATTGGGATATATGGTGTGTATGCATGTGACTGAGGGAATAAAAAGATAAACATTTTGGTAAGGATACTCTTCACATTGTGCACACTTTTAAACTCTGTGAATGTCTGGATCTTGCTAAGTACTTTGTCCAAAATGGCCAGTGACTTGCAAGAATTGCTTATCTGAATAAGTATTCATTTCCCTATGTTTCCATTTGGTGAAACATAGTGTGTCAACTTTTTTATCACACTGTGACTCCTCTGCTGTAACTCCTCTGTAACAAAGAGAATATTATCATAGGAAAGCTTCCTGCGCTGAATTTCTGCTGCTAATACTGAGGGACCTTAGCACATAAAATCTCTAGTATTTAGAATCTGAAGTGCAAAGCAAAGAAAGATATTAAATCAGACGCCTTGATTTAAACCAATCTTATTATTTAATAATGGTAAACTACTATGGAGTTGGAGCACTTGGCTTCTGATAGCTAGCAGAACTCTAAACCTACAACATGTTTGTTTATGGGTAGAGGATAAGAAAGTTGAGAGCTAGGATTCTGGTACAAGAGGTTGCTCCAAAATAAATATGATGCAGTGCTGTCTTATGCATACCTACTAAGATGTAAGTCCCACTGAGTCCAAATGGGTAAACTTCCATGTAAAATGTGTACTGAATTGCAGCATTAGGCCTAAATCCAGTTGCTGTTCCCAACTAGAGCAGACCATTGAATCAATGGGATTTATATAAGTGTTTAATTATCATTTGACAATTGATTCAATGGGTCAGCTCTAGGTGGGACTCCAATTAGGTGTAGGCTTTAGTCTACATTGCACTACACCAGCATGATGTAGTTGTTTGAGCATTGACCCACGACCCTGGAGACCAGAGTTCAATTCCCCCTGGGCCATGGAAGCCCACTGTGTGACCTTAGGTGTGTCACACACACTCTCAGCCCCCAGAAAACCCCATAATAGGTTTGCCTTAGAGTCATTATAAGTTAGAAACAACTTGAAGGCACACAACAACAACTATACTGCACTATAGTTGTTCTTCTGCACTAAGGTGATGTTACGGAAGAGAGAAACAAGTAGTGATTCTCCAGATAATCTTGGACTGCAACACCCATCAACTATAAGCAGCACAACCAATGATGGGGGCCAATGCAATTGCAACCCAACAATGTCTGAAGGGGCATACGTTACCCACAGTGTTATAGCAACAGTTTCAATAGCACTGTGAAATTCAGTGCTATGCACTGGTTATGCCCTCTGAGACTGTAATTGTTTAGCATATGCAAGCACCAGACAATTCACCTAAATGATGTTATCTGCTATCTTTCTCCTGTAACTTAATTCATTTTTGTTGGAGATTTTCTTTTGTTTGTGAGTCCTTGATGTATAAATGAACCCACTCTACCCTGCAGCCACCCGTCTTCCTTTATTTTCCTAAACATAATTTGTTCTGACTGTTTTTGAAAAGCTAGCTGGCTTTAAAATGCTTTCTTTGTTTGTTTTAAATCATCAAGAAGATCCACTGCAACAATCTTTTTCTTGATCACCCCTAGGCAGAAAGCTCTCAGGAAGAAGCTCCTTTCTGGGTGTGTAACAGCCCTCTAAATAGATCTTTCTTGACTGAGAATTTTCTTTTGCCCTCACTGAACAGAGTGCTTGTAACTGAAGTGATTTCAGTAGAGACGTCTCTTCAGCTGGGAGATTATTATCCAGAAAAGATTTGGGGTATGGGTACCTCACCAAACTGGTTACACCATTTTGGAGCAGCCTTGCAAAGCCTATAGCTCTGAAAACAAGGACTGTTTCTATTCTGTCTGAAACACATGATGGCCTCTCAGTATGTATGGTGTGTATTGTCCTAAGCTCTCACTAAGAAATCATGGCCAGGCCATGGTAGTTGAAAATGGTTGGCTGGTACGTGTTACTAAAGAAATTGAACATGCTGGAGCTACAAGAGAAGGAAAAAGAATACTCCTTGGTTTGCTAGGACTGCAGACAGGTACAGCCTCCCCTAGGTTTCAAGCTACAACTTAAGCAATCCTTTACCACTGGTTATACTATATGAGGCTGATGGCTGTCGTAGGCCAAATCATCTGGTGAACTAAAGCTTTCCCACCTCTGTTTTAATGGGAGCTCTTTCTGTACATTCTGTTTGAAGGCAGCAAAAATATGATCAACTGTCCATATGCTTCAGAGGAACACATGCAGACATAAAGGGTTTGACACTGGAAATCAGGTTAAAGTCTCAGGGGAGTCCATCTGAATTGATGAGCCACCATTAGAACTTACCTTACCATACACTTTCTACTTAGTGCAAGTAACTAGGCTGGTTTGCAAACTTGGAACTGTTCCTTGCTTCAAATAAAGGTCCTTCTCTTGCTCACTCACCTGGAAAGCAGTTCTACCAAAGGAAAGTGATTTCAAAGAATATGTAGTTAAAATCTGATTGAGCCTATAGTCCAATGTGCATTTTCTGGACATAAGAATAATTGGCGATGGGGGAGGTTACATTTATTTATAGACAAGAATGACAAGAATGCATGGGATTGGGGTTACACTTATTTTTATTTGCATATTTTGTAGATGTTTAATGTATGTGACTAGTGATACCACAAATTGAGATTTATTGTATTTATTATTAAAACAGTTTGTTCTAGCATTTTGCTTTGCTTGTTACACATTTGTTAAACATGATTATTGATCGATAAACATCTGCCTGATGATTGGTGGCACTTTGAGGTTTCACTAACTGAAGAAGAGGGAAGTTTAAATAGATGGACTTGATCACCTCGTGTACACTTTGGGTCCCTGATAAAACTCTGATTTAACACACTTCGTATAAGTACACCATCACTCAGGGAAAACACAGAGACAATAGGAAAGAAACACACCTCAGATATACCATAGAGGTGATCGATGTAATTGCACGGAAAAAAGGAAACAGCAGTAATATGTGGTGGACAGTAAGTACTAAAGATGACACTAATATGCAGTGTATAACTGCATACGTCAAAGTATATCGTCCTATATTAATATGAAATGGTTCAGGAACTGCATTAATGCAGATAAGAGATTTTTTCCGAATTCTTAACAGAAAGCTGAGTTACATTTATTGTAAGTAATTGTGGTCACTCAGGAAAAACAAGCAAATACCAATTTATTCTGTTCATAATTTGATCATGTGCTACACTTTTGTGAAAGGATACCAAATTCCTCATTATTGAAAAGTAACTGTCAACATTGTAAAGTTTGTAATCTGGTAAAGAGAAAAGAAATAGTCCATTAACAATTAGTGGGTTGCTTTTTTTTTAAATTGAGAACGATACACTTCATAATGAGTTCCTCACTAGAAAATGTTGTAAAAGAACAACAAAAAACCCAAAACCCACTAATACATTTTTAGTGTTTTGTAATTGCAGAGAAATTTGATTCTTGACCTCACTGAGTATTCAGCCTAAAACTTGATTTGAAAGCTATGTATGATTACTCTGTTGTTGTTGTTTTTATCTGTCTTCCTGGATGGCTGTGATTATGCCTATATAGCAATTGCATTTTGCCCATCCTGTTACCCACTAGATGCTAGTCCTGAAACTGTTTATACATCTGTCTAGAAAACACGTGGCAAATCTTGGCCCTTCCAGCAGTTTTGGATTACAACAGCCACAATACCTTACCACTAGCATGCTCACTGAAGTCCCAAACATCCAGAGGGTCCACAGTTCCACACCATGGCTTTAGAACATAGTTCTGCGAAAACTGCATTTTAAAATGGGCTCAAAGTCCAATTAAGCTCTTAAGTAAATTCAGTAAAGATCAGCTGTATAATTTAGCTGGGGCTTAGTGACAAGTAAGTGGGTAAAGGCTAACTGTTTAAGTTAATGAAGAAAGATAAAAGCCAACTTTTTGCTAACTTCTACCTTTTCTGGTCACAGAATCTAACAGCATTCATTCTGGAGCAGTAGTTTATATAAATCATGTTATAGGAATGGTCTTTATTTATAGAGTGATAAATACCCTAAAGGTTCCAGATCCAGTCTGATCTTGGAAGCTAAGCAGGGTTAGCTTTGGTTAATACTTGGCTGGGAGACTGCCAACGAATACCAGGTGTGATAAACTATATTTTAGAGGAAGGAACTGACAAAACCATCTCTGAGTATTCCTTGCCTGAGAAAACCCAATGAAATAAATGTGGTTGCCCTAAGTTAACAGGTGGACAAGAGACATATACACACAGAGAAAAATCTGAACTTAATATTTGTATTTTATCAAATATTGGACCAAAGAGTCAAAATCTGTTTCCTAGTCTCAAACAGAGTAGATCTTTTGAACCAGTATAGATTTCATAAGTCAATACATGTTTAAGTTGCATTGATATAAGAGGTTTGTTCTAGTTTGAACTAATAGCAGGATTTAGGCTGTGGTTCTTCTAAGGTTGGGCAGTGCTGGGAGTGTGCCCTTTTACAGGGGGAGGGTAGTTCGGAGGGGGGAATGTTTTATTTCAGAATCCCCATTTGTCCATAGGCAAACTTTACTTTTTTGAAGACACGGGGGAAAAAGAGCCATAGGACATTCCTATCTGTTGGGTTTCTTTAAAATATGGAAGACCCGTTGCTTTGAAGGAAGGATGCCCATTTTGAGAACAAAAGTGCCAGGGAAAGGGTTTGTGGATGGCACGGCTGGCACCAATTATTCGCGTCCCTCTTTGAACCCCTCAGCCCACCTAACCCCTGGGCTCATGGCGAAGGACAATTAGCAGCTCCTAGGCCTCCCCCCTCCCTCAGAGGCTGCACATCAGAGGCACTCCTTATCGACGTGAGCTCATCAAGGTCTCTGTTTTGAGAAGGGCCGAAGGGCGACAATCATTTCTGTTCATAGCATCTAATAGTCTTTTGATCTCCTCTGGGGGGTCGGGGGGGGAGCAGTCACTTCAATGAGGACAGATTTTCCTGGTGAGAAAAAAAAAATCGCAGGAGGAAGGGAGGGAGGAGCAGGCAGGAGTTCTAGGTTAATCGTGCCTTTGCATTTTTGTTTTTTTAAACTCGTTTCAAATTCCTCAGAGCAGCTCAGCCCGGCTCTAATCAGCAATTAACAAACGCCAGTCTATCGCTTCTTCGCCCGGCCTCTAAACAACTCATCAAAGAGCGATTAGGCGCTTCTGCTCCCATTGGCCCGTCCCGTTTGATGTGGAAATCCAGCCCCTCTGTGGATCGCGGAAGCTAAGGCTGGAAGGGGCTGCCTGCCTAACATCAAGGCAAGGCCGGCTGCTCTCCTCCTCTCGGATCCGCGACCTAAAACCTTCAGCGGAGGCTCAGGCGAGCCAACTTCAACGGAGACGCATTAGCCTTCCGCACTAGCCTGTTGTAGTACTATTATTCCACTTTCAACATCCTATGGAATCCTGGGGTCTGCAGTTTAGGGAGGAGCCAGCTGCAAACCCCAGGATTCCATTGGATATCGAAAGTGGAATAATAGCGCTGTAACAGTGTTGTGCGGATACAGCCGCGGATCCGCCAACAGTTTAGACCAGAGTCGTCCCACCGAAGTTAAGATACAAGGCCGCCTGCAGGGCATCCACGCCACCGCTAGAATAAATAATTGACGGGCTCCACCATGCAAGTGTGTCTTCCTTCACTGCCGTACACACACACACTCTGAAAGCAGAGGTGGGAATTTGGCCGGCCCTCCAGATCTTCTTTGGATTGCAGCTCCCAGAATTCCTTACCATTGGCTCTGCTGGCTCGGGCTTCTTGGGATGTGCAGTCGTCTTCCGGCAACCTCTGAAGGGCGGCGTAGCGCGGAGGGCGACTGCAAACCCCAGAAGCCCGAGCCAGCAGAGCCAACGGTAAGGAATTCCCGGAGCCCGCGTTCCCTATGCAAGAAATATCTCCATCACCTTATTTTGTAGTCCGATTACAAGCCCCTTGAACCCCTTACCCCCGGAACTCAAATTTTCTCCAGAAAAATGCATGCCTAAATTGGGGCTGTAAGACCTGGGCGATTCTCATACAATCAGAGGCAGCTTTAACCCTTTCTCCGCATCTTATCGGAAGTGAGCCTCCTTTTGGATCGACGGAGCTTACTCTGAAGTAAGCATACACAAAGAACGCGAGGGCTGGCCTTACACAGATGGTGTCAGCCTTACGCTAAACCCAGCAGCTGATCGTGTGCCTGTCTACTTGGAAGTAACTCGGACCATTTCCGCACTAGACTGTTATAATGCTGTCATTCCACTTTCAACAGCCTATGGAAACCTGGGGTTTGCAGTTTAGAGAAGAGCCTTTGCCAACCTCAGGATTCCATACGATGTTGAAAGTGGAATGATAGCACTATAACAGTCTAGTGCGGGAATGGCCTGGCACAAAAAAGCAGCTAGGAAGTATGTTCAGGATTACTGACTGATGTCCACGGGCGGGGAGGCGGTGTTAACTGGACTACAGTTAGCCATGCCTAAGAGGGGTTTCCCTTTTCAAAGAATCTTTAATAAGCAGTACATTTGGGGGTTCCTTCAAAGTCACTCTGAGATCGTGTGCGTTTAAATTAAATCACCCGCACCGTTCGTTCATTCAGGCAGCCATCCTTCCGGCGCAGCGGGTGCGAACTCCCTTGCCCTCCAATGAGCGAGCGGCTTTCCGGGGGTGCCTCTTCCCCGCCCGGCCCCCATCCCTTTGTAATCCCATCCTCGCCCGTGGGGCGTGGCCTCTCCCCCGCGAAGGAGGGGGCGGGGACACGCGACGCCCCCGGGGGGTATAAAGCCAGGCCAAAGGGGGCCGGCGCAGACGCTTGACTTCGCGCCGAAGGAGGCGCCAGCCTGGGACTTTTTACCGGTGGATTGTCGGATTGGCTTTCGCCCCTCCGCTGGCTCTGAGCCCTCCGTGGATTCCTAGCCGCCTCTCTTCTTCCCCGTCGTGAAGATGCCGTCTTGGGCCAAGGGCTTCGGTCGCCTCTTGGCGGTGGCCGCCCTCTGTGGCTTAGCCCGGGTCGAGAGCGCGGAGAGCGCGGCTTTCAACCTCAACGCCCTCCAGTCCAACGCCATCAAGAGTCCGTCGGCGGGCTCGCCCGTCAGCGCGCCTCCGCTCATCCCGGGCGGGCCCGACGGGGCCAACAAACACGTGGTACGTGGCCAGGGAGGGGGTGCGTGGGTGCGTGGGAGGGGGACGGGGACGGGGCAGGGCGGCGCCGGGGGTCTCCCCCTGGAGCCGCCTCAGCGCCCGTTTAGCGACGGCGCTCACTCCCCTGCGGGGTGCCTCCTAACCCTGGGTCTCTCCGCAGGCTTTCGGGTGCGCGGAGGACGAGGACTGCGACGCGGAGCAGTTCTGCCCCAACTCCGTCCGCGGGGGCGTCCACGGGGCCCCCGGCTGCCTCGCCTGCCGCCGGCGTCGCAAGCGCTGCCACCGCGACGCCATGTGCTGCCCGGGCAACGTCTGCCACAACGGTGAGTGCGGGCTGGCCGGAGCGCTGCTCCTTTCCCGCGGGGTCGCTAAGGCGGCTGCCGAGGGGACGTTGAGGACGGCCGTCCGTGTGTCCGGCGCTGCTGCCTTTCAAAGGCTGGACGAGGTCCCGCCGCTGTGTCGTAGATGTCTTGATTGCCGTCGTTGACCGGCACACGCCGCTTTGTCAGAAGTAGGATCAGGGAAGTTTTTCCCCATTGCTTTTGTGGGAGAAGCTTCCTGCCCTGCCTGTGGCTGTTCAGGGAAGGCGGTTCTGGATTGGTGTGCGGGAGCTCCAGCTTAGACCACTTCTGGACTAACTGCACTCTTACAGTGCTGTTGCTCCACTTTCAACATCCTGTGGAATCCTGGGGTTTGCAGTTTAGAATTATCAGCCAGAGAGCTCTTGGGCTTCAGTAAACTACAGTCGCAGAATTCCACAGGATGTTGGAAGTGGAATAATAGCACTATAACAGTGTAGTTCAGAAAGGTCCTTAGTCTTAAACCTCATTGAATATCTCCTGGGAAACTTCCTTCTGTTTGAACATGAGTCCTCCCTATCTTGTCTTAAGTATTCTAAGAAGTGACAGTCCTGTTTTTCTCAAGAAAGTTGTGGTAAAATTAACTTCAACTTCCTTTAAATACAGTCTATAACCATAGGGAGGGGACAGCTGCCTGCTTGCCACCCTTGTCTGAGGCAAGGTTTAACTACTACATCTGTCAAGGATGTTCCCTCAAGGTGACTTTGACTTACAACAATCTTCTCATAGGGTTTTCTTGACAAAGTTTCTTCAGAAGTTTGCTATGGCCTCCCTCTAAGGCTGAGAGAGTGTGACTTACCTATGGTCACCCAGTAGGTTTCCATGACTGAGCAAGGATTTGAACCCTGATCTTCCCTAGTCCTAGGCCAACGCTCAAACTGGTACACCATGCTGGCTCTTATGAAGTGTAGTTGTTTCTATGTGCTTCCAAGTCATTTCTGACCTATAGTTTTCTTGGCAAATTTGTTCAGAAGAGGTTGCCTTCCCTTCCTCTGTTGCTGAGAGAGTGTGGCTTGTCTAAGGTCACACAGTGGGTTTCCATGGGGTCTGCAGAGTCACAGTCCAGCTCTCAACCACGCCACATTACCTGCCTACCTGCCTTCAGATATACTACTTTTGCCAGCTAAATGGCAATGACTGTTCAGGATCGGGCTCCTAAGCATAGATCTTGCCCTGATCTTTTTAAGTAGAGATAAGGAGCACTGAACCAAGGACTTTCTTCCTGAAAGCCATATGATCTTATTAGCCAGCTCTTGTTCTCTCCAAAATTTGGTTGCCTAATGGAACCCTGTTTAGCTTTAGAAAGTTGTGTGCCTGCGTCTGACTGTTGAGCCTTGCTTTAGAACAATGTTAAGGTTCAGCATGTGTTCATGGAGGGTTTTTCTTTAACAGGCGTTTGTCTACCGTTGGAGCATGGTCACTTGTACCCTGGTGAGATGGAGGAGAGCATTGTGGAGAATTTTGACCATGGTACTGCAGACTCTCACCTCAAAAAGACCACATCTTCATCCTGGTTGCACCATCTGAAAGGTAAGGCTATTAACACTGAACAGCTATTTTAAAAAAAGATACAGGAAAGAAAGGGAGATGTGTTCCCATATTGGAAACTCTCAAACTTTCTGAAATGAAATGCTTCAAAGGAATATGAGGTGCTGAAGAACTATTATTGATGCCTTTGGACTAGGTAGCCTAAGACTATGTTTGAAAATTGACAGCTGTAGCCAGTTTCTTATAAGCATGCTTAACCATACAGTGGTCCCTTAGACTAATGCTTTATCATGAAACTGACAGATTGCTTGGTAGTTCCAATATTGGTATTTCTGTCAGTACCTAATTACCCACATTTGCACTACTTGGATTCCATTATTTTATGTGTGTGGTCTTTTCCTTGCAGAATGGTGCACCTGCCAACAATTAAGTAGCAACATCTGATATGATTGTACTCAAGGAAAGATATTCCCCTTGCAACTGGAGAACATTCTTCGTTAAACCACGGCTTGCTTGATGCAGTATCTTGCAGCCTTTCTCACTATATGGAGAACTTGCCACAATTGCTTAACTGCTAAGAAGCCCAAAATACTTGATGCGCAACTCCTGTGCCTCACAAACGGCCGCGAATTGCACACAAGATTTTAAGGGAGGTGCCATCAAGCACTTCTGGGCTTTGCTGTCGTTCTGCATGAATTGGACAAACACTCTACTTAACACCCCTTATAACTTCTGGTAGCAGTTAGTAGTGATGAAGAAACTGCGCTGCAGGGAGGCACTTTGAAAAAATAGCTTTATTCAAGGAGTGGGAATTAATGCAGCCTTCCAGATGTTAGACTGTAACTCCTAGCATTCTTCACCATTGTCTATGCTTTCTAAGGTTGCTGAGGGTTGCAGTTTAACATCATCTGTAGGCTGAACAGTTTCCACCCCGGTTTACTCTTATGTTCTGGTATCATTGTTTAAGAAAAATGGAACAGACCTGGAGGTAAGCAATATACAATTACATGTCTCTTTCCTCAGGCCAAGAAGGTGCTGTCTGCCTCCGCTCATCAGACTGCGCTGAAGGGCTGTGCTGTGCCCGGCACTTTTGGTCCAAGATTTGCAAACCTGTCCTTAAGGAAGGCCAGGTGTGCACAAAGCACCGCAAGAAAGGCACCCATGGTTTGGAGATCTTTCAGCGGTGCCACTGTGGAGATGGATTGACTTGTCGTCTGCAAAAAGACCACACAGTCAGCAACTCTTCCAGGCTACATACTTGCCAAAGACATTAGCTGCTGCTTTTCCCTGCAAGCCTGATGAGATATTTTTTCATAAGGGCTGGGACAGTTTCTATGGACGATGACTTTCCAAGGACTGACAAATTTCAGAGTTTACATTAAAAGTACTCCAGCAAACTTTACCTCTTCAAACCTGGAGCATGAGGCATGTTTCTTTAGGGAACTATTCTTCAAGTGACTAATTTGCAGTAAATTACTGTGTCTGTAAATTCTTGGGTGTGGCACTTGTACATGATATGGGATTTTAATATTTCCTGAAGTGCTGCGTGATCTCTTGTCTATTGTGACATGTGTTATACACACTGGTTTTATTATCTTTTCACAAGTAAAACAAATAAACCCCCTTTTAAATAAGTCTGGCACCTGGTGATACGTCTGTTGGCTGGGGACAATTCCAACTACCACACATGCAACTGTTGCACGGCAAAACATGATCACTTGAGAACAGAGAGGTTGCTGGGCCTAGGAATTGTATTTGTGGGATAGAAAATTTCTAACTAAAACTTAATTGCCCTTTTGTGATCAAACTACAGAGGTTCCAGAGCTACAATTCAAAGTGTGCTTGGCTAACTTGATTGCTTCAATGAGTACTATAATGCCTTATCCCATGATTCCAACAACTGGAGGGACTCACATGTTGGATCAATTTGAACTACGTGAACCCCACTGTGGGGTTCCAACAGGGAAGAAATGGGATTCCTAGTCTGTGAACCTCATTAATGTGCAGAATACTACCTGAGTAAAGGAGTGCTGGAAAATGTTACCTGTTCCACCTCAAAACATTTGCAGGAGGTGGTCATGCACATTCAATAGCTTAATGGGCTATTGGTGGGCTGTTAATTTGAGGTCTTGACCTTCTAGTGTGACTCAGAATGTGATACGTACTCTGGGAGCCATGTAATGTTTGTGATATTGTACTCATGTTCCTAGTACCAGCTTTAATGGAAAGGCCTTCACTGAATTCTTCCTTCATTATCAATGTAAAAATTGCTCAAAGTGGTATTAAGGGAATTACATAATTTGTTTGAACACAGAATCTGACCATTTTTTAGATTTAGAAAACAGCATGAGCTGTATTTTCTACAAATGTATTCTTCATTGTTAGCAACAGCTTTGCATCCTGCTTGACACCAGCTTTAAGATGGCTAAAAACAAAATGCAAAGTAGCTATAAAACTAGATGTGTTCACCTGCATCTTAAACTTCTTGGTTTCAAAAAAAAATTGGTTTTCAGAAGTAGAGTAATTGTTTTTACACCAATATTTGACTCTTAACCCTCATTAAATCAACAAAAGCTTATGCCATAATACATTTAGGTTTGAGGGTTCCTTGCCATCTTGGAAAAAGAAATCAAATATAGAAATAGGGCTTCTCTTGAACCCTCCAAACTTTCTAAGTTCTCAGTGTTGGGTAATCTGAGAATGGTCTTTGGACAGAGTTTAAGATCAGCCTGTAATTTTGTGATCTTTAATGCTTTAACTCCATTCGTTGGTCCTTTTTGAGCACAATTTCTGAAATATTACTGAGGCAGAAGCTATTCCTGTTAGTGAATGCTTTCAGCATTGATAGGGTGTGTTAAAACATAGGTGTGAATAAATTTGCCATGTAAATGCAGCATCTTATAGTTTGTCACTAGAGCTAGTTTTAACAAATGTCCTGAGTCAAGAGCAAAGTATTTAAATACAGCTTTTGACATCACTCTCAGTTCCCCTGCCAGATGGATTTGATCACTCTTCTTTCCATCCCATGTGCTTCTTGAGCTGATGACTTGGCTGGAGTATGTGTTTCAGCAGCATACACTGGCACTTGTTAAAGGTGAAGACAGCTACTGTTTTAGTCACTTTAGTGTGTTTAGTCTCTTACCAACTGAGTTCTTTCACCCTCATCCCACATAGAAGTCCTACTGTTTTTATCTTGCAGAATTCTCCTGTGAATCCAGTTTCATCTCAAGAAGCTTCAGTCAATGGCTTGAGGGGCTTTGTTGTGAGCACATTTGTCAGGGTGATATCAAAGCACAGGAAATGTGATGGCTATGACACTGCCTTGTGGTGCAAGCGGAGGAAGGATTCACCTCCTCCCCCTTTGCAAGCCTTTATCTGCCCTAGGAAGATACTGTTCCCCTCCCAGTGATCTGTGGCTGGAGAGCCAGGAAGACACAACAGAGGAAAGGAAACAGGAAACCACTTGCTGTAGAATGAAGAAAACAGAGATCATTTGGAAGGAGGTGACTGGCAGCTCCTTAGAGAGAGGAAAAGCTGCTACTACTAACCACATCCTCCCCGTCCCTTCCTGCCACTAGCTAAAGCTTCCAATCAGGTTCACCTGGGTGTCCTTTTCCCACAAGGGAAAAGAAGAAAAGAGCCCCACTGGAATGAAAATAAAGTTTTTCAATAGAAAGTCCGAGGTGTTGAATTATAATAGAGAAGACCATGTTAGGTAAGAGGCAGGAGAAGCAAACTGAATGATTGCAGAAGCAAAAACATTCAGTTGCATCCACTGAGATGACCACATGCAAAAGAAGACATCCCCATTAACAGTGATGAATAAAGGGAATTCCTGCAGGTGTAACTTGCCATATAAGCTTCATCTGCTGAAATTCTCTCTTTTGCTCTAGTGTTGAAGATACAGGAGTCCTGGTCTCTTTTTCCATGTGGTGATCCATAGGCAGAGTGAGGAAGCCATTTCAGGCAGCAAATGCTATAAGGTGGCTGGGTACTAGAAGACAAGACTATGTGTGTCGTGCAACCTGCCTCCCAGATGTTTGAGTCTGCTTCTCTCATCTGTCCTATCCAGCATGCCAGCTATACCTGCTTAAATGATCTGTCCCACAACTTTTCTTCTGTTTCAGTGGCTGTTGTCTTATTTATGCAGCATGAGCTGTTGAAAAAGTCTTATCTTATTTGTTAGGATGAAATCCTCAGTTCATCACTTACAGAATGGTCAATCAGTTGACTAAGACAGCAACTACAGATGCTCCCAAATTCTGCCCCTTTCTCTGTCTGGATGAAAAAAAGATATTTAAATATCTTCTGATTCTAATTATGTTTATTAATAAACGAATCTCACTAAGTCCAGTAAGACTTTAGGTTTGTATATTGTTTTCAGGAAAGCTACTTGTGTGTAGTGAAAGCAACAGGTTGCATCCTCTTTATATAATTGGGCTTCTCTTTTCAATCGAATATACATATACCCCAGTTCGTGGTCCAAATACCCTAAAGGCACCAGATCTTGTCTGATCTTGGAAGCTAAGCAGGGTCAGCACTGGTTAGTACTTGAATGAATACCAAGTGCTGTAGGCTATATTTCACAGGAAAGAAATGGCAAAACCACCTTTGAGTTTTCCTTGCCTAAGAAAACCCTGTGAAATTCATGGGGTTGCTGTAAGTTGACAGGTAACTTGAAAGCACATACCACATACCTCAGTTAATGCAGTAGATGTCTTCCTGAGCACTGCTTCTTTAAAAGGATATTTCATACCAAGGCAGAAATGACATGGGAAAAATAGGGATAGATCGCTGAAGAAGAAAAAAAAGCAGTTCCACATGATTCAGCAAACTATTTAATGAAAACTAATCATATGCACAGGTGAAAAGAAACAAAATATTTCTTTCAAACCTCTACAGAAATTTTAAACCTTCTAGCGACCACTTGAAAACTTCTTCCAAAAGCTATACAGTCATCCCTCCACATTCACTAGGATTAAGGGAACAGGACTCCCGTGAAAGTGAAAAAACTGAATAACTCTAAACCCTCCCAAACCATATTTAACACACAAAAAAGTATGATCACCATATTCAACCCACCATGGATTCCTCTGAGGCATCAGGGTTCCTTCACAAGGCTGAAGTGGGTGGCTGGTGGGGCTTACTGCCACCGCACTGCTGCCCCACACCATTTTTAAGAGGGACTTACAAGCCTCTTTTCCAGTTTCTCAGTCTCACGAGGCTTGGAGTCCTTATTAAAAATGGCATAGGGAGGCCGCAGAGGTGACAGGAAATTAGGGAAGGGGCAACTGAATCCACGAATTCTCAAATCCTTGGCAAGGATTTGAGATTTGGGGAGCTGAATCCGGGCATCAAAATAGGTGAACGGAATCTTTCACCTGCAATGGCCCTGGCGATGGCCAGCTCCCTGCATGTCCCGCAGCCTCTGCCGGTGTGAAAGCTGAGTGAGCGGACGACCAAGGATCGGGCCCGCAGGAGCTTGCAAGGCCAGCTATCGCCGCATGCCTGCATGCTCTGTGGCCTGAGGGAGCGGAGCACCCCAGATTGGGCCCGCAGAAGTGGACAAGGCAGTCTATCCCCAAGTACTTGCATGCCCTGGGGCCTGAGCTCTTCCATGTTTTTAAAAATTGGTGCAAAACTCTAAAGCCATGTGCACACACTGAAGCCTGCTATGCCCAGGACTGCTGCCTGTGTCCACACCTGCTGCCTGTGTCCACTCCTGCTGCCTGTCCCTTCGGCTGCCTCCCTCTGTAAGGTAATAATCTCTATACTTTTGATTTGAGACTTATGTACCTCATGTAGTAGACGAACATGTCAATTGCATTTGTATCTTCTTAATAAGAAGTATGGGTATGTCTTCCTGGACTGAAAACTATTTTTTCATTTGTTTTTTATTAAACAAAGATGTCAAATTCTGCTTCAAAAACACTTTTCAGTAGAAGTGCTTTCTTTCCCTTGCTTTTTAAACCCTTTTTTAAAAAAGGATGCGAAAGATTCAAGATTTGTGGATTCCCAGAACCTTCCACCGATTTGGATTCGGAAAATTCTGGGTTCATCCCATTCCTACAGGAAATAATCCGTGAATAATCAAATCTGCAAAACTGAGACCCACAGATGTAGAGGGCTGACTGTATAGGGATGTTTTTTTTTCACCAGCTTCTGGTTTTCATAATTTCCATTCTGGTAGGAAACCCACTGGGTGACCTTGGGCAAGTCACACTCTCTCAGTTATATAGGAAGGCAAGGACAACCCCCCCTCAGAACAAATCTTGCCAAGAAAGCCCCATGATAGGTTCACCTTAGGGTCACCATAAGTTGGAAATGACTTGAAGGCAAACAACAAGAACAAAGCCAAATTTATATCTATGCTTCTTTAATTTGCTGGTGGTATGTTGGAGCAGGCAGGTATATCTGCTCTCCTCTTTTCTCTCTGTTCTGTTGTTCAGTCATGCTAAGTAAAGGTTTCTTGAGGCAGATGCTGTTTACTTTGCCTGTTGTAGGACGTCTTGTCACACACAGTCAGATAGAATAGAATCTTGCTGCTTTCCATCTCAAGCTTTATTTCATTATTCACTGAAAACATGTTGCTGCAGCTTGAAATCAAAAGCCTATGTTTTTCTCAGTTTCCTGCCTGCCTACCTTCCTTTACAGATGCTGCTAAAAAAAGTCCAGCAAGGCAGAGGATAAGGAGTACAAGAAGGCACTGGGTGGGTGTCAGAAGACTTGGTAAAAAGGAGCTTCTTTGCCAGATGCTTTGTTATCTGAAGTATTACCACTTTCACTCTGTACTGCATCCAAATAAGTGGATTTATATCCATGAAAGCTCATGCAAAATTTTAAAAAAAGTCTTAAAGATGCTGTTACATTCCTTTTCTTCCCGTCCCTCCCCTTTCTCTCCTCTTTTTATGCTGCAAGAGACTAACACAGGTACTTTTTTGAATACTACCACTGAAGTATACCTGGGTCTGAGATACACTACCTCAACGTTTTACTTCACTTAAACCAGGGGTGGGGAATCTGTGGCCCACCAAATATTGTCGAATTAACACTCTCATCATTCCTGGTCTGGTTGAGGCTGGAAGGAGCTGCAATCTAACAACATTTCAAAAGCCACAAGTTGCCCGTCCTAGCCTGAAACTAAGCCTTCGATATGATATGATGTTGTTCTATGCATTATGTGAGCATATAGTTTATTGGTAAAATGTTCTGGCAAAACAAAGAGTGAATGAATGGGTTTGAAACCACTGTTATCTTTATGCCTGTAAACTATTTTATCTTCATCTACATCCCTCTTTTTTTTTTTTTAATGTCTGTATAAGCTGTGTTTGTTATGCAAACCATATTAGAACATTGATGTGGCTTATCTCCCAGCTGTGGTATCTTTTTGAAGGCAGTTATAATTTTTTTTAATAGAGACACCCAGCAGAAGAACTCTGAAGGCTTAAAGGAGTACATGCTATGTTGCTACATTTCCTTAGCATGCCATTTCAAACTACAGTTTATACCTTGACACTTCCCTTTAACACAGAACAGAACTCACTAGTAAAATCAGTAGCCAATATGGTTTGGCTTATTATATCCTTCCAGTTTACTTCTTTAAAGCATCAAAGAACCATTTAAAATTACTGCTTCCACTACCCTGTAAAATCAATGCCTCTTATTTTGGGTGTGAATGTGCCTTCAAGTTACCTGTTGACTTATGGTGACCCCATGGATTTCATGGGCTTTTCATAGATAAGAAATATCAAGAGGTGGTTTTGTCAGTTCCTTCTTCTGAAACATAGCCTCCAGCACCTGGTATGTATTGGTACTTCCATCCGAGTAGCAAACAGGGCTGACCTTGCTTAGTTTCCAAGATCAGATGGGATCTGGTGCCTTTAGGATTTTTAAGCCTTGTGCCTCTTGGTTTAACTTCTGTTGATTTCAGGGCCATAAGTTTGCACATTTATTCTAGTCAGTGGGTTGGGTCCAGAATTAAGAAGACCAGAAAGAAGGGCTTTGGGGGTGAGCTGGGCAGGAAGTGTTAAGCATCGCCAAGCTACAAATCTCAGAATTACATAGGATGGAGTCATGGCAGCTAGTGTGATAGCAGACTGCTAGAATGGTGTAGCTTAGATACATTCTGAGAGACACTGCTCCATGTGTACATTTTCCTTGCTCCCAACATCTGGATTGTGCAGGGCTGTAGCTCACAATGAAGTCTCCATATGTGAACACATTCCCCTGTAGGTAGTGTGTGAATGTTAGAAGATGGGATCAAGAAATTGTGCAAAAATGACAGCTGGACTTTTGTATATCTCTTACATCCCTTCCCCACACAATCAGTACCTAAAGGGAGTTTGAGAAGGCAGAGAAGTGTTTTTGGTTCCTCTGAGTACTCAGTTTCAGATGCTTTAAAACTGGTGTTGCCCTCTGTGATGGAGTTCTGAGGGTGTGGCTATCCAGAGTAACCTAGAAACAGGTTGCCAGGCAACCAGAATAGCTCCTCAGGAAAAAAACCCAGTCCAGTAGGGTGTGGGGGGGGCTGGTGGCTGAGAGGAAAAGATATATAAAGGCAAACACTGACAGTCCTTCAGTGAAATTTCTTGCCAGAGAGAACTGGGGAGTAGAGTCCCTCAGTCAGCCAGGGAGGGTGACTGTGTGGGAACGGTTTTATTCTCAGGGGAAGCCAAGAGAGAGGCAGAAGAGTAATTATATTATGACAGAATCTGGTCAGAAAGTGTGACCTAGATTGGGGGTTGAGCCTTTGGTGAAAGTGTAACCAAAAGGCTGTTTATGATACTTGTGGTATAAATGGAGGTAATATGCAGGTTAATATTTTCCTGATACTTTCTGTCACACATCCTCACTTTCCATCCTTTGATGGTGGGAAACATCTGGTCTGCCAGCTATTCTTGGACTACAATTCCCATCAGCCAGAGCCACGATAACCAGTGGTGAAGGATGATGGGAGGTGCAATGTAACGTCAAAGGGAGGATGTTGAAGGGGCTTTCTTTCTCTTTCAGATTAGTATGGCAGTTCTGCAGCCTAATAAGGTACCCTGTCTTTTCTGCTCAGCTCTGCTTTCCCCCTCATAACATCACCTTTGTGTAAAAGGGCAAGGTCTTTCAGTAAGTTTGCCTTAAGGTAGTAATAATTGGAAATGACTTGAAGGCACACTACAACAATAACGGCAGAAGTCAACTGTTCTCTAATCTTGACTGCCTCAGACAAAAACTTGGCAATGATGAAAGTCACACTGGGATTCTTGTCTTTTATCAGGAATTTGACATAAAATTGGGCCTGATCAGCCTGGTACATCTGCCAATAATGGATTAACCATATATTGTAGGATCCACAGGACAAAAGAATGTGCTTCACGGATTCAGCTATTGATTACTGCAGAGATGTAGCCTCGTGGTGTAAGGGACACCAGCAAATCTACCTCTGAGCATTTAGAAGGGAAAAACATTAAATCTGGCCTTTGTACAAAGTCTACAATAATTAATGACAATCAAATTCTTTAAATACTCTGCTAGGTGAAAAGGCCCAATGTATTCTACACTCAATGAGCTATTTAACAAGTAGCTCATACCAAAAGGTGACAACTAATCAGTTTAATCTAATCACTTCAGTTTAAAAGTAAGCAATAAGACTGGATTTGAAAAGTAATAGGCAACAGTTTACAGCGTGAACAAGGAAGAACTGACATGATCAAAACACTGTGCTAAGGAAATAGATAATTCTAGGAGCAGAATTCTGAACAAAAACTGATGTAGAGAGAGGGCAAGTGGAACAACGGAAAACAAAGCATTACTGTAATCTGAGTGAGAAACTATCAAAGCCTGAACCAGCTTCTTTAGCAGGTGATTCTTGTACCTTGTTGGGCCGCCCATGTTTTTGTATGCTTCAAAGATTCCTTCCCGCCTACATTGGCACACTGCCTCACCCTGCAGCTTCAACTGGCTGAAATCAGAATTTCCCTCTTTTTATCTTCCCACCTTGCATGCCTGCTGCAGAGTGCACCTGAAGCTTTTAGTTGTTTCCCACGTTATTATTTTGAGGATTGAATTAGATATGTGTGTGTTGTTGTTGTTTTCTGCCTTCAAGTCATTTCCAACTTATGGCAACCCTAAGATGAATCCCTCATGGGGTTTTCTTGGCAAGATATATTCAGAGGAGGTTGCCCATTGCCTTTTTCTGAGACTGAGAAAGTGTGACTTGCCCATGGTCACCCAGTGAGATTCTATGGCCAAGTGGGGATTTGTACCTTGATCTCCTGGATTCTCATCCAACACTCAAACCGCTGTACCACACTGGCATACATAGGTGGTGATGTAAATATGCATTCCCAATATTGCCGAGGCAGACCTGATTCTCTTGGCCACCTCGCCTCTTGTGGAGTGACGTATCCCTGTTCCAAACTGCAGTGATCTATGCTGTGCTAAAACCTCTTTCCTAAGTGAACTCATAAAACCATCTACGATGGGAATGGAAATTTTTTGGCCCTCCAGAAGTTGTTGGGTTTCAGCTCCCATCAGTCCTAGCCAGCCAAGCCAGCGGTGAAGAATGCTGGAAGTTTCACTTCAAGAACATCCAGAGGACCATATCATCTCCACCGCTGAATGTATCCATTTTCAAAGTCAGATGTGACCAGTTAGAGAATTTGCTGCTTCTGCATGAGAGTAATCACTTGATCCAACACTTGAGCACCAAAGTCTCATTGACACACATTTTAGGTAGTTCCTATGTTTTAAGGGAAAAACTTCCTTTTTTTTAAATCAGAGAAATGACTTCTGTCCTTGGCTTCTATGCGATGCTTTAGGTGCTCCATTAGGCTAGAGTGAGGTGGCTGCCTCTAGCATATAGATGCTGGTGTTATGCATGTGGCAGCAGCAGAAGTAACCACCCTTTTCACAGATGTTCTTACTGAGCTCCTTGCAGCACTGATACCCTCATGGGTAATTCCTCTTTGATAAAGGCTGCGTGTACACGCAAATTATTTTGTCTATAAACCAGACAGAGCCAAGAGTCTTATGTAACCTTGAAGATGAACAAGTTATTAGGGTAAGCTTCTATGAAGAGCCAGCATTGGGTAGTGGTTTGGGTGTTGGACTATGGCTCTGGAGACCAGGATCGAAATATCACCTCAGCCATGGAAATCTACTAGGTGACTTTGGGCAAGTCACACCCTCTCACACTTAGGCCATTTCCATCCTACACTTTTATAGTACTATTATTCCACTTTCAACATCCTGTGGAATTCTGGGGTTTGTAGTTTATTGAGGCCAAACAGCTTTCTGGTTGAGAATTCTAAATGCCCCTCCCTGAACAGCAAACCCCAGGATTCCATAGGAATAATAGCACTATAACAGTGTAGTGAAGAAATGGCCTTAGAGGAAAGGCAAGATGAACCGCTTCTGAACCTATCTTGCCAAGAAAGCCCCATGATAGGCTTGTCTTAGGGTTGCCATAAGTCAGAAATGACTTAAGGACACACAATAACAATAACAGCCACAGTCCATTAAAGGTCATGCCAAATAAAACTTGCTGGTTTGTTGTTGTTGTTGTTATTGGTGGTATTGTTTGTTTGTTTGCTGTTAACAGATAAATATGGCTACCGCCCCAGGGAAATAAACCCATATGATTCCTTTTAGCAAATATTTATCCTGGCTTTGCCACACCTCTTGTTTTAAGGAGTCTTATCTTTGTGCCTGTGAAAAGAGAGCAGGCAGGCAGCATTACGTTTGCACAGAAATGAAATATTCTTTTAAAGCCAATTCTTTGCTTATTCCAGTTGTGATTTCAAGGGAAGGCAGTTTGTGGTGACATTTGCTACTTTTGGCTCAGGCAGCAAAATGACTTGGCTCTGTTTGCCCTCAAACATTCTAGGGTTGTCCTGTAAAGAGAATGACCTTAATGGTGAGGTAATCTGATAATGAAATTGTCTCTTGAAAACGTCTGTGTTTCTTCAAGATCCTTGTGATGGATGGTGTGGCTACAGTTAGATTACAATGTACTGTTCTGGTACATCTCACCACACAAAAGATATTGTAGAGCTAGAAAGATGCAGAAAAGGGCCAGTAACATGACCAAAGAACTGAAGGAGCACCTTTTCAACAAGAAAATTTTAAAGCACATGGGCCTTCCTAGTTTAAAACAGGGATGATTGAAGGGTACTCTTGACAGACGTTTATATAATTATGGAATTTAGGAAGAAACATTTTCTCCCTTTTCTCAATCAATCAAGTTTACTTGGCAATGAGATACAAGCTGTAGCCAAAAAAGGGCAAAAGAGAGGAGGGGAGAGATCACAGCTATACGCAACAAGCACTTATAATATAACACAGAGAGGACAAATATCCTTAAGTCATCTAATTGTCCTCAAAAGTCA
Source organism: Cyclura pinguis (assembly GCA_030412105.1). Classification (NCBI taxonomy): domain Eukaryota; kingdom Metazoa; phylum Chordata; class Lepidosauria; order Squamata; family Iguanidae; genus Cyclura; species Cyclura pinguis. Next base: position 97,970,075 of record CM059601.1, read on the forward strand.
GCAGCTTTCTTTGGAAAATCCAGGTGTATTAAATGTCACAGACTTAACTGTGCCGGATACCAGATATTTAAACACCATCCATATTGCGCCAGGTTTGCTTTGCTTCAAGTACTCTTCCCTTGGTGCTTTGTAAAATGGGCAATGTAGCATAGAAAGGCAGCATCCTATTAAAGACACACAGAGAGAGGAAGTGTAGGGCCACCAAGCTGACCCACGCCCTTGTTCTTTCCATTTCCTGACCTGGTTTGGACCCTGGGTGCCTGTTCTCCCCCATTATACCTTGACCCCCTTTCCCCAGACACACACACACATTTTGATATTTGTGATTTTTGCACTCTGATCAGGATCCTGCACCCCTAACCTTAGTGAATGTGGATGGCTGACTGTACATTTAATAAATAGTCACTGTTATTGAGTTCACACAACTATTTTGCATGTGGAAGATATTATATTTTAAATTGATTTGCCCTTTTGGAAGTTTCACAACATACTTTAATATGGATTAACCAAGGGTCACATTTGTCATCATCTATGAAAACTTTTTCCCACAAAAATCTCTTCTGTAGTGACCAATGTCATTTGCCCTCCCCTTTTATCTCTGCCTACCAGTGAAATTATCTCACTACTCCATCTGACTACTGGAATTTCTCCCCCTTGAATGTGAACTTTCAACAATACTATTTGGAAGAAGGAGATCAAGGAGAAGGAATACCTCCTTCATGCCCTGGTCTTGGGTGTCCAGCATACAGCTGGATTGCTTCTGTTGAGCAGAGCTTGGGAATGTACCCAGTTTGGATTACAGCTCTCTGCTGCCATGCCCATTGTAGCTGTAGATTCTGGGAGTTGTAGGACAACAAGTTCATTTTCCAAGCTCTGATGTGAGACACAGGATTGATTTTTTTTTAATGTTAGTCCCAAATAGATTAAATAAATTGGTTCAATTATTGGATATTGAGACAAGATAGTGGTAAATCACATTGATTCAAAGGGTATACATTAGTTGGGACTGAGACTAAAAATAAGGCCATTTCCACACTACACTGTTACAGTGCTATTATTCCACTGTCAACATCCTGTGGACTTCTGGGGTTTGTAGTTCACTGAAGCCAAAGAGCTCTCTGGCTGAGAATAAACTGCAAACCCCTGGATTCCATAGGGTATTGAGAGTGGAATAACAGCACTATAACAGTTTAAGTGTGAAAATGGCCTAAGCTTCAGACCACAAGCACACTTCTTTAAAGTTTGAAACAGTAGGGTCTTTGTTATGTCTGACAGCATGTGCACAGTGAAGTGTATCTTCTGAAATTCATAAGATTTTGTATATCTTAATTCGCATTGATAGATTAGGACTTAAATGATGATGATGATGATGATGTGTGGATATGTACTCTGCTTTTATGAAAATTCAGTTGTGTATACCGTTACAAAAATATCTGAGGCTAACCCTGATTCTGGGTGCTTGCTTCTTTTCTGATCATTAAACGACAGGTAATGGGTATCTTTCCCTACTTTAAAGATAGTTTACTATAATTGTTCTAGAGGGGGTTTTGTGTGAGGGTGTGGTGCCTTTTTAACATTTCTTTTCATACAGGTAGTTGTTCTTAAAAGAGTACTTTGATAAAATAAAGACAAAACATCAAAGCAACCTATAATAATAGTGCTTTGTATTTACAGAGTACCATTAACCAAAAGATCTCAAAAATGTTTTATGGATCTTAAATAACAAATAAAATTAGCTTCAAAATATCCTTTCCCTAAGATCACAGGCATTCTTAATCTGAGGTCACTTGCTTTAAATTTGTAACAAATGTCTTCTGGAGTAAGTGGTTTATTGATTTCTACCAAGCAGTAAAATTACCTTCTGAAGGTAATTGTGTCCATCTTAATTCTGCAGATTAAGATGGCCAGAAGTCATTCCCATACTTTTGAAACTTTTGAATTTCCCCTAATGGAACTGCTTACAAGCATTAGCTGAATAAGTCAGGAAAATAATGGCCCTTTCCACACGTGGGGAAGGAAATGTGTAGAAATGCTACTCACCGGCTTTTTCGTGGGTCCGATCGGGTCGGTTGGGAAGAGGAGCAGTGCGAGCTTGTCGCTCTGCACTGCTCCGGTGTCCAAAATGGCGGCTTCCGGTTGGTGGAGGCTCTCCACCAACCGAAGAAGCTCGCCAGCCTAAAGCCCGCCCCTGGTAGATCTGCAGGGATGCACTAGTGCGCACCTGCAAATCTGCACCGGAGTGCGGCGACGGAACGACACAAAGTCATGCGCTCTGTGCTTTTGAAAAACCTCTTAAAAGAGGTTTTTAAAAAGCACGCTGTGCGACCACTTCCGGTCGCTTCGGAGAGGACTGAGGTGTGGAACTACAAAAAGTAGTCCAACGCAGTCCACTCCACGGTGCAGACAACCTCCGTCGGAGGTCGCTCTGCGCTATTTTAATTGCCCCGTGTGGAAAGGGCCATAGTATGAATTACATCTTGGATGACAAGGTTTTTGTTTCCATATATACTACAACTAGGTCCCTACTGTTGAGGTTTTTATGTTGTTTTTTTGCATTAACCTGGAAATAAACTTCATTCAATTCAGAAGAACTTAAATTTGCTTTGGCATAACGCTGGAAGTTGATTCAGGTGGTGCATTTAAAACAGCAAAGAGCCAGCATGGCATAGTGGTTTAAGTTCTGGACTGCAACTCTGGAAACCAGAGCTGAAATCCCATCTCAGGCATGGAAACCCACCAAATGAATTTAGGCAAGTCACATTCTCTCAGCTTCAGAAGGCTAAGTTGTAAAGGCAACTCAACCCCTGAACAAATCCTGTCAAGAAAACTCTCTGATAGGTTCACCTTAGGGTCGCCTGAAGTTGAAAACAACCTGAAGGCACACAACAACAAGAATAATTTAAAATTGCAGTCATTAGACTTCCTGCACTAGATCATCCTAAAAAGTCACTGCACTGTTTTCAAAACAAGTTGGTTAAAGATCCAGAGTATATAATACATGGAAATTTGGTGGCTTTTTTTCCAGTTTCCTGGTTTTAACAATTATCACTGTTGATATATAGCCAAAGAAGATTGCCAACTTAATGTCGCCCTCCCAGTTTTGTTGTTTTCTTCATCACATTTGCTCCTTCCTTCCCACTGGTGTTTGCTTCACAGAAAAAGCAATATACTGGTGTACCAATTTCGATTGGGAAATTTTTTAGCTGCTTAAAAAAGAAAATGGTAGCCCTGTCACATATGTATTTGTTTTAATAGACAGAAAGCAAATCATAGATATCTTGCATCATAGGTATTTAGATCCTCACTCTTTGCAGTTTTAATAGAAACAGAAAATTGGGACAGCTGAAAGGGTGTGACAGAATGTCACTCTTGTCTACAGTATTTTATTTTGTTTTATTTTATTTATGTACTGTGTTTCTCCCAGTATGGGACCCATGGCAACAAAATCCATTAAAAAAGATACAGATAAAATCTATTTGATTCAAACATTTAAAATGTTAAATAAACAATTCTATTAAAAGCACTAAATTACAACAATGTAAAATAATAAAAACACAGTAAAAGGACAAACATATAACACACCCCATTAAAAGATCCTTCTATCACAGTAAGTGAAAAGCAAAAGTTCTGACTAAACAGAAAGATCTCTTCCTGCTGGCAGACGGACAGCAAACAGAGGGCCAGGCAAGCATCCCACAGGAGAGAATTCCACAACTTGGGAAGAGCCACCAAGAAGGCTGTCTGCCTTCTCCTCACAATATTTCTGTCCCTATGCACCCAGAATTAGGTTGCATTAACTCAGTGAGGTAAATGCACACAGAATGGAAGCCTTAAATTAGTAGTGGGGTGGATGTCCTTCAGGCACATAGCTTCATCATATGCACACTTACCCGAAACAGATCTTCTCTTTGTTCACCATAGTAAGTGTGCATGCGGCTGTCATCTTCAATGTGAGACGTCCATGATGTTCACTCCATGAATAGTTGATAACCTGTTTCCTATATTTACAACTCTCTCTCTCCCTCTCTCTCCCCCAATGTAAACTTCAGTGGCAAAATGTGTTCTTAATGGCATCTTGTTCATAGGGACATGATATTGGAAACCAGCTTAAGTTTTCTTCAAAGTTCTTTTTTGGACCACACCAAGTGAGTGATATGTACATTTCTTTTTTTAAAAAAAGACATTTTACAAAAGAAAAAAAAAAGCAGGTGGTTTTCTTTACAGAAAGGAAAATGATAAAGATTAAATAACAAAAAAGAACAAGGCAAGCCACCTGCTTAAGCTGTTCTCTTAGCTCTCCTAATTTGGCTACAGGCAGTGTAATTGAATCTTGATCCCATTTGAGGTGAGAGAATGTATACAAGTGGCTAAATATCTAATTATTCAATTTCCAATGGAAAATCATAGTTATAAAGAGAAAGCACAAATATTGTTTTGTTAAATCCCACCTCTGTCTTCAATAAAAGCATTGCATCCTTGGATAATTCAAAAGGTGTATGTGTGCATAGCACTTGATTTCTTGCCCTAATTAAAGGTTTCTTAAAATAGTATCAGGATGGGGAATTATTAAGAGGAACACCTGCACTCTTTGCTCTTTGGACACAGGAGAAAACAGAAGAATGTTTTCTGCACGATGCTCTGTACTTTAACTCCAACAGCAACAACGTCCAAGCAAACACTTTCCTAGTTCTGATAAAGATGAAAGATGGAAGCAATGCAGTCATACAAACATAAGAAAAGCTGTATTGGACCACACCAAAATCTATCTAGTCCACCACACTGTTTCCCACAATGCCCTAAAAGGTGCCTACAAAAAGCCTATAAGCAGGAAATGAGTCCAAGTGTGCCCTCCCAGCAAACAATATACAGAGGCATACTGCTGCCTCTGCTATAGGATGTAAGACGTAGCCATCATAATTGGTAGCCTCTGGTAGTTTTAAACTCCAGAAACTTGCCAACTTACTTTTAAAGCTATCACTACATCCTACAGTATTGAATTTCACAATTTAGCAATGTGTTCTGTGTTGGTGTACTCTTGTTTGCCTGTTCTATTTAGTTTCAGGTGATGACTCCACTTTCTTTGCACCACAGATAATTTTATATATTTCTGTATGCTTCCCCTTTGCTCACCTTTCTCCTAAGCTAAACAGCCCCTGTTTTTGTAATCTTTCCACACAGAGGAATTGATCTATCCCTTGGATATTTGATTGCCCTTTTTTATATCTTTCCAAACTCTGCAACAATCATTTTCTGTACACAGAGCTGTATATACAGTATTCCAAACATGGCTGTAGCACAGATTCGTATAAAGGAAATATAATATTGGCAGTATTATGTGTGATTCCTATTCCAATTATTCCCAATACAGGAATTTGACTGTATTTTTTTTAAGCAGCAGCATTCTGGATTTCCATTTTCATCAATCAATCCGCTATAATCCCAAAATCTTTTTCCTGGGCAGTCACCATCACCAGCTCAGACCCTGACGGTGCTTATTAGAAAGTGGCAAATGTTTTGCCATAATCTGCATACTATGCAATTAAATTGAATATGATTTGCCATTTTAATGTCCATTCCTGCACTCTGGGGATACACTCTTGGAGCTGTTCACAATCATGTCTGTTCTGGTTACCCTAATAAATTTGGACTTTCCAGCAAATTAGATCTCTCTGCTCTCACCTAACTCCATGCTGCATTGTATTGTTTTGTATTGATTTGATTTATATCCCACCTTTCTCCCAATATGGGACCCAAAATGGGGTACAATATAAATTAAACTAAACAACGGTTGCAATCCTGTGTGGTCAGCTCTAGCATAGTAATTCTCTGTGTGGCACTATGCTACAATTGGCAATTCACTGACTCTCTTCCCAGACGTACTGAAGGGTCACTTCTACCCCCCTTCATAGCCATTCTATGCCTGCTGAGAATGGGTGGGAGATTGGAGAAGGGTCTGGCATGCTCCAGTAGTCAGATGTGAAAGGATTATAACCTTCAGTGGGGCCTCCTGGGCTCCTGTGGATGATGTAATCATTTTGTATCTGGCTATAAGGACATGGTCAGATACATCTCCAGTCCCCACCACTGCTATCAACCATGGAATGGCTGTTGGGGGATTGCAATAACTCTGCGTGACATCTGGAGGGGCTTTGGTTGGTGCAGTCTATCTAGTGCAGAAAGGAATATCAACCTGTCCTCTCCATCAATCAAAAAACAGACAAAATCAGGTGCATATCCCACTGTCAGGATGCCAGCTGATACATGGCGCAAAAGTTAAAAAAACACTGAGCAGTCAATAATTAATCAAATTTAAAATATTTTTTAAAACATTAATTTAAAACAAGAGCACATTCCGTTGAAAATTCTTCTACCCCAACCAAGTAAAGGTTGAAGTCCTGCTTAAAGAAGGTCTTCCCCTGCTAGTGAAAGGAAAACAAAGAAGGGCCCAACTGAGCCTCTTTTGAGAGGGAATTCCATAGCCTAGGAGCAACCACCAGGTTCTCTCTTATGTCCTTATTAGACAAGCTGGGAGAAGAAAGAGGAAAAGTTCTTCCCTGAAGCATAAGACTTGAGCAGGCTCATAAGGGAAGATAACAAGGTTTCAGACAGTCTGGACTTAAGCCATATATGGCTTTATAACTTGTATAACATCCGAAGTAAGCCATATACCATGTAAAGTATCAAGTGTGAAGGTCCCTTCCTGCTGTTTTGCATCAATTAACATCTTCAGGTACCAGTTTTTAAAGATTATTTTTTCAAGCTGGTAGATAGTTAATACAGCTGTTCAGTTTTCAATAACCTCATAATGATTTATATGAATAAATAAAATAAATATAATTATAAATAAATTATATTTAATATCACTCTTCTCTGGTGTCGTAAGTGTATTCTCCGTTATTGTGGATATATTATTAACATTTAGAGTAATACATCCATAATGATGGACCGTATATCCATTATTGTGGATATACTATACATTAAGTGAATGTATAGTAATGAAATTGCAAATGTGTCTAATGTGACCTATTTTAATAGAATGCAATTAAAGTCATTATTCCTCCATTTATTTCTACTAGGAATTACAGGCACAGTGAGTTGTGTATTGCTTTTCATTGTGAGAGATAGGAATATGCTACAGCTGTTTCAGCTACAACTACATGGTGAGTAAGAATACTCAAATCTGGCTGTACAGGTTCACTGTCTGTTTAGACCAGGCTCCATCAAACTGGTTACCTTCCAATACAATGGACTTCAGTCCCCTTTATAAAGGAATAACTACAATTGTTTGACTACTGTTCCTATGATGGTAATTGCAGTCCAACAACTGTTGCCACTTTGTATCCCTTCTCCTTGGATCCTATCTTGGGAGAAAGGTGGGGTATAAATTCAATCAATCAATCAATACATTCATAATAGGAATTCTAATCCAATTGCAGCTGGAGGGCACCAGATTGGGGGTGTCTGGTCTAGCATATAACCTAAAAAGTGAAAATGAAGAAAAAGAAATGAATGGAGATTTACAGTTTTAGAATGAACGTTCTTGGGTTGGTTGGTTTGTTTGCAAAACTTTTTTTTTTGTCTGTTAGTACATCCTAGAGTTGTCTATATTCACTTCATCTTTTTGTATTTCCCCAGATACCTTTCCTAAATTAGATATTGCTTTTAAGGAATGTCTGATCTTTCAAATGTACAAAAAGTCGCCCCTAGTAATGTTTGTAGTAATGTTTTCAGGCTTCTTGGAGCAACAATAGTCCAGCCCACTGTTATTTTTTACACTGTCGGTAGATAAACTGGCAAAGGAAACATCAAAATAAAAATCATATGGTTCTGTGCTAAGCAACTCCAGATGTAGGCTGCTCTCCCACACACAGGCTGCTTCAATTCCCATAGAAGTAAATGGGAATTAAAGTAACTCAATTGGTATGGGGTTTTTAAAATTTGTATGAGGGGGTTAACCGTCGGAGCAAAACTTGTTAGCTTAATTTACTTGAAACCCATATACATTAACATGCACATATTATGAGCAAATATGCCATTTGAATATTTCTGTCAGCATTTGGGAGCTGAAGCACAGTCACAGGCGTATGATGCTAGTCCCCAGTCTTCAGTTTTTGGAGGCAGTAAAGGAACAAAAAGGACTAGGAACTTGCTTTGTCTTAGAATAAAAGCTGAGATTCTCTGCATTCTATAAATGTTATCTACAGAAATCTATTGTACATGACACAAAGAGAGGCAGTTTTCTCATCCTTCTGCGTTTCCTCATTGCAGACATACTTATAAACATCAATCGGATATTTCTCTTGAAGGGCAGGCTGGAAGAACACTGAAGTAAGGAGCAGGTTGGCTGACAACGAGTAATGAACGGAACTAAAGTATTACCGCTGGAGACAGCAGCTGTCTGGTTTCTGAGAGACAGAGTGCATTAGCTGCATACATAGAAGGCATGAATTCTGTAAACCTAATTTAGTTTTCTTTTATGAGTGGACAAGACCTGGGGCTGTAGAAACACAGAGGGATTCAAGAGGAAATGAAAGTTCAGGTCTGACAGGTTATGTGTGTACAAGAATGATGAGTCCAAGGGTTTGCTGTGTCTGGAGATAAAAGATAACTTGCCATTATGTGCACAGCAGAAAGTCCTATGGAGCGAAGGATGGTGTGTTCCCACCAGTTAGGGAAAGGTGAGCTCCTCAGATCACTCTGTAAGCCACTTTGACATTTTGCTGCCTTAAGAAGACTGTATTTTAGGGACAGAGAGCATTAATAGTATAATAACTTCAACGCAGCAGTTTCTTTTAATCCTTTCTCTGTTAACATCTCCCCCTTTTAATCTCTGTGTTCCGTGACCACACATTCAGCACTACTACAGTTAACACTAAGCCTGCTGGTTGGATTTATTTTTATCCCCATCCACAATTTCCCTCTCTTTTATTTTATTCTTTCCCTCCGTTTTTAGACTATTGATATGTCTCTGTTTCTCTGTCTTTCACGTAATACCTTATTTCACGTCGTAAGTCTTTCTGCACCCCATAATATTACATTTTGTCTATGCATCTCTTCTGTATCCCTCCTTTCTTCTTTCTTCCTTTCTCCTCCTAGCAGAAGGTTCTGCATTCTCATCTCTTGTCCCTCCCTCCCCACTTTTTGTCCTTCAGGCAGCAGTCTCTTCCACATTTACCTGGAAGCAAGCTCCACTGAACACAGTTGGGGCTTCCTTTGAAGTAACCATGTGGAGGGATTGCGTTGACAATCCCATTGTTTTTATTCCTTAGTTCCTGTTGCTCTACCTCTTTCATCTTGTTGCTAAATTCTGTAACAGCAGCACACACAAGGAATTCATTCCCCTCACAGTTCACCCAGTGAAAGAACCACTGGTATAGATCTACTGTGCATCTTTGGTGACTTTAGCATGTTAGGTTGGATCTGGACTTAGTTATATATATATAGCTGGCCTATTAAAATCAATGGGACTTAAGTCAGTCATGACTGCCACTCATTTGAGTGGATCTATTGTCAGTATGGCTAAGCCTTAAAGTGCACATGATGCTAAATGCACAGGATGCAAGCAACATTTCTTTTATTTAACTTGCAGTTAGGTACGTGAGGTCCTGTTTTGGACTGAGGGCCCACTATATATAGGAAGGGACTTAAACCTTCCCTGCTCTGATACCCCACGCTGATGTGAATGTATGGGGCAAATGAAAGAAAAACACATTTGTAACAATGGTACCCTCCACCCTTTTTAGCCCATGTATGTGGTGGACAAATTAGCAGGAAATGTATCATTATGTGGTGGGCTTGATCCTGGTTGCACTCCAGTCACTTCCTTACAGGTAAAAAAAGGGAATATAGTTTATAAAAACAAATAATGTAGCACGACCTAATAATAATGCTTTGCTTTGCTCCCTCCTTCCTTCCTTCCTTCCTTCCTTCCTTCCTTCCTTCCTTCCTTCCTTCCTTCCTTCCTTCCTTCCTTCCTTCCTTCCTTCTGTCTGTTTTGTGTGTGTGCATTTAAAGTCTTAAATGCATCTGTCAAATGAGGCAGTAAAAACAGCACACAAATCACAAATCATAAAACAACAAACAAATAACAGAGGAGTTGACATCAACAATAATAAATAACAGATAAATTAACCAGACTATCAGTCTCTCACATCAAGATATTTTCATAATCAGACTATGATATTTTCCCATAGGGATTCATGCTGACCTTGGGAAGGATATATTCTGCTGATTACCATTTACCTATATGATAAATTGATGCCAGGTTTCATAGAAGGTCTTGTGGCCTTGGGCATGCTTTGTCAGCTTAACTTGCTGGGTCATATTTTTTATCATTAACACTCCCAAATTTTTCCATGATTTAATGGGGTATTTGATACTACTGATCATGGCATCCTAAGCAACCTTTCTATGACTGAGTCTACACAGGTTAAATAATGTGTCTTGACTTTGATCCCAGTCCAGTTGGAATATATGATGTCCCTCTCCTTCCAATGTCAAAACACTTATTTTCAATGCCTGAGAGCTTTAAGGAGATTTAGGGAAGGAGGGAAGGAAGGAAGGAAGGAAGGAATAATTGCTGTTCTGGATTTCTTATCATTGCCATTCTGGTAGGCAAGTCACACTTTCCCAACCTCAGAAGAAGGCAATGGCAAAGGCCCCTCTGAATAAATCTTGCCAAGAAAACCCTGTGATAGGTTCACCTTAGGGTTATCATAAGTTGGAAATGACTTGAAGGCACATGGTAATTAATTTGGGAAACAGTTTTATTGTTTGACCCCTGAATTGGTAATAGGATAGAGGCTGAATCTACATAGGATAACTAAGCATACCTACCTCAGTCCCAATCCTGTTGAAACACATGACTTTCCTCTCGTTCTGGTACGAAAACACGGAGGGCTGTAAATTTTTTTTTAAAAAAATCATTTTACTTCTCTGTTTTGGGAAAGAACTGTTTTTTTAAAATGTGTGGTTTGACCCTTGAATTGGGATTGTGGTGGAATTGGGGGTGCATGGAGAGTGGGTCCATGTTGGTGGCTAGTCACCTAGATCAGGTAGTCACCTAGGTCACTTTATTGTTCCCACCATGGAAGGGTAGCTCCCTTGCTTGTGTCAGGATTCTGAAAAGCCAATGTCACTTTTTTTGTTTTGTTTTGGTGTTTGTATGCAGACCTTCACATACATACCATTGCACACATTTGCAGGTTGGCATTTTACCTCCCCTGCTTTACCAGCTTCACTTTATAGAAGCGCAGGTAGGCAATCAGAATGACAAGCAAACAGAGAAAGGCTATTTGATTAAGTGAATATAAAATATGTAAATATGTGCATGTGTTGCTGGAATTCCCACCCTCCAAAAACCCCTCACAACTGCTGTGGTTGTGTGACAGGATAGAAGCCTATATTGTGAACATGTGCACACAATAGAAACACCACCTTGCAATGATGAGGCTACATCATGGGGGTACTGTGCGGCTTTCCAAACTGTTTTCAGTTTGGGTTAAAATACGTGTGTATGGCAGTAAAGGGAACAAAGCAGGGCAGCAATAATACTCAGTGGAACTGGGATAGAACCCTCACATAGCGCTATTATTCCACTTTCAATGTCCTGTGGAATTCTGGAGTTTGTAGTTTACTGGGGCCAAACTGCTCTCTGGCTGAGTATTCTTAAATGCCCTTCCTTAAATTACAAAATCCCAGGATTCCATAGGATGTTGAAAGCAGAATAATAGCACTATAGCAGTGTAGTGCAGAAACGGCCATAGACTCAGCCCAGGATGAGACTGGGGCATTGTTTTTTTAAAACTGCCCAAGTCCTTCTCAGAGGGCTGCACTCAGAAAGTTGTGGTGATGGATTCCTGTTCAATACCCTCGCTATTGACCTGCAGTGAGTCTCAGAGCTCAGTTCTGTCCCCCATGCTGTTTAAGATCTAGACAAAACCTCTGAGAGAGGTTATCCAGAGTTTTTTGAGGTTTGGGATCATCAACATGTTGATAACACCTTGCTGTATCTCTGCTTCCCATCTAACTCCAAGGAAACTTTTTAGTACTAAACCATTATCTGATGTAAGATAATCTGCTGGATGAAGGTGAACACATTGAGGTTTAATTCAGACAAGGCAAGTCAAAGAACAGGGATTCAGCTTGTACCATATGGAGTTAACACTCCCTTTGAAATCTCAGATTCAAAGATGTGGGTATTCCTGGACTCAGCTCTGAGCCTTGATGCACAGACTTCATCAGTGGCCAAGAGTGCATTTGCAGTTAAAACTTATGAGTCTACTGATCCCATTCTTCTTGTACATATCAGATCTTGCTACAGTGACACATGAGTCGATTACATTCCATTAGGATTACTATAACACACTGTACGTATCACTGTAATTGGAAATTGTTTGGACTCTTCAGTGGGTCCAAAATGGCATAACTAAAGTGCTGACCAGGGCTGGTTACAAGAAACCTGTAACATATGACCTATAACACATCAGCACTTCCCTGGCTACCAGTCCTTTTTGGGTACAATTCAAAGTGCTGTTTATGACCTATGAGGCTCTATACTGCTTGTGTCCAGATATTTTGAAAGTCTGTGGCTCTTTATATGGGCCTGCCGAAGTCTTAAGATCCTCAGCAGAAGTCTTTCTCTTCATCCTACTATTGTTACAGACCCATCTGGGGAGAATGCGAGAGGGCCTTCTAGGTAGCTGCTCCCAGGCTGTGAAATTCTCTTCTACAGAAGGGTGGGCTCTACTTCCTCTGGCATGCAAAGACTTTTTATTTAACATGCATTTGGTGATTAAAGTATTTGTGTTATCACCTACCAGCTCAAAAGGGCTATTGAGGTAATGAATAAATAAAAACCAATTAAAACAGTTCAAAGAAAAAACATTTTAAAGACACATTAAAATACTTTAAAAATTCCTGAAAGCAGTCTAAAAACTGAAAATCCAGTTTTAAAACAGTTGTAACAGCAACTTCAGCTCTGAGTGCCATGCAGAACAGCACTGTTTTGCTGCCTGCTAAAAGCTTAAAAGAGAGGGGGCCAGGAAGTCCTTAGGTAAGCAGTTCCACAGTTGAGGCACAGCTACAAAGAGAGCCCTGTTATGTGCATCCACAAACTTAACTTTACAAGGGCCGTTTTCGCACCTTATCTTGATAGTGCAATGAACTAGAGTGCTCATGATATTGCCAATATCGCAAGAGGCCCAGTAGAGAGCCCCTTGCAGTCTGCACACGGTAGGGCATTCGCGAGAGAGCACCAGTCCCCGCCCGATGCCTTGTCCGCATGTCGGCGTCCTGGGCCACGCCCAGGTCCCGCCCTGTCCCCGCCCCATCGCTCCTGATTGGTCGGTGGTTTTTCTTTTTTTTATTGTTTCATTGACTATTGTGCTAACGCTAGCACGATAGATCCTGCCAACAGGCTGTTTCGTTTGGTAACGAGCTAACATGCTAACGATAGTGCCAGTGTTTTGTTTTTTTTTAAAAAAACACAGTCCACCGGACCCCAGGGGCTGCTGTCATCTCGAGTGTGAGTGGCGACACAGCCCCGGGGTGGTCTCTTGCGGTGACGAGTCATGCAGTATTCCCTGCTGCGATGGGGGCAGTGGCCGGCCTGCTGCTGGGTGGAGTGTCCCCTGAGAGTTACTGCATGAGGGACAGGCAGCAGGGACTGCCCACACCCTGCCCACTCCCGGGTCCTTCCCGGAAGCACACCGGACGACAGCTCCGCAGGCCCTCTGGTTGCGCGACCGATGCGTGAAAGGGAGGTTATTTTCGCCCTTCAGGCGAAAATAAGAAAACGCGCTATCAGCACTATCTGTGGCCATGATAGCACCTGGTTTGCCAGAACGTCATGCAGTATGGCGGCTGGTGAAGGGGGGAGGGAGCGTGCCTAATACGCCTTAAAAATGCCATGTGAAAAGGGCCAAGGTCTTGGAACACACATCAGGCACACTTCAGGGCCTCTTCTGAAGATCTCAAATTTCTGGCAGGCTCATAGGAAGGAGGCCAGACTTTCAGATATCCTGGCCCCAGGTTGTTTAGGGCTGTCTAGGTTACCTTGAATTGAGCTCAGAAGCAGATTGGAAGTCAGTCTAGTTCTTGCAAGACTGGTGTTATATAGTCTCTACAATGTACGTCTGAAACTAGGCTGGTTGCTGGATTTTGCACTAGCTGCAGCTTCTGAACACTTGTCAAGAGGAGCCCCAGGTAGAGTGCCTCACAGGAGACTAATTGGAAGGTAACTAAGACATGAACCACCATGACCATATTTGTCTTCCTCAGGAAAGGGTGCACTTGGCACACCAGCCAAGATTGGGCAAAGGCACTACTGGCCATTGCAGTAACCTGACTTTCCAGGAGCAGAGCTGGGTCAGACAGCGCCCTCAAGTGACAAACCTGACCTTTCAGACGGAGTGCAACCCCATCCAGATCAGGCTGCGAGGCCCGGTTTTGCTACTGACCAGCAGCACTTTTGTCTTGTGGGGATTAAGCCTCAATCTGTTCTTGGAGTCCATGGGCTGTTCTTTTCTTCTTATTGTTATTTAAAATATATTTTTATATTCTTTTCAACTGATGGTGTTTTAACAGGATCGCTTATTTAATTGGTTTTTAAAACTTTTTCATCATTTGGTTTTAAGCTGCACTTAAATCTGTGTTATAAATTGCTAGCTCGCATGTCAGTAGAATTTCAGCTAAACTAAACTATAATAAACTACAGAAATAATTAGAAATATTCAAAATCAAGTTCCTAATAGGACACAATACATAAAATGGTTTCACCTTGGTAGTCACAGTTTGCTCAGGGTGTAGTTTTGTACCCACCTTCCTACATTTTGGTAGCAGGTACAAAATTGCTCTGTTAGTCACAGACATTATCATTATCTCCTTACCCTCCAATGGCTTACTTGGGACAAAAATAACCTTAAAAAATATATAATTGTACCACAGGTAGTTATCAACAGTTCAGCTGAAGTATGTGAAGCAACATGGCAGCCTTTGTACTGTCTAAGGCCATGTGAACATCTTTACCTCCCTGTGCTTTAGAAATGAGCATCCCTTACTCACTCACCCACCTACTAGGACATTTAACTTCTACGAACTGAAGAATGACAATGTTAGCAACTCCCACTGAAAACATTTCAAATGTTTCAAGCAGCGACAATATTTTTCTAGACAGGACAAGTCTAACCCTGTCATTAGGCAGAATGAGACGGCTGTTTTCAGGTGGCAGATTCCAAGTCTGCGATGTGGACAGAGCTGTGTATGCCGTTCCACGTGCTCTGCACTCTCCTTACCCACCCCGTAACTTCTATTCTGCTCCATTCAGCTGAAGACAAGGACACTGTGCCCCTTCACACTATACAATTGTAGAACTATTATTCCACTTTAGCTGCCATGGCAACATCCCGTGGAAATGTGGGGTTTGTTGCTTGGTGAGGCGACACAGTTCTCTTGCTGATGATTCTAAGAGCCTGTCCCTGAACTGCAAATCCCAGAATTCCACAGGACAGCACCACAGCTGTTAAAGTGGAATCATAATGGTCTAAGGGCGTAGTGTGAAAGGCAAGACTCAATTGCTAGTCTCGTCATATTTTACACATGGAGGTACTATGTGCTCCTTTGTTTTAAGCCACAAAATACTTTAGACTGTCTCTGGAAACCAGGGAATGTGGACTGCCGCTGGTAAATAGTAGAAGACAGCCGGACTATATGTAACAGTGGCTCTTGGGCCTGATTATATCTTGACCTTTAGTTCTTAGACCCACCTACAATTAAGCCCTAATACTGTACAGTTTAATTCAGTTCAATTTAATTTTTTGAGACTCTCTCCCTTCAATACACACAGTATCTATCTGGCCATTAGTTTGGCAAAAGATGTGCCATTATCTTCACTGACTTTCTTATTTGTCTTGAAGCTTTTCCGCATATTTTTGCTGAAAGCATTTGCCTGTTAGCTTTGCTCCCCCCACATACATGCAAAGAGGTATATGTTGCCCTTAAATAAACATGATTATACCCTACGTGAAACTACAGTTTTCTTCAAATGGTAAAAATAAAGCATCCAAAATGCTGAGGCTTAAATTAGATGTGGGTTGCCCAACAATTTAACTTCTAATTGCCTTGTGGTTCTTCCTCAGCTAGAAACTGACGCTGTTGATTTATGACCCAGGGAATATGCATTTGTGTGTAGGGAGAGTCATGAACAGAGTGGGGCTAAAGTGTGTACTGGCTGCTGGAATTATGGATGATCTGTGAAGGTTAACTACCATCAGCACGTTTAATGTGAGAGTCATGTGCATATTTCCCCCCTTGGGAATAGGTTTGAATGAGCATAGTGAGACTTACTTTTTGGGTGAATATCTTTCATGCCTCATAAGTCCTATGTGTCGGATTCCTTTTTAACTTAGATACTTGTGTTAACACAGGAAGGACAACAGTGAAACCTGCTACTAGTTATTCTCCTCCCCCACTTTCCCAGCCTCCAGACACTTTCATTGGTTTCTGGGAAAATGTGAATCCCTCTCTCCACAGCTAAACTATCAGTTCCTGAGGACTGATGCCTTCTGTTTGTAATGCTTTTGCTCTCCTGTGGAGTTACTTTTCAGCTGTTGTCTTTAAGAAGGACACATCAGTGCTAAGCCCCCCTCCCCTTCAAATCAAAGCAACAGATGGTAGTAAACTTCCTCTCCCCTTTAATAGTCTCTATTGGTTACATCATGTGTGGAGAATCTTTTATCATCCAGTTGTTTCTGACTCCCAGCCAGCATAATGAATGATAAAGAATTATAGGAGTTGTGACCCAAATAATCTGTTCCTTCATTACATGATTATTAGGCTACCCCGTGGCAGGGTTTCAAGCCATGGGGCAGCAATGATGCCAACTGAACCTCCATATGAGTATACTTGTCAGTTGCTACTGGTACCTCATCTGAGTATACTTGTCAAGAAAGTCAGTATGGTATAGTGGTTTAAGCATTGGACTATGACTCTGGGAAACCAGGGTTCAAATTTCCACTAGACCCTGGGCAAGTCATATTCTGTCAAACTCAAGGGAAGGCAAAGGCAATCCCCCTCTGAACAAATCTTGCCAGGAAAACCTCATGATAGGGTGGTGTAGGGTCACTATAGGTTAGAAGTGACTTGAAGGCACTTCTGTTTAGGTAATAAGTTCTTTGACTGCTTGCAAAAAGAGAACAAAGAGGGGGCCAACTGAGCCTTTTTTTTTTTTAAGAGAATTCCACAGCTGGAGAGCAGCCACCAGGAAGGCTGTCTTCTGAGTCCTAACCTGATGTACCTGTGATGGTAGTGGGACTGAGAGAAAGTCCTCCTCTGAAGATCTTAAAACTCAGGTAGTCTTGTATAAGGAGATATGATATTTCATATAGCCTGGACCTAAGCCATACACATTTGGATCTCTCAAGTCCCAGTCTAATGCTACAAATGTCTCTCTATAATGTATGAACTCATAATCATCCACCAACCCCAGTCTTTATGCAGAAAAAGAACAGTATTATCCTTCTTTTTAGATGTTGCCATTGAGCTAGACAGGGGGAATGCTGAAAGCTACCACACTAATTCTGTGGCAGCTACAGAAGTAACTAAACAACAGGAACAGGAAACGACTACCCAAAGCTTGCCAGCTGCCAGCAAAATTCCAACCTGCTTGAATAACTTTCTAGTCCAACTTGCTAAAAACTGTGATCTTGAGCTAAAGATAGCACATTGCAAATAACATAGGATAAAGATTGGTCTGAACTGAATGGACCCCTTGTTTTAGTTTACCGAATTTGGAATAGCTGCATGTCTTCTTTATTTATATCTTGACAGTGCAAAGTGCTGGGCATCTATGCTAAGGTGCCAGGCACCCTCAATTTTCTAAGCACAACAAGAGACCAGAAGACCCTTGATAGTAGGTTGCTTTTCTTTTGGTGTGCACAGTATATTTAGGGATACATTGAAATGAGAGGCTATAGATGAAATAAAGACTTAGCATCCTTCCTTAATGCTGAGCACATACACCACTGGCAGGCTAGGGTGCTAGGTTAAGCTCAAGCCCTAAGTGGCATTCATGCCTTCTAGACATTAGTGCTTGAAGAACCAACCTTTACTTCGTAGTGTTTTCCCAACCAGGAAGGCATTAGTCACATCCCATTTGTGCTAACAAGAAACGTTAAGTGCCTAGGTTTACCATAGATTTTGATACACTAACATCATACTTTTTTCTGGTGTGGCTTTCTCACACTTTAATGCTGCCTATTCTTTTCACTGTCCCTCTTCCACAGTTCTGCAGTCCCACCGTACCCTAGTGCAAATATTTGTGCATCTGTACCAAAATGTGCGCGCATTTCTACATTAGCCTTGGCCACTTCCAGATTTAACTGGATCTCCACACGTCACCTGATTTTTCTTTCTGTTATGTTTCAGGGCCTGAATCCAGTTTATAGGTGGATAAGGAAACTCCTATTGCAATCATGCTTGAACACTTGGTCCCATTTTGAGTTGTTGCAAGACTGCTTTCCACTCTCAGTGCTGATCTACACCATTTCTGGCCTTATTTATAGGTTGTTCTTTGATTTTATGTGCTTCCTACCACCAACCAAGTGCACCTGGATATTTGTTGGTGGTCTCATATCTTCTTAGTGTGCACAGTTTAAAGTGATGTAATGGGTGATATCTAGTAATACCATGAAAAAACAGAGTTTTTGGGTTACTACTGTGATACTCTGCCCAAGAATGAAGTTCAGGATCTTAGAAGTGTGTGTGTGTGTGTGTGTTACAGGTTCCCCTTGTTTCTATATTTATCTGCTTCAGTGATGAACAGAAATAACTTGCATGGACATCCCAGGAGGTTTATTAAGGTTTGCTCAGATTAGAAACCTCTCCAGACCTTAACATTAAGGTTCCAGTGGGAAGGTGAAGAAGTTTGCCTCTCTGCCCCATGCATTGCATTTCCAGTAAGAATCCCACCCAAGATAACAGTAGTTATTTTGGGGTAGTGGGGTTGTGTGAAGAGATACATAGCTCCATGCTGTAGAATATGAATTAGTTTAGCTGCAAACCAAAGGAGGCAATCCTTCACTAAGTTTTGGGCAGAAAACAGAATTTTCTGTAGAAGAAACAGCACAGCGCAGAAATGTTATCTTCTGTACAGCATTCCTCCAGGGCGTCTCCTGGATGTCCTGCTTACTGCTTGATGTTCCCAGCAAAGGGGAACATATTAAACATGTGTGTCCCATGTGCCTGCTCAGCCCAGGAATCTGGGGAGCTTCTAGTAGCAATGGGGAAGAAGAGGATAATGCAACTGGGGAGGCCATATCTGCCAGTAGCTAAAACAAAGAAGGTTTGTGGGTTGAGGTGAGGGAGAGGCAAAGGGATTGCTCCTCCTCCAGCAATCCAATAGTATCAGCTTTACATGATAGTTGTAAGTGTTCATTTTCTTATTTCTTTGCCAAATTTTACCACATTACCACTTGCCACATTCACAAGATGGATTCTTTTTGTCCACAAATGTCACCTCTGCATAGGAAAAAATGCTTTGAAATCTGTATGTCATTCCTATGTGATATTCATTTGTGGGATAATGAGATGTATGTATATTTTTCCACACACAATGGCCTATGCATAATATATATTTTCCAACAACAGTAGGGAGAATTCATTTTGTTTAGAACAGTCCTATATAACTTGCAGTCCCAGTCATTTTGGGGCATCAAACGAAGAATGCTGAACTGCCTTTTTAGCATTTTATACAGTTTCCATCTTCTTCTTGGGATGCCTCATTGCATTTAAGCCCCCAACACCACATTTATTGTTTGAATCTAATGCCTGGCTTATTAAGAAAATAAAATTTAAAATCAAAAATATGTTACTGCCTGGTTTTAATTAGTCTTTTGTGGGGAAAAAAGTCTGCAAGTCCCTCCTGTAAAGTTAAAGGGACTGAATTGGACAGTTCAAAATTAAAATGATCTGAAAACATAATCTTCTCAAATCCCAAGGCAGGTCATTAGACATTTTCATATCGTTTAACTTTGCTAATAAACTAGAATTTAATGGTCTTTTCTGACAAGAAAGAAGACTTAACCATAGGAAAAAAAGAAGATTGTTCTCACCAGTGAACAGGAAAAATTAATGAATAAAAAAAAAGTTTATATTAATGCAATTAAGCCTTCTATAGAATCAGCATAAATTCTAATGTAATAATTAGACTCTCTGGAGCAGAATATCAAGCAAAGAGGATAGGGCAGAATGCTTATTGAAATATAAAACCAAATCCTTCTTCTGTGTTACATGACGTTTCTGGAATCCATGGCCTTGTACCAAGCTGGCAGGGCATAAAGATTTGCCTCTGTACATCTCTTTGTCTTCCCCTTGTTCATGTTATAATTGACCTTTTGCTGGACTCTGCCCACTTAGCCAATTAGTGGTCAGACCTCTGGGGTGTCCAGATAGTATCCAGTTGAGTTCTGCCACTGGGAGAAAAGGACAATGTCATTCTCCTGGATTTCCAGTGAGTATGCTAAATGTACTCCCATGAATTCTGGAGATGAGGAAGGACAATGTCTAACTTTTCCTCCTGACTGTGGAAGTATAGTTTGGATGCTTCCTGAGTGCCCCTGACCTTTCCAGCCTTTTTTACACCTGAGGGCATGCTCAGGTGTAGAAAAGGCCTGTTGCGCTTGTGATGTGTGTTGTTGCATGAAGGTATGAGGATGGGAATCTTCTTAATGAAATATGCAAGTACATAGCCACCTTATCCCAGCCTTTGTCTTTTGTTGTTGTAGCTGTTGTTCATTGCAGAGGTTGTTATTCTATTTCACCTGTTACAGTAATCAACCTCTCTACCAGTCTCATGATTTTTTGAAAGGCCATTTTGTGGTAGGTAGAGAGTGAAGGTGATCATCAAGCTATGTCCGATTCATGAATCTTGATAGCATGTTTCTGGCTCTGGAACATAGCTTTGCTCTTTTCCATAGCTTTGCCCTTTTCCTCTCCCCATTCTCCATTGGCCATTGAATGGCCACTCAGTAGGGGTCTCACAGCAAAACCATGAGTCCTGCAGCTTGTGAGTGAGGAGTTGTTTCAGAGTTCTACCTATGGAACTCTTGTGTTAAGTTGGTCAACCTAGGTTTTTGGTCATTGAATACCTGAAAAAGCACATATGTTAACTTAACTGTGGGTTACGCCAGCATATGCCACTGTGTCATCAGCGTCCATGTGTCATCTGGTCCATGATGAGAATGTTTGGGGAAGGGAGGGGGAATATTTGACCATCCAGATATCTTGATCTAAAATTCCAATAAGCCTCATCCAACAGAGATTAATACTACTACTGATAATAATGATAATGATAATAATAATAATAGTAATTTTATTTTTTACCTGCCTCTTCCCAAGGCTCGAGATAGGGTACAACATAGATTAAAATACATTATATAGCCAAAAACACATCAAATCATTTAAACACATAAATCTAGATTAACCAATTTAAATTTTTTGCAATATTAATTAAAAATTCATAGTTTAAATTCGACTGGGCAGGTCTACTGGAAGAGCTATGTAACACTTTTTAACTTTCAGACAACATGTTTAACTGTCAAATCTCTTCTGGCAGGTCATTCCACAGTCTGGGGCAGCTGCTTGCCAGCCTGAGAACTCATGATTAAAGAATGGGATGAAATATTTCAATAATAATGGCTGGAATTCCACAGGGAGTACTTAGTTACAAATGCATAACTAAGTAGCATCTCCTGGCCCAACCCTGCCTCCCCCCAACTATTTTACTGGGCATCAGCCACACAAAAGGAGGTCTATTCTGTCGGCACTTGGTGGGGTGGCTGGATGACATTTCCACATGCCACCACCAGTCAGTGGGGTTGTGATATGGAAGTCCAAAAAGTGGTCCTTCTTGTGATTGTCACAGCTTTGCTGAATGGAAATGTTATCCACTGATTACCAGCAGAATGGACCTCCTTCTATCTGTGTAGCTGATGCCTGCTGAGGTAGGTTTGCGGAGGCCAGTTACAACTGTTGCAGTAGTGCCACTATTGTGACTTACATACGGTTCTTACATACGGGACTTACATATGCATCAGTTATGGATGCATAACTTTAGGTTATGTATCCATGTGATACTGAATTCTGGCCTAAATAAATAAAAATGGCCATAATTCTGTTGCAAACTCCTGGAGTTAACCTAGATTTATGCATTCATAACCGTGCAGTATTCACAATCCCTATATTGCCCTTAGTTTAGGGGAGACTAGGGCATGTGAAAGTCCTCCAATCCTCATTTACCAGGAAGCAGCCATTGTGATCAATGGGGTCTGTTCCACTGTAGCCTGGGAAGCACGAGGTTGATATTCACATTCCTCCTGATGTAAGCGACCAATGATATGAGAGGAAATGCTGACAGAGATGCCACTTCTGTCTGTCATAACCATCTTTTCAGCTCACTGCTTACAAAACATTGCCCAGTTAGGCTGTTACATTTGTTTTATCCAAAGGGACTCTATTATAATGAGAAGCCAATACATTTGTATGTATTTGCATGGGGACAGGAGAAAAAGATTTTTACATGCATGTTGTATAACACACATTTCTGTCAGGTTTAAGAATGAGATGAAGAAGGAACAATCAGTATCTTAACAGTTTGATATTTTGGATGCAAACTATGCATGTTTATCAAGACAGAAGTAGGATTGAGTTCAATCAGGTTTACTCCCACACAAGCATACACGGGATTGCAGCCTCAGACTAACAGAAAATTAGTCATTAGCATTCCCGAGTAGTCCTGGACAAGACCTAGCAAAATACCTTCATTAATGTTAATAGTGCAGTTAGGTAAGTATTAAAATTGCAATCACAACCCTCAAGCAGTTATTAACTTCTTTCATCATGAACTCATGTGGGCAAGGAAGAAAAAGGAACATGGAAACTCTTGTATAATAGAATGTTACCTTCTTCCTGGAAAAAACCAAACCAAACAAGACTCCTTTTACTTCCTTATTTTAGACTTCTGATCATAAAAGGTCATGTGTGAGCAGATAGAGCAAGAAGAGATGCTGCAAGAGGCAACATGTCCAAGGTGGGTAGGTGGGTGGGTATAGATCTGCAATCATAATGTTTACCCTCTTCATTATCATGCTGGATCTATTCCACCATTCAGCTTAGCCAACTTGATGTACGTAAAGATCATCATACAGAGAACAGAATGTAACAACTGATGAACAGGTTACTCTGATCCTATTGAAATGGGGCACATTCAAGAATTAGATGAGCCTAAGTTCTACAGAGATCAAAAGGTTTATCCTTTTTATTTATTTTTTTGGTAATGCTTTCCAAACTTTCTTTAAGTTAGTGTCTGGAAAGATGTCTTAAAATGGGAATTTCTGACAACTTTGTCTTCTTTAGAGAGGAAAGTCTTATGATCAAATTCACTGATAATTGGAAACTTTTCTCCCCCTCACTTTTTCTTTTCTCCCCTAGTTTTTAGCTGCACATGTCTTCTTCTCATAATCAAGGGAATTTCTCAAATGTTGTGGCATTTTGAATCTTTTTAGCTTTTTGACCTACTGAACCCACTCTGTCTGTACTTAAATGACACAGCTTAACACTGACCCTTAAGCCAAAACTGACAACAAAGATGGTGGTCATCAACTCAAAGATTAGCTTTTTCAGAAAGATTTGCAATTATAACCATTTGTATTTTTTTAAAAAAAAACAAAAAACAAAAAACAAAACAGGCCATCGGTAGTCATTTTTGAATATTTGTAGTGCTTAAGTTCTCTACTGCAAGGAGAGCTTCACATATAATAGCAGGTATCTCTCATTGGTAGATGTAGCCACTGCATAGCTGTGTTTTTTGTTTGTTGTTTTAATAGTTTTTTAAAAAACTAGTTTTGATTTCAGTGATAGTTTAATTGTATTTTTAACTTTCGTATATCTGTTTTAACTGTTGTTAACTACCTTAAGTCCCAGAGTGGGGAAAAGGCAGGATGATGATGATGATGATGACGATGACAATAATAATACTTCTGCTGATGTACGTCCTCCCCAAACCGACCTCTTAAACCAGGCAGTGCCTCAATCAAATGCCTTCTGGTGCTGCAGATTAGAGCACTAGAAAATAACAACTGCAGCACTCTCCCAGTCATGGGGCATCATGAGACAGGCATCTGGAGGCCCTGTCACAGCTGCTTACTTAACAAGTAGGTTTTGGGAGTCACATTCAGTCACTGATAACTGTAAATAGGAACACCCAAAGTTACAAGAGTCCAGCTTATGGTCTCATAAACATTGAACAGGATGCCAGCCATTATGTTATGCCAGTCATTTTGCTAGAGGGAATTAAGCAGAAACAAGATCTCCTTTCTTTTTTAAAAAAGTTGCAAATAGTGAACCAGTTGAAGCCAGTAAAAGCACTCCTGTGTCTACTGCTGGTGCTGACACTTCCATAGAAACTGCTGGTTCCAAGAACATCCCCAGTCTTTCATCTTGTTTGTCCTCATCTGCTCCAAAATTGCTTTCAGATATCTGATTTGGTTTCTGCCATATGTTTAGATTGGAAGAAAGGTAAACATGAGTGTTATCCACAACCTGAAGATGCTGCAACCATTCAATCATATCATGTTGATGCTAAGGAGCACCATAGGGGACAAGCTTCTTAATCCAGACAATGGGCATAAGCATGAATATTTAAGTCGTTGAGGAACCATATTACAGGAGGAAGGGCTTCAGTGTATTTATTTATTTATTTAATTTATATCTTGCCTTTCCCCCAAATAGGATCCAAGGCAGCTAGTAATTTACTACATGCACCTTGATGGCTTTTACCATGGATTAGTATAACAATTGTCTTGATGGAGTCTGTTAGTACTAGTTGGATTCTGTCATCTGACAGATTAATTCCTATCCATATTTGTATCATTTTTTTATATTAATATGTATTTTTATTTGGAATTTGTTGTTCTTATGCTGGTCTATGCCTGTAATAAAATAATATCTATCTATTACTAATGTATGCAACATCATTTTTCTCAGTGGTATATTTACAGCACTTGATTCAACACAGGCATCTGGGGGGGGGGAATGGAGAGCATCAAGCTTGTTGTGCAAACACATTTATGAAATGCAGAAGAAGGTGTGTATTTTTCACAAGCCATTCAGTTCCAAGCGACTCCATCAAGTCAGGCAAGCAAGCTTTGGAGAAACCTTTTGTGAAAGAAACTATCTGCCGTTCTAATGTCTACTTTTATTTCCACTTTTAGTATTGTTGCATAACACTGCTGAGCTTCAAATATAATATTTCTTTTTAATCCTCATTTTTAAATTTTGTAAGCCTTTTTTCTTTTTCATTTTTTTTAAAGTCAGATTTAACTAATAATAACAACCACTGAGATTGATAACCACATTTTCTGTTTCCTTTTTCTGGTGGTCACTGTGCATTCTTTGGCTTCTCATTAGACTGTTGGGGGAGGGAGCAGATTACCCTTATAATGATTATTCTTAATATTTCTACTCCTTTGTGTGGATTGATACTTCTCAGTTTTGCAGTGGCTCGATTTGGCTACAATCTTGCTAGCACTCCACAGATGAATTGGAAGGAATGTTAATATAATGATTTGGCGATGATGATGGTGATGGTTGAGTCTCATAAGAATGTAAGGAAAGGATTAAAAATAAATGGAAATATACAAATTGTTATGTTCGTAAGCCAACAGAATGAGGTGAAGGTCTTTATTAAAATACATTCTCTTTTCCTTGCTATCTGAGGTATTTTGTTGCATCTTGGAAACTCCGTGTAATTTTGAAGGCTATTCCAAGTTACTTTATTGTTGCAAATCATTGGGAAGCCTATGCTAGAAAGAAAGGAGGCTTAGGAAGAAAACTCAATTGCTTGCAGAATTCCAAATGGTTACAGAAAAGATGTGGTTTTGTTTGTGAAATGATCCTACTGTCTCTTATCACACACTGTGTTTGTAGAAACAGCAAGGGGCAAATCTTCTAGGTTATTGTAAGCTTAAATTTGTTTTCTGACTTGCTACAGCCTTTAAAACAGTGGGTTTTTTCCCCCTCCAAATGGCCATGATGAAAGTTAGAAATCA
Source organism: Cyclura pinguis (assembly GCA_030412105.1). NCBI lineage: Eukaryota > Metazoa > Chordata > Lepidosauria > Squamata > Iguanidae > Cyclura > Cyclura pinguis. Next base: position 97,996,177 of record CM059601.1, read on the forward strand.
TTTCAGTTTTCCAAAGCCAGCAACGATTGTATTAACTCTGGTTAAAGAATACTGGATGTGAAAGCATTGTGTTTGCTAAATGGACTAGGCTTTCATCTTCCAGCTGCCTTCTCCGTATACATTGTTTGTTGCTACCAAAGCAGTAAATGTTGTTTGGCTTTTGCGGAAAACTTAAGGCCTGGGAATCTTTGAAGTATTTTCTGTGATTTAATGTCACCTACTGTTCCTGTCAGCAAACTGAGATAAACCTGATGGACTCAAGGTGTCTGGTCTAATTCCTTTACTGACACATTGTCTTGTCTTCAAATACTTGTGTAAATGAATGTGTTCAGAGAGTAATGCGTCAGTAACAGCCTTCCAGATAAAGGTCGTTGTTTATGTACCGATTCCTTGCTTCCTATGTTCTTAACAACCTCCACATCTTACAAATTAGCACCTCAATGAGATCAAAGTTTTTTGCCCCCCTTTTCTTTCTTCAATTACTTGCCCTTATGGCGGAGTCAAAGGAGACACTCCTAAAGTCTTGGCCTGACTGAAAACTTTGTTTGGCAAAGGGCAAATGTTAAGTCTGATCCACTGATAGCAAAATAATCCCTTTATAAAGTTATGCAGATGCATTCAAAACCCAACAAGCACACCCATAGTTTTCTGCCTATTGGAAGCATTAAGAGTGAAATAAAACTTATCAGCGTTAACTATGCATCATTAAGGCTTTTGAAAAGGCAAACACAGTCATATGTTTCCAGGTAGATAGCCATGTTAGTCTGTTTCAATAAAAGCCAAAGCCTTGTGACATCTTAAAACTCAGTATGTTTTATTATGCTATTGGCTTTCACAGACTAGTGCCCATTTGATGATAGGCATGAAGGAGTATCTCAGCTGACCAAGCATGAGTGTAGTACAGCAATGGAGGTACAAATTCATGCAACTGATGAAGTCGACCTTACTCCATAAAATATTAGGCTGTAGTAACGTACTACAGTGGACCTTACATATATGCAACCTCTTGATCCGTGAATTCCCGCGATTGTGCAGCATTGCATCCTATACCTAAAATGGTGATAATATGAACATGGACTTGCTGAAGCATCTGTGTGTGCATTGCCACCATGGGGCACAAGCATTTACTTTTTTCGTCATAGGCAGGTGTCCTAGAATGGAGCCCTTGTAGATACAGAAGGTCCACTGTACATATCTTTAAGATGCCATGAAAACAGTAGTTTTTTCATTTTTATATATTACAGTAAACATCACAGACACCTGTTTTCCTGATATCAGAAAACTCAGAGAAACTGCAGTATATGTTGATAGATTTGTGATATCACCTCTATCTTCAACAATGTGTATTGAATTTATCCTTGAAATTCTGTGTAATACTTCATGTAACTAATGATATGGGCTGCAGTTCACAGAAACTCATACTACAATAAACATTAATTCTTAAGGTGCCACAGCACTCTCCATTGTTTTTGCCCTGACAGACTAATATAGCTTCTCCTTTGCTAATTCTGATTGTCCCTGGTGTATGTGAAAAGAAAAGGAGTTTCTTAGGAAAAGAACCAAATATTTGGCTCAGAAAAAAAGGGTGACCACACTTTCCAGGTGGATCAATCAAATCAAGGAAGTCATGACCATGAGTTTTCAAGACATGAGCAAGACAGTAGATGAGGGGGGGAACCACACCTCTCTTTCATAGGGTTGCCATAAGTTGAAATCAACTTGATGGCAAATGACAACAACAGACAGTATTTGGCTAGTTTGGGACAGTCACAAAATTAATCTGAGATTGGCAGCATCCACTGAAAATTTGTAATATAACATTGGGAAAGGTTAACCTTCCCATCCCATGAATCTAACAACTTGAGCCACCAAGCACCATTCTTTCTACCCCCAAGTGCCTATGCATATTTTTTTGGAAGTGGGATACAGAGTCCGAAGTGTATTAATGCTCTTGTGAAAATATTTATTGCATATTTGAGAGACTCAGAGAAATGTGTTGGCGTCAGCGCTGTCCTGTTCCTCCTTCAATGTTAGTGCAGACCCTTTTTACATGACCAACTGCCTGTGTTTACAGTATCATTCATCATGTTTTGTGTTATAATCTATGGACAGTGCTGCCAAAGAACTTCAACCTGCCAAAAAAGTGAATGCATGTGTGTAATTTTAACTTTCTCCTCATGCTTGTTGGCAGTAGGCTCCCAAATGCTTTATTCAGTAAACAGCTTAAAAACCAGACAGGACAGTGGTTTAACACACACAGCTTTTTTACTATGTGTATGTTTTTGTTTTGGTAAGAAGCCTATGATTAAATATGAAGTTTATGAGCCATTGGCAAGCTTATGATTTAGTAAGAAGAAACCAGCAGCCTAAATGTGTTTTTCAGAAGACCTCCATTGTTACAAGTCCCTTTGTGCGGTGACAACATTCAAAAACAAATATGGATTGTGATTGTGAATCCTTGTGAAAAGTTCTTAGTTAGTTCACATGGTACACTTCTTCAATGTGCAAACAACTCCTATTAGCTAGGAAAACGTGGAATTATACTCTGCATAACCTTTAGTTCATGGTGCCACTGTCTGTTTCCATTACTACAATAGTTAGGAAACACAAGGCTTGCCCAAGTTTTTCCCACTTTGGGCAAAAGTCCAGACACCAGCCAACACATCCAATGTATAGAAGTCAACCAGTTGGCAGTTGAATGATTTCAGCACTGGCAACAGCATAGTGTGCTCTGTTGTACCTTAGGACAGGAAACTACTTTAGAGCCCTCAGAGTAGGCCATTCACACACTGCTGTCCTCCAATAGCCTGTTCCTGCTCCCAATATCTGCTGCTAATGTTGGCTTTCTTGCCTCACTATGACTTACAGTAGTGAAAGAGCTAGATGAGATCAGACATCTTTCCAGACAAAATTCTGCAGTTTTATGCACAGGTACAAATTTTGGCATATTTTACCTGCCTTGAAAATCTAATTCCAGAGATTGGAGGCCTTTTTGGGATTGCGTCGTATAAGATTTGCACACCTGACCTACAATCCTTGTGGATGAAGAACAGTCCATGAATTGTACAGACAGACAGATAGTTGTTATGTGCCATCAAGTTGGCTTTGACTTATGGTGACCCTGTGGATGAGCAATCTGCTCAACTCTTACAAGCTGAGGTCAATTGCTTTCTTGATTGATTCAATGCATTTGTAATGTAGTCTTCCTCTTTATCTGTTCCTTTCTATTTTATCAAACTTTATTGACTTTTCCAGTGACCCGTGTAATCTCATAATATGCTGAAAGCATGATAACCTCAGTTTAGTTATTTTAGCTTCTAGTGAGATATTTGGACCCAAGTATTTGTCTTTTTGGTGGTCTGATGGCCAGAGACATAGGGACATTTCATTTAAATTGATTATTTTTACCCTGTCAGCTTTATTATTTATTTGGTTTAAATACTTCCTTTTGCCTAAATGGGAATTAAAGTGGCTTAAAACAAATGTACCCTCTCTTGTAGATCAGAATCTATGGCCTTTTCCACACAACAACAGTCTTACACATTTTCCTGTCACAATCCTAGCAGCACCTCTGCCAGGATGGGAGCATATTCCCAACACTCCTCTCTGCATGCGACTGGCTGCCTGTGGGAATATGAGGGACAAGCTCCCTCCGTCTGGACTGCAGCCAGCCTTCTTCCCATGCTGAAGTGGGGTGAGAAGTGCAGAGATGCTGCTTCTGGCCCTTCTGCATGGCCAGCTGCAGTGGAAGCCTCGCACGGTCAGAAGTCATTGACAGAGTTTTTCCATCAATGATATAGCCCATGATCACACTTGCTGGTGATGTAAGAAGGGTAGGAGCATGATAAGTTGCTCTACTGGTTCCTTTCTTGATCCTAGGCCTAATGCTTCAACAATGTTTGGTTTTGCTCTGTTTTCTGCTTTTGAATTCCAGTCATCTATCTTCATTAACACATTTTGCTTTGCTGTGTGATCAATTTCTTCCTGGATGCCTACACAGAATGTCTCAATGTCTTCCTCTTCTGCCTCTGTGTTTGGAGCATCAACTTGGATTGCATTATATTCATAGGTTTTGCATGCATTCATATTAATATTAGTCAATTATACTTTGTATTACAGCTTTGTTTACAAAACACCTCACTAGTAATGCCACATTGTTTCTTTTTAGATTGTCATTTCCAAAGTAAAACACTTATTTGACTGAAAAAGTCCCCTTTCTGCCCACTTCAGTTTGCTCATACCAAGTATTGCAAAGTTTATGTATTCTTTTCTTGTTTTACAATTACTTGCTTCCTCTGATTCATGCTTCTCACACTCCGTTGTTCTGCTGTAGGTGTCCTGCAGCTCTGGACTTTCTTTTCACAGCTAAGCCTAGGAGTAGCTGGATGTCCTTTCAGCTTGAGTTGGGTTATATCATCAGACACAGTAGTATTTGTAGTTGTCCTTTGCTCTTCCCTAGGATCTGGTTGAATGTCTTCTGGCCTGGCAGTCTCATTTTCCAGCACTATCTCCTTTGGGTTGCTCATCTGAGGGTTTTCAAGGTAAAAGACATTTTAGAAGTGGTTTACTATTACCTCCTTCTTCATGTTACTAGGAAGAGTTAGCTGAAGAGCGACTGTTGGTGTCTCTGAGAGATCTTTTCCCAATGGAAATTCTACTGCTAGTGTCCAGTAGCTTCTTTTATGAAGCTTCACTGCCACCTTCTTTGGAACAATCAATTATCTTCAGTTATGGGGTTGTTACTCCCTGAAGAGGACACGTGCACCTTACTTTCGTGTCTCCTTTTTGAGCAGTCTGCTTTGCGTGACCCTTAGGAATCAAGACTCTTGATGGACTCTAGTCTCCTGGCAGGATTACTCTCTGCCTCTTTGATATATTTAAACCCGCTTACTGAATTAAGGTGTGCCTCTATGGGCAGGGGAAAGGAGGAGAGAGAGGGAGAGAGAGGAAGGCCATTTTTGCATGATGTTGAAGTCCTGTATGGGGATGGGATGGCAGTGGTCTGTGGGTCATGTTTTTGACATCATTGCAGTCCTGTTGCCATCCCATCCCCACCTGTTGTGATTGCGGGATATTTGCTTAAGCTCCCACAATTGCTCAATGCTCCTGTCCTTCCTGGCCATGTGGAAGGACAGGAAGCAAAATGGAAGTGCTTGCTTCTGCAGTGCAGTATGGGAAAGAGTCTGGCTGTGCTGTGGAAGGCAGGTGCATGTCGCTCTCACTCCCTTCCACAGGGAGCTGGTCAGGTGCAGAGTGGAGTATTCCCGTCATGTTCCCTTCCCAGAAAAGGCACTGCCAGGATTGTGACAGGAGGACAACGGGATCAGGTAAGGTGTGGAAATGGCCAAAAAAATCAACTAGTCAGTCCAATGGAGCATGAGATTTGCAATAAAAAAAATGAAAGCCATCAACACTTCTATTGTTCATGGTGACACATTTTAGACCTGCACATGGGGCTCTTCAGATTCTAGCCTGAGTAAAATTGCCTTGAACATATTAAATATTTTCTTGTGCTTTGTGACAGTCAAAAAAGAGGTACTATTAAAAAAAAAACCCACCAGATCATTCCTGTTACTAGGTTAGGAGCATTACGAAGCAGTGTTAACAATTCCATCATGATAATTCTTTCTTATCCTTTCTACAATATAATATTCCTAAAGCCTTGTCATGTCATGTTAAAATTTAATGAAGTCTACTGTCAAATTTCTAGTTATTGAGATGGAAGATGGATCTGAAATGTGTCAGAAACATTTGACTACACGTTCAGTGCAAATGCCTTTTGTAACTTGAGTTATACTGTTGTGGTCACTTCCGTGGAAGAATCATCAGTCAAAATAGCCTAGTAGGAAAGGATGTCATAGTTGGCATCCTGTTGGTGACATATGGTTTGCATAAGTGTGGCTTACACACATATATGTCTCTTTTTGAACTGGGTAGAAGGGGCTTTTCTGTAGTCCTTTGCACTCCATCCAAAACCTCCCCATAGGCAGTTGTCAAGACCCAGGAGGGGCCACTGCTGCTGCTTATTCATGGGGAAGGGAGAGAAGGGGAAGAGGAAGAAGATGTGGCTGCTCTTGGCTCAACAGAGGAAAGAAATGAGGATGGTCTCTCAGAAGGAGTGCACCCTCCAAAGTGAATACAGTTTGGCCTGCTCTTTTGTTCTTTTCTCTGTTGGATTTACCTTTACTTTTCGATTTCTCCTAGATGTATACTTGTCCATTTGTATATATGCTGCCGAAGCAAGCACATGTGTATACTTGTCCATTTGAAGAACAAGTAGAAGTAAACGCACATGAACACACACATGCACACATATGAATGTGGAGCAGACCACCCATGTATTAGCTGTTCTACAGTTGGTTTCCAAAAATCCCTGTTATGTACTTTATTATTTTTAATCTCTTGTTTGTGGTTCACAGTGTTCTGCTGTCTTCAATTTGTGGCCATTCACTAACCACTAATTGTGCTTCTGCCAGAAGCTGTCCCCATTACAGAAGCTCTTCTGGGCCACCACAATGATTGGAAAACTGGATTGTGATGGAATATTTACAGGGGTTGTCCATCTGTTGAGGAATCTAGGAATCTTAGCAGAGCTGTAAAGGCTAATGAAGAAATAATACAATGCATCAAACAGAATTGTTCTATCACATCAGGTCCAACATGGTCCAGTCTGAGCATGGGTATAATGATGCAGAGTGGTTCATATTGAGATGCAAGGTATATGTGGAAAAGCATTTCAAGGAGGTTCCTTGGTATGCTATTAAGTTGCTTACTCAAAGACTATCCTTTTCCCACCTAATTTTTTCCCTTTTCTATTGCCAGATTTTAATATCTGAACAGGACATAAAAATTATAGGCCAGCATGGTATAGTGGTTTGAGCATTGGATTACAGTTAAACAGACTGTGATTCAAATCACTGTTCATCCATGGAAACCCAATGAGTGATTTAGGGCACATGACACTCTCTCAGTCTCAGAGGAAGGCAAAGGCAAATCTCCTTTGAACAAATCCAGCCAAGAAAACCCCATGATAGGTTTGTCTTAGGGTTGCTGTAAGTTCTGACTCTTGAAGGCACACAGCAACAAAGAAAATGTATATTTGTATGGTCCTTTTAGTCTAAGATCTTTGCTTGAATGGGACTTGTAGCTTATATCCAAAAAGCTATTTTAGCTGTCATGTTTTTATTAGTTGTTCTTTAAGCAATGCACCATTGGCTAGTTCTCAAAATGCTCAAAATACTGTAACAGAGAAACAAATATGGCAGATGGTGTGTGTACCTATGAGAAAATATGTAAGTGTCTATGATGCCATTTCAGTAATCAAAGCCACAAGCCACCTTAGATCTGCAGAGAGGAATCCCATCTTGGGAGAAAGGTGGAATGTAAATTAGGTAAATAAATAAACACACAAACAATTCCAAGGTTCTCAGGAGGATCCAGCTTTAAGGATCTTTCTATAGGTTTTGAAAGAGAACAACAGGAAAATAGTTAGGTCATTTGCCTGGAATAGCTCTACATCTTTCTGCAATTAATTTCTTTCTTTCTTCTTTCGCCTACCCCCACAGAATCCATTTGTGACATCCAAAAATTGCTGCTGACATCACTGCAGTGTTTCCCTTTCTGTAGCAATAATGGAAAGACTCTCCACCTTGCAACTCTATTGGGTTGTGTGGAGTAGGAAGATGTTCTCATATCCTTCACTAATATAGGTCTACCATAGGTCTACCATAGGAAATACCTCAGAATCTCCTATCACAGCTCCTCAGGCCCCCAAAAGCTTTGCTCTGAGTATCCTGAGGGGGGCTGCAGTTTACATGATTACATAGAGTTACACAGACATAACTGTTCTGTGTTCATGATTTCTATGTAGTGACAATTGTGACACTATTGCTGCATAATCTCCCCAATCTATTTTACTGGCGTCAGCTGTGTGGGGACAAGGAGGTCCGTTGGCTAATAGAGCTGTCAGATTTCTGTCAGGTTTGTGAATGGGTTTGGGCCAGGAGAAGTTACTTAGTTAAGTGTATTTGAATAAGTAGCCAATATAGAATACTGGCCAATTCCTTTAAGGAATAAAATATGTCAACAAAACTAGTCCTACTGACTTTGTAATAAAAATACAGAAGGTGTGAACCAGCAAAATTCATGGGATACAGCTATGGCCATTTCTACCCTACACTGTTATAGTGCTATGATTCCACTTTCAACATCCTGTGGAATCGTGAGGTTTGCAGTTTAGGGAGGGGCATTTAGAAATTCTCAGTCAGAGAGCTCTTTGGCCTCAGTAAACTACAAACCCCAGAATTCCACAAGATGTTGAAAGTGGAATAATATCACTATTAACAGTGTAGGGTGGAAATGGTCTATGTTTGTGAAGCTAAAAATGATGGAGCTCATTTAAAAACTGCCTGCTTTGCTCTTTCTTTTCTTCTGTGTTTGTTTATTTGGCTTTCTTTAATTGTGTTTGATGTGTTAATGTGTCACTAAATTAAAATGCACATTTATCTTCAGTTTTAACATTGAGTGGGTAGAACATGTGACAGTGACACATTTACATGACTTTTATATAGAGTTCAGAACTTCAGAGATACCAGTTATTTGCTTCATAGCGTTTTGTTTGTGGGGTTAGTCTCTGCATAAGATGTGCTGTGTAGAACAGCGTTTATTCCTAGTAAAATTTGTATAAGGCTGATTAGATTACATAGAAGTTTCAACAACAACTATGATAGCCACACTGTACAATTTTCTATGGTTATTTAGTTTTTGAAAGTGATCTGTTTTATTGGGTAGGCTTAATGGAAAGAAAGCTGATTAAAAAACATTTGTAATAAATAAATGAATAAATGAATAAGTAGATACCTGAGTTGTAGAAAACTGACCTTGTAGATCATTATTGAAATACATCCAAACATCACCTTTTAAAAAACAAAATTATTGTGGTCTCAGTGTAATTCCCAGTCTTCTTTCAGTTCCTCCTCTACCACCTAACATGTATCACATATTTGATGAGAATTAGGAAACAAGAGGAATAAGCTATAGAGTGAAGGCTGTTTATCTGGAATAAAAATCTTAAAAAAAAACATTTTGAGAAATAAAATAAAATGTCAGTTTGAGAAATAAAATAAAATGTCAGTTTTATTAACATGCAGAAGGAGCTTTACATCTTCCTGAGCAAATAGGTGGAATATGGACGATATATTTAGCTGTTATTTCTTTTATTTCCTTGTATTTACTCTGGAAGAACTAGATATTTTTTTATTTAAATCCAAAGAAACAGACAAACAAACAAAACAAATGAGGCCTGGAATATCTGCTTTTGCCAGGCATCCAACTTTCCCCTCCGTTATGCTCTTTCGTTGTATCACAAAAGGAAATGATGACACTCAGACATATTTTAATGAGTTTTAGTTCATATGAATTCAAAAGAGTACAGAGATAACAGTGAAAGCAAAAGTACCACAGCCAATTTATGGCATTTCCAATGGCAGCCTTTGCTCACTTTAGGACAGGGGTGGACAAATGTTGAAGGCTAGTGGGCCACTGCACCTGCTCCCACAAAAAAACAAACAAACAAACAAAAATAACAACCTTTTTGGGGGCTTCAATGTCATCAAATGCCCTCTAAAAGACATGGGATATTTTCATTCTTCTTTGGGGTCTTCCTGGGCCGTTTTAGGCTCAAGAGACTCCATTTTTTTTAACTACTGGAAATGAGCTGAAATAATTTTTGGATCCCTTTCTGTTTCAAAAATGTCCTTTCCTGGGCTTGTTTCAGAGGAGGAAAAACATGGTGGAAAACATGGGGCCCCAAAAAGGAATTTGCAGACATTTGGGGTCCAAAGCATTTTTTTTTAAGTCACTTTTTTTTTTTTACCTTGGGCAGTCCACGGGGACCTCCAAACATGATGGAAACATGCTTCATCCTCCCTAGAGGCCATTTTGGGGGCATTTTGGAGCAAAATATTGGAGGTTGGGGAACCACAAAACCAGCCCTGAGTCTGCATGTGGTCCACGGGTCACTTTTTGTCCAACTTTGCGTTAGGAGATCTAAATGATTCACCCCCTTATAACCATGGTTGTGTATTCCATGATGAGCCATGGCTGCATTTAATTGTTACACTAACTTATGGTTTGGTGCTGTGTGAACAAAGTATGAGGTCACACTTATTTTTCATCTCAACTGACTTTGGTTTCTTGATATATCTAGCTCAAACACCCTGTTTAAATGTTAGTTTATTTCCTCCCACATTAGCATATCTAACAGAACAATAAAAGGGCATCTATTTGTTTGCATTTTCATTTGTCCTGGAAAAAAACCCTTAGTGAATGTTTTGAGATCTGATAGATTATTGCTTCTGGTAAAAACAGAAGGTCACAACAAATTCGTAAACTTGTTTTTTGACAAGATAGCAGTTGCAGTGTCTCACCCAAAGGCAGTACATCCAAGAGTCCTGGATATTGTGTCAGAACTCTGTAAAATTTTTGAAGATTATTAAAAAATCTTAAATTTAGGTCTCAATATGTGTGTTTTGGAAAAAAAAAAAATGAGTTGGAAAACTTTGTCCATGTGTCTGTCACATTATTTTCCATCAAATATGCTAGGGCTAATTTCTTGCAATTCAATATCTATGACATCAGTTTCAAACAATTATTTCATCTGACTTGAAGTCCAGAAGACTACCAACTGGATTAAACTAACTGAACATGAAACTTTCTTTCATGATGAAGCTGAGCAGCAGCAACCGAAATGCCATTATTGCCCAAAACCGCAAATCTTTTCCTAAGATTTTCTTCATATATACTCAGCTAAAGCTTCCATAAGAAGCTGACATAATTAAATAGAAGAATTGATTAACTGTGGAAAATGACCCCGAATTAGTCAATCTGTAGTTCTTTTTTAAGACAAAACAAAACAAGTTGAACTCATATACTCAACTTTATTGTGACACATTGCAGTTGTGCCAATTGAATCTGCATTACTATTGATGTTAATAATTGGAGGGGGCACCCCTAGAACTAGGGAGACATGAAACTAGATGTGGCTCCAGATTGCTGTTTTGTCAGTACTAATGGTACGGCTTGTCAGTTGGTGTCCTTTAAATCATCATCATCATCATCATCATCATCATCATCATCATCTTTGAATTTGGGTGAAGTGGCAGATAAAGCAGATTCCTAAACTGTCTCTACTAATTCCATTCCTTAAACATCCATTATTCATACATTCTGATAAATGGAATTAATTTAAGGGCAGGAAGGAAGCTGTTTATTCTGTCTGCAAACTCTGTTTGTAAGTACTCAGGCTAAATCAAGGAGGCTACTGAAACTTAATAACAGAAACTCTTCTTGGTTTCAATTAATGGAAGTAACCCATTTTACCACTATAACATTGCTGTGGAAACAAGTTACTCACCACTTGTGTAACTGTGAAGAATTTTTGCTGTCCATTGAGAATAATCAGCAGGGCATGGTTTCTCTGTTGTATCATCTCTTAGCTTTCTGCAAATAGCAGATGAGTGAAGCATTGAAAAAAGTATGGAAGAATGATTTATGAATGAGGATAGCAGAGGAGGATTGGGAATGATTTTGGCTAAAGCTATCAGTAAATATGGTATCAACTAGGATAAACCAATCCTCCATTCAATTACTATATAGGCAATATTTTGAGTCAGTGCATCTTAGTTACTGAGAAAAAAATGATTCTCAGAAATGTTGGCATGATTGTGATGAAACTGATTCCTATTGTAATCTATGGTGGTTTGTCATTTATAGCTTTCGATGAAAGGTCTTAGAATACAAATTTTCCCTGATCTAGGTTTTTTATCTATCTATGTTCGTGTTCTCAAAAATCTGACAAAAAAAATTCTTGAAAAAATTAATGTGCTTTTCATTGTGTTTTGAAATTGCACAGAACCCAAAATCAAACAAAAATCTTTCTTTATCTCAGTGGAACACAAGATTATGGACACTACCACTGCCAAAAACTTATCAGTCAAATGCAAATTTTTCATAATAGATTGACACAGCATTTTCATGAGACAGTACCTCTTTATTGCATTTGTAAATAGTAACAACCAATGGTATTACACTTTGGGAATGATTCACTGTCTAATTAGGAAGGCATTCACCATATATAATTAATAATTTTGTATTTCATTTAAGGTATTATCTGCATAGCTATAGTATGGCTTGCTGTTTTGTTTTTCAATGGTTATGTTGATATTTTCAGATGTCATTTTGTCTCTGTCTTTCTATATACATGTATATATTTAAAATCAAAAAGTGATTTTCAGGCCAGCCAAGGGCTGGTCTAGATTTGATTGATGCTCCTAACAACCCTATATGATTCTAAATCCATTTCTGCACTAGACTCTTATAGTGCTATTATTCCACTTTCAATGTCCTATGGAATCTTGGGGTTTGGAATCCTTTGAGTCCCCTCCCTAAACTGCAAACCCCAGGATTCCATAGGATGTTGAAATAGGAATAATAGCATTATAGCAGTCTGGTGTGGAAATGGCCTGGGATTACATCTGAAAACAATCTCTAGAGATAGCATGTGGAAAGAATGGACAATCTAAGCCCATCTGAACATTGCATTCCATCTCTCACCATCTCCCACTGCCATGCTCAATGGTCAGTAATAATAAAAGTGGCAATCCAGCAAGATCTGGGAAATCACAGCTTACCCACCTTGGCCTTTAGCCTACTCTTCTATTAAGGAATGAATGACAATTGTTTCTCTCTCCATCTCACAAAATTTGTATGGCCTAGACCAGGAAAGAAAATAGTCTGCTATTCTAGTTTCTTAAAATCACAGCATCTATTTCTATTCTTTATGCTTCTCAAGCAGAGTTTGAGTGGCCAGCTGGAGACCACATGCCCAGTAGACCTTCTGTATATATTACTACAATGCACTCCACAGCTACCATTACCCTCCCACAGTTATATTATTGGTAGAGTGAGATTTTTAAAAGGTTATTGTAATTTTTGTTTTTAAGAGCATACTTTTTCTCTAGCTTGCATTCTCTGCCCACCCCTGGAGGTCTTAGTGATCTGTATGTCCTGCTTGGTTGTTTTTCTTGCTTGTTTATTTTCAATTCCCATATAAACTTACAAACCAAATTTCTAAAAGGGAAGGGGGGAAGAACATATCCTTGCGTAATAGCAACCAATTTACTTTGTTCCTGCAGCACATTAATGTCCATTTATAACCCAATAAAATGAAATAAAATAAATTAATAAAATAAATATTTGAATAGAAGCACTCAAGAATTAATGGATATTTAAAAATATAACAGGGATATAAATGCCACACTTTCATTCTTATATGGAAGGATAAAATAATTATGCTAGTTTTTTCCCTACTGGGGGAGGAAATAACTATTCTTCTGCAATATTTTCCTGTTTTGGAGTAATTCCTACTGAGGAATTATTCTGCAAAAGAATTTTTGTGTGTATGTGGGGGAAAAAAAATCCTGTACAAAAGACCCATTTTCTGTGCAAGATACTGGCTTTTGTGCAAACCTTCTTGCATTTTTCTCAGCAGAATAATTCTGCCATAACCCTTTAGGATGTTTGACTATCAAAAGAAACTTGCACAAAATTTCCTCTGGTCTATTATTCTTCCCAGTTGTTTGAAAACCTGTTATCTGACTGTGAAGTAACTAATTATGAAGGTTGGAATCCTACTATATAGACATGAAAGCATAAGCAAGAATTATGCATTTGTGACTGATTCATATTCCCAATCCCTCTGTAGCCCTTCATTTGTGAAAGTTCCCTCGTTCCCATTTTCCAGTCAGCAGCCACTGCTATCAATGGCGGTATGTTCCCCTGTCACTCAGGAAGTGGCTGAGTGATGTTCTCACACCCCTTGCATGTGAGCAGTCATCATTGCAAGGCAGGATTGTGACAGGGATATTGTTTTTGCCTGTTGCAATGGAGATTGCCTGTGTAAGGAGCTGGGAACATTAGTCAGCCACTTCCAAAGTGAGAGGGGGACAAATTCCTGTTGTTGATGGTGGCTGCTGACTGGTAAGTGAAGATTGGGAGAGTCGGGCTGAGATTCACTGTATAGCAATATAACCTCAGTGCTCCCTCCTTCACCACCACCTCCACATGTGCAAATTCATGTTTGTGCAAAGAGTTGTGTCCCTATACTTAAAATGCAGTGACGTGAATGCAGGCATGGTGACCGTCATTGAATATAATGGGATGTGGCATTCACAAATCCCATTATTCGCAGGTGTACCAGAACAGAAACCTCGCATATAAGAATGGTCCCCTATACCATGGTTATATAACAACATAGTACATAGAGGTTTCCAGATGAAGACTCTTTCCATCCCTATATATTTTCAGTATAACTTAGATTTTGCCAGAAACTCATCTGTGACACACCTATCTTTACATCTGCTGACTGCAAAAAGAGGAAAACCCCAGAACCATGGTTATGTATGGTACCATGGATGCCAAACAGTAGTTCAACATGAGATTGTTAATGGTGCTCTTCAGGGTAGGGGGAATAAGGCTCGGGAAAAAAACAACAACAGAAATGTGGTAAACTGACAATGCCACTGTGTGATAGATCTCATAACCACATGTTCCCATTCCAATAGAATTGTAGTTTAAAAACACTGGTGTGGAAAAGTGTGACCTCTCTAAATGATGGTGGAACAAGATGATGGAGCAACGCTTGTCTTCTGGTGTGTCTTGTACTTTGTTTAGGAGTGTTGGGGTGATGATACAGTGGGAAGGAAGGGAGTGTATTTTCTCCCAGATCAGCAAGTAGTAACTTCCAGTTACTATTTTAGTTATTCCCAATAAACATAATATAAAGTTACTTTTAAATTCAAACTATAGGTTACAAACTACAGTAGCCCCTTAACATTTGCAAGGGCTTGGGGTGCAGAACCCTTGTGAAAGTCAAAAAACTGCGAAACTCCCCCCAGTGAGTGCTCCCCCTCCCTCCTCCTGCCTTCTTTCTGTGGTCACCAAGGCCAAGAGGCAGGAGAGTGCAGGGGGAAAGACGTTCCCCACTCCAGTCTCCTGTCTGTCTCCCGTGCGCCCATATGGATGACACACAGGAGAGTGGAGGAGAGTGAAGGTCTTTCTCCCTGCATTCTCCTGCCCACTGCCCACACTTCTTTCTGTGCAGCTGTGCAGGCGATGGACAGAAGAGTGCATGGCGAAAGACCCCTCCACTCTCCTGCCCACTGCCAGCACACCCTCCCTTCTTCTATGCACCCGCGTGGGCGATAGGCAGGAGAGTGAGGGGGACGGTAGGTCTTTTCCCCTCATACGCTCCTGTCCATCTCCTGTGCACCCTTCTTTCTTTCTGTGTGCCTGCACATGCAACCAGCAGAGGAGTGGAGGGGCAGGAAGGTCTTTCTGCCTGCACTCCCCTGCCCATTGCCTGTGTGCCTTGCCTTCTTTCCGCACATCTGCAAGGGCAACAGACATGAAACTGGAGGGAGGGAAGATCTTTCCCCCTGTACTCTTCTGCATTTTGCCCAAGGACCCTTCCTTCTTTCTGCGCACCCTCATGAGTGACAGGCAGGAGAGTAGGGGAGGGAAAGGCTTGTGCACGCATGAACCTATCTTCCTCCCATTTGCTTGCCTTTTGCCAAGGCAGTGCACCTGGCGAAAAGACCAGGGCATAGGAGGGGGAGAATGGGGGGAGGCAAGTGGGCACTTCACAAATAATCAAATTTGCGAAGGTCAGACCCAGAATGTGGAGGGAGGACTGTAGTTTTGAAGACCTTGCAACTATAACTGTAACTAATGACATTTTTAAAGAGCAATTTTCCAAGCTCTGATTTTGATTCATATCCATATCTAGTTGCAGTAATTTTCATCTCCATCAAGAGCAGGTCAGTTTGTAAAGCTAATGGATCTTCACTGCTTATTCTGTACCAAATCACCACACTCCTCAAATATTTTGCATTACCAAGATTGCTTGCAGCTCGCAGTCACTGAGAAAGTTAATTTTCCTCCAGCTACAGTGAGTACTACAGCTAAACTGAAAAGGAATAGGAGAGCATGGGGGACAGGATTTTTTTTTATTATTAGCCTTTCTGTTTCACAACACTTCTGCTCTGCCAACATGGGCTTCTATAACATCACTTCAAGTAGTTAATCTGAGAGGGTGCTCAGTTTTCCCCTTGCTGGTGATTGTAATTTGCAATCCCAGTCCAAAAAGGACTGTTTCCTTTCATTCAATATCAATCCAGGGGATAAGTCCCAGACATTTATTTAGAATATCCAGGCGTGTATCCTTGATGGGGGAGAGAGAGCATTGCCCCCAAATAATAATTTCTCCCCACAAGTTAAATTCTCCTCCAGTCCACAAATTTCTAGCATTGCAGATAGTGAGACACTGAAAATTATTTACACTTAGAACTGTTACATTTGCTGTGTTCTCATTCTCTTGGTAATTTTGACTGCCCCTTTTTCTTTGGATGCATAAACTGTATTTCTAAATGCTAGTGTGATGGTAGAAATTTGGAACCTGTAAGAAAATTTCACTGGAGGGAGCAATGGCCATATCTCCCCCATTGCTTTATCTCTGGGAATATTACCCTGGAACCTTAAGAACCTTAACAAAGAACTATGTGCTTCTCACTGAAATAGATATATGTATAAAATTGAGGACAGCAAGAAACTTGAAGACTGCATCCATGACCAAGGGTGCAACTCCTCAAATATTTTGCATTACCGAGATGCATCCAGGAAGAAGGATGAACACAATGTGATTTGCTTGCAAATTGACCTCAAGAAGATTATTCTGCAACAGCTGGTAACTGGAGAAGCTGACCTGACTTGGGTCCTTTTCGCATGGTATTTGCCATGCGAAGCTGACCTGACTTGGGTCCTTTTCGCATGGTATTTGCCATGCGAAAGGGCTCCTGGAGTGTTGCGCGATTATGAGGAGCGATCTGCATGACGCATTCACAATCGCGCGACACTCTGCTCGCGCACTTTTTCATTTTCAACTTTCAGCTGAAAATGGTGCGCAATCGCACATTGCTCCAGGGCCCCGCGCACACTTGCCATGCATGCGGAGCCTCCAGAGCCGCAGCAGTCGTGCTTCCTGCCCCAGTGCAGCCTGGGAAACTCCCAGGCTGCACTGTGGAAGGAAGAGGCGTGGCTCTTATGCTGCCTGCTCTGGAGCAGGCAGCTTGTGTGGAGCTGAAGTAGCGGGGACGCGAAAGCCTCTTACTGGAGGCTGCTTGCGCGATCCCCGCACCCCAGCGCCGAAAAAAGGTAAGCTGCGGAAAGGGCCTTGGTCACACTTTGGAGTCATTCCATGGACATTAATACAGAAAAGACAGAAGTGATTTCCTTTTATGGCTCATCCTGATTTAACACGATTGCTCCCAGTGCTCAGTCTGTTTTACAGAACAGAGTATGCTCCAGCAGGTCCGAGCTCTTTGCAAATATCTGCATTCCTGAGCAGGGCAGTTTCTTTGTCCTTCCATTCTTCCCATTTTGGTTTCCCCCGTCATCACAGAGGGTGATGCTTATTGCAATTTCTTTGTACCCCACCTCAGCAAGAGCAGAGCAGAAGTGCTAGAACTAATGTAAACAGAGAATTACATTATGACAACTGCATGTGGTGTTATAATTAAATAAGACTGCAGCAGAGCCACTGGTGCATCATATGCGCCACACTGCCGCCAAATTTGCAGATGTTCAGCCTTACTTTTATTAAGCATGACAATGCCCAGCAGGATCTATTTTGGCTGATTATACTCAACTGGAGAAGAATAGTAAAAGGCAGGATAATTAAAAATATATGCCTAAACAAAGGATGTGTCTACAATTCCTTTTCCAATGGCTTTGAAATAGTTCAAATTTCTTAGTTGGCTCACATGTATAAGGAACCAAAAAGGATGTTCTCAATTCAGACATATGTCTTCAGTCTGTTTAACGCACCAGAACAAAAAAACATTGTTTGGGACCACCATGAATTGATCTTTAAGTGGTGTCTTGACAGAGTGATCCTAATTTTTAATCTACATTGTCTGCTATAATATGCACAAAACTTTGTAGAGGGATGGTACTCAATCTGTTTTGTTTTTTTTAACTGTGCCACATTTCCTCACCCCCCTTTGAGTAAAAATGAGGAAGTGTTTGCTGACATTCTCCTCTGAGATCTTAATTTTAGAAAGAGAGTTTTCTTAAAAACAAAAAAACCAGCAACAGCAGCAACAACATACACACACCGAACTATTCTCTGACTTCAAATTATGTGGTTTCTCAACTGACTGCATGAGTAAATTAAGATAGACATGTTTGTGTACAAAATGATAGCCATTTAGCAGCAGTAGTGGCCACAAATGCACAAACACATGAATGGAAGATGTCCATGAATGAATTTAGACTGACACTTGGGCTCCACACATTCCTCCTCCCTACCTCCCAACAGCACAATGGCTGTTTTCCTTTCAGGTTCAGTAAATCAAGCTCCAGAGTATTTTGTTTTATTCTGTAACAGCGTGGGTGAAGTGAAACCTTCCAGATGTTGCTGGACTGCAACTCCTAGCCAGCACAGCCTATCACGAGGAATGCTGGAACTTTTAGTTCAACATCATTTGAAGGGATGTACTCTGCCCACTCCTGGTTTCCTCCTTAAGTATTGGCTCTGTGTAGACAACGATTCTGTCCGAGCAGGGATGACAACTATGGCTCTTTCCACACCATACCCTATCAGCCTGTTCTTCGGTTACAATCCCAGCATTGCCATTTGTGCGATGGTAGCAGGTTAGAACTGCTCTCTTCCACACCCTTCTACCTTAAGTGGATGAGTAGCAGTATTGCCACTGGTGTTCCTTCCACATTACAGTGTCCTTGGTCACTCCCTATCCCCGCCTTCACTCTGTGCCACTACCCCGATTGGTCTTTTTTGGGGGAGGGGGGAGCTGTACTAGCACAGCAAAGTTGTAACAGCATGACATGCCAGTACATTATAGCACTTTTACACTATAATACTTTAAAATGTATTAAAAAAATAAAAAAAAATTAACTGAAAGGAAAAATTTAAAATAAACAAAGAGAGGTGATAGATTTCGAAGTTACCATGCCATGGAGTAGCTGAGGGAGGGACAAGCTGGGCATGCCCACACCCTGCTCACTCCTGGATCCGTCACAACAGGAAATGCTATCAAGCACTATTACATTACCACACTGAGCTGGCTGATGGGATTGAAGCACTAACGGAGACTCTTAACGGATTTTTTCTGGAAATGGTATAAAGCGGTTTTGCAACACTTGGGGATAGGATAGCAACTGGATAGCAACAACGTCATGCGGTAACATGACTTCTGGACCAGAAACAACCTGCTGCTATTGCGGGATAGTGATGTCATGCGGAAATGGCCTATGTTTCTCTGGTGAGGCAGGAGGGTTCTTTGGGACATGCATGCTAGCAGTGGGGCGCACCTCTTCTTCTCTCTTTCTGTGTCTTCATTCTTTCTCTCTCTCTCTTTCTCTCTCTTATAGACACACTTTTTGTGATGCCTCATTCTTTTCCTCCCTCTATCTGTCCCTCTCTCTCTACCTACCTCAGTCTCTTATCCTCATGTACCAGTCTATCCTCTTCTTCTTCTGTTCTCTTTCCTATATGGTGGGCTTTCAAGGAAGGACACGTTGCTCTCAATCTGTTAAAAAGTTTAATCTATTAAAGACTTATGATCTTGTAAGTTTTGGGATTCAAACTGATACTTGACAATGACTGAATGTGACTCCCAAAACCTACCTTTTAAGCCAGGCAGAATCCCAACAGAAGGATTTTTGAGGAACTGCTAACTGGGGCTCTGGGAATGACGACCACAGCATTCTCCAAGTCACAGGACACATTGAAACTAACGCAGTAGCAGGACACCAAGGTGTGTTGGCTGTCTGAATTTGCCTGAAACTAAGAAAGGGCTGCAGTCATTATTTCCTGGCATCCTGATCCTGGTACCTCAGAAACCCTTTAATTTGGGCCCCGCCATCCACAGGAGCAACAATGATGAAGTTCCATCATTATAGCTCTGTCCACCAATGCATAAGCTTGGTCACCATCTTTAGGGAGTTGTCTACTTCTCTCTCTTTCTCTCTCTCTCTCTTACACACACATACAAGTGGACACACCTCTCTTAAAACCTACCTGTCTCTCGCTGTTCCCCACCCTCGGACATGGACATGGAGTAAAGAGCAGGAGGCAGCCAAGAATTGTGTAGCCACCTTTATAGCTTGATGTACAACAACAAAAACATTATTCTCTGGAACCTCTGGAGTTTGACTCAGAGATCACATGCCCTCATTGATGTTTGTCTGGCTAGAGAAACTTAGCTGGACACTTCTCAGCTGCCTTCCACTTTTCTCCAGCCACTACCTAGATGTGTCAGCAGGCAGTAAGAGACAGGTGGATTTGGGGGGGGGGGCAGGGGTGTTGAGTCATTGTGTAAAGACTGTAGTTAATTCCTTCCTCAAAAATGATTTTAAAAAGACATACATTACTGTAACACTGGTATGCCACTAACAGCATGCCAGCTATTATTTTACCCATATTCCCATGGGCCAGGACTCAGCTTCCCTAGGTAAACAGCAGCTCAGAGGAGGACAAAACAGATGCAAGTGCACCAGGAGCTAATCAGCCTGGGACGAGCACCAATTAATCAGGCTGAGATGAGTGCCAGCTGACTCCAACCTTCTTAAGGAAGGCAGAGGGCAGTGGCTCGATGTCAGGAACAACTTACGTGTTTGCCATCCCTTGCCTTGTGTATTCTAGATTCCCTGCTTGTTGCCTGCCTGGATTTTCTGACCCCAGACTATCTGACCGTGTTGTCTGCTGGATTCTTGGACCTTTGGACTGCTTTTTGACTATGTTTCTGCTCCACGCTGAACTAGCAAGCATTATTGACTGTGAACAGCCTCCTGCTAGCCCAGCACTCTGTGCTGGGCAGGAAACAGTCAGTACCTGTAACACATATATAAAGGTAAGCAAATGTAACTTATAGATAAACAGATTAATCAGCTGAAATTTGTGTGATTCATTAACATGTCTTTTATCAAGTTGCATTCTAATTATCTTTTCCCTACAAGTCTATTATACTTGAGATATTTTATTGATGTATTCCGTGGCCTTATGACATGACACTTAAAATGATTCTATACATTATGTCCTAATACCAGTGCTGCACAGGTGGCCTACCACCAATGCAGCAGAACTCTCTTCCCCAACCTTCCCCTACAGTTCTTTGTGTCACATGAAAGCACTCCATTTCACACCCCTCTGGAGCAGATCTGGGGGAAATATATGGGAGTCTGCAGCAGAGAAAGATATAGGGGTCTCATAGTTGAGTTAACAAAAGGAGATCAGTCAGTAGAAATCCCCTTTGGTTCCTGATCTTTATATATTCAACTCTCCACAGCTTTATTTTGTTTCTAATTAATTAGCGAACATTCTCTCGACATATCATTAACATTAAAAAGCAAATAACACCCCCCTAAAAAAAACAGTCAGTGCAGATCATAAAGCTCATTGAGTAAGGATGTGGTGGTGAACATGTATTATATATTGAGAAAAAGAGAATTCAAGAGTATGGATAATTAATATTCTTTATGGAGCTCGTTTCAGAGGAAAATGCACATGGGAAATAAGTTGCAAAACAGCTATTGTACAAATCCAAACAAATAAGATAAGGGAAATTGCTGTATGGGTATGGCCAGGAAAAAAAGAAAATTAAATGAAGTGTTCCTTGGGAGGGAAGAAATAAACCCCATGGAGCTGAGAAGAGAAAGAGGCTATTTATTTTCAAAGAGGTTTATGTGTCAAGATGAGATATGGAAATACAGATACATCCAGAATATTGGAGATGGTATTTAAATGGGAAGCTGCCGGAAGGGAATCAAATGTGCTTCTCTATCCCCTGAGTAAACTCCACTTCACTTTAAAACATAGTAGACCTCATTAAGAGTTTTATTTTTAAAGCCTCATCCCACGGCACTGTGATGGAGACTGCCTCTGCTCTAAGTGGTCTCTGGGATTGGTGCCGGTCCCATTGCCTACTGCTGAGACAGGAGCCAGCCAGCCTTTATGTCTGCAGCCAGGAAGCAGTGCTGGCTGACATCTCCCACTGGGACAGAGTGTCTGCTGCCAAGAAAGGAGCCACGGGATTTAAGAACTTGGTGTTTCCCCCTTTACCTGCAGGCCACCCAGAGAAAGGAAGACAGAGCTCTGGATCTAGAAACCTCTCTGAAAAGAAAGACAGAATTGCATCATGGGAGAGTCTCCAAACCTCTGTCATCTTCGTTCTTCTCCCTCCCCTTTAGCATGCTATTTCTTTGGTAGAAGCTTAGGGGTGGAAAATAAGTAGCAAGCAATGAGAAAGACAGGAGAAAGGGATGAGGTGTCCTGTATCTTCTTCTTCTTTTTTTTTTTACTATGTTTAGAATGTGCTTTAATTCTTTAATTAATGCTTTTTATTGGAGTGTTTGGAGTGATTTTTAAAATCCTTTTGTACTACGTATTGTTCACAGATCTCTTTAGGTCCCATATTGGGAGAAAGGCAGGATAGAAATTTAAAAAAAAAATAAACAAATGGGATGGAATTTGTAAACCTTTGCATAATTTTAATTTAGTTTCCTTTGGATGTTTACATTTTCTGGTTCCTGTTCTGTACCAGAGCTTCTACCATTGGGCAGAACAAGGCAAGCAGCTCTCCTGGGCAGCCTGCACAGCAGTGTGATGGAGCTTCGGCTTGGGCTTCCTAAATGAGCCAGCCATCCTGGTGCAGTGCAGGATGCTGTCCTGTAACCAGTCTTGAAATAAGATTTAAACTGCTGGTTTCCATGGCAATCTTGATTCAAAGATGCACTGGCTGTAGGTAATTGAGATTAGGTACAAAACTCTTCTCAATGCCATCTTGTATTATGTCAGCCCTAACTGGGTGAGCTAATAAACCAGGTAAATGGACAATGAAGTTGGAAATACTCATCGTATTTGAAAAGGTCTTTTGCAGAAGTTCCAATAAACTCAGGATACCTAGGTATGCTTAGGGATACTTTGGTTAACATCCTGTTAGTGACATCTGTATGTGTAAGTTGTGCTACACATAGAGGATGATTTTTTTTTTTGGGGTCAATGAATAACCATTCTATCCAGGTGATAATGATGTAAGCAGAGTTGAACATTTGGGACCATTGCGCATGTGGTTGCGATTAAAGTACATAGATAGGGTGTGAATGTGCATTACCTCCATGCAATGCCTTTGTGCACTTGTCATACTGAGTTTACTTCCAGCCCTCCCCCCCCCCCAAGCCTGACTTCTACCCTTGAAAAGGAGCAGGAAATTCCCCAGCGTTCACGAATTTCGCATGCTGCCACCACCCACTGAATTCTGAATATACTTGTAACTGAACAGGACACTGGGACCCTGTCAGTGAATTGCCAATCTCTATGCTCAAGGACTTTTCCTTTCCCTCCTCCTTCTGAGTGAGAGAAGTTCTATCTAAGCCTGTACCGAAGAATGGCGTGGGAATGGAGAGGAAACAGAGGTTTTACAGAAAAGCGTTCATTGTAAGGCATGCAAGTAAACAAGACAATAATACACACGAGAGGCTCCCCTCTCCCAGGTACGCTTAAGTTACAAGTAGTTATAACAACAGATACATGCTTAAGATCAGCCAACCTCCAAAATAATAAAAAGCCCTAACGTGACTAACTACCTTATTCTAGTTGCTCACACTTGGGTTCACAGGCTTAGAGGGTCTAGGAGAGGAATGAGACCAGGAGGCGAGGCCTAGGCCTGCAGCCTACGACTGGCACAGATCCCATCTCCAGGGGGTTCCTTTGTTGTCTCCCTGCCACATGGCCTCTCAAGGATTTTTATAACTTCTCCTTCGAAGCATCTCGAAGCATCTCGAAGATGCTCACCTCTCTTCCCTTGATCGGGCCATTCTCCCCCTGTGACCTGTGAGGCTGACCCACAGTAAAAATGTAACCTAATCCCAACACCTCATTAACCTTTGGTTTACCTGAAGAGGGAAGCATCCCCCTTCAGCCAAGTCTAGATAATGGGAAGCCCCATTATCACAGCACTACACACTGCAATTACACAACGATTTGTCAGCCATGCCACTGATGATTGAGCCACATATGTTGTGCCATGTTGAGAGTTGTGTACTGTAATTTTTACTCTATGCCATAGCAGTGTAGCATCTTGGCCTTTATTTCATAAGTTTTATAGTATTTGCTTCTGCCTTCACATACACAAGCAACGAAGAATATACATGGCCATCTATTACAACCATTTCCAACAATATTTGTAATCTTTACCACATGTAAGAAAGCAAATAACAACCTGAGACTTTACACACGCTGGCTACTATGAGGGTTATATCTGATATTAACTTTGGAAAAGGGTAGCCTATATCGACCTGTAGTGGGTTATATTCTGAAATACTGCTGGTTTATAATCTTAAAACAAGCCTCAGCAATACATTCTTTGATTTTGTCTTCTGGACACAAATGGCTGACATCCTGTTAGTGACATATGCAGGTGTAACTTTGAATTACATGGGTGTATTGAACTTTCTTGTGCATTCAGAAGGGAGGAATTCTCTAGCTCCTTCATGAATTGACCAAAATGTTTTCAGTACTTACCGTCCTCCTATGGCTTCTGCCCTCCCTGAGCATTTAATGGCTTTTGGGGAGTGGAGAGCATCAGAGAAGCATCTGGCTATGCCCTCGTAGCCAAACACATCCTTCCTATAGCAACCACTGAAAAACAAAAGAATTGTTCTCCTGGGGTCCCCCACCAGTGCTGGAGAATCACATTGCCATCGTGCCTCTAATTATAGGGACCTAGACAGTTGCTTCTCGAATCACCCCTGCTCGTCACTGGCTGCACAATAGCTGTAAGGGGCAGGCCTCCTCAGGAGAAAAATGAATTCTGCAGGGATTGTGCTGGTGATGTTGGTGGTGATGTATTGTAGTTCCACTTAGGTAGAACTTTTTGATACCTTTCGTAATGCAGAATCTTGGCTAACAAGATAATGATCTATGTACTCCCGTTCTCTGAATGGTGAAAGTTTCCAGGAACTCCAGTGGTTGCCTAAGTATGTTTTCCTTTAAAAGAAGCTCACAGGAATCTTGTGGTGTTTTGGGAATCTTCTGCTTTATTTACAAACTAGCTGAATTGTAACCAGTCTGGCCACCAAAAGGGTCTACAATTCCATCTCTTTTCCTAGTACTTCCTTTTTTAAAAAAGGCATTTTATCAACAACATCTCAGACAGCCATTGCATTTTACTGTCCTTTTTAAAAACGACAGTAATTTTAGCAGCCCTGTTTCAGCAGTGTCCCCTTTCTGCCCCACCCCTTACCCTTTAAAAACCTCTCCCAATATGCTATGGCAGGGCCCCTTTTGTACTTCTACAAAGCCTCCTATTTGAAATTTTGGCTTAAAACTGGCACTGGAACTTGGATGATAAGCAAAAATACTTTGTCAAGGTTTTTGACATCCATCCCCATTTTCTGATGAGATACGGCTGCTTTCTTTTTTGCTTTCTAGTGACTTCTTCCCCCCGGCTTGGAATTTTGACTTGAAGCTTGGCACTGCAACCTGGATTATGACACAAACAGGCAGATTTTGAGGTATCTGACACAATGTCCTGATGAGTTATGGCTACCATGAGCAGGCAGATAGATTGCTTTCTTCCTCCTCTTCTTTATATTATTATTACTTTTGATGAATCAGGTTGCACTTAAATGGAAATGAATTCCAATAGACTCTTCTCCCCCACTGGAATTCTAGAGGACTACAAGGACTACAAGGACTCAAGCACCTTCTTGCTCATAGGAGCTGAACAGTCACCCCACCTAAACATCTCCTTTTCAGTCTGCCTACATCTCCCAAAAAACAGTAACAGAGACTTCAGTTCATGTGTGTGTGTGTGTGTGTGTGTGTGTGTGTGTGTGTAGCTCCTGTTTAGATATTTGTTGCCCATCGAGGTTCTTCAGCCTTGCAGTTAACTCATCCTTTAAGGTGTCTAACCTGGATTTTAATTTAGAGAACACATGAATTACCATACTAGCGGGGACTCTCAGACATCGTACTGACTAACCCTCTAAACTTACAATAACTAAGTCTGAATTTTTTGGTCTGCAGACAGACTCCAAATCTCAAAAAACAAAAACTCACTTACAAGAGGACATATAACATGGGCAAGACCCTGCCACAAACCCAGATGCCAACTCTGTCCCCACATCTACTCTGAAAGTAATATTACAGGGGCAATAACTTCAATCATAACATCAGAGGTGCACGTACTTGCTCTTCCTCCAATGCGATATATGCCATCCTATACCAGCAATGCCCCTCTAGATTCTACATTGGACAACAGAACAGTCTCTATGCAAGAGGATAAATGAACAGAAATCTGACATTAGAAATGGCAATACCCCCAAACCAGGACATTTCAACCTTTCTAAAATATAGTAAGAGATTTACAGGTCACAGTCCTTGCACAAGTAAATTATAAAGGAAGACTAGAAAGAGAAATGAATTGAATTATATTCACAAATCCCATTTGCAGAGATATGAACAAAAATAAAGGTTTCATAGCACAGTGCATATATTAATACAAGAGTCCATGCATACATAACAAAGAGAATCTTCTCAGAGAAAGTTGTGAATTCTGGAAAACTTGACTTATGGTATACAGATGTACAGCTCTCACATATCAACACTAAGGCCATTTCTGCACGGGCTTAAAGAAACGACGCAGAGTATCCTCCAGGGAAGACATCTGCACCTGGGAGCGGACTGGGTCGGACCTACTTAGTGTGGTTCCGCACCTCAGCCCACTCCAGAATGACCCGAAGTGGTCGTCCAGTGTGCTTTTGAAAGACCGCTTGAAACAGGTCTTTCAAAAGCACGGAGCGCGCCACTCCGTGCCTGCGCTCCGGTGCAGATTTGCAGGCTCGCACCAGTGCCAGCCTGCAATCTGCCGGAGGCGGGCTTTAGGCTGGTGAGCTTCAGCGGTTGGTGGAGAGCCTCGAATTTTCGTCCCCAGAGCAGAGCGGAGCAGCGGCCACGCACTGCTCCGGACCAGCCGGGACCCAAGCGTGGAGCCAAGAAGTCCAGTAAGTACTGGCACGGGGCGATTCCCTCGCCCCATGCAGAAATGGCCTAAATGACCACTATAAACATCTGAAATACCTTATCACTTTATTCAGCCCTTTGAAAATTTAATAGTTTGCATCTTTCTGGATCCTATTACATTCTCTCCCACAAATGTAGAAATATGCTTTATACCTGAGGCTTTGATATCACTCTGTACTGCATCTGAAGAAGGGGATTTATATCCCGAAAGCTCATGCTAAAATAAAAACCAGTTAGTCTTAAAGGGGAAGAGCTAATGTGGTATAGCAGTATCAACATAGGAGTATGACACTGGAGACCAGGCTTCGAATCCCCATTCAGCCACGGAAACCCACTAAGTGACCATGGGCAAGTCACACTCTCTCAGCCTCAGAAGAAAGCAAAGGCAAATCCTCTCTGAACAAATCTTGCCAAGAAAACCCTGTGATAGGTTTGCCTTAGGGTCACCATAAGTTGGAAAAAAAACTTGAAGACGCACAACAACAACAAAATCTTAAAGGTCTTGCCATAATCCCTTTTTTCGTCCCTTCTCTTCTTCTTTTGAAGTCTGAATAGAAAGTTCTCTATCAGTTTTTCTCAACTTAGAAGGATGGCTTCAGAAAAATTCACTTTCTTCACTACCTCTTTGGGCTCTTGCTAGTGGTCATCACATTCTCCAGTTTTGCTAGGAGTGATTCCTTGCACTTCTCCCATGCCTTCCTGCTCTTCTCTAAATCTCATTGGCTATTTGATATCATCATCGAGCTAGATGAGGGTGAAGGAAATGTCTCCTGCCATTGCTCTGGTACAATGTATATATCTGTGGCCATTTCCGCACTAGACTGTTATAGTGTCATTCATCCATTTTCAACATCCCATGGAATCCTCAAAGGCCCTTCCCTAAATTGCAAAGCCCAGGATTCCATAGGATGTTGAAAGTGGAATAACAGCACTATAACAGTCTAGTGTGGAAATGGCCTGTATCTATATATTTATCAATATAACTTCTCCTTAAGTCCAATCAGAATAATTTCTTTTAACTGGTGCCAAAACAAAACTTGAGACACTAGTCTGCCCAATCAAGGATTATCCCTTAATAGGCTCTGAATTGTCAATTCCCTCGAGCAATAGTATGTACTATGAAAGTAGTTATTGTAGGGAATAATGCAATTTAAAATCATTATTAAGCTGATATTCTAAAAATGTGATACTTAGTAATGTTTACAGAGGGGTTTTTTTTTAAAAAAAAACCCTCCTTCCCTAGCTCCCTCCCTCCTTCTATAAAAGCATTATTGGAAACTATCCAAATCACAGGCAACCCTAGGGTAGCCAACTAGTTTATGCTAACAGTCTGTAGATGCCAAACACAGTTCCCTGGCAAGTGTTCCTACATATGATGTATAGCTGTAAACATGTTCTAGTGTATTTTCACTTTTAGATCTATACCCTTAGAAACTGTGCACTTGAAAAGTATAATGTATGAAGTGGGCCCTTGGATCTTTTCAACAGTGAAACATTTTGAAAATACCTGAAGATACAGTACAGTGGTCATGTTAGGCTTTGCTGAGTCTTTGCCCAAATTTGAAACTAGGCAATATTTGATTCCCCTGGCCTCACCAAAAGACATTCAGCAGCAGATGGTGGATACTGATGATTTCCATGGCAGTGGAACAGTGAATCCATTCTGATTTTTATTCTGAATGTCAAAAAAGGTATCAAAGGTGCTGAAGGATGTTTGGGTAAAGACACTGCCTTTAAAGTTGAATTAAAACCCGGAGTACATTCACCAGTTCACAGATATAGCAACCACCAGCCTTTACTGATAACAGAAAGAGATGCGATCACTACTGCCAATAAGTGGGTGAACTATTTTGTCTCTTTTGACCAGATGAAAACTGCAAGAATGGTCTCTGTTCAAAGACTGCATGCTTTGTGGGAAAGTGCAGGAGAGATTTGAGTTCAGCCCTGAAAATAACCAGTGTTAATATTTCTGATATCTTGGCTCAGTTATCAATCAAAATGGAGATAGTAGTCAAGAAGTCAGAAGAAGATTAGGATCTGGAATGGTAGCTTGTAAAGGGGTTACATAAGATCCTCAAGTGCAAAGATAAATCATTACATACCAAAGTCAGAATCTTCCATGTCAGATTACTTCATATTTGTATGTATAGATGTGGAATCTGGACAAGTAAAGAAATCTTATAGGGAGAAAATCAGCTCATTTGAGATGTGGTGCTGGAGGAGAATTCTACGGATGTCATGGACTGCCAAAAAGACAAATAAATACAATCTGAGAACAAATCAAGCCTGAACTCTTTCTAAATGCTAGAAGAACTAAATGGAGGAGACCACGCTCTGCACACATCATGAGACAGTATGAGTTATTGGAATGAAACAATTGTGGGAAAAGTGGAAAGCAGTAGGAAAGGAGGACCACATTACAAATGGATTCATGCAGTGAAGGAAGCCACAACTTTGAGCTTGTACTACTGAACAGACTGTTCAGGGCAGTTGATAACATGGCATCGCAATAAGTTGAGGTTGACTTCACAGCAAATGACAACAATATTCCTGGTGCCAGCCAAGTATTACTGTCAGTACTTTGGCTGCATATATGATGTTTCTCCTGTTCTTGGAGAAGAGATCCTCATCTTGGGGCATTGGCTGAGCTGAACCACCAGCAGTTGCTTAAGGGTTAGCTACACATCAAGGATTGATCATTACTGTAAAGACAGGGGACCTTCAGAGTATTTGACAAGTACTATAAACTACAACCAGCATAACCAGCATTTAAGGATTTGGAGAGTTTCTACCGAAAACGTCTGGAGGGCACAGGTTGCCTACACCTGCACGTTGGTCTTTACCTAATGAAATGTGCAGCATTATAATTTTTCTTTATCAAACTGCATCAAAAACTTTAACACAACTTCTGGGGTTGGCAGGTATCCCCTGCTGTGCCCCACACCTTACACCATGCCCCTCACTATCAGAATTCATTTTTTTTTCATGTTTTCACTCAAAACATACTCAAACCTATGTGTGTTTTGCACAGGAGGCAAATTTTGCAAAAATAGCCCTTGAGGCCTAATATGGCTTGTGGGCAGCACTTTCCCACCCCTGGTTTAAGGCATGCATGCTAATGTTTTTAGTAGGGTTCAAAATAGGGTAGTAACACAAGTGTTTCCTATTTCAGATTAGATAATGCACAGCACGTTCAATGAACTTGCCCTTGAACATTACCCATCAGAGAGATCCACCCAGAGAGATCTGTGCTCAGTATGTTAATATGCATGCGAACAATTACCTTCCCATGTGTTCTTCTGTGATTTCCTCTTCTTAAAACATATTTCATTCTGCATGACACACTGATCATGTGAGGTCAGAAGGAGGCACCACGCCTCCTTCCCCTCAATTGTTTGTCACCATACTTCCTCCACCGTTAAATTAACAGTTGGACAGTTTGCATCTTACTCAAAGAGACTTTTTAAAAAAATTGCCCGGAAGTGTTTCATTTCTACTGCATTGGACCATGTGGAGTGGAGTTTGTTTCAATGGGAAACTTGCTGTAGCACTTGTCTGTATTGAACTAATTCTTCTGTAGTCCCTAGGCCTCCCCCCACTACATCTGTACAATTGCCAGAGCCAGCAGATTAGCTACATTAAAAAAAAAATCACATCAGACTCATTAAGTAGCTGCATCTGGAAACATCCAGTTGAGGGCGTTTTTGGTAGAATGATTGAATTAAGGGCAGTGTCTCAACAATGGGTGGAAGGATAAGACTCTTTTGTCTTTAGCTGGGTCCGCTACCTTGTCCCTAAAGGCAACCCCACTGAGACTTCTGCTTTCCCAAAAATGTTTCATTGCTTCACATAACAAGACCTATATTCTTATCTTAAAGTAGACAGAAAGTTTCCTTATCTCTGATCTCCTTTGGAAGGATTACTCTTATGATATGCAGTGTTTTCTTGGAATGCTGCAACACAGAGTTTATCTGTCTGTTTATTTCCCCCCCCTTATGTTGCTGAGGGAAGTAATCCCAGATGTACAGAGAAATATGTGGATTGTTTTCAGTCCAGCTATGTCACTATGTCCTTTGAGTTTAATGTTCAGCCATAAATATTTCCCATTTTTGAACTGCTCATCAACAACAGTAGCTTCTTCTTTTGTATGAAGTTTTGAAAACAGCTTACAGTTGCACGTGTTTTAATTTCACTCAGTTTGCTCCTATGTTTCAATGCTTAACAACACAACGCTGGCACCTTCCACTGTGTTTTTTTCTTTTATCAAGAAGCTGTTTCATTTCTCCCAATAGACTCTGCCAATACAAAGTCTTCACCCAGCTCATTTTTCAAATAGAAATAATATTTATTTTACATGGGTACAGCCAGCCAGCGTGGTGTAGTGCTTTGAGCACTGGAGTCCAGGATTTGATTCCCAGCTTGGCCATGAAACCCACTGGGTGATTGGATGAGTTCACACACTCTCAGCCCCAGCAAACCCTGTGATAGGTTCACCTTAGGGTTGCCATAAGTTGGAAATGACTTGAACCCATACTACAATAACAACACCATTTTTCAGCTATACCAGTTCTCAAAATAGTTCACACTAACAAAATCAGATCCATAGGAAGACAGCACTGCTCTAACAGCAGGGGTGTACAATGGAAAACATAATTTCATTAGTGCATTTGCTTTAAGGCTTAAAATCCATGTGTACTGCAATTTCCATTCTTCTGTTTGTTCATACACAAATACATATTATCACAAAATTTTCCCAACCTTTGTCATTCCCATCAGTTACCATTTCCCACTGATATTCTACATCAGCTACTTATTATGTCTGTGTAACTCAGTAATTCCTCCTGGTCCAACTACCCCTAGCCCACCTTAAGACTCAGCAGACAGATTGCTGAAGTAGATCCATTCAGCTTGCAATCAAGAAGGAGAACATTTCTACCCTTCACCTGCCAGCAAGTAAGGCTGTGACAAGGACTTGTGAAAGAGATCTTGCTTTCTGACTGTATGTTGGTGGGAGTGAGGTGGAAAACCATTCTTCCTGAGCTCTGATCAGAATCTGAAAATACTTCCTTTCCCTGATTTGGCTGCTGGCTCTTAAGGTGGGCTGGGATGGGATGGCTGTAAGTCTCCATAGTCTTACTGAATGTAGAGCGGTTATGGATCTGTAATTGCAATACCGAATGCCAACCTCCACTTATTTCAATAGGACACCCAGAGGTTTGCCTTCTGCCTCTTTAAAATCTGTTTCCTGTCCAATTGGTATAGAACTTTCATGCATCTGAATATCTCTGCCCAGGGATTGCATCTTCCAAATTTTAGGCATAATGCAAAACACTGTCCTTAAGATGCCTCTCAAGACAAGGATCATCCGAGAAAAAAAGCCTGCTCCTTTAAGTGAGGGTGAGGTGGAGACAGAAAGTCATACAGCCTCGATTAAATAAAATCTATCTAGACATTGAAATCAAAGATTCGATAAGATCTGAGTGCAATCATAATTGCTGAAAATGACCAAGAGCCAGCTAAGCTGATGCTAGGCTAATTGAAGCCCTGCTGAATCCAGCCACTGTCTGCCTAGGAATCTTGGAAACAAACCTTCACTATGGCCTAACTTTGTGCATGGTGGCTATATCTCTGGAATGGAGGATGTTTAGAACTGTTTCTACCTCACTTCACCCTTCTCCCTTGCTCTTTTTTTATGACAATCATCCAGCAGCTCTTACCCAGCTGAGCAGTTCTGTCGGCAGCATGCTTTGTTGGTAGACTTCTGAGAGCAGCCATCAGAAAAGCATTTCTGCCAGCATAAGGAGATTACTGTTGGTAGAAAAGGCTAATTCTCTACAGCCAGTGCATCTTATATTATGGTTGCAATGTAAATCTAGAAAATAAAAATGCTATATGAAAGTGGGGGACAAAAAGGAATTGTGTTTTTATTTGCACACACAGAGCCCCACAAGCAAGCTAAAAAGAGCCAAGGAATTGTGATACAAACTGTCAAAGACCTACATTGAATCTCAGTTTGGTTTCCTACATATCCCACCCATATAAGGCTTCTGTGTAGAAAAAATGTACATGTACGTGCCTTCAAAACTCCTTTTGACTTATGGTGACACCATGAATTTCATAGGGTTTTCTTAGGCAACAAATACTCAGAGGGTGTTTTTCCAGTTCCATTCTCTGAAATACAGCCTACAGCACCTAATATGTGTTGGCAGTCTCCCATCCAAGTAGTAACTAGGGCTGACTTTGCTTAGTTTCCAAGATCAGACGGGATTTGGTGCCTTTAGGGTATTTGAGCACCATCTGAATTGATACATGCTTTTGCTAGAAATTCTTTTATGTCACATTGAAGGTCCGAAATGTTTTTGAAAACTGAAAGGAGAATGGGGAAATGAGCTAGGAAGAGTAATTTTGTCATTGCATACATATTGGGGCAGGGTGAGGGGTATGAAAAGAATGAGATAAATCTCTTTTTCAGTTCCTTGCTTCATCCATGAATTGATTCCTGTGGTTTTATTCCTCATCCCCAGGTCAGCAACCTTCAAACAAAAGCAGTTGTTAAATGCTGGCACTGTAGCCACAAGGTTGTGAGTTCTATCCTGCTGGGCTCCAAGTTGACTCAGCCTTCCATCCTTCCGCAGGTCTGTAAATTGAATACCCAGCTTGTTGGGGGCAATTGTTGGGGGCTAACACATTGTAAGCCGCTTAGAGAGCACTTAGCTGATCAGAAATACACATGCTATTGCTATCTATTTCCTACCAAAGAATGGAGAGAATATGGAGAGAATATGGACCACTTTTCTTTCCAGCTACTTTATCTGTGATTCCCGCTGCTATACCAGGACTTCTTTAATGATCCATAACAAAATTTCACATTTCAGCATTCTTGTTAGGTGCTGGGTTTTAAAACAACACCATTTCTTTTTTCAACAAAACTGCTTTCAGTACAATGATATGCCCAAAGCTGGCAGTCATGTTCAAAGATGTATTAATGTTGGGCTTTTGTTATATTTATTAATCAAGCCCAATACGAGTATAAGTGAAAATGTATTGACTCAATTTGCAAAGGAAGGAATCTGCTTGCCCTGCACCCTCATGACTTCCATAACTATCCCCACGGAGAATGACAAATCTAAACAGAGAGTTTCCACTATGTGTAGTGGAATCTCCAGGGGATTAGGAATTCTGATTTAATTTTTCAGGGTTTCCAATCATATGGATATGTCCATGTAGAGCAGAGATATTCCTCTTTAAACTTGTTGCTTTCCACATGAGGAGAATGATAGGGGGAGGCAGGGCTAGCATGCTGAATAGGACTTCTGAGTATACCAGGGATGGTACTTATGTGGTCTTCCAGATGTTGAACTATAACTCCCAGGATTCTTCACCACTGGCTAGGGTGCTAGGACTTGCAAACGTTACACTCTTTTGTTGCTCAATATATCCTTCTTTTCCTAGGTTTTTCTTGCCAGCTTGCCTCCAGAGCAACCAGGTTGCACAGATTACATATAGGAATGAAAAATATGACAACCAAGTTGCACAGGTTGCATACAGGTTTTTAAAAATATAGCCATAATGCCATTTGTGAAGGAGATCATGGGTTGAGGCAACCAACAGTCAACTACACAATCTCTAAAACAAATATCACAGTGACTGAAAGTATACATGAATAGAACCATTTATTCTTCATTGTCCTACATAATAGAAAGAGGGTAACAGTACTAGTAGTGACTATCACAGTAATTTTGTGAATAGCTCCATGGTCAATGTGTGTTTTAGTATTCAACACACTGGAAACAAATGCTGGAATTCACAGCTGTAGTTACAAACATATAACCTAGGCCATTTCCACACTACACTGTTATACTGCTTTATTCCACTTTCAACATCCTATGGAATCCTGGAATTGCAGTTTAGGGGGGGGCATTTAGAGGGGCTCAGTAAACTACAACCTCCAGAATTCCACAGGATGTTGAAAGTGGAATAATAGCACTATAGCAGTGTAGTGCAGAAATGGCCCTAGAGTTACATATTCATAACTGATTTGTATTCATGATCCTTACATGTTCAAGAGTGTAGGGAATACATAGGGATCATGAAAGTCTCTTGTTTACGACTTACCAGGCAGCAGCTAATGTGAACAATGAGGGTCTGTACTCCTTTTTGATCAGGATGCAGCATACTGACTTTCCCACCCCTCCCTCAGTGATCTCCTTTGCAAGAGTCAGAAGCAGGATCTTTGTCACAATTCCTCCTCTCACTAGAGATCTCTGGAGGGAAGGGAGTAGGAACATCAGTTTGCTGCATCACAATTAACAGGCGAATAAACCCCTATCACTCATAGTGGCTGCTGCCTGGTAAATCAAGATTGGGGGGCATTGGGCTAGATAAAAGAAGTCACTTGATTACTGATGCACTTAACATGAAACATTTACAATTACTTTAGTGTGGCTTTAACATTTATATGTACTGGATTACACATTCTTTTTATTCAAAACTATTTTAAATCTTTTTTTTTTTAAATGGAGAGATTCATTGGCAAAAATCCTGTATGGCATAGTGTATCATAGTACTTCCAGTATAGAAATGCTTCCTGTAGAACTATACCCACTGGACTTAGGCTCTTTCCACAGCTTACCTTCTTGTGGTGGTGTCTGGTGGTGATCCTGACAGTGGCTGTGCCAGGAAGGGAATGCGATGGCAGCACTCCCCTCCGCATAGACTGGCTCCCTGCAGAAGGGAGCATGATGGCCATTCCTTTTCCTTCCACAGCCAGCTGGGTACTTTCCCAGCTGTGCTGGGGCAGAAAGCACTACCATCACACTTCCTGACCTTCTGCAGGATAGGAAACCCGTCGATGATTTAACCCACAATCATGCTGCCTGGGGATGGGAAAAGGATGGGACTGTGACATCGTCATGCAGAAGAGTCATCGCAGTCCTGTCCTTCTCCCATCCCCATGGTGGGATGGGTGGGTTCTGCAGAAAGGGCCTTACTATTGAGCTGCTGCAGCCCCACTCACAGCCATTCAGTGGCTGGTAGAGAGTGAGTGAGGGGTCTCAAGAATCAGACTATGTCCTTATAGCTGCACACAGAATTATTACATCATCCCCTGAGATCCACTGCAGTACTTTGGAGATTCTGCATTTGACTATAGGGACATAGCCAGATACTTCTGCAGTACCCCAGGGCCAGAAGTGCTACCTTGCTAACCCAGGTTCTCTCCAAAGCAAAGCAGTTCTTCCATACTGTCCTACAGCACATATGCCTTCAAGATGACTGTTGATTATGGTGACTCCATGAATTTCATAGGGTTTTCTTAGGCAAAGAATATTCAAAGGTGGTTTGCTATTATCTTCCTCTGAATATCGTTTGTAGTACCTCTTATTCCCCAGAGGTCTCCCCTCAAAGTACTAACTAGCCCTGTTTTGCTTCCAAGCTCAGATTGGATTCGGTACCTTCAGGATATTTATTTGGATTAATGTAGGTGTCATGCCTGTATATTATACAATACAAAAGAATATATACAATAACAAAAGAATATATAATACATGTAGTTTTAAGATTTCCATTTTTTGTTTGGTATAGTTTTAAAAGGGGGGAAAAATATTACGACAGGGAAGGAACCCCACCATATGTTTCTTGGATATCCTATACAAGGGGGAATTATTTAAATATGATTCACAAGGGAGAGGAATGATTGCCCTGAATGAATTTTTGGAGGAGGGGTGTGTGTGTGTGTGTGTGTGTAGTTTACATGAATATAACCATTTTGGATGTAGCGTGAAGCAAGCTGACAAACTAAATAAAACAATTCTAGTGAACTTTGATTATTTTTGATTGTTAAAAGATCACTGAAGGCTAGATAATATTGGGATATTGGGCAGAGAGAGTGAGTGAGAGAGAATGAATTAAGCAAAAGAAGTTCCCCATGTTTCTTAAAGAAGAAACTGTAAAATATTTTTTTTTCAGTGTAGCATGAAGAATCAACACTATACACTGTCCTCAGACTCCTTGATGTTTCTAATGCAATCCTTCTCCACTTCCCAGGGTGCTTCTAGACATTGTGGATTCTCACTGCCCCTTCATGGACTTCTATGTGAGTTCCAGAAGGTAATGTGTTCAATACGTATCTCTCCTATGTTTTCCTACTATTTTGCTACCTGTTTTTTTTATTGGAAGTCCTCTCTGAAAAACTCTGTTAATGATATAAAAGATGAAACAGTACACAATACATTTTGACTGGCAGTGCTTGGAATCATCCACCTGGAAACACCTTGGACAAGTTGGGTCTCATTCCTGGTCCACACTACACTACATTATAGTGCTATGATTCTACTTTAATTACCATGGCTCCATCTGGTGGAATCCTGGTTTAATGTATTTAGAATTCTCTGCCACAGAGCTCTAATGCTGTGGTTGAGGGGAATGCTCTATAGGACAGCATTATGGCAGTGCAACAACAGGGACGGAAGACAACCTAAGAGACATGAAGCTGCCAATCAAAAGGTATCACATTACTAAAGAACTGAAACATGTCATCGGTGAATAAGTTGGTTGAATACTCACGTCCGTCCTATCAGCTTACTGGTAGCAAAAGCTGACCCATTTTTGAGTGATGTGCAGTAAAGGTATCGTCTTAGCTATGTTAAAAAAAAATAAAAAGCTGCTTGTGTTGTAGTAGGTCAAACATATGTAGAAGCTGCCTCAGAAGAAAGTTAACAATATTAAAATACCTTAGTCAAATTCAGATATTACTCAACTTGCTTTCTTCAACAAGCAAGCTGAGGTATGCCCAATCTCGTCTCCTGTGTTGTCACTTTTCACATATTGAACAGGGACACATTTGGAGAAGTGAGGGGTGTGCAAACAAGCAGCTCTCCTTTTCTGATGCATTGCTTCCCATGTGAGGAAAGTGAAGACAGAGGCCATTTCCACACTAGACTGTTATAGCGCTATAACAGTCTGGTGCGGAAGTGGCCAGAGACTCAAGAGCCTCCTTGCTCAGCTGCTTGAAGAAAACAAGGTAACACACGAATACAGACAGCTCTTGATGCAGAAAGATGTAGTATGTATAGTATATGAAATTCTCTGCCTTCGCTTCTTGGTCACAAAGGGTTAAATGGTTTTTCACCCACATGTCACTAAGAACCCATATTTTTTGCAAAGCAAACCTCTCTACAGCCTTAGAAATCATGGAAAATATGGCCAGGGTCCTATTGGGTAGTTACAAATGTGTAACTGACAGTTATACATTCATGACTGCTTTGTATTCATGGTTCCTTCATATTTTATTTATGGGATGCATGTGTGTGTGCGCGCGCGCGTGCATGTATGTGTCTTCAAGTTTCCTGTTGACATATGGTGACCCCATGAATATCACCGGGTGTTTTTTTTTAATGCAAGGAACACTCAGAGGTTGTTTTGCAGTCTCTTCCTCTGAAATACAGCCTATAGTGCCTTGGTGGTCTCCCATTCAAGTACTAACCAGGGCTGACCCTGCTTAGCTTCCACGATCAGACAGCATCTGATGTCTTTAAGTATTTAGGCTAATGGGGTATATAGGGAGTGTGAAAGTCCCTCAGTTTCCATTTACAGGTCAGCTGCTGCTGTGATTGACTGGGGTCTGTTCCCCTGTTAATCAGGAGGCAGCTGAATGACATTCTCACCCTCTTCCACGCAAATAATCCCTGAGGTGTGGGATTGGGGGGGACCCTGTTTCTGCTTGTCACAATGAAGATGACGCATGTGAGGGGGTGAAAATATCAGTCAGTTGCTTCCCAACTGACAGGAGAACAGACAGCAATTGAAACAGCAGCTGACCAGTAAGTAGGCGTTGGGGAGTTTGGTCATGATTCAATACATAGCTACATGACTACCCTAGTTACATAGCAATGTGGTGGATAGATGATTCTGGTCTATGTGTTTAATTATCAACTGCATAAACTAATGAGAAAAGAAATTAAGGAAGGAAGGAAAAAGTTTTATATTCTAACGGGTAGAGCAGTGCTTTTGAGATGTAGCACATATATTTTGCAATCTTGATGCCATATATTACCTTTTAAGGATGCAGCCAGAAACACTTGTAAAGACTTGTTTTCATACTGCCTTTCCTTTCCTCTATAGATACACTTAGAAGCTGACCTGCTCTAAAGTAAAACCTTTACTTTAAGGGATTGTTGCTTCTGCTATTCCTTCATTTTCACAGCAGAGCTGAAATGTGGGCTGAACTACAGATGATGATAAAGGCACTAGGCGTGTTATTATTATTATTTTTTAATATTTACCAAGGCAAGATTGGGACTACAGTGTCCAAAGAGAGGAGCCTCAGTCCTAGACATCCTGAAGGTGCTATTAGTCCAGGCTTCCAAAAGAAACCCATTCCCTTTGGCTGATATTAAAAGAATCTTAAAAATGTATATAGAAGTATATACCCACTGACGGATACCCACTCAAACTAGAGTGAAATACAATGTAAACAAAGACATATTTCTCTTCCTCTCTGTATCCCCTTGAGCACTCCCCGAAAACTTTCCAGAGATAATTTTTGGGCAGTTCCAAGATCTGCAGTGGCAAGGAAGAGATGAAAATCCTGATGTTACCCCAGTGATATGTTAGATCTAAGCCTAAGTGCTTACATAGATTGAACATCACTTTGGCATTCAGATAGATTATATTCTAGACAGTACTGAATTGCCAGTGCACATATTGGGCTGAAATTCAGCCCATTGAATACCAGCTGGACTCAGCTCAGGAGCAGAAAGAATGAGGATGCTTTTACTTCTCCTGGCATCCCAGAGCAGCCATTATATACATGATCTGGGGAAGGAAACTCTTCTCTGGCCATTGCTCAGTGTCAGCATCGATCCCTTTCGGAGCTTAACAGCTGCCAAGTGGTGGTGGTGGTGGGAAGGATGTCAAAATGTGCAGACAGAGTAACACTCTGACAGGATTTCAGCCACTGTCTGTCTTCCTTCCCCTCACTGTGCAACTATGGTAAAAATGTAATCATTTGCACAGAGCGCGAATACTGTATCAACCATTATTTGTAAATTGTATCAAACTCATTTTAAAAGTACTGTCCGTTAACATATCTAATTAGTAATTAGTACTAGCCACTGGAAGAGGGTAGACATATCATTTCTAATGTTGATGCACATTTTTTCAAAAGCTAGCTACAGCAGAAACCTCATCTGTCATGCTAGTTACACCTCATGGAGATAGGTATTCAGTGCTTTGGTTATGAAGTCAGTAAAAGACTCAACCAAATCATGAGTGATTTATTTGCTTCATCATAGTAATTGATTTGTTGGACAGTGACTGATGGGAGTCCTGTGCACATGCTAACCTATATTAAATTTTTCATCAGTAATCATCTTACTGCTTAACTATATCAATACACAGCCAGATCCTTAAATGTATAATTCCAACGGTTTGTTGAGAGTACATCTGTAAATGTCTAGCTAAGTAGTATGTATGACATATGGTCTTTTAAATAATTTTATAGTTGGTTGTTATCTGGTGTGGATGAACATGAAGCATATTCTTGTTGCACTGCCCTCCTCCGCTTCTACAAGTAGTAACACGAAAGCCATCTCAGGTGTGAATATTATTTTATTTTGTATGCAAACCATACACATTATTTGCTTTGTCACCGGGGTGTGTGTGTGTGTGTGTGTGTGTGTGTGTGTGTGTTTTAATTGCATGTTTGCAAGCAACAATCTAAAACAATCTAGGAACATTTCCTTCCGCTGGTGTTCAATGCATACCCATATAAGTATTACATCACACATGTTCTTCCTCCCACCATATGGACAACATATAACCAGGAAGTCACTAATCATTTAACTTGTCTTTTCAGTAACATTGTTACATTCCTTTCATGATGCTCAAGCCTTACATCCCCAGAGTACAGGAATTTTACCAGTAAATATGGAAACTCAAGATTTAAAATGAGATCCAGTGCTCATGCGTATAACTATTAATTTTATCATTGGTCACATTGCTCTAAAGTTACCTCTCCCTTTTTTTTATCCAGAATACTTTCTCTATATTTAGGAAAATTAAGCAACAGTCTTCCCTATATAACTTTTTACAAGTGCCAAAATTGATACCGGTGATACCTTAATGACCAGTGTAGTCCCCGTCAAAGCCACCCTATGCAGAGCTTTCTGGACTACAACCCCAAGAATAGCTCAACTAGCAAGGCCACAGCACACTGTCCGGTTATTGAGCCATCCCCTGGGTAATTGAAATCAAGATTCTGTTTCCCTGTAGCTAGGGGAGGCTTTAAGCTTGACTTTTCTCCCCCTAACAAGCGAACTTCCCACCCTCCAACCTTGCCCACCTAATCCTTCCTAAAAGCAACTAGAAAAACAGCTGTTGTCTTTCTACATAAGAAGTTTTCATAAAACTTAGAAACCATTCAGATCAAACAGACAATAAGAAAATTTGAATATTCAGTCTTCAAGACTGAGTCCCTTTAATATCAGCATCAAGGATACTATTCTGTATTCCTTTTAAAACATTCTTGTAGACATAAATATTCCTTATATGGAAGAGGCTGCATGCTTGAGAATTCCATCCATCTCTTGGCATTCAGAGAGCAATTATTTTCTGTTCCAAAGAAAGAAACTGAAATGTCATAAACAAAAATGTGATTCCTCAACATCTCACCAAGCCTCACCTCATCCTTTTCTTGGTGCAAATATTGTTGGAACCAACTCATTGTGGAAGTACCCTCTCTGTTCAAAACAACCTTTCCTACTTGTACCTAGCACTTCAGGGGTACAAACAGCACACGTGTATATTTGTTGTTGTTATTGCATGACAGACTATGTTCTTAGGAAACAACCAATCTGGCCAACCTCTTATGGTAAGATAACGTCCAGAAAGCTTCCTTATCAATGGATGAAATTGTAGGGAGTCTCATAGAGCCTCTAGAGGAGATTCCATACCTTCCAAGCTAATTTTGTTTCTCTTCAGCTACAGATGCAACTCCGCTTACCTGCTGGGGTTAAATGTTGGCACTGTATCAAGGTGTCGTTCTTCTTTGATTTCTCCACATTGACAAGGGGGTAGCAGATTATCCCCAGTTGATTATTGCTGTGGCCATTTCTGCACTACACTGTTAGGGTGCTATTATTCCACTTTCAACATCCTGTGGAATTCTGGGGTCTGTAGTTTGCTGAAGCCAAAGAGCTCTCCGGCTGAGAATTCTAAATGCCCCTCCCTAAATTGCAAACCCCAGGATGCCATAGAAGGTTGAAAATGGAATAATAGAACTATAACAGTGTAGTGCGGCACTGGCCTGTGAGAGAACTGCATTCATCATACGTGCAAAATAAGAGCTACTTGGATGTTCCTTGAAAATATTAGCTCCAAACCTTAGAAAACCACTTCTTTTCTTTTTCATTTGTGAGAAACTTTACATTCTAAACTACAAACTAACAAATCCACCGTATAATTTTAGCATGGGCATCTTACTGAAGGCAACCCTAAATAACCATTCCATAAAATATCATAGCTTTGTTATTTTGACCTCTTTGCCTTGCTGGACCTAGTCACGTCAACTGTTGTGATCTCAGAGCAGTTAGAGGCTCAAGTAGCCTGTGGAAATCTGTGTCTTTTTTTCCTCAAAAAGATAATAAGTTACAGACTTCTAAGTGTCTGCTGAAAAGAGGAGAAAAGCTGCTGTCGGCTTCATTATTCCCTTGGGTGCTCCTGCCATTGTTAGGAAGGAGATAAACCATCTGCATCAGCAGAGACTTACAATGGCATCTACTAGAGACAAGAGACATAGCAATGTAGCAGTGGCTCCTAGGAGACTGATCTACTGGGAGAAAAAGTGAGAGAGAAAGAGAGAGATTATTACTACTTCCAGCTACAAGTGCGTTTAGAATAGTAGCAATCACCATACAGTCAATTTCATTAAAAGCAGGTTTAAGTATACTTTCACTAAGGATGTGTTTAGCCAATTGATAATGTTTAGGGAATTGACAGCAGCATAAATAACTGGCTTTGCCTACTCAGTTGCTAGTTCTCACAATTCAGGTTTGACTGATCTAATAAAAATGCTACCAGGGTGTCACAGTAGTTGATTAATGAAGGTATTTCAGTATTGCAATAGAGGAACTGAACAACTAATAAAATTACATAGATGGATTGGTTTGAATAATGGTCTCAAGTGCTGCTGAATAGTGCTGGTGCAGGTATGGAGATGGTCAGTTTTATTAGCTAATTTTTAAGATAACGGATTTTGGCTTGTACTATTGTAATGATATCATTAGGGAAGTGTGAGATAGTCCCTTATAAAAAAAACTTTCATAGACTATATAAGCATCTTTGAAAAAGTTCTCAAATACGCTTGAAATATTTTATCTATTTATTACATTTATATTATACCTTTCTATCCAAAGAGCTCAAGATTGTTTATATGCCTCTTGCTTTCACCTGTGTTAACCTCAGATTGTGATCAGGTAGAGAGGGAAAGAGAGAAAGCACAATGGCCAAGGGAATAATTTGAATTTCATAGCTAAGTGAATTCTTGAAGCTCGGCCTTCCAAGTCACGACATTCTCTAACTGCTATGTAACACTAGACAATATGCGGCTCTTGAATGGAAACAGTGGGGTAGGGCAGCAAAATATTTTGCACTATTCTTGATTAGTAGACTTCCTGGTGACAAAGTTCCATAAATGAGGTGTCACAACAATATCACATCAGCAGCCTTATCTCTGACAACAGATATGACTTGAGGACAACAATAGCCAACCATGTATCTAATTGGGCCAAATGATATCAGGAGAGATGTTTGTTGAAAGATCTGGATGTCAAATCATACATCATGAGGTAGATATGTCCA
Source organism: Cyclura pinguis (assembly GCA_030412105.1). NCBI lineage: Eukaryota > Metazoa > Chordata > Lepidosauria > Squamata > Iguanidae > Cyclura > Cyclura pinguis. Next base: position 98,040,191 of record CM059601.1, read on the forward strand.
GGTATTTGTTTCTCTTTTCATGTTCATCTTTAAAACACCAGAAGGGTAAAACAGCCTGTAGACATCTTGATAAAATACTTATCAGTGATTCTATAGATCCCCAGCAGATCACAATCCTAAAACCACTTACTTGTCATTACATTCACATATTTTTCTACTTTCTCTGTCTTCTTTACAAAGGATTCTTGTCTGCAGCCAAGTTCCATTGTTATCTGACAGCGCAAGCAATTAATGTTATACTATATTATAACAATAAAAGAGGTTCGACTTTCCCAGCATTTGGGCTGAAAATGGTTATATATTGGGTGTTTCTGTTGCAAACAATTAAAAATCTGTTGATATTTATCTAACAAAGTATATGTGAATTAGATAGCCCTGTGGGGGCAAAGAAGTTGCTTTTGTCCAGTTTCACTTTACTTCTTTTGCTAATTGGTTTACCAAAGCGTCTTTGGGTATGTTGAGAGGAGAGCTGAGGGAGAAGTTCCTGTAGTTCCAATAACACTGATTGTATGTGGAATTGTTACAAAAGCAAAAATATGAGAAGTTCTGTTCATAAGGCTTTTCTGTGACATCTGAAGATGTTCCTAAAACATTTAGATTTATGTCTTGCTCTGTGTAAATATTGACATACATGGAGCACAACAAGCATGATGTAATGGTTTGAGTGTTAGACCACAACCCTGGACCTGGATCAGGGTTTGTTTCCCAGGATGGTCATGGAAATCCACTGGGTGACCTTGAGTGTGTCACTGGTAATGGGCTCTTCCATTACCAGGGAACATAGCTGAAGGGGGATAGCTGTCTCTCCAGGTAAACAAGGGGTTAATGAGGTGTGGGGTTTACATTATACATTACATTTATATTTACCGGGCGTCAGCATTATAGAAGAACATCGGAGACCCCAAGACACAATTGCTCAATCAGCAAGACCACACAGGGGACAAGGTGAGAGCCTTCCAAAAGCTTCAAACAAGAAGTTATAAAAAGGCTTCAAGATACCATGCGGGAGGAGACAAAGGGACATAAAAAAAAGACAAAGAATGAGTAGCAGGTAGGGCTTGGCTTCTCCAGACTCCTAAGACCTTTAAAAGGATCCCAGCATCTGAATATAGGAATGTGAGTAGAATATGAATGTTTTACCTAGCTGTGTTAGGGATTTATGTTCTTTTAAAACAACAAAATGACCTAAGCTTGATCATAACTTTATAACTGCTAAGTAACATCTGAAGAAAGTGCCTTCATGAATGAGGTATTTTTTGTCATTGTATTTGCCTGCCTAGAATAAAAACCTTTCCTTCTAAAGAGCTCCTCTGCCCATATTCTCTCTCCGTGTGCTTTGCTGGTTTGCACACAGAGACAGAATTCTTCTCTCCCACAAAGGGTGGGAGAGGAAAGCTTTTACAGTCAGAGGTGCAAGTTTAGAGATCCTTTTCCCAATAGCTTTTTCCTGAGTTACTGCATGACAGGAACTTAAAATCAGTAGGTGGTGGCAGCTAAAGGATCTCCAGGGGCAAGAGTCCCATCTCCAACTCAAGAGCATAGGGTAAGAGATCCCTTCTTCTCACGGTCTCACACTCTCAGCCGCTAGAAAACCCTGTGATAGTATGCCTTAGGGTTGCTGTAAGTGAGAAATGACTTGAAGGCATTCAACAAACAACAACAACAACAACGAATTTAAGCTTTCACTGCATCCATCCAAACCTGCAATGATTTCAGTAGGTGCAGAGTCAGATATTTCTTTCTCTTTTTTCTCTTTTATTCCATATTTTTGGATAGGACTTTCAAAGCCAGTTCTCTTTCTCTTCCTCTAGCTATAATTATTGGAGCCATGAGTCATTAATACCTTGGCTAAATCCATGATGTAAGAAACATAATTACAGCTCAAGACCTTGTCTTATATCATTACACAGAGCTGTTGCATTTGTGCCCACAATGATTCAAATGAAGAATTGCTTTTCAGGAGCTGTCATGACTAAAAAGCCATGATAATCAAAATCTCAATCCTTGATTTATGCTTACTGTTTCGACTCTTAATTGTCAGTGATTACCAATTGGTTTCTATGTCTCTAATGAGGACTGATACATTTAAACCCATGGCATGTTGCTTCTCTAAGTTTAGAGACTTCCTTGATGGCTTTTACTTCTTTATGGTACACTAAATGGACTTCTCTTATTGTTCTTATTTTCTCTCATCTTTGGTTATTAATTACTATGGCTATGATGGGCTTTGATTTATTTAAATCAAAGCATGCTTATCTGGCTTCAGTTACTCTTAGTTTAACTTCACATAGACATTGTTAGAAGTCTTACTGATACAAAGAGCATCTGGTTCTGATAAATGACATCTGGGGATACATGGCACCAGTCTGCTCCCAAAACATCCGCAGTTTACCATGCATCATTAGATGCATGCATATTTTGTCTAATAGTGCAGAATTGATTAAGGGGTAAAAGTTTCAAAATACAGGAAACTTTCAACAGCACAGAATTTCCAAGACTTCTTTATTGCTCCAAAGGCACAATATCACTGTGGGAACCATAAACCTGGTGATCAGTTGATACTTTTTTCTTAATGGAAATAACAGGTTTTTTAAAGGAAAAATCCTAAATAAATTCTGTGAATTGTCATATATCCATTAGTGGGGTGTTTCATTCTCTTAATCCTTGCTATTTAAAGCTGGTACTTACATTACTTTTCACTTTTCTTAAAACATTGGTGGAGAAACAGCTGGACTATAAGAAAGAACAGCCAGATGTACATCTTCAACATGTTCTGCCAATCTGATTTGAAGATATTGCCTGAAGATTTGTCTGGTACAAGGGGAAGTTTAAGTCTAAATCCAGTTGCTAGTGCTAACTAGAGTAGATGCACTGAATCAGGTGTTGAATAGTAGCTCAACTGTTGAATAAACCCCTTTGATTTAGTAGGTTTTCTCTACTGGGGACTCACAATCGGATATAGACCATAGTGCTGATCTACGTTCTGTTGCTGTCCTCTGTGGTGAGCTACTTCAGTCCGAAACAGTGTGTGTGTGTGTGTGTGTATTAAGAAAAAAGAGCAATACATAACAGAATGAAACAAAAACACCATGTGAATAACAAAAATGTGAAAAAGAGAAAGATCACAACACAAATAGCTTACATTACTATTTCTCTCCAGTTCCTTTATCATTGTATACTTATTCAACATCATATTGATTATATATTTTTATTTCATGTATCTAAATCTCATTCTCCTTGTACTCATTATCGCTATAATAATTTCATTCTTAAATCTATTCTTTTCAACTGTATGTAACCTATTGCTAATACTATACATGATCCTGTTATTCACCATAAACTCTAACCCTAAATGTGAGCTCATTCCCAGAGCCAATTGTATTTCAGCTTACTCTGCTTTGTAATTCTTCTTGTGGAGGTATGACACTTCCCTCTTTTGCTAAAGCTTTTTCCACAAATATTTTCCATATTGCTTCAAAATCATTCCTTTTCATTATCCCTTTTTTAACCTTGATTCAACATGTTAACTTATCATTGATTGCAATTTTCCACACTTCTTTATACCAATCCTTTATTTGAAAGTCTCCTTGAATTTTCCATTTACTTGATATAATTAGCCTTCCTGCAGTTAATAAATTTGTAATTAACTCCTTCATTGTCAGGGTACAATTAACCTTAACAAATATAGATAATAATGCTATACTTGGACATATTTGTAAATCAATTCCCGTTATCTCTTTTATCTCTTTAAACACCATTTGCCAAAATTTCTGTACACCTTCACAATTCCACCACATATGGATATATGTGCCAGTCTCTTGGCAACTCCTCCAACATAACCTTGAATGATTCTCGTCTATGTGGTTTAACCTTACTTGTGTAAGGTGGATACATTTAACATTTAAGTTAAAAATTAAAGCCATTCTATAAAAATAATACGTGTCCTTATGTTGAAATAGAAGAGGCTGCTCAAGATCTGCAGAATTTTAACTTGATAACAAATTTCTTAAAAGATTAAACTGATGATTTAATTTGGTTTGCTAAGAGGGTGATAAACAAACAAACACTCTGAAATGGTTTTTGGAGTACAACAAGGACCTTGAAAAGCAATTGAGGAGAAACATAATAAAAGATTCAGACTGAGATGTAAAGTGCCATTGCTTTTGTATTGCTTGTTCCTATATGTGTGTGTGTGTGTGTGTGTTTGAATGCTTCAGAAAATCCATAGAATATTAACAGACCATAAAGATAGAGATCTATATTCACAGTATTTTTCCTTGCTATGCTGTTTCTAACATTTCTTGCATTTCCCTGTGGTGATTGTTGAGGAAGCATTCACCAAAGAAATGCTCCAACAGAAAAATCAGCCAGACTAAAAAGAAATATCCCCCTCCCCTTCTTTTAAATTGCTTAACTGTTGAATGATAGCAAGGTAGCCTTTGATAATTGCCCTGGTGGAGGTTTAGACTACACAGAATAATTTCTGGTCCCAATAACTTATCTGTATGGTTCATTCATTATGGATTTAATGGGTAGGTAAAAGAATGATAAGTTGGAAAACAGAATGGGACAATCATCCAGAGAAGTGTTTCCATATGCAGTTTAGAAGGAATGTTTTCCACCGTTAATAGAAACATCTCCTTTAATCTTAGCGAGTACAATCAATAAATGATAAGACAAACTGGTTTCCTCAAGATACCTTCTGCAAGCTCATAAAAGCAAAGGCACACAAAACAGAATTAAAACATTGTGTAGTGTTTGCTGCTAATCACTCCATCCACTTTTAAGTTGTGGAGCCTAATGTAATCAGTTGGTCAGATCACTTCCAGAAAAGGGCTATTTTCAGTTTTGACAGGATGTCTCTCTATTTGTTTGTTTTTTCCCCCCCCTCAGCTCACTAATTGGAGGTCAAATTGTATTGCGTTTATAACAAAACAGAAGAACTACATTTGTAGTTGGATGGGGAGATACAGTTCTATCCAGTCCCAGTTAGGTATCTGTTGTGAATTTAACATTGCCAGTTGCTAGCATTATCCAGTATGATTTCTCATTGGGCTAACATTTATGTATCTGAAAACACAGCAAAGTAGAAATATTGAAATAATTTCTTCTACAAATTATGATAATTCAGTCAGCTTATACTAGAGATACTAGAGCCCAGAAGGAAAAGGGGGAGGAAACTGTCATCCACTATAGTACCAATATAGGAATTCCACCTTTTTTTAGAAGTCATATACTACAAACTTCAAATTCTGCATAAATGAAGGTGAATGATGAGTTCTAGCTGATGTCTCTGAGGCTGGCTATGTATTACACTTGACATATAAAAGGCACCATTGTGTTGCTTCTTCAGAGTTCAAAGAGTGTTCTCACAAACTGTTCCTACAAGTAATGAAGGCTGAAGTGGCTTAGGGCAGTCTGTGGATCTATTTTATAAAAGATAAGTTCTCACTGCTTGTTCCAGAGGCAGGCTAGGTATTACATTTAACATATAAGAAGCATCATAGCTCTGTTTCTTTAAACTCTTAAAGGTAATGACGATTGGAATGGCTAGGGCATTACCTGGATCTATTTCTGTATACATTTCTTGATAGAAACAGCTTTGAGCACTGGTCACTTTGGCAGAAATCCTGAACAAGAAGAGAGACAGGGAAGTGAATATAACACTATCTCAGGAGTAGCTGTGTTGGTTATGCAGCAAATCACAACAAAATCTAAAAAAACCTATACCTTAACTGGCCAACCAAGATGTAGAAAATATGTCATGCAAAATACACCACAAAAATATATCATGCAAACTTTTGAAGACTGATGAAGAAGCCAGTGAAGCTTCAAAAACTTGCATGATGCATTTTGGTTGGCCAATAGAGGTGGATCTGGGATTTTGCTAAACCTAACTATGACTAAAAGTATGCTAGGTGTTCCTGGATTTAAATTCTCAATTTACGTGATGCAAGCATGTATCTACATCAGTCATAAAAATCTATAAGAGCTGACCAAATGTCCACAAATAAGTCCATGTGTAAATTTCAGCTATTAATAATTCTTTCAAATGTTTCAAGTGTTGGTAGTATTTGAGCATTGGACTACAACGCTGGAGACCAGGGTTTGATTCCTGACTCAGCCATGGAAACCCACTAGGTGACCTTGGGAATGTCACACACACTGACCCTCTAGAAAACCCTGTGATAGGTTCGCTTTAGGGTTGCCATAAGTCAGAAATGACTTCAAGGCACACAACAACACAAAATGTTGTTATGTCCTCTATCCCTTGGATCATAAGTGGGATTTTTTTTCCAGTAAAAAGTATTAAACTTTTAGCAGTCAAAAGGGCATGAAATATCCACTTCCACCTCAGATGTACTTAAAGCTACAGGACTAAATCTGGATTGAACAAATTTTGCAGTTGTAAATATTGTCATTTAGCTGATAGAGGTAGTTTAAACTGCTCCTGCAAAATTGGAACAAGCAAATATTCACCAAGTATCTGATTCAAGATAACAATCCCATTTTTTGGTCTATACCTTCCACAAAATTTTTCCTTACCAATTTTGAAATCTGGATTTGCCCATACAGTCAATTTGGCAAGAGCGTATCGGCCAAATTGCAATTGATGAAGCAATATTTGCCATACAGTTCTATCTTCTGAAATTGTCAACAAAACTTTGCCTCCCCTTTTTTTAATCAAAGGAGAACCAAATACAAAGGTGACAGAAATGAGGACGCCCTCCCAGGACTGACTGTGATAGATTACTTACTTTAAGTGGATATGTCCAAAGATTAATACAAGATGAGAGACATACCTGAAAATATGTAATAAAATCTGGAAGGCCAAACCCTCCTTTTTCACTAAAATTCTAGGAGGAGATGAGTCCCCTCAACATCTCCTAAAAATGTATTCAGTTTGCGAGGTATAAGTAGACGAATTCCATGAATTACACAAGCAGTACTAAGTATAACATTCATTTTAATTGTGTTTATCTTATCCCATAGACTCATCTTTATGCCTACCCGTCTCTCTGGCCATTTCCGCACGTGGCGATGGAATCGCCCCGGTCCGGTACTTACCGGACTTCTTGGCTTGACGCTTGGGTCCAATCTGCTCCGGAGCAGTGCGTGGCCGCCGCTCTGCACTGCTCCGGGGACAAAAATGGCAGCTTCCAGTTGATGGAGGCTCTCCACCAACCGCTGAAGCTCGCCAGCCTAAAGCCAGCCCCCGGCAGATCTGCAGGCTCGCACTGGTGCAAGCCTGCAAATCTGCACCTGAGCGCGGGAATGGAGTGGCACGGAGTGACACACTCCGTGCTTTTTAAAAACTTGAAGAAACAGGTTTTTAAAAAGCACACTGCACGGCCACTTTGGGTCATTCCGGAGTGGACTGAGGTCCAGAACTATGTAAAGTAGTCCGACCCAGTCCGCTTCCAGGTACAGATGTCCTCTCTGGAGGACGCTCTGCACCGTTTTTTAAAGCCCGTGTGGAAATGGCCTCTAAATACTGTGCAATATCAATTTTTTAATATTAAGATTAACCTTCTGAGATAAGTTCCTAGGAATAATTATACCCAAATAAGTAATAGAATTTGGGTAATATTGAAACTGCCATGCTTTAAATACACTTGTCTGTCTTGTATCCTGCTGACAGTATTTCTGACTTGTACCAGTTAATTGAATACCTAGTTATTTTGCCAAAATTATTAATCAACTGCATCAAAACAGGGATTGGCTGCTGGGTCTTTGAAGTGAGGAACAAATGATCATCTGTGAAAAGAATGTTCTCAAATTCTAAAGCAACATGCACAAATCAATTGATCCTGCCATTTTGTCTAATCAGACACGCTAAGGGTCCCAAGCACAAACTGAATATTAACTAAAACAGTCAACACCCCTGCCTTGTACCTTATTCCAATGTAAAAAAGGGCAAGGAAAAAAAAAAGCAATGGTCATAACCTAGGCTCTTAATGCTGAATCTAAAATTTTAATCCATTTCAAAAATATTTTAGGATACTCAATTAGCCAATATCGTGAAAATAATTGGCCATTAAATTTTATCAGAAGCATTCTCAGCATCTAAAGAAATACTGGTTAGCTGATGAGTTCTATCCAAGTTAAAGTAATCAAATCAACAACGAACCGAATATTATTGTCTTCCTGCTTGCTTTTCATAAATCCTGTCTGATCAGGACTTATCAACACTGAAATGACTTTTTGTAATCAATTAACTAAAATAGCTATCAATATTTTGAAATCAACATTGAATAAGGATATAGTGCAGTAGTTAGGACAGTGAGTATGATCCTTATCAGGTTTAGTTAGGTACCAGGGTAGTATAGGCACCATATAATGGTGGAGAGAGAGAGCCAGATTCTAAGATATACTTATAAAGTTGGAGCAGTCTTGATACTACCAGATAGGAACAAGCATAGTATAATTCAGCTGGAAACTCATGAGAGCCAGAAGATTTCCCATTTCTCATATTTGCTATAATATTAATAATTTCCTCTAAGTGAAAAGTTTGAAAAAGTCGCTGTGATATGCTAAGATGGGGAAGGTCAATGTGAGAAAAGAAAGTCTCCCTTATCTGTTGGTAAGTTTCATTATCCAAGCTGCAAATATCCACATAAAACTTCAAAAATTGTAGATTTATATCTGTGGACAATATTGATACTTAAGATCTGCAGTAACTGTAGTTGTTTATAGGCAGGCAAATAGAATGTTTACAATGCATAAAAATGATATTGCATCATTGTGAGATGTTCGTATAAATAGTTATAGTCAAAGTGAGTGGTGTTTCTCCTTAGGAATTAAAACTGGGGAGGAGAATGAATTTTCAGATGGAGTGGAAACTGAACAATGAGGTCATTTGTCTTTGGCAGATATGGCCTTAAGTGTCCTGCTTTGGGGACTGGCGAGGGGCAAAGGTTCAAGTAGAATCTGTCAGACAGCAGCGACCTCAGCAGCCCTTGTCATATGCAGGAGGTTACCAAGCAGGTGATTACAGTCCTTGGAGTCTAGGCAGTCCAGGTCAGCAAGATAAAGCAATACATCTGAGGCATCGATTCAAGGAAATTTTGAGTAGTGTGGTCAGCAAACAAAGCCAGGTCCAAGGTTCTTCAGAAACAAGAGCCAGGAATCAAGAGACATAGGTGTTGCTTCCTCCAGAATGGGTGATTGTCAGCAATGGACTTCCTTAAGGAGATGCCCGGATGTTTATAGTTTAGCACGTCCCATAGATGTTGCCTGATTAATTTTTTTTCTTATTTAAGTTTTTCTTATTTAAGAGTCCCAAGCATCATAGACCCTCTCTTTCTGCAGTAGGTACTATCACATCCATGTCTGTGTGCTGTGGCTGCTGTAGAGTGTCACTGTCTGTTTCAAGAACTGCCACGACCCCCTGGCTTTCTGCTTCACTATCTGTGCCAGAGTCTGAACCTGGGTCCTGGGACTCAGACATGATGTTAGGGAACATTGTAACATAGCAACAGCTAAAAAATATCTCTCCTCCCACTCTCCTCTTTTGTCTTCAGGTTACTTTCACTGCTGCAAACTGAGTTCAAAGAACAAAAGTAGTTTGTTCTTAATTAGCTCTGGTGGGGCAGGGGGAGAAGAGACAAGGTAGATTCTTCCCCTTCCCACTAGGCTCAGGCAAAAGCAAACTGCTGTGGCCTTTCCTAGGTTTGTGTGTTTCCTCATGTACAACTTTTGTCATTTGACCACAATCAATTATTTGGCCACTTTTTGTTTTTTGATCTGTGAAATGTTGGAGTATGTGGATCCAGCCTCCAAAGTAGCACCTTGAGATCTCCTTTAACATTTAGAGCAAAACTTGGAACAGATTCACTGCTCCATTGACATGGAAGCCACCAGATGCCTCTGAAAGTGATCACCATTTAATGAGAATTAACTGATATTTTCATTAAAATTAACTACAGTGTACAGCTGTGTCAGTTCTCAAATGCAGAGTTTCCATCAATGTGATCAGGCAGACAGTGACTTCTTTTAAACAAGATGACATTCTGTTTGGAAGAGGAAAAAACAGCAGCAGCAGCAGCAGCAGCAACAAGCCCTGAACCATACTTGTTGCACTTTAAAATGGCCAGAGATGAATTCCTACTCTGTTCATTTCAGACAATGTTGTACAAAGACTGTGCTGAAATGAAAAAAAAAATTCAGCTGGAAATGACAATGTTGCATTTGACAAGTTGATCTCTGGGGATATTCAGAAAAACTGTGTAGAGAATTCCCTGAACGTACCGCTCAGATGTTCTTGTGCTTTCTTTGTGCTCTTATAAATTCATTTTTAGCCCAAGTCCTGAGGCACCATGACAAGCTTGGAATTCAGTACAGGATTTCAAAGTCAACTCCTTTCGGTCCAAATTTCCCACTTGCCTAGCAATCATGTTTTAAAGAAACCTCAGCAGAAGACCAAAAAAAAAAAAGTAATCAAGGAACACAGTTATAGAATGATGGAGGATGCTGGCCAAGGAAGATGGGAATTGCATTCCAATAGATCTAGAAGGCTGAGGAAGACTACATTAATCACTCCCAACATTTTCTCCCCACACCTTGCCCTGTTGCTTATTACACGGGTAGCAACCATTGGACTGCGAATCCCATGTCTGCCAGCATAACAAGATTTTCAGGGCCAAGTGATATAAGCTATGACATGTAGGTCCCTGCGCCTTGTTACAAAGCACAGTATCACTGGGACTATTTTTCTGGCTAAGAATACAATGTTACATTTAGGCCCTTTCCACACGCGAGAAAGGAAACGCGCGAAAACAGAACTCACTGGTTTTCTTGGGCGTCTGGGCGAGTCCGTCGGGACGAGGAGCAATGCGAGCTCGTCGCTCTGCACTGCTCCGGTGTCCAAAATGGCGGCTTCTGGTTGGTGGAGAAGCTCACCAGTCTAAAGCCCGCCCCCAGCAGATCTGCAGGCACGCACGTGTGCACACCTGCAAATCTGCAGCGGAGCGCAGCGACGGAGAGACACGGAGTCGTGCGTTCCGTGCTTTTTAAAAACCTCTTAAAAGAGGTTTTTAAAAAGCACGCTGCGCAACCAGTTCTGGTTGCTCCGAACTGGACTGAGGTACGGAACTACAAAAAGTAGTCCGCCCCAGTCCACTCCACGGTGCAGAAGACCTCCGTCTTAATAGCCCGGTGCGGAAATGGCCTTAGAAATGAGATGCTAGATGCTACTTACTGAAAAATTGGTGAGTATTTTGTTGTTTAAAACTGGGATGCTCTAAAACATGACAGGCAGTACCTATTAGGGCCCTTTCACCTTACATAAATATAGTACTATGATTCCACTTTAACTACCATAGCAAAATCTTATGGAATAATGGGATTTTTGGTTTAGAAAAGGGTACTTAGAATTCTTAGCCAGGGATGTTTCAAAGTGAGCTGGCACTCCTGGATGCCTTGAAGAGCAATAATATCCCCCCAATATACCAAATGACACACCAGTTTGGTGTGTGTGTGTGTGTGTGTATTTGTGTAGGGGATTTACTGAACTGAATTTATCCCTAATTAAACACCTTCCTGAATTCTGCAGTTCACAAAAAAACATGGTATGCATTAGGCATCCCTTGATCACCCTGTAGACTTCAGGGTTTTACACACTTATGCCCCACCTGAAATATCAAAAAAGAAAAATGGTGCTGGTGCTGTTAGGGCTAGGATCCACTTCAAATCAGAGAGTAGCTGGCTGAAAATCAATGGATAAAACAGTTCACAAGAAAGAGTTTGCTCCCTTCAGGAGTAAACAGCAGTTTGATTCCTTGTAGTCTTTTTTGGTGTTTGCCAATCTTGCTTTTTTGTAAGTATACTTAGGATCACAGCAAAGTTCTTTGAAAGCCATCCATTCTGACAATCTCTGTGTGGTGTATATCAAGCATATATGTCATTTTACCTTGGCCTTTCTGGGCTAGGACCAATTTATGGGCACCATTATGGACTAACCTTGTCACCCGGGAATTGGAGGAAAGCTATATAGCTGATACCATCCTAAATCCATTTATCATTCCAAGTGATGAAAGATCCTTGCATGGTATTTTCCAATTCTTAACAATGTTTACTGTGCTTTTAAGAACAACTTCTGTTGCCTCTAAGCCTCTTCAGAATTATGACAGCTTTTAGAATGAAATGGAGGGAAGGAAAGATTTCTGTCAATACATCACTAGGAAAACAGTTGATTGATATCTTTGATCTAAAAATTCATAGCTTATAAGAAAAGGAAATAATGATTATCACTTGTTTGCTCATACATAGTGTAGATAAGCATGTCGCTTATATTATCCATAATGTGACATGGCATTTTGATGTTAAGTACTATTTATGTGCCCTTTATCAGACCCTTGCTTATGATAAAGTAACTTAATGGCAACTTCAGTTCCTGTAATTGCTTGGGATACCATAGCATTAAGGAAAGAGCTATAATTATCAATTCTCTGAAAGAGACAGCCTTGAAGACCAAGGAGCCAAAGAGTACAGTATCTAAACTACTTAAAAACAGGCCTGAACAGCTCCTTCATAAAGTTGGCCTCTTAGAGCTAAACAGCCTAAGTCCTATTACTTTCATTGCTTTCCATTTATCTATTTGGCTGCTTGAATCTCTTCTAGAGGCATCCGTCTTGACCAACTCTCTGCATATTAAGTCTATATTCGTAGCTAACTGTGACAAAGGTGTCCTTTAGAGATTTAAAAATGATCTTCTTTCAAGACTTTGGCATAGCTTTTTGTGGTCATTTCAGAACACTGGAATCCTAGTGGATTCCACTTGGATGGAAGCTAAGGAAGACAATGTAACAATTTGATTTTGGTGGCCAGAGATTTCAGTCAATAGCAGCTAGATGGTAAGAAGAAATTTTGGGACTGCTACTGCTTTTGGGGAATGGCATTGCTTCAAGAATTTTACAGTTCCCTTGTCTATCTGCTCTATCTGTTTTCTCCACACAGTTCAGCTTGTAAATAAATGGATGTGGCAGAAAACCAAGAAATTGTCATCTAATAATAATTATAGTAGTAGCAATGGTAGTAGAAATAGAAATATGAAAACTGAGAGTTATTTATCAGTTGGCTCTAGAGTCCCAGAATATTACTTTGTTTTCCCAGTTTTAATTAATTTTTATTTATTTTAACATTTTAAACATTGTTTTTAAAAACTGGCATTTTTTTTTTTAAAAAAACATTGGCCTCCCTCTTCTCTATTGTTCTCTCTAACCCTCTCATTTGCACTGGCTTTCCATAGATTATTTTCCCAAAATGTCAGAGCCATCAAGCTGCAGGATTGTTTTGCTTGGGTAGGCTGAGCAAGATGCTATTTGGAACAGTAGAAGACCTACAAAGCCTGCAGAGTCAGTGATAAGACTGTGGAGCTTTAGAGAGTTTTCTTTTTAAAGTCTTTTTACTCAGTTATTTATCTAAGCTTCTCCTTTTGCTCTTCTTTTTGCTCTCTACACTTTCTTTTTTTTTGGTTGAAGACTTTGTCCTGATCAGGAGAGTTACTTTGTTATTTTGTATTTTCTTCTCCCCTCAGAAGGAATTTACATTGGTGCATTGGAAAATAAAAACAAGCAACATCTTGGTACCTCTTTTCTTAAGATGTTTCCAGATAAGGAGTTTGCAGCCTTGATTTTCAATCTTCTACACTGGCGCTTTCCAAACTTTTCATGTTGGTGACACACTTTTTAGGCATGCATCATTTCGCAACACAGTAATTCAGTTTTACTAGCAAACTGGAGGTTAAAGTAACCGCCTTATAAGAGATATGGACATATACATAAATTGTAACAATGAAATGTATGGGGACACAACATATCTCATGAAAACCTTTCATTTATATTTTTAGAAATATATGATTTATAAACAATAACATACATTTCCAAGATTGTAGATGACACACCTGCACACTTCAGGTGATATCCTAAAGTGTTGTGGCACACCATTTGCAAAGCCCTGTTCTACACACTTGTTACAAGCATGTTACCACTTGTAGGTGTAGAATTGGTGATTCTTTAAATGGCTAAGCTCATGGGAAAAATCGACTGATCAAGAAGCCCCAGAAAACAGAAGCTGGGTCAAGGATGAAATTGTCAGAGATACAGATATCTGTTGTAATGAATATAATAAACATGGAAGATAGCCAAGCATTACTACTTCTTAGCCTTTTGGGTAAGATCAAGTGTAGAAAAGCAGCCAAGTACTTTGCTACACTGAGTCTAGACAATTCATCATAAACTCTAAAGGTAAAATAAATATATGAACTGCAGTTGAGCAGAAAATGTAGCAGATGAAGGTAGCTCAATGGAGCAGACATTGTTGGAACAATGCCTTTCAATAGCAAGAACTCTAGATTGAACGGTATTAGTTTAAAGCTGGAGGACTTGGAGCGTATGGTGATAAAGGTGTAATTACATAGGAGAAGTAAACCGAAGGTGTTGCTCTAGTCAAGTAAGGGTCTTTCTGCACTACACTGTTATAGTGCTATTATTCCCCTTTCAACATCCAGTGGAATTCTGGGGTTTGTAGTTTACTGGGGCCAAAGAGCTCTCTGGGTGAGAATTCTAAAGGCCCCTCCCCAGGATTCCATAGGAGGTTGAACGTGGAATAATAGCAATATAACAGTGTAGTGCAGATGGCTCTAAGTTTCAGGGTTAGAACTCTGCAATATCTCCGCACCCCAAATGCATGTCTAGTTAAACAAAAACTGGTTCTTGATAAGACTAAATACTGCTTGTAAGGGGACTTTCATTTCCACTATAAGGCAAATTCTCACAGGAATAATGGGCAGGTCCTTTAATTAAAAGAACGTGTTCTAAGGAACTCCAAGTATGGCAACCTAATAATATTGTTGTAAATATTTATATTTCTGAAGGCTTTTTGCCTTATTGGGATAACACTGCTAAAAATGCCCTCTAGCAGGAGTGGGATTTGTGCTGTTGAACTGCAGCTCCAAGCAGCCTCAGTCAGCATAGCCAAGAATCAGGCATGCTGGATTTAGGACCTTTCTACACTATACTGTTATAGTGCTATTATTCCACTTTCAACACTCTATGGAATCCTGGGGCTTGCAGTTTAGGGAAGGGCATTTAGAATTCTCAGCCAGAGAGCTCTTTGGCCTCAGGAAACTACAAACCCCAGAATTCCACAGGAGGTTGACAGTAGAATAATAGCGCTGTAACAGTGTTGTGCAGAAAGGCCCTTACAGTGGAACAACATCTGAAAGGCCATAAATTCCCACCCTTGCTTTATAGTGAAACTGCAATTCTGTCCACCATTGTCTGGCATTTCATTTTGATTTTTCCCTCTCCTACTTTCTCCTCAGTAAGGATGTCCTAGGCATTCATTGCCAAAAGGAGACTTATTTGTACAAGACAGTTCATTAACATTAGTAAGAAAACTAGTCTTTTAAAATCTAGTTTCATCCTCATCTGCAATAAAGTGGAAGATGTAGGTTCAACTTCATTATGTACAAAGAACTGGTCAGAAGTTGAATATCGTTAGAACCAACCTGGAATCAAGAATCAGTTTGACTTCTCTTTTAAGTCTGAAGATAAATACACTAATTGGTTTTTATCTGTGTTTCTATCTGATGGACAAATTATACTGTTCCAAGACTTTTCAGTCTAAGGTGGAGGGTCAAAGAACTGTCCAATAACCCTAAACCTCAGTTCTATAAGCCCCCAGTCTTCCATGGATTCCAATGTGTCCAACATGAGTAGATGTCTTCAAGTTGCCTCGTGATTCCATGAATTCTATAGGGTTTTCTTGGGAAAGGAATAAGCAGAGGTGGTTTTGCCAGTTCCAATAGAAAAGCCTAATTCAAGAGTTGCCTTTGCCCTAATTGATTATCTCAAGGAAATCTGACTTCCCACTTTTTATGATCTCACTACTCATTTCCAATAAGTCAGCACTAAGAAATATAGCTGAGCCCACTAGATGAGAGATGTCTAGTGAATTAACATGATCTTACCAAAGTTAGGAGCACTCTGAAGTTGTCATCATCATAATCACCACCACCACCACTATTACTTTTTGAAAGAGGAGATTGACTCTTTCTGGAACTGTACTGTGAAATAGTACAGATAGCTAGGAGACTGCTCCTAGCTATCGATCAGTTATCCATTAGAAAAGCTTCCAGGTCCAAATTGTCTTATGACAGTATCACAAACAGGACTGTCAAAGAGAGGTACATTCGGGCTCCTTATCTTTTAAGTTGTTTACAAAGAACTTGGCCATTAATTTGAGGATGGTGGAAGGTGACTTTCCAAAGCATGTTCCACATCAGATCCATTTGTTGTTCTCATTGTTGTCATGCAACACTAGCTGAAAGTCTCCCTTCTACACAATCATTAAAAGTGCAGGAACTGCCTCCAGTTTTCACTCTGGCAACCCTACTTTCACCCCGTATGATGACATAAGTACCTATAAATATTTCAAAATCCAAAATTCTCATTTTTTTTCCCCTTAATATTTATAAAAAATGTTACTGGACATTATAAGGAAACATTCTGGGAAAAGTTGAAGATTTTATGGCAGTCAAACTCTGCCAAGACAGCAAGGTCCAGGAAGTTTCTTGCTTGTCTTGCAGACAATTTCATGGTTCAGAAGGTGGAAGAGGCCACAAGGGGATCAAATATTCTAGATCTGATCCTGACCAACATGGATGACCTTGTTAATAAGGTAGAAGTGGTTGGATCTTTAGGGGGGAGTGACCATGCCCTATTGGAATTTGGCATTCAGTGGGAAGGAGAAGATAAGTGTAGCCAGACACTCATCTTAGATTTTAAAAAAGCGGACTTCTGTAAACTTAGGGAGCTGCTGGCTGGAATTCAGTGGTCAAGAATAGTGAAAGGGAAAGGAGTTCAGGAGGCATGGGAGTTCCTTAAAAGGGAGATACTGAAGGCACAGTCTAAAACTGTGCCAATAAGGAGGGAAAATGGAAGGCATCTGAAGAAACCAGAATGGTTGACTAAAGAACTCTCAGCTGAGCTAAGTGTTAAGAGAAACATGTACAGGAAATGGAAGAAGGGGGAAACCACCAAAGAAGAATTTAAGCAAGTAGCTAGGAGATGTAGGGAGGAGGTCAGAAAGGCTAAAGCACAGAACGAACTTAGGCTGGCCAGAGACATCAAAAACAATAAAAAGGGCTTTTTTAAATATGTCCGTAGCAAAAGGAAAAAGAAGGAGACGATAGGGTCGCTGCGCAGAGAAGATGGCGACTTACTAACAGGGGGAAGAGAAAAGGCAGAACTACTTAACACCTTCTTTGCCTCGGTTTTTTCCCAGAAGGATACAAGCACTCAACCTGGCGGTTGGGGAGCAGGTGAGGAAGCAGGGGAAATTAGGCACATAATACGTAGAAAGGTGGTACAGGAAAACCTGGCCACACTGGATGAATTCAAGTCTCCAGGGCCAGATGAATTGCATGCTAGGATATTGAAAGAACTGGCAGAGGTCATTTCGGAACCGCTTGCTATAATCTTTGAGAAATCTTGGAGGACAGGAGAAGTTCCAGCAGACTGGAAGAGGGCAAATGTTGTCCCCATCTTCAAGAAGGGAAAAAAAGAGGGCCCAAATAATTATCGCCCAATCAGCCAGACGTCAGTACCCGGAAAGATCCTGGAGCAGATCATTAAGCAGTCAGTTTCTAATCACTTAGAAAGCAAGGCGGTAATCACGAGAAGTCAACATGGATTTCTCAAAAATAAGTCATGCCAGACCAATCTTATCTCTTTTTATGATAGAGTTACTAGCTTGATAGATGAAGGGAATGCTGTGGATGTAGCATTTCTCGATTTCAGTAAGGCCTTTGACAAAGTTCCACATGACATTCTTACAAAGAGGCTAGTAAAATGCGGGCTGGACAGGGCTACTGTTAGTTGGATTTGTAATTGGTTGACCGACCGAACCCAAAGGGTGATCACGAATGGCTGCTTTTCATCCTGGAGAGAAGTGACTAGCGGGGTGCCACAGGGTTCTGTCCTGGGCCCAGTGCTGTTCAATATCTTCATCAACGACTTGGATGAAGGAATAGAGGGCATGCTGATCAAATTTGCAGATGACACCAAATTGGGAGGGGTTGCTAATACGCCAGAGGACAGGATCAACATTCAAAATGACCTGGATAGATTAGAGAGCTGGGCCAAAGCTAACAAAATGAAATTCAACAGAGAGAAGTGTAAGGTCCTACACTTAGGTAGAAAAAATGGAATATAGAAATATAGGATGGGGGACACGTGGCTGGATAGCAGTACGTGTGAAAGGGATCTAGGAGTTTTAATAGACCACAAGCTGAACATGAGTCAGCAGTGTGATGCGGCAGTCAAGAAAGCCAATGCAATTCTCGGATGCATCAATAGGAGTATGGTGTCTAGATTGAGGGAGGTACTGGTACCACTCTACTCTGCTTTGGTTAGACCTCATTGTGAATACTGTGTCCAGTTCTGGGCACCCCAATTCAAGAAGGACATGGTCAGGCTGGAGCAGGTCCAGAGGAGGGCAACCAAAATGGTGAGAAGCCTGGAAGCCATGCCCTATGAGGATAGACTTAGAGAGCTGGGTATGTTTAGTCTGCAGAAGAGAAGGTTAAGAGGGCACGTGATAGCCATGTTTAAATATTTGAAGGGATGCCATGTAGAGGGAGGAGAGGGCTTGTTTTCTGCAGCTCCAGAGACCAGAACAAGGAGCAATGGATTCAAGCTGCAGGAAAGGAGATTCCACCTGAACCTCAGGAAGAACTTCCTGATAGTCAGGGCTGTCTGGCAGCGGAATATGCTGCCTCGGAGTGTGGTGGAGTCTCCTTCTTTGGAGGTTTTTAAGCAGAGGTTGGATGGCCATCTGTCGGGAGTGCTTTGAGGGTGTTCCTGCATGGCAGGGGGTTGGACTGGATGGCCCGTGTGGTCTCTTCCAACTCTACATTTCTATGATTCTATGATTATGTTCTTGTCATGAAATTTCCTGTATACCATTAATTGAGGAACTCACCATGAACACACATTTAATCAGGTGAGCTACAACATATCAGTAATTGTCCTTTTGTCTTATATCCATAAGAGCATGGCATCATATCCTTTGGCTATTTGCACATTCAAAACAAACATAATCACTAGTTATTATATGGTACTCCCTTTCAGATGTGTGACACAACTCCTTTTGTATTGTAATTTGAATGTAGACATGTGAGATGTAAAACTTGCCTCCTTTTTCATAAATTTCACAGTTATCCTGCTAAGAGTTCTGTTATATATTTTTATGTTACTAGAACCCTGACTTCAGAGGTGAGTAAAGTGGGGGCCACCAGGGTCCATTTTTGGCCCTCAAATGACCTCTGGAGTGAGGGGCATTTGGCCATATTTTTGCTGCTTCAAGCTATTTTAGAGCTAGGAGAAGACTTTTTCTAAAACAAGAAATGAACAGGATATGACTTCCAGTTACTTCCTGTTGCTTATCCTGGGATTAAAATGACCCAGGATGCCCGTAACTCACCTTCTGGAATCTGACACATCTGAAACAGAGGAGTCAGATTGCCAGGAGTTTATGGTTCCAGATAATGGCAGCCTCTCCAAGTCCAAGGAGTTGAGGGTTGAAACAGTTGAATGGCCCACCTAGCAGGACATGGAACAATGCACCCGCTTCTTTTGAAGATCACAGAAAATATAAGGAGACGTTTTGCAGGCCCCACATTTGTTAAACAGAAAGCATTGACTCATTAAGCACTTGGTATCTAGAGGCAGCTGCCCGTAAAACTCCCAGGAGCTCCCTGGCATCTTTATTGCTTGCAGCCATTCTATCTTGTTGATTAGCAGTGCTCCCCGTGTTTGTGTGCTCTTGACCTGGGCTAGCTATGATTGACAGCTCTTTGCATTTATCTGGATTACTGACTGGTGTAATAACTCTTGGACCGATGACAACTTTGCTCCTGTTCCTCAATTCATCTTGCTGGATTACTTGTGACTGACTTGGATTGGACTCACTATCCTACAGTTCTTTGCCTTGCAACCACTTCTTTCTCAGCATAGGAAACAGAAGGGCTTTGGAGACATGGTGAAAACCCCTACTCATCCATTGAGTGCTTGGGGGCATTTGTAGGCAAAAAGCATTTAGAATTTTTTGTTTGGGGGTGTGGTGGGGTGTGTACTACCCAAGGTCTCCTGTGAGGGACAAGCTAATGTGGCCTCCCAGCATCCCACAATTGCCTGCTCCTGCTTTAGCGAAACCCAAGCTGCAAATTTCTTTCCAGCCACAAGTGAAATCAGTAATATTCTAGCTTGCAGAGTGAATGAGTCATATAACTGTAGTAAAAAGTATTGATTGATTGTTATTTTTCATTATTATTTAATGTTTTTTTCTTAAAAAAAAAGCCTTCCAGGATAATTTATCTTCCCAAGTGGTTTACAAATATTCAATAAACCAATATAAAAATACACATAAATAATGAAGTAACATATCAATAATTAAAAAACATTAAAATAACAGTGTCTCATAAATAACCAAGACAAAGTGATCAGATAAAAACCTCAGCAGCAGTTAAAGCAAGAATGTTAAAATTGGGACAGCAGATAAAACAGTTATAGCATCATAAATCATCTAAAAGCCAAATAAAATAAGAATAACTTTGGGGCCATCCTGAAGGCCACCAAACCTCTTTCCATGGGAAGCATATTAAAGACAGTTAAGGAAATAAACAATGCAAAAGGCTTCTCTCAGAATTTCCTGTTGCTCAAGAAAATAGGGAACAGGAAACAACATAAGCATAAAATATGGACAGCTGGAAATATGGCAGATTTCATTTCATAACTGATACAGAGATAAAGAACCTCTAGTCATAGAGATCTCCCAGCCTGCCTATGGAGCTCCCAGCCCAGACTTTCTCTCTCTCACACCCCTTGGGCTGGGAAAAAGAACCCTGCTGCTATTTCCAGTCACTCATTAGAGATAACAGTGTGGATTCCCAGGGTGCAACTCCACTGCCACTTGGTAAAGCTGATCCTCCACGAGTTATTTGAATTCCTGGACTAAATGGTTTAATAAATGTCACCTAAAGCAGACACTTAATTTGAATGTGCTTGGAAATGCTACACTTGTAAGTGCTGTCTGAATCCTTCCTCACTTGGGACAATGCATAGTGCATGAATCAGTCGTATAGCTTAGACAGCACTTGGAGGAAGCCATTCCTCCAGTTGCTAGAGATGTAATTTCTTAGTAAAATAAAAGTAAAATGGGCTCTGGGGAAGTGCTTGATGACGTCAGAGGAACCCCACAACCAACCAGATTCTCACCCCTGGCTCAGTATATGGTACCTCAGTCTCATACACTCTCAGGCAACAGATAACAAGAAATCTGTAGTCCCACATTGTCAGAGGAAGATCATTGACTGATAACCTGCATTCATAGATTTGAGTCATCAAATTAACATCCATATTTATAGTGAGGTTCCAGTGTATTTGCCTAACTTGAAATGGATGAAATTTAATATAATCTCTACTGGAAGCCCATCAACTGGCCCTTTTGAAATAAACTCAGTCAGGCTGATTTCTATTTTTAAATAGTTGGATAGTAGACAATTTGATAAAAATAACTAATAATCAAAGCATTTTAACAAGAATATCAAAACTCCTTGTAGACTCACATTTACAGGTGTACAGGTATTTTCTTTTACATAATGTTTGGATACAATAAATAAATGAAATTATATGATAAAAATAGTCAATAATTGAATTAGCACAAACATATCTGAATAGTATGAGATAGTCAGTGAGCTGCACCCTCTACATCAGAGCTTTCCAAACTTTTCATGTTGGTGACATACTTTTTTAGACATGCATCATTTTGCAACACAGTAATTCAGTTTTACTAGCATACCAGAGGTTAAACTAACCCCTTATAAGAGATACAGACACATACATAAGTTGTAATAACAAAATGTATGGGGACACAACATATCTCATGAAAACCTTTCATACATTTTTTTAAAATATATGATTTATAAATAATAACATACATTTCCAAGACTGTAGGCGAAACACCTACACACTTCAGGCAACACACTAACGTGTTGCAGCACATCATTTGGAAAACCCTGCTCTACATATTACATTGATCTATGGATAAAATCCCACAAACTCTGAAATCAGATCTGTATATACAAAAGGAGAATATCCACAGTCTTTCAGATGATTATTTATCAAGCCCTAATCCACTGTTGGGGACATGCAATTGCTGGGTAATCATTTGTTTGTATCACATGGTCAAATAGAAGGGAGTATTTTACCACACATTGAATAACGATGTGTCATTAAATGCTTGGTAAAATGATTGTTGGTATTTAATTTATATTAAACCCAATATTAACAAAACCCAACCCACCTTAATTCTAAAATCTTGTTGATTACAAAATTGAATAAAAGATTACAAGATTGAATTGAATTGATATGTGTTATCTTGACCAGCGAGAGTCAAAATGGTGTAGTGTTTTCAGTGTTGGATTAGGACTCTGGAGACCAGGTTTCGAATCCTTGCTTGGTCGTGGACACCCACTGAGTGACCTTGGGTAAGTCATACTCTCTCAGAGGCAAACCCCCTCTGAATGAACCTTGCCAGGAAAACCCTGTGATAGATTTGCCTTAGGGTTGCTACACAACAACAGCAAGCAAATCTAGACCAGAAACCTGCACATTATGATACTCCATGTTCATATTATTCCAATTAATCCAGCCAATGGTTTGACTGTGTCCATGAGTATGACTTCATGCCTTGTCATCACATCATACCCAATTTACAATGACAAGGCACATAGTCATGCCTCTTAACAGTCAAGTCATTCTGAGAATGTAAGCCACAGGATCAAACACAGACTTGTCAAAATTGTTTATGAGGGATGCAACTTGATTGTCTCACTTAATCTCTAGTATTATCACTGCATATCCTTTTGTGAGTTTTTTTCCACTAGTATATAGGCCAATGTAGACTCATTGAGTTCCATCCAAAGGGTCTCTTCCTCTGATAGGAGCATGGTTTTTTTTTTTAATGTTGGGGAAACTCCTCTGATCAGAGGAAGAGAAACTTTGAGAATATATCCAACCGATTCAAGACGTTCAAGACAAGATCAGTCTTTGAGTGCCAGTTCTGCATTTCAGTAGGACATGGTTATCTGACTCCCACAATGCATAAGGATGCCTTATATTTGGAGCATCCTCAATATAAAAATGCCTGAAAAATATGCCCCATTTTCATAAGCTAAAATAAAATAATTCTTGTTTGTCTGAGACCACCTTGCTAATCTTCAAGATTTCTCTTCTTTGATAGAATGCCATGAGAAAATTGCTTTTCATGGCATTTCCCACTACAAGCACATGGGTTTCATCTGGGCTGTAACCACAAAAAGAAAACCACGTGTTTATAGCTTGAGAACACCAAGGAGAGAAACCATGCTCATTGAATTTCAAGTAAGAAGAGACACACTATGAAAAAGTCTAGATTCTCTTGCGTCACTGAGTTCTCACTATTATTATTAAACTAGATCAAACAGGACCAGCCAAGATTAACATGAAAGCAACACATATGTCAGACAGGGGAAAAAAAACTAATGGCACAGAAAAGGAACTAGATATGAATCAACATTTGGATGATATCTATTATTTAGTTTTCTGAAAGAAATAATAACTATTCTTTTTTAAATGATGCCTTCCTAAAGCATTCGTTATTTGGTCCAGTGCATTAAATTATGGGATCTCAAGGGGTTGCATTCCCACACTGACTTGATATGATTATTGAGTGCTATGAGTTGCATCCAGCTCTTATCTGTCACCAAAATGGACACTGTTAGTAGAACAGATTGGCTTGTAGCTCTCCACATCCCCAAAGCCTACTCTGAGGGTTAGGGTACAAATAGATTTTGAGAGTGTGGAAGGATGGCAGGGGAGGAAGAGACAAAGTCCTGTTCCATAAGTGAAAGCCTTTTCACATTGTCTTGGGTGGAAGCCTATAAAATAACACTTCTAAAGCCCCATTTAGTAACCAATAGTTCCTTCAAGTGACCATCTCTTGAATCTGAACTATTTGGGAGAATGCTTAAAAGCTAAGCTGCAGTTAACAGAATTTTTCATTATGTTCTGGAGCAACACAATAGCAGGAGAATTATGGAAAATTAAAACAGTGGCTCTTACTGGGTGTAAATTTAAATATTGTTGTCAGAAGACCTCATAGAACCCAACAAAGCAGCGGAGGCTTTGGCAAAGGGCACATTGCCAGGGGTTCTGACTGAAGACAGACTCTCTGAATAAATTATGCCCCATATGCATAGCTTGTGGGCTACTTAATGATAGCTGAACAATTTTATAGAAAGTATAGCATTGTACACCGGCGCGGTGTAGTGGTTTGAATGTTGGACAACAACCCTGGATTCTTTGGTTGGCCATAGAAACCCACTGGGTGACTTTGCATGCATGACACACGCTGAGCCCCAGAAAACCCTGTGATAGGTTCATCTTAGAGTTGCCGTAAGTTGGGAATGACTTGAAGACACATAACAACAACAACAAAAACAACAACAGCATCAGCACATGAACTTGCTATACTACCAACTAGGAACATGATTGTTGGGTGGTGATTTCATTCTTAACTGTGCAGGAATAGTCTTAAAAGTGATGGTTTATACCTCCACAGAAAGTAGAAAGTATCTGCTATGAAATCTCCATATAGAAAGAGTACACAGGTCATGGGTTTAGATACCTGGATATTTTTATGGGTTTAATTTTCACAGATTTGATTTTCAATCAAAGAAGCACATCAAGACCTATTGTCAACTCATTTCACTATATCACCATTTAAGATACTTTTCCCATAATTATTTTTGTCTAAATCCAATTATAGTAATATAACCTTGCCACATGGTTTGCATCATTATAAGAGAAATGTGAGAGGAAAGTTTGGCTCTGAATGCATTCAGAAAAATCCAGCCAGAGATTTACCAAACATAGCCCCACAGAGAAACGTTTAGCACCAGGAGCCTGTTCCCCTTCTGGCAGAAACCACAGCTGGTAACCCTTGCTTAATGATCTGTCTTAGCTTCTACCACAGTAAATTAAAAGATTGAGTCTGAATACAAAAGGCGCCTTCCTACCACTGAAGTTGTATTTCAGAACAATATCAATTACTACTGACCTGTGAAGCCAAATATCAAATGAGTCAGGCTTAAGTAACAAAGCAATAATATTACTAAGCAAATGGTGATGTTGCACATCCTGAGAAGGCACCAATTTTGCATCTCTGCAACTCTCTCATGGTATATTTTATAGGGCAGAATTATAGGCCTTTTAAAAATTCCTACTGTGATAAGCTCCAGGTGGCTGGCAGTATGGTGAACCACAAACTGATGGTTCTCCAACATGACACAACTTGAAAGCCTCTGAATCCAGTCTTGCCAGGCTCCAAGGGTAAGGTAGTTCAAGAAGTGTTTGATCTATGTATAGGTCTTTCCATAGAAAATATTGAGTAAGTTGTTGTTGTTGTTAACTGCTGTCAAGTTGACTTTGACTTAAAGCAACCCTATGAATGAGAGATTTCCGACTTATTCTGTCATCAACAGCCTGTTCAAGTCTTGCAAATTCAGGGTTGTGGCTCATTTGACTGAGCCTATCCACCTGCAATGTGATCTTTCTCTTTTCCTATTGCCTTCCATCTTGACAAGCATTATTGTCTTTTCTAAATGGGTAATGTCTTCTCATAGTATGTCCAAAGTATGGCAGTGTCAGTTTAGTCATGTTGACTTCCAGGGAGAGCTGACTTGATCTAGGAGCCATTTCTTTGTCTTTTTGGTAATCCAGAGTATCTGCAGAGCTCATTGGGACAAGAGACCTTAAAGAAAAAGACCTAAATAAAGTATACTGTAGCTCCACTCAAGCGTTACTTGATCTAATTTAAGTAAATTTATGAGGATGGAAACATGTTCCCCAGTGGCGGTGCTTGGAGTGCATACAGGAGAGGCAGGCGGGGGCAGGGTTATGGCATGTGGGGCATGGTCATGGTGCATGGGGGTGTGACCATGGTGTGGGTGTGGCCACAGTGTGAAGGGAGGGGCTATGGAACATGAAGGTGGGGCTATGAGCTGAGATGCCCCCCCCCAAAATTGCTGTCCAGCGTGAACCGCCTCCATCCTTACATGACTGTGGTTCCCATAATCTAGTATGGTGTCTAATTGAGGAAATTAATAGAACCACTCTGTTCTACTTTGGTCAGCCCTGATCTGGAATCCTGTGTCTAGTTTTGGGACCTCATTTCAAGAAGGATATTGACAAGCTGAAACATGTCCAGTGGAGGGCAACCAAAATGGTGAAGGGTCTGGAAGCCCTGCCCTATGAGGAGTGGTTTAGGGAGATGGGTATGGTTAGTCTGCAGAAGAGAAGGTTAAGAGGGGACATAATAGCCATTTTTAAATATTTGAAAGGATGTCACATTGAAGAGGGAACAGGCTTGTTTTCCACTGCTCTAGAGATTAGGACAAAGAGCAGTGGATTCAAACTTCAGGAAAAGAGATACTACTTAAACCTCAGGAAGAACTTCCTGAAGATCAGAGCTGTTTGGCAGTGGAATATGCTGCCTCAGAGTGTGGTGGAGTCACCTTCTTTGGGGGGTTTTTAAAGAGAGGCTGGATGGCCATTTGCTGGTAGTGCTTTGAGTATGTGTTCCTGCATGGCAGGGGGTTGGACTCAGTGGCTCCTGTGGTCTCTTCCAAATCTATGATTCTGTGATTCCATGATTCTATCATTCTCCTCATGTAGGGAACAACAAAGGGAAGAGAAGAGCCTCTTCTATGTACTGAAGCGTTCCACATGATGGGGACCCCAAGCTTCCCACTGTGTGGAGAGCTTTGAAATTTAATGGAGGCTCTCTTCTTCAGGCAATCACTCTCCACACAGAGAGAGCGAGCAAGCAAGTGATAGATCAACATTGGTCCACTCTTTGAGGTTTACTTAAACTAAATGAGAGAACACCCAAATAGTGTCTGTTGTTTACCAGCCAATGAACCTCACTGTACCGTCCATTGTCTTTTACTTGTCTTGGAATGATATCCTGCACTTTAAAGCTGCCTTTACAACTGCTGGCAACAGAAGTTTGTACCTGCAATGTCTTGCTGTGTCAGCCATGGCTTCATATACTCACTGGCATTTCCTTCAATGGCAGATCCTAGTACAGAAGTAGAAAGTTTGTGAGGTGCAGTTTGGATGTTGATCCAAAACACTTGACAGGGAGCTATTACTATATAATATTTGTTACTGAAATTTGCTGAATGCAGAATTGGGGGCTGGATGTTGCAGTTCTGGTTCTGGCAAGTGCTGCTCCAAATCATCTTGACAGCCATATCCAAGCACATCATATGTTCAGCGAACCCACCATAATATATCTATCTTGCATTTAACACTGTTGCACTCACATTGATTATGAGTCAATTAACCATGACACTAGCAGTCAGGGCTAGCCCTACAACTAGGTAGAGTGAGCTGGCTGCTTCAGGCAGCAGAAGTGGGTATTGTGGAAAGGTACTAAATTGTTAAGTTATTAATAAGTTTTTATTATATGTTGGCTGCCAGGGAGCTGGAGAGTATGGCTTCTAGATTTTATTCTCATCCAATGCCAAAATAGCTTCATTGGCTTTGTGTACTATTCCCTATGACTTGGGGGTAGGGAGATGCAACATTTGCTGTTCTTTCTTGGGCTGGGCTAGACAGCCATTCCACTGATACTTTAACCTTTTTGTATCAAACCATAACCTGTAATCTGACCAAATTCAATAATATTACCCATCTTGCAAATTGCTATGGAAAACTCACACACAATTGATACTTGCTGTGCACTACGTGTACCACAGATATAGCTAGATGCTCAACTGCTTTGAAAATACATGAAATAAGCTGTTTCTGTAAATGTGACCAATCTGCTAGTAAAGACAGAATTCTCACTTTTATTCTAATTGAAATTAATGTATTGTCCAGACAGGCCATTTGTTGTGATTTGCTGTGATTCACTATGTGGCAAAATCACAGGTGTTTATATTCTTTTTCTTCCAGCATGCAGCTCCTCTTGACTGATAGGAAGCAAAGCACAACTTCTCATCACATTAAACTTCACATTGACTCCACACCATTAGGTTCCCATTATTATCCAACTGTCAAAAGCAAAACTACAGCTGAGCCAGTGAGGTGACAAGCACTTTTCATCTGGATCTGTAACTCTGTAGAGTTCTTTTGTCAGGAATCATTTCAACGTCCACCTCCTCACTTCTTCAGTGCAGCTGACAAAGGGGAAGGTCAAAGCCTATCCTGTACTGAATTTAGGGTGCTTCCAGCTAGTGGACTCCTAACATTAACAATCAAGAGGCACTGAGCAGGTATTCCATCTTTTCTTCCTTAATTTTGTGTGTATGTGTGTGTTTATCCTGGTAAGACATATGAAAGAAGGAGCAGTGGGAGCAAAATGGGAGGATTACAAAGGGAAGATGACAATGTGTGGTGGTGTCCGGTGGGGATCTCAGCAGTAGCTCTGAAGAGAGCATGACATGAGCACTCCCTACCACATGGGACCAGCTCCCTGCCAAAGGAAGTGCAATGCCTATGCTGCTTCCTTCTGCAGTGTAGCCAGGCATGTTCCCAGGCTGCACTGGGACTGGAAGCGCCTCCATTACACTTCCTGCCCTTCCTCAGGACAGGTAAGTGTGGGATGGTGGTATGATCATGGGTCATTGATGGGGAAAATATGTCAATGATTTAACCTATGATGGCACTGCCTAGGGATGGGAGAAAGACGAGACTGCAATGATGTCATGCAGAAGCGTCATTGTGGTACCATCCTTCTCCCATCCCCATGGTAGAATGGGAGGGTGCTGTA
Source organism: Cyclura pinguis (assembly GCA_030412105.1). Classification (NCBI taxonomy): domain Eukaryota; kingdom Metazoa; phylum Chordata; class Lepidosauria; order Squamata; family Iguanidae; genus Cyclura; species Cyclura pinguis. Next base: position 98,069,075 of record CM059601.1, read on the forward strand.
GAAAGGACCAGAGTCTGACCAGAGTGAAAGAACCATCCCCAGTGAAGAAAGGGACTTACTAACGTTTTATTTATGGATAAATGTATACACTCTCACACATGCAGGTACATATACACCTGCCAACTGAGGATAACACTTCAAACATTTGATTAAATGAATTCTGGTCCACAAATACTTATGAAATACTTTTGCCTGTAATGTGGCAGAAGAGACAGTTGCTTCTTTCTAACTTATGCAGGAAAATGTTACAATTTAAAAAAAAATATGTCTGTAATTATTCTCAGGAATCTGCAAAATTAACTTGAAAATTTTGCACATGCAGGAATGCCTATTAGAAGTCAAATTTACATTAGCAAATTCAGATTTCAGAAATCTTTAGAGTGGGAGTGGGGAGAATAAGTTGGAAGGGACAACATGACCTTTTTAAATAACAGACAGCCCTGTTGAAAGTGACTTGTGAAATTAAAACTCTTGCTCACCCAGTGTATGGAACACTCAAGGTTTTGTTGTGCTTATGTGGGTCTTCAAGTTATTTCTGACTTATGGTAACCCCAACACAAACCTATCGGGGGGAGGAGGGCGTTGTGGCAGAATTTCTTTATAGGTTTGTCCTTGCCTTTTTCTGAGGCTGAGAGAGAGTGTGGCTTGCCCAAGATCACCTAGGATATTTCCTTGATTGAGTGGGGATTTGTCCTTGTCCAACACTCAAACCACTACCATTATTATCTCACTGGTAGAGATAACTACCATTATTGAAATCTATTTTCAGTTATAGTTAATTCAGAAGTAGCTTGACAAACCCACTGAAAAGAATAGGCAGATCATCCCACAATTTATGCTAGAATGTGCGCATGGTGGAAAGACATCACACATTCTTTCTCACATACCCCATAACAATGTTTTTTTAATTCTTCCTTTCTCATATTTTACATACATGCAGTAAGGCAGAGATGGGTAAAGTGCAGCCCATGGGCAGCATAGGGCCCCCAGTGCTGTTTTTGTGTGTGTGGAGGGCAATTTTAGCCACAGAACTTCTGTGTCACTGCCTGTGGAAATAAAAGACCTCTCCTGGGCCTAAAACTGACCATGTCTCATAGATGGTGCTGGAAACAACATCTACCATTTTATTTTTAAGAGGATGTGTAGGGGTGCCAACACCTGTAGTGGGGTATTAATTTTAGAGAGCTTGGATTTAACTAGTTGATTAACTCATTGAATTATTAATTCAGTAATCTTTTCCAGTAATTTTGTCTAACTTTCCAGATTCTCCAATTAACAATGACATTATAAATAGAATTCAGAGAATTGGGTCATTAGAATTTGTTAGGATGTTTGCTTCTTCTGTCACATTGAGGAAAACAGAAAGGCTTGCTGCCTCAGGACAAGAAATATTTGAGTTGGAGGAAATGTTTTGCATTGCTCTGTTGTGGGGCACATTAGTCCATGTGATTTCTTTAGGAAGACAGCAGGTAGGGGGCAGAGGAGAAAGAGAATTTTTCTAGAGTTCAGGTTGGATAGCTGGACTTGTGGAGCGATTATAGATGAGTTGGAGAGAATAGAAAAAAAGATGAAAGGGAAAGAAAGGAAAAATTCAGTCTTTGAAGGGAATAAGGATTAGGTGGAATTATTTGTTTGTTTAGCCAGAGATCAAAGCCTACATGTAAACAGGGGCCTTCATGGGCTTATATGGAAGTCAAGTGTTTGGAGTCTTTTTCGGAGGCATTGCGGCTTTCCTCATGAATTTCTCTACTTTTATTTATTATGTTCTGGACTTGCTTCTGTTGTATATTATGGCACAACATACAATTATTATACAATATTGCATGAGGCCTTTCAGAATGTCCTTTAGGCGGGTGCTCCCTCTTGGTCTGTGAAAGGAAAGTAGTTGGACTTTTAGTGGATAGTGATGGTGGGTTATGACTGTCTTCAGTAACTTAATTTCCTATTGATTATATTCTGGACTGATGTGTATTATGTATTATTGTATAATATATAATTATTATATAATATTATTTGAGGTGTGTTGCATTGAATCCCTTTGCAATTCTTCAGTGTGTTACACAGTATAGGCTCTTGGGTAATTAAGTAAAAAGTTTTCGCCAAAACATCCCTTATTTATTTGGCTTCTTGGCTTCTCCCTCTTCCCTTCCTAGTCTATTTTTACCCATATGCACATTGGCTTATTCTTACCCCAGGTAAAATGGGTGCAGAGAACAGTGAATTTTTAAGATACCTCTTTATTAAAAATGCAGATCCCTAGCACCTGCAGGTAAATCTTGTCCTCTGTTGGTAATCCTTGCAGAACACAATTCTTGACTGGGTGTCGGCAGGCATAAAGGATTCAGATGAGCATAAAAATGTTCTGTGTATGCTCAGAAGCTTTCAACCATTTCTGATTAATAATTGTGTACCCTGATCTGTGTAGCTCCCCACTTATCAGTGTACTTGTAGTGATTCAGTAACACAGAAAAATCACTCTTTTTAACCTTTAACAAAGAAGGGATTTGAAGAATAAATTAAGTGTACATGTTCATGAAAGGGGAAAAAGAAGAGAGATGCAGATGAATGACAAATGGACATGATGGAAGATAAGATCACATGCTTTGGAGCAACATTTCCTAACCTGACAGTTGCCAGGCATGTTGGACTCCCGCATTCCCCAGCCAAAGTCATATTATGGGCTTTGTAGACCATGTTGGTCACAATCTTAGGTTGGAAGAAGGCAACTTTAAAAGGATAAAAAGACCTCTCTGAACTTAACATAAAACAAGTTATATGAATCTGAAAAAATAGGTGAATAGACTCATTAATCTGGATATGTTCAGGAACACAGAAATTTAATAATCACTGTAAAATTGGAGACTCCTAAAACATACTCCATGACACAGTTACAGACTTCTTTTTATTGAAGCAGAATGCTCAGTAAACAGACAAATATTTGTATTTGTGTATGCATGTACATCTATATTTATGTGAATATATGCATACATGCATACGCATCTTGGGACCTTAATGAATAATTTGTTCAGGCACCTAAAATCATCTAAATATAATGTAAATAGAAGTATATAAATACCATTCAGGATGGTGACCAATAGATATTTAACAATGAATATTGACATTCACATATGACATCAATCTGATTTCATATAAATATTTTTGTGTGTGTAGATGTATATATATGTGTCCATCCCCCTTGGACTGAGAGCTGCCTATCATATTTAGTGATTATGTCTACCATTTAGAAGTATTTAAGACTGTCAAAATTTATACATATTTGCATGTTTACGGTCGAGAGCAAAACCGGAGTAACTATATGTACACAGAGGTTTAGGAAAATAAGGTGATAACTTTATTGGCTACAGCTGTGACAGGGTTGACATGAGCATGGGTCCAGATCCAGGCATCAACCAACCCACCTGTTGACCTATGAGCCCAACATACCACCAGGCTGAGACCAGCTGGTGGCAGGCATGAAGGTCATCTGCCCATGAAGGAGTGCAGAGGATGTATGCACCAGCTATCTGGCACACCTGCTTCTCCTTGCACTCCTTATGTCCTGAATCTCCATGTCCCAGCCTGGGTAAACTACCGTCCTGGATCCAGGACCCATGCCAATGCCTGCAAATGTGCTGACTGACAAAACCATATGCTGCTAGATAGCACATCACACTTGCAAGGGATGGAGGGCAGGATGACGCTCCAGGAAGACTGAGCTCTAGCTGAGAGGAGCTCAGCTAAATACCCTCCAGATGGTCTGGAGGGAAAACTGCAGCCAGCTGAGGCCCTCAACCTTGGCAGCCAATGATTTCAAAATGTCGGTTTAAACTCACGGGCTGCCCGATGATGGGTCCTTCTCAGGCAGCACGAGGGCTGCTGGGAAGGCGGAAGCAACTGCCCTGGCAACTGCATGGCTACTGTACTAAGTTCCCTGCAACAGGCCCGATCTGCAAATATGCAGCACGGTAAGTCATGCAGCTATACTTGTGGTGTTAGGATTGTGTAGCAGAGAATTCAAACTCAGCTCACATCCAAAAATTATAGAATCATTTTTAAGGGTGAAAATGATCTTCTTATCACATTCCTATGGTAACATTTTCAAATAAGCTTTCAGACACTCGTTTCAACCCTACAAACCTCACTTCATTAAGGGAAATTGATTATTAAAGGCAAGGAGAGAAGAAGATATGGGAACATATTGCTACAGTAAGTACTCTAAAGTGTTATTCAGTGGTGCTGAAAATTACTTCCAGGTAGTGATGCCAGACTATTGTAGAAGAAGCTTGTGGCTTTTGATAGATGTATCCTAAATGTATCCCATTTCTAATGCAATTGAGATTTTAAAGTGTAAAATTTAGCAAGTTAATAGATGTAAATTTAAATAAAGGAACTGGACCATAAACACTCACTAATATCAGACTCATACCAAACAGTTCCCTTTTGGATACACAAAGACAATTAAATTATCTTTGCTCATTGGAGGGTGGACATCGTGCTGAGAAACTAATGTGTGCTGCAGGAAGAGAAAGAGAGAAGGAGAAAGAAAGATTTGTGGAATTAACATGTATGAATTTTCAATCCGTTTAGTATCACAGAACAAGGTTCATAATTACCAGAAATATATATCTTCATTATTATCATCCTCATCTTCCTGGGATGGAGCAACATACTACAGGCTAAAGAATTCCAGCTTCCATTCCCACCCTCCCAATCATATTCTCATGGAGAAGCTAGATCTGTTGCTAAACAATTCATTTGAAGAAGAAACCTGATAATTGTTGTTTATTAATTGTTGATTACCATAATCATTAAAGCCCTCTGGTTTTTTGGGGAAAAGAGGTTATCACTTCCTTATCTGTTGTGGTCCTTGTGAAAATCAACATGTCATGGTAGCCATTAGCCCTAGAAAGCTAGATCTTTACATTCCTTCCTGCTTCTCTTTCCCTTTGTTTTCTGTTGGCGTGTAAGATTTTCTTCAGCAGTTGTTGATTGCCATTTGAGTTTCGCCTCTTAGTTTTTTTTTCTTTTTATAATTTCCCAACTTTTTGTTTTGTTGAGTAGCCTAGATCTATCATCTGTTTGCCTTTCTTGTTAATCCAAGCAGTGAGATATTTCTGCGTTTGAGGTAGCGAAATTTCCTCCCCACCTCAATTGCCCCAGTTGTTGATGCTGGTCTAATTTGCTTTCTTAGTGTGATTTGTCCATCTGCACAATTGTGGTCTCTCAACAAGCACATTGATTTAAGTCACGTATTGTTATTGTTATTGCTATTATTTTACTGTATATTTAATTTATGTTGCAAAGCAAAGCAAACATGATCATTTTGGATCCATTACTGGGCCCAGATGTTGTTGAACACTGCAACACTGAGCATTTCTCAGGCCCTTTTCATACATTACCTGTTTGCGCTGCTGGGTTGGGGTCCTCACATGAGAAGCCTTGGAAGGAATGCTCCCGCTTCCCTGCTGCTTGGGCTCTGCAGCTCCTTCCTGCCGCACCAGCGCCCCACCCCTTCCTTTCGCAGTGCAGCCTGGGACCTTTCCCTGGGACTGCCCAGGAAGCGCGATGGGCCAGGCTCCCGATGCACCGCACGCCAGGTAAGTGCGTGTGGGGCGCCGGGGCGACGCGTGAGCGTGCACCATTTTCGGCTTTAAGCCGAAAATGAAAAAATCCGTGCCTGCTCTGCGTCAGGCCCTTGAGTGTCACGTAAATGTGAGTGCGTCATGCATACTGCTCCTCACATTTATGCGACATTCAAGGGGCCTTCTCGCTTCCCAAACGTTGTGCGAAAAGGGCCTCAGTCTTGGATATGCTGACTAGAGATGCTTGGAATTGGAGTCCAACAATACTTAGAAAACTGTGTGATTCCCAAATGTTCTTAAGGGGTATCAGCGGGATCTCAGTAGTCAGAATGCATCCTGTCATCATCTTCTGCTTCCTTATGCTGTGCCTGGAATTTAACCAGTTGGATGCTGATAGAACAAAACAAAAGGAACACCTCCTCAAGTAGGCTCTAAGCATTACCACACAAGATAATTATTTAAACTAAAAAAAATAATTAAAAAAAGACTTTTAAGAAGCTCACTGGTACTCTGTGCTTGTCATGCTGGCTTGAAAAGCAAGAAACTGAAGAGTAATGTTGTGCCACTCTGTTAATCACCTTTGCCAAGTGCTGTTGTCTGTATGCTTGGCATCTGACTGTCTTTGCTCCTCCTCAATGTACTTTGATGCACTTCTTCAATGTAGAAGGTGGGGATCCATTGACTGCTCTATGAAGGTGTCCCAATATAAGGAGGCCCGTGTTTTGTTTTGTTTGGAAAACTAAAACTTTTGCATACACCTAGCACAAAGCCCCTGCAAGCTATCTGTCTGAAATCTGGCTGGGTTAATTCACTTCTTATAAATATATAATATTTAGGGTCTATCGTGTTTCCAGATTTTGTACAGATTTATAGGCTATATTTCAGAGGAAAGAATTGGCAAAACAAAACAAAACAACTCTGAATATTCCTTGCCTAAGAAAACCCTATGGAATTCATGTGGTCAAGATAAGTTGACAAGCGAGTTGTAGGTACATGCACGTGCAAGTGCTAACACACACTTTAAAAAAAAAATCCAAAAAGTTCTAGTAATTTTGGTTTCCCAGTGCAACACGGTCACAGTCCAGTTTTCTCAACATCAGTTTGGATTAAGGGTCTAGATTGGGTTACTTTGGGTCTAGTGTTACCGCCATTGCTAGCCCGCGCTTGGGGGATGTTAAAAGATATCTTTTGATATCAATAATTTGGCTTTCTGTCCCCTCCACATGCTTGCGAGGCCCCTGGACAAGCACGCACACAGGCTCGGACGATAATAGCTGTAATATTCCAACACAATACAGGCAGGCCAGAAATAGCCAACTCGCAGCTTTAGGAGACCTCAAGGCAAGTACCTCAATTAGGTATGCACGCAACTTTCAAAAGATCCTCTGCCCCGAGCTGGCAGCTTGATGATCGAACTATACAATGCTCAAGCACTCCCCGTTTGCATACTGGCTATCCTATTGACAATTTGGCTATAATTCAATCATTCAAATTCTGACCTTTCGGAGGCTTTGTCTCCAGCCCCAAACTCATTGTTTTCCCCAAGTCCAAACTAGCCTGTGGTCACAATTTCCCCTATAAAAACCTCTGACTTTGAGCGCTTCTTTGGATCGCTCTTGGCTTCCATCCCGCCTTGCTGTTGCTTTGTCCAGCGAGCCTTCACCTCAGCCCCACATGCTGAGATCCACGCTCCCCAGCTTCTCTGCTTCTAACCGGGCTTCAGGACAGGTGAAGTATTACCCAAACCAACAACTCTAAAAATCCCTCTATCCCACTCCAACCTTTATTTCTTTAGTTATCTGTGTGAGTGTGCTGCATACACTGTTTGATTATATTTTTAATAAAACAACATTTATTATTTCAACTTCTGCGTGCTCCTTGACTTGGCCTGACCCCGTAAACATAGAGTTCAAGATCTCGCTACGTTACCCTGCCTCTCGCATTGCTAAGCTGTGCTCTTGGCTAATTTCCCCAACTTATATAATTGAGAGCGCATTTAGGTGTCCCTCCCGGGACCCTCAGAAATCAGGGTAACACTAGAAGAAGAATCAGAGAAGCAAGTTGTCATCTGCATTCTAGTGTTGTATAGAACAGGTACAGGTTCATGATCTCAATGTGATCTAGACTTATGAAGACAAAAGTGGAAAAAAAATGTTTCTAGGTTAAGATTACAAACCTGGGTGGAACAAGAATGATCTGCATAGATCACATATTAATTTCTATTGTTATTAATGTATATTGAAATGTACATTTGCATGCTTATATATTTATATTATATTTTCCATTACATTTTCATGCCCAAGGCTTCCAAAGGCATATGCTAAAGATTTTGGTAGTATATCATCTGTGCTGTCTAAATTCTGAGGGATCACAGTGTGGAAACCACATGGAGCTAATGATAATTGAGATCATATGTTCTTTATCAAAGCTTCCTCAAGAAAGCAGCTTAAAGGAAGAATCCATAAATCTCTGTCTTGACCACAGTCTGCCAGTCTTCTTCCACAGAGCAGCCTTTGGCTAATTTGTTGCTTTGATTATTATAGGAGCAGAAAAGTCCATAAGCATTATTACCAAGCATTGTTTAATAAGTAAACAATCATATAAAAAGAGGCTTGATTCAAGAACAACAACAATAACAGCAGTGCACTTTAACCTTACAAGCTAGATGTGAGTTTATCTAGTCTTTTAATGTGTGCTATTATGAGAAACTGCTTTTTCCCCCCCCCATAATTGCTTTTCTTTGTAAGGCACCCTTCATGCTTTGGTGAAGTGTAACAGATAAGTCTTTTGAATGGTCTATAAGCAGAATGTGTGTGTTTTCCTGTCATAGCAGCATGACCTTAAAAACTGATTATTGAGAACTTGACACAGATTGATTAATTTTAGTCGATTAAAATCTGCCTGGAACTTGCAGTTCCAGCTTTAGTCACTGGCAGGCAGAGTTTCTTAACAAGCAAAGGCAAATTTGTGGACGGGCCTGGAGAGCCAGCATAGGCCCTTTCCGCATGTGTAGGGGGGGAACAGCCAAAAACAGAGCTTACCGGCTTTGTTTTCCGGCCGGCCGAGTCTGTCGCCATGAGGAGCAGCGCGAGCTCATCGCTCCGCACTCCTCCGGCGTCCTAAATGGTGGCTTCCAGTTGGTGGAGGCTCTCCACCAACCGGAGAAGCTTGCCAGCCAGAAGCCCACCCCCGGCAGATCTGCAGCATGCACTTGCGCGTGCCTGCAAATCTGCTCCAGAGCCAGGTGATGGAGTGGCACGGGGTTGTGCCCTCCACGGTTTTTAAAAACCTCTAAAAAGAGGTTTTTAAAAAACACACCGAGTGACCAGTTCCGGTCGCTCCGGGGTGGACTCAGGTATGGAACTACAAAAAGTAGTCCGCCCCAGTCCACTCTACAGTGCAGAAGACCTCCGTTGGAGGTCACTGTACACCGTTTAAATAGCCCGGTGCGGAAAAGGCCTTAGTGTAATGATTTGAGCATTGGGCTACAACTCTGGAGACTAGAGTTCAATTCCTTACTTGGCCATGGAAACCCACAGGGTGACTTTGGGTGCATCACACACTTTCAGCCCCTGCTGTTTGATATTATGGGATTTGAGTATTTCAGTAACATTTAACTTGGTCTGCTGGGCCATTTTTAAAAAAGATATGCAGTGGAATCCTGTATCAGCTACTTAGTTAAGTATAACAAAGTAACTTCTCCAGGCCCAACCTGCCCAAACCTGATGTAAATGTCATTCACCTTCAGTCCAAGGGCGGATTATGCTCATACCACAATTATGACTAAGCTGTGAATTGAATACAAAAAAAAGTTACAGACAAGTACCTTTAGGTAATTGTTTAATATTCACAGTTACTACTTAGTGCTCACTGTTGAGGCCCTTTCCAAAGGAAGGCATCATTCCGGCATGGGGACACGAGAGCAGCGGGACTGTGACAATGCTTCCACATGTTGTCACAGAGGTCCCGCCTTTCTCACATCACCAGCCAGCATAATCATGGGGTATATCACTGACAGAAAAACTCTGTCAATGACGCCCCCATCGCATGGGCCTTCCATTGCCACTGGCCATGCAGAACAGCCAGAAGTGCAATCAGGCGATTCCTTCCCCACTGCAGCATGGAAAGAAGGCCAACTGTAGTAAAGAAGGAAGAGGCATGTCCCTTGCACTCCTTTCTGTAGGCAGCTGGTTGGCCGCGGAGGGGAGCATTGGGGACATGCTTGCCAGAGGTACTGTCGGGATTGCAATGGCACAACACACAAGAATTACATTTCCATCAAGTTTGGAAGGGGCCTGGGCCAGGAGAGATTGATAAAGGGTTCTAATCCTTAATTGTGAAGCCCAATAGAAAGGCATATAACAATTTGTAGTGATATACTGAATAAAGAAAGCAAGAAGAATAAATACTATGTTGACATAATACAGATCTGAAGCATTTTAGATAAGAAACTAGTCATGCCTGACTGACTGATCTAGTGCCAGCTTTACCAATATGTCTCTTCATAATTCCCTTTTATAGGAATTCTCCCTGTGAAGGCATTGGCCCTAAAAGGCACATCTTAACATTCACAAAAATATAAATTATATGATAAACTCAGAGTATGTCATTTTAACATTAAATGTGTTTTACAGATATCTAACATTTAAATTTAAATAAAATGTTCTGTGTCTTTTGTATACCATTACTGCTAAGTTTTTTGGCTTTCTTCTGAAGCTTCTAATTCTTGTTGGAGTAGTGTTAATTTGCCCTCATTTCAAGCAAATATTTTCCAGTTTGTTTGAAATGTGCCATCTGTGGTTTTAATTCCAAGAGATCTTTCTCTGAAACAATGTTTATAGCAGCTAAGCAAAAAAATTTGTTAACCTAAGACTTTTGCTGAACTATGTTGTATTTCTATAAGCATCCTTTCAAAATTTATTTGTAAGATTTGGCTTTAAGTACATCTGTCACCTGAGTCTTCTAGTCTGCTTGGTTAGACATGGTAGTTGCACTGCAGAATCAGACCAATTTAATGTTCACTCCTGCTTCTTGAGATACTTTGGAAAATGTAGTCCAGTGAAATAGATGAGAAATCACTAGGAAGTTCTGGGTACCTCACTAAATGACAAATCGCAGAATTAGGATAAGGCTATGGCAGTTAAAATGCTAAAATAAAATATTCATATAACTGTGTGATGTGGATTAAGGTTAATTTTTGAGTGCTTCTATATGAGGCCTTTCTTATGAACTCATCCTACCTAATTCATGGCATACCATTATAGGACTGGATGTAAGTGGGGAGGCATCCAGATATTAATATGTTCTTCTTCTTCTTCTTGTAAGTCTCCTGTGTTTTCCCTCTGCTTCTCTTCTCTTTCTGTCCCTCAAAATCTGTTGAGGAGTAAAAATGGAACAGTTGCATAGTGTCTTTCTTTTGACTGGAAGAACTTGGTGCCATCCTTCCATCCAGACAGACTCAGACAGCTCTTGTCTCTCACAAACGGGAAAGCAAACATAGGGCTTCTTGCTGGCTCTCACAGTCTAGGTTGCCTCTCATATTCTAATACTGCCTGGGCTTTGAAATTAAGGTTGTTTTGGCAAAACCAATTTAGAGGGGAATAGGATGTGCTGTTCCATAATTGATAGATAGACTAGAGGGAAGGTGGGAGGAGGATGGCAAAATATTCAAAGGCCTGATTCATGGCCCAGAATCCTACAGTGGCTTAAGACTAGCATAAAAATAGTTACTCAAATGACTGCACTTGCTCAGAGGTTGTGTAAAGTGCAGCCCCTAGTGTAGCACATGCAAACACAGCCCTCCATGTCTATCTTGGTGAGTAGGGAGCTATTTCACTGTTGAACTGAAGGCGAGCTCCAAGCCATGTTATTCTATGTTATTCATCACAAGAAGCCTGGATTATAACTGTGCTATGTTAAAAGTATGTAGGATCCTGTCCATATGTCCTCCCCATATATTTCAAAGGCCCTTTTCACATGGCGTTTTTAAAGCGTATTAGGCACGCTCCCTCCCCCCTTCACGAGCCCCCGTACCACATGACGTTCTGGCAAACCAGGTGCTATCATGGCCACAGATAGTGCTGATATCACATTTTCTTATTTTCGCCTGAAAGGTGAAAATAACCTCCCTTTCACACATCGGTCGTGCAACCAGAGGGCCTGCGGAGCCGTCATCTGGTGTGCTTCCGGGAAGGACCCGGAAGTGGGCAGGGCGTGCGCAGTTCCTGCTGCCTGTCCCTCAGGCAGCAACTCCCAGGGGACACTCCGCCCAGCAGCAGGCCAGCCGCTGCCCCCATCACAGCAGGGAACACTGCACGACACGTCACCCAGAGAGGCCACCCCGGGGCTGTGTCACCACTCACACTCGAGACGACAGCAGCCCCCGGAGTCCGGCCGACTGTGTTTTTTTTAAAAAAAAACCCAGTGCTATCGTTAGCATGTTAGCACGTTACCAACGTAGTACGAAACAGCCTGTTGGCAGGGTCTATCGTGCTAACGTTAGCACGATAGCTGGCAAAAAAAGAAAAAAAAAGAAACACCACTGCCCAATCAGTGGCGGTGGGGCGGGGATAGGGTGGGACCTGGGCGTGGTCCAGGATGCCGACATGTGGACAAGCCACCGGGCGGGGACTGGTGCTCTCTCGCCAATGCCCTGCTGTATGCGGACTGCAAGAGGGTCTCTACTGAGTCTCTTGCGATATTAGCAATATCGTGAGGGTTCTGGTTTGTCGCACTATCAAGGTATGGTGCGGAAAGGGCCAAAGTTTTCCCTTCCCAGTTCTGTTTAAAGATAATTGTGCTATTCTGTAACTGGAATGAATGATTTGAGTATGAGGTGATTGAGATAATGAATCTTTTTTGTATGAAAGAGAGAGAGACATGGGCATCAATGCATTTAATTATATTTTCCAAATGCTCTCTTGAGGATGTAGAATTCCGCTTAAACTCTGTAATTGCTATTGTCATACATTTTATTGATCAAGTTTAGGGATGATCCAGTTTGTATCTAGTATCTTGTACCCAGTTTGCATCAGGGAGAACATTTTCATAATGTATTCCAAGTTGTTCTCCACTTATATACAGATTTTTGAAATCATGGGAAAAGAATTATCTTTGTTACCTTTAAACCAGTGAATTGTTATTTCACTTGCAGTCTTTCGTGTATCGTCCCCGAGTGTCTCAAGTCAAAAACTGTGGCTGTCTCCTCTCCACTCCCTTTTGCTCTTTAAACTAGGATGCAATTCCAGAGGCTGAGGTCTCATATTAGCTTTAACTGCTAACATAGTAGACCTGCTGGCACCATTAACAAAAGGGGAGGGCTCTGACGCTCAGAAAAGATACTATTTATTTCACTAGCCAACAAAGATTAAATAGCAGGCCTTATTATTAGTGCTGGTGAGACACTGATTGACTGCGTCATTAATCATTGAACTCAAAATCAAAACTTGGGCTGGTTACTGAGAGTTTTTCAAATTTCAATAAACCAGTCTTTTTAAATAGGCCTTGTAATTTGCCATTTCAGTGGCAATCAGTAAACTTCTTTGATTTAATATTTCTTGCCAGCATCCCAGAATCTACAATAGGTGGGTGGATGCATGGGTGGGAGTCCATACCATGTCCCAAACCCTTTAGTAAGAATAATAAAAAAAAACACTACAAAGATTTTTGGGTGGGGAAGATCTGGATTGCATAGTAGCTCTGTTTCTAATAAAATAGTATAAAGACTCTGATGTAAAACTAATATCCCAATACAAAGCAAGTAACCTCCTACGCTGAAACCATTCAGCATTTTAACTGGTTTATTTGTTTCCTTTTATCAATGATTTTATTAATGAAGAGGTTGCATTTAATGGTGCAAAATCCATATGCAGGCAATATAATTTAATCACCCATCATTTTAATTCACTTGGCATTTTTATATTGTAGGATCTACAGTATCTCCCACTCCCCTCCCCCCCAGTATTTTGTACCTAGGGATAAAAAGGTCAAGTTGATTAAAACAATAGTTGATTGAATGTCGTGATTTATATAACAAACCCTTATCTTGATCCAATTTAAGCTAGAACCCTTTCCTTTAGGGAAAAAAAATACTATCTAGTGACAACGACATAAGGCATCTTTAAAAATATTCTTGGTCCAATAATTTGTCCAGAAAAAAATGTTCTTGTTAAGTATTTTCAAAATGCTGCCTATATTGAGATATTGCACCATTAATGCTAGTCTTTTAATTAATAAAGCTGCTGATAAAAAGGAAATATAAAAATATCTAATTGCTTCAAATGGTCTGTTTGCAAACTTCCAATATTCATTTAAATCCCAGGAATAAGATGTTTTTTGTCCCCTTTAGCAATACAGCTGGGTCAGTACACATCCTGTCCATTTAAGCCGAGACAACACCTCTGGTAAGTTTCTCTTGTAGTGGGGTTAATAAGCAGATAGGGGAATGACATCCTTTTACTTTTGACTTTGATGCTACGACAAGGGAGGGACAGAAGGAATGTCTCCTCATTGGCGTCAAACAGTCCCCCTGAAGCATGCATGCAATTTAAATTATTACAAGGCAATGTTACAAGTATGAGCCCTGGTATAAAATAAAGTAATTACATTTAATTAGGCAGCCAAAGAAAGATAGCCAGCCAGCCACTTGCCTTAGAGCTTGCCTTTTGTTGACTTAACGTACGACAGGTATTGAAGGAAACTTCAAAGTGTAAGTAGCTAAACTGCTACTTAATTAGTGGAGACAAAGTTAGAAAACACAGCAAAACAACAACAAAATCCTTAATTTTCCTTTGCCAAGGAGTTCAGATAAAGACTGTTGTGTCTCCTTTGTGGATGACCCTGCATTAGGATGGTTCTTCTCTTAAGAATTTGATTATGCACTTATGTTCAAAAGGAAAGATTTTAGTTTTAATTAGAGTAGTGCTTCAGAAAGGTGCTAGATTGACAGACCTAAAGTTTGGGGATTTCTAACTAGCTCAGTGGAAATTTTGTCTGCAAATAAGTGTTTTCAGCACAAACCACTCCTGTCTGCTACTATGATTAAGCATAGACATTTAAACCTATTTTGCACTTGCTTTAAAACTAGTAGTCATGCAAACACGGATAAAGGAATTTTACTGAGAATACGCTATTAAGTGCCGGGACCACACTAGATCAGACCAAAGGTCATCTAGCGTTGTCAGCTTCCTGTTTCCAGATAGCAAGAGGCCTCTGGAAACAGGAAAGTTTGGTAGCAGGACCTGAAGTCAACAACTAATTACTTGTGGTATATTACCATTAAACATGGAGGTTAATTTTGATTGTCATACCTGATAGTTGTCCTACATAAGATAGTTCTGTTCTACATATATTTGCATAATCCTTTCTTAAGGCTTTTTAACTATAAACAATAAATATCTCTTATAGCAATGAATTCTGTATGTTTTTCTCCCCATGCAGCAGGTATTCATCATGCACAGTTATGGCAGTTTGATACCACTTTAAGTGCCATGGCTCCGTCATATAGAATCCTGAAATTTATGTTTTAGGAATGTTCTGAGAATTTGACAGTACCATGACACTGAGTTTTCTGGCAGCTAATTCTGAGTACCTCACCAAATTACAAACCCCAGGCTTCTATAGGATGGAACTGTGGCATTGAATGTGGGATCAAAGCAATATAATTCCATATCATGGATCTGCCTCCAACTAGCCTGAGCCATTCTACCAATTTTGGAGAAATTATTCTTGGGCCTACATTTTTTGGCCATATTGTTGTCAATTATCAGATGGAGACAGCTTTTGTTTGGTAACTCCACAACTCTAGAATCCTTTTGGGATTCTCCCCAATAAATTCAGTGGCTTTAGGGGCACTGATAAGACATGTTATTTAAAGAAGTATTTGGAGCCTTTTTTAAAAAATTGTGACATTGTTGCTTTTTAGTGTTTATGATTTAATTTCCGGAAAGACTACATCAAGAAGACAGAGTGTACCATTATGCTCACAGAACTACACGGTGGTTGCAGAATGCCACCATATTAGTGAATTGTGACATTGCCCAATTGAATTTGTGACCAAATGCATATGCACATCCACAGTTCAGCATACAACCACATGCAACATGCATGCACATTGCACCATGTGCAATGACACTGCAGGTATAACTTTACTTTCTCAACTTTAAATGGAAGGCAGCCCTTCAGCATGGTACAAAAATGTGCAGGTTGTTTTGCAAAGGATCTTACGCATAAGTAAAACACCAACAGTGTTACAACCCTTATTTTGTTTTAAAAAATTGTTTAAAAATAGTGGTGACATCCTATTGGAAGTTATGTCATGGTAAACTGACTTGCAAGCTTGTAAAGTTGGATAGAACTGCTATGCAACGTTTGTATTCTTATGAAATATAGCTGTTACATCAGTACCATTGGGAAAGCAGAGCTAGCAGTATGGGTGTTGTGCAATGGTTCCATTGTGCAACATTGCCCAAAGTGCAGTGTGCCCCCAATACACAATCCATTGCACAGTGGAGCATCTTGCATGGTGCCCTGTTGTGCATCATCACAATTCACTGGCAGGATTGTGTGTGTCATATCAGCAGTATAGCTACATCATTGTAAACTTTCAGGCAATCACCTATAACGATCATGTTTGTCCTTGTAGAGATGGTTTGGTAGTCTCTAACCCACGTTATTTTTTCTTGTACCTTTTACAAAGATGAGAGATTAAGATTAATTATACATCTCTTAAATACTTACCCAGGAAGATCTCAGGACTGGTATCTGGCATACTTGCTAGGAGACACTGAAAAAAGTATAATGGAAGCAGTTACAAAGTTTTTTTTTTCCTCTGCTGCTGAAACCCATAAGGTTATGCTACATATATGCTAACAACATTTGGGCCTGTCTTATGGTTTAAAATGCCACCAGTCTTGAATGCTATTTTTAAAATAGATTTTAAATAATATTTTTAAATTATATCTGAACTGTCATGGTAGTAAGAAAGGGTGATACCAATAATTATTTATTTAACAAGTGGCTAAATATCTAAACCTGTTTGTTGATTTAAACTTCTCCATCTTCTAATGTTAATACATTTAATATATAGCATATAGTATATTTATATTCTTTTAAATTGTTCTAATAGGATTCCAATTTAATATGAATGTTTTTATTGTTTTGTGCTAATATATATTTAATGTATTGCCTAATGGTCTGTTGACTGCAACAATGATTGATTATAAAGTTACCCATCATAACCTCTAATGCAGGATCTGAGCCATTAGTTCAGACAGTTTGGATTACAGATGTGTCAAATAGCTATCAAATTCCCCAAGTGATCTTGTTTCTGCGGTGGTAGCTGGGTGGCGGGATTCCAAGGGTGGAAGATCCACCAATTCCTAAAGCTCTGTGAGCTTCCTGAAGCCATTTATCTTCTCCTACCCCAGATGCACCCAGATGCCATCTGGCTTTGGTTGTGTCCCAGGGGAAGGGAGCAGCCTTCATCCTCCCAGAGCTCCATTAAGTATAAGACCATTTCATCTTATAGTTGCACAATACAAACCAGACAGGGCCTGGCTTCATATCCCTTGCCTGCTGCTAGCCACAGAGTTTACTTGTTGTGATGTCCTGAGAGCCCTTTAACTTCTGTAGCAAGAAGAAACAGCCTTCACTGCAGTGTAAGTACACTGGTAGAGTGTCATGTTTCATGTAAGATGGAGCAAGCTTCTTTTCTGCTGCTCCAGAGACTAGGGTCATTTCTTCACTATGCTGTTATAGCGCTATTATTCCACTTTCAACATCCTATGGAATGCTGGGGTTTTCAGTTTAGAGAGGGACATTTAGAATCTTCAGTC
This sequence comes from Cyclura pinguis, assembly GCA_030412105.1. Taxonomy (NCBI): domain Eukaryota; kingdom Metazoa; phylum Chordata; class Lepidosauria; order Squamata; family Iguanidae; genus Cyclura; species Cyclura pinguis. The sequence goes on from CM059601.1 coordinate 98,086,491, forward strand.
AGAATGCTCTTGGACCTCAGGGAACTACAAACCCCAGAATTCCACAGGATGTTGAAAATGGAATAATAGCACTATAACAGTGTAGGGCAGAAATCAGTGTAGGACATGGAACAATGGATTTAAATTACAGGAAAATAATTTTCACCTAAACATCAGGAAGAACTTTTTGATAGTAAGAGCTGTTTGACAGCAGAATATGCTGCCTTGGACTGCAGTGGAGTCTCCTTCTTTGGAGATTTTTAAACAGAGGCTGGATGGTCATCTGCCAGGAATGCTTTGCTGGTGTATTCCTGCATGGCAGGGGGTTGGACTTGATGGCCATTGTGGTCTCTTCCAACTCTATGATTCTATGCATTCTCTAATAGAATCTCAGCACATGTGCTTGGTGACAATCTGGCACAATCACTCTTAGTCTATACTATGTTTTCTATGCAAATTAATATACCTATAACCTTTGCAGGTGTATATAATGAAAAAAGTGATTGTGATCATTGGCATTCCAGATGGTTACACATAAACCAGTCCTTTTACTGTCATATAAATGAGCCGTAAGTGCAACCATTTCTGAGGCGATAAATGGCTATCAGTCAAATAACTACGGCAAAGTTTTTGCCAAAGACCCACTCAGTTGGTTATACCTCTGCTTCTTTGCAAGCGTGTAACCACAGAAGAGTGAATAAGTCTCTGTTCTGCTCAAGGCTGTTGATACTCATGAAGACAACAGCCTGCTTATGTCACAAACCACATCTGTCACCACAAACTTTGTTTCTTTTACTTAGGTTAACAACTTTTGAAGGAGGTGATAGTTCAGTCTCTTACACACCCTTACTTGTTCTCCCAGGCCTGGAGCCTGCATTTATACAGAGGTGGTCTGAAGATCAAAACCATGCCTCTGACAGCGACATGTGTCCCAAGCAGGAAGAATGACACTGTCAGATCTGTTATACAAGGTTATAAAGTGCCTATATCTGCAGCAGGCAGCACTGAACATTCCAAAGGCTTTATCCATTGCTGCCAAGTGCAAGGTTTGGCTTTGAGAGTTCCCTGTTTAACTAGAAGCAGCATATCCTCCTCCATACTAATAAAAGAACTTACTTCTGTCACCACCCTTCTTGATTAACAGCATTGAAGGAACCCTACCGATGTTACATTTGTCCACTGCAGGAGTGCTTTTGGAAAGTTTCCAGGCAAGATGTATATGCAAAGGAGGGAGAAAAGTGTTAGATCAAAATAAAATGCAGTTTTCTGGACCAATGCTGAGAGCAGGAGTTGGCAAGAAACATGTTCTACTTCTCACTCATGTGGAAAACAATACTTAGTACAGTTTACCACCCTAGGATGGTATTTGTTTATCGCTGGTAGGTTTAGATTCAAAGGCCCCCCAGGCTAAATACCATATGATGAGCTTTTTCCAGTCTTAGTGGCTCCTTCTGACAGGCCTACCAGCAATGGGAGCAGTGGCATTTCAGTCTGTGGATTTGTCATCACTAGTCCAAACACAGATAGGTGAATGAGCATTCCCAGCCCTTGAGCAAGTGCCACTTTTCATGGGCCCTGTTAGAGTCCTAGCAGGTGCTGAAGGATGCCACCTGCTGACAACAGTTCAGAGCTGAAAACCAGGAAGTTTTTGGTTCAAATCCTGCCTCTATCATGAATTCCAATTAATGTCCTTTAAGTTAATTACTGTGTTTTCTACGCCCCTTTCCCACTTGAGTTTGAGAATAACAACACTGATCTGCCATAAAGGGCAGTCACAGGGATTATTGAGGTAATGGTACTACAGAGTTTTCAATATTCCAAGTACTGTTGTTATTGCAGAAAATTCTCTTGCACCTGGCAATGGCATGTCCTGAAAACTGAATTGAAGTAAGAAAGCAGAACAGGAAGAACAGAACAGGCTGAAAGAAACACTAAAGACATTGGCTGCCATCCTACATTGTGAAGGAGGTCAGACAATGACTAGAGCGCAACTGGCGGAAATCTGGACTCTTATCTAGCAGGACACGCTATAGAGAACTCCTTCATTCCTATGGAGTGGCAATAGATGCAGCGAAGAAGACTTTCCTCTCTGCACATATTGCGTCTGCGACTTCTCGTCCAGCAGAGCTGTTCAGGGTGGTAAGGGATCTGACTCAGATACCCACTCCCCTGAACTCGCTGTTAGAACCTAGTGTAGCTTGCTGTGATGCTTTGAATAATCATTTCACAGATAAAATCTCTCAGATAAGAGCCGACTTGGATGCCGGTGTTACAGCAGAGGTTACAAATGGAGTGTCTCTTCCGACAGGCCTTCCAAGACTAGTACTTCCACCACCTCCCACCAATTGTCTTGTTGTTCTTTCAATAGTTAATTAATTGTCAATTGTTGTGGGTTTTAGGGGGTTGGTTTTAGCTGGGTTGGTGGGCGGGGAGGATTGGGTATGTTTTTTAATGTTTTTAATGTAATTAATACATTATTGTTGTTCGCCGCCTTGATCCATCTGGAGAGGCGGGATAGAAATAATTTATTATTATTATTATTATTATTATTATTATTATTATTATTATTATGGATTCCCGAGAGTTATGGATCTATAACAGCTCCATATTCATCTATGGTGTACATTCATGATTTGTGGCACTATTCCCACAATTGTAAATACTGTCCAGAACCCATTTTAAACTCAAGGGAGACATGTGGCCTCTTTTTCACCTTCGTTCCTGATCTGCTCTATGGGTGCACCTGGGCATGCAAGGGCATGGGTGCCCTTGAACACACAAAGAAGTAGGCGCAACCTCTATCCCTAGCAGAAGACTTCTCCTTCTTCCTTAGCTGTGGGAGGACAGCTAGATTATGAGTGTGTGCCCACTGCTGTGGTTGATAAGGAGGACACAGTGGTATCCGCTAGCACCTTGATGGCTGTTACACACTGAGGGCAAGAGAGGTCACACAAAGCGATACAGGATACCCTCTTCTGCAACATTCTCTCCAATATATATGCAGGTATAAAGAGGAGGGATTTATGCCTCCATATATCATCAATAGGATTTTAGCTAAGGTGCCCATGAGAACATCTCCAATGTATGCAGATGTTTTTCATAAAATAATAAAAAGTAGCAGTGAGACCCTTTTATCTGTGTGACAGTTAGGCAGCCTTTCACTGTTCTAACAGAGAAGTGGGATTTATCTCTCTCTCTCTCTCTTTTTTTTTTTTTTTGCAAAAATGGATTGTGTCACAGCAGTGGTCATGGGCTTTGGCTTTTTTTTTTATAAAGAGCAAATCTTAAGGGTGTCTCCTTTTTGCTTTATAGCAGATGGTTTGAATTGGGGGGTGGATTCCTCTATACTTCTCTTGGTTTGAATTAATTGTGTGGTTAGTTGGTATCCCTAGTCGACATCTTTCCTTTTACAACAGGATGTGCAGTATGAATGGGAAGACAAGACACACAATCTAGACAGTACACCAGAGAGCTAGATCCTTTGTGAAGACAGTTCCCACAGGCAGGGTAAAGCGCACCTGCTTACCTCGTCTTATGGGAGGCTTGCCACTCACAATCACAAATACAGTCAGCCCTCCACATTTGCGGGTTTCACTTTTGCAGATTTGATTATTCACAGATTATTTGCTGTCACCTCTGCTGCCTCGCTATGCCATTTTTTAATAGGGACTGCAAACCTTGTGAGACTGAGAAACTGTGAGAGAGGCTTGTAAGTCCCTATTAAAAATGTTGTGGGGCAGCAGTGGAGGTAGCAGTAAACCCCACCAGCCACCCAGTTCTGCCACATGAAGGAACCCTGATGCCTCAAAAGAATCCATGGCGGGTTAAATATGGTGATCATACTTTGTGTGTGTGTTAAATATAGTTTGGGAGGGCATAGAATTATTCATGGTTTTTCCACATTCACGGGGTCCTGTGCCCCTAACCCCAGCGAATGTGGAAGGATGACTGTAATGCCAGACTGTATTTCCTACATAGAACACCATGAAAATTGGTTGCTTGCTGGAACCAGGTCCAACAGGTAGGGTAAGGCTGATCCTATTACCTGGCACTAAGGACCTTTTCACACTAGCCCTTTGTTCCACTCAAGAAGCATGGTTTATATTATCTATATGCTACTGGGATTGTAATGCTGCTGTTTGTACTTCGGTTTTGATCACACGATTGCAGCAATCACTTGTCTTACAGCTTTCCCACATAGCCTGAGGCCCTCTCTGCAGCACCCTCCCATCTCACAATGGGAACAGGAGAAGGGTGGGACGACAACAGTGCTTCATTGTCACAGTCCCATCTTTCTCTCGTCCCCAGCTGGCACGATCACTGATTAAATAATTGACAGGTTTTCCCCATCAGTGACACACAATTACACCACCATCCTGCACTTACCTGTCCTGTGAAAGCTGCAGAAGCATAATGGATGTACTTTCTGCCCCAGTGGAGCCTGGGAAGGTACCCAGCTGTGCTGCAGAAGGAAGAGGCAGACCATCGCGCTCCCTTCCACGGAGAGCCAGGCAGTGTGGAGGGGAGCTCTCCTGTCGCGCTCCCCTCCTGACAGAGCTGCTGCCGGGATCCCCACCAGAGACTGCAAAAAGGTAGGCTGCAGAAAGGGCATAAATGTCATGTAATGGTATTTCTCCAGCCTTAGTAACTCCTCTTGACAGACCTACCAGCAATGAGAGCAGAGGCATTGCAGTCTGTGGAAGGCATTGGGAAGAGATTTATAACTAGGTGCATCCAAACATGAGCGCCAGCATGCTGTAGTGGTTTGAGCATTGGACAATGATCCTGGAGACCAGGGCTTGATTCCCTGCTCAGCCATGGAAACCCACGGGGTGACTTTGGGCACATCAGGTACTCTCAGCCTGACGATCGGTTTGCCTTAGGATCTCTATCAGTTGGAAAGGACTTGAACAACAACAAAGTCCAAACATATGTTGATGAGTGAGAAGGAAGTTTTAGATGGCCATCCAGTACTTCCCCCACTCATTTCTTTGCCTCTCATCCTTATTTGGCTGTTTCCATGAGGTTTGTCATCATTTTCCTCATCTCATATTTCCTGCTTTATAATTCTTTTTTCACTGTTGTAGGTTGCCTTATTGCTATACTGCTGTAGTAGTAAAATGTAGTGGATTAAAAAAAAAAGACAGATAAAAGAAGAAGAATAAGAGAGATTGTGGCAATCACCAGGAAAGACTTTATTCCTGGTTTATCCAGTCTTCTTTCAACCTCCCCTAAAGTGAAAATGGGGGGCTGGGTCAAACTTTTGGTAACCATGCCTGTTATATGCACCCTAACCGTATCCACCTAAAGTCTAAATTGGAATACTTATGGAAGGGCTTTTTTGCACCAAAAAATAACCCAGAACAGTGATGTAACCTGGGCTGGCTAATGGATTATTTTTTGGAGATAAAAAACCTAGGATTACCCCAGCAAGAAAATGGAACAGCAGCAATGTAATACAGAAGGGCTCTGTGCTTGCTGATGCTGCCCAATCTCTATTCCAGTATAAAAGCCTTGTGTGAAAAATGACCAAAATTTCATGATAGCTGAAAATCCTGGCCAATGTTAGCTTTTATTTATTCACAGTTTTGTGATAGTTCTCATGAGATTTAAACAAACACTGAAGGTATTCTTGATTTTTTTTTTGGCCTGTAAAAGCTCTTAAGTTTCAGCCTCCCCACCACCACCTGTCAAACGGGGATACAACACAAACAGACAGAAAATCCTTTATCATTGAACACCAAGAAAACTTGAAGATTCTGACATACTGGGGAAAACTTTAAAAAATACTATATGAATTCAAACGTCTATCAGATATATAATGGTCATTGTAAACTTAAGTAATGAGTTTACCAGGAGTGCCAAGTTCAAACAGTGTGTTGGAAAGATATTACAAATAGGAGGGAAACTATCGACTCCAATTAAAGTTGCTACTTTTGTATTTCATTATTTCAGTTACCAAGGTCCCTATAAACCTTTGGGGCCCCCCTTCTCATAGTTTTCAGTCTGCACCCCCCTTCAAATGTGACCCCTTGGGAGCCATATGGCCCCTGCCGGTTGGTGTATAGCACCATCTTCTCTGATGCCAAAACTCTCCCCTTTCCTTAAGAGGCATTCCTGTGGCATGAGGATGCCTTCCCGATGAGCATATCAGGAGACCAACCTCTGAGTGTCTTTTATAGTTCTATAACCGTATAAGGTGCTTTTTTGGTGTGTTTGTGGACTACATCACAAAATTCCTTGGCACCATCGCCAACAGTCATCCTGGTTGGGGAATTCCTGAGAGATACAGTCTATTTGCCCCACAAATTCTTGATTTGGGCATTTAAAAAAAAGTTTTGCAATTGTTCCTTGGGTGTATCTGACAAGGTTTAAAGTGGGCTTGACGTGATTCAGCAAGATAATTCTTATGTCCTTGTGTCTTTAGAAACATGGAGTAGTGGTGCCAAGTGAGTCACAGAGATTCAAATCAGTCTTGCATTTTTACTTTCTTTTGATGGTATAGTGGAAGTAGTATTTTCTTTGTAACGTTTTGTGCACTTCTGTTATAATTCCATAGGAAATACTGTTTTTAAGTTTCTCGGGCCATTAAAGCCAATATTTATGATTTTCATCAGGAATCTTCAGGTCAGCTTCTACATTCTTTAACCAAAATTCTCTTTTATGTCAAACACTTTTGGTGATGTGTAATTTCCAAAAGTTGCTGGATTTCCCAGGCCATTTCGTCTCTACACTGTTATAGTGTTATTATTCCACTTTCAACATCCTGTGGAATTCTGGGCTGTGTGGTTTACTGAGGCCAAAGAGCTCTCTGGCTGAGAATTCTAAATGCCCCTCCCTAAACTGCAAACCCCAGGATTCCATGGGATGATGAAAGTGGAATAAGAGCACGATAACAGTTTAGGGCCAAAATAGCCCCCATAAGAATTCCTCATTCCAGCCTTCTGAGTTTTGCAGTTAAACATATTTGCACTATTAAGCACTCTGGAAGATTGTTGTTGTTGTTGTGTGCCTCTAAGTCATTTCTGATTTACAGTGACCCTAAGGCAGCCCTATCATAGGTTTTCTTGGGCTGAGAATGTGTGGAATGCCCAAGGTCAACCAGTGGGTTTCCAATATCTGAACAAGGAATGGAGCCTGGTCTCCAGGGTCATAGTCTAATGCTCAAACCACTATACCACACTGGTTCTCTAAGATATTTAATTAAATAACTATGTATGCAACAAACTGGGAATATCTGTCAATTTTCAATCTAGGTGTTGTTGGTGTTCAATCTGTTGAGGCTTATGGGATAAAGAGCATTTGAATTAAGGGAATTTCAGATTTAGGAACATCTAGTGTCTTTCTTGCATTGCTACACCAGCACAATGTAAGTTTCATATCTTTGCCTCCCTTTTGGAAATTGGCTCTAAGTGGTTTCCATGGACTCATAGAGCAGTTTTTGGTGCATTGGGGGCTACAATAGGAGACAGAGATCACCCCGGTCTTTTTGTATACAAATAAAGTTAGATGCTCATTAATGCCAGTATAAAAGAAGAAGAAACTAACCAATAAGAGGACAAATTGTGAGGAAGATGAGATTTTCCGCTGGTATTTTCCAGTTTTGGAAATGTGAAACTCAGAGGTTAGAACTTTGGTTGCCTATTTTTTCCATCATAGGTAATCAAAACAAACAAATTTCAGATGTAATTCTAACATTGCTTCAAAATAGAACTTTGCCAAAACACTGTGGCTGGCATCTTGTTAGGCAATTACTATGTCATAAACGAAGCTCCTGACCTCATAACTGGTTAATAGTCACATTGTTGCACCACTGCTGTGACTGCAAATGCCTCTAAAATCCACCCTAAAAGTCAGGAGAACAACATGATCCCCACCCTTGATATAAAATAAACATGTCTACCAATAAATTATAGGAATAATTATTTGGCCTACAGTGAATATTTGAAAATTTGGCCAGTTGCATGCTATCAGATGCCCGCGAGGGAATCACTCAGCCCATCCAGTGAGTTAGAGCTCTGTTAACCATTAACCAAAATAAACTACTGTCTACTTTAGCCACCATTCCATCCCATCTCTCTCCTGTCAATCCTTCCTCCATTGATTATTATGTTACAATGACAAGTTGTCATTGCAAGTGTTAATCAAGATAATATGTTTCTCAGATCCCTAATATTTATAGGAATAGCCTCTCAGTCTCTAGGCTGGTAGCTGCCTTACTTATTCTTCAAAACCATTAGAGGATGTTCTTCGTAAAATTTCATTTTAACCGTGAATTCTACTGTGATGGCCTTCATTCCCATGAGCTAATAGTGAACAGTGAAGCTTCAGTGCAGAAAATGTAAGGCATAGTTATAGAGATGCTTCCCCCACCCCTGAAACCAGATGCCTTTGCTTGTGAGTCATTGACCGAAAACTGTGATGATAAGAGAAGCTTTCGGAGAATCTCAGCAATGCATGGACTACAAAGGTATTACAAGCTGTTTTCTTTTGGCATTCCATTAGATCAGCCCTTTTCATCTCTTAATCAATCAGTTTGGGTCCTACATGTATTCAGTTTAAGTGTCTTTTGTAGGTTTAAAGTCTTTGAAGACTGCTGTCCAAAGGAGAATAACATCATAATATATTTCAAAGTAAAGCTGGTATTAAGCATGGGCTTTTTATGTTACTAGCCTGTTCTTATTTAGATTATATCTTTTATCAGAAAAAAATTCCTTATTTCATAGGCATTATTCTAAGGCTTAGGATCTAAGCAAGCTTGGCAAACCATAATAACATGACTAAAGAGAACGTTCACATCAGAAGGCAGGATTCACCGGCTGGCACAATATAGGCAAGATTTTGGATTCCATTGAAGCTTGAGGGGATTATTCCCTCACCATGGTAGCTTGCTGCCCCTCAACCCCAAAAACTGACTCTGGAGGGTTGAAAAATCCCTCCAAGCTGCTTTTCAAGTGTCACGGAGAGCTAGGAGTGAGGGGGAGGGAAGAGAGTTTGAAAAGTTCCACCAGCATTGGGCTTATTTCAGTGTTCATTGACTCAGCATCCGAACAATCTGGTTGAGAGCACATTTTTAACAGGGGTCATAGTTGAGGAAACTGGGTAATGGAGCTGGGGGTGGAGTAGGAGAAGGAAAGATAGAAGATTAAGAGAGGGACACAAGAAGAGACAATCAAATTAGAAGGAAGCAGATGGAAATAGGACTTCTGTGTTTAGTTAAACTTGTAAAGAAGGAAGCAGCAGAAAAGGTTGAAGGTCAGAGGATAGTCGCTCCAATATACCACACAAGCTCAGGGAGAAGTAAAGGGGCAAATGTGTGACTACGGAAAGGCCAGTGGCACAGTGCAAGATAAAGAGGTGGTGATCAAGCTTTCTGGATGCCAGTTCCCTATGCTACTTGCTACTGGCATTTTAAGAGCTACGTATCTGCATTCTGCTATCAGAGTCAAACTCTGGCACCTTCCACTGGTTGCTGGAAAAGAAGAGTTTTCACTTTTAGAAAGGAGAGACTGTAACTCTGTGGAAAATCACATGCTTTGCATGCAGAAGAACCCAGGTATCTCTCATTTTGAAAAGGCTGGCCTAGAGTAGCAGGTGATGTGATGTGGAAGCTTCTGCCTGAGACCTTCCAGGCAGTAGTGACTAGATGGGCTGCTTCCCAGATTCTGGAAAGTGTAGTTTTTTCAGACTCTAGTCTAGTCTACCTTGGCTTCCTTCATTCCTTCCCCACTTTGCTCATTGTGCAAGAGTGGATTGTTGCCTGCAAATGATTTCACCAGCAACTACGGGGTGGAAATCAAGAAGGGAGACTTACTTATTGAATGGGTCCAACATCAAGAAAGCAGTAACATTAACATAAATTATCTTAATAACCGAATTACAATATGGACACAGAAATCACTTTAAAAAGCTGTAATTACATGCTGTGATTAGAGTCCTTGTGCAGGACCTTGTGGCACACCACTGAAACGGAGATTCTTTCCTGATGGTGTCATCCCTGTCTTAGGTAAAAAGAATGATTTTGCAGGACGTAGCATGTATTGCATGATGCTTATGTTTGCATATTATCAGACAAGAAAAGAAAACACAATGGAAGCATTTTAGCTTCTAATCTTTTGCACAAGAAATACCACTGTAAAGGTAGAATGAAGAGATAACTACTTCACTTCACAGCTTTTGAAAATAAAAAAAGCTGAGAACAGCCTACAAAGTGATTGGACCTATTATGCTACCAACGAGAAAAGGGCAATTGTGGATCTCCAGATACTTTTTGGACTGCACCTGTCATATGCCCTCTGCATTATCTAAGCTGGTTAAGGGCTGCTGGGAGTTGGAGGCCTAAAACACCAGGAGGACCAGACATTCCCCAGCTCTGCTGTAGACTAAGAAGAACCACCAGTTGCGTAGGGGACAATGTGGTGATTTGCCCCCCATGGCAATGTTTTTGGGGCATCCTGGCTTGTAACCACACTTCCACATGCCACGGCCATGCCCTATGCACTGCGGGCCCCCCCACGCTGTAGCCCTGCCCCTATCCCACCTTCCTCCATACACTCCAAGCTCCACCTCTGAGAACTACAAGTTTTTGTGTCAACTGAAACTGATTTTGTAGTTTACATTTCTCTTAAGTAAATTTATGTGCTATTGTTTCTGCAAAGAAAGACTGATAACGTCTGTTTTGTGAAGACATACACATAGTGGTGAAATCCCACTTTTTTTTTTAATAACACCTAAGGCTGGAATGACACATGGTAAATTACTCCAGCTTGTGTTCATCTGCAGTGCGATTGTTCCCCTCCAGTGTGATTTTTTTCATGGAAGTGTGCTAGAGAATCAGCAGTGTTGGCCTAGCAGTTTTGTACAGCTAAGCCAAAAACTGGTGAATGAACCAGTTAAACCACTTATTCCCTGGATGAGCTCCAGCAAATGCTGGAAGAGAAACAGAAAAATTCTGGTTTAAGGAGCGTGGGCTTGCCAAGGTAGTTGTGCTTTTTTGCTCTGGATATCAGTTTCTCCTCACCTTACTCTGCACTGGCTTTGCATCAACAAGCTTCCACGGAAAATTATTGGGAAAGAATTTATCTGCTTTCAGAATTTATTTCTGCTTCATTACATTTCCCCATATATTACATCTTCAGAATGATTGTATTTAGAATCACTTTGATAGAGGGCTACTGTATTGTCAGGGACTGGGTTTAGTTGTTGTATGCCTTCATATCTTTCCTAAGGTGACCCTATCACATGGATTTCCTGGCAACATTTGTTAAAAGATGGTGTGCTTTTGCCTTTGCCTTCCTCTGAAGTTGAGACAGTTTGACTTGGCCAAAGTTACCCAGTGCGTTTCCTTGGCCAAGTGGAGATTTGAACTCTGGTTTCCACAGTTGTAGTCCAAAGCTCAAACCACCACCACACTGGCTGTCTTGGGTTGAGACTGATAATTTTCTGCTTAATTTAAGCACCTGGAAGAAGGAAACCATCCAGTCTAGGGCCGACAAGATAAATTCTTAAAAAGAGCTTGTCATTTGGGCTGAACTAGTGTCTATTGTCTTTGAACTCTGGAAGCATTCCATGGGTGGTGCACTTTCCTCAGAGGAGCACTGAACCTGAGCTGGAATTAGGCACTATAATGAGTGTAGCAACTATTCTGATAACAAACATTCCTGGGGAAGAAAAAAATGTTGTAGCATTAGTTGTAGTATGTGGTGTGTTAGCCTGGAAATTCAGCTCTCCTTCCAATTACAAAACAACTTCTCTTGGGTACACAAGAAGGTTTTAAAGCTGGATGGAGGAAAGTTAAAAACATATGCCCAAAACACTTGAAAGAATGGGAAAAAATAGAAAAGTTACTAAATAAAATGCTGTTTGGTTGACCTATGTCAATTAAGGGAACGGGTTAGGTTAATTTTAACAAATCTCCAGTACATGTGGTTTCACAGCAATCAGCAATAGTTTCACTGAAAGTTAAGGTTGACATTAAGAGATTTCTGAAACTCTGATTTTGCTTTTCACTCAGTTTCATGGCAGTCAATAAGTTTCAGGGAGACTAAAATGTTTTCTGTTAACTATTACCCTAAAGCTGAAATCCTGTTTTGTCTGAGCCAGCATCACAGGAACCATGAGATGATCCTGCAGACTTTCGCTCTGGATGACTGTGAACATCCCACTCTCATTTTTCCATAGGTGGCTACTATGGCATCATGGATGCTATATACTAGTGGTGATCCCAAAATCAGGCAGTCTGGAGCTGTCATCAGGGTGGAGAAATTATGGCCCATGGGTTCAGTGCCGTTGTGGCCCTCAGCAACCCTTTTGTTTCTGAAATGACTGGATTCTTTTCTGGGGTGGTAGGGCAGGGAAGTCCATTCCTGCAATTTCCCCAGGTCCATTCCCTGAACCCTCAACAACTGACTGCCCCAGACCTACGGGGCCCTTCTTGTTGCTGTGTGCCTTAAAGTCATTTCAGACTTATGGCAACCCTAAGGAAAACTATCACAGGGTTTTCTGGGGCTGAGTGTGTGACATGCCCAAGGTCACTCAGAGGGTTTCCATGGCTGAGCAGGGAATTGGACCCTGGTTTCCATGGTCATAGTCCAATACTCAGACCACTACACCACACAGGGGCCTAGGCCCTCAGCCCTCTTTTCTCCCTGATATGCCTCTAAACACATGCAGAAATGAGGCTAGCTGAAGGGCAGTTGAAGACAGCTGGGGAATGACAGAAAGAAATGGCCTGCAAATCCCCTTCTGTGTTGACCGGCCCAAGCCAGCACAGCTCAATAAATTAAGGTTTCTCCACCATGATCATAGAATCATAGAATCATAGTGTTGGAAGAGACCCCAGGGGCCATCCAGCCCTACTCTCTGTTATGCAGGAACACACATCAAAGCATTCCCAACAGATGGCCATCCAGCCTCTTTCTAAAAACCTCCAAAGAAGGAGACTCCACTACACTCCGAGGCAGCATATTCCACTGCCGGACAGCTCTGACCATCGGAAGTTCTTCCTGAGGTTCAGGTGGAATTTTCTTTCCTGCAGCTTGAATCCATTGCTCCTTGTCCTAGTCTCTGAAGCAGCAGAAAACAAGCCTGCTTCCTCCTTGACATGACATCCCTTCTAATATTTAGACAGGGCTATCATGTCCCCTCTTAACCTTCTCTTCTGCAGACTAAACATACCCAGCTCCCTAAGCTGCTCCTCATAAGGCATGGCTTCTAGACCTTTCACCATTTTGGTTGCCATCCTCTGGACACACTCCAGCTTGTTGATATCCTTTTTGAATTGAGGTGCTCAGAACTGGACACGGTATTCCAAATGAGGTCTAACCAATGCAGAATAGAGTGGTACCATTACCTCCCTTGATCTAGACACCATATTCCTATTGATGTAACCAAGAATTGCGTTGGCTTTCTTGGCTGCTGTATCACACTGCTGACTCATGTTTATCTTGTAATCTAGCAAGCGCCTAGATCCCTTTCACATGTACTGTTATCCAGCCACGTGTCCCCCATCCTATATTTGTGCACTCCATTTTTTCTGCCTAAGTGCAGGACCTTACATTTCTCTCTTGAAATTCATTTTGTTAGCTTTGATTCTCCTGCTTCCTCCTGTTAAAGATGACTTTCAATAATGCAAACCTGTATATGTCTATTTAGGCACAAGCTCACTGAATTCTATGGGAATTACTCCCTGAGAAGACTGAACAGGATTGCAGCGTAAAGATCCCATTCACTGACATGGGTTTAAGCCCCACTGAATCCAGTGGGAATGGAAGTGGGCAATTTCATAAGTGCAGTTTGATTTCTAACTCTTCTTTACGTTGTATTTTAAATGCTTTTCTTTGGAGGACAAATGCAACATTTTCCCTGGCACACTTTCCCAAGAATAATGTTGTTCACAGTCACCATGGTGTTCTTCCTGTACAATTAATTTGAAGAATGTGTCTAAAACATCATCCCTCTGCTTTTATGGGAAGAATTTCAGTATTGCCTAACCAGCAGGAACAAAGTGTTTGGAGGAACATGGACTGTGCTTGCTTTACCTTCACTCTTGGTGGCTTTCAACATCCAACAGAAATGTCTGGGAAATAATAAATGTCGTGTTGTGAAAGAGGTCAGTGTTGACTGACTGGGAGGAGCTGGCTGTGGGGTCATTCCTGAAGGAACAGTTTCCCAGTCCCAAGAATTGTAAGGACTGTCATTTAGAGCTTGGGCAAGTGGGTGATTTTGCAGTTCCTTCACTCTCATAAAACCCATCCTCTGGATCCATTTTAGCCTAGCTTTGGTGCTCATACTGCTTCATTAGCTTCCTCCATTCTGAGAACAGACCAGAGCAGAGCAAACTTTATGGGTCTCAGAAGTTTTTTGATACCAAAATATCCAGTGTATTCTTCTGACTAGGCTTTCTGGCTTGGAAGATTTGAGACGTGATAGCCCTATGAAATTCATGGGGGTCATCCTAAGTTGACATTCTGATAGCTTTTCTACCTGGAGAGTACTCAGCAGTGGTGTCGATGGACTATTCCTTAGTCCCACATTATTTATGCAATTAGGTTCCTTAGGGTTCCACCTTATCTACAAGCTTTTAAACATCTACATAGAATCATTTGGATCAAAGTGTTATTGGTTCTGATGAAGACAGCAGTGGTCTAGTGAAGCCAGAACTCACAGTCCTGGGGCTTTGGGGTTAGCAGAGACTGTGACATCATCTTCCATTTCTCCAACCACCTTGTTCTCTCTGAAATTAGCTGTATTCCCTACAGTAGCTGGAAAGGAAATGAATTTTTCTTGAAACAATATATTCTTATAATCCAAAATTGGAAGGGGATGGGACGTCTCTTGGCTTCATGTGTGCAAGATTCATTAGCTTTACAAAAGGCCTGCTCCTGTTAAAGAATAAAATGGCTAGACTTTTTAGTTAGAGAAAGAGAGAGAGAGAGAACACAGCCACCCACATTTTTTGGACTTTTCTTTCTGGTATTGTTATAGAGACTGTCACAAGGGGACTTACAAATCAAAATTTATCCCTGTGCCACTTGTGAGATTATTAATGGACTCTTTGGATCATCAATTGACTGGACTGACTGATAAACTGAAGCTAAACACCACTTCAGTGTATCAGATTTATAGTCTGAAAAACAGCTAGGAAAAAGGTTTTTTTAAAAAATAAATAAAAATACTGTGACTCTTAGAATCTTCAGCCAATATGACAGTCAGCCTATCAACTCATGACCCCATCAATCTGGAGGCAGGCCACTAGAAAGTATGGTGGCTCACCAGGCTCTCAATAAACCACATCTTTTTTGGAGCCTGCCACAAAGTTGCAAAACAGATGGGCTGTCAAGCTCTTGGCCGACTGCCATAGGAGGCTGACGGCATGCGTTGGGCTTTGTGGACCTCCTCAGCATCAGCCTCCATTACAGCGTCCTAATTGTTTTGACAGTGTAATGAAACCATAGCTGTCCAATACCTGTCAAGACTTCCCTTTGCAGCCTGACTTTTCCCTCCCAGAGTTTCAGAAGCATGTCTTCTTAACTTACAAGATTGTAATAGTCATATCAGCCGCAAGGTTCTTAAAAGAATGTGTTTTTGTTTCTTTGTTTTGGCTGTTTGTATCTTGTAGATCTTGACATGAAATGTGTCACTGCACCAAAATCGTGGGGGAAATTGCTGATATAACTAGAAATGTAATTTTAAAAGTTACAAGTGAATACAGAATGGGGATAAATGAACAGAACACTTTTTTCCAAAAGATTTCTTTCTCTCTGAGTGTTTGTATTGAAACTGAGTGAATAGAAACCATATCAGAAATGCAGAGAGCACCCTCTACTGACCAGATTTGCAAATGATATACTAGGGATACCCTAGGGATACTAGGGATAACCTTCCCCAAAATGCCCTTGATCAAGCTTTACAAGTACTTGGCTGCATTAGGATTATAAATGTTAATATTAATCATCTGTTCTAACAAGGAAGGAGTGGAGTGGTGCACTTAATCCTTTTCACCCTCTGAACAGATGATCTGACTGGGGATGCACGTGAACAGTGCTGCCACCTGTTTGGGTCTTTAAGCAATCTTAAAATACTAATTAAGGCATAAGTTGTCATCTTTGGAAGCAGGCACTGCAGCCTTGCCTTTATAGGTGCTTAGATCAGCAGCAATCACATGGTGCTGATGTTTATCTCAAGGCATACTTTGGGGTGGCCATGTGTCCTACTTTACAGAGGATTGTTCTCTATTTGAAGTATTTGTAGAGCGGTCCAGTTCAACTCCAGTTAAATGATACAGGAAAAAGAAGAGGGGCCTTGCAGTTTCCCTTCAACAATTTTAGCACCTAGATAATAAAATAAATAGGCAAACATTTTATGTGTTCCCTCTCTTTCACATGTGGTGAGATAAACTTGTATATTCATATAAATTCTAGCCAGCATTTCTAAATTTGCATCAGTACATATACATTCACATATGGAAATATTATGCAAATGTATTACTTCTGTTCCCTTTCTGGTGACACATTACACTTTTTTTAAAAAAAAATATGTATCAGTGGGTTCTTTAGCATACCAATTTCTGCATATTGAATAGCTCTCAAAAAGCACAAAAATAGGCTTTGGTGTAATTTGTGAGCTGGGTTCTTTCTTTGTGAGGGCAACACACAATCATTTTTAGTTATTTAAGGTGAAATTGCATTCACTTTTAAGTCAGTCTGGCAGAACAAAAGAAGTAACTGTATCCCAGTTACAAAGCCAACCCTTTGAATTATGCCTTAAATGTACTATTTTTGATGCTAGCAAAATCTTATTAGCATTGATTCTGAAGGATATCCACTTGAAGTTGGAATGAACTGTGTCTTCTCTAACTATTTGGAAAGGTAAAGAAATACTACTAATGCTGAAAGCACTTGACTGTGATAGATATGTCCTTTTGAAGCATTTTCAAAGTACCTGATATTCTTTCAAGTGTAGAAGGCCTCAGAATCAGTCAATACCAATATCATTCTGAAGAGAATTTTCCCATTTTCTTTATTAAAGAAGTTATGATCCGTCCACCATTAGCAAATGAAAGCAGTTCATAATTCAGGCAAGGTGAGGTAGATAGGATGGACATGTACAGAAGGTATCAGCTATTGACAAATGAAATAGTGTTTGATTTTAAAATTTAGCATTGTGATTTTACCTGCGTTGAAGACACAAGCCAAGATCATGCATCATATTCATCACATACATAAATGTGGCTATGAATGACTGAAGGAATAATCAGTGGCACATCTAGTGTAAACAGCACCTAGGGCAAGTATGGAAGTTGCACCCCTACTTTCTTACCCTACCTCCCCACATGCATAGCTTTTTTGCAACCCCCTGGCATTGGTGCCCAGGGCATGTGCCTTACTTGCTTCACCCTAGATATGCTTCTGGAAATCATTGCTCAGGGGTTGGGGGTGAGTTGGCCATGTCATTCTGAAGGACCCAACTCAACCATGCTGCAGACCTCCCTCTTTCAGGGCAGTTCCCTGGATTTTAAAGTGGACTTGGGGAGGCATTTACAATTGTAGCAATAGTGTCAGAATTGTGAATACACAGCACATCTGAATATAGTACAGTTACAGATCCGTATCTCTTGGTTATGAATCCATAACTGCAACAGAGGTTGCCAGCCATTTATTTTTTGGGTTGCTGTTATATTTTGCCTTCAACAAATACTAGCAGGCATTCTGTTAGTGACATACATAAGCATAAGATCATCTTACTCTTGCTTATGTATGTTTTGGTCACTGTGGAGGTAGGTATGCTCTCTCACCTTTCACAACATCCAAAGCCCCTCCCCAGGACTTACTGTTATAATGCAATAGCACCCCTGCCAGCAGTTCCAAACAAATTTTATGCTGTTTTGAGGTGGCACTAACATTGGAAGGACAATACAAGGCAATGACGTTAATTTCTAAATTGCTGTCACAGAGTTTCCTTAGGAGAAGAATGTAGAATAGCTCATACTCATTGGAGTTCTTATATGTTCTGCTCCATCAATTGCTTGGTTAGCACATCATTATTCTGTAAGCCACAGAAACAAATCAAAATATATTACATACTTAGAAGATTTCTCCTAAACAAGAGGATGATTCAGAACAAGGACAGCAGTGTTTTGAAGCAATAGGGTTGAACGCCCAGACATTACCAGAAGACAGGAAAAGTACTAATCAGAAAAATATGTGTGAGAAATAGAAGTGTGTGCATGGGATTAAATGAAATCTTACCTCAAATTCCTTTTGTAGGCAATAGCCAGCACTGGACTTGTCCAAAACTGGAAACTTCTTATCAAACATTGGCCTAAACCCTATTGTTAGTCCTGACTGGAATAAACCCATTGAAAGAATGAGAGTTACCTGCATGTTAACTCATCCTGCAACAATTGATTCAATGGGTCTACTCTAGTTGAGACTAACCAATAAGATTCTAGTCATTGCCTGAGCAATACAGTAGAATTAGACAATACAATACAATAAAATTTGACATTGGTGACTTGTCAAATGATAGGAAGTTTTGTATATGAGTGAGTTGGGCACTTTTGACTTGTTGCCCTCAAGCACTGTTGCCACAGTCATGGTGTTTCACTGTGTCAAAATTAAAATGGCACTGATAGAGACACTGGACATTTGCACCGGCCTGTTACTGGTAGTGCTAGTAGTGTTGTTGGTCCCATTGGGTCCCTCAACATTTACCTGAGGATAGCCTATGTTTGCACCAAGGCCTAGCAAACAATCCTGGGCCACTCTTAACATCCCTAGCTGTTTTACTGCTGTTTGTAAAATATTGCCTTTCTAAGTAAGGACTTAGGTTGTTTGCACAGTTGAACAAACCTTGCTTCCTAAGCCCCGTACATCTAAGAAACTAGATGAAACCTAGCTTTTCAAACCAGGGATTAGATTTAAAAAAGTTGAAAAAAACAAAAAACAAAAGAGGACAGGACCATGGTGTGACTAAAAACGTATTAAAAAGTATTAAAAATATTTAAAATGGCAGGAGAGAAGGATAGAAAAATATATACCTACAGAAAGAAGAAGATGCAGTACAGATGCCACTAAAATTGATAAAGGGTAGTCAAAATACAGGAAGGAAAAAGGAATAGATAGAAAATAACACAATAGATAGAAGTAAAAATAAGAACCACAATGTGTTAAAGTCAATATGGCAAAATATAGCAACACACAGGTCAAAAGAGCATGTTTTGGTCTAATGAGAAGCAAAAGTATGAAATCAGTATTATAGATTTTTGCAGATTCCAAAGAAAAAGACTCAGAATTAACATTTAAACCACCCAATACGAAAAGGCTTACAAGGAAAGAGGAAACTGAGCGTGAATAATGATCAAATTAAGAATAAAAGGATCCAGAAAGCCCATATAAATAAAAGATCTAGGTTATTATTCATCTATTTCAGAGAAGATAAATGGAACAAAATGCAGAAGCAGAAGACGAGAGACATAAACAAGATTTGTAACTGATTGGAATTAAATGTAATCTTACCACTGCATTTATCAGGGCAAAAGAGGTGTGAAAAAGAAAGACAACCTGAAGAAAGAACACGAAGAGGAACTATCAGAAGGAGATAATCAAGTCATTGGGCAGAGAGCAAAAATTCAAAAGCACTCTTATAAGACAATGGGGCATTGGAGATGAAAAAGCATTAAAGTCAGATTTGGAGAAGTCTTAAGGCTTTGTGAAGGACAACTGGGATTAAGAGAAATGTCAACAGATAATAAAGGCGATAAGAAAATAAGCAAGTAAGAAAACCCACAAGGGGGATGGTTTTGCCCTGTGCGAGTGGACTAGTGAGAAAATGAAGCTGAATGTGGATTTCACAGTTAATTAAGAACAGTCATTCAAAAGACGGCATTCAATACTAGACTGTAAAGGAAAAGAAAACGGTAAAAAAAATTATTTCTCTTTAGTCACCTAGGGAAAAATGTTTACTTTCAAACATATTGAGATCTGGCACCTTGTATTATACATTTTTTATACTCAGTGCTGAATCACTCATTTTGACACTCATAAGCTAGGTCATCTAGCATGATGTCTTATGTCTAAAAGGTGTGGGAAAAAAGATCGACACAGCAAAAAGAGCTGCTAAGTCACCAATACGTGTGTGGAGATGATTTGTAAGAGTTGTTCAAAGCAGGCTCCAATAACTGACACTCTATTCTGCTTTGGTCAGATCCCTCCTGGAATACCGTGTCCAGTTCTGGGCACCACAGTACAGGAAAGATGTTGACAAGCTAGAATACATCCAGAGGAGGGTGACCAAAATGGTAGAAAGCCTGGAAACCATGCCCTATAAAGAGCAGCTTAGGGAACTGAGCATATTTAGCCTGGAGAAGAGAAGGTTAAGAGGCAACATGATAGCTATGTTTAAATATTTGAAGGGATGTCATATGGGGGATGGAGCCTGTTTTTGCTGCTCTAGAGACTAGGACATGGAACAATGGCTTCAAACTGCAGGAAAGGAGAATCCACCTAAATATTAGGAAGAACTTCCTGATGCTAAGAGCAGTTTGACAGGGGAACGTGCTGCCTTGGAGTGGGGTGGAGTCGCCTTCTTTGGAGGTTTTTAAACATAAGCTGGATGGCCATCTGTTGGGAGTGCTTTTACTGTGTTTTCCTGTATGGCAGGAGGTTGGACTTGATGGTGCTTGTGATATCTTCCAACTCTATTACTCTATGATAATTTCCTGAGTTAAAACTTGAGAAAGTTACTTCTTTTGGCTACAACTTCCATACTCTCCCACACAGCATGTCCACTGCCCTCACTGCCTGGGAAAATTCTGGGAGTTGTAGTCTAAACGAAAACTTCTTCAAGCTCTGAGCAAGGTTCTACCTACTCTAATTAATATAGTTTAAAAAGCTGCACCAAGCCCTCCTTCCCCAAAGTTATTCTTTTCAAAACATGCTATGTCTATAGCCATTTCCATACCGGGCTTCTGAAACGGTGCAGAGCCACCTCTCACGGAGGTCATCTATACCGTAGAGTGGACTGGTGTGGACTACTTTTTGTAGTTCCACACCAGAATCCACTCAGGAGCGGCTGGAACTGGCCGCGCTGCGTGTTTTTTAAAAACCTCTTTTTAGAGGTTTTTAAAAAGCACGGAGCGCGCAGCTCCACGCCGCTCCGTCGCCTGGCTCCAAAGTGGATTTGCAGGCGCGCGCAAGTGCATGCCTGCAGATCTGCCGGGGGCGGGCTTCCGGCTGGCGAGCTTCTCCGGTTGCTGGAGAGCCTCCACCAACCAGAAGCTGCCATTTGGGATGCTGGAGGACTGCGGGGCAGCGAGCTCGCACTGCTCCACGTGGCGACGGACTTACCCAGTTTCAGGTAAGCTCCATTTTTGGGCGTTTTCGCCTGTCCCCCCCCCCCCACATGTGAAAAGGGCCTATTTTAGACAGCTTGACTGAACACTGTGAAAGTTAGAAAACGTACATCACAACAACAAATTCTGCTTCATCTGAGCCATAGAGAAACAAATGCCCACAAATCTATTTTTCAAAGGCTACTTTCAGAAACTCTCTCTATCTCTCCCTTCCCAAACTTTTTTAGTAAAATGTGATCCAGAGAAGAAGCATAATTGAAGCTGTCTGGGCCTCTGAGACTCACAAGTAGATCCCACAGAAACCACAAAAGCTAGATTGGAGCCAGGGAAGTAAACACTTATCACTGGCGAGAAAATAAGTTCCAGGGAGTGGTATATGTATATTATTAACATCCAAACTCAAGGAGTACTGATTAGATTACTTACTGTTTGATGTCTACAGGCAAATGCTATCACATCCTTATTTCATGAGTTTCCTACAAACTCAGTAGAAAAAGACAGCATTTCTAGTTTGCGTATTCTCTACCAACTAACTTTGCCATTCAATACAGGATCAAAACGAGGTGGCATTTGGTTAGAAAAAAGGCATTGCTCTGTGAAAGTAGCCACAAGCAGGCTTGTAAGCCTCTAAGTACAAGCAGCAACTGAAAACCAGTAACCACTTCTGTAAATACAAAGTGAAGGACTCCAACAGCAAGTTGCCTAAGAGTAGGATTATGCACTGAGAGAAGAAATATTTCTCTTTAAAAATGAAAACAGTAACGGCCTTCAGGTCCCATATTGGCCTGCTCATAGCCCATAGACTTGAAGAACCAGGTATGGCCACAAAATTCCACCCCACCCCCCTGCACACACACTGAAAGAGAAAAAGTAATGTTTTATTAAGAAGAATATTAAAAAGAAGCAAATCCTATCTTAGGAACCTAGTGTCATGATTAGCTAGTATGACATGTTGCTTCTCTACCACCGCTTTCTGGTCAGGGACATTCTAAGACATTTTTCTACCTGAAGCAGAAGAGAGAATGGTGTCTTCCGTCACCTAACTGGATGCACATAAATTCCTAAAGCCAAGCAATTTCTTACACTCTCCAAAATGTCATAGATGAAAACTGTGACACATGTGACTAAGCAACATGAGAGTGTGGTCAAGATGGCAAAATTTACTAATGAAACTAGGAGAGGCTGCAGTAGTTTGCTTTTGCTTGGGCCTGCTGAGAAGGGCAAGATTCCACTCCCTCTTCTCCCCTGCTGAGTAAATTGAATGAAAACTACTTTTGCATTTTGAACTCAGTTTGCAGCAACTGAAGTGAGCTGGGGACAAAAGGGGAAGAGGATAGTGAAACCAGGACATTTTAAAAGCAGCTGAAATCAGGGCATGACAGAGAATTGATTGTGTCAAACTGGAACAGATGGAAGTTTGTGTATGTGAGGAATAAACTCTTCCCATCTGTAACAGCAAACACAAAATACAGTGGCCCCTCGATGTTCATGAGGGCTTGTGGTGCACAACCATCATCAAAGTTTGAAAAAAGGGTGAATAGCTTTCCCCTGTCTGAATAAGCGATTCCCTTCTGAGGCTTGGCCTCTCACTCCCTTGCTTTTCCCCTGGGTGATGGTGCCTTCCTTCTCCATGCTTGGGCAAAATGTAAGTGAATGGGAAGGGGCAGCCCTGTGGACAGAGATGGTGCTCGTGAACCTTTCCCCTTCCATTTGCTTGCTTTTTGTCAGGGCACAGAGAAGGAAGGCAGGGCATCCAGGCAAATGGCAAGCAAATGGAGGGTAGGAGGCTTGCGTGTGAGCCTTTCCTCTCCATTTGCTAGCCTTTTGCTCAGGCGTGGAGGAAGAAGACAGGGTGCCTGGGCAAATGGTGAGGGGAGGCAGGTGCACAAGAGCCTTTCCTCCTCCATTTGTTTGCTGTTTCCTCGGGCACAGAGAAAGAAGGCAGGGCACCTGGACAAACAGCAAGTGAATGGAGGGGGAGAATGCGCAGGAGAAGCAAGTGAGCTCTTTGTGAGTAATCAAATTTATGAACGTCAAATCTGTCAGTGTGGAGGGAGGACTGTAATAACAAAGTAATCAATTTGCTGCCCTTTTATGACATTCCAAATCTGCTGCCTGACGTACATATCTCATTCTTCCTAATGGGAAAGCCATCCCTCCTCCTAATGTTTAAGACAGGATGGGTATGCTTTGGAGTCTGGAGAATCACATACTGACAGTTTGGAGCTTCTACAGAACTCTGAGAGGCCAAAGTGCCCCACTGCAGGTGCCATTTTAGTAGAATGGAAAGAACGTGTCCTGGCTTTCATATGGTTCAAGGCAAAATAAGGCTAATTCAGGATGGTTCCTTCTACAATGTGTATTAGCCAATGTGTCTAATATGCCCCCAAGGGATTCCTGAAGGCCACATAATTCTTAAACTTGGTTTAAGCAATAGTGTGCCTTGTGTTTAGTATATAAGACATGTAGTCACTTCTGTGAGTTTTGGTAAAGCAGTGATCCTCTAGGCCAGAGTTTGTTCATTGACTGTATAAAACTCCAGTGTGAAAGAGAGGAGCTGGCATGTCAGACTCAGCCAAACATCCAGTGAGAATGGGCAGAAGGGAAAGATTTGTGTTGTAAAGATTGCTTCTCTCAGGGTGAATGCTGGTCAGAGAAGGAACATAGAAGAAAATTTCTCTCCTCCCCTGCTCTGACTTTATTGTTCAAGATAAAGGTCATGGATGACCTTGTTGTATAAACATGTGTTATTTGCTGCTGAGGGTCTTAGGCTACCAGTCTAAGTAGAAAATCATCCTAGGGAGAATCAAAATATGAGCTTGACTTGAAGAACCAAGGTGCCATGTTGTCATCACACAATGTGAAGAACATCTGTGAGGACACAAAGCGCACAGAGGCCTAAATCCAAGATTGAACTGTTACCTACAGCGGAAGGACCTAGTTTTCTCCTGTCCCTTCTCCTCTGTGGCTACCTGTACCACCTAAAAACCCACTCCGGAGGGTTTTCCTTCCTTCTAGAGCAGATTCTTTTAACTGTTTTTTTTTAAAGAAACCAAATTATCAGTTAAACAATTAGCAAACCGGGCAAGGCAGAGTTGCAGTTCCAAGTACATGAAATATCTGTGAATAAACATTTATTTCTTATGATTTACACTTAAAAGGAAAAGTAGTTAGTAATAACATCATTCCATAGATTGAAGGAGGCTCCAGAGCTCTTTTGGTTCCACAGACAGAATAATGGAATCATCTGACTAGACCCTATCTGTAGAACAATCCTGTCGGATCCTGATTGTCATGTGGTACTGGAGTCTATACATTTTCTCCAAATGCAGATTAATAGTGAACTGGTTGCAGGATTGGAGGTGTGCTCAAAAGAGGTTTGGAGGGAAAGGACCCACTTGTCTCTAGTCAACCAAAACAGAGATATTTTTCAAGCTGCAACTTTTATTTTCTAGCTATGGTTTCTGCTCATGCTTTTGCCAATTAAAGGAGCTATCCATGGTACTTGACATATTTTGAGAACAGAGTTAAGCACTTTGGATACTTCCTTTAAAGTTCAGACTAAAACCCAGTGCATATTCACTGTCCTTCCGGTATGAGAACCACCAGCCAGAATGGAGATCAATCATAAATCAGTCCTATTTTAGTTATTACTGTAATGCATTGGGGGGGGGGATCTGTTACCCTTGAGATGCTGTGGCCTACACCTCCCCCCCCCCATCCCAGCAGCAGTAAAAGGGTTGTATGGATTGTACTCTAAAATTATTTTTTTTCTTCTTCTTCCTCCTCTTCCTCTTCGAAAAGATTCTTGTTAATAACTGTAAAATATACCAGATACATAATAGATAGTATAACAAATTATGTGATTAGGACAATGTGTTCTACTTTTTAAAATTTGTACTTGCTGAATTATTGGGGACAGCCTCTGACTATGCAAAAAAAATATGGTATTGGTGCTATGGTATTATGTATCTGCACTGGGAATGACAGGCTCCTTCCCTGGTACAACAACTATGTGCCTTTACCAGTCTCCTTAAGCCTAGTCTGGCAATCCAAGCCAGAAGGTAACACCAGTAAGACATCAATGTGAAATGGGGAGCCATGTTAGTTCGCTGCAGCAAATGAATCTTGATATGCTTTCAAGGACTGAAGCTCACTTCATGAAAGGTATGGAGTATAGCCGCAATTGCGAAATAATTGTACACATGAACCTGGTAGCCCCGATTATAGTAGAAGTGTTAAATAAATTTTACTTCATAAATCGACACTCATGTAAATCCCATTGTTTCTAGTTTGGACCAACAATCATTTTCAGGCCATGCTGGTGGTGGGATATGAAAATGGAAAAATTGTCAGCAGGCAGTGAACCTCACCCCAGTTGTTTAGCAATTGTTGAAAGGTAACAAGTATACTGTATGATTATCTCCCTGGCAAGTCTGGTGGTATGTAAGAAATCAAACAATAAAGTCCCAAGAGTAGGACTCCAGACATGCCACACAAGATAGCTACACTCCCAAACTCCAGTTTTGAATTATAAATATTTTTCCTTCTCTTGAAATAAATGGAAATGTTACACAACCATACACGGATGATGAACAACAGTCGTTCTGGCCTAAAAGTTTGGAACAGAGACTTTTGTCCCAACTTGCTAAAGGGATTGTTCAGAAGAGAAATATGCCACTGAGGTGAATTTATATTTTCCTTCCCTCTTGCTCCTTCTGCCTCATACTCACACACTCTTACTCTCTCATACACATACAGTACAAATAATTAAGTTGTTCCCCACAGATCTCTACTGAAGCAAGCATAATTAAACTCAGTGGGACAAATCCTGGTAGGGCAATTTGATAACTGGAATGGCTTATGTAAATAAGAAAGCAACTGTTATTCTTTTAATACATATGACCTATTGGTTAAATTTACTTTGGGTCAGAGGAAGTTATAAGGGGAGGAAAACACTTCTTGCAAAGCCAAAAAAAGATTAGGAAATTGTTTTCACTAAAGCCCACACAGATGAACAGCTGGCAAGACCTTTTTTGGCAAAATAGGATGCTTTTCTCATGACTGCTTTCAACTGCTGCAGGGGAAAAAAGGCTCTTCAATTTTGTTTTGACAGCTCCGGTTATAAAATCTCTTCTATAGGCTAAGCCATTCTTATTTTATTTTCATTTTTTTAAAAAAATAACACCAGTGAAATCAGGCACTGTGGCTGCCAGACATTGTTGTAAAACCATAGACATAATGATTTTAATGATTTTTTTTTTGTTAATGCCGTTGTTGAAGGAGGAGGAGGAGGAGGAGGAGGAATAGACATCTAGAATTAGAAGCAGCTGAGACATTGCCTTTGTATGAATGTATGGTTCCCATTTAACAGCATTCCCCTGGTACTTGGATTAGTTTCTTGTCCTGCAGTGACCTCTTCTGTAAGTGAAGACATTTGCAGCCAGCTGGTTCTCTGAAAAAGCAAAGCCTCTAGAACACACTCCCGTGCAGGTCTGCTCATAAGTAGTTCCACCAAGTAAACAAAGCTGTGACCTTCTATTTGAGAAAAGGAGCCATTTCTTTCATAAAATGTTTAGCAAAGTTACTGGATGATCTCACTTCTTCTCCTTCTCCTTCTTCTTGGCCAGAATCCTCCATGCACCACATTGCTATATAACCATGGCAGTTATGTAGCTATGTTGTGAATCCTGACCCAAGTCCCCTCCCTAAGCCCCACTTACCAGTCAGCAGCTGCTATAATTGACAGGGATCTGTTCCCCTATGTCTTGGGAAGCAACTGGCTAACATTTCCAGCCCTTCACATGAGTGATTTCCTTTTCAACAGGGAGAAACAGGGACTTTGGCCATTTCCACATCGGGCTTCTGTAACGGTGCAGAGCGACCTCTCACGGAGGTCTTCCACACAGTAGAGTGGACTGGCATGGACTACTTTTTGTAGTTCCACACCAGAACCCACTCACGAGCGGCCGGAACTAGCCGCGCTGCATGTTTTTTAAAAACCTCTTTTTAGAGGTTTTTAAAAAGCACGGAGCGCACAGCCCCGCGCCACTCCATCATCCGGCTCTGACGCGGATTTGCAGGCGTGCGCAAATGTGTGCCTGCAGATCTGCCAGGGGCCGGTTTCCGGCTGGTGAGCTTCTCCAGTTGGTGGAGAGCCTCCACCAACCAGAAACCGCCATTTGGGATGCCGGAGGACTGCGGAGCAGCGAGCTTGCGCTGCTCCGTGTCGCGACGGACTTACCCGGCTGCCGGTAAGCTCCATTTTTGGGCGTTTTTGCCCGTTCCCCCCCCCACATGTGGAAAGGGCCTTTGTTGCAATCTCCCCTCTCAGAAAAGATTTCTTACATGGAGGTGTTGTGAGAACAGCAGTCAGTCACTTCTTGAGAGACAGGAGAACAGATTCCCCCATTGATTGCAGCAGCTGCTGAGCAGTAAGTGGGGACTTTCATGGTCCCTGTCTATCCCCTAAATGGGGGGATACATTGGCATTGTGAATATGAAGCTGCCACAAATGCATAACACTCCATGACTCATTTGTAACTACCCATCAGAATTAAAATCAAAATAATTATATCCTGCCTAAAGTTTGGGACTGAAGGTGGTTTGCAATAGATTAAAAAAAAAAGTTAAAAATTCACAAAATACTAAAATAAAAAAGTGACTAAACTATCGAAAAGTGATTAAACTATCAAACTATAAAAAAGTTGAACTGTATTAACTACAAAAAAATTCCACAACAGACCAAGATAATAACAACATTTTCAGCATTTTATGAAAAGATTGTCCCTTCCTAAACAATCAGTCCTCAAAGCCTTTTGAAACAGAAAGGTATTCACCTGTTTGCAGAAAGAGAGTGGGGAGGGTGCCAGTCTAACCTTTCTGAAAAGGTAGTTCACAAGCCTAGGGGTGCCACTGAGAAGGTCCTCTCCTGTGTTCCTATCAGATGTACATTTGAAGATAGTGGGACAAAGAGAAGGGTAGCTTTGCAAAGGAGAGCATGGTCCTTCAGATAACCTGAACCTATACGTCTTTATAGGTCAAAACAGCACTTTGAATTGTACCCAGAAGTGAACCAGTAGGCAGTGGAGATGTTGCAACAAGGGAGTCGTGTGCTCCCTGTAGGCAGCCCCAGTTAACAATCTGGCTGCAGCTCTTTCGTCCAGTTGTAGTTTCCAAACACTCTCCAAAGGCAGCCCGATCCAGAGTGTTTTACAGTAATCTAACCAGGATACAAGGTATGTGTCATGATGGCCAGATCTGATGTCTCAAGGAGCGGGCACAGCTGGTTAACTAACCTTAACTGTGCAAATGCACTCTTGGCCAACACTGTGAAATCTGGGCTTCCAGGCTTAAGGTTGAACCCCGGAGTACATCTAAGCTGCGAACCTGCATCTTCAGGGGGAGTCTAATCCTATCTAATACAGGCTAAATGCACGTTCCCTGATCTGCCTTTTGACTGACCAGGAGCATATTTCTCTTCTCTGGATTAAGTTTGAACTTGTTTGCACTCATTCCATCCATTACTGATGACAGGTACTGGTTAAGGACCAAAACAGCTTCCTTAGATTGCAGTGGAAAGGAGTAGTAGAGTTGGTTGTCATCTGCATATTGATGGCTCTAAAATGCAAAACTACAGACAACCTCTCCCAGTGGTTTCATGCATATGTTAAATACCATGGGAGCAGAATCAAGCCCCAAGTGACCCCAAAGGGCCACAGCCAGAGGGCTGAACAGGAGTTGGGGTTGGAGTGGAGGCAGAAGATAAATATTCAGCTATCATTCATATTGCTGGACACAGCACAAAGATGTCATTCTATTGGACTTCCGGAGGGCCCTTTGGAGGTCTTGGAAGATGTCTCACCATGGATTTGAATGGGAGGCAAAATATCCAAGAGGGGGAAGAAAGAGCTGAAGACAATAAACTCTGGACCTTCAAGTTTCCTTGTTTGCTCTGTAAAGGTTTGGCTAAAGTGGTTCCTCCACCTTTTGATTTTCCCATCCCCACTGGTAAGACTGATCTACTGGATTACAATCCTATATACAGGCAACTGGGACTAAGACTCACTGAGTTCAGGATTATTTACCTCTATAACAGGGAGTCATAGAAGGTTTTGACTTTTTGCTTCCAAGTGCAACATTATTTGCACCCCCCTCAAGAATTTTCCTTTAGTTCAATGCAGAAGACCTTGACATACCTGTTGGACAGGTGTTTAATTCTGAAGA
Organism: Cyclura pinguis; assembly: GCA_030412105.1. NCBI lineage: Eukaryota > Metazoa > Chordata > Lepidosauria > Squamata > Iguanidae > Cyclura > Cyclura pinguis. Next base: position 98,116,048 of record CM059601.1, read on the forward strand.
TTTAGGGCTGCACTGTAGATATTGGCTTAAGAGTATGTTTATATAAGAGTTTGGGAATTAAGTTACACAGAGTTAGCACATGATTCTAGCAAGTCACAGTATCCAAGCATTCCACTTCTGTATATGATCTCCACACTGTGAGAATAATGGATTGGCATGGGTGCTACTAGTCTTACTGGAAGAAAGGTGTGAATATCAATGAACAACACTGCATCATTGCATCGGCTCTTTTTCTTTCAGTACTTTGGGTGCTAAGGTGCCCTTCTGAGAACATCTTAATCATCAGCTGAAGAATAGACACTAATGTTTATATATTTGCAGACGGAAGTTCTGTATTTCCCCAAGATGGGGCAATTCCTGTGCAAGAAAGAGATCAGATAAATCGTTTGGAATCATCCCTCCATGAGTTTCACAATCACTTCATCATTTCGGCACTATATCGATATAATATAGATATAATATAATATAAATAATTTCAGCCCCTTGGCAGCATTGTGAAATGTCCAGATTCTAAAAGCTATTTGGTTGGTTCAATGCACAGCAATAGTTTGTACCGATTGCCACAATTTCTTTTTGAGCCCTGGAGCACAAGAAGACATGTTTCATCCTGAGTCTATATTCTACACATCAGCATCAACTGAGAAGAATATTTTTTGCCAAGGTTGTGGAAGAAAAGATTTCCTTAAAGGGATGCTGGCTGTAAAGACAGTAGGAGAAAAATGGGCTGTGAATCATTCATCAGCAAGCAAAGGGAAAGTTCAGCCTGAAAGAACCATTTTGCTGAATCATGACTTTTGCCTTCTAATGTAAAATGGTTGCAAGCCTGCAGTACTCCACTGTAGTTACATTTTACCAGAAGTAATTTCTCCCTCTAGTTAAGGGGTTGATTTCTGGATGGATTATAGCTGGGGAGGAAAGAGTTAACCTTCCCATCATACTGTGACCTCTCCACCCCACAATCCCTGATTAAGTTGATGAGAACATTTCCATGGATCCATAACATCGCTGTTTTTCTTATTACAGCTTCATAGATCTCCTTAAGATTTCTTGTGGCATCTAGATGTTCTTAGGCTGCAGCTCCTCCAGCTCTTGAGAGCACTGCCAACGGTGAGATATTATAGGAGCTGCCATCCAAGAACATCAGGAGGGCCATCAGTAGGTTGTCTATACCCACTGTCAGAGTCCAACTCCCTGCCTGTGCCTCACTGCCAGCAAGGGGGAGAAGGCGAGGATACTTGCTGCAAAGAGGAGGAGGAAGAGGCAATGAGGGATGTCCCATATAGCAACTATTAAGGAAACTGCAGAGCCCAGCCAGGTCAAAGTCCAGTCCAACAGTCTAGAAAGCAGAGGTCTGTCCAGAGTGGTCAAGGGAGCCAAAACACAAGGGTCGTGAAGCTTGCAAGTAATTTGCTACAAGCAAAGAGCAAGCCATGCTGATAGACCTAAATAGCCACAGAGACAGATGTTATTCATTATTGCTTCCTCAATCTATCCAACACAGCTTCCCTCTGAGCTGCCCCTTTCAGCCTTCTTCGTGACTGGGAGCTAAGTGGCTCAGGTGACTGTAATTCTTCCAAATTACTGCTGGTACCTTTTCCCTTTGGAGATGGTTGGAGCAACTCTGCCTCCGCTTGTCCTTCAACTGCTGGGAATGTTTGCAAGTTGGTTTGGTCAATCACTGCCTCTGTTCCTGGCACAATCAGTTGTTCCTCAACCTCAGAGCCATCATCTATCACACCTACTATGAAATATGCACTTTTGTCTCAGAAGCATGTTTATATGCTAAGGGTGGTATCCTGATTGACAGCTGCAATATCTTAAGCTAGCCTTTGAACCTTGTAACTTTTTCCTGTTCACATTTACAATCATGTCACCTTTGCCACAGTTGCAGATACCCCCAAATCCATCTTAAAATCTAGGCAGCTTTACCAAAGGACAGAGTTCTGCGGCACTAGTGAGGAAGGTGCTGTAGGATTACATGTCCAGCCCCCTCCTACCAGCAAGTGGCATTGTGACAGTACCCTATAGGGGTCTCTGCTTCTGTTTGTCACACTGCTGCTGACTCATGGGAGGTAACTAGACTCATCATCCTTCTGCATTCTGTTCACCAGTGCCACAAACCTTCATCACTCAATAGAGTTGCCTAGATTTTAAGAAGGGTTTCAGATCAGGAGCTGGAGCATAACCACAACATTGTGGTTATGTATGAAAGCCAGTGTGTGTGGCGTAGTGGTTTAAAGCATTGGACTACAACTTGGAGACCAGGGCTTGATTCCTTTCTTAGCCATGGAAAGCCACTGAGTGACCATGGATGTATCACACACTGTCAGCCCCAGAAAACCCAGTGACAGTTTGTCTTATGGTTGCCCTAAGACAGAAACAAATTGAAGGCATACAACGACAACAATCCAATGCAATTTCTCAGTCTAAATATCGAGACCACTCATGTTCTATACTTGAATTGTAGGGCAAATAACACTGTCCCAAGTGCAATGCTAAAACATTCAAACATTAGCAGGCTGGACTTTCCCATGTTGATGTGATCCAGTTGTACTGCACTAGAGTTGAATCAGTTGGACCTCTGTAGGGAAGACATTCCAGAATTGAGATTACATCACCTCTCTTCTTGGTCCCTTTCTTTTAGGAAGATATATAATGCTGTCACATTGTCCATTTGGTGAGAACTTGGTGATGGATTATAGCATGGATTCGGACTGTTAGCTGCCCTAGCTTACATTTTCAAAGAAGTCTGGAACTTTTATAGAATTAGGGACACAAGGCAAGGTAATAGAAAAAAAATATATCAAAACCTAGGCTTTCAATGAAGCAGAGCAATAGAGAGCTCACCCGGAAACAAGTAGCAACAAAGATAGGAATCCCTGTACATTCTATTTCTGGTCTCATTTCACATAAAACTGAACTTCCCTCCCCACCCCCAAGAGTATAATGTCTGTATTCTGCCAACGTCAATACAACTAATCATTAAAAAAGGGAAGCCACTGGATGGAGATGATCTCTCATGAGGGCATTGGAGTGGGCTGGCTTCCTTTCCCCTCATTTTCTGAGAGACCAGAAAAATAGCCCATTTTTATTATAACCATATTGCTGGAGAAAAAGGCTAATAAAGAGTAATGTGTGACGACCCAATGCAGTCAATTGCCTCAATAAAAGTATTAGTCCCAGCTAGAGTAGACTCACTGAATCAAGGTGAACTTGATTACACAAGTCAAATCAAGTAAATTTCTTGTTTTAGCCACATGTGATAGCACAGAAAATCAAAATGTTTGCGCAAAAAGATTCCAAAAACCCATTACTATACCCAAATACCCAATTTGATAAAACTAGCAAAACTATAAAATCCAAGAACTTAATTACAATTCTAGGGAGTTACGATTCTAATACAATTTATCCACATAATAAATTGGCTAATCCTAAAACAATTTTAGGATTCTATCCTACAAAACAATCCTCCAATTTAGCCAAATATCCAGAAGATGTAGCACATATGTTTCTAATTTAGAGGCCAAAACAAGTAAAAATGGCCACTTGATCACTGAAATGAAGAAAATACATCCACCAGCAAGTAGCTAATGCATTCTGCTTTTCAGGCTTTCTACCTCTCGGCTGCAATCTTGCATTGGGAGACACGGCACACGACTATGTCTCCATAACTATGTCTCCCTGTGGTACACAGACCATTGTTCAAGTGGTACAAAAACCATAGGAAAAGGAGACTAGACTCTATGTGCTTTTGAATGGTCCAAATTTACTCTTTAAAAGGCTCAGTATGTTTTGGCCCTGTTTATAAATTATCAGTTGCATATCAGTCTGGTTCCTAAAGAGAGTGCAGCAGCAACTCCAGAAATTTCTGTTGTAGATTGAATTCATGTCCCTGAAGAAGATTAACTAATATATAAACAGGATGAAACACATTGAACTTTCTAAAGAATAAATTTGGACCATCCATAAGTATGTGGAACCTATTATCCTTTTTTGCTGATTCATACCACATGCTTTCCAGTTCTTTTTTCCTGCAAAAATTGTGACCATTGCACAATGGAGGTGATGCATAATGGCATGATGCTTTGTGTGGCAGGCTGTCGTTGTGCAACACCATAGCCAGGAGCTTGGCGCTTGGCATCTATGCCAGCCGCATTTCCACATTCATTCTGCCATCATCTTCACTGTGCTCTATCAACCAGAAATGGACCTCTAGCTGCTTTTAGCTTTACTGTGTTTTTCTCTCTCTCTTTTTTTTTAGCCTTTTTTCAGCTTATGCAGCCCTCAAGTAGTCCCAGGAGCAGATCATTGCCCTTGAATCCTCTGAAGTTGCCCACCTCTCCTCTACAGGAATGATAGTGAAGGGTACACTGCAGCTGGTTCTACTCAGTATAGTAAGGAAGGTATCATGTTACATAAGCTAGACATCTTAAACAGGATTAATTCCATGCTGGAATCACTGTGGGTGATAATACCAGATCCCTCAAATAATTTAGGACTAAGTATGCAGTACAGTCTACTGACCTAAATGCTTGGGAGGCTCTTAAAATTATGAATGAATTCAAGGAAGTATCAAAAGGAGATAAAAAGATAATAACAGTGTGTGTATGGGGGGGGCTTTAACTTCATATTGACTGTGTATCTTGCTGAGAGTAATCAGATAAAATCTGTAGATATTGTAAAAGATTGTGATCTTGAAATCTAGTCAAGAATCTACCAGGCAGTGGAAATAAACCAAAGTGATACTACCAGAGACCTAAGGCTCTTTAATACTACAGAGTTATACTGTTATGATTCCCATTTAGCTTCCAGGAAAATTCCTGTGGAATTCTGAGATATGTTGGTTAGAATTATCATCCAGAGAACTGGAATTAAAATTCCTAGAATCTAAGCCAGAGAGTTCCAGTGCTTCACTAAGCAACAAACTCAAGATATCATAGGATGGCTGTGGACATGGAATAATAGGACTACAATTGTGTTTCATGAAAGGGCTCCTATTGTGAGATGTGAGCATGTTTGAACCAGTTGGAAACAGTCACCACAATGCTATTAAATATAATGTAAACAGAAAGGTGTTGATAGATTCTAATATCCAATAAAATCATATTTGAATGATTTTAAAATTTTAAAACAAAATTTTAAAAAGTGTAGAAATTGAAGAAATTTTAAAAAAGAACTAGTGAAAAAGAACATTAAAAAAAAAAAAGAATAGCTCAGATTATTCCATGGTGTTCTGGCCCTACTTAAAATCACAGCCAGTGATCTAGGTCAGCATCTTAGCTATGTAACTATCTTAGGCCTTTTTCACATGTGAGGGGGGAAACGGTGTAGAGCGACCTCTCACGGAGGTCGTCTACACCGTAGAGTGGACTGGCGTGGACTACTTTTCGTAGTTCCACACCAGAATCCACTCAGGAGCGGCCAGAACTAGCCAGGCTGCGTGTTTTTTAAAAACCTCTTTTTAGAGGTTTTTAAAAAGCACAGAGCGCGCAACCCCGTGCTGCTCCGTCACCCGGCTCTAAAGTGGATCTACAGGTGCACGCAAGTGCATGCCTGAAGATCTGCCAGGGGCGGGCTTCTGGCTGGCGAGCTTCTCCGGTTGGTGCAGAGCCTCCACCAACCGGAAGCTGCCACCTGCGACACCGGAGGAGTGTGGAGCAGCGAGCCCGCGCTGCTCCACGTGGCGACGAACTTACCCGGTTGGAGGTAAGCTCCGTTTTTGGGCGTTTTCGCCCGTTTCCCCCCCACATTTGAAAAGGGCCTTAGTTACCTATCTAAGCAACATCTCCCAACCCCACTTGACCCTCCACAATCCGCTGTGAGCAACAGGTATCTGTTCTTCTGTCAATTGTGACACAGCAGATTGATGCTTCCATTCCTTCCCGTCTCCACTGTGACAGCCAGAAGCAGGATCGCTGTTGCAATTCCTTCTTGTACCAGAAATCACTCATGGGAAGAGATGTCAGAATGTCACTCTGTTGCTTTCTGATTGACAGAAGAACAGACCCATGTTGCTCACAGTGGCTGCTTCCTGGTAAGTCAGGATTGAAGGACTTTCACAATCCCAATGTATTCCCTACACTACTGAACACATAGGGACTGTGAATCTGAATCAGTCGTGAATGTATAATTCTAGGTTATCCATTTGAAATTGTGAATTCCAGATCATATTTACAAAGACTCAGCTAGAATGGGTACCATACACCAGGAGGAGAAATACAGAACTGAAGACATCACTGGCAAGGATAACAAGCAATACAAAGGAAGCTATTAGAGACAAAATGTCTTTCTTTTCCCAGACACTGGAATTTTAGCCTAAATGGGGAAAACCTAAAAGAAAACAAAAGCATTACAAGCAGAAGAGGCTGCAAAAAATCTTTTTCAGGAGTACAAAGCTAATTGCATCAAGAGCATAGGAAAGGCCAAGATTCCATTAAGCCCTGGCAGAATGGAATGCTGCAATAGTGCTGTGATGCAAACTCACCCGGCACACACTTGCTGACAGATGAGAGCTCTGTTCAGATTGCTTATGTCTTCAATATCTAGCCAAACCACTATGGGCAGAGTGACTTGAGAAACCTTCTGTGACTTCAGCAGCCTCATTCCAGTACCATCCAAATTGCATGATGATTATACAGCCTTCTCAGTGGTGGCATCCTGGCTATCGGGGGTTTGCTTGGTTTCTATCCTGTTTACTTTCTGATACCAGTGCATGTCTTTTTTTAAAAAAAACCTCATCCTCTAAGCCTTTTAAGATGGTTATGTTTGATGAAATTTGTTTTATGATGCCTTTAACTTCTTGTGATTTTAATATCGCTATATTTTAATTGAATGCAATTGTAGATTGCAAAGCTATACTGGGATTTTGTTTTCCAATGTAGGATATATTCCCCAGAAGACTAACAACGTGCTTCTCCCATTTCCTGAGGCCCCACACCTGGCCTACCTGCAGCTGAGACTTGACCTGCAATGCTGTTGCAATACATTTTTTCCCCCTCTCCATCTCTGTAGTAGGCTTCCTGAACCTCTTTCCTACAAGTCTGGTACTTCCAAAGACTTCACGATTATACTGTGTCCACAGGGTTCATTTGGTTATTAAAAACTAAATTGTACAAAAGGATTTCTTTGAGGCTGGGAAAACCACCAGAAACAAACATACTCTACATAGTGACAATGAATAATATGCACTGGGAGAAAGAGAGGGAAAAGGTTCTGCAAGCTGCAGCAGTTCTCAATTATAAAAGCCCCAATTTATTTATGTACTAAGCAGCTCCATGCCATGAGGTTCTGCCAAGACATTAACTGCTCCTGTACAACAAACCCCAAGAGTTCCACAACAGGGTTCTACAATACAAAACTAATAGGGAAGAAAAGAGTCCAGGTGCCTTGAATATATAAATCTACGGAAACATGTGCAGCTAGCGGATCTTAATTGGCTTTGGCAGCAAAGCTTGTATAGTACGTAGTAGGAACAGGAGGGAATGACTATAAAACTCTCTGGCCAGGCCTGGTTATATTTTCTATGATAAAATGCAGCTGCAGTATCCCTCTATTTTTCTGTTTTGCTGGTGGGACAGGAGCCCTCACAACATGGCTCCTTTCTAGAATGTTTATACCAATGAGGACTAGGGAAACCAGGTTAAAAAAATTGCAGACCTTGAGGTCCAAACCCTGAGAGTGACCCCTTGTGATATCATAGGAAGCAGCCTCTAGTGATGCCATTAAGCCAGTGGTTCCCACATTTTGGTCCTCTATGTGTTTTTGACTTCAAATCCCAGAAGCCCTAGCCAGCTGGACCAACAGTCAGGGATTCTGGGAGCTGAAGTAGAATCCTTATCACATGTTCTTTTCTCTTGTACCTCTTACAAGGATGACATAGCAAGACTAATAACACCAATACTAAGTCAGGTTCTGGGAAGACTCTTGGATTGGTTCTTGAGACATCTGCTAAGAGATGCCATCTCCCCCAAAAGGTAACAAAAGAAATCACAAAGTTCATCTTCTCTGTTGTCAAAACTCATAGAGCTATACTACAACTGATAATATGACTGGGAGTAGAGAAGGACTGATAATATAAGATCTCCAAATAAGGGACATTTTTTGTAGAATAAACGGGGGGATTGCATTAATTATGCTTTGTTATTAAAATGATATTAATAATTTTAATATATTTTAATAACCGCATACTGTGTATTTATATAGTTACTATGATTATTTACTGTGTATTTGTATATTTTTAGTGTAATCTCATTGTATATTTTTACGCTATTTTTAGTAGTGTTGTGTTTCATTGTTTATTGCCTCATATTCTGTTGACTGTATAAAGGCATTGGGTTGACCGAAGTTCGAAAACATCTGGAGAACCAAAGTCTGAGAATCACTGCACTAAGCATCAACCACAGTTTCACAAAGCATGTCTTTCAGATCAAAAACACCACACACAGAATATACACACAGTTTTCAACACAGTCATCTAAACTTAGATTCCTTTGCTTCATACTGAGGACTGGAGAGATATACGCTGAGATATGAGAACCTAAAAACTCTTGGATCATATTGGAAGAACAAGCAGAGGTTGGTTTGCCTCCCATTAAACTTTGCATTCATTTTATTTTATTTAATTGTTAGAGAATTGTAAAAGACTCCACAGTCAAGTAACACTTCAGGAAGCCATCAAATCGCAAATTTTAGAGTTATTACAAGGTGCTACTCGCCAATTTTTCTATCTTGAATTCAAAAGAGAAACTTTGTGAATCTTTCTTGACCATGGTGTTCAACTTGACAAACAGGCTATTAACAACTCTAAATTTTCAAAATTGTGTAGATTCAATAAATGTGACCATCAAAGGGCCGTTTACTTGACAAAGCTTACATGCTTAACACTTAAGCGGGCTTTTACAGCCCTTTGCTTTGAAACTACGCCTACAGCTATGATTGATGGCAAATATTTTCATATCCCTTTGGCCCTTCATTTATGTATTTGTGGGGTCCCAGAAATTAAGGATTTGCTTCACTGTTTATTCTTTTGTCCACTGTATTCTGAACCAAGAACTACATTTTTGAGAGCTATTCTGTCTTGTTCATGTATGAATACAGTTTCAGAAAAGATTTTCTATCTCCTGTCTGACATTGACTGTATGGTAACCCACAAAGTTTCTCTTTTTGCCCTGGTAGCAATGAAAATCAGGGCAAGATTTATTACTGATATTACAGTAGATTGCTCTGGGGATGCTCTTCTCTAATTTTAGAATTGCTGTTCATATTTAATGTGCTTTAATTGTATTGGATGCCTCTTTTTTATAATATGTAAGATTTGTATGGTATTTATTTTATGTTGGTTTTATTATACTGTTGCATTTGATACTCTATTTATTTTTACTTCTATTTACTATGTATGTGGATGGCCTATGGTCTAAGCATTGATAAATTACTTCCATTAGAAGAGCAACTCAACCCATGACTCTGTCTCATGGAAGAATTTTCCTCAGTTTGGGGAGGCTGAGATGGAGGCATCTCATCTGGACTCCTTCTACCATTGGAACATCATGGGAAGGAGCCATGCTACATCAGTTTCTATACTGTCACCAAATGGATGCTGAGGCTCTTGATTGCTATTTTCTAGCTATTTTCTGTCACTGTTTAATTCAATTAACTGTAATGATAAAAATGTGTTGTAATATATGAAAGGACTGTCCTTTGACATTTTGGCCTCAAGTCCAATTCCTGGCATTCTATGGAAGGCTTCTCTGAAACCATGGAGATCAAGGTGGACCAACAGTCTGACTTGCTAAACAGTAATGTGTTCCATTCCTAACACAGTAACTAAATACAGGGCTGTAACAAAGTTGACATCCCAACATTTTCAAATGCAAAACAGGAATGGGAAGGGGGTATTTTATGACTTGTTCTTAACTTTCTTGTGCCTGCTTGCAATGGATTCTTTTCCTACCCTGCAACTTCAATGGCATGAAAATTCAAAAATTTTATTCAGAAGGAATCTCAGCTAATTGTCATGCAGCCAAGTCAGTTTAGTGCAATCACAGCATCACAGAAACAGATCAAGGTGACGGGAAGATCTGTTCACTCTGATTCACTGTAAGAAAGTTTCTTGATGACAGCATGAAGTCAGATCAGAGTGGGATCTGTCTGTTTTACTCTCACTCTGAATGATGGCTTTCATTATCAAAAATGGATCATGGTGATGATGATGATGATGGTGACCTATGTTTTGGAGTACAAACTCTTTTCCCCATCCCATTTGAGCTCAATCCCGCTAGACAATGAAGGTGCAAAAAAAATCAATTCCTTACTGGAATATTTTAATGTGTTCTCTTACCGTTAATTTCACCAGTATAGAAACTACATCCTATTTTAAAACAACTTCTTCTCGTAGAAACACAAAGTTCTAAAATGTATACACATTTCGAATTCTGATGCGATAGGGCCTTAAATTCACTAATACCAGCAACGGTTTTAAAATAGTGCAAATACTCACAAATCATCATCCTTTTTCATTGGAGGAACGTATTGATTAACATAGACTTGCAAATCAGAATTTTGTGCTGTTTTTCAGGACAGAAGTCGGAGTTATGTTACCATGCTTCCCCGTTAAGAGACTTCCTTTGTGAAAGAAATCTTTCGTTTATTTTTTGTTACCATTTTGCCTTATAATGCACATTAAGTATTCTGTTCTGTGTGTATCTCCTTAAAATCCTAAATTCTACATCCAGTTAAGTTCAGACAAGAATGCTGGCTATATGCTACATTATCTACTGAATTAACACATGTGTAATTAAGCAATGCCTCTCAGCCAGGCACATGCCCCAAGCTTACTTGTTGGGTAGCAGCCACTCTGAAAGATGGAGGTCTGTTTTAGCGGGTTTGGCCTCACAGCACAGGAAGTGGATGTTTCCCTCCAGTAAGCTAGGCTGTGACAATCAGAATCAGGATCCCCATTGCAATTCCTTCTTGTAGCCTTGCTTGCTGGTGGGAGGGGGTGGAAACTTCATCTTCCTGTGTCCTTGTCACCAGCAGAATAGATTTCCATCTCCCAGAGAAACTGCTGCCTGGTAAAGTAAGTTTGAAAGTATCTTGCAAGGACTTGAGACTTGACTTGAGACTTGGAATAAAAGACTTAGGCCCTTTCCGCAGCTATCTGGATCCCAGTAGTATTCTATAGGGATCTCTGTAGAGCTTTTCCCAGGAGGGGAGTGCAACAGGAGTGCTCCCTTCTGGACCAATTGCTTCTCTGAATGGAAGAAGCATGATGGCACCGCCTCTTGCTTCCACAGTGCAGCTGGGCACTGTGTTCTCCCACTGGGGGATGGGAGAACAATGGGACATGGATGATGTCATGCTTAAGTGCCATCTGGGTTCTGCCCTTTCTACAGGATGTCATTACCCCGCATTGGGGATGGGAGAAGAATGGGACCCAGATGACACTTATGCATAACATTGTCCAGGTCCCATCATTCTCCCATTCTCAGGCAGCAGAATCATGCAGTAAATCATTGACAGCTTTTCCCCATCAATGATTGGAGATCATGCAGCCCTCCTGCCACTCTCCCACACTTACCTGCTATGTGGAAGTCCTGGAAACGCAATGGCTGCACTCCCCTTGTGGTAGAGGCTCTACTCAGATCCCTGTGGGATACCGCTGGGATCCTATAAGCTGTGGAAAGGTCCTTAAATACATCACTGCCAGTAATGGAGAGAAGCTCAAAGTGTGAATGGATCACATTTCACATTCCCAGAATTCTAGTTATCATCCAGAGGATGAAGGAGACCTATCTCCCTGCATTTCTCTTTGTATTAAATGACATGTTGGAAGAGGAACAAAAAACAAAACAAGACAAGACAGAAAAAAAAAACAGTGAGAAGATAGAAGGGAGGTAAGGTGGAGACACGGTAAAGGCAGGGGCCAACTAATCTTAACTAGCTTTGATGACCAGCTGAAATTATTTTCTGGATGTCCCTGCCCCTTTCCTGATGTATTTGGTGGTGGGAAAATTGAGACTCTGACCTTTTCACAGCTGAGAAGAAAAGTGGTAGTAGGTAAACAATACAAAACATAGATGATAGAGAGTAGATGAACTACATGACCCTGAATCAGTGGTAAAGATGGAGACTAGTAGAAGTGTTGGGAGAAAAAAGGAGGTTAAAGAATTTAGTTATGTGAGTGCAAAAGATCCAATGGGTAAGATTGGGGGTGAGATGGAATAGGAAAGGACATCAGGCAATGAAGTGACAGGATGAAACAGAACATGAAAGAAAGAAGGAAAGAAGAGGAAGGCAATACTTTCAAATGCAGTCTTGTACAACCTGGTATTCAGGAAGTGGAACAAACTCTTCCTTCTATGTGTAATGTCCCACCAGAGAGGTGATAATCCTCCTATTTGCAACGATACAAAACTGGGGCCCTGAGCAGGAGGTATGGGTGGTCTTGGTGGGTGTCCGGCAGTGATCAGGATACTGTGGCACCAGCTGTGCAAGGCCTGGGTCACCAAACAGTGGTATAGTGGGTCTTATAGTGTTTAACACAACAGTGTTAAATAGCTTCAACACAAAAGTCTTTAGCAGGAAGCTGTTGGATAGTTAAGAATACATAACCTATAGTTATGCATGTGTAACTGCTAGATAATCACTGAATAATTAAAACATTGGGCTATCTTTATTGCATGTCTGAGAGAATATTGGGGGGAAACTTCAGCTTTGGGTTTTGAAGATTAGTAGTTTTTGCCAATAAGTATATCTTACTTTTATAACCTTGAAGAAGTAGACTTAGTATTTTATCTTATCACTATCAGGCATGGGGCTGGAAGTCATGTGTCTATCCTTCTGGACCCACTTTAGTTTAATGGTGTGTTTTTTAAAGATTAGGTAGCTTTTTTGTGTTGTTCTAGGTAGTAGTTGTATGTCTGTTTTTTCCTTATTTTTATGTTTCTTTATTCCCTTATGTGTTGTTTTATGTATTTAAATTGTGTGTGTGTGTGTGTGTGTGTGTGTGTGTGTTTTAAAGCAAAAAAAGCACCATCCCTAGTTTAGGAGTTATGTAGAGACCAGGAAAGGCCTCCAAAGCCCACTTAACTCTCAGCAGCCACTGGGATTGACAGAGGTCCATTCCCCGACAGTTGAGAAGCAACTGCCCAATGTTTCCACTTCCCTTGCACAAGTGATCTCTGGTGTGAGGGGTATTTGCAGCATGGATCCTTTTTCTGCCTATGGCACTGTAGATCATGCAGGGCAGGGAGTGAGAACATCAGGCAGCTGCTTTTTGATTGACTGGGGAACAGATCCTGGTTGATCCCAGAGGCTGCTTAGTGGTAAGTGAAGTTTGGGGAGGTCTGGTCAGAATCCATTAAGTAGCACAGTAGTTATGGTGCTACATAGTACAAAATGGTCATTCAGGATTCTACCATTTATGTTTACACAAAATAACAGCCTTTACTTAGGCAATGGAACAGAAAGCGTAAAATAGAAGATTGGGTCTTTTTTTTATTTTGTAATGGGGAAGCTCTTCCTGAGTGGTGATAGTACCGACACAGTTTCCAATGAAAGGCACATAATGAAAGGAACTTGCTTTCATTATTTTACACATTCAGGTTCTAAAACTAAATTTAAGCTCAAATTAAACTCTGTACTTAAAAAACAGGCTAAACAGTCAGAGGAGAGGGTTGACCAGAAATATGGGTTTGTTTTTAGAGACTAGTTGATATGAATTGGAATAATGGACTTTATTCCACTTCCATATGTATCCAATGGAACCCACAAAAGCTTGTCTCAAATGTGTTGCTATATCCCTCACCCACTTTTTCTTCTTTGCTGAAACAGATTAAAATGGCTATCTCCTTGAAAACTGTTTTGCTTTTGTTTTTGCAGCTGTGGATATTAAGGGAAACCCCGAAAAGCAAGATGGCAAAGGGATCTGCAATAACATAACATGGATATGTGTTCACTCCTGCATTAAGGTACGGATAGTTAGGAAGACTCTGCATCACCCTTACACAACACCATAGGCAAACTGGATTGAATCAGCAGACCTGTTCTGCTAGTTTTGTCACTTGCAGCAAATCCCAGTTTTTGTTGTATGCAGAATTCCTCTGCTAATTTTAGGAAAGGATTACTAATTCTATATTAACATTAGGCTGGCTTCCAAAAAAAAAAAAAAAAAGAGTAGAGTTGCAAAGAAGTCTCTTTCTTCCTGGCTGTAATCCACGCAACAGAGCTTTGTACAGAAAAACAACAACAATAATAATTCAATATTCTCACACTCTTGTCCGCTTGACAGATCATTTTTGTACAAAGCAAGCTCATTAAAATTTCAGTGTTCATTGGTCTTTGTAGCCAGATGTGGCATCCTTTTGGCCGGGAATCCATCTTACATTTTTCTTTTAGCCCAACGGCAAGCTCTAGCTGAAAATATATGGAGCTGTATTCATTGCTCTATTACCTTTTGTGCCATTTGATATCATTCAAGTGCCTGCATCATTCCCATTTTAATTCTGGCTGCTGTTGCCATAAGGCTAAAAAAAAAATATTGATTAATCGTAAAAGCTGCAGACAGGGATATTGCATACAAACAACCAAAACTAATGCAAGAAGGGGGAGGACAATGATAGAAATAAAAAAGCAAGATTAATTATCACAAACATCCCTGCAATAAATGATTTTGCATCATCTTTAATCTTCCATTCTATGCATCTACATAGAGGTTATAGCATTATATAATGAGTATATTGCTGATACCAGGGGCCTGATTCATGTTTCACTTAGAGCAGTTTTATAGTTTAAGAATCCCATTATGGAAGCTCCCCAGCAGCTGTAAATTTACAAAGCTCCATTGGCTTCAGGAAAGTTATGCTGATTTGCCCCAGCTGAGCATCTCATCAATTGGAAATGTTTCTAATTTATAATGCTGAAAAGTCTGGATCATTCCCTTTGTATATCAAGCAGTCTTTTATGAAGAGGAGTTTTGGTGTACATTTTTAAAAATGTATCATGGAGCATATTATGTTGTACACAGCCTGAAGAGGCATAATTACAGTGAGGCATCTCATATGTTTGCTTCTCTTCTGTGATATTTCCACCCATCCATCTGCAAGGTTGGTGCATCTAGGAACAAATGGCCTAGCTCCCATTAGACTGGCCTAAATCCCATTGTTAGTTCCAAGCAGAATAGGCCTACTGAATCCAAGGAACACATGAGTGTTTACTCAACTATTTCTATGGATTTAATGGATGGACTCTGGTTGGATTAGGTCAACATGGGTGGAAATCATGTAGATGTTGTTGGACTGCAATAGTTAGCTGCGAATAGGACTGTTAGCCTTGCAAACTAACAACATCTCAAGGGTTGCATGATTCCCATGACTGCAGTAAACCAGGAGTCGTACCCAAGGAAGCAGTAACTCCTTTAAGGGCCACAGCACCTGTCAAAACTGGGCTGAGATATTGAAAATGCATGTTGAATTGATTTTTGCATAGTTCAGTACATGCTGATAACAGTCATACAATTACTGAAGCACAGGCCTAGCTCACATGTCAAGTCACATTTACCATATTCACATGTCAGTAGATTTGCTATGTTAAACAAACAAAAACTGTTCTTGTGGTGTCGGACGAATGGGTGGAGCCAAGACAGAACTGCTCAATGCAGTTGAAGAGACTAAGAGATTTGTAGGTGAGGCATAATATGATGCATCATGGGTAGACTCAGAAAAGATCTGGAGCATACTTTTCACAGTTGATGGACTTGGCACCAGTCTCAGTTCTTTTAGAAGTGCTTTAAATGTAAGACTGAATTGCTTGCTAGAATTTAGATGAAGCAGATCTCAGAGCTCCTGGCTTTGTGTGGAAGACGGCCAAATGGAATTGAGACTATTTCAAATGAAGAGAAAGTATTTATTAAGTAAATCACCTGTTTGATAGAGGATGATAGGGTCTGCTGGCTATGACTGAAGAGGATGGGATCTCTGCTGCATGGAAGGATTGCTGCCAGGACCCTGTTCTGGCCAGTCACAACAGAGATTGCTCACGTAAGTGGATGGGAATGTTAGCTGCTTCCTGAGTAACAAGGGAATAGACCTCCATTGACTAGTAAAGAGGGGACTTGGGACTTTCATAGTCCCTAAACGAGAGGATACATAGGGATTGTGAATATGAAGCAGTCATGAATGCATACCTCTCATTTACCGTTTGTAACTAACTACCCAACAGGATCCTGCCCATATTTCTCATGTGTTAGACTTCCTGCTTTTGATTTGAAAGACATATTATATGGTTGATGTTCAATGTAATGGCTCCCAGAATTCCTGACTGTTGACCAGACTGGCTAGAGCTTCTGGAATTTGAAGTCTGAAACACCTGGAGGACCAAAGTTTGGGAACCAGTAGCTTCCCACCAAGGAATGCCCTTTGTAACTTTGCCAGGACTTCCTGTGTCTCCTGTAACAGGGGAACAGACACCCTACACAGATAAAGAAAAGACAGCCCAAAATGGGAGGAAGTGAAGTCCAACCTGAGAATATCGCCCAAGAGCTAGGAAGAGATTGAATAAAAAGGAAATATTCCAGAAAATCCTACCAATACATCTTTAGCTCTGCTAGTCTCTTTAAGATTCATAGCTACTTCTGCAAGAGTAGTTGCATTCTTCACTTTCACCAACAGCTGCATCAGTTAATGCTGAATTGACCTATTTTCCACAACTATTGTGCCAACATAATAATCTTAAAGTGTGAAGTGGCTTTAGAAGGGTCTTTGTTGCCATAATGGAAACGTTCTGTGCAAAGCTTTAGCATGAACTTTAGAGCGAATAAAAGAAGCAAAGTGCTTTTAAAATCTTCATGGCTAAATAGAAGCTGCGAGTACATGTACATTATCAGATACTTCTGTCTTAGTGTTTCAAAGATATTACAAACTGGAAGGGCTACAGAAATGAACTGTAAAAATTATAAAGGATTTTTAGATTTTAAGAAAGTTGACATGTTTAAAATGGAATATTAGACTAAGTCTCTTGGAGGATGAAGTGTTGGTCATGAGATTAAATGGCCCTTCTACACTGCAGAGGAACGCACACCAAGAGCCAATGGCTACAATGTTAGACACATTCTTCTTAGAAATAAGGCACATTTAATTACCAAGGCAGGTAGTGATTTGCTTCATAGTTTGTTTTCCCAAATGTGGATTAAATCTTCACAAATTCAAAGCCAGTCTACCCAATACAGATCACCTTTTGTGCAGTGTGTGTGTGTGTGTGTGTGTGTGTATACATACATACATATATACATACACATACACATACATACATAAATATATCAATCAGTTTATCAACCGTGGGCAGCTGAATAACAATTATGATTAGATATATCAAGTATAGTGGGATTATCAGTAGAGTGACCCAGTGTATGCGTTCTAGGTTTTGGCTGCCGATCAAGCTCCAATGTGCTTTATAGACAAGTCAAAAGTGTGTGATTATTGCTGTTTCAGCTTCAAACACTGAACAATCAATTTATGTGCATTTCAGTAGTGGTTTTATGATTATTAAACAATAACTCCAGAGCCAACAAAACTAGTCCATTTTAATGAATATTTGTTCAGTGAATTCGGAGCCTGTCAAAAAGAGTTGTTGGGAAGAACAATTAATTGGTACAAATGTGAGTGCAAATTTTCTGGATTTTTTACTTTAAAGCATTTTGTTCAAAGTATACAACTTTATGTGAACGGTATAAAGTTCATACGGTTTTCCTTGGTGACGATAAAAAGCGTATTTTTGTTATAAATGGGAGTAAAAATTAAAATGAAAAAGAGAGGTCACAGTTTTGTCATTGGTATGTGAAGGTTGTTCCATGGGCCCATCCAGAGTTCCTCATCATCAGACTGTGTGTGATCACTGGGTAATTCCAGAGGTTCCTTGATGTCCTCATTATCAATAATTGATTCTTGCTCTTCTGTGCTTTTCAATCTATTGCCTCCTGATTTTGTTGCTAGGTTTTCAGTGTCTATAGCAGAGGATGCAAAGGAAACACTACATGGCCTTGTGTTCAGTTTGTCACTAGATGATGGCCCTGTTGAAAATGTGTTCAGTGGGACATTCTCTTCATGCGTCACTGCTAACTTATCAAGTTTCTTGAAATGTTTCCCCAACCGCAAAGGGGATGTGACCTTTAAATTATTGGAAAGGCAACTTCTCCGGGTTCTTATAACTGACCCATTTTGGGCAATGTAAAGATTGCCGTTGATGTTGGTTTGAATGTTGGGGTTGCTGAGGCGATTCCGTTGATTCTCAGGAGCACTGTCCTCTCCAGTGGAGCTGGTCTCATACTCTGGATCAACTACCAACTTGATCCTTTTCTTTCTGGCCCACTGTGAGACAACAAAGAGAAAGAATAAAGTTATTGAGCTATATCGGTGGTTTGTTTTCAATGTGTAGGATTGCCATCTCCTTCATTTCTACTAGAAAACAAGATGATTTCCGTAATCAATTCAACTGAACTAAAAAGTTAGATTCATGCTGGTCTACGACCATAATAAAATTAATTGATTAATAATTAAAAGATAGATTAAAAACTAAATTAATGGCTCTGCTTTGAGATCAACATGTTTATGTTTCAGTACATATGAAGCAAAGTATATGGAAGGCAGCATCTGTTTAAAAAGACAGATAAAATTTGTGACTCACTAATCCCCATAAATTTACTGTTTGCTGTATATGTAGAATCAAGTCCTTTCTTTCTGAAAATTGGGGGGTACGGGGAATAGTTAATTAGAATTCAAAACTATTCTGAACTACCTTTGTCTAATTTCCTTTTCATATTTCCATTTGCAGAGTCTGAAAAAGTTAATTCTGGACAATAACTTCCAGAATCCCACAGGCAGTATAGCCACAGATAATAATGGTGGTTGAATTCTGGGACAAGTAGTCCAAAAAGTAATCTTACTAAGCTCTAGATTTATATAACACATTATAAGTGACTTCATATTAATAGACTTGAGCTGATTTTGAATGTATAGTAGTATTGCTACAGTATCGGCACATTGCAGGTTGGGAAGAAAAGGAATAACTAAGGAAGAGAAATTATGGGGTGTTACAGACTGAGCACCCAGAGATCTGTCTGATACAATGAGCCATTGGACAACACATCACTGATCCAAAGCTGAGTACTGGTGGCAATGCCAGATTCTTGTGGGATCTTCTCTGATAGCCATTCTGTTATCTCTGGAATTAATTCAGATGTCTAAATAGCTTTAAAATGTTATCTTATCAACTGATAAACTGGTGATCAGGTGCTAAATGTACATCAGGTTCTACTCATAATAGCTGCAATTTGAGACAGAACTGACTCATCAGAATGCACACACTGTAAATACAAGCACTGTAAATACAGGTACACTGTCCTTAGATGGCTGTGAGGTGCTTTATATAGTTGTAAACAGATTTGAAAATCCTTATGGCTTCTTATAATTTATTTATCAAAGTACTATGTAATATAATCAACTCATAAAGAACACTTGGATTTTCTCCTTTACAGGACTCGTCATATCAATAGGAATGGTATATGTTTTTGAAGGAAGTACAATGTGTGAATGCTACAAGAACAAACAGTACACAAAACTATTCATTTTGTGTTCTCTCACTGCCAACATATACAATGCATTCACCATTTAAAGTAAGAGAATTTCAAAAATCCAAAGTTTGTAATCCAATAGCCAACAATAATCACAACAGATTCTATATAATTATTCTATGTAATCATTAATTACCCCAGTAGTTGGCATTTTTCAGATTTGAGCACTAGCCATCTAAAAACCATCCGTTTACTTAGGGAATTGCTTCACAGTAAATAATGAAAATGGTTATTAATTTGGGTAGTAGCAGTGAAAGTGTAAGAGTTTTGCAAACAACAGTTTTTTGGTTTTTTTTTAAACAGAGTTGCTTCTAAGGTACACAGACCTCTTTAGAAAATGCAAACCATGCAGTGGAAAAATAGGCACAGTCCTCCAAGAATGTTTAAATTCACAGCCAATTCACACATGCCAGCTCTTTGCTTCATGGCTATAGCATCAAGTGGTAACTTGCCTGTGTGAATAAGCCATCCCAGATCAAATACCACAGGGAGAATGCTCATATCACACCATACCATTTCACACATAAACTTGCTAATTGGAGTTCACATGCAACTGTTAATCTGGAAATGCTGAGTAATCAAGTGATCAAGAGTCACTTCTGTTTTTTATTGAATGAACCAGCCTCCTATCATAAAATTTATGCAACGGTTCTTGTACTCCATGAATATCAATACATTAACCAAATCTGGCTATACATATTTTAAAACTCTCATTATCTGAGCTCACAGCATGCTTCCTTGTACTCTCTTGTCCTATGTACCATAGCATTTGTATGTATCCAAATTCTTGAAGTCCTTCAAGCTGTTTAAATAGGAGCCTGTAATCTGTCTGCTGCAGAAAGAGTCTTTTCATGAAGGAGGTGACCCTTTCTCAACTTACGCCCACAAACTTTTTTTCGTTTGTATCCCTGCACTGGCATGCTTTTACCTCACTGCACACAAAATAATAAAGAGAGCACAGTAACCAAAAACCACGCCTTACTGCAAACCGTCTACCTACTATTCCATGTTTTCCTTCCTAAAAGGATGTGGAATCACTGGGATTCTCTGATTCTGTTGTATCTGGAATCCCTTTGGTACCAACAGCTGATTGTCCACTGTATCCTCCATTTCGTTTTTTACTTATATTCTCCTTTTTCATTCCAGTATCTGAATCTGTTGGTGCTCCGGAGCTCTGGGTGGTAGTTCTCTCTCTTTCACTAACATCTGGATCAATATCTCCTTCAGTGCTTCCCCTCTGTTTGCTGTAAACAGTTTTTTTATTGGTTGAAGACATTTCATTGTCACCTGATTCCTCTTCCTCTTCTTCCTCCTCTTCTTCTACAGGCAATGATGGCTCTTCAACTTCTTCTGATACTTCTGTTATTGTCTCTTCCAATTCACTTCCAGCACCTGATGATCGTTTTTTGAAGCTGGACTTAGATTTCTTCTTTTTTCCTGACTTGGGGATAGCCTCACTACTAATGGAGCTTTGCACTGATGATATCTTTGACTCTGTATCCTCAGTGTCAGACACTTTGCTCTGAGACTCTGATGTTTCATCTTCGGAGTCACTACTGGATGTGGATCCAGATGAATCTGAATGTTCTTCATCAGAATCCACAGTGCTTTCTGTGGTTTCATCTTGGTCCAGTGTTACTTTCAAGTAATCTTTATCTGAGTGAGATGCAGAAGTACTACTCTCTGATGATGACGAAGAAGAAGATGATGATGACGATTCATCACTCGAGGCCGATGACTTTCTCCTCCTCTTCTTCTTGCCATAGTCACTCCCTTCAGACTCACTGTCTGCTGTGACACTAATTGAAATTCCTGACTTTGATTCAGATTCGCTCACTTCTTCAGATGTACCATGTTCCCGAATTTTCCTGGAAACACTACCATGTTTCAGAGCACGACCAAGCTTCTTTGCTGATGGTGCGTCTCCTGCAGCTTTCTGGAAATAGCTTCCTTTAATAACCATGCTGTCTTCTCCATCTGCATGTTTTGCTGCCATCAGCTTGGCGTAATCTGCATCTTTGCCTTTTACTTTCTGTAGCATCATTGGAAATATCTTTGCTTTTTTCCAGGTAGATGGTGCTGCCTCTGCTGCTCCTGGCTTGTGAACACTAACTGCTAATCGGCTCAGTTGCATCACTGCTCTTAGTTTCCTTCTTCCCTGGCTGGGACCTTCTCTTATAGCTTTTCCTTCACCTACAGCACTAATAGCTACTGGAGCCCCTGGTCTCTGGCTTACACCTCTGCCTGGAACCGCAATTTGACTTGTTCCCTGTGAATTATAAAAATGGAACTTCATTATGCTTTTTGAAGAGTGGCTGGTATGAAAATGTGCAACCCTACTAACATGGGGCAGGAAAAAAAGATCAGTTAACATGTAAATTATCTAGAACCAAAATAACTGCATGGATTGTGTTTATATAATTTCTGTAAGTATCTAAGCAACTATCAGATTAAAGAAGTGTCTTGTGTCACCTTGTAGTTTGTACCACCTACCTGCTTGATTTTTCACTATTTAGCAGCACTCTGCCATATAGTCACTCTTGCAACTGTGACCTCTACCATCAAGCATGCCTATTTTATGCTCCATTCCAAGTAGCTGAGCATAATATACTGGTAATTATTTTTCTACAGGATCAAAACTCTCGCTTTAGAGTTTCCATATAGCATGCAGTGGATCTAGTGGACATTTCTAATGGCAGAATAACTCAAATATGCTATATGCAACTACATTAGACCATCTTCACCATTTACAGTTTGTATTTATATTTACAGGATAAGCAGTAATTTTATTTTATTACAATTTATTGTTTTACAATTTTATTACAATAAAATTTATTTATTACAATTGTAATTTTATTAGAATTACAAATTGTCATATTGGCCACTAGAGGATGCTACAGTCCTGAAAATGAGTGGAAGATGTCCAAAGTACATTTATTTTTTAAAATTCTGATCTTTAGGCTTACCACATAGTTTTCAGCTGCAACATGCAGAAAGCAGTTCCAATGTACACTACAGATTATATGAGTTGTCTGGATTGTGAGCCTATTCACTATATTATCAAAAGGCACCCTGAGGAAGGCATGGGAAGTAACCATTTGAACCAGTGACTTAGA
The DNA here is from genome assembly GCA_030412105.1 of Cyclura pinguis. Taxonomy (NCBI): domain Eukaryota; kingdom Metazoa; phylum Chordata; class Lepidosauria; order Squamata; family Iguanidae; genus Cyclura; species Cyclura pinguis. The sequence goes on from CM059601.1 coordinate 98,138,785, forward strand.
TCACCAGCATACATTATCACTGTGCTCTGCTACTGAAAAAGAAGGAAGTGGTTTTGTTCAATGACAAATCAGAAGGACTTCAGTTACGCCACAAGATCCAGCCTGGCCTCTGCAAAACCAGGATAGACGAAGACCACTGAATAAGTACTGGATGCATTTCCTCCCCAGCACTGTGATGCCATCTATATCTGTGTGTTTTTGCAGAGGAAGGATAAATCTCATATCTTCTCTGGATTATTCACTTGAGAAGTGGAATATGAAATGTGAAAGTATGAAATACATTTCCTTGAGATTACTGCTGCTCATACAGAACATCCTTATATTATGGTATTATGGTATGCTAAGTACCTAACACTATAGTACTTTAAGTAACAAAAGATTTAATAAAATCTCAAGGGAGGTACTGGTACCACTCTACTCTGCTTTGGTTAGACCTCAATACTATGTCCAGTTCTGGGCACCCCAATTCAAGAAGGACATGGTCAAGCCGGAGCAGGTCCAGAGGAGGGCGACCAAAATGGTGAAGGGCCTGGAAGCCAAGCCCTATGAGGATAGACTTAGAGAGCTGGGTATGTTTAGTCTGCAGAAGAGAAGGTTAAGAGGGCATATGATAGCCATGTTTAAATATTTGAAGGGATGCCATGTAGAGGAGGGAGTGGGATTGTTTTCTGCTGCTCCAGAGACCAGGACAAGGAGCAATGGATTCAAGCTGCAGGAAAGGAGATTCTACCTGAACCTCAGGAAGAACTTCCTGACAGTCAGGGCTGTCTGGCAGTGGAATATGCTGCCTTGGAGTGTGGTGGAGTCTCCTTCTTTGGAGGTTTTTAAGCAGAGGTTGGATGGCCATCTGTCGGAAGTGCTTTGAGGGTGTTCCTGCATGGCAGGGGGTTGGACTGGATGGCCCGTGTGGTCTCCTCCAACTCTACATTTCTATGATTCTATGATTCTAATATTATACTTTTATTTTTTTTAAAGAAACGATTCTGCTTTATGTTAAGTCAAATGACAATTTGACTCCCCCCCCCCTTTTTTAAAGGAAAACCTGTTATTCCTTTTGACCTTGTGTTTGAAAGAAATCTAAATACTGAGTATGATAACAAAATGGCTTGGATTTGAGATGTGTATGTATGTATGTGTGTGTGTATACACATACATATATTGCAGTTTAAATTTTCTGATTGTGTTTACTCTGGAGTAACTTTGCATAGCTCCTATCCATATCAGCTTTAGCAAGGATGAGAAAAGTTTAAACCTTTCCCCCATCTGTCGTTTTCTTCAAATGGAAAGCACATTTAAACATTTTTGAAAAATAGGAAGGAGAAAACCCTTGTTTCTTGAGTGTTGGAAGATACTGACAAGAAGAATGCTAGACAGATGAAAATCTTTGCAGTTCAGGACTTATTGTGTGCAAAATTTGCATATGGTGATCTTGTGCAAAGGATAGCACTTTCTGTATAGAAAATAATATTTCTGTGCAGAAATTACAGCTGTCCCTCTACATTTGCAGGGGTTAGGGGTGAAGGGCCCATGCAAAAGTGGAAAAACCACCAAGATTTCTAGTCTCCCCAAAAGCATATTTAACACACACACAAAAGTAAGATCCACAGAATCAACTGATTGTGGATTCAAATATACAGTACACAATACATTTCAATCCACAGTGGGGATCATGCCAGCCAGGTTCTGTCTTTGAGGGGGTAGGGTTACTTCACAAAGCAAAAGTAGGTAGCTGATGGGGCTTGCCCCCTGCCTCCACTGCTGCCCAGCACTGTTTTTAATAAGGACTTATAAGCCATGCAGTCTCTCTCAATCTTGCAAGGCTTGTGGAGAGACTGCAAACATGAGGCAAGACTTGTAAGTTCCTGTTAAAAGTAGCATAGTGCAGCAGCAGAGGCAGTGGCAAATAATCTGTGAATAATCAATTCTGTGAGAATTAAATGTGTGAATGGGGAGGGGGTCAACTGTACATTGGCATTTTAAATAAATAGTACTCATATTATTTTATTAAATCTTATTACTATAATATTTCTGAGCAGAAAATGTTGCTTTCTGCACAAAAGAAGACCATGTGTAAATTTTGCATAGAATAAGATTCAAATCATCAAGAATGGGAAGAAAATTACTCAGAAGAAAACTATGATGGGAAAAAAAATTACTAGAATTACTTATTGCTTCCTTTGAGAACTAATTTAGTGAGCGATTAAATTCCTACTGCCCCCACCGCATGCAGGGGTAAAGCAAAGAAAAGAAAAGAAAAGAAAAGAAAAAAGAAAAGAAAAGAAAAGAAAAGAAACAAACTTCACTTGGTTCAATTGGAATCTTTTCCTGTAACATCCCCCCCTCCCCATGTTGAATGGATAGGCTGAAATACAACCAGATGGAGGAAGGTTCAAACCATCTAGCCTAGGTACACTGGCCCCAATCAGGGCTGCATTTGATTACTCTAGAGAGAGGGAAAGAGAGGAAGAGAGAGGGAATCTATGATATGAACCCATTTAATCTACTGTGTCATCCCTAAAATGAATATACATGAATATGTTAATAGAGAGAATATGTGGTACTCTTCACAACTCTAAAGCTTTCTGGAGCTTTTGAAAAGTGTTCAGGAGGGCTTTTCTGAACAGTGTGGGATGGGGTGGGGAAGATGGCTGTTGAAGTAGGTCGAGAATCACTTACCAAGGGTGAAAGCTGTCTAATTCTGGACTACCTCACTTTCTCTTAGCTGGATCACACAATCACATTGTTCAGGAAGGCCCTCCTAACCTTCCACAGAGAATTAGTGTGAGTGTGGGAGTCTGTAGTCAGCTGCACTGGAGAAATCTTGAAAACTTTCCTTTAGTGAATGTCCTTCCATTCCTTCCAGCGAATGGAATTAAAAGACATCTAAGGAGATGATGGAGCTGGAGGAAGAATGAAACTTACCTCTGCTTCTGCTGTAGTTCCCTGTGGACTATAATAGTAGCTACCATCACCCTCGACAACCACTTCACCATACTCATCGTACATTCCAGAAGGAGATAACAATCGGCGACGGCTTCCGTATTGAGGCAATTCGTACCTGGGAAAAAAGCCAGGTACAGACATCCTCTATGTTTGTATACATGTGGATTCAGCATATTTGCAATCACACAATAACATTAATTTGTTTGTTTCTTCATGCTGTTTAAATTTCTAGGTATCCAAAGTCCTCTGCCACGTGGTTTTGTCTTCCTATAGCTTGGCTTCAGACAATCTTATTCCTCACAAAGTATTCTTGAAAGATTTTTGGGGAAAGTAAGGTATAAGGAAATCATTTTACTGTACTTTTTTCCTTCCTGTTTTCAATACAACATCTTCTTCTTCATTTATTATTATTCTAGAGGATTTAAAAACTGCTGGTGTAGATATAAAGGACTTCATATTTAAAAAAACCACTGAAAAAAAGGAGATTCCAAAATTTTTCCCAGTTGTCCAGCCAACTGAAGAAAAGACTGCTGCTAATGCACTGTTAGGTGAAATTTAGGTCACATATTCTAATATCTTATTTCAAAAGAAAGACACCTAATTAACTTCAGCTCAAGATAATTGCTTAAATGTTTCATCTGAACACAGATATATCTGGATTCTCTCTTAGCATACAAGTCTTCCAGAGTTTGTGTTTCATTCTCCATGATATTTGTTTCTTCTACCAGATATTAGAGAGAACACATACCAAAGATAGCTTGCATTTTGTTCTAGCATGAAAATATACCAACAGAAACTATCTTAATTTCCTATTTTAGAGCATACTATGACTGGAATCTGGTTAGTGACTTCACATTATGCCAGTCTATGTCATTTTTAATAGCTGAAAAAAAAATCCAGTCCTTCCTTGTGCAGTGACCCCTCCCCCAGCGAGCAACCTCAAAGTGAGACCTTGGGGTGCTTCCTAATGGCCACTCAGACTGGGGAGGGCAAGGAGCCCTCAGGTGCCATCTAGCTGCAGTTTTGCAGCAAGGAAAAAAAGGAAGAGCTAGAAATCCAGAAGCCAATGGCTCCTCCCTTTCTTATTTGCATGTCTACACCAAGATTGTCCCAGGTGTTGCTCGGTCATAGGCGTGTGCCCTGGTACCTTAAGCTGAGGTTGAATACAGGGAAGGAATAGAAAGCAGAATTTTTGCCTATGTTCTTCTACGTTCTCATATGTTAACTCATGTGTTAACTCACTCATGTCTCAGTGGATTGGGTTTACCTGTCTGTTGACTGACCATATACCATACACAATTCAACATGTCTATTCTAGTTGAGACTAACAGGATTCCAGCCTATATATCCATGTGTGGCATGTCCAAATGTCCATGGGGGTCTATTTTTTGTATAAAAGCCACCCATGCTATATAACAAATGGCTTTTTACATACACCATAGGCAAGTACTTTGGGTATGGTATACAACAGTTTCCTCAACCTAGCACCCTCCATACTATCTCCAGCCAGGGTGAGGATGGCTGACCTAGGTTTTCAGAAGAAACCAAGTATAAGAGCCTTTGGGAAACCTAAAAATAGTCCTTAAGATTCCAGCGGTGATGTCCGTCTGTACCCTAAAAATAAAAATAAACATGTGCTTTCTGTGAAATTGTATAGAAAATACAGAATGAATAATACCCATGCTCATAACTGTAGTAATCTTGCCCATAGTACTCCTGACCAGGATCAATTCCAGATTCCATAGAGAGTTCCTACAATACAAAAGAAAAAAAAACATTTCAGCAGGAATACACAAAAATATTGTTGATGATAAAAAGTCCTGAGTATAGTATGTCAAAGTGGGTATGAGCAGAGAAAAATAATTGAAAAATGCTAGGCCTCTTTTATTCCTCAACATTTTGGGGCCGGGGAGTTTCTTCCCTTCAGTTCTATGGCTCAGATCTGGGAGAAATTAGACCTGTTCTGTGATTCTGTTATTCTATGGTTCTTGTGGTAAGGCAAAGTCAATGGAATCTTCAAATGTACTTTAAGATAGTGTCTAGGTCTAGTCAGACTCACAAATGAATCCAGGTGACAGATGCTGTGCATTCAATGCTAAAGCTGAAAAAACAGTATTTTGTCACTGTGCTTTACACACAGTATTCTTGGCATCATGACATCATTCTGAATATACGACCTTTCTGCATGACAGTGTTTAGTGTTATTATTCCACTTTCAACATCCTATGGAATCCTAGGGTTTTCAGTGTAGGGAGAGGCGTTTAGAATTCTCAGCCAGAGAGCTCTTTGGCCTTAGTAAACTACAAACAACCCAGAATTCCAAAGGATGTTGAAAGTGGAATAATAGCACTATAACAGTGTAGTGTGGAAAGGCCCACATTTCTCACAAAAATATAAGTTTTGCTTTCTTGCCCCATTTCTTTTTACATTATTGCTAATGACATACTTGTACTGAAGAGGGAGAAGCCAATTTAATCACAGCAGTGAATAGTGAAAGCTAATGAGTAATTTTATTTGTAATATAAACTACATAATAATCATGTAGTTATTATATAATTATTATAGGGCTATTTTATTTTATGGCTTCTTAATAATATTGCATTTGAAAAAAAGTCTTATAAGTCAAGAATGTACAAATGAATTTGTATTTTAAAAATTTGTGGATGTATTTTGATAACTAGTTTTCAGGCAAACCTTACAAAGCAGTTTTTTTAAAATGGACACCAAGCTTTTACTATACCAAACATTACTCTTCCATACAATTCATTTCACTGGGTCATGCACAAGTATCACCTTTTAATCTCAGGATCAATTTGTCCACTGAAGTCAATTTCAACCTGGCCATCAGTACATATAAAACCAGATTGCAGTTCTTTGCCCTGGTTCAAAAGTTTCCTAGGTCCTTTCAGTGAAATTGAATTGGGTATTCCTTATAGAATTGCCTTCCCTGTTGAACTGAATAATGGAGCTGTATTTGAAATCTCTCTGTGTTAATCAGAGCACGCACTAGGCCAGCATCCTATTAGTGCCATAAGTGGGTATATGCCCATCTTAAACCAACTTTTTTTTTTTTGTCACTGTGCACACTGGTATTCCCTTCCACTCTCCAGAATGACAAAAGCCTCTCATGATTTCGCTGTTTACAGCTCCCTCCCCTAGTGCAAACAGCTATTCTGTGAGTGTGGAGAGAACTGTGGGGATTGGAGAAGTATTTGGCTATGCCTCATGGCCAGAGGCAAACTGAAAACATTATCCAACAAGCCTCAATGGATCTTGGTGGAAGATGTCACCAATCTGTGTCTAGCTATGGCTATTAGCTTCTGAACCCTCTCCTTCTCCATCAACCACGGAATGGTTGTTTTGGGGGCTATCAAGGCAAACTGTGAGTCCTAGAGTGGTAAGTAGGGAGCTGCAATAGAGTTTCATCTTTGGAGCTCTTATGCTATGCTGGGCTATGTAGGATTTTGGCCACCGGCTATGAAGCTGGGAGCGTAACATATGAGATACTACAGCTCATAATAACATAGCAAGCTGCCTTTTCAGACCATTTGTCTACCAAACTCAGTTGATGGCAGCACTTTTTCTGATTTTCAAACAGGACTTTTCCTAGCTCTCTGGAAAGATCCCAGAGATTTCCTGGTGATCTCCTATCCAAGTACTGACTAGGACTGACCTGGCCTAAGTTCCTATATTAGATGATATTGTATGTGTTCAAGCTGGTATGGTTATGTGACTCAACACTAGCTATTATGCATGGTTGGCACTCTTCTTCTTGTGGTATCCTAGTCAGAAGGAAATGAGGGTTTATTTTATTTTATTTTATTTTTGCCCGACAAATGAGACTGAAAGAGAATTGCTTTATTGTTCCCATCAAGTTTAATGTGTCAAACTTGTAAAATGGTTGTTTGCTGTTGTGTGCTTTCAAGTCATTTCTGACTATGGTGACCCTAAGGATAACCTATTGTGTGACTTTCCTAGCAAGATTTATTCAGGGGGAGGGGTTGACTTTGCCTTCTGAGAGAGTGTGACTTGCCCAAGGTCACCCAGTGGTCTTCCATGGCCAGGTGAGGTTTTGAACCCTTGCCTTCCAGTGTCCTAGTCCAATGCTCAAACCACTACATCATCCTGGCTCTACCTCTAAAATTAGCTTTAGATTAATGTCATTAAGATACCTAATAACATTAGGATATTTTTAAAGTCTGTATCTTGAAGACCACCCTCTATTGCTATCTTACTTAAATTATTTCAGGAAGGTACAGAACAAAATGGCTAACAGAACAAAATGGCTAACAGCTTTAATAGCTTTTGAAGTTTTTATGATGTACTGCATCAAGCAATATCTCTGCCTAGTTTCAGACATTTAGGCCTGTGGTAACCTCTTCCTCATTGTGGATCAGACCGTGAACATGTGACAGAATCAGACCTTGAGAACGGAAGATTTTAAAAGCGCAAACTTGATGCTATGTAAAAGGATTCTTCTATCACATGGCAAAACGATATATAATGTATTTATTATTTTCCCCAGCATATGATTTTTCCCCTCTTCAAAGGATTGGAAAGATCAAGTGTACAGTGTGAGTTGCCCATACATAGTAAGTTACTTTACTGTCTCACACAAGAAGGGTGAATGAAAATTAACACAGCTTCCATCAGTCAGAATGGGGACCATCCTGGACCATTAATCAGAATGGGGGTGGACAAATACAGACCTTGAGATGTTTTTGGCCTACAGTTACCATCAAATCTACCCAGCAGAGGCAATGGTAAGAGATAAGGGATATAGTAAGGCAATCTTGGAAGTGAAGCAGAGTCAGCCCTGATTAGGACTTGGATAGGGAACCATCAATGAATACCAGGTGCTTTAGGCTACATTTTAGAGGAAGGAACTAGCAAAACCACCTCTGATTATTTCATACTTAATAAAATCTTATGAAATTCATAGGATAACCATAAGTCAACAGCTGACTTGAAGGCACATATACACACAAGGCAAAAACATCTGGACTGACACACTCTTGACTTAGAAGATAACAGAATAAGCCTGGGCATCTAAATTGTGTATTTTCGCATGTACAAACTTATGGGCTCTCCAACCAATCCCCCAGGTCCAGAGAAATTCTATATTCATGTTCTAAATCAGGTTTGTCTTCTACAGGTAAAGGAGTACCAAATATCAACTAACTTTACAAAGATTAAAGATCCTGTTCATCTTTCTATTGAAGTTAATGAACATTCTAATGATTATTAGAGCAGAAAGGATGTTAGTAATTATCATTCAGAACCTTGAGTATAGTTTATACTGCAGCTCATTATGCTATTTTGGACTCAAATGAACTTGGGACAATTTCAGTGACAGCAAAAAGGCAATGAAAATATGTCAGCTTCAGAATCATACAACTGATGTCAGCAGACTGAAGTGCATGAATCCAATTAACTTGTCATTTAATCTTCAATACGCAGATTGTAAAAAAAGGGTAAAATATACTTCCTTTCTCCTTCAGTGATAATGAGAGATAGATGCCAAAAGCAGAAATGTGTGTCAGAATGTTTTCCATGCAAGTGGTTTGAAAGTTCTGGAGCAGCAAGAAAGGGAGAAGGTTGTACCTCTGGTCTGAGAAGAGAAGGCCTCAGCAATTGCTGTTGCTAAGAAAATTGGAAACAGAAATAGGTTCATGAGACAGATTTAATGGAAAATGCAAGTAATTTATTTTGAGGCGGAAGGGTTACACGGTAACCTTTAAACCACCATAACATTGTTTAGGACTCTAATGGCTGAAATATTGTTCAGAGCTCATTTAGGGGTTTTTTTTTCGTGGTAATTGTGGCTTTTCTCAAGTCAAAGGGTTAAAGTCACTTTGAAGCCATAGTATGAATATACATGGTGTAAAAGTTGCTTTTTGCCACCCTGTGGTTGACTATATTGGCCAAGGCCTCTAAAGGCCATACGAGTTATAATACTTTAAGTTAGTGGTTGCCTCCGTTTTTAGTTTATAATACTTTTTGCTGCCCTGTGGTTGACTATATTGGCCAAGGGCTCTAAAAGCCATACAAGTTATAATACTTTAGAGTAGCTGTTGCCTCAGTTTAAAAGTTTATAATACTTTTTGCTGCTTTCTGGTTGGTCAAGGCCCCCGTAGGGCATACAAGTTATACTACTTTAGAGTACTGATTGTCTCAGTTTTGAATAAAGTACTCTTCTTTATATCCATTCTGCAGAAATTTCTGAATATAAAACACATACCTCATGTCAAATTTCAAGAGCGACCATGTGTATAAATCACAGCTTTCCTCTTAAAAATGCATGTGAATGGTGACTGAATAAGAATTAAGTAAACAACTGCATTTATTTCTGGAGGGAAAAGCAACAACTGATACACATGTCCATCATCCACAACTGAAGAGATCTGTATATCTAATATTTTGGAATCTGTTCCCAGTTGTACAAAACGTATCTCACAGCAGAAATTCCAGGTTCTAGAGCCCACTCTCTCAAGTCTTCATGGGACCATCCATCAAGCACAACAGACAGGAGACTTGTCATAATTGTCAATCAATGTAATACACAAGAGTTACCACAGTCCTTTTTCAGGCAGTGAGAATAAATGAGAAAAGAGTCATGCATGAGAGATAATGTCTCCTCTGTGTTTGCTTCAAACACTACATCCTAAATGCACGAAACAATGCCTTTCCAGTGCTCAGCCTTTCAGCAAATATTGATGTGATTATTATTTTAAGCAATATAATTACTGAAGGATCCCTGAAAAGGTTTCATATAATGGATTAGGGAGCAATAAGATGCTGCAAATAGTATAGCTGGAAGCCATAAAAGGGCTACATTTGATCCAGTTTAGCACAGCTTTACTTTACGCTGATAATACAGGTTACATTTTGCATTCAGTGGATGAAATATCAATCGGTTTTATACAACAGACAACATTATCCAAGCTATCTAGAAGAAAAGTGTTGTAAATAGTAATTTGTTACTAAGACAAATATAGGGAAGGTGTCACTTACCTCTTGCTGTGCATATCCTCGCCTGCATTAAAAAGAAGAACATGCTATTAATTCCTCTGTTCAAGTTGTGAATGCAAATATGCACTCTTCAAGCCCCATTTTCTTCCAAAGAAAGGAGAAAAAAATGTAAAGGCTTTGCAATACAATGTTATATGCCCCACATCACATCTCACCAGACACTGTGGAAACAATATGTAATACAAAACAATATGAAGGCCATAGTCTATACTACATACTTACTTACAAGCAGTTTGTCTTGGCTGTGCTTCAGGTTTCCAAGCCAGAAACCAAAGGTCCTTGGGACCTAATTTGGCCTACTACTGTGAAAGGCAATCACATTTTCTCTACAAAAGGGATTAAAGGCATTAACATGGACAGCTCTTGGGGAAATCCACTAGAAATAATAAAGAGGGAAAGAGTCTAGTTGTTATGGCAACAATATATGAAAAAGACATAAGTATATCTAGTACAGGAGTACTCTGAACTTGCATGGCCTACTGCTATGAGCAGAATAATTGAAATGTAAATCCTAAATTGATTGAGGAAAGCAACTTTCATTGTGGTCTGTGTATCATATCCTGATCACAATCACTGTGAAGGGGAAGATAATCAACCTACTTTCTGCTATTCTGGGAACCCAGTGGAACATACTAGTGTTTTTTTGTTTGGAGCTTCTATCCATACTTTGCTTCTTCCAAATCTACCCACCCTTTACCTATGCTCCCTTAAAAAAAACATGAAACATAAAAAGTTAGGGAACTTCTAAACCATCACAACCTGTAAGTAATTATGAATACATATGATAAATATTTCCAAAGGCAAGAGAAGGATGAATAACATTTCAGTGATAATTATTCTTTTAAGAATAGGCCCCGTACACTCAAAAGAGCTTCTGTGTATGCAATTCTTATGTCAAATTCTTCATTAAAAACAAAACAATACTCAGTACCCTGGATATTTCAAAGCATTTTAGTTGCTGATAAATCTACTGAGCATTAGCATTGGATGCCAAATGCCACTAAAATCAACAGAACCTGTATACAAACCTATGTACAATTTCTATAATTGTCCAAGAAGTATCTTTAAATGAAGCTATTGAAGATACATCTTTAATTAAAATAAGCGACAAATGTCAGCAAGCCTATAAATCCTGCAAAATAGCTGGGGATAAGAACTTTTTAATGTAGTGGGACTTACTTTTGAGTAAACAAAGGTCAAGCAAGCTCCATCGGTCTGTGTGGCCTCCAGGAACAACCAAAGGTTAGATCAGTCTCCCTCCCTTCTCAGTTTTCCCAAATAACAAACAAACAAATACGGGGTAGATTTCAACAGGGGAGTAACTACAGATGGGGAAAATGAGGGCATTACCCTCCAAAAAAGAATTCTCCTCCATGAAATTTCCCTCAGTTCTGAGATGCGTAACAGTCCTGTAACTTCAAAGCCCAGTTGAACATTTAGATACAGAGTTTAGGCATTGAGAGAAAGGGGCCAGAGAAAATTACCAAGGGAATGCTAACACAGCAAATCTAACAGTTCTAGGTACCAGTGACTTTCCTTGTGTCTCTCCTTGTAACACCAAAAAATTTGGAGACTAAAGGAAAACTTCATTTTAGAGAGGCAGAATTCTTATTGGAGAGCAACATCCTCACCCCTCCCCCTGTCTTGGTAGCAACATCCCTAGTTTTTTTTTTTTGGGGGGGGGTCCTTTTTACAGGTAAAGCAGAATGTAGACTTTCCTAGAAAAATAACAGGGGAGGGATTAAATGAAATTGTTTTGGGTGTTTAGGGGCAACTGAGAAGCCTGGGAGGATCTCAGGAGCTGCATGTGACTCACATGCCACACTTTGCCCAACCCCGAAGTAGATATATGTGTGTACGGAACCCATTTTTTCCTATCATTTTTCCCAGTGACTGCTACACTGTTCTGTCATAGGATGCTGGGCTGGGTACGTCATATAGGTGAAGGACCAAAATGCAGATGGCGAAATGGGTGGAAGGAGATGCTATAGCTGCTGAGTTGCCTGCTCCACATGGAATTTAAAACTATAGTATTTCTCTTCAGAGTACAGCTCTGTAGGTTTACTGAAAGCACAATATCCCACTTAATTCAGTAAGACATGGGCCTTTTTCGCATGGCATTTGCCACGTGAAAGGGCCTCCGGAGTGTCGCACAATTGCGAGGAGCGTTTCAGACGACGTCCTCGCAATCGCGCGATGCTGCCTGGGCCAGCAGGCACCAATCGCACACTATTTCATTTTCGGCTTGTAGCCGAAAATGATTCGTGATCGCACATCACTCCAGGGCCCTGCGTGCACTTACCGTGTGTGTGGAGCCTCTGGAGCCACGGCGCTCATGCTTCCTCCCCCAGCACAGCTTGGGAAAATGTCCGGCTGCGCTGCGGATGGAAGAGGTGGAGCCCTCACACTGCCTGCCACCCGGCAGGCAGCAGCTGCAGAGCTGAAGCAGTGGGGACGCGATAGCCTCTCACAAGAGGCTTCTCGCTTGATCCCCGCACCCCAGCGTCGAGAAAAGCCAAGTTGCAGAAAGGGCCATAGTGTCCACTAGGACTGTCGCTTTAGTCCTTCCTTGTGGACCAGTGATTTCGGTCACATTGAAGAACACTTAGCTTATTCTGGACTGAGCTGTTCATGTTTTATTTAGAGTTTTTGTTTTTACTCTGATACAGAGTTGCATGAGACAGAGTAAACGCTTAAAACTGTGTTAAGTCTAAACTAGTGAAGACAGAGCAGATGAGGGAAACAATTTAATTACACCTAAGGGAAAAATAAAGAACAGTCTGGAGGTTCACATTTAATTTTTAATATCACCATCTGCAAAGCTTTTCCATTAGCATTCAGCTTGTGTAGTCGATTATCAGAGGTAAATTATTGCTGTAGTCCATTTGGTAGGAAAGTAATGAACACCTAAAATGAAGATTTATCACCAAGATTATCAATGACTTTTCAAAGTCTACTGAAGTAGTACTGAATCTCATTGCCTTTTTTCACTTGCATGACATGTTCTAGCTCCAGCTTATGCTTTGAAACCCTAGTTGCTGTTTCTATTCCACAAAGTGGCGTTGAGAGAAGACAGTTTGTAGGGTAAAAATGGTGGAGAGAAGGCAAAAGAGCCCAGTCCTCTCATTGCTCATTGCCCTCTTCCCCCAAAGTTGTACCTCAGTCAGGGGTTCTGGCATGGGAACATGCGTTTGAAAACCTGACTAGAATTAAAGTGGTGGTGTAGAGGGGAGGGGAGAGGAGACAATTTGCAAGAAGAAAAAGCACAGAGGAGGAGCAGAGCCTAACCTTTTCCTTGCATACTGCTTTCTTCTTCCATACTCACACCCCCTTGGGGTTATGAGGCATGTGCTTACAATACCAATGTAAGTCTCAAGCTCCAGGCGACTGGGGAGAAGGGGTCAGAAAGGGAAATTACTGAGTGGGGAGAAAGTACCTTCCTTCCACCTGTTGCTCTTTCTCAACAAATTATCCCCTTCAACTTTCATATAGATGTAGTAGTCAGGCCTTTCAAGCCACAACATGGCAGGAGATGATATCACTCATAGTCCAAAGGCAGGGTGGTTGGGATCTAAAGTGCCAGTTTTCAAAGCATTCCCATATATTCCCATGGAGACTGCTGATGTTTATTTAAGGTGGCAGCTTGCTGTTATTCTTCTGGAAGGTTCAACCTTCAGGTAGCCTTTTCAAAGATATCTCACTGAGCTTAGGGAGCTAAATTGTCTGTGTGCCTGCATGTTGCTTTGGTCCAAGCTGTTGTCTTGTGTTGCAAACAAGGATAAGCAAACATAGCATTTATTTATGTTTACCAGATGAGATACTATCAACTAAAACTTTTCATAAGAAATGCAAAATAATTTCTGCCTTTTTTTTTTTTTTAAAGAGAACTCAAAATGTATTTTCTGAGTTATGGAAATATTTGCTATGGTACTGTATTAGGAACAGAAGTAATATTTCTTACAAGTGGTCAGAAAAGAAATATAAGTTGGCAATCAATTTAGTTCTCAAAATTTCTGCTTAGGGTCTGCTGTCAGTCATAGTGGATTTGAATTCTTGAAAGCTTCAGCCTTCAATAACTTTTTTAAAACAAAAGGCACAAACATTATTACTGTGAAGGATAACTTGAAAATGCACTAATAATTTTTTTCTAAGTGCGCAGTCTACAGGTTAGTGTGAATGGCTGAAAGGAAAATAGTTGATCTATGTCCTGCAGATTTCCAACACTGCCTCAGTATCAACTAAGAAAAACTTATTTTCCATTAAAAAACAAAACAAAACACCAAATACCTATATATAATGATGTTCCAAACACACATCAAATGGCAGAATGTTTGTTACACCATTTCAAGATGCAATGAAATGTTATTTGCACCGTCGTGTGCATACTGTCTCTACAGTTTTTTGCTGATAGAGACTGAAATGATCTCCAGTTTCACTAAGCTAACAGTTATCTGACTTGTTGGATTCCTATGTGTATTTTCCTTTGCCTTACTTTAACATACTTTAGTATCTGGTTAAAAAAAAAAAGAAAGAAAGAGAGAGAGAGAGAGATCAAAATCAAGGATAGTAAACCGAATTTAGAGTTAGAACATACTATCTTTACCTTTTGGAGCTGGAGATAGAGGTTTTACTATTTAATGCCTGAAAGATACTGTTTATCTCAGTATTTGATAAATAGGGTGTTTTTCAATGGTTCATGAAAAGATCATTTGTAACTATTTAATCAGATCTATTCTACTCTTGCTAGCTAGAGAACAAAACTTTTGAGAAACGTGTATGCTTTACGATAAAGCCATAGATATTTTTTCCCTGTTCCTCTATAACAGAGCTGAAAGAACTAGTTACCAATAGCTATTTTTTAAAAAATAATTGATTTTCGCAATGTTCTAATTGTAATTACATGTTAATTGTAACTGGAGGGGATAGTATCATGTTTATGTGGTGTAACTGCAACTGTTGCTTTTATAAAGTGGTGTGGCCTCACTAAATGGTGGGGGAGAAATATCACATAGTTCAAGAGCTATGTTGCACTGATGCATTATGCTTGTGATGCTAGACAACCGTGAGGTAGACAGGTGTTTTGTATGACAGGCCAACAGCTTGCAACATTTAGATTTTTAAAATACAGAAAATTCCTTTTTGAGAAACAGGACAGTAAGGAATTACTTTTTAAAATTACAGGTATAGTGGTAACTAGCTGGTTGATAGACTTTCACTGATGGCATCTAATTACTTTGATATGTAACTTTCCCAGCTTTGCTCTTTAGTGCCTGATCAAACAATGCTTCAAAAAATGGTGTGCGTCATAGAGCAACCTCAACATTGTTCTATTTTTGAGTGGCTAATAACATCTCTTTTTGCATGTATGAACTGGTTCTCAAAGTTAATAACAGCAGATTGCTAAAATGAGTGCACCCATTACTTTTGTCTCTTGAAGGACTTCAGAAATTTCTAGAATACTATTTATGTTACACTCCATCAATAAATACAGTGGGAGATCATCCCTTACTGCAATATGTTTACTTCTGTTCACAAAGATATAACATGTGCTCAGATTTCATGCACTTTCCCTTCATTAAATTAATTTTTCATATTTAATTTCCTAAAACATGAAACTTCTCTTTTTATACTTTTTGGATCATATTAAAAAGGCCAAAAAACTCTCTGGAAACCACCCATTCTTCAGAATCATAGACTAGAGATATAAGGAATGCTCACAAATTTTCTTAGCCTTGACAAGAAAGGGTATCTTGACATGTCAGGACGCATTTTCGAAAAGACTGTCAGCCACTATTAAATTATTTATTTAATCATTTATTTTTGCATATGGAAACTTCCTTTTGGTGAAAATTTTGCAAAAGATTGGTGACACATACTTGCATAATTTTCTGTTACACCAGCCCAAGTAACTTCTAAGATTGTTGAACAAGGAACAAACCAATATCTCCTTGTACAACAATGTCCGTAATGACACAACTTCTCCTGATGGCACTGGGAATTCTCTCACACCCAGTCAGGGGCCTGATGCAGCTTTCCATCAAGGGAAAAGGAAGATGCATTGCCCTGCTGAACACCTACATTCTTACAGGAGGTCTAGGGAAGGGGCTATAAACCTTTTATCCTACCTGAAAAACTAAATCTGGATAGTACCTGGGATCTGCCTGCCCTACTGGTCACTAATTGGCATGGGGTAGGGAGGGTGGACAGCCCAGTACCAATAGCTAAGATTGTGCACAGGTATGAAAAAAGAAGACCAGTAAGAATGTTGGTGTGAGTTATGTTGTGCCAGTGATCTCAGTCAGTGTTTGTTTATCTGTATGTGTGTCTAAAAACTGGCTTTTTTTTTAAAAAAAAAAGCCCTCCATGAAATTTCCACTGAAAAGTCCTAAAATACAAAATACTATTGACAAATATGCAGAAACTTTTGTTAATTTCATCCAGCAAGGAGAAAGCTTTGGCAATTTTTTTTTTCATTTTTGTGTATAAGAATTAAGCAAAAAAAAAAAAAAAAAAGGTATATCACTAATCGAGTCAGCAACTTTATCTGAGCTCATTTTTGAAAGTTATAGAGGAAGCACAAAAACATGTGAATCACTTGCCATTCAGGAGCTTTTTGCTGTAAGGACAAATGTATTTCAAGGACATGACTCTGCAGAAGAGATGAGGACCCTAGTGGACCCCAGATGTTGCTGAATTCTGACTCCCATCAGCCATGCACATTGGTTATGCTGATTGAAGCTAATGGAGTTGGAGTCCAATAACATCTGTAGGACCAGAGGGTCTATCTGAAACTAGTGGGACATTGTCCTACTTTGGACACAGCTGTGACAATGACTATAACTTTTCTCTCTCCAAATTCATAATTTAGGTTGACCAATCTAAAAAATTCTAGTGCTGAGGAGGATTGCTCACAACAACAGTGTGCTCATTTCACCCAGTAGATTATTTTGAGCTGAACTAAGGAAAACTTTGTAAACAGGGATATTGTGTATTGATTGACCCACTTGGATATGGAAGGTCACACATGATTAGAGATTCATTATTTCCTTATGCTTATTCACTACAAACTAATCTGTAGTGAATATTTTGGGGAAAAAAATGTTCTTTTGTAACAGACTTCGCAGATCTGTTCTGGTCTCTCTATATGAGTACTTAAAATCCACATACCTTTGTTCACAGGAAGTGGTTTTATAGACTCAAAGATGCTAAGCCCATGGAAACTTTTTAAAAGGGATATGAGCATTATGGAATGCTCCTGGCCTTTGGTGCTGTGCTTCCTTTTCAGTTTTACCATTCAATGAACAGCAGTAATTGAGAGACTTCAAATTCAGGATATCTTTTACAGGGCAATCCTATACACCGCTAGTCAGAGTAAGTCACACTGAGTTCAGTGGGTTTTATTTTCAGGTAAGACTATATAGAGTTGCATCTTTGTCCCATGCTGCCATATACTTATAAATGTGTAATATTTACAGGGGTGGGACAGGGAGCTGAAAATGAAACTGGGTCTGATTTCATGAGAAGTGGCAAAATTCTTTAGGTTTTGGATTTAAAATTTGCAGGCTTCATGTGGAACTAGCACTACGTGTGCTTGATGCTGCAGTCTCTGCTCCCCTGCCTCAGTAATAACAGCTCAGTTTATTAACACAGTAGCATCACATTAATACAGTAACACTATCATTCTCCAAAGGTGTTTGCCTTGGAGTAAGGTGTTTCTAAAATACTCCCCAAAGTTTCTATTGCTAAAGGAACAGATACTCAAAAATGTACAGCAGCACATTATAGCACGTCCCTAAGATGAAAATCTAGCCAGCACTGCAGCATTGTTTTCAGTTTCAGTGACATTTTGAAATAATGAAATAAAGCAACTTGGAAGGTACAGATTTATTAACCTCTTATCTCAGGAATTTCTGCTGTTCCTGCAGTTGTGCTATGCTTAGGGTGCTCTAAAATGTTAAACCTCTGCTATAGCAAGGAGAGAAAATGGGATTGATTACTGTGCTCCCTACACATTTGGCTATTATTGCTACTCATGGCATGCGCTGGACCTGAAATCAACTCCACCTTGAATGGGGGACTTTATTAGGCAGAGAACATTTCTAGTGTGTCAGCAGAACTCAAGTGATGAAGTTCACAGTGCTTGGCTCTGGGACAAAATAGAATCTACCTTCAGCAATTTTTGATTGAGCTATCCATATTTGTCCTAAGCGCTGCTGAAGAAAAGTCAGCCACCAAAGAAAAAACAGCATATTGTTAAACCTTTAACTAAAGTATATTTGAAATTAAGTGTCTATGCATGACTGATAATATCGCCTTGCAAACTGGGCTGAAGATTAAGTCTACTTCAGATGTCTGGCTTGGCAGGGTTCAATAATTCACACTTCATAAACATCACACTTATGGCCCTTTCACACTATATAATTATAGCATTTTGATCCCATTTCTACCCCACCCCCATATAAAAAAAGAGAACCCACAGAGGCTTACAAGTAAAATTAAAACAAACCACTTAAAACCATTTAAAATAATAAAAAAATTAAATATACCAAAAACATATTCAACATAATAACAAGTTAAAACAGATTTAGAAGATTAAAAGTCTTTAAAACTATGTTCATCAGTATTTGAGATGGATTAATGAGGCCCAAGGACTTTGATGAACAGTCAGTTTTTTTACTTGGCATCAGTGTTGATGCCAGTCAGGCCTCCAAGGAGAGTAAATATAACTGTCTACAACTTTTGCCACAAAGGAAATAACTCCTTTACTGAACTATCAGCTGTAAAGTGTGTCGGAGAGGCAATATAAATAACATTCATTTTTTCTTTTTCTAATAACAGTATTTTTGGGGTGGAGTTCATTTACAGTGTTCATGATCTAAGCTACCGGTATGAACAAAAGAAAATGACAGAGATCAGACAACAGATTTTTCCATGTTCCATTTACTCTCATCCTTAGCCTGCATCTCTTTTTATTTTTTTCACCTATCATGCAATTAAATGGCCATCTACTCATTTTAAAGAGGTCAAACCTTTACTAAATCTAGGCTATTAAAACATCAAACACACTTTTAAAGTCTTCTCTTTGTCATAATGATTCAATTCCTTTATTATATTAGACACAACGAAAAAAAACATCCAAAAGAAATATGTTGGGCAAAGAGCATGCATTATGGAGTCATGTTATTATTTAAGCAGAGAATAGTGGGGGTTTTTTTTAAAAAAAAGGTGGATTTTTACACAAAATAAATTATAAAAATGAAGCCTTAGAATACGCAGAGTCAGTTTATAAAAAACAAAAGTAATAAAAGGCATACTGTGAATAACAGAAAGGAAGTTGAGAAGTAGGAACCACAAACAGGAGAACTTCTATTAAAGATGCAAGCCTGCCTCCATGGCACAAAAAGCTCTCCAATCTACAGAACAAGATGATACATTATTGTGATAGCCATCCTCTCCTCTTTTTTGCTGAGTCTGTTTCCCCCACTATCATGCTTTCCACGTACGTCTAACATTTTACAGTAAAAAGTTAAGATCTCTCCCCTAGTGAACATTTTGAGGTGAAAGTAATAAAATGCCACGTCCCTGTTTTTGCACTGCACAATAGTTGTTGATATAAACCCTTTTGACAAAATGATGCTCTTCTCTCTCTCTAGAAAGAAAAACTTAGCATTACAGCTGTGGTAACTTGGCCTTTAGTTTTGGAATGCATCCTTTTCTCATTAAAAATTTCACAGCATATTAAGAAATAAAAGCAGTATTTTTAAAAGAGTAAACAAGGACAGCATCCCTCTGGGAGATAATTAAACAGTGCAAAATCAAATCAAGTGGACCAGCTGAAGACGAGTGTTATCAAAGACCTGCAGGACTGTAAAGTGAGGAGGGAAAGAGAAAAGGTGAAAAGGAAAGAAAGAGAAACTCTTAGCGACAACAAAGCAAACTGGATTTGGAATTCATAGGAGAAGAGGAATGTGCTTTGTAACAGAACCAGGATACACATCATGCAATGTACATAGTCACACCAGACTGTCATAATGCAGTAGACTGAGATGGGAATCGTTTTTCAAGTTCCTCCACTATGCAGTTCAAATTCCCATTCTGCTGGCTGTGCTCAGCCTCAGCCAAGAGTTCAGTACTTGGTGGCTCTGGCGTTGCCACTGGTTTCAACTTGGCTATGTGCTTAGGTAAAATATGGTTCTTGTCTATCTGACTATACATATTGGCCACTGATTTTTCAATATCTGCTAAGTTCTGAATATTTTTAAGAATTCCCCTTAGCTCCCTGCGAGGAGGGACAGGTGGTTCAGGCACACAAGCCTGTGGCGATCCCAAGTCTTGTCTGGAGGGAGTCGTGTCATGTTTCGCTGGGGATGTGATTTGGGAGCTTAGAGTAGATGAGGAAGATGACACAGAAAGACTGGGTGGGGAAGAGAATGGAAGTGGTAATGGTGGAGGAGTTGGCGGTGGAGGGGGTGGAGATGGAGGAGGGGGTGGGGGAGGAGGGGTTGTGGGTGGGTCTGGAATGCTCTCCATTCTTTCCATGTTATGTGGCGTGGGCAGTAGGACTGGGCGGACTGGTGTCTTGATCCTAAAGGAAGGAGGAGTGGGTCTGTGACTGGGTGGTGGGGACAACTGTTCAGGGATGTCATGATGAGTGACGATTACAGAAGGTATTGTAGGCATTTCAAGTTCAACCACCTTAGAATAAGGTGTGAGAGAGGAAAAAGAAGAAGGTGAGAGATGTTCTGGTGATGCAAGAAGACCTTCAGAAGACAATTCCACCATGCTGTCTCCATCTTGGGTACAAGTGCTGTTTGTTGGAGAATGTAAACTTCTTTTATCTCGGGATTTCACTTGTTTCATTTCCTGCAGAGCATGTTGCTCAAACTGCCTTGCTTTCTCTTTGACTGATATTTTGGGGCCAATGAACTTTTTGAAGATGGGGCTGCTAATATCAGCTCTACTGTGCTCCATTTCAGCTCTTTCGTTCTCTGCTCGGATTCTGTCGTGCTCCCACTGAACTGGATCCATAATGACTGCCTTACTCAAAGCATCAGAAATGTGTCTTCTGCTAAGACGTGATGGTAAAGTCCATGCCCGATTAATGCCTCCCAAAGGGCATCCCAACAGAACATTTTTCAGGGCTGACCTTCTGGGAGAAAAGGGGTGCAAATTGTCTTTTCTTTCATGTAGGAACCCAGAATAAGTGGACCCCTGGAGCACACCCTCCATGTACAGAGGATTCTGAGTTGTTAGGGGGTTCTCATCAGATAAAAATGTAATGTTACTTGCAGATTTGGGAAGGTTATTGTTCAGTGTTCCATTTATATTAGACTGCTTGTGGGCCTCAATAGCACGAGAAGCAAAGCTGCTTATAGCTCTCTGACGGTCTCCTTCTTCTAAGAATGACTTTTTTCCCCTGCTTTGTTGGAAATGGTAGAGAAGAAAAAGACTTGAAAGAAAAGAAGATAATTACAGGTAAGAAAGCATGCATGGACACTAACTCTCATGAGAAAATATAATCTGAATACAGCAAACAAAAACCAAGGATGTCTAAAGCCTTCTAAGGTGATCTAAAGAAACTACATCTATAGTAATTAATCTGTATATAATTAAACTATTAAGGAAAGGTGTGTATTTGTTTACTAAGGCAAATGATTTACTTCTTCACCAAGGGAATAAGGATATAAGAAGAAGATAAATAAGGTAACAAAACGTAGGCTTTGGGGAAGTAAACTTTGATCTACTTGAGTTCCTAATTTAAGCAAATGCTTTACAAAAGTTAGTACTTTGCAGAAATCTGAATATTCTGCTCAGGTTAAAAAGCTGCTCCTAAGAGGTGTCCTGTGAAAGATCTATTACATACAGGACACATATTATGTAGGTCTATGCCTATAGTATGTGCATCCATAGAATCTTATTATTGTTTATTTTAGTTATTTCTCCCTTTCTCCCTATACAGGACCCCCAAATTAGATGGGATTTAGAAGGATAGTCAGTCAGACAGATAGCTGACAGACAACTAGAAACTGTGGCTGGCATCTTGTTACTGACATACCCAAGTGAAACTATGTAGATTTTGTGGTTTTAGAGGATGGAGGAATTCAACATCTCTATGCCTCTATACTCTATGGCTGCTTTGCATTGCTTGTTTTCTGGATGGGTATCCCTCGTCACAGCCATTCAGTGGCCAGGGGAAGATGAGGGACAGTTAGACAGCAAAATAGCTTCATTCTTGTGGTCACCAGTAGGAAGAATAAGGCATCTTCCTAGGTCTCCTTGTTGTCCTATGGAGCTCCAAAAGGATGATGTCTTTTAGGAACTGGCTGCAAGTGTTTATAAGAGTGCCTAGTTTTACTAACGTATATCTTTTAAATGCATTTAATTTACACAGTTTTAATTCTATGGATAGTTGAATGGATTTTTTTTTACAATACATTTTTGTAAGATTTTACTTATGACTTTGTATATTCTTTTAACTGCATTTGTTTCACTTTTAATAAGCTGCCCTGAGTCCCAGTTTTGGAGAATATTTTACATATATGCATGTATTAATCTCAGCCACCAAACAGTATTCTTGTGCAAAGTGTGCTCATTTAATTTCTATAGCATTTGAAAGAAGAAGCCAAAAGATGGTCCCACAAACAAAAATACTGCATGATAGCCTTATTCATGTTAAATACAGTTTTTAGTCAAAGGATTCTCAGAGGCTCTTTGGTCTCAGAATTTGATTCACTTGTTTTATAACTGATGCAAAACTTCTAAACTGTATACAACTATGCTTTGATGATTTGATAGCTGCAAATGTTAACTGCTCAATGAGGCAAATCTCATTGTTTTGAGTCCTACTGTGAGTCCCAACTAGAGTGAAGCTGTTGAATCAATGGATTTTGCCTATGTGTTGACTTACAATTCAACAACTACAGTGAATCTACTGTAAAGTGTGGCGTAATGTAGTGTAGACTGTACTGTATGTACAGTGGGGACTAGCCAACAGGATTCAAGTAATTGATTTTAATGAGCATGCCAGTGAAGGAAAGATTTGAGAACTGCAGCCTCCCTGTTTTAGGATTTTGAAAGGTGCCAATGACAGAAATGAAGCTGAAGGAAATATAGCCTATTTCATTCTATTTAATATAACTCATGGTGTGCAGTGAGATTGCTTTTAGCTCCTTATGTCTCCTTCCCTTTGAAAGGTAGTAAACCAAGTTACTCAGTAGTGTCTACTAGGTGCTACTAAAAAAAGAAAGTAATTGTAATTCTAATAAAATCAACTACTTTGTTTCTAATACAATGTTACCCCCAATTATGGAAGTTTACTCACTGATGCCTACAAGTCCAAAGATGGAGAAAGAAGAAGAAATGAGACAAAAAACAAAGTTCAGAACATTAGTCACACATGTTATGAGAAAATCCAAGGTCAACAATTAGAAAAGGAAAACTTGAAAATGTTATGAATAATACAGAGAAATCAGAAAGTGGTGAGAAATAGATGTCGTAATCACAGCTTATACTCCTTAGATCTGAAAACATCACATAATTACTAATATTTAAATTTTATGCTGAAGAACTTATTAATATAAGACACATTGTTTTGCAGAAGATACAGTACAATCTAGTAAAAGGTTCAGGATCAGAACTGCATGGAAAACACAGTGGTGGATTGTGGCTCCTATGTTTGTCCTCTAGATTTTAATATGACCTTTACAGGAACTACCCAGCGTACTAAAGCTATGTCAGGACTGGGTTCAGCACCTTTAAAATTGCCTTTATATTATGGACTAAAACTCAGAGCAGATGCTACAGCCCACTGACATGCAAATCATGAGTTGACACTGAATGTAAAGAAAGCTCTCTCCTTGAGATTCCTTTTTTTCACATGAGCAAAGTGACAGTGGAAGAAAGTGGGGACAGTATGCTCCTGTCCTGGCTTGTTCAGGTAATGTGAAACAAGAATGCCTCAACATGACAGCAGTTTAACAATCTGCACCTGGACTCAGAACTTTTGATATGTATTCAGTATTCTTCACTCAGTTTCCCTCAGTGACATTCTCCCTCTCAAAATTGTCTCACATCCATTACTGAATTTTTGTACTCAAGATGTTTTCCAGGAAACTACTTCCTCAAAATAGTTAAGGAGAAGAAATAATGGCATCCTATATATCAGTGATCCTTCTTTTATAATTGCCATTTGAAAAGCATGCCCACTCTTGAAACAGAAAATCAGTCTGTACAGACTAGATGATAGCAATCTTTGCCAGCTCATGTACCTGTATACTTTGTCAACCCACCTACCCACCCATCCATCATGACTTTCCACATATCAATAACAGCTTCTTCAAGATTGCCATCTGAGGAATACACACACACTTGAAATGGAAAATCAGTTAGTCCAGGCTAGATGAGAGAAATATTTGTCAGTTCATCAGTCAACTTAATTATTATTCATGCCTTCCATTAATACTATTGAGCATATCTCAGACCTTCAGCATACGGGTCAGGAAGTCCAAATCTACTGCTTCAAATCATTACCCATCAGAAATAGGGAACTTCTTGTGTGAGGGTAGTAGTACACCGTATCCCAAGAATGGGAAAGTAGTATAAAGCACTGGGGGAATGGGGTTTCATCTAGGAATTCTGGTACCCACACTCTAGGAAATTACTGTCCTGCATCAGCAGAAAACACTTGGTAAGCATGACTATTCTTGGCTGTGTGTAAGAGTGTGTGTGTGAAGGCTGAAGTCTAGACTACAGTACTAGCCATCTTGAATATTGTCAAGAGACTCCACAAACCAGTCTGTACTGACCAGAACCCTCAAAGGCCTGCCCTCAGAGCAAGTTCCACTGTCTGAGCAGTTTGCCAGTAACAGAAACACTACAGGCTGCTCTTGTTGTTACCGGATTTCTATCTTACCTGGATTTGATCTTTTACCCAGTTCTGCCTATATTCTTATATAGACACTCCTAGGATTTTCCAAATTTGACTATATCCCTCTTTCTGTTTGCTGGGCTGATTTACCCACTCTCAGTGCATAATATCTCAAGCAGGAATGGGAGAAGTATATCCCTTTGGCCACAAGCACCCCATCTCACTTTTGTAGCCCCCAAAGACCCCTGTCAGTTTTCCTGAAAGCCCTGACAAATTTCCCCCCTTCTTCTGTTTTTTTAAAAATAGCACTTTTAGATTAGTTTTGCCAAAAAGATGTCTAGAAACAATAATGATGCTTACTGTACTCCCCGGCCTGTGAATATACCACTTTCTTTGACTGTAAATCAGCCAGAATGATGACTGGAAATAATGTTACATCACTTCCAGTTGCCATTTTGACTGAAGAAAGAGGTATGGGGTCAAGTGCAACCAACAGACAACATGGGGAAAAACTGATCCATAGCAGTACAATTGTCCACCTCTTACTTTGAGCTTAACATCGATTACAGGCAAGTAGTTGACACCCTGGACCTAGTGAGCAGTTCTGAGAGCCCAGAAAGCCCTGTTAACAATCTGTTATGCTGGTTATTACATGTGTGTATATATATGTGTGTATACACTCCCCCCCCCCCCGATAAGACAAAAGATTAGAAGAACTGTAACTTTACAGTTGAGGTATATTTTCCTTGGATTCAGACTGTTGGACTTACCTTCATTAGACATTTTTAAGCAGAGACAAAATGACCATCTATCAGAAATGCTGTAGTATAAGATGACCTTAAGGTCCCTGCAAACTCTATAACACTGAACAGACTGTAAGTTTTGTCTGTTCCCATATTTCTTTCACAGGAAAATGACAAAAACCAAAATGTATATGTTCTGCTTTGTAAAATAGAATTCACAAAGATGTTTGAAGAGTGTGTGTGTGTTTGACAACCCAGATCTACAGTTCTCTGATTCCTGTAAACTATACAGGCACTGAGACTGCTTTTTTTTTAAAATAAAGCATTACTTTGCACGTGGTGCTTTAGATCATATGACTAATCCATAGGAGACTATTAACTGTCTGTTAATTATCCTCTGTTCTTGGAGAAAATATTTTAATTTATATCACAATAAGAGCTGTAATCTCTAAAGGGCCAGAATTAGATCATGAGTTACCAGCATTTTAAATTTCAAACCTCACTGAGGACTTACATGGTGCTGTCACCGAGTTCTTCATACAGATTATTGGCAGGAGTGCTTGCTGGTTTGCCAGCTGGTAAGGCCATCTGGATTCGAGCTGTCTTAGCACATTCAGCCTGTCTCCTTCGGTGAATTGCACGGAGAAGAAATAAAGTGTCAAAAATATCCTGCTCAGACGAAGACTAGACTGGCAACAATTTGTCAATGAAAAATATATTTAACACATTTTTTCACCTCATACTTGGTTATAGTAATAACACTATGCTCTTAATACATCACAACATAAATACAAAAGAAAAATAAAGTCTGAGTCTGTACTTGGTTCCATTTACTTCAGCCATCCCACTCTGGTACAACAAAACACTCCCTCTCATTCTTTCCACACAAGTCTGAAGAGCTGCAGCATCAGTTCTAGTTTTCTGAAATGAATGCCCGAGGAACCTAAATTTGAAGGTGAAATACACCTTATTTTTAGTAGAATTCATTTCTAAATTCCTGATGTTTGAGAAAAGATCCTGTATCTGTGTTACAAGATAAGGCTAGATTATCTCAGCATGTACTCTTGCCCTCCTAGCCTACATATTGATTACCCTGTGTTAAGAATAATACACTGAGATTTACTTATAAAGTGATTACATTATCAGAGTGTTCATCTACCTGTCATTCATATTCTCTGACTGCCGTAAGAAACTGTTTACTCCTCACACGTATATACATACATTCCACAGAGCAAAACATGGCATCTATGATTTAGCAGCTGTCATATGCTATAAATTCAGTGAAACAGCTATACAATTATCCCACTTCTTTTAAAATCTGGGCATACTACGATGTAAGTCACTGTAATAGTTTGATTCAATTGTTTCCTGAAAGAAACACTTCAATAAATATTAAATGCTAGGCACGGAGGCCTGAATTTGCAGAAATGTAACTCTTCTCAGCCTCCAATTGCTATGAGACACACAAGTTGCTTAAGTGAATGTTGGTCTTGGTATGCTACTTGCCACCTCAGCTTTGGAAAGAGTAGCAGATCCAAGGTGTCAGTTCTAATACACTAAACCTCCCTTTGAAGAAACCTCAGACTTTTATCTAACAAGACAGAACATATATACTACTGGCAATATCCGCCTTCCCCTTGAACATCATATTTTTCACTTCCAAAATGTTCCGAAGCAAAACCTTACTTCAGTCAGTACTTTTTATATGGAAGGTGTTTGAAACAAGACCCCAAAAAGACATACTTACTCTTTAAATCTGTTTTGTAATGCATAATGGTAAAACAGAAAAAAAAAATAGTTGTGAGTTGGCTTGGAAAAATAATTCAGAAATGTGATTTTTTTAAAAAAAATAAACTTCAAAGGGGATTAAACTAATCGCACCACTAATCAGGCAACACATTTTAAAAACGATTATTTTATATTACTTATAAAAGCCACTGATGGCAAACAAAGCTTTCCTTCCTTCACAGAGAAGGAAAGAAGGCCTCTTCAAAGACAGTCATTTTAGAACTACTAAATCATCTTTAAAAAGAAAATAAAGTACATATTTTTCTTGAATACCATCATATGAGCATGCATACACACTTAATACATTAAACCAGATCTAATTTATTCCAGTAATGGAATGACAGCCCAGATAGTTCATAAAACAACAAACAATGCCCTCTGTGTCTTCCATAGAGAATTATGGAATTCTGGTTCTCAGACAGAAACTGAACCAGCTGCATGAATACAGAATTCAGGGGAAAGTCTCTTTCTATACCCTATACAGGGAATGAGGGTCCTCTTCTCTACCAGGGCATTGATTACAATAGCCGTGTGTCTTATGGCCCTCTGAAAGGCTGTGGAAGGACAGTCCTTCACTTGAAAACCCTACGTTTGAGGAGTTCCTCAATCCTAGCCAAGTTTAATGATATAGAACAAGAAGAGAAAGCACTGGCTTTGGTTTGGCCTATTAGTGCTGAGATGCACATTTTTATTCCAACTGTAGTAATTATTTTTATATTTGTATATAAATACTTATAAAAGTAGCATGTGCAGATTTTATGCCCAAAGTGATGCATTTATTCTTTTTTAGTGATGTGTAAGTGAAACTGGTACACTTTCATAGGGCCAACAAGGGATGGGAAGGACTCCAAAATGCCTATAAGACTCCTGAGCTTTGCACACCCAGGTGGGGGGGGGCTTCTGTACAGTTTTTGTAATCACACCGTACAATAAACAAGGCAAACGATCTGTAAGAAAAAATTACTGCAATTATTACTTAAACACTTTTTACAAAAAGAACATTTGAAAACAGTTATCTAAACCTGAATTAAAACTTAGGACACCAAATAATAAGTATGTCTTATAATTTCCTCTCGAATTTAAATTTTACAAAGAATATTAAAATTTTTGAATAATATACATAGAATATTAAAGTTTTTGAATAATAATAACAATGGTGGTAGTAGTAGTAGTTGGGCTGTTATACGTTTTGGGGTGTATTATAAATGCTTCAACTGACTGTCATTAATTAATAATCTTTGATTCACAATTATATTCTTTTTTGGAATGGATACTGAAATTTCAAAAGCACCACTTAACAGAAAAGAGCAATGATCATTTCTTGGATTATTTACAAGCAGAATCAGAGCACTACTACAACAATGCTAATTTACACTGGGAATAAGCCATGCAAAAGTCATTTAACTTTTACATTCTTTTTTTTTTAATAATCTGCAAAAAAATTAATTCATTGAATATTAAGATGATCAGTGGTATGGAAAGCATTAAAATATTGCTGCAACAAACAAGAACGTTTTAATATAAACAAGTCTTAATATTTCCATTTTATGCAAACCAACAATGACAGTTATGTTCATTCAGCTATAACCTCTGCACCAAATAGCAAACTTGAACAGTTATTTTGCCATCTGTGATATGTGATTATATTAAAGAGGGCAGAATAGGAAAAAAGACTCATTTCTGTATCCTTTAAGCATTTTACTATGGACCATAGGAATATTTTCAGAATTCTGACTTTCATTTGAGAAAAAGAAAATATCCTCAGGAACAGTTTAGACAGTCTTAAACTCATTAAGCTCATTTTTGCATTTATGTTTAAGCAGAGTTGGCTTCATCATCTGGGACAGTGCCTTTAAGATCTAGACCACAACCTGGAGTTTACTGATCACTCACATAGAAGCCGCCCACATGAAAAAAACCTATGGGACTGCATAAGGTAAGATGCCTCAAGATGTCACCTTGACATTGAATGTGTTGACAACATTCCCGAGCTGAAGTATCATTAGCTGAGTCTGAAGGAAGGCACCTTAATCGTGCATACAATTTCCATACAGGGACAAAAATCAGTTTTGCTTCTGAGCTGCAAACCTTACACAAAATGCCCATCATCATACCCAACCAGTCATGGTACATTGTCAGAGGTATGATAGCTAGAAAGATGCAAATTTGAATATTTCTCTGCCAAAACTTCTCTCTATAACAGGAATTGACAGCTTCTGGGGTTTTGGGGACCACATTAACTCCCTCTGTAATATCTGGGATCAACACCCAACATCTTTACACAGGCTTATATGCCCCCCAGGCTTTGGTAAAAATTGGGCATGCCACATTTCTGGAACACTCTGAATCACAACTGGAGATTACCCATACCCCACGCCCATAACTTCTGTTCATTCCAGATCTTCAAAAAGCCACTCTCCACACCTAGAACAGGGCAGGGAGAGTGAAAACTGGATAAGAGAAAAATAAATGGCTGACCAGGGATTCGGGGTGCAACTGGTCAATCTAGAGGAAGAATCACTGGAGGGAGCATATGCAGCCTATAAAATGCATTTTGTGAATCCCCAGTCTATCAAAAGCTTAATAGCGAAATGTTTCATGCTTCCCCCTTCACTCCACTGATTATACAGTTGGCCGTGCACATTCATGGGGGTTAGGGGCATAGGGCAAAAGTGGAAGAACCACAAATATCTCTAGCCCATTCCAAACTGTATTTAATGCAAACAAAGAAGAACCGGTACTGATGGTGTGGTTGGACCCAGCCATGCACGTTTCCTCATGCACTCACTTGCTCAGGGATGGGAAAGGGAGGGGACAGAGGAGGGAGGGCAGGTGGTACACAGGTTTCCACAGTAGATGTAGGGAATGCTGCTGCTGTAAAAGCAGCTGTCACAGACCCTTCTTGCTGTCCTCGCCCTCCTCCCACCATTGTTGTCATCTTGTCTGCCCCAGATCTCTCCTCTTCCCCTCCCCTTCCTGCCCCCTCCATTTTCTTCTCCCTCCCTCCTTCAACTCCTCATGTTTCTATAGAGTTGGAAAGGCTAACAAAGTTAATCATGAACTGAAGAGAATTTCGACAGCTCAGAACTTATTCTGTGCAAAATTCACACACTGGTTCCTGTGGACTTTCTGTGGATTAAATTGCATTTTTTATGCGGAAAATAATATTTCTGCACAGATGTATCATTTTCTGTGATGAAAATGTGGCTTTCTGCAAGAAAAGAATATGCAGATTTTGTATAGAGTTGGCAAAACAGTTGGAAAAACTGTACTTTGCAGTTTTTGAAGTCTTTGTTGCAGTGGGAAGAAAATTGCTGAAAGGACTTGTCTCTTCCTCAAGAACAAAATTAGTGAAGAATTAAATTCCTAGTTCTGTACTGCTAACTACATTTGTTTTTAAGTAA
The DNA here is from genome assembly GCA_030412105.1 of Cyclura pinguis. Lineage (NCBI taxonomy): Eukaryota > Metazoa > Chordata > Lepidosauria > Squamata > Iguanidae > Cyclura > Cyclura pinguis. The sequence continues at coordinate 98,169,561 of CM059601.1, forward strand.
TAAATTGGTGACTGTTTTAGTTATTTAATTTTCATAAACAGAAATGTAAAGAGTTGCTTTTTTTTTCTTTTAAATGTAATTATGCATTTAATTTTTTGGTTCCCTAACTCTCATGAAGTATGCATTAAGTTCCAATATGGACTAGGCCAGTTTGCTCAGTCAGCAAGGTAAGCTACTGATGGAAAAGTGGTATAGTCCTGAAATGGGTACACTGAAAAGAAGCCTGAAAATATAAAAATTCAACCAATCCTGATACCTCATGGTCCTTCCTCTTTCCTAAATACTTCGTGCTAGGTAATCTAATGACAGAATAAAGTAGAGGCATACTTACTGTCTGTAGCTGACCATAACTATTAAAATAGCAGGCATGCAGCAAAGGATGATGATGACAGCCAGAGCCAGCAATGCCCCTTCTGTGTAACCCACAGCCTGTGCCTGCTTCTTGACGTTGGCCACCACGTCAGGAGTGCGGATTTCCAAAATACGTCCTCCTTGCCCAAGATATGGTTGAAATTCTTTATTGATATCTAGAAGCTTGCCATCCAGGAATCTTTAACATTAAATAAATAAATAAAAAACAGGAAAGATAACAAGCACAGTGCACGATATCAAACTGTTCCCTATTCCTATTTTGAATTTATATATTCTTTAACTGCTAATTTGCTCATTATTAAAATATTTACAGTTTGATTTTCCGCGGGCTTCTTTTTGTTTTCTTGCTTATACTTTTCTTCTTCCTTCTTTGTCAGCTCTGGGTCTCATTAGGTCTCATTGCCATTGAACTAGTAGCTCACACATTAAAAGTCCGCTTGAATAGGAACATTTTTTCTGGCCAGTGAAAAGGAAGCAAGGAGGAGGCCAACCTAGCCTCCCACGGAAGGGAGTTCCAGAGTGTGGGAGCAGCCACTGAGAAGGCCCTCTCCTGTGTCCTCACCAAGCAAGACAGGGACATTCGTGGGACTGAGAGAAAGTCTTCCCCTTGCAGATCTTAAAAGTCTGGCAAGTTTCTATAGGGAGATACAGTCTTTCGGATAATGTGGACCTAAACCTTAGAAGGCTTTATAGGTCATGACCAGCATTTTTAATTGTGCCTGGAGAAGAACAGGTAGCCAGCAAAGCTGTTTTAATAAGGGAGTTATATGCTTCCTATAACTGGTCCTGGACAGCATTCTGGCTGCCACCTTTGGAACCTGCTGAAGCTTCTGAACTGTTTCCAAAGACAGTCCCATGTAGAGTGCATTACAGTACTCTAACCAAGATGTAATCAAGGCATGTGTCACTGTAGCCAGTTGTTGATTCAAGGAACGGGCTCAGGGGGTGCACAAGTTTTGACTGTGGAAATACAATTCTGGCCACGGCTGAAACCTGGGTATTCTGGCTCAGAGTCAAGTCCAGGAGAACGCCAAGGCTGTGAGCTTGAGATTTCAGGGGGAGTGTAACCCCATCCAGCATAGGCAAAGTCCCTGTTCCCTGATCTGCCAGACACAACATGGTGCCATCATAACAAAATCATGTGCCTCACTATTGTTAATCAAATAATTGAGGACAAAGAAGGAAGACTAAGATAGAGTCGGGAAACAGCAGCCACTTATGGATCAAGCCACATCCAAACAAGGCAACCATGATCACAACCAGTAGTCAAAAAAGGGAGACACAATCCCAAACAAAATGTTGTCCCAAACATTTAAAGTACATGGTAGACATTAATATACTGAATGACACAAAACTGATGCAGTTTTGCACACAGGTAATTTTTTTAGAACACTCAAATTATTACTGTTCTTTCTGAACTACATTACCACTGAAAAATTCAGGTATAATGCAAGATGAAAGCTTCTAAATGCATACTAAATTCTGCACACTAGATGATGCTCATGTATGCTGGATGTCATTTGTAGCGATGATGAATGTGAAGATATTTTACTTTGCCAGCATATACTTTTGGGAGGTATAATACTGCTCTGTTAAAAATTCTCTAAGCATTTTCTCTACAAACCTCTATTTTAAGGTTTTTATAGCTCAACCATGCATATTCCACTCCAGATGAACCTGGCATACTGCACAAAATGAGACAGGGGAACTTTTTATTATTTAAACATGAGCCATTTTAAAGACAGTATGCTAGAGATTTCATCTGTCCCATTTTAAAAATGACTTAATATGCTTGTTTCTTGATACTTGTAGAAGAATAGTATGTAGCAAGCAATGGGAAAAAGACCAGTAGTAACTTACAGCTTTAGTTCAAATCCACAATTACATAATTAATCCTAGGCAGTGAAAAATTCTGTGCGCTTACTTGGGAGAAAAAAGTAACATGGAATTTCAAGTTATGTTTGTATGGAGTCCCCAGCCAAAAACTGATAAAATTATGAAAGTTCACTCTGTATAAGCACTTCCATTAATTGATGTACAAATAATCAGCTACAGTGACAACAGACTAATGTTATATGAATGCAGGTAATCAGCATTACAGATAAGTTGATGTTTCAATCAAAAGGTACAGCACACTTCTGGTAGCCTAAAACTGAAAGCCCAAATAGAAGCCCCATTTCTAAGTTCTGCTTGGGAGAAGGAAGTTACCACATAAGTATGGTCTAGATAAGAGCCCTTCTTACCCCACAAGATCAAAGGCAGTTAGAGAAACTAGCCAATTTCTTCTCAAATGTTACTGTACCTTTTGGCATAATAATTTGGCTAATGTTCTTGTTTTACCAGAAACACTGCCTGAAAATATGTTCTTTCCCCTGCTAGATAGCAATCCTCTCTAACAGTTAAATGAGCCCACTTATTCATCATGGAGGAAATGGCAACCAAATATGTATCAATCTTTATGTTCTTTTTTTATTATCACACAATCGCTTTTTGTCTGGATGGGAAAAAAATATCGTTTGCATAGACTGTAATTGAAACCCATGGCTTGACTGGGGCTTCCAGTTCTGCACTGCTTGAAAAAATGATGGTTTGCATAAACTGTGGTTTGTCTAAGTTAAGGTAGTAAAAGAAGAAATCAGAACACATGAAGAAAAGAGGAAAAACGCAAGCCGAAAGCTCATTCACAATGGTTTAGCATTTTGTCTTGAACAAGCTGCTGCGTGCTGCAGCACAATGGATGCCAAAAAAGTAACAAGAGCAAAACTTGGGGATATTCCACTTATTTCAAAGAAACTTGCTTCCAAATGAAGTCTGATTCAATGTGAGCACTTTGGCATGTGTCTAGTAACGTGAAATCACCAAGTCCTAACTGGCCATTTTTAATGTTGTCCCTAGAGTTGAATGTGCCGTGAAATTCCTGGTCAACTTATCCTGGGAACTGAAATATGGTGAACTGCAGTCTAAGCAAGTGCTGGTGACTCTACAAGTGAGGGACAGCCTTTCAGAGAAGTGTTTCTTTATGATGATTTAGTGAGGGATGGGGAATCAGATTTTACTTTCTGAGAGTTTCCGAGCAAAATATCTCCCTGAAATTTAAAAATATAAATAAATATAATATAAAAAAATATAAAAATAACTGTCAAATCGTATTGCTACTAAAAAAAGTTTCTTGTGGCAATACAGTGGGCTTTGGAATTCTCTTTAATCTTCTAAACCCTTTTGTGCAGTGTCAGACTGCATCTTCCTTCCTTCTTTCCTATGTGCATGATATGCACCGGTAACTACATCAAATAATGGTTTTTCAGGATGGCCTCACAGTAGCACTTCCATGTCTGGTCAGTATGGCTAGGAGACACTCTTTTTATAAATTAACAAATGCATGAATCAAATGCTCATGTGTCTGAATCATGTTCCTTGCAAAATATTGGCAGGTGTTTTAACCTTTTGGAAAGCCATCTACATTTATATTGCATGACCTTTCACCATGGACAAACTTACTCTCCTGTATTTATAAACAGAGTGTTCACATTAGCTCAAGGTCTACAGATAAAAAGACAAATTACCATATGTCTGTTATTATATTTAAATGATCCTTTCCACAAGGAATCTATTCCCTGAAGGTAATACTTTGGATGGGAAGGTCATAAAGGACGCAAAAGAGAGCGAGAGAGAATGAAAAGAGGTGGCTGAGGAACCTTGCTTGTTCTTCCAAGGGACCTTGGAACACAATCTCAGAACTCATCTTGAAAGTGTAGCAGGGCAAGAAGGGTCCCTGAGCACCTTCAGAGCTTCTTGCCAGAAGATTAAGTGAAGGAAAGAGCTAGTTGGAGTTGCTTTTGAGATTAGGCTAAGCATCAGAGTTTATCTGAATAAACTCTCTGGAGGTTCCCTGTCACAAGCTAAAACCAGTTAATGTTTCAGAGTGAAACTCTCACTTCATCTTTCTCCTTTATTTTGCTAAGCTGACACTCATTCACCTCTACCCCAAAGCCAAGAAAGTATTCCCTAGGATTTTGCTGATTAAAATTTGTAAAAGCTTTAGAAGAGGGAGAAAAAAAAATAAGCTGACTTTGCAAGCACAAGAAACATTTTAATTAGGTTGCTTCTAAGTCTGTGTTAATCGGTAGCTGTTCAAAACAAGAAACTGCACACTTTTTTCACATTTTTCATTTTAACCTTCTTTAGTACAAAGTCTGTATATTACATTAAGATATAATTATACAAGAGGGTACCTTGGCCCATTTTTTGGAATATGTTAAATCTCTAAAATCTATAGCTAATTGGTCTAGCAGTAGCTGCTAGTAGTAGTTAAAGATTTTGCTTTTTGTTTTTTATACTACCATCCTGGAGCTGCTTACTTGACAGTAGGTCCAAGTAACCATGTATGTGACTGAGCCGTTGGCCATTTACAAGTTAAGTTATTGGTAGCACCAGTGGTCAAACAAGGACACCAATCCAACTCTTTTGGCATCTGATAAATCCAACTGAAACTGAGAAAACTTTTAACCACTATCTATCTATTTATTAGACTATGTACAAACCTTTTTCTTGAAAATGGAAGAAACTGTTGGGACTTGGTTCCCCATAATAAGCTGGGAATGTTAACATTTGGGGCATTGTTCATAGCTGTTTTGCTCCCCTTCAGTTATGCAGCAGAGGAAACAATGGAGGGATAATAAAGGTGGGATAAATTCTCATAGTTCAAAAGCAAAATACAGTTGCTAACACGTGGCTGTATGGCATTAGAAAAGAGGTGGCTCTGAAGTTTATCCCTGGTAGAGTAACTTACATATCTGAGAGTTAAAACAACAATCCTATGAGGTAGAACTATATGTTTATAGAGCATTCCTAATTCGTGCTTATGGAAAGTGATTTGTGCAATTGAAGTGGTGGAGCTTCACTGTTACATTGTAGTGTCAGAAACTGGCTGTACTCAGATATTCCAAAAGAGGTTAAAATAAATGCATGAGCAGAAAGAACAGGCCAGGCCTGCTCATTTGCTACTGGCATCACCCCAAAAGAAATGTCCCTTCCTGTGTCTCCTTGCTGCTATCCAAGGAACACCTGCTGGTTTTTTTTCCCCCCTCTCATCTATTCTGCTCTCCCATGAATATGGAAAGACACAAACACACACCTACCTTTGCTGTACTTTTCATGCCACGGATGGGAATATGGTGGTAGTAGCAATTTTAGCAACTTCACCTGCATAGTCCCAAAAGAGGAGGAGGAGGATGGGAACCTGGATATTAACGTTATTCCTCCTGAAGCCAAATATGATAGAAGTGACTACAAGAAATGTCTGTGCTCCAGCACAGATGATTTCCCTGGTCACATCTCCCACGACGCCTTCAATATTGTGGAGGCAGCAGGTATTCACAGTCCTACCTCCTTCTCTTTTGGAAAGCAATACTCTGAAAAGGAGAGCCCCTGACACATGTGTAGACCCTCAATGGGACCCAAAACACTTATTTTTCAGGGTTCAGGATCACATAGAGAATCTTCACATTATCATTCTCTACATGAAGAAAGTGAAAACAGACAAGGCTGGGTTTAGCCTGCTCCCTCTACTCAAGCATTTCTTTAAATTTTCTTTTGAATAGGACTTGTGGGTGATTGTGATCTTCTTGACCATCATTCCAGAATACAGAACAAAACACCCAAAATGTTTATGCTGCTCTTCGTGTCAAACTCCACCTCCGGAAGGTATTAGGTGACTATGATGAAATCATATGGATTGCTGATCTAGAGGAGCATTTAAGGATTCATCGCGTTGTCAAACCACCTCTCTATAGAACCATTTGGCTATAGCCCAGGACTTTCCAAATGGTGTGCTGCAACATGTTAGTGTGTCGCCTGAAGTGTGCAGGTGTGTCACCTACAATCTTGGAAATGTATGTTATTATTTACAAATCATATATTTTTAAAAGTATATGAAAGGTTTTTATGAGAAATGTTGCGTCCCCATACATTTTGTTATTACAATTTATGTACGTGTCTGTATTTCTTATGAGAGATTAGTTTAATCTCTGGTTTGCTAGTAAAACTAAATTACTGTGTCGCAAATGATGCATGTCTAAAAAAGTGTGTCACCAACATGAAAAGTTTAGAAAGCTCTACTATAGCCAGAGAACATGGTTGGAGGCAGATAGTTTAAAAAGAGGAAATTTCTGCATTTTTAGGCCATTTCCGCACTAGACTGTTATAGCACTATTATTCTACTTTCAACATCCTATGGAATCCTGGGGTTTGCGGTTCCGGGAGGGGCCAGCTGGCCCCTCCCAAAACCACAAACCCCAGGATTCCATAGGATGTTGAAAGTGGAATAATAGCGCTATAACAGTCTAGTGCGGAAATGGCTTCTATCTAGGGACTTGGAACAATACGTTTGAAAGTTAATTTGATAATGTAAAGCAAAAAATCTGCAAATTCTATTTATTATTGTCATTATTGTCGATGCTAATATTCAAATTCATCTAATAATGTAAGTTACGGTTAATTGATTTTATTATTTAAATGTTCGTTTCCAAAATGGGAATTACATGATATGGAGGTTGTTACAATTGATATTAGGCAGATATTTTGTTCTAACTCTTAGTTTAAAGTTCCCTTTCTCTAACCTAGAACGCTTTTCCGCAGGGAGACTACATATCCTATTATACAGTTACTGTCGGGAGGTGATAGGAACTATCTACATCTGGAAACAACACATCAGGATGGGAAAGGCTGAGCTACAGTGTGTAATCTCATCTTACAATCCTTTCAATATATTTTTATCACTGATCTGTATTTCATCCCTTTTTTCTATCCAACATGGGCGTGAGCATCATGGACTTGAACTCAGGCATTGCGCAACAGTGAATTAGAAAATGAAAACACTTGTTATCATGATTTCTAAGCTACTGGTCTGCCTGAAATAGTACAATGTTGGTTAAATGTCCATAGTTATAATCACCTTGCCTATAAAATATTGCATTGATATAATGGAGATTAAAATGTCTTGCCATGCATGGATCTAGCTCCTATCTGAAGTGATAGCTCTGGTGATGCAACTGATAATGTCCACACTACAGATTGTGAATACAATGAAATGCAGGCTGTTCTTTCTTTCATTATTTTGGGAGTAGGAACAATAATCAAGAGGTTAGGAACAATAAAAGAAAGTTAATGTCGTCTTGTTTTTTCCTCTTTGTACAGACATTTGTCACTGTCATTCTGTATACTTGCTACCTGTCTATATTATATTGGATTGTAAAGTGAATTTTTCACTCTCTTATCCAGTAACTATTTCTAACCTCTCTCTCCATCCATCATCTGGCTACATACTGCACTCTTCAATATCCATTTGCTTTTCTATCTCACTTGTGCTATAATTCATCTATGCAAGGTTCGGAACGCAGGGGAATAAGATCCCTCCACTGAATTGCAATTCATGAGCCAGTCCACAGGTATTTGCTTTTTGGACACATGACTGACAGATTGTCTCATTTCATCACAAAGCTCTGTGGCCTGATTCTCCTTAGAGGATGAGAGGTACAACATGCAAAGCAGCAGCAGACATCAATACATTTGGAGAAAGAATAATTACATATCTCTCTCCCCATAGATAAAAGGGCAACAGATGAAATAGATCTGAGAGTTGGGCTAAAAAATAACAGGCTTTCCAAACAATAAAACATTCATGTTTGCAGTGTAAAGTTAGTGAATGACTAAAAATGGAGAAACACTTACCTAAATGTAATCATCAGCATTAATATGTACATTCAAAATGTTGGCTAGGCAGATAGATAGGGATAAATTCTGAACACAAAATTTAAGTAGGATTCTCAGATTCATGTTGGTGACTATCAATAATCACAGATGCCCACTGTAGCCAATATCAATTTATGTGGCCTAGTTTTCAGAAGAAGAAACAAACTTGTGCCTGGCTGTACTATTATACACTTCAGGTGCAGGCAGAAAGACTGAATGTTCTTCCATGCAAAAATTACAAAACAAACAAACAAACAAACCAAAAAAAACAAAAACAAAAACCGACCAAACAAAAAAAACCAAACACTCCCAAAACAACCAAAAAACAACCAAACAGAATTTTAGAGAAAGGTTAAGCTTTAACCTTTCTTCTTGACTTCTGGTTTTCTACATACAAGGTAGCGCTTTCAGATGAAAGAGCATTCAGTCTCCACCTATGACCTAGACAAATTCCAAACACAATTGTGCCTCCTGAGCTGGTATACTCGTCCTCATTTCTGTTCCTGGCAGGAGGAACTGGGGATGTGTTTCTGTTCTCTCTCCCAAAGTTGGGTAATGAATTTGGAAAACAAATCCAAGGAAATTCATTCTTCTATCAGCCACATGTATGTTTTGGGAGAGAAATGCTGGAATGACATTTTGACGATAATATAAAGGAGCTTAAGGTTTCCGATGTGGCCTTCACTTCAGTTAACTACAAATTTTCTGTTTTAGGTGAAACAGAAGAAGAGAATAAATCCATTTGTTAGCCTAAGGGTACTTCCACATGGGTAAAACAAAATCTCAGGAAGTATTAGGTCTTTCCAATTCTTTTTTATCTGAATAGTCATAGGTTCATATCCACTTTCTTTCGAAACACTGTGTGTTCCCTCCCTCCCTCTGATTGTGTGTCACATCCAGTTTCATGCAATATTTCCAAAATTAATTTTAACCAGAAAGCCAGCATGTTGTAGTGGTTTGACTGTTACACTATGACTCCTGGAGACCAAGGTTTGATTCCCCATGTGGTCATGGAAACCCACTGGGTGACCTTGGTTATACACACTCAGCCCAATAAGACCCTGTGCCTTAAAGTTGCCATGAGCTGGAAATGACTTGAAGGCACACAACAACAACAATTTACAATTAGCCTTTTCTACTATTATTCAGGAGTTATACAGTTTAAAACTGTCTGGGGTGGGGTTTAATCCTATGTGGTGCTGTTTTTAAGGTCTGTATGTGTCTTTTTGATTATTTTTAATGTTTTAATGTTTAATATTTTAACTTTATAAATGATCTAATCACTTTTGAAATAACTCTCACATATTTAATGACTTTGTATAGTTTAAACCTGTATTCTTTTTAAATATGTTGTTAGCCTTCTTTGATTCCATCATTGGGAGGAAGACAGGATATAAATGGAATAAATAAGTAGTCAAAGTACTAAAATTCTTTAGCAGTATTACACCAGTTAAGAATGAATAACTTTTTGTTTCAGTGATAACATTCTTCTTTCCCTCACTTGATCTCTACTGAATCTGCTTCATGGAAATGGTAGCTGTGTCTACTTGGCAGTGGCCATCTTTACTGAGAGTATAAACATGTTGGCAAGTACAGATAGATTTCATTTCAGAAAATACTGTGTTACTTTAAACTGACCTGGGGAGTGAGAATGAAGGAAATGCTTCAGAAAGAGGAAAACATATGTGGATCTCCAAAATAAATTTCAGACTTTTAGACTTTTCTTCACCATCTGCAGGTGCGCTTATTTGCCATACGTTTTTAATTACTTTTAATTCTATTGGTAGTTTAATTATAATTTTTACATGATGTGTATCCGTATCTATTTTAACTTTTGCAAGCTGCCTTAAATTCCAGGGATAAGGAAAGGTACAGATATAAGGTTTATACCTTATGGTTATAACGTGTATCTTCATCTTTTAACTTTTGCAAGCTACTTTACAAATGCCAGGGGTAGGGAAAAGGTATAGATATAAAACCAAAGCAACGACAATAGCAACAGAAACAAGATCTAGATTTATAGTTAATACATGATTGGGAAACTGAGTCAGCTTTCAGACTATGATTTGATAATAAGATTTGTTCTGAAGGTGTTTGACACAGTTTCCTGGTTAATCGGGACACCTTAGTTTGTTTGGCATGTTATGAATGGGCTGTGTCCATCACTATATCTTGGCTTACTTTAGATAAAATATGATTGTTCAAATATAGTCAGTGAACCAGATAATGCTAGTGTCAGAGACAAATAGTGTTCAAAGACAAATACAGCAGTATAGGAACTTAGAACTTTCACATTTCCCACTGGTACGAATCTTTATGTGATGCAGAAAGTAAAAAAAAAAAAATCTAGTTTTGCCGATCAATACGATCAACGCCAGGAAATGTACAAGGACATAGGAGTCTTTCACACGGCATCTGCCATGCAAAAGAGGGCCTGGAGCCTCGTGTGATTGCGAGGAGTGATCTGCATGATGCCCTCACAATCGCGCAAGGCTCCAGGGGCTGGCAGGCAACGATTGCGCACCTTTGCATTTTTGGCTTTTAACAATCGTGCATTGCTTCCGGGCCCCGCATGCACTTACCTGGCGTGCGGAGCCTCAGGTGCCAGGCCAGTCGCGCTTCCTGTCTCAGTGCAGCCTGGGAAGGTCCCAGGCTGCGTTGTGAAAGGAAGAGGCGGGGCTCTCGCGCCAGCAGGAAGCTTGTGCGGGGCTGGAGAAGCAGGGAAGTGAGAGCCTATCACAAGAGGCTGCTCACGTGATCACCGCACAGCAGCGCCGAGAAAAGGTAGGATGCGGAAAGGGCGACAGACATAGCATTTATTTTTGCAAAATAGATATTCAGGATACTGATGCACTGACATTAAATACATACTTGAAAAGCTCATTCCTCATTATAGCACGGTTTGTTTGAGGATCAATTGCGTAGATCATAAGATCAGATTTCAAATAATCTTCTTCTGAATAGCCATCTCCATATCTGCGAGCACCAATGGATTCTACCACAACTTTTGCACCAGGAATCTGATCTTGAACATAGCGTTCCAAAATCCTGATAACAAAATACAGTGAAAACATATTTTGTGATTTATTCGCATGTATTTAATTATCGAAAAGCTTAAATCTCATGGCAATCTAAAGATACACAGGCCTTAAAACCGTGCAGATAAAATCCAGCTTCTTCAAACTTATATTTCCCCAGGAAAAGTTTAACAATAACAGTTCTTAAATACTGTGCACTGAACTCTACTTCTTTGTATTTATGATAGCATTTGAGTTTTAAATGACTTTGGGGAAATTCCAGTGTATTTTACAAATAAAACTGTTAGCATTATATAGTGAGTTTCACCTCTTCATAGAAAAATAATAAATTCTTGCATACAAAATATGCCTGCCTCCGGAGTTGCCGTGGAATATTTCACAGGTACATATAGCGTGGCACAATAGAGCAGGTAGCTGTACATCTGTCAGATCTATGGACACAGAGTAAACTTCACAATAGTGGGCAAACATAGAGTGCTGAGCTGACAATTTTACCATGGGACAATAAACAAACAAACAAAAAAAGCCTGCAGTTAAGCCAGAAACATTATATACAAATGGACAAACCACCCAAAGCTTGCCTAAGTGATGTAGCTGAAAGAATACACAACATAGAGACATACAAACACAGCTCACAAATGTTGGACCCAACTAATGAAATCTACTAAAGGAAAGAGGCATACACAGGCAATGCCTCTCTGGGTTAGCATCTATATTCTCAGGACTCTTAAAAGATATTCAGTGTGAATATTTCTCCATGATCAGTTTCTGTTAACCTCTTTTTTCCCCCCTGAACATACAGAATGATGTATTTTCATTTTCTTTAAACCACTAAATGTCTTCATAATCATTCTGTTATCTCACCATTTTTTGGTTTCACCATGCATGTTACTCCATAATTCCCCTATATAATTACGTAAAATGAAAGAAATGTAAAACTATATTCATACATACACACACACATAATTACAGTTTTATAGTCTTGGTGACAAATTTTAATTCTTAGTGCTTTACTGGTTTATAGTGGTTCAAATGGTTTTTAATGGTTCAAATATCTCTTGTTTGGAACTGGAACATCAAGAAACATGCAGCAGCTAACTTCGAGATTTCATTCTTTTCCAAAAGACTTCATTCTTTTCCAAAGCAACAGAACAAAAACACTCCTCTTTGTTTGTCCTTCTTCTGTTCTCTGAGAGGTGTATGATATAGTACTGAATTAACTTATTTCTGAATTGCTAATATTTGAATTTGTTTTGCTTTGACCTGTGATTTCCTGTGTTTTTCTCCATGATCAATAATGTTAGGTCAAGTTGACGGTAGTAGGAAAAGAGGAAGATTGATGAATTAACTCAATAAAGAAAGCCATGGCTCCGAGTTTCCAGATTTAAGCACGGCTGTAAATAACAGGCATTGGAATCCTGCGTGACCTTTCACTCAGTGTAAGTTTGTGAACACTTAAGTAAGTAGCAGAGGTGTTAAGAAACTCAGTTACTGAATTGTGAATATGAATAATGGGGCATTGAAAAGAGTGCCCAATGTGCATCAGGGTGCATCATGGGCATGATGTGCATTGGGGACCATAGTATATCAGTCCCAGTTCACTTAACTCTCATGTGCATCAGTCCCTTTGCCAGCTCTGTTACATAGTTATAGCCTTCTATTAGGTATGGATATTGCACATCTTTGCAATTCTATTTCTCAGAGCCCAAGTCCAATTACAAGCATGCAGTGCCCCAGCCAGGATCTTTCGGAATTCTCTTGTTCATTGGGTGTACATAAAGTCAAGTTGACTTGATGGTATATAACAATGACAATACATCATTTTAAATATGTTTTATAGGCATTGTACACATCTAATTTCTGCTTTGTATAAGAAGACTTGCAATGCAGTTCCTTACAACCTATACTGTATGTTTCACTTCCAGATCACTTATTTCGGCTGCATACTTTGCTTTTGTTTGATGTCTTGTTTTATTAAGCTGAATTATAAGATTTTCTTACTAAACTGAGTACAAATATTTGTAAACAATCCTCTTACATAAAATTTACAGGTTCCCAAATTGATGAGAAAGGATTTGTAATTTTGTCATACGTCTCCTTACCAATTCTATCCCACATTATTCAGTGTCCAAATGTTGTTCACTTGGAACAAAATGGAACAAAAAATGGTCATCATAGATAGCACTGCTCATCTACGAGGTTTAACTATAATTAAGGGAACATAATGATGTGGGAACATAATGATGTGAGAACAGGTATTTTCAAATTTGATAAACAGTTGTAATATTTAACATTTTGGTGATATATCCTCCACAGATGATTAATCTGGAACTATTTAAACACAGAGTTAAATAAATATTTCAAAGTTTGTTGCTCCCTCTTTCTTTTTCCCATTCTATTTGTAATGGCATTAAATAACATTTGGGTTACCATTAGGGGCATGCACTGAACAAACTGCAACCATTTCTCCAACTATGACAGGCCCCTATTCTTCCTCAGATTGGCATGACAGTTCCAACCCAATAATGTGCCCTGTAATATCACTTTGCCCTGATTCCACACTTTTATCACAACCTTTGTGTATCAGGGCTAGAGTTTTTATATGTTCCTCAGAGCCAAACTATTTATTTAAGGTAGTGTGTTCTATTTATTACAACTGAGTTATCATTATTAGTTTCCATTAGATCCACTTTGAAAATCAATCCCTGCTATAGATACTAATTCCCTGTCTTTTCCTCAGCTGCTTAATCACACCCAAGCCACCCTCTCCCTGGCTAGTTCTCACTGAAGGCTTAAGACACACAGAAATTTTGCCTTATGTAGAACTCCTCTCATCCACAAGCCCCTTCCACTCAACCACTTTTTTCTTGAGATGCTATTCTTGTTGCCTAGCAACCTGCCATCAAATTACACGGGCATTCCAAAGAGCAAATCCCCAAATCAACTTTGTCACACCAAGTAACAGCCCTTTTTCCAATACAAAACTGCCCAGTACATCAGTTTTCTGCTTTTATCCTAAGTTAGATGAGTAGAATATGGGAGACAGGACCTTCTCTGTTGTGGTGCCCAGGCTGTGGAACTCCTTGTCAAGTTCTTCAATCTCTTTCTCTCTCCCTCCTTCCCTCTCCCCCTTCCCCCTCGTCTGGAGACTGTGTATGTGCATTTCCCTCCCCTGTAACTGTCCTACCATATATTATTGTTTTCTATACGACTGATGCAACATATGCACTTTTCCTCCTGCTTTTTAACAATATCTTGTTTTAGTTCCCTTGGAACTGTTGTCAGCTCCTACTTTTGTTGTAATTAGGAAAACATGAGGAAGTCTTTTTTTTCTTTAAAAAAAAGTTGGCCTCTCAAATTGTTTCATTTTGTGTTTATTGCCTAAACTTTGGTTAGCTTTTAGTATCCTTAACCACCAGTTTTCACAGCATCATAGAATCATAGAGTTGGAAAAGACCACAATGGCCATCGAGTCAAACTGCCCGCCATGTAGGAACACACATTCATAGCATCCCCAGCAAATGGCCATCCAGCCTCTGTTTAAAAACCCCCAAACAAGGTGACTCCACCACACTTTGAGGCAGCATATTCCACTGTCAAATGGCTTTCATTGTCAGGAAGTTCTTCCTAATCTTTTCCTGTAGTTTGAATCCATTGCTCCATGTCCTGGTCTCTGGAGCAGCAGAAAACAAGCTTGTTCCATCTTCAATATGGCATCCTTTCAAATATTTAAACAATAGCTACCATCTCACCTCTAAACCATCTTTTCTCCAGGCTAAAAATACCCAGCTCCCTAAGCCACTCCTCATAGGGCATGGTTTCCAGACCCTTCACCATTTGGGTCACCCTCCTCTTCCAGCTTATCAATATCCTTCTTGAATTGTTGTGCCAAGAACTGGATATGTTAGTCTCCTGTGTTTGGGAACTGACTTCCTGCTCAGAGATATCATTTGTGTGTTCCTCTTTCAGGACAGCCTCTCTGTTCTATCTAAGAAAACCTTGTGCTCCCTAATATGTTGAAGAGTAGATACACAGGCTTCAAATTGCTGGACCTTCTCTTCCAAGAGTGCCACCAACCTGCACTTGCTGCAGGTATGTCACCCACTTTCTCTGGCAAGAACACAACCATACAACAGCTATTGCAGATGACTGCAAGCAATTCCCTTGTATTCCATATTCAGTAGTCTTAAGTAGGCACTGAAATAGAAATCAGGGCCTCCTAAAACTTTCCTGCTAATCAACCATACCCAATGCTGTTTGGCTTGGACTGTTAACAGAGCTCCTGCTCAACTCTTCTGATATAACTGCACGACTGAGACAGTCAATGATATCCTCCCAAACACAACTCAGCTTCTGCTCTCTCCTCTGGGACTGAGCTTGAAAGACAGAGGCAGCAGTTATATAGAACTAGTGACTGCTAGCTCCATCCCCAAGCATGTCACTGACTCAGCAGAAGCCCCGCCCCCTTGACCCACGTGCTCAGGGAAAGCACATGGCCAGAAACAAACACACCCACACAAGCTTTTAAAACCACACAGTCAAATAGTCAAGGATGTCCTCCCAAACACAGCTTGCCTTCTGCTCTCTTCTGTTTTCTCCTTAGTAGAAAGGTTGAGTACAAATATAATAAATGGAGTAGTGTGATTCTTTGTTCTTCATCTATGCAAATAGTGGTTGCCAGAAGAGAAATACAGGGACCTCCGTTTATTGAGTTAATTCTGCTTCATCGTAGGGCTAGGTGTGGATGTGAATGCGGATGTAAAAAATTTGCCACAGGGACACCTATCTCCACATTAACAGTACAGATCAAATCTGACTCATCCGACAACAAAGCCATCACTATTTGGAAAACTGAAAGCCCAGTGGAAGTATTAATGTTTCATTATACTGAAAGATTTTTTTTCTAGCACTGAAAACTGAAATTTACAGAGAGATTATTATAATAGACCCAACAAAGCCCTAACATCGTATTTTGAGATTTGCTTCAAGATCTTCACAATGCTGGAATCCCAGTGGAGGGTCAGAGGCTGAGCAGACATATGTTGGGTGAGGATTTGAAGATAATAATTCTTCATTTAAAAATAGTGTAAAGCCCCAATAAATGTCACAGTGTATAGGGACACAGCTAAATGTAAAACTCATAGATAGCTGTAAAGTCTAATTTTAACTCCCAGATGTTAAAACTGTGGAAATACTAGGGACATAAAGCATACTCACAATTCATCGTGTCCTCAGCAAGAAAGAGTGTCTCAACTCATTCAGACACTCCATCAAGAAAATAATAAATTACTATAAGGTTTTTCCCCCTATTTTGAGCTCTCCTACAAAAAAATCATTCGCACAAAAACTCTTATGCAAAAGAGACTGTTTTGTGCCAAAAATATTGTTTTATGCAAAACTAAGTCTTTTTGCCTTATTTTTTTTTTTTGCAAAAAGCTCCAAAATGAAAAAAAAAATACGAAAAACATGCAAAATCTCTCTTAAACATGCCTAATGGAGAGAATATTTTCAAGTTATTTGCTCTTGCATACAAGAGTGAAGTAAGTGATGATTTATATCCCCAATACATTTTAAATTTCACCCAAAAAATGCCTTCAGAAATACTATTGGGGAGAGAAAAAATGGGGGCAGTCCATGGGCCTTCCAACAGTACACTGTTTTAGCACTATTATTTCACTTTCGACATCCTGTGGAATTCTGGAGTTTGTAGCTTACTGAGGCCAAAGAGCTCTGTGGCTGGGAACTCTAAACGCCCCTCCCTAAGCTGCAAATCTCAAGATTCCATAGGATGTTGAAAGTGGAATAATAGCACTGTCACAGTGTGGTGCAGAAAGGCTGCACGACTCAGAAAAGAATATTTTGCAAATGTCCAAGTATAAATTTCTGTAGTGAACTATTTTTTCCAGGGAGCATAGGGATGCTGAGTCTCCAAGAGGCCAAAACAGGGGACCACATGCACAATCATATTACCACCACAAATTTGGAACCAAATGAGGTGGCAGAACCACTTGGGCCCCTTTTGCATGGCATTTCCGATGCGAAAGGGCCCCTTGAGCATCGCCCAAATGTGAGGAGCGGTCCACACAACGCACTCACATTTGCGCGACGTTCCAGGGCCTGACATGGACCGGGCATACATTTTTTCATTTTCAGCTTAAAGCTGAAAATGCTGCATAGTCGCGCATCGCTCCGGGGCCCTGCGTGCACTTACCTTGCGTGCGAAGCCTCAGGAGCCGGGCCAGTCACACTTCCTATCTCAGTGCAGCCTGGGAAGGTCCCAGGTTGCACTGTGAAAGGAAGAGGTGCGGCTCTTGCGTGAGCAGGAAGCTCATGTGGAGTCGAAGAAGAGCCTCTCTCTGGAGGCTGCTCATGCAAGCACCGCACCCCAGTGCCGAAAATGGGTGAGTTGGTCTTCTATCATACCCTTTTACAAACTAGGAAGAAAACTAGAAAGAAAGTCTGCTCATGGCAGGTGTGATTTTTCTCTCGTGGAGATAATATGCCAAGGTCACAATGTATATGAAAAGAAAATTTAGGTTGTGCAGCTTTTAGGATACAAGGGTACAGATGGAAAGAATATTCAAAAATATTTGAAAAAAATGGTTGAAAAACTTTTCTTTTGAGTGTTGGGAAACTATGAAGAGAAGACACCCTAACTGAGAAGTATCTTCACAGCTATTACCAGGGGTTATTAGCAGCAAAATTCACACAAAGATTTTTGCACAGAAAACATTTCCTCTGCAGGAAACAGCATTTCCTCTGCAGACATATATTTTCTATGAAGGAAATATTGGGGGTTTTTTGGGCAAAAATATTCATGTGTGAATTGTGTGCAGAATAAGCACCCAACTACAGGATTTTCTACACAGAAAATAATATTTTAAAATAATAATGTCTAGGTCTGTGAATATTCTTTGAAAACTGCACAGTTCTTAAAAACTTTCCTGTAGCAGGAACAGAATTCCTAAAATGTTCCTTTCAACAACAAAATTAGTAAAGAATTACATCCCTACCCAAGGCATTTTAGCTGGATGAGGAATTGTGCATTCAATTTGCCATCTTTCTCTCTGGGTAAGTGAATGCACATCATATTGAAAAACACTACTGATTAGTTGTTCAAGATGCAACACAGAATTTAGGTCTTTCATCCCTGTTGTCCTCTCTGCACTGAACAGCTGTTCAGCCTCTATTCAGAGCTTCTAATCAGGATTGTGCAAGTGCTGCACTCACTGATGGAAATATGTATATCAATGTGGGGGTACTGCCTAGACAATGTTTGATATAATCAGCTTTGTATACAATTAAATTGTATTTATTAGCCATTTGATTATGCACAAATTTACCCATCTCTTCCTTCAAGTTTGCACTTTGCCTTTGAGGGATCGTGTAGTTCCTGAGCACGCAAAGCACAGTACTTTGCATTACTGAAACTGCACCTTTATTGCTCTTGAGTTTGCTGCCTGGAATGTTAAACAAGTGCCTCCAATTAATGGGCTCTCCTGTGAAATAATTAGTGATAACTAGCACAGTTTTCTCCTCATATGACTGCTCCGTTTTATGGATCATTTATTATCATATATTCTGGGTTTTTTTTAAATTGCTTTGTAGAAGGAATAGTCTCCTAAAATTGTTTTGTTTTAAGTTTTGGTCCATTTTTTGGTGGAAGAGAATCTGTTAGTCAAGTTAACTTGTCCATTTGAAACATATACAATATTTTTAAGATCCAGTCAACAATAGTTGGATTGGTAATGTTACTATTAGTATGCTGCTCTATCATTCAATTTTTCTTCAGTTTTCCACATTGCTTTGCAAAAATCTTAGTTGAAAGTGGTTTGTAAATTAAATAAACAAATAAACGTATAGCAACCCACCATTCAGAAGTACCCATTCAGTTATTTTTAAAAAAGGGTGATAGCAATATGGATAAATATAAATTAGTGTATCAAGGTTGCTGAACTGCAACTCCCATCTGCTTTAGCCAGCACACTCAATAAAGAGGAGTGCTCAGAGTTTTACTTCAGCAGCATCTGGAGGGCTGTACTAGGTTTGGCCAAAACATGTTTCCTGAGTGTTAGGAAACCCTGACTGAGAAAATTCTAGATGGGCAAGAGTCTTCATAGTTCTTGACTTGCATGGCATTTAAAAAAAAAATAAGCATGCAAGGTCTTTCTTTTTGTAAACTTCCAGTGCCCACAACAGCATCTTTTGCACAGAAGATATTATTTGTGTGCAGAGAATGCTGTTTTCTGTGCAGAAAACCTCTTTTCTGCACATGATGTGCAGTTTTCTGCGTGCACACATGCACGCATGCACAAAATGAGCATTTTTTCTGTGCAGAAAAAAAAAATCCTGAACTGCAAATAGTCTTTGAAAACTGTATAGTTGTTGATAACTTTATAGCAGCAAGGAGAAAAATGTAAAATTTACAAAAATTTATATCTCTAGGCTATATTGCTCACTCTTCTTTTAAAGTTATAAACTTGGCTCCTCCTATATTTCAGTACTTACCTAGTCAACTTTGGGCATGTTCTCAAGGGAAATAGTAAGGAGCAATTATAATAATATCTTTTGAAACGTTACGTGGCAAAAAAAATGGATTGTGAAGAAGAGGTAGTTTCATTTCAATAGTGGATCTCTCGTGAGTGTGTACTTATGAGACATACTAGCAAAACAAATGCCAAAAAGAGATTCAGAAATTTGGCCACACTGCGTAAAGCTACTCATCCTTTTCAAAAAAAAAGGGCAAGTCATCATAGATGTTTTTGTAGTAAGTACTCTGAACAGTACCTCTCTCAGAGGTGTTAAACTCAATTAATTTACCTTTTATGCTGTCTAATTTATTGTTGCTTTGCTGAAGTATGACTAAAATAGTTTTTGGCATAGAAATAAATAATAAAGCCCTAAACCTTCTCAGTCAGCATTAGCAGCTTTAATTGGTTTTATCAGTGTATTAATCAACAAAGATTTCACTTCATTAATCACTGAGGATCAGTTTCAGTATGTGGGAGCTGTTAAGTGAAGAGCACATTCCTTTCATTTTTGCAAGGCTCTTTTGGCTTGGAAGCTCTATTGTTAGAATGAATGGGGCAGAGCAAGGCTCTGAAGATGGCTTCTAATACTGAATTGTACTAATTTCTTATCTAAATGGTAATTAATCTTATACTACCATCAGTGTCTCAAAATGACAACCACAGTATGTATGTATGTATGTATGTGTGTGTGTGTGTGCGCGTGTGTGTGTTTAAATGTAATTAATTGTTTGAAAGATTTGGCAAACTCAGCAAGATCTCCTAAATGTTGAATCTCCTGATGCAGTTGCTTATAAATTCCTGTAATTAATTCAGATCACATGAGGGCCCAAGAATTATTCTGAGGAGTTCAATACAAACTTGCAATATGCCCTCCTTTCTACATCAGCACTATAGTTCCTCTTGCCATACGTACAATCTCACAAACCATGAAAAATATTTGTTTTAATTCCAAGTTAGGACTGTACATTCAGAAATACTGGCTACTTTTCTTTAAAGAGTGCCAACCTTTCCTACTTTGATAGTAACACCCAGCCAGAAAGTCAAACAAGTTGCTACTTTAATAACAACACCAGCATGAAAGATATTTTCATGGTAAAGTCTTGATTTTTCCCCCCAATTCTAATGGATCAATGTGGCCAGAACCTTATGCCAATTAACTTTAAAGCTTCAGGCTTTTTTATTGCAAAAAACATGAATTTGCCCTCCTAACTGAATTTGTTCCGTAACTTCGCATTCAGTATACAAGACAGCTAGATGGCTTAACCATTCTTGTCCCACTGTCCAATGGCTGCATTTTTGATGCATGAAGCTAATTTGCTGAAACGACTTTCAGCTTCTGCCACAGTCACTGGCTTTGTGCAAGACACTGGATGCTCTGCTGGCAGAAAGGCAGAATATTTATGTATAAAATAAGTAATCTATAAATCTTTATGGCTATGCCCATTTCATTGAAAATTAGTGGTAGCTGCTTCATGAAAATTTCTACGTTCAACTTTCTCTATTTGGGAAATTGCTTAAGGGTGCAGCAACTGGGTAACTTTATGTGTTTTGAAAGAAATAAATTGTTTGGACCCATTTCAGTCTAATTTCAGAACAGGCTATACTATTGAAACAACCTTAGCTGCCCTGACTAACAACCTACTCTGGATAAAAAGACAGGGGAGTACTATCCTGTTCATCTCCCTGGATTTCTCAGTGGCTGTCAGTACCAGATCATGGTATTCTACTTGATCATCTATGTCCGATGGAATTAGAGACAATTTATTAATATCTCTATAGAGCAAGTTGCCCTATAGGGTATCTACAGGGCAAGTTGCAGAGAATGGCATTGAGGACTCCTATTCAACCTCATGGTCAATAAGCTGTGTGGGAATAAAGGGTTCTATCCTATCTCTTGTGTTGTTCAATATCTATAACACAAATTCTATAGAAAGTGACTAGGTGAGGACATTAGGAGCTTAGGGGTTGGGTGCCATCTGTACACTGATATCACACAGCTCTACTTCATCTTAACAGTAGGTTTGGCTGGGACTGTGCAGATGCTGGACCAGTGCCTGGATACTCTAATGGCTGGATGAGAGTCTCCTTGAAGCTGAATCCTGATATCTGTCTTAGATGATGTAGAAATGGATTAACCACAGTAGCTGTTCACGGATACTTTCTGATTAGAACACTGCAGCACACTCTATGTGGTGCTGCCCTTGACAATGACTCAGAAGATGCCACCAGTGTAAGATCAGAAGTTTTTGTTCAGATGGCTGACCAGAATGTCATCCAGTAAAGTGCACCTCCACTCCAATGTGAGGGTGCTGGAGAACACTGTGCAAAAGCTAAATAAAGTCAAGAGAACTTCCTAATTGAGCTAGGGTTTACCTGGAGACCTTTTATACACTCTTTGTAAACACTTTCCTCAGCTTAAATGACTATAGACAAAGCTGGGCTGGGCTGCTGTGAATCGCATAATAGGAATTTGTCTGGTGATTTCCTAGAGGTCCTATGTGACAAGAAAAGGATTAACTCAGAATTGTCCAAATGAACCCAAATGGATGTAGAAGTGATTGATTTGGTCTCTTTTGAGTTCTCCTTTTCCCCTTAGCCATTCTTCCTTATCCTGTTATTGGTATTTTAGAAAAATATGCAATATGTACACCTTTAACCAGAAATAACTTCCAATGTTTTGTCATTTTTTTAAAACTCTAACATCTGTTTACACAGTAAGAGCTCACTCCTTACCCTATCAGTTGATCCTTGTTCTGTTCCACAAGGGTAGGGGGAACATTTGAGACGATAACTTGCATATCCAATTGGTTGACCACAGAGACCTGAAAAAGATAAGCAAAATGCAGTTGAGGTTCTAAACCTTACATTCTTATCTCACAATAAGAAACAAATAAATTTCTTGTGAGTTTATCCACCATCCCCTCCTTGTAACTGCTGTTGATTGGAGCAGACACAGCTAGGTCATAGTTCAACAGCTCTTGAGTTCTTGCATCGAAATTGACGAAACTTTAAAATGTATAAATTTGGCTTGAATACACCCCAATTTTGAGAAGTCATAATTTCATAATGAATACATTTATCTGCAAATAAATTGTTCAGATTATTTTTGTTAGTTTAACCAAGTACACAGTGAAAGCAATTGTCACTGTGTACACAGTTCAGTCCATGAAACTGATTGTCAAAGCCACCTTATTGTTTTTGAGATGAAAGTAGTCATTTTTCCCCTCAAACTCTTTTTTTTCAAAATAGCAAAGGCAACCTGTAATAGCAAGCTTGACAGTCTGAAAAATCTCTCCTTGTATTTTGTGTGTCCAAAGCAATCACAGTGAGAGTTCATACATATGTTCATTGAAAGAGTAATCAAAAGATGTGTTTTCTTCTTCTCAAAGACAATATAGCAAAAATAGGATGAGGTAGGGAATGAGCTTGAATGAATTTGGAAATGTATATGGGAATGAGACAGCAAAAAGAGGAAATTCTTGATTTCCTCTGTTACACTGGGAATTGTTTTTTTCACCTGGCATGCATATGAAAGAGAACCATTCAAGTTGCTAAGTGAAGAAAGAAATTGAGAGAATGACCTCCTCTACATTTGAGAAAATACAATTCAGAGCTGTGTTCAGGTTATGAAAAGAGAAGTTACTTCAGATTCCACACTGTCACGGTCTTGATAAAATCATAATTTTCTGTTAAATGTTTCCAGAATCCATAAGTCAATTATTACAAATATTATGTCCTTTTGTGCTTTTTTGGGAAGATTCTTCTAACCTTAAAAAAAAAGAACCCCTAGGGAAAGTAAATACATTTATTCCTTCTCCCTAACACGCTTAGATGTTTTTTTTCTTTCAGAAAAGGATGAAAAGTTGGGATAACAAATTAAATTTGAGATATCCAAGAATTTTGACACTTTTTATAATATTCTTTGGAAGATTGGCATACACAGTTTTGAAGTTTAAGTCAACTAAAAATAATTAATTCTATTAGATGGAGACCAAATGTGATACAATGGCTAGAATGATGGACTTAGGGGTCTGAATTCAAAAGTGACCTCCTTACACGTCTATGCACATATTTAGACTTTTCTGGTTTCCTTTCCTACTGAGGTCCCCTAAAACTCAATTTTCAGAAATTATAGGATCACCTATAATAACCTATAATTCAATGTAATGTGTGTAGGGATAGTCTACATCTGAAAGGGAATGCAGAAACTTCTACATAACAAATCTAACTATCAGTCCACCTAACAGTCTAGACAAAGACCTGATACCATCTATATTCATTGGAAGCAATCTGTCATGTGTTCAGGTTGGATAGGGATAGGGATAGAAGGTGGGATCGGACTCCAGACATTGCTGAACTGCAGTTCCCAGCAACCCTGCACAATATAGTTAATGGTGATGAATGCTATGAGTTGCAGTTCAGCAACATCTAGAGGGCCGCAGGATTCTCATCCTGCTATATGCGGTATATGTGTGGGATAAAATGTTATAAATAACAAATGAATGTATTGAATTATTGCATGCAGGTTTGTGTAAAGAATCGGTATATCAACAAAATTAGAAAAAAAACTTCAGGGTTAACTCACTAACTGAAACTCTGTAGAACTGAAGGGTTTCTTGTATTTTCATTATCAGTACTCTACATCTTTAAAATACAAGGGCTCTTATTATTATTTAAAATATAAGGCCATCCTTCATCCTTTTATTTGAAAGCTGACATATTTCAGAAGGTATAAATAAGGTATTTGCTTGACTAAACATACTTAAAACAAATCTTCCTGATCAATAGCTAGACATCTTTCCTTTCCTAAAACAGTTGGAGTTGCAAAGGAAGTAATGGTGATGGTTCAGGTAAATACAAATAGTACATCATTTCCTCAGCTAGGGGGAGAATCTTAAAGTAATGTATCTCAATCTAAACTACTATTTTCTTTTGCTCATAAATACTATCTAGAAAAGAAAATAACAAAAGGTTTGTTTTATTCAAATAGGAAAAACTGATTACGCCAATGCTATACATTGTTATTTTCTTAATAGCTTGCTGCTTGTTATGCTCCACTCCTGACTCTTGAGTAATATGAAGTAGTATGGGCATGATTAAGTCAAAGGTAAGCTCTTGTAAGCTGGTCACTGCAGCCCAACAGAAGCACAACGACCATATTGCAAAATAGTCACTCTTATGCTCTGTCTGGGATTTCTGTGTGTCCTCTAGCATCCTGCGGGCAATGCTGATTTCAAGTGTGAATGTTGAAGGGGAATGTGACACTACATGCATTGTCCTCTAGATTCAGGGAAAGAGACTCAGCCAGGTTTCAGGGCAACTGACCTTTCCATTTATGCCACGGAACATGGGAAAGGAAGGAGAGCTCTCTATTCAGTTTACCCCAAAACTGAACTCAGTTCTCAGAAATTCACAAATGTAGGGGAGGCAAACTTGGTGTGAAACTAGGTGTCCCATGTAGAGTTGGTGCCTGCCAGGGGATTAGCCCATTGCAACTTGATAAACATATTTTGGAACCTGTGAGTGTGACCTGTCAGCCATGGCTGGATTGCCAGCTTGTAGTGACTGATAAGCTTCTCATTTTTGCAATGACAACAGAAGCTACTGGTAAGTCACTGTACCTAGCTAGGGGCACTGTGTTTGCTTGGATCAGAAGGATCCACTTCTGATCCAGTGGATCTGAAGATCCACTTAATGCAGTCCAAAACACATAAGACTTCAAGAAATAAGCAGTGAGCAGAGAAGAAGTTGTCTTTAAAAAGTGGCTCCTGTATCAAGAATACATACTTAAATGCATATCACTGTACTTACAAGTACATCTGATTTGTTACTCAGTCCTTTTCCATAGTTATCAGTAGCAATGACCTGGAACTTGAAATAAGATCGTCGCATATTTTTGAAGAGCATTGCAGTTTTGATTAGCCCTGTGTATGGTTCAATGACAAAGCCTTCCTTGCCATCCTTGATTGGGGGAATGATGAGTCTGTACTGCATAGCACTGTAGTTCCCGGTGTCTTTATCATTAGCCTAAGTAAAAATAAAGAGATAAAACAGGAAAGCTGCTAAGATAAACATGTTACTAAGAAACACACACTGATCTTTTTAATCAATTTAGTAGCGCTAGTGTCCAGAACATTATAACAATAAATGCAACTTTCCACTATATAGGAAACATCTGATAGTAATTTTTTCAGTAGTGTCATGACTTCCAATGCAAAAAAAGATGATCAAAAAAAGCATCAAGTGGAAAATTGCAAACTGTATGGTAGAAATTTAATTTAGAAATGTTCTCTAGAGCACATAGCTTAAAATTGTGGGGCAACTTTCCCTAGTATCTACAAACTTATGTAATTATTCAGGCAAAAGTATGAATTTTTGAGTCCCACTGATTTTAATAGAAGAGGTGAACATTTGCTTAAGTTCTTCCCTTTTAAATTAATACAGTATAAATGTGTTAACCTTGGCTAAATTATGACTTTCATTAGCATGGATCTTCTGCATCTTTCTAGAAATGCTTTAATAAATTACTGTGTAAACAGGGTTGTCATCACATGCTATTTTACAAGCTCTATGATATGTCCATTTTAGCAAGTTAGAAAGCTGATATGAAAAAGTACTGTCCATTCAAGTAGAAGGTATTTGGAAAGCATAGACTGCCATCAAGAATACTTAAGGAGTCAAACTACTAATTCTTATGTGAACTGTCCAGATCTTCACTTCCTGGACCAACTTGCAAATGGGAATGCAATTAACCTCTGGATTTTGAACTCCTCCAAACTTTGGAATGCAGTTCTTGACTCAACAAGGTACCAAATGAACATAAAATGTTCACTTTAGGAGAAAATATGCTTAGACATACATCTTCTGAGAGAAAATATGTTTAGAAATGTGTACTTTATAGGAAAATTAAAAATGCATATTAAATTCCTTAATTTAATATCAAATTTCAGACATTTTACAGATTAGTGTGGTAGGAGGAAAATAGGAACTTATAAATAACCACATGCAAAAGTGACATGAAATAGCTTGAGGCATCCATCTTTAGCTGTCAGTTGATTAAGCTATCATGATTTCAACACTAACAGGTATACTTTGCATTCCACCATGTTTTCTGATTTATCATCTATTCAAAGATCTTTAAGTTATATGTGTATCTGTGTGCATGCACACATGCACATGTATATGTTTGTGTATCACATTCAACTCTTTTAGGACCACCAGGGAAAATCTGTGCTCTGCCCATGACAGAACACATACAAATCCCTTTTAACACAAACCATGAATGTTTGTTATCCCTGTAATTTGTTCTGAAGGCAAAGATTTTTGTCACTTGATTAGTGGAAGATATATGATGCCTCAAGGGTTGTGATGTGGCTGTCAGAAAAAAGAAAGCTCTATAGTTCCTCTTAATTGCAATATATCTTTCCTTTTGTTTATCTGGGAACTATAAATATGCAGTTCTCGCAATGCTGTTATGAACAAAGTAATATAATGCCCTCTGTGCAACAATCAAATTCAATCCTTTGATAATTAGATTAATGTTACATTTGTGGGTGCACATTTATACTCAGGTTAAGGCAGGTCTAAATAGTGGGCCCCAAATTTAGGATGGACATATTAACATTTGTTAAAATGTAAGTCACACTTCATCAGAATGCTTGTATTCATGTGAAAGGAAATCCATGACAACACATCTTGCTGGTCCCAGTGATTGCTGGTCCCAGTGATTCCCTATGGAACTCATGAGTCCAGAAACACCATCACAGTGTAAACTGAGACCAGACAAATTCACAATGTGATTTGTTTAAGATGAGAAAGAACCGTTTCTGATCTTTTCCTTAAAATTGCTAAAGAGAGGGTAAAGGGTGTACATGAACCTAGTTATGCTCAGCCCAGTTAAGTAACTGGAAAATACGGTCTCCTGTTATGCCTTAACCAGGATTTAGAGGAGAGAGAGAAGACACTCTGTATCTGACTGTGAATGGTACCCTAAGCTTGCAGTCCTCTGTCCATTTACATGTATTTAGACTTAATAAAGTTCCTAGACTTAAACACATTAAAATAGTCAGTGATTGGCATCAAAATGTTACAGTCTTTGTGGAAAACTTTGCATGAGCACCAGCAGTTTCTAAGAATCACCCTTGAAAAGTGGTTCCTCACGCTACTCAACAAATTGCTTTAAATGTTCAGTGAAACTCTCCAGCACAGTGTGAAACAATTCAGTTAGAGAAAAAAAAAATAAACATAAAATGTGTGACAATTTACCACTTGTGTGGAAATGCTGACAAATGTCCTACTGGGATGTTTGGAATTGCAGTCATTGTCATTAAATTCATTGGCAATTATCTCCTGAAGATATGGCATCTTTAACCAAGTGTTCCAAATAATGAAAATCGATCTATTAACACAGTTTGCATAAGCACACAATCAATCTGTGCCTAATCACCGGACTGTCAGGACAAAACTGAAGTGGCCCTGGACTGTAGCATATCAGAGACATAAATATGTATGATTTTCTCTCTTTTAACAAGACACCCTCCCTAATCACTACATATTCTGAAACCAAGGCCTAATCCACATTGAAAAATAAAATCAGTTCGTGCCTTATATATTTTTAATGGCATCCCCTAGAGAAGAGCCTGGAAGGGAGAGTTCCGTAGCCAAAAAGTTCTCCCTTGGAGTTACTCTCTCTCTGTGACTGAGTAGAAAAATGGATGAAAAAAAAAATCTGAAGGAAGAGTTATAGGGAGAGATGCTTCATTTGTGTGATCAAGAGTTGATAATAAAGTTATCTCTTGTTTTCCCAAACACTGTTTTTTGGAAAATACCTGCATTGTTGAGCTGTTGGAGTGGACCACATAGATATATAATACACTCAACGAGCTGTGTGTGTGATCTATTAAAGCAGAACCATGTGCAGAAGACTATTTAAAATAAACATTAGTGCCAATACATGATCCTAACTCTTTAGGTTGAGGTGAATTTATGTCTGACAGGGAAGGGACTGGGTGAAGGGGTGTGTGATTCTACACCCTGTTAATCACGGTTAAGAATTTAAGGCCCTTTCCACAGGTTACCAGATCCTGGCAGTGTCCCATGGGGAGCCCGGTAGAGGGGAGCATGACACGAGTGCTACCGTCCACACCGGCTGCCTGCAGGAATGGAGGAGGCGCGATGGTCATGCCTCTTCCTTCTTCAGTGCAGCCAGGCACTGTCCCAGGCTGTGATGGGGCAGGAAGCGTGCCCATTGTGCTTCCTGGCCCTCAAGTAAGTCACAGCTCAAGTAAGCGAGAGAGGCTGATGGGAGGGCAGCATGATCACTGATCATTGACAAGAACCACTTGTTAATGATTTGAGGCACAATCGCGCTGTCTGGGAACAGGAGAATGATAGGATACAGACAACGTCACGCAGGATGACATGGAAAGGGCCTAAGTTTTAAGTACACTGGACAAACTAGGGGTAAAAATGCCCAACTGGAGCCTTTGTGAAATTTGCTCCAAACTATTGGTGTTGTACATTCACTGTCACTTGTGAGCCACTTTTCCATGGTGCAATCCTATGTTGCCAGAAGGCCATCCACGGCTACTTGAAGGCATGATCCGCAATGAAGTAAAGGTAAAGAAAGACCTAGTATCACTCCAATGCTATTCATTAAAGGTATTCCAGAGACAGGGGCTTTCTACAGCATGTTTCCTTAATAACATATTAACGAGGAAGGTTGCTGTTGCAATAAACAATGATGCCATAATTGGATAAAAGAGAATGTGGGGATAAGGCCTTAGTATGAAAAGCTAATAATCATAGCTGGGGGAAAAAAGGTTGATGTTTGGAGCACAGAGTTTGAAAGGAGTAAATAACACACTAACACCCCCATTTATTATTAAAAAAATATAAAGATGTGTTTATTAGTTTCTCTTCTTGGTATACTGCAGTTGATTTAACACTTGTATGTGTAGATAACTTCTATAGCCTTACTGATGCCTAACTTTCCTGTAAAAAAATTCCTTAGGAATTTGCAGTTAGGAAGAAAACTTATCATGACAGCAACATACAGTAGTTTATGGACAACATATTGATGAAAACAAGGGGTGTTTTACTTGTATTAAGGCAAGCTAAAAAGAAGCAGATAAAGACAATCTGAATGTAGGGACAAATTTACTCACAGCTATGTGTGAGACAAGGCACTGATGTCAAAGCATTAAAAATACCAGGGTAGCAGATGTAGCTTTTAAAAAGGAAAATATATGCGAAGCTGTCAATTCCTGCAGGGAGAAAGTGATCTTGTTTTAAAAGCTATTATATTTTGCCAGAAACTGGGATTAGAAACATCTGAATTTGCCATCTGCTTTAGTGGTGCTAATGTTGAATAGAAAACCCCATTCATTTTATGATCCCCTTCAGTATATTAGAACCAAAATTAAGAATGACCCAAGTATAGGGAGCTGGGATACACAGAAGGACTAATAATAGTTCTGCTTTGAGTAGCTAGTTTGATTGCAGCTCACTTTCTTAAAAGGACAGAAGTGCTTAGCAATTGATGCCTCTCTTTGCCAATAAAGTGATAATTCTTCAACAGTCTTCAGGTTTTGAGCAACATTTTGCTGAGTCCAAGGAAAACGTAGGGCAATGGGTCAGTACAGTAGTATGTAGGGATCCAATAAAAGTGAAGGAATTGTGTAATATGCTTCTAAACTGACAGAGATAAACCGTTAGCACTTTATAACTTTTTATAACATTTTTATTGCAAAATCAGGTACTACTTCATGAAGACAGAGCATCTTCCAACATTATTTAGCAGTCCCTGCTCAAAGTTCATAATGTGTTCTTTCTACCACAATTTTCATTTCCCTCCTTTAAAAAGTCTACCTTTTCTTAAGTCTTAAATCATTAGTCTTCACCCTGAACAATAAGAAATGTACATACATCTGAGTGCATCTGATCACATTAATGTTTTGTGCTTCACACAAGAATGACTACACTACGCTCATTTTATATACACAGAAGTTTTACACAAAATAGTCACAAACTGTACTCTTTCATTTTATGGGCAGTGAGCATCACTGTTTAAACCCTCCCTTCTATTTCTCTGATGATGATGATGATGATGAGTATACTGCCAGTCATTTAGAAAATTCAAGTGTGGAGCACATAATTCATTAAAACAACAAAACAAAGTACAAAAATCCATAGTAGAACCCAAAATCTACAGTAAAATAACCCTACAGAGCTTACCTATTAAAACCATAAAATGTCTAGCCAAATAAACATGTTTTTAACAATTGCTGAAACACTAGCAAAGTTGATACCTGTTTTACTGCAGCAGGACAAATATAGGGAGCCACAATAGTAAAGTCCTTACTCTAGTTGTTGGCAGAAGAATTTGTGCAGGTAATGGTAGCAGAAGGCCTTGGTATGTACATCTCAGGTAGGTTGATATGGGAGAAGATGTCCTCCAGGTTACTTGAGCATTGTTGTTGAGGGTTTTATTCATTAACTACCTAGCTCTGATTGCGGAGGAAAAGTTGTCTACTACAGTTCTTGCAAAACTGGAACATGTTGGCAGTTCACAGTAGACTGCCTTACTCTCAAGTTCTGCATTAGTTGCAGTTTCTGGACCAGTCTCAAAAGAAGTCAGACACTAGTGAAATCTTTACCTTGTTAGGGTAACTGTGGTCAGACAATCATATCTAGGAATGATCACAATCATGTCTTTCAGTGAGAAGGATGATGCAGGAAATAGCCCTTCACACAGCAAACCTGATCCTTTAGGGTGATCCTATCCAGAACAGACAATTCACCTAATTTTCAGACACAGAAATTGTCCATCCATAAAGAATCCAGGATTCAGCTTCACCTTATTGGCTGCCATCTAGCCCACCATTGCTTCCAGCCACTGATCCAGGACTTGCACAGTCCAAAGCTTCAAGAATTTACTTTAAAAAGGAGAATGAATATAATGACACTGAAGCCACCCACAACTGAGCTGTGGTAGGATAATGCTCTAGAACTAAGTGTTTATTCACTTAGTTACATGGCATGTTCTTTAGGCATCCCGACTTTGCTTTGATCCACTGTAACTTGAAAGTGTAACTGTAGTGAATGCACATAGCAGTATAGCATCTCAAAGGAAGATGGTGCTGAGGGCAAACTATCATTGAAGAAAGTTCATCTTCCATTACTATCACCTATTCACTGATAAGTCTTGAAAAGTAAACTTAGAGAATTTACAGAACATAGTTTGGCTAAATTGAAGCTTTAACTGCAATGGGAAATGCAGAATAATATGAGGAACTTATTTTGATCTCCCGTTTTTCCTTGTTAGAAGGCCAGAAGAAAAGAGGATCAAAAATTAAGGAATGCCAAAATGCTTTGTTATTATAACTAGGTGTTGATGTTCAATAAAACAGCAATGGAAATGTGTCAACAGGACTCAGTTGAAAATCTCTGTCTGTTATTCTCTCATAAAATAATATACTAATTATTCCTCTTGAAGCAGTCTGAATTTATTGTGTAGAATGAAGGAAAAGGGCCATATAATGTGAAAACACCAGAAGGAATGCAAAAACACATTTGTTGTGCAAATTATTCAAGTCATAATATCCTAAGTTATTCCAGTATTCAAATTCCATACATTCCTAGCTGTGATTATTGAAATTTATACACACACACACATCTCATTGCAAAATATGCATGAGGTAACATTTGGCTTTAGAATGACTAAAGAGAGAACAGAAGTTCTTTACAAAATTATGGCATTTTATAACAAAGATTGTCAAGAAAAGACAGGTGCAGTATGTAGCAACTAATTCTGTTGATACTCCACCTTTTTTATATCAAAGCACAGATATGTACATACACACAGACACACACACATATTGAAGGACATAGCCAAAATTAATGTTCTAAATGTTTTACCACCAGGACATCAGTTCCCAGATGGAAATATATATTTTCGTAGGCCTTTCTCAACACATGTAGCTCTTGCAAAAGACTGTGTTGAGCCAATGAAAAGACAGTAACTCAATCCAGAGCCAGCCTATGCTCAGTACAGTGATGCCTTACTCTTAGTACAGACATAGCACCAGAAGCAGAAATTGATGTCTGGATGGGGCAGCAAGACTTTGTGAAATGTTGAGTCTAGCAAGCAAGCAGATGGACATTTAGGCTGAATGGAAAATGACTTAGGATCTGTACTGGGTCATTCCTCTCACTTGTTTAAACAATTTCACCAATTCCACATGTATCAAATCCCTTTTCTCCATTTGGCTGTCACTCAATATAATGGCTTAAGAATGCATAATCTTTTTCATGATAACAATGGATTCATTCTCACTTCAGAATACTCCAGACTCCCTATATTACCACTTGTAAAATACTTCCATAAAATAGTTCCAAGGCCAAATAACATTTCCAAATTCAAATATGAAAAGTCATCATAAAATAAATCACGTGTCAAAAATAAAGATAACTCATTGTCCTACTGGTTTGAGTTCACTGATTGCAAAACTGCTATTTTAGACATACAGAAGGATTCACCTTTCTTTTGACTATTTATTTTTATATTTATTAATCACTTTTCTGCTATTCAAAGATGCGTCCCAAAGGTTATACACTAAAATGTAAAAACACAGCAGGAACTAAAGAAAGCTCTTTAGAAAGAGCTAAACATCATTTTAAAAGAAAAAGTCCTGAGAGAATAATTAAGTTTTAAGTGCCTGCTAGAAGGCGAGTAAAGATGGGGTCAGACTGACTTCCCTTGAGAAAGAGTTTCACAATTGAGGTTCTGTTACAGAAAAATCTCTGTCTTATGCATTCACCCATTTAACTCTATTCTCCAACCCAACAACTTGGGCTGGTGGGACGTGTAGCAGGGCCTCTACTGAGGATTTTGGATTCTATAACAGTTCATATAAGAGGCAGTCTTTCAGATATCCTGTCCTCAAGTCACGCCCTTTCCGCATCAGGCAATTAGAACTGGGCAGTGTGTCCTCTCACAGAGGTCATCTGCATCTTGGAGTGGACTAGGAGCGGACTACTTACCGGAAATCCGCACCTCAGTCCACTCCCAAACGACCCCAAGTGGTTCTCCAGTATGTTTTCTAAAGTCCACAAAAAACAGGTCTTTATTTTCCTGGGACGTGCCACTGTGTTCCTGCTCCCTTGTGCAGATTCACAGGCTTGCACCAATGCGAGCCTGTGATCTGCGGAGGGCGGGTTTTAGGTGTGGTGAGCTTCAGCAGTTGATCAGGACCCACGACCAACCAGTAGCCGCCATTTTGGAAGCCAGAGCAGTGTGGATCTACAGACCTCGCACTGCTCCGATTCACCCTGGACCAAGGAGGAGCCCTGCAGAAGGGTTTCAGGGACAGTCCACGTTGCTTCGGACTGTCAGGGATTCCAGGCAGGGAACCCTGGGAAAATGACCAGCCCACTGCAAAGATGTTGCATCATGCCCCAGCTGTGGGTAATTGCAAGGTTGCATAAGAAACTGGGGTCGTGTGCAGATGGTAGAGGGAGGAGTGCAAACCTCTACCTGATTGGTTGTAAATGTGTATATAAGAAAGCAATCCCCAGTATGTATTTGTCTGTTGACCAAACCGGTGTCTGGCGCAAGCCTTTGTCCGTCTGTTCCATGTTGTGTACATATCCGAATGTTGCTACAAGATAAAGTGCCTCCTGTTTGGAAGAAACTCCTCCGTGTGTGAGTATCCTTACTGGGGAACAAGGTTGCTGCTGTTGGCTCGCTGTCTTCTGGTTTTTCCGCTGCATCTCTGTGGGGCTGAAACTCCTATCATCCCCCAACACGGACCCCAGAAGCAGCACTAGGTAACGGCACGGAGCGATTCCCTCGCCTCGTGCGGAAAGGGCCACAGTTAGGGCTTTAAGGTTAAAAAAACCAGCTGTAGGTTAACTTTTTTAAAATGATGTATGTAATTGTTATGATGCAGTTTTCTTCCATAACTCAAACTATGGACTATAGCAACTCCTGTAACTACAGTCAGCCCTTCATATTTGCAGCTTTAACTTTTATGGATTTATCTGCAAGTTTCTCCAACCCCTGTTCATCTTCATGTGCTTATTTTCTGGGGGAACCCTCCCTCTCAGTGGCTCCAAATGGGCCTCAGAGCTCTTTAAAAACCCACCGCTGGGCCTCCTCCCCCCATCAGGTGCTGCCAGACCTGCTAAGGATGTTTAGTTTCCTTGTGCTGGCCGTGTGCTCTCTCTGAGCACACGGTCTGACTAACGAGGGGGAGGAGTCTTATTAGGAGCTCCCAACGGCGTGCGCCTTTGGCGCGCACTGTTAAAGTCCTCTACTTCCATCCTTCAAGTTTAACCTTTCATAATCAGTAGAGCAAACGTAGCGTATACAGCTGAATTTCAGAAAGAAAGCCCAGTTATTCTTTCTAGAACTGCTTCCTGTACTACTCTCTGTAGTATCTAGGATGGAAGGTGAGGTCATCTGTAGCACTTGTGGGATCTTCCTTTTCTTGCCACAAGATGTTGTCGGGTACACCTGCGCCAAGTGCAAGCTGGTGACCTTCTTGGAGGAGAAGGTTTGCAAGCTGGAGGCACGAGTTTCTAATCTTCATCTTATTAGGGAAGGGGAGGAGTTTTTGGATAGGGCAGAGAAGACGTACCAGAAGACTGAATGCGCGGAGGAGCTGCCAGATCAGGAAGTCAACACACTGTGCCAAGAAACGGAGGCTTGGAGGAATGTCACACGTAGGAGCAGAAGGTCCAGGAAGGTAACAGAGACTCTCAACCTACACAATCGCTTCAAAGTTCTTGGCTTTACGAACGATGAGGAGCACCAGGAGGAGGGAACAGAATGTCCACGAGAAGGAATCCAACTTTGGCAACGGGAACTAGATCAATGCTCCCAGTCTCAACAGAATGCCCAGGCAGTCCTAGAAGAACATGCTCATCGAGGAACCCTGGAGAAGCCTCAGAGGAGGCGAGTTGTGATTGTTGGTGACTCCTTGCTCAGAGGAACTGAAATGGCAATTTGCAAACCGGACAAGCTCAATCGAGAGGTCTGCTGTCTTCCTGGGGCCAAGATCAACCACATAACGGAGAGGCTAACCAGGCTGGTCAAGCCCACTGACCAGAAGCCCCTCATTTTGGTTCATGTCGGAACCAATGACACTGCAAGGAGCAGCTTTTACCACATTGCAAAGGACTATGAGCTTATGGGGACGAAGCTTAAGGACCTTGGTGCGCAGGTGGTTATTTCGTCTCTCCTCCCTGTTCAAGGACATGGAGCACAAAGGGAAAGGGCAACAGCAGAGGTCAACAACTGGCTCCGCACATGGTGCCACCGGCAACGGTTTGGGTTTTTGGAACACAGCCTGAATTTCCATGAACGTGGGCTTCTGGCAAGGGATGGGCTGCACCTCACGAAACTTGGCAGGAATGTTTTTGCAAACAATCTCACAAGGAGGATTCAGAGGTCTTTAAACTAAGTTCCACTGGGGAGGGAGACAATATCATTCAAGGCCAGGACTCGGCGAGCGCAGGGGGAAAAGGCCCAAATGATATTGGACAAGTAGTACAAGTGGCCAGTGGCGGGAGGAGTAGAAACTATAGTACAGGACTTGCAGGAAGGGCCCGGGGACTTAAGTGTCTCTACACTAATGCATGGAGTATGGGAAACAAGCAAGATGAACTTGAACTCCTAGTACAACAAAATAAATATGATTTGATAGGCATCACTGAGACCTGGTGGGATGAGTCTCAGGATTGGAATGTAGGAATAGAGGGGTATAGCCTATTTTGTAGAAATAGACCAAACAAGAAAGGAGGAGGAGTAGCCTTGTATGTCAAGGATGTTTTCACCTGTGAAGAGATCCGTGACTCAAACCCAGAAAGCCAGGTTGAGAGCATCTGGGTAAGAATTAAGGGAGTGAGAAACAATAGGGATATTCTGGTGGGGGTTTACTACAGACCTCCAACCCAGACTGAGGACTTTGATGATGCCTTCCTCAACCAAATGACTGCACATTCAAAAAGGAGAGATACAGTAATAATAGGAGATTTCAATTACCCGGATGTACGTTGGCAGTCAAACTCTGCCAAGACAGCAAGGCCCAGCAAGTTTCTTGCTTGTCTTGCAGACAATTTCATGGTCCAAAAGGTGGAATAGGCGACAAGGGGATCAAATATTCTAGATCTGATCCTGACCAACAGGGATGACCTTGTTAATGAGGTAGAAGTGGTTGGATCTTTAGGGGGGAGTGACCATGCCCTATTGGAATTTGGCATTCCATGGGAAGGAGAAAATAAGTGTAGCCAGACACTCATCTTAGATTTTAAAAAAGTGGACTTCTGTAAACTTAGGGAGCTGCTGGCTGGAATTCAGTGGTCAAGAATAGTGAAAGGGAAAGGAGTTCAGGAGGCATGGGAGTTCCTTAAAAGGGAGATACTGAAGGCACAGTTTAAAACTGTGCCAATAAGGAGGAAAAATGGAAGGTATCTGAAGAAACCAGAATGGTTGACTAAAGAACTCTCAGTTGAGCTAAGTGTTAAGAGAAACATGTACAGGAAATGGAAGAAGGGGGAAACCACCAAAGAAGAATTTAAGCAAGTAGCTAGGAGATGTAGGGAGGAGGTTAGAAAGGCTAAAGCACAGAATGAACTTAGGCTGGCCAGAGACATCAAAAACAATAAAAAGGGCTTTTTTAAATATGTCTGTAGCAAAAGGAAAAAGAAGGAGACGATAGGGTCGCTGCACAGAGAAGATGGTGAATTACTAACAGGGGGAAGAGAAAAGGTAGAACTACTTATCACCTTCTTTGCCTCAGTTTTTTCCCAGAAGGATAAAAGCAGTCAACCTGGTGGCTGGGGAGCAGGTGAGGAAGCAGGGGAAATTAGGCACATAATAGGTAGAGAGGTGGTACAGGAATACCTGGCCACACTGGATGAATTCAAGTCTCCAGGGCCAGATGAATTGCATCCTAGGATATTAAAAGAACTGGCAGAGGTCATTTCGGAACCGCTTGCTACAATCTTTGAGAAATCTTGGAGGACAGGAGAAGTTCCAGCAGACTGGAAGAGGGCAAATGTTGTCCCCATCTTCAAGAAGGGAAAAAAAGAGGACCCAAATAATTATCGCCCAGTCAGCCTGACGTCAGTACCCGGAAAGATCCTGGAGCAGATCATTAAGCAGTCAGTTTCTAATCACTTAGAAAGCAACACGGTAATCACGAGAAGTCAACATGGATTTCTCAAAAATAAGTCATGCCAGACTAATCTTATCTCTTTTTATGATAGAGTTACTAGCTTGATAGATGAAGGGAATGCTGTGGATGTAGCATTTCTCGATTTCAGTAAGGCCTTTGACAAAGTTTCACATGACATTCTTGCAAAGAAGCTAGTAAAATGCGGGCTGGACAGGGCTACTGTTAGCTGGATTTGTAATTGGTTGACCGACTGAACCCAAAGGGTGATCACGAATGGCTGCTTTTCATCCTGGAGAGAAGTGACTAGCGGGGTGCCCCAGGGTTCTGTCCTGGGCCCAGTGCTGTTCAATATCTTCATCAACGACTTGGATGAAGGAATAGAGGGCATGCTCATCACATTTGCAGATGACACCAAATTGGGAGGTGTTGCTAATATGCCAGAGGACA
The DNA here is from genome assembly GCA_030412105.1 of Cyclura pinguis. NCBI lineage: Eukaryota > Metazoa > Chordata > Lepidosauria > Squamata > Iguanidae > Cyclura > Cyclura pinguis. Next base: position 98,207,880 of record CM059601.1, read on the forward strand.
GGATCAAAATTCAAAATGACCTGGATAGATTGGAGAGCTGGGCCAAAGCTAACAAAATGAAATTCAACAGGGAGAAGTGTAAGGTCCTACACTTAGGTAGAAAAAATGGAATACAGAAATATAGGATGGGGGACATGTGGCTGGATGGCAGTACGTGTGAAAGGGATCTAGGAGTCCTAATAGACCACAAGCTGAACATGAGTCAGCAGTGTGATGCGGCAGCCAAGAAAGCCAATGCAATTCTTGGCTGCATCAATAGGAGTATGGTGTCTAGATTGAGGGAGGTACTGGTACCACTCTACTCTGCTTTGGATAGACCTCATCTTGAATACTGTGTCCAGTTCTGGGCACCCCAATTCAAGAAGGACATGGTCAGGCTGGAGCAGGTCCAGAGGAGGGCAACCAAAATGGTGAGAGGCCTGGAAGCCATGCCCTATGAGGATAGACTTAGAGAGCTGGGTATGTTTGTCTGCAGAAGAGAAGGTTAAGAGGGGACATGATAGCCGTGTTTAAATATTTGAAGGGATGCCATGTAGAGGAAGGAGAGGGTTTGTTTTCTGCTGCTCCAGAGACCAGGACAAGGAGCAATGGATTCAAGCTGCAGGAAAGGAGATTCCACCTGAACCTCAGGAAGAACTTCCTGACAGTCAGGGCTGTCCGGTAGTGGAATAGGCTGCCTCGGAATGTGGTAGAGTCTCCTTCTTTGGAGGTTTTTAAGCAGAGGCTGGATGGCCATCTGTTGGGAGTGCTTTGAGGGTGTTCCTGCGCGGCAGGGGGTTGGACTGGATGGCCCGTGTGGTCTCTTCCAACTGTACATTTCTATGATTCTATGACTCATAGCCCAACAGTTCAGCACCTCAAACCTTCTCCCACTGTCCTCCCACACCCAAGGAAGGAGAAAGGCAAGAGAGAAAAAGTATAGAGCCACTATGCCAAACCAACCCCTTTTGCTCTCCTTTCCCTGACCTGGTTTGGACCCTGGGTGCCTGCTCTTCTCATGATGCCTTGGCCCCCTCCCCCCCATTTTGATATTTGCAGTTTTTCCACTTTTGTGGTGGTCCTGTGTCCCTAACCCTAGCAAATGAGGAGGGCCAACTGTTTATCAACATAACACCATATTCCTTCATGTGACAGAAAGCATGACGAGGTACTGAAGAACTGAGGTATCAGATCACTGTCAGGGATTCCCGGCAGGGAACCCTGGGAAAATGATCAGCCCACTGCAAAGATGTCGCATCATGCCCCAGCTGTGGGTAATTGCAAGGTTGCATAAGAAACTGGGGTCGTGTGCAGATGGTAGAGGGAGGGGTGCAGACCTCTAGCTGATTGGTTGTGGATATGTATATAGCAAAGCAACGCCAGTATGTATTTGTCTGTTGAACAAACCTGGCGCCTGGTGCAAGCTTTTGTCCATCTGTCCTACGTTTTGTATATAACGGAACTTTGCTGCAAGATAAAGTGCCTCCTGTTTTGGAAGAAACTCCTCTGTGTGTGAGTATCCTTACTGGGGAACAAGGCTGCTGCTGTTGGCTCACTGAACTCTGGTTTTTCTGCTGCGTTTCCGTGGGGCTGAAACTCCTATCATCCCCAACAATCACAACTTGGATACTCCCCCATACTTTTGACTCACTATCGGACCATGGAAAGGACCGGGAAAGTTGACTTCTAGTTGCAAAATAAGTAAAGAAATACTCCTGGTTCCATCTTAACATAGCTGAGGGAGTGAACATGGCAACATTGCAAATGAGGACATCTGAGACCAATATATTTGAAGTTAAAAAATTCAGGAGTGGAGGTGTCTGGTGTGGCACACCAGGGAAGCATAACCCTCTATGGCCCAATGCAAGGCCAGCACAGTCCACCAACTATTTGCAGTTGCCCCTCTCAGATCAACAGAATGAAGCATTTTCCTTCTACCCTTATCTTAGACATTATCATCTAAAATGACAAAGTAATCTGTATTATACTTTTGATTACCCTATACAACTGAAAGACACACTGGTTGAGATACTGCATTGGGAAACACAGCTATGATATGTATTCACAACAGTCTCTTGTTCAATCCCCCACCCTTAACCTACCTTTTCTCAGCATCAGCCTTCCTAAACCGGTTATTTCCTGGGTGGGGGTGGGTGGGTCAGACAAACACATAATTATCTATAGCTAGACACCCAGCAACAGTGGTCTTCAGGAGATCTCTGCAGATATCATTGTCACTGCTCTGCATCTAGTTATAGGAAAATAGCTAGACACTTGTCTACTATCTCCCCTGCTCTCTCTCTCTCTCTCTCTCTCTCTCTCTCTCTGTATGAGCCTTCCAGTCATTTGTTGACTTAGGGTGACCCCATGAATTTCATATGGTTTCCTTAGGCAAGCAATACTCAAGAGAGAGTTTTGCCAGTCCTTCCTCTGAAATGCTGCCAATAGAACCGGGTATTCATTGGTGGCCTCTCATCCAAGTGCTAACCAGGGCTGACCCTGCTTACCTTTCAAGATCAGATGGGATCTAGTACTTTCAGCACATTTGGGCAGGATTTTTCTACCAACCAGGAAATGGCTGAGTTCAGGAGGCTGATGTTAAAGGGGGTTTTGGAGGGAGGTATTTTTGGTAGTTTCACAGTCAGTAGTGAATCCCAGCCTCTGTGATTCTGTTTAATTTATGGCAAACTATAGCTGAGCAGAACATAACTTTTTATTCCCCATTTATTTCCCATTTAAAATCAGATAAGAGTTTCCAGAAAAGTTGGGTTTTTTTTTTTGTTTTCTTGTTTTATTTTAAACAGTTAATACTATTTAGCAGTAGAAATCAAATAACAGGTTGTACTTCTAGTTATTACTATATTTCTACACGGCAAATTACAGGCCCAAATTACTTCCATGTATAATTATGTTATAATTTTTCAGATAAAAGCTCTGGGAATTAATTTCTGCACAACTTATTGGATGTTTTCTCATTAGACTGAACTCATTTTTCATGACTCCGTGACAAAGGCATACATATCTATAGCAAATAGAGATCAGCTGACCAACATTCAGCATGGGCCGAATTTGAAATACATTTATTTGAATGTAAAACAGATAAATTAATACACTAAAATTAATAAATTTAACAACCAAGTCCTACAGAACTATTACGATGACACCAGTGCTAGTAAAAAGTGTACACGACGATTTGAACTGTATACAAGCCTAGCTTTGTATCAATTAGTTAACAGTTGAACTTGCAATATATTCCATACAAAAAAGTGCTAATATTCTTCCTTCTCACATTAACTAAGATAAAATGATAGCAAATATGAAAGGGACATGTGTAAGAAACCTGCTTCTTAAAAAAAGTAATACTTTTCAATTTAAAAATATCAAAAGATTTTACAGAACACTTCTGCCCATACTAAGTGAGAAACAAGCTCAATGATTTCAGGGGGTCCTAATGTTCAATAAGAGGGCAAAGGAAAGCTATTGTCATCTTGAGGTTATCAGCAGTGTCAGAAGTGAGAGAAAAATAAACTGCAATAGTTAGACCAGATACCACTTGAAAAATTAAATGGAATTGCTTTCTTGAATCCCAGTTGTGTGTTGGGAGGGGGGATACACTAAGTAGAAATGCTACTACTAATAGTAATTTAAAGTCTACTTGAACCCACTTTGAGCCACTTTGGAGTAGAGTTTTCAAGCACACCAATTTTTGAACATTTTTGGCAGGGCAAATGATTGGATTAGTATGCCAGGTTCAGGCATATTTTGCAATTCTTGCCTTATGTTTAAATATGAAGTTGCTGACTTTTAAAAATGACTTGGCTGCTTCTATCAGTCCAGCTCTACTTCCCACGGGATGGGGATGCCCCATGGGGAAAACACTATCTCTTCATACATTGTCATTACTAAGGCATTGGGGATGGAGGGATGAGTACTTCATTGTATGAGTAATTCCTGGATTTGTGTGACTCTGTATCATGTAGCCAGAACTTCGAAAGTTACTTTTTCAAAATAATTTGTTCAATTATTTATCACAGTATTTGAGAAGTAGCTTGTTGACATTATTCGTTCAAATGATGAAAACAAACAACTTGTTACATTATTTGTTGAATTGCTCTATTTTTCCTTTGTTAATTGTTATTTTTCTTGTGGGGGGGAAACCTGGGGATGGACAAGAGAATGGCATAAAAAACTGAGAAATTCCTATAAAAATGCCAATAGAAATATTCTTTAAAAAGTAACATTTGAAAGTAGCTAGAAACAATATGTTTGTTTGTAGCGGTTTGAATGTTGGACTGTAACTCTGGAAACTAGGGTTCGAATCCCCACTTGGCCATGGAAACCCACCGGGTGATCTTAGGAAAGTCACATTTTCTCAGCCTTGGGGTTGGCAACAGCAAATCCAACTCTGAACAAATCTTGCCATGAAACCCCATGATAGGTTTTCCTTAGGGTCACCATAAGTCAGAAATAACTTGCAAATACACAACAACAACAAACTGTTACTTGTTACATCAATAAAGTGATTCACTTCCTACTCATTATATTATTTTTGAAATGTGAGTTTCTTGTACTCTCATTAACCTTCCTCCAAAATAACTAGTTATAACTAGTTATACATGATTCCACAGCTAAGCTCTGCACATGGTGGATCAATAAACTGGAGGTAGGAATCGTCTCAATGAAGAAATTTCCAGGAGAGAATTGACCATTACCTGCAGTACAAGCTGCCCAATGGAGTTTCCTGTGCATAGATCTACAAACCTAACTCTATTGTGGTTGCAGACTAGCCTTTACAGTTACAACAAAGCAAGTATAAAATGAACAGGTAGAAATTACAGGTCCAACAGATGTGAACACAGTAACTGAAACATAATTTTCTTCCATAAGGGATCTATTATAGCCTACTACTATTGATAAAATCAGTTAAGAAGATTTAACCAGCTGCATCCCAGCAGGAGATTCTGAAGTAATTTCATAGATGGAATTTGAAAGAAGGGGAAAATTCCCCTCTCAGAGGGCTAATGATAAAACATTTTATTAAAATAAGACAGAGTGAAGGCTCTACAGCTGTGCTACCCAAAGTGGTTACCATAGACTGTCACCATTACACAATGAGTTTCCAGGAAAAAAAGAAACAGTTGTAATCAATGGGAAGAAGTGTGGTATAGGTCCCTGATACATTGGGAAATATACTCTGCCAGTCTACCTATTAGAGAACTTAAGAAGCACTGCTTTACACTGTTTAGGGGACTCTATGGCATAAAGATAATTGGCCAGGGAAAAACTATTCCTATAATTTCCAGTTGCTATATAACCTAAAACCTATGTCTTCTCTTTTTGAAGAGCTACAGCCCAGATCTTCATGTGATTATCTCTTTGAGTCTCAAAAATCCCAGACGTAGAATTATTACTATTGCTGTAGTTTCTCTCACCCAGTTTTAGGTTTAGCTTTATCCAATATGATCAAGGGGTTTAGTTTGAGCAGGTTAAAATTTAGTCTGAGCCAATAGGTAATTACATGGAACCAGGCATGTATTTCTAGAAGAAACATCCCATCTGTCACCACCTTTTCCACTACACAATTATAGGACTATGATTCTGCTGTAACTACCATGGTGTCATCCTATGGAATCCTGGGGATGGGAGTTTGGTGAGGCATTAAGGTTCTCTGGCTCAAAATTCTAAATGTTTCTCCCTATACTAAAAATCCCAGGATCCTTTGGCATGGAGTCACAGCAGTTAAAGTGGAATCATAGTGTTACAATTCTACAGTCTGAAAGGGCTCTAAACAATGCACTGGCAATATAGGTAGGGATAGCAAAAGTATTTCTCAAGAATTTAGCTTCCAAATGATGAAAGCCTTGGTATATATACAGCTCTGAGCTGTACAGCATTCGAAGTGACACCTTATCATGGAAAACTTTTATTGTAGATGTTGTATGTAAACCTCCTTTAGAAAAAGAATCTAAGAATAGCATTAATAGACCTTTGAACAATATCAGCATACCTATGCAGTTTGGACTGTCCATAATCCACATGTCTGGAATATTATTCTTAAATTATTGTTGTGTGCCTTGAAGTTGTTTGCAATTTATGGCAACCCTAAAGCAAACCTATCATGGGGTTTTCTGGGGCTGAGTGTGACATGCCCAAGGTCACCTAGTAGGATTCCATGGCTGAGCAGAGAATTGTAGTCTACTGCTCAAACCATTATACCATGCTGGCTCTCAAATATTGGTACAACCCAACCTATATTACATCATGATCTGGCACCTGTGTTGAATAGGAGGCAGGAAGGCAGGCAGGAATATACATATTTTCTTGATTTGGCTGAGACCTGCCAGAGTAACAAGGGCTTCTTAAGCTCAGAATAGCAAGGGATTCATGAGCTCTGATGCATTTGTGAATAGTTGGTTATTCCTTGGTCCTGACTTCCAGCTTGTTTTCCTTTCCTGGTTTGCTCTTTGATCCTCATTTCTGTTCTGTTTCTTAGCCTAGTTTTCTGACTTGCCTTTCAGCTCTCTCAGCTCACTTGTCGCACACCACCTCATTGCTTGCTTTCCTCAGTCTGCAGCATACAACCCACCAGAAACAGTTGTTTGTCTCCATGTCAAGGAGCACTGAATCCACTCTAGCCTTAAGTCCAGAGCTACCAGGGTGTGGAATCTATTTTGTGGGTGGGAATCAACATGTTGGATACCTACTTTAAAATTTAGACTGAACTTTAGAGTAGATTCATTGCTCCACTCGCAGGGAAGCCATTGATTAGCACCACAAGTCACTCTGATGCATTGCCCAATCCAGGCAGCTGCATTTTCTCTCAAGAACCCCCCTTTGATACTAGCTTTCATTTTCTCTGTTATTAATGGCTTTACTTCTTTAGCATGTCACTTCACTTTGTCTTGCCCTTTCCTAGTTTCCTTAAATTCTGGGTTACATTATTTTGTTTTGCCTTTCCTTAACATTTCTCTTGAGCCTCCGAAGTACAAATCTCCTAGAAAATAGACAATGTAAAAATGACACCTTTCTTACTCAGCACATCTCCCTTGTACATTTATCATAATACTGCTTACTGCAAGAATAAAGTTCTGTTGCCTTTTCTCTTTACTTTTTCCTAACTAAAATAGGAGAGAAATGTTCTATTCTTGGTTTATAGAATTGCCCCTGTCCTTGGAAAATTTGATCCTTGATCTATAAGAGGAAAAATAATATTTTAAACCTGCAAAAGAGATCCATACTTTTGCTTCAGAACATCTTCTCATCTACCTATGCCATCTGTTCCTCTGCAAAGTAGAGTTATAATCACAGATCCATTCATCATCAGTAACTGAATGTAGGGGGGTGTCCCTTCTCTCCCTTCTTTATTTAGGTCATGGGTGCTTAATATTTGGAGAGTTTTTAATGAAGGATGTTGTTTATGTTTTATCATGTGTTTTTATTATGTTATTTATTATGCGTTCATAAAAATTGCTTTTAACCTGCACTTTTAACTAGTGTTTTTTAAATAGATATGTGATGTAATTGTGCTTTAACATTTTTACTGAATGATTTTTAATTACATTGTATTTTTAAAGGGTTGCATGCCATCTTGGATCCCATGTTGGGAGAAGGGTGGTATAAAAATAAATAAATGCATACATACATATATCAGCAGTATGATAATGGCTGAATTAGTAACATTATCCTGTATCTGGTTTATTGCACCAACAGTCTCTAAATCAGGAGCACAGCTTCATGTGGTTCCCTAGCATGGCCCATCCCTTTTTCTGAATGCTATGGGCCATGGAGAGCACTATTGCCAGGTCTGGTGTCTTGCCTCTTCCAGGCCTAAGATCTGCCTAGCCTTTTCTAAAACCTGACATGACTTATGAAGTGATATCTTAACACTTCCACTTGGAAATCACTTCTCTCCTTGCCGAAAACAAACCAGGCCTCCCCCTCAAAATTGTGCTCCACAGCCTCTTGCTATAGTGGAGGCCTTTAAAAGTATTTTTAAAGAAGATGGATAGGAGGATACGGGAGAAGTGTGGCTCTCCATCGATCATCACCACTTGGCAATCAAAGAAAGATGCCTTGACAGCTAATTCACCAGATCTTCTATACCACTTATTAATCCTTTTATTATTGCTTTCCTTTGGCCACCTAATCACAACATTCAATATGTCAGAAAAAGCACCACTGATCTTTGCACAAGAATTATAAATCAGTAATCAGCTGAAACAAGTTGGAACAGCCTGTTGGAAAACATATTAATATTGAGGGACAAAGTCTTTCCAACACGACCGTATTTCCAATTAAAAAACAATCATTCAACCATTTTTTTTTAAAAGAAAGTGATTCTAGTTCTCAGACTCAGTATCTTAATATATGGTCTTAATTCAGGCGCCAATACTCTTGCCTTCAGACTCATCTCATCATGTTGTGCACTTTCACGTTGTTCCCAGCTTATGGTGATCACAAGATTTCCTGGGGCTGAAACTGTGTGAAGTGCCCAACGTCACCCAATGGGTTTTCATACCTGAGCAGGGAATCAAACCCTGGTCTCCAGGGTTGTAGTCCAATGCTCAGACCACTACCCTTCTATAACTGATGTTGGATGTAGTTTGTCATTCCCATTCCAACTCACATTTCTGATGAAAGCAAAAGCTGCAACATCTGATGTGTTGTTAAAACAAATACTTGTTTTTCATCACTTTATTAAATACTAAGACTAATAAATAATAAATAAATCTATTTGAATTCACGGTATCTTTTAGAGATCTATCTTCTGTCTGAAAACAGTGCTGTTCAGTTACCTTTCCCAACTATCATCTAAAAGATATTCCTCTTGACTGAAGAACTATTAACTGTATTCTCCTGTCCGAGATGGTTGTTCACTTTGTTCACTTTCAACAAGAATGCAGCTTTGGCAAAGAATGGCAAGGCAGAATCCCTAGCTAGCTAGATGAGCTGAATCAACCCTGGCAATCAATGGGTAACAGAGGTGAGACACGCCTCACATCTTGCTTCTAAATTAAAATATATCCCCATTGAAAATTAGCAGCTCAGTTCAAAATGCACAGTACGCAAGGCTTCTGAAGAGTTAAAATCTAACTCAGAAATATATGCTACAGTCTCTATTTTCTAATGCACTGCTTTCTATTTCTCACTCAGATTTGTCTCTGTCAGTGACCTGCTGTCTTACTGCTGAGAAACTCATAGGAATAGCAGTAAGGAGAGACCATTCATACTTCAAGAAAGTCTGTATCCCCTTTTCACTTTTAAGAGATTAAATGCTTCTTTCATTACATTTTATTTTAAAGTGTGCATATTTAATTATTTTCCCTGATTCATTTACAATGGAATGTTTCTTTTACTTTCAAATGCAGTTATCAGGAGTAACTAATGGTAAGTATGCAATTAATTTCTTTGATAAGGATATTAATGCAAATTTTAAACTTCAGAACCAAAGTGACACTAGTTGAAAAAACTTAGGCTATTACTTATTGCTTTGCCCAACACATTAGGACAATTGTGACACTCAGAATGTTAAATTACCATGTAGCACTTCAGAGAATTTGTAACCTTTTTTCATTTGAGAATGTTGTTTCCTAGTCTCATTAAATAAGACATAAGCCTGATGTAATTACATAACCACTGCAATGTGTTTTAACAATAATTTTTAATTGTTGCTTATTAAATGCTGCATTTTTACAACATGCAGCAGCAAAGAGAAATTAAAACTGCCGTGTTTTGTGTTTTAGGATTTCATGCAATCTGTAGTTTAGTTGATTTGTACTTAGCTGCCCATTTACAGAAAACACCAGTTTCTTAGAAAATGTCTTCACATAGACGGATCAAATAAATTCCATTTTTTGTCCTAACATAATCATGATGTATTTTTTTAACCCACAGTAAATGTCATTTTATGGTTGTTCTTTACATGCTTAATTTAAAATACAGGGATACCACAGTTAACTTAGCCTCTGATAAACATGTTCCTTTTTATAAAGTATTTTTGTGTCCCCAGGTCTCTTTTTTTCCTTGTCTTCTATCTAGCTCAAAGGGTTTTTTTAGAAGCACCAGTACTGGAAAGATGGTAAAGGAAAGTGAGAGAAACACAGATTTTCAGTGTTGGATTGCAGCAGTGTGCAATGCAATAAAAAATTGAGCTGGGAAAGAATGGGATTCTGTTCTAGCTGATCCTACTGTAGCTTTGTGTGCCTGCCTGTAGCAGGCAAGGTAAACAGCTGGCTCCAGAATTCCTTACTGAGCATGCATGACCAACAAAGCAGAGAGAAAAGGGGAAAATCAATAAGCCTGCCTCATCAGCTATGCCCAGCATGTTAAAGAAACATAGATATGTAAGTTTTGTTACCCCAAACATGGGTGACTCAGAGTTCCACCCATGATGCCAGTGCCTCCATGAAACAGTGGGGAATATTAACTCAAAAGGGAGGCCTGTTGCAGGGGGGGGGGTAACCTAGCAGGATCTTTTATACATGTGAATATCAGCATTAATGCAGGGACAGCAGCCAGAGTTCCAAAAGCAAGTTTTGTTTTATTAGGGAATATTAACAATCTCTCTCACATAAGATCTACACAATCTTGCAATCATGCAAGGCTAACTGAAGGAAAAAGTAGGAAAAATTGGATAGTGAGAAGTTAGGTTGAAGTGGGTAATATTTACAGAGAAGAGATGAAGTTATGTGGCTTAGACTAAGGTCTGAGGGTAGTAGAAGAACAGGAATCGGAGCAACAGAGTGACCGCCTATGTCCAGAGTACTACACATTAACTGACTCAGAGCAGTACTTTAAATACTCCTTCTCTGCTCTGAAGGTGAAAATGTTAATGGCTCTCCAGGAGACCAAACAATGGAGTCCAGAACGGACTATTGGTCTTAGCATTAGGTGACAAAGGACTGATGGCAATCATGATAGCTCCTTAATGGCTGGGCAGGTGAGGAACAAAGGAGAAATTTGGTGGGAAAGGGAAGAGGGTTGAGGACAATTAGTTGCTCCATGGAGGTAGTTTCGGGTGCTATTTTTTCTAATGGTCAAGTCATTGAGGGACATTTGCAAATCCATTATCACTAGAGCTTCCCTGACTATGACCTGGCTATACCCTGAGGTCCTATATGACCTACTTTTGCATCACACATGTTCAGCCAGTCCTCTCTCGCCAGCATGGCATTGCAGCCATAGCCACCAAAGTGGAAATCATAAGAAAAGTTGATGCTAGTGAAAGAAAAAGTCTGGATACTAGATGTATTTTAGAAGAAGTCTGCAAAAATAATAACAACAATAACAATAATAATAATAATTCTTACCTGCCTCTCTCCAAGGCTTGAGGTGTGTATAACATAGATTAAGTGGTCTCTAGAAGGTTCAATATGTTTTTGTTTACTTATCCCAAGCTTACCTGACCTAGTTGTGTCATTTCTTTGGTACATATTGTTAGTTTGGGATAAAACATCTGCTGAAAATATGTTCAACTGCTCTTACTTTTTGTGGCACAAGAACATATCCCTATTAATTCCATGTTACTTCTGCTTCCGGTACCAATTTTTCTGTTAAAGAAGCCCAGGAATATACCTATTCTGCTAACTGTGGTATGCCTGTATACTCAATATAAAATCATTGGGTTTCTTCTGATATCTACTTGCTGCTATGTAATATTACTACCCCTTTTGTATGGGTTCACTGACAATAAGGGCTTGTGGGAGAGTGGAAAGTCAACCTATGTTTCCAGTGTCTTCATCTACACAACAACCTGAATTATCTGCTGGGCCTAGGTTGCAGTATCTCTCATGGATGTTTAAGTCCTATTATATACAATGTGGTACTACAATGGTGTCCTTTATATAAAATGGTGAACAACTCAAAAGGTTTGCTTTTTAGATTTTTTAAAAAGTATTTTATGCCACAATTGGTTGAATCCATGATGCAGAATCCAAAATAGAGGGCCAACTGTATATTTTGTCCCAAGAACAAAGGGAAAAACAAAGGAAAGCTGGCCCAAGAAAAACTCTATATAGATAAGCAGAGATAGCTCCGCACAGCTATCAAAGCATGCCAAGCAGCAGAGAACACCTTTAGCAGCAATGCACTAAGCCAGTAACACTCACCCACTCAGCTTGTAACCTTCCAATATGGAGGCTCTTTATTCTTTGTTACAAATATATACAATATTTACAAAGTCCAGATGGCAATCCAGCATATCTAGCTTGCTCTTTCCAGCAGAGCCTCCAGCAACATGCATCAAACAACATGTGCACTTGTTGGCTGGGATTGTGCTACCTTTATACAGACACCTAGCCAATCCTGACCAACCCTTGCATTGTCTGCACCTGGTGCTCATCAGCATGACTCAACATTACTCAACTAGAGTCACATTCCTTCCCACAGGTGCACATAACAATTGAGGCAATTAAAGCAACATGACATTTACACTTACATCACAAAGTATTTTCTTGAGGTTTGGTCCAAGCTTTTCTGACATATTTACTCAAAAGTGGGTCCCACTAAAGTCAACGGAGCTTATTTTCTAGGTAAGTATGTTCATTGCTGTAGTTTTACTTTTCATAATTTTTATAAATTAAAGTGTGGATGACCAGAATTAAAAGGTCAAAAATTAGACATCATTAGACCACTAGGCAATATGCAGATGATAGCAGTAGCCACTAAAGTTATTTTAAAGTTAAAAAGACAACAAAGGGTAATAATCAGGACAGAGAGAAATAATCATAGTCTTCATAATCCACACACTTGTGATGCATAGCTGTAGACGGATTCTTGCTCTAATCACACAGGTTCACCCTGTGACATTGTATGCTGATGTATGAGTGGTGATGGATGGTGATCATATCTCAGTTTCCGCTAATGATTTGGGGCAAGTTGGATCAATCTTAGTTAATGGGTTGTACTTCCATGGAGAAGTCATGCCTTCATCCTTTTTACCCTGTCTAATTCAAGAGGAAAGATTGTCCAGTATTTCTAACAACAAATGAAACAGCTCCCTTTTTTTCATTCTTTTATTTAACCACTGTTCATTTTCACTACCCCAACTCTGTGTTCCCTCAGTAATAGTGGCATACTGAAGGAGAAACTAACATGAGTTTGCATGGGCTAATCCTGCTAAATGTTTTTGTATTGTTTAGTCTTCTTCCAGAAGAACACACTGACACTGTGAAGGTTACATGGTGTATCTTGCTCTCTAGGAGCTCAAGGGACTGCAGCATGGGTTATGTAGCAAAGACTGTGAAATGGTTGTTTACTTTAAAGAGACTACATGGCCACTTCACACCTGGATTGTAGTCAAAACTCCTATTAAATTTGTTAGCTTGATGGACTTTCCCCAACACATATGCTTTCTGTTGTAGTGACATGGCAACTTTGAAAAACTATATTAGAGAGTTCCCATTCTCTTCAGGTTCTGGTTTGTCAGGGTGGAAGACAAAGATGCATTTCTTTTCCTACATAAAGTTAAATTCTTGATTTAGCTAATATCCTTGCACATTCTTAAGCTACAATGATTCTTGATTAGCTAATCTGGTAACTCTCTTGGCATCTTTGTAGTTTTCATTCTAGTAGGCTTTTGTCCTCAGACAACAACTGAAAGGATGGTGTGGAATTATGGATTACGAACACTTACTACTTTGTCACCATACAGCTTGCTTAAATGCAAAATGTCTGAGTTAACACTGAGAAGGACTGCCCTGAGGAAAAAGAATGAAACTCTTTCAGGGGTGGGTGGTAGACTCACTACAATGGGAACAAGAAGTATATTTCTTTTTCTTTCTTATTTGTTCAGTTTATATCCTGCCTTTCTTATAACATATGACCCAAGGTGGATCACATAATGAATTAAAATAAAAGACACATCCAAAACACCCACACCTAATAATAAAGATTTTAAAAATAAATAAACTACCATATAAGAACATCAGTACAATAAAACAATGTCATTTTCAGAAACATGACAACAACGATAAAAATACAGTACATATATTCCATTGAAAGACTTTACTGCATAGCCAGGTAGTCACCCAAATGTCTGTTCAAATAAAAAGGTTGTTATATGCCAGTGGAAAGAAAACAGGGAGGGATCCAGGCTAGTGTGTCAAGGGAGAGAATTCCACAATCTGGGAGCTGAAACCAAGAAGGATTTCTCATGCGTGCTCACCAAACATACCTGCAAGTGGTCAGACTGAGAAGTACCTTTAAAATATATGGTCATTTTGGTGACCTTTTTTGGTGTCTTTGAATCCACTCTGACTTTTACCACTGATCTTTCTTCAGTTGCTTTTAGAGGAACAGGAGCTCTGCTGGTGATGAACTAGGATATGGCCCTTGAAGAAACTCACATTCAACTTGGACTAGCTGCAGGAGGAGGAGCAGTAAATGTCAAGAGGATGTATCATCTCCACAGTGGCAAATCCACTGGCTGTACCTGCTACCCTTCAGAAGCACCTATCCTTCATCATTAGATTTCTAAGAGACTTCCCAAATAAGGATTATATAAGAGAGAATTCTTGGTAAGTCAAGCTTCCAGGGGTATTCTTCTACAAAATGGTCAGCAAATTACACTCTTTCCACCTAGCAGTACAGAAATACAAGATAAAGAAGATAGCAAAGTACATCCAAAAGCATATTGGATTTTATGAAACTTCAATGACTGTGGTCACATTTCATCTTTCTAAAAATCCATTTTTCACTCTTAAAAAACCAATTAAATATCCTAATTTGTGCAATCATTTTTCATTATTTCCCATTTGCAACACCTTGGCATGCAGAAAGAACAACAATTACATGATCTCCAAGTTGAGATGCTGATTATAGGGCAACCACATACTTTTGTATGTATTAAATTATTCAAGGAGATATTTAGAGAGCAGAAATTTCCAGGTACTCCCAATAGTCCTCTTACACTGCTGGAGGAATGCAACTGGCTCTCAGTGGTGGCACCAGGAAAAAAAATATTGGGGGAAACACAGAAAGAGCAAGGTGAATTTCAGCACGGAGAGTGCTGAAATTTGTTCGATTCTTTTTCCAGTGCAGCCATCCATAGCACTGAAAAATCTGTTTAGGAGGTTTTGTCAGTCCAAGGTTACCCATTTTCAGGCTCTTTTGTGGACTAAAGGAAGCAGGTAGATTACCAGCATCTACCGGTGGAATAGCACCATGCCTACTGAGACTTAATTTCACATCAGAGATCCCATCCTAACCATCAGGCTACTCCAGACCAGCCAGAAGCCTTGGGATTTGGTGGGAGTTGTAGGTGAAGTTATTATGGTATATATACCATAATAAGTGTCAGGGATTCCAGGCAGGGAACCCTGGGAAAATGATCAGCCCATTGCAGAGATGTTGCATCATGCCCCAGCTGTGGGTAATTGCAAGGTTGCATAAGAAACTGGGGTCGTGTGCAGATGGTAGAGGGAGGTGTGCAAACCTCTACCTGATTGGCTGTAAATATGTATATAAGAAAGCAATCCCCAGTATGTATTTGTCTGTTGACCAAACCGGTGTCTGGCGCAAGCCTTTGTCTGTCTGTTCCATGTTTTGTACATAATGGTACTTTGTAGCAAGATAAAGTGCCTCCTGTTTGGAAGCTGCATTTCTGTGGGGCTGAAACTCCTATCATCCCCCAACAATAAGTTCCTGTCTTCTTTGCACCAAAATTTATGTACCAGCCACATAGTTTTATACCCACTTCAAGAAGTGTGTTTTTTTCCCTTGTTCCAGGAGTTTTTCAAACAGGGCAGGGTAAATGTCACACCTCTTATTCATAAAATAATATTTTGTGTTGATATCACTTACGATGTTTGAATGGAGAGGTGACCGTCATGAAGATTTCCTGCTGACCTGTACATCCTTATTACATTTCCGGACACAAGACTGAAATTTCCTTCCCCACTCCTTTTTAGAATTATAGTGCTAAAATAGTATAATATTAGCTTAGCAGTATATCAATTTCCTTTTAGAAAATTAGAAGAGCAAGCAGAAAATTCTAATCCCCTTTTTAGAGGTATACTGCCATAATGGTATAATTTTATATCACTTTATCATTATGACTATACAAAAAAATCATACCCCCCCTGCATAAACAACAACAAGAACAAAACCAAAAATAGAAATAATGTGCAGGATAGAGAACATGGATACTGGGGAAAAGGCCATATGATGGAAGTGCTGAACTCATGGAGGTGACAGAGAAGATGGAAGGAAACACATACACACTGCAGCTTTACCACAGCTCAGTTGGGAGAAAAGAGCAAAGTATTGATTGGGTGTAGTGCCAAAATCCATTATCTACAGCAACAAATAAGGGCCAAAACCTACATATATTTAGGGCATGGCTGGATACGGGAACAGAAACAACTGTTACAATTATTGGTCATTCTGGAAAAGCCTGTAGTGCTACATAGTGCCTCCACCTGATTTGCAGTGATTTCCTCTCCCACAGAATCTACTATACCTCCTCTCAGCCTTTGGTAGAAGTTGATGCATTTGGTACCTTTTTAAAACAAAACAAAACACTTACCATGAATGCTCCTTCTAGACTGTGGCAGAGGAGATATCCACTAACAGCTCTTTCCTACAATCTGTGAATTATGTATTGTAATATGCAGCCAGGGAGACTTTTAAAGCCACTGTTGCAGTTGTATTTATTTAGGGTCCTTCTCACACACTGAGCTTGTTCTCTATTTTAGTTGGGGTAATCAGCTTTTGCCTGGCTTCATACCTGTATTTCTGTGCTGTCTATGGAAGGACTTGGGAAGAAATATTAAATCCTCTAAACCATGAGACTCCAGCCTGGCTTGGGTGGTAATGGGAATTAATCGATAAGTGGATGGTTCCTTCCTGCTATCTGAGAAAAGTCATTACCTTCATGTCCACGAACCTCCTTGTGCTTCTGATTCTTAGGCCCTTTCTGCATTACGATGGTGTCCTGGCATAGGGACACAAGAGAAGCAGGACTGTGACAATGCTTCTTCATGATGTCATTGCAGTCTCGCTGTTCTCGTGTTGCCAGTCTTTATGACCATGAGCTATATCATTAATGGAGAAACTCCATGAATGACCCCTGATTGTGTGAGCCTTTTCATTGCAGCCAGCCATGCAGAAGGACTGGAAGCACAATCTATGCACTTCGTCTCTTACTGCAGCATGGGAAGGAGGTTGGCTGCAGTCTGGAAGGAGTGAGTATGTCCCTTGTGCTCTCTTCTGCAGGCAGCCAGTCATGTGTAGAGAGGAGGACTTAGCATCTAAGCCATTTTTTTTGCAATAATTTTTATTGATTTTGATGGAACCGCAATTTTAAGACCTGTAAATGAAAATACAATCTGGGCTGGGGAGTCTATGGGGCTTCAGTAGTGTATTTGCTTAACATAATTCTCACCTTTACTTTCATTACAGAAGAAAACATTCTTGCATCTTCAGACACACCTCCTATGTAGAGCTTTTTTGTGAAGATAGGAGCATGGTCATTTTCATCTTGTACTTCAATGAACACCTTGGCAGTATTACCTAAAAATAAAAAACAGAGAGACTCTGAGTACACAGAGGGGAATTCTGAAATGGGCCATATAAATAGAAGGAAATCAATGTACAGTGTTAACATCTTATTCCTAAACACCTGTAGAGGTTCAATGATGTGTCAAATACCAGATGCTGCAGGCTATATTTCAGAGGACTGAACTGGAAAAGCCACCTCCAAGTACTCCTTGCCTAAGAAAACTCTATGAAATCCATAAGTCAAAAGGTGACTTGAAGGTACATACACACAGAGAGTAGTACAATTCAAACTGGTGGTCCATGGACAAGTGATAGTCTGTGAGCCTTTGGCTGCCATCCCATGAAGAGTTTTCAGGAAAGAAAGAAACAATTGTTGCCAATGGGCATAGATATGATATTGGTCCTTGGCACATTCAGAAAAAAAATTGCCAGTCCCTCACATCAAAACAGTATTAGAAGAGGCTTCTTGCTGACTTTAAAATGGAGGCATTTTGTGGTGAGATCTGTCATGTTGTTATTGCCAGACACTTGTGATTATAAAGTTAATTCAAATGTATAGGATCCTGCTGGCTCACTAAGGGTGAAAATTCTAAGAAGGCATTTAAGGGAGGTTGTTACCCCAAAAGTTGGCTAACTCATGCCTCCATGGGAAGATGGGGAATTGTAGCTCAAAGGAGGCCTGCAAAAGGGTGGTAACCACGGGACCATTTCACCTGTGTAGATTGGTACTAATGGAGAGACACCAGTTGGAGGTTAAAAGAATGTTTCATTGGGGGAAGAATCGCAAACACGTGCAAGCAATCAAGCAGTCTCACAACCATACAAGGCTAACTGAAGGAAAGGAAGGAAAAGTTTGAGAGTGAGGAGTTAGGATGAAGTGGGCGAAATTTACCAATCCTGGAGAAAAGAGAGTTTAGGCGAGATGGCTCAGACTTGAGAGTTTGAGGGCAACACAGAGGAAAAAAGCTCTAGGGTGCAGAGTGATGCCCAAGTACTAGCAAAATGCCAGGATCTGAGCTTTAAATACCTTTTTTTTCTACCCTGAAGAGGAAGGTGTTAATGGAATGGGCTAATGGTCTTGGCATTAGGAGACAGAGCATTGATGGCAGTCACAATAGCTTCTTAATGTCTGGGCAGCTGAGGAAACAAAGGAGAAGGTTCAGCAGGAAGGAGATTATAGGATGTTGGTCATTGTTGCTTTGTCTGGGAGTTTTGGTGGCTATTGTTTTCTAGGTTTGGGCTATTGAGAAGATCATCATAAACACATTAAGTTGAGTTATCTGACTAATCCTTACTAAAGTTATGACCTGGCCATGCCTGAGATCACCACTGGCCTCATTCAGTCAGTGTTCAGCCAGTCCTCTTGCCAGCATGTCTTTTCAGCCATAAGTGTATAATTTATATTTTGTGCCAATTATATGATATTCGCTAATGATATCATATCGTGGAATGGGGGTGTATGGGATGGTAACAAGGTGTCACCTCATTTTCTTTCTTTTTTCCTGTTTATTTTTTTTTAGCCACAAATGACTTTATGTAGCCTCTCTGCCTTGTGTATGACTGTCATGGTGATCAGTGGCAGCTACAGTGGTAGAGACCCTTGGCGTATTGCTATTTCAATGACTTCATACATGGTATGACTAATACTGGAAGTATAGAGGTAAACTAAAATCTGTAATTCCCTCTGAGAACAGGGTAGGGTTTCACAAGAAAGATTACTAAACATATAGAGATTATTTCTTCAGAAAGCGGTGCAGAAGTGAGGAGGGGCTGTATTGCTGAAGCTACATGGGATGGACAAAGACATTATGTAGTAGAACATGTGGAGCTTATTAATTTTTTTCAAGGCAGAGGCACTGATGAGAAGAACAGGTGTGGCTGAAGTCACAAAAATTAAGGAGCATTAAATTTGTGACTATGGTCATAAGAAGTTCTTGGTAGGCAAGGTCTTGTTGCCTGTTATATAAAATACTAAGGTAAGAGATTGGACTACATATCCCCAGACTCTGACATCTATAAAATGAAATCTCCCCTTCAGTTAACAACTACAAACTACCCTTTAGAATGAGCAATCAGATTAATAAAGTTGACAGCAAACTCATCACAGATCACATAATAAGTATCTTAGATATTAAAAGACTTTATTTCTGGCAACCTTTGCTTGTGGCACAACTGCACAAAGCCTCAGCATTCAATGTGAAAAAGCAGACAGAAATCTTTAAAAAAACAAACAAAAACAAAACCTGTCACCATCACATCTCTTTTCAGACTCCATAATCAAAGAAGTTGACACACTATTGAGAACAGTGAAAAGTCAGTTTGCTGAAAGAAATCCCATTTGCCAGTGAGAAATGATTTCCTTTCAGAGCTTATTCTTTTTCATGACAGCAAGTTATGGCTGTTTTATAGTGCTATATATGGACATGTTTTCTTCATAACCGTCACCCTGTTTATTCTGGGCTCGTTCCTTTCCAAGTAATGTCCCAAAAACAGTTCCATAACTGGAATGAAAACATAACACTTTCTATATTGGCAGAGACATCAACAATATTATGTTTCCCAAAGTCCACCCAATGGGGAAAGTATAACTTTATATATTAAAAAACTGTGTCTTTTGCTTTATTTATAACCTGAACTGGTGAGACCTCAGTAGAATATATAGTTATTCCACTTCTTTATACTTACCTAGATTCTGTTTTTGTTAAAGGAATGGTGTAGGTATGCTCTTTCATGGGAAAAGGCACCGCTTAAAGACATTGTTTCTCACTCTCCCTATTATAAAAGCATGAACAATTCAAGAAGCAGATCTCTTTTTTAATCTGTCAAGCATAATCAGTATAAACACATGTCAATCCTTCCAGAACAAAGATAGGGAGTGTTTCCCAGCCTGAGAGCTGAATTCACTTTCAGAGAAGTGCTCATACAAAGACAAAAGTGGAGCAAGGGCAGAATCTGAGGGGAGACTTGCACAAAAGCTGGAAAACTACCAAAGTATGGTATCATGGGTAAAGGCCATGGCCATTTAGGAAGACCAGAGAACTGGATGAGGACTCCAGGACAGTTGGATTCAGCCCCAGGTCCTGACATTCTCTACTGCTGTTTGAGCACTTTTTAGTTGCAAACCGTTCAGCCTCTGCCAAGCTTTAGGCCATTTCCGCACTAGACTGTTATACCGGACGGCCCCTTCCAAAACTGCAAACCCCAGGATTCCATAGGATGTTGCAAATGGAACAATAGCACTATAACAGTCTAGTGCGGAAATGGCCTTAGACTCTTTATCACCGGGGCGAGGGGTGGGAAAACTGAAAAGGTGGTTTGTCGTAAAAAAGCCATATAGGGCTGTATCCATAATAGCAGAAAAAGTCCAAAAAGAGATGGTGTTGTGCTAGTGGTTTCAGATAACACTAGTGGTTATGCAAGCACTAATGGAATGAATAGCACAAGCAACCCCTAGCATAATGAATTAATGAAGAATTGTGAAAACACCAATGGCTAGTGCTTGCATGAATGAAACTGAAGTACTGGATTTGACACTTGCGTAAAGGTGAAAATAGGTTTTTCTTAAACATAGAATGTGTAAGAAAACATTGTACTAGTAGAATGGCACCACTGGATATGGCTTGTTAAAACTAAGATAAATCAGTAAAGGACTGGGAAAAAATGAACACATTGGACACAGGTCAATATTTGCTTTTTGATATGCCTATGGAACTGTCACCACCTTGCCCATTAAGTCAATGGGATTGTGAGATAAAAGAAAAGCAGAAGGGAATGCAAGACAGAATTGATCCATAGCCATGAAGAGACAACAGAGAGTCAGCAGACAGAAGTTATGGAATTCTTTTCCGGATTTTTGGTAGAAAACAAACTTCTTAACCTGGAGTGACTGGTATCTCTCATTTTGCTTTGTTTGGTCAGAATTAATGTTTCACAGATGAAAAGAACTGAGATCGGCATCAACAGTTCAAGTGTGTACTTTAAAGGGATCAATATTGCAAAATTATTTCAATTTAGAAGGTTATGCTAACCTTAAAGATCAGAAAGACACATGCAGCCATGTGATTCTACTTTGAATATCTTAGAAACTGCATCCATGAAATAAACCTTGAAAATTTCTTTTTATTGGTTCACTCCTGATATATACATGTGTGTATGTATATGTATGTGTGTATGATTAAAAAGCAAACCAACAGCAATTCTCCCAAAGTTTGTCCTGAATTCTAGAATTTCTGAATTTATACACTTAAGACCCTAACACCACATGGCCTCAACCTAGAGGATGATACCATCAACTTTCCATCTTTCTCTCTGTATATATACAGACTCTTTCTATACAATCTCATAATTATAGGTTGTAAAAGTGTTTTGAACTTGCAGACCTCACACACTCCCAGCTGTAGCAGACAATTGCTGCAAGAAATGTGAAGTGATGGTCAATGCTTACAAGGGAAACTTAGAAGACGATGGCACATCAGCAGAGCATATTTTTGGATTTCCACAAGAACTGGTCCAGTTTACTCATTAAATATCTGAAGGGATGCCATATAGAGGAAGGAGCAAGCTTGCTTCTTGATAGCTGCTTGATAGCCCTGCTGCTCTAGGACTAGAACACAAACCAATGGACTCAAATTACAAAAAAACAGAACACTGGGAAGATTTTTTTTCCCTGTTGGACCTGTTCAATAATGGAGTAGAGTGCCTTTGAGGGTGGTAGACTCTCCCTCTTTGTAGATTTTTAAATAGAGGTTAAGTGGGCATTTTTCAGGAGTCCTTTAGCTATGTATTTCTGCATGGTAGAGGGCTGGAAGCTCTTTCCCTTATGAGAAGGTCACTGAATGATATTTGAACTGGTTACTATTATCTGTCAGTCTCATGTCTCTTGTTGTGTCAGTCTTCACAGAGTTATTGTGGGGAGATAAATGGAGGATTGCAAGAGACATATTTGTCATGTTTACTCATTTGGAAGAAAAGTAAGATATAAGTGTCATAGACAGATAAAATCCTGTCCATACTTTTCCGTCACACATATATGTATATAATTAGAAAGCTTCTCCCTGTTTTGAAATGTTTAAATATGGTGTGCACACTACAAGACTCTGGGGTTAAATCAACACTACCACCACCAGTAGAGGAGTGCTCAAAATGCTTTATGTACATCATCTCAGTAGCCCTTGCAGCAACCATGTAAGGTTAGGATCATCTTTATTTTTCCATATTGCAGAACTGGGGTCAATGTTGAGAACTCAAAGCTCAGTTTCTTTAGCACTGAAGTAAAAGTTTTGAAGACATAGAAGTGGAAATGAGTAGAAGGATAAGAGTTGGATGTATAGTAATAACCTCTTTTCTACACAAGACATACTATTTAAAGTGAAAGAATCCATAACAAAGTAAAAAAATAATGAAAGTATTTGGGGATTATTCCTTCCAATTAGGCATTTAGAATATTGTTAGAAGAACTATGAATAGTATATACAGTATATTCATAGTTCTGTTAGGGAGCTGTGCTGTTCCAAGATTCATAAGGACACATCTCAAAAGGAATAAGAAATAGCCATATAGAGCAAGTCACTGAATGAACTAAATCATTTTTTGCCATGTTATACAATAGGCAATAACAAGTGAATTGCATTGTTATGTCTCAGTAATGTTTTCTAGGAACAAGTTATATGGAATTGAATCCACTGTCAATTTTCTTTAGAAAAACAGGTACAAAACTGGTATGTTACAATGAAATAAAACTAGCAGTACAATTTGACCTACTAGACCTTGACTGCAGTAGCTTCCATTACTTCTTGGTCTTTGGTAGAGAACATATCTTGTAACCTTGGAGTGTTTTCAACATGACTGAAGTCAGATTCTCACAGTTCAGTGTCATGTAGAGCCCACTTAAAACTATCTCCATGACATGAGTCATTTTGTACACATTGTTCACTACGTAAATTGCTTGTGAGGGCTTAGGTTGTTTCCATGCCAGCAGACTTGCTATCCACCATATTTGGCAGCAGTGTATGGGTAACAAAAGCAGAAATAGTGCAGAGATGCTGATCTCCAGGGCTGGTACACACAAAAGACAGTTAAGTGGAGTTGTCGCATGGCAACTATATTGTGAGGAGGAGGACTTCTAAACAATTTTTTAATGCTGAATAATATCCTTTATGACAGTTAATCTGCTTTTTCTGTGTCTTTTAGTTTTTGACATTAAGCTCTTAAAACCTCTAGTCCATACAGTTATTTATATACACAAATTAATCTACCTTCTCGCATAAACTTCATTGACATTTAATTTCATTAACACCTTAATTTCAGCTTCATATTTCATTTTTATACGTGGCATATATTGCATTGGCTTTGACAGACTGAGAACACAGCACCTGGGAGCCTCTTCGTCATAAACACCTTCTAATCAGGTTTCAGTCAGTAAATGACTACGATCAAAGAACTATGTTCAACTGTAGTGATCAGACTGCCCCCCAGTCCAGGTTAACAGATGGTAAAATTATGTGTCTCAGTCTTCAAAGAGACAAAGATGGAGAAGCGAGTGAGAACTTTTCACTACACGCATAGCATCAAACAAACAAACTGGCAAACCACATTATACAAATTTATCTATCAAAAAGCCTAGCTGCCAACGTACTTTAAGCACTGGACAAAGGCCTTTTAGCTTGCTACACACTTTGCTTCCCAGGTGTAACTTAATTTGTAATTTGTGCCTTACGATTGGTTTATCTCTGTGGAACTTTTCAGTGTTTGTGTATGATTGTATTTTAATCACAGTCTCAAACTGTGCTTGAAGGCTTTCTGGGGCCCTTTCCACAGGAGCCTCCCATCCTGGCATGGGGACAGGAGAGGAGCAGGACCGAGATGACACTTCTACATGATGTTGTTGCAGTCCTGTCCTTCTCCCATTGCCGGGCAGTGTGATCATGGATTAAATCATCGGTGGGTTTTCCCTGTCAATGACCTCCAATTGTGCAACCGACCTACATTTACCCGGCCTGCACAAGCACCGGAAGCCCAATGGAAGTGCTTCCTGCCCCAGCTCAGCCTGGGAAAGTGCTCGGCTGTGCTGCAGAAGAAAGAGGCGTGTCCACTGTGCTTCTTTTGGACGGGAACCATCCAGTGTGGATGAGAGCATTTGTGTCCACTCTCATCCTGGAAAAGGTACTGCCAGGACAACGTTGGGACAATGCCGGGGACAAGTAAGGTGTGAAAATGGCCTAAGTCTTTAAAATTTTTATTGTTATTCATTTTCTGTTTATATAGATCAACCTGTGAGCTTTATTTATAGATCAACATACAAGTCAAAGGAACAAGGATGGACTTTGAAATGGAATCGAGCATGGGGAGTGCAAAATGAAGAAGACATTATTTTCATATAGGAGTAAGTTAATTTCTTAGTGACTTCCAGCAAGTTCCATTATTTTTTTTTCCACACCACAGAAATTTTAGCCCCTTTCCTTAGTTATCCTTCATGTGAGAATTACTACACGGAGGAGGAGAGCAATCCTGCCCCTTCCACTCTTGACATCCCATCATCACTGTGATTCATCATTTGGAGGATGCATGTTTACACACATAAACTCTTCCTATGAAATAGAATCATGGGAAACTGGTGTTACACAGCATGAGGTGACCCTATATTTGGCTTGCCTATACTTGGCTTCACAACTGAGGGGAAAATCCAATGACTTTTAAAGATAAATGCATAACCACTAAGTTGAATCAGCTCCTAGCTTGCTTCGGTGTGCACATTTCCCTATCCAAAAATAATGAGCTATTAAAGGATGAGGGCTTCCAAAATATATTTATTCTGCAGTAAATAATGGTGATGCTGGGAAAATAGAGTTATAGGGTGTAAGAAGGTAACATTGCTGAAATAGATCATGGATTGATTTTATAATTCCATGGTGTGATGGAATTCTGGGGGTCTGGCTATCTGAAGTGCCAGTGCAGCCTGGAAGCAGGTTTCCAGGCAACCAGAACAGCACCTCAGGAAGGAAACCCAGCCCAGTCATGTGTGGGAAGGGCTTATGGATGAAAGAAAAAATTGTATAAAGCCAAGTACTTGTGGGTATTTTGATTCCTTCTGTGAGAGTCTGAAAGGAGCTAGGGAGTAGAGTCATTCAGTCAAAGAGTGTGGCTGTTTTGGGAGGTTTAGTTCTCAGTGAAAGCCTAGTGAGAGGTAGAAGAATAACTGGACCCTAGTAGGATCTGGTCCGAGAGTGTGACCTAGATAGGGGGTTAAGCCTTTGGTGGGAGTTTAGCCAACGTGCTGTTGTATGCTACTTGTGCCTTTCGTGAAAGTCTACAGATATAATTGAACTATTTCTGAGCAGGGAGTCAACGGTTAATGTTATTTAAAAGGGGACTGAGGAAATGTATCAAGTTGACCTGCATATGAACTGCAAGACACTATTTTATTCTTATTGTTATTTTAATGAATGTTACAGTTTATCTTTGTAAATGACCGCTCAGTTTGATTCGTCCATAGTTAATAAGTAACATAGAAAACACACTACCATAAAATTATTAAGTGGTTCTAAATAGACACTGAATATCCTCACTCTTTTACACAAAGGTGCTGTTATAGAGGGAGAGGCAGAGCTGTGTGGTAAACACAGGGCTCTTTATCAGATTGGGAATTGCCACACCTGTCACACATGGCTTTAACAGGGTCTGTGTGCTTAAGTTTTACGAATGTCAAATGAAATAACTAGGAGTGCCTACAGCTCAGGAAGACTACAGAAATTCTGACTATTCTCCACTCTCAGTGTAAATACTAAACTGCCTTTTCACTGTATAGCTGAGAACCACTGGAACATTTACGTTGTGCACACAGTGACTTGCCGTCACTAAATTTCACACCAATCCGGTTTAAGAAATTTTAATATTGAAATCAGGCATCCAGCACAGATTAAAGATCTGAGGCTCCTTCTCAATGTGGTATGTTTATTACATATGCAAAAATCCATCCAGGATATTATTGATTTCTGTTGGGCAATTCAGAAATTTTTGTTTGCCAATGCATTCTGACATTTCTACATTACTTTTGCCCTCTGAGGCAAACATGATCTTAATAAGCTGTAGTTTGTCCTGATTATATCTCATAAAATAGTATCAGACTTCCTTTGATAACAATAACAACAGAATTTTGACAGATCAAAAATATTACATTATCCTATATCGGTGAACAGTGACCACCACATTGGGTTTGGACACTGATTTGACAATTTCTCTACCGTTAGTTAGAAATTAGGCTAAATTTTCAAAGGAACAGAAACAGAAGGAGCAGGCAGGCAGGCACTGCTCCTCTTTTTCTACTGGTGCAAGCCTGACAAGGATTTTAATGTGTTTTTTTAATTCCCTAGCTATATATTATATTATATTATATTATATTATATTATATTATATTAATCATATCCTTAGTTAAGAGTGGTGGGACAAATGCCTCATTTAGGACGTTCCCAGTCTTTCCTAGCCGTTCAGAAAATATTTTGGCTATACAGCAACATCCCTTCCAAAATAGGTGCGTGACAACTCTGCCACCAACATTTTTTCCAAAAAACAAACAAACAAACAAACAAAAAACGATTACATTAGAAAGATATTCACAGTATATTGGGAAAATTGGACCTTCCTACAATGGAATTCCCTGCACAAACAGAAAAGCAGCTGTTGTCTTCCAAAACAGGTTTGGAAGCAAACAGTTATCTCTGTTATCCAAGCTGTTTAAATCAAACTGTGGGTGAGCAGTAAAATTGGACAGGCATCATTAGTCATCATTTATTTAGATCTGTGTTTAATGATCTCCCAGGATGACTTTGCATACTGGCAGGTTAAATAAGCTTGTCTATCAGTTAGCACAGTTTTTACTGTAAAAGCCTCACAAAACCTGCTAAGACTACAATTATTTAATAACAATTTTGCTCAAAACTGCCACCTGATAAATTTTCAGTGCATTAATGACACAGTTTTTAATCAAGTAATTAATTTCTTAATCTAATAAGTACAGATACATTTTTATCATAACTTCAATATATGTGTCTCTTTTCAGTTACTGAAGAGACCATAAGGTAACTATAATTTAATACAATTAAATAAACCACTTGTTAGAGGCCTATTCTTAATATTTTATATTTACTTATGGTACAGTGGGCCAAATGGCAAAACTCTGCACAACTCTTGACAATGGCCTTTTCCGCACCTTACCTTCTTCCGGCACTGGGGAGTGGCGAGAGGCTCTCGCATCCCTGCTGCTTCAGCTCCGCACGAGCTGCTCGCTCACGCAAGAGCCCTGCCTCTTCCTTCTGCAGCGCAGCCTGGGAGTTTCCCAGACTGCGCTGGGTCAGGAAGTGTGACCGGCGTGGCTCCGGAGGCTCCGCACACCAGGTAAGTGCGCGTGGGGCCCGGGAGCAATGCACGACCGTGCACCATTTTTTGGCTTCCAGCCAAAAATGAAAAGGTGCGCGATCGGCCCCTGCCGGCCCCTGAAGCATCGCGCGATTGTGAGTGTGTCGTGTAGATCACTCCTCACAATCGCACGACACTTCAGGCACCCTTTCACATGGAAAATGCCGTGCAGAAAGGGCCAATGTTTACTTACAACTGACACAGAATATGGCATCATTACAATTATTATTTCCTTACTCACAGCAGGCAACAAAGCTAGCCCTAGTAACAGACCAAATCTAAGACAGTCTTCCAATATAAATGAACTTTATTTCCACAAAGTGAAACTAACAACAACAAAAAAAATAGATCCAACCCCATGTATTTTCATGGGTCTGACTTTAACAAATTTCAAGTTTGAGAAGCAGAGAGAAGTTGGGGGAGGTTGGGCTAAATCTGTACCCATTCCCAATCTCTTATTCGTGTTTAACAGATTGAGTGTCACATTTGCACCAGTCTGCAGTCTCTGATTCAGTCTTGCTATCATTACCCTTGCAAAGAGAAGGATTTTTCCACCTTAGCTACCACAGCACTTTCCCAGTATATAGCTGGCCTTCAAGCTCAAAAGGTTAGCTTAAATGAGCTGCTTCTCCACCTCCAGAAATTCACTCTTTCTCCTCCCAACTGAGCTGCTCTTATGCTGGGGTGTCTGCTTTCTGGCAAAGAGCATGATTTCCTAATCCAAAAGGATCTCAAATAACAAAGGCCAGTTCCATCACTGTGTTGTCCCTAGATTTAACCTGCACTAAAACTTGTCTGTTTCTCTCAACAGATGCAGAGGATGTGGCAGATATAAGAAGGGAACTTGCTTCTTCCCTTGCCCTTCATTTTTCTCAGGTACTTGGACAAGTTGCCCGCACTCCCTGAAGAAGAAAGACAAAGGGATGTAATTCTTCACTAATCTTCTCGAAGGAAGCAACAAGTAATTTTAGCAACTTTCATCCCACTGAGCAAAATTCTTTAAAGTTGTACACATTGTGAAGACTATTGACAATTCAGGACTTCCTATGTGCAAAATTTGCATATGGCCATTTTGTTCAGAAAACATCATTTTCTGCAGAGAAAGCAGCATTTTTGGGTAGAAACATTTTCTGTGCAGAAAATGCAGTTTCTGATGTAGCAAATGTCATTTTCTGCACGAAGACAATATGTGTGAATTTTGCACAGAATGACTCCCAAATTAGAGTGTTGTCTTGATTCTTGATGAAGATTGTTGTCAATCCATGATTTTTCTCATCCAGGTTTTTTGGCAGTTGAGAAACATGTTTTTCAAATATTTTCCAAATATTTTTTGAATATTTTTAACATCCATTGCATCTGTATGCTTGCATGAACCGGATGTTTTAATAAAGAATGAATATTTAGAATCAATTTGGTTTATATATAACTATTATAACTGTTCTAGAAAGAAAGTAAGTCCTCACATATTATCTTTTAAACATGTTAAACTTGCTTCTGAAGTAAAAGTATTTCAAAATTAGATTTATTCTGGCACCAACCTAAAAACTGGCTGTGTCAGATCTTCTTCCAGGCTGGCCCTGCAGTTTCTAGTTCTGGAAACCTGTCACTTTAATCTTGCCTTCCGGATCCCCTTTAAAATCTCTCCTTGGCTTTGGATCCTACACCTTAAGATGACTTTACTGTAGACTACTGGGTGTGTTAGCTTTGTGCACTTATCACCCACT
This sequence comes from Cyclura pinguis, assembly GCA_030412105.1. Taxonomy (NCBI): domain Eukaryota; kingdom Metazoa; phylum Chordata; class Lepidosauria; order Squamata; family Iguanidae; genus Cyclura; species Cyclura pinguis. The sequence continues at coordinate 98,237,492 of CM059601.1, forward strand.
TTGGCTCAGGGTAAATGATGCCGTCCAGAGTCAGTTTTACAAAATCACAAACAGTTTAACTTTATTTAATAACATATATAACTGAGTTTTCCAAACTGTGTGTTGCAACACATTAATGTGTCAGCTACAGTGTGTGGGTGTGTTGTGTGAACATAACAGGTGAAGATGATGCCTCTCCCACTGCTGCTACAGCCACCCCAGGCCAAGGAAGACTCTGGTAAGGGTGGCAGTGGCAGGCCAGGCCCAGGCGGAGCGGCTGCCTCTATCACCAGCCTAGGCCAATGAAGACCCCAGTGAGGACAGAGGACAGAGGACAGGCAGGACCTGGTGGAGGGGCTGCCTCTCCTGCCATTGCTGCTCCAGGCTGAGGAAGACCCTGGCAGTGGTGGTGGCGGGTCAGGCTCAGGTGGAGGGGCTGTCTCCACCTACTGAATTACTTACTGAATTACTGTGCAATGGAATGATGCATGTCTAAAAAATGTGTCACCAACATGAAAAGTTTGGAAAGCTCTGATACATAATAACTACTTTCTCAACTTCCAGTTCTTAGTTCCAGACAATTAACACTATTCCAGTTGAGTTATGTTAGACTGTTGCCTTAAATCACTCAGATACCCAATGCTCAATAACTCCCCTCTCAACTGACTCCTCCAACAGTCTATTACCAACTGGTACCAATCAACTCTTTCCTTTTTAAAACTCCTCCTCTTTCTCACTTTAGCCCCTTCCTCTCCTCCTGGAGTTCTCTGTGCTGGGATTGGCTGCTCTTGGTTATGTTACCGCCCTGGCTAGTCCGAGCTTTGGGGATATTAAAAGAACATCCTTTTAATATCATAATTCAGCTTCACTTCTCTATTCCCTTCCACGTGCTTGCGAGGCCACCGGACAAGCACGCATACAAGCTCGGCCATTAATTGCCGTAATATTCAAACTACAATACAGGCAGGCCAGAAATAGCTGACTCACTGTTTTAGGAGACTTCCAGGCAAGTACTCTAATTAGGTATGCACGCAACTTACAAAAGAGCCTCTGCTCCACGATGGCAGCTTGATGGGTAACCTATGCAATACACAAGTACTCTGCGTTTGCATACTGGCTACACTATTGAGAACCTCTGCGATAACTCAATCATTCAGATTCTGACCTTTCGGAGGCTTTGTCTCCAACTCCAAATCTATTGTTTTCCCCAAGTACAGCATAGCCTGTAGTCACAATTCTCCTTATAAAAACCCTTGATTCTGACACTTTCCTTGGAACGCTCCCGAGTTTCATCCTGCCTTGCTGCCATTTTGCTTGGCGAGCCTCCCCTCAGCTTCACGTGCTGAGTTACATCGCACCCCAGCCTCGCTCTCCATTTTTCCGGGCTTCAGGACAGGTGAAGCATCACCCAAACCAGCAACTCCTCTAAAAATCCCTCTATACCACTCCAACCTTTATTTTCTTTAGTTATCTTGTATGAGTGTGTCGCATACACTGTTTTGCTTGTGTTTAATAAACATCATTTATTGTTTCAACTTTTGTGTACTCCTTGACTCGACCCGACCCTGTAGACATAGGGTTCAAGATCTCGCTACGTTACCCTGCCTCTTGTAACGCTAAGCAGTGCTCTGAGCTAATTTTCCCCAACTTTAGTTGAGCACATTTTGGTGTCCCTCCTGGGACCCCCAGTACACAGGGTAACAGTTAGTTGCTCCACACCCTGGTATCCATAAAATGTCTTAAGCCACATTTTATGAGGAGCTCTTCCTCTTCACTGAATTACAGTATTACACTGGCTATTCACTTAAGGATCTGTGAAACAGCAAGATCATGGTTTGGTCTGCTAGGTTTTACATGGTCTAAATTGTTAAGGTGTTTTCACTTTTTTAAAAAGACATTATTTATGAACTCATTTATATTGCTCCCTATTTTTATTTATCTGTTTGATTTATAATACTCTTCTGTCCCAAATGGCAAACAAAACACCTTAAAAAACAAATTAAAACAACCCCAAGTCCACTCCAGAGAAGAGATGCCTGCAGCTGTTTCCATCATCCATTTGCTATGGCCCCTCTTTTCTAAGAACTGCTGCCTGCCTGCCACCCGCTGAGCAGACTATCTACACATTTGCAGGAGTAGGCCCCCAGGCTTGCCAAGTACTAAGCCAGCAGCTGGTGAACCAGCTTTGCTATCACCTTTGCTATTACTTTTGCAAAGCAGAAACAGTAGCAAAGGGTAGCAAAGAAACTACTAAGCAAATTTTTACATTACGGTACTTCCAAAATGCATGTATATTAATATATATTTTCATATATATAAAACTCAAAAAACAAACAAGTAGTAGAGCTCTAGATTACTAAATTAAATAAGGTATACCTACCATAAAAAGAAAAGAAGAAGATTCTTCTTAATTTCATATTGTGGATAACTGTATTTCCTTATCCTACACCTTAAATAGTACCTACTCTTGGTATCAAATTCTCTTAACCTGCCTTTCTGGGATCTAAGTCCATTTAAATCCTATTCAGCAGAGATAGGCGGGAAGGTGGCTAACAGTAAGAAAAATAAAGAAAAAAGAAGAGAACAGATACATTAACCATCATATTCTAATGCACTCGCATTTAGTTAACTGTGTACCCATCTTTATTTTTAATTGAGTAATATTTTCCTGCCCATTTACTCTTTATATTTATCACCTAACTCATAAACATCACTACTGAGTCTCATTTGCATAGCTGTTTAAGGGTCTGTTCTAGTACTGTAAGATTTCATTTTGCATATACAGTAGTGTGCGAGTTTCAAAAAAAAATTTTCTTTATCAGAAGATTCTTTTACTCTTACGAAAGATTTTCAATCACTGGTGCCCATTCCTTTTTAATTTTTTCTTCATTTTTGCCCCTGAAGATTTGTGTTACTATATCCATATTTTTTACCTCTTAGAATAGCCTGTTGCTATTCTTCTAGCTTTGGAACTTCATTCTTTTTCCAATGCTTGGCAAATGTTACTCTTGCCACGGTTATCAGATTTAATAATATCCTCCAATTTTTTTTTATAGTTAAGGAGTCTAATTCGTGGGTTATGTTTAACAGATAAAGTTTGGGGGACAGTGGAAACTAACAATTGAACCATTCTGAGATCTTATTATGAATATGCATCCAATACTTTTTTACTTTCTTGCATGTCCACCAGACATGATAGAATGTTCCAACTTCCTGTTGACATTTCCAACAAATCCCAGATAAAGATTTATATACCTTACTTAGTTTATCAGGTGTCAGGTACCAGCGATGGAACATTTTCAGGTAGTTTTCTTGTAGACTTTGAGTCACTGTAAATTTGTAGGTTAATTCCCAGCTCCCTTCCCAGTGTTCTAAATATATTTCCTTGCCGATATTTCTAGCCCATTCAAGCATGACATCCTTTACTATATCTTCTTCCCTCCCCAATAGAAGTAGGTATTTATATAACTTTGACATCTGATGTGACGAGTTATCAAAGATTATTTTCTCAAATTCTGTTTTGTCATTACTCTTAATGAAATCTTCCAATTTCTGATCGATTTTGAATCTCTCTACCAACTGTCTATAGGGGAACCAGTTACAATTTATATTATCTCTTTCCAGTTCCTCCCTTGTTTTCATTCTATATACATTATCCGAAGTTAGAATAACTATATCTTCATAGTGTAGCCATTTTTCAGAAAGATTCTTCCATTTTCTGAAAAACACTTCCTGAGGGGAGACCCAAAGAGGGATATCGGCATAATATAATTTCTTATATTTGTACCAGATATTCAATAATGCTTACAAATATAGTGAGTGGCAAAATCTTTATCTACTTTGGCTTTGCCATACCAAAGGTAAGCGTGCCAACCAAATCTAGCATTGGCTCCTTCTAAAGCTAGCATTCTTTCGTTACGTAACATCAACCAATCAGCGATCCATGTCATTCCACTTGCATAGTAGTAAATTTTGAAATCTGGTACACCGCATCCTCCTCATGATCTTAAATCTGTCATTGTGTGCCATTTTATTCTCGGTTTATGGCCGGCCCATATAAATTTAGATAAGTCCTTTTTCCAGATGAAATAAGAAGTTCATCTTGGGTAGAACACTCATTTTAACAGTAGCAATTCTCCCTGATAGAGATAATCTCAAGTTGGTCCACTTTTCCAGATCTTTTTTAATCGCATTCCAGGTTTTAACATAGTTGCTTTCAAATAGTTCATTATTGTGTTTGGATATCCAAATACCAAGATATTTGATCTTTTTTTCTATTTTGAAACTGGATATATCTGACATTTTTTCCTCTTCCCTTTTTGTCATGTTTTTAGTCAGGATAGACATCTTGTCTTTAATAAAGACAAGACAAGACGTCTTGTCTTGTCCTGTCTTTATTAACTTTTATCCCAGAAACATCTTCAAACTCCTTTAATGTTCTGTCCAATTTCATCAAAATAGGAATCGGCTCTTCTAGGAAAAACACCAAGTCATCAGCATAAGCTTTCACTTTGTAACTATGGCCCCTTAATGTGAGACCTTTTATTTCAGTGTCATTATGGATGTTTCTATTAAATAGTTCCAACACGGTAATGAATATTAAGGGGGAGAGAGGGCAGCCTTGGCGGGTACCTTTTCTTATTTCTAAAGCATTTGTCCTCTCTCTGTTAACCATTATTTGTGCCCGTTGTGTCTGATATATAGAGTCTAACCAGCTGAGAAATTTCACCCAGGTTTCCATTCTTCGGAATATTTCTTTCATGAAAGGCCATCTTACTGAATCAAAAGCTTTTTCTGCATCCACAAAAATCATCGCCAGCTGTTTCATTATGTCTTTCAAAATATTCTATGATATTCAGAACTGTTCTAATATTGTTCCTCAACAGTCTTTTCAACAGAAATCCATTTTGGTCTTCATGTATATATGAAGATAACACATTTTTCAATCTTTCTGTGAGGATTATTGTGAACATCTTGTAATCTACATTCAGAAGTGAAATTAGTCAGTAATTTTTAATCTCCATATGATCTTTACCTTTTTTGGGTATTAATACTATATTTGCATTCTTCCAGGTTTCCGGAATGCCATTTTGTAGTATTTCGTCACAAGTTTTTTGAAATAGGAAGGCTAGCTCATCGATGAATATTTTATAATATTTTGGTGTGTAACCATCTGGTCCGGGCACTTTAGATGGGTTGTTTCTTAATAGCTTCTACTACTTCCACACATGCTATTGGATGATTCAATAGTAGTTTCTGCTCCTCTGTGAGCTTGGGAATATCTTGTTTTTCCAAGTAAGCAGTCATCTGATTTTGCTCTGTAATTGAACTTGGTTTCATGTCATAAAGCTCTTCGAAAAAATGGAAAAAAGCCTTTTTTATATCATCTTGTTTGGTTAGTCTTATAGAGCCTTTTTTAATCTCCACAATCTGACTCCTTTCTTTCAGCTTCCTCAGCTTAAACGCTAACCATCTGCCCGGTTTATTTGCAGACGCAAAGTAACGTTGTCTCACCCACTTTAATTTATTTTCTATTTCAATTTTCCTCATTCAGCCTGTTTTGGAGGAGTTTGAGATCTTCTACCAGTTTCTTATTTGTGGGGTTATGCCTCAGTTCTTTTTCTACCTCAGACATTTCTTCAAAAATTGTCCATGTTGTTTCTATTCTTTTCTTCTTACATTCTGAGCACCATTTAAAAAAATGGCCTCTAAAAACTGCCTTTCCTGCATCCCACACGGTTTTCATTGATGTTTCTCCATTGATGTTTTCTTTAAAGTATGTTTTTATCGTTTCCTTGGCTTTTTGTACATATACTTGATCAAGTTTCCAATGATAAGCTGACTTCCTGACTCTTAATTCTAGTATGATAAAATTGTGATCTCAGAGTGTTCTAGCGATAATATCTATCTTTTCTACCCGTGTGTACAGTGATTTAGATATTAAGCAGTAATCGATCCTTGACAATGACTTGTGACGATCCAAAAAGAAAGTAAATCCTTTAGCATCTCCCTCTTTGAGTCTCCATACATCGACAAGAGATAGGTTCTCCATCATTGAAAAAAAAACTCTTAGGGAGTTTACCTTGATTGTACTTATTTTTCCTTTGATGAGTTCTATCTAATGTAGGGTTAATCACTCCATTCATGTCCCCCATCAATGCAATGTTCCCACTGGGGCTCTGTATTCTGTAATCTCATTCTAAATTTTATAAAACAAATCTCCTTTGCTACCTAACGGTGCATATATTGCTATGACCAATAAGACTGTATTGTCAATTTTAGTCTTTACCCTTATATAGTGTCCCAGTGTGTCCTTGAAAATCTCCTGAGCTTCATACTTGGAGTTTACATAAATTAACACTCTTTTTTCTTCCTTTCATTGGTTGACGCAAAGCATTTGCCGAGTCTAGGGTTCCTTATAAATGTTAAATCTTGCTGTCTCACACATACTTCTTGTAAGCATATTATATCTGAGTGTGTTTTTTCCAGAGTGTGAAATATCTGCCTGCGTTTATATTCTGAGTTAAGATCCTTGACATTCCACATTTGCAATTTGGTTCTTTACATCATGATTCTTTACGTTGCACTCAGTTAAATTTAGAAAGCTTCTATTACTACTTCTTCTTCTATTCCCAGTTCTCTCTGCTTCACCTTTATTTCTTCCTCAGTCTCATCTCCTCTTTCTTCTGCCTCTGCTTCTTACCCTTCTCTGTTATCTGCTATTTCTGCCTCCTCGCTTTCTTCTTGGTCGGCTGTCCCGCCCTCTATTGTACTTTCCTTCATTTTCCACTTTGTACGATGCTTGGTTCTATCAGTCTGCTTTTTATTGTTCTCTTGTTCAGTGTCTCTCTCGAATTCTTTCCTCTCCTTTGGTTTGGATTCCTTAAGGTCTTTTTTAATTCTTTCCATAGTCTCCTTCACTTTTAGAGGGGAGTCAACCTTGTATCTTCTTTGCTGGTATAAGAATGACAGTTCTTCTAGTCTTTCCCAACGATAATTAATTTGGTTTTTCAAGAGGAATTGCGCCAATGGTTTGTATTCTTGTCTCCTTTTTAAAATGTAAGATGGAACATCTTTAAATATTTTAACATCTTTATCATCAATCTTTAATTGTTTATGGTAGCTCATTTGTAAAATCTTTTCTTTCATCACAGTCTTATTTAAACAAATGACTATATCTCTGGGCAAATTCTGTTCTCTTCCACTTTGGGAATTGAGTCTGAAGATCTTATCTATACAAGTCTTCAGTATCTCTTCTGTTGTTTCCAGGAATTTGGTTAGAATGGGAGTTAATTTCTCATATAGATTTTGATCAGTCACTTCCGGGAGACCTCTGAGTTTTATACATTTTTCCCTATATCTCAGTTCTTGAAGTTCCACTTGTGTCCGATCCTCCATTTGCCTCTGAGTCATTACTTCAGTTACACTTGAATCCACTAACTTGAAGCTCTAACATCTAAAAAAGTTGACAACGACGCTTCTGCCGAAGAGGCAACCTCCGCATGGATGTTGTGACTCTCTGGTCTTCCCTACTCCATCTGTTCCCTCAGATGCCCCTGTAGGGAATTAGGAGTAGATTCTGAGACCTCCTGCAAGTTCCTCCTGCACCCTCTTTACTGGGGGGAGGGTCTAACCAGGATTCCTGAGTTTTTTACCCCTGGTTTAGCCACGCGGGGTGGCAGCTCAGCTAAGGCTCCGCAGAGAGGCTTTTGCCGAACTGTCTACGTGGCGCCATGCGACCCAGAAGTCTGCACTAGCCATAGTTTTAACTGTGGTTGGTTTTCAATCAAATTGTTAGCCATCTTGGGGCCTGAATTGGGAGAAAGGCAGGATAATAAATAAGCAATTTAAACCCATGCACATGTGCAGATTTGGATGGAACTAATTATGCTCCATAAAAACCTGTGCATTTACCTGATACTGTGATAGGGACTGCAATAGAGAGTCCTAGGTGAAAGCACTCCATAATCAGAGTGCTACAAGAAGAGAGGCTCTCTTCCACATTATATTACAACCACTGGCAGAATACAGATGAGTGCCTCTTTAGAAGACTTCAGTCCTCAGGTAGGCACATACATGGAGAGCCATGCATTACACATTGAAGTTCTAATCCATTTAGGGTTTTAAATATTATTATCAGCACCTTGAATTAAGACAAGAAACATACTGATAGCTGGTGCAATTCCTTTTAGAACTAGTGCTATGTAACTCCCATATCATCTAGCTGTAGCTTCTAAGTCATCTTTAAAGGCAACTCCATGTAAATGTGTGGTTGCCATCTAATCAGAAGGATGCTGACACTGTGTCTGTTACTGGACTACTGTGGTCCCATTTTGGGAGAAAGACAACAGTCAAATTAGGTAGGTAGGTAGGTAGATAGATAGATAGATAGATAGATAGATAGATAGATAGGCAACAGTCAAATTAGATAGATGGATGGATGGATAGATAGATAGATAGATAAAATACCCATTCAGGAAAGACCATAACTAGCAAACTAGTTGAATCTGCCCCCCAGGACCCTGAGCCATGCAGTCTACCTGGCCTCCAGGGACAGTGGAGGATCTAGTAATCTTCTCAAGCTATACAAGGGTTCCCTTCCATATCCAGGAACCAACAGTTCACAATGCCTTAAGCTTTTTCAGCTTCAGCTTTTAAATATTTTAGATTCTTTTAAAGTATAAGATACGTATAAGATACGTAGACACAGAGCAAATTGTAACATAGGGCAGGTTAGAAATACTAAACATAAACAATAATCTTAGAAAACAGCATACCTTCTTCATCTTACCCATTCTTCTAATGAGAACTAGTAATATGCACATTACTTATGTCAGATGCAGATGAGTATGTAGGTATGTGTGCGTATACATAGACAGTTTTAAGATTACCCTTAATTCTAAGATTAAAACATTCCAGAGAATTAAAAATCAGTATTGAGGAAAATGGCTTCATTTCCACTAAAAGAAGGGGAGGATTTTTTTTTTTCCAAACTGATTATCTCCCTGAGAAAGTATTACTATCAATTAGTTCCTGGGCATGGCAATTATTGCTTGAGGCAATAAAACAGAAAATAAGTACTCCCTGAGAGTTAAACAACTTCCTAGTCAACAGCTGACAGAACAGAAAAAGATAGTGATCAAGATAACATTTACCTAAGATGAAGTTTCCACTAGGCATCATCTGCCAACTGGCAACACAACTATCTTTGAGGACTTACTTTTCAGCCTTCTATTTGCATCCATGACCATTTTTAGAGTGACACTAGAACAGCCTGGAGGCTCCTTCCACTGAATCACTACCAAGGACTACTAAAGTTGGGTGTCACATATAACAGGAGTGATAAGTCAGGATAAGATAATGAACTGTGACAACTACTGTCAGCAGTTGTACAATATGCAACCATCAAGCATTATACCTGAGGGGTCATAAGAACTGAGTTGGAAGATAAACAGCCACCTTTGTTCTCATATGTCATAAAACATGGATATGGGAAAATATGCAGCAACCCCCTCTCCCTGAGTCTTCTGTATAAAATATGGGAGAACACTGATCTACTGTAGTCAACAACGACAAGAGAGAGTACAGCCTTCTGGTGTGAATGAGATTACAGCAGGGTACATGATATTTGAGCAACTAGATCAAATTGCTAGATTCAGGCCTCTCTCGAATAACTGGGATTGTATCACTCTTTCCTACGTACTGAAGCATTATACTGAAAAATGGCACTTAGTTTTATAAAAAGATTTTTGGTTGGATGCAGACACAGCCACACAGAGATCTATCGAAATCGAGGGAACAAATTAGCTATTGATTTCAGTGAGTCTGCTATAAGCATGACCAAATCTGATCTAGTTTATTCTTTTGGCACACATTTTTTATATCCAAATATTGCCCCAACCCACCTCTTGGTAGTTTTCCCTTCAAATCTCTATTCTGTTCTGCTCACATGTTCCTTCTTGCTCATTACAGTAGTGGATCTTACCTTGTTTCAGTGATTCTAAGCAATAGTTTCCTTCCTTTAAAAAAAGTCACATCCACATATTCTAGATCAGGGATATGCAAAGCGTGGCCCATGGACTGCATGTGGCCACTAGACCCTACTTTTGTTCTCCCTGAAGTATTCCAAATTTTTTTAAAAAATAAATGGTGTGATTTTGGGGTGAAAAAAATTTGCATGATTTGGTTTGTCCTAAAATCATTCAGAACCCCAACACATGAAAACATACAAATATTCCCCTACGTACCATAAGCACCCTTGAACTTGGTCCTGCCTCAAATCCTATCTCCCTTTTTCTTCTTCTCAAAATACAAGAAATGAAGGCCTAGATATCATTCTGTCTCTGTTTAGGAATGGCTACAGAAAAGAAAAAAGAAGGATTTGGACTTGGTGTGGTGTGTGTGTGTGGGGGTGTGCCACCCACAGAGAGCTGTAGTTGCTTATGTGCGTACATAGGGCAGTATGGTCCTGACAGGTGACTATCACATCTATGATATTAAGATGAAGAACTGGAAACCTGTATTAAAGCCTGCAATGCAATAATATTTAATAAGATTTAACATGCCATTTGCATCATTATGATACATCCTTCCTTCCAAATGACTATGTTGCTATATGTCACTGGTGTTTGCTGTCCTCCCTTTTCCCTTCCCCCCATGTATGTGTTTTTTCTTCATATTTTTTCATTAACTGATTTTTATTTTGAGGGAACTACGAAGACTGTGGCCAATTTTAGCTGCACCAATAGATAAAAATTTCTCTCATTTGCACCTCTAGGCGAATTAGAAGTGTATCAAGATATGATCTTGATCTTGCCTGGAAGTAGATTAGCATGGAGGTACATCTGTCATGTGCAAGAATCAGCTATTTCCATGTGATAAGAAGATAAGGGGAACTCTCTTCTGTGACACATTTTGACAGTTCTCATCAAGATAGAAACCAGGTCATACCATGATAAGCCACACAGACCAGTCAACATACAAAACGGGTTTATCAGATAGGTGTGAGAGGGGGAAGAATGGTAGAGAGTTGGAAAACTGATGGATTGTTTACCACAAACAAGGCACAACTATTATATTATCTGTGAAATGTATACTTGATGCTCCACAGTTGTTAATACTGTTGGTTTTAATTTGGACATGAAGAACAAATACATATAAAATGAAAGTAGCAGATACCTCTGTACTCAAACTGCTTGTTTAATGGAATTATCTTTGATAAGCAATATGTACTGAATTTTAACAGTTTTCTGTGATTAGGTAAGCTCTAAATTGTTGAATATATCTTAGTTTCTTCTTCAAATGCCCATCAAAGCTCACTCTTTGCTCAGTGCTTGGATATCGAACTATACCAGATAAGTAAATGATTCATGAAATAGAGCCAGATGTTTCTTACAACAGAAAGCTACTTTGATTTTACTCTGGAAGAATGGAATAAATATAAAATGACTTCATATTTGCATCCAAAGTCATCTCTGCTGGTACGCAAAAGGCAGATTCTGCTTACAATTTACTAAAAGCAAAGGCTGGGGATCAACTTCCACGGTGTCACAAGAACAACTGACTAGAGCCAATTTCATTCATCCACAGATGGGGAAAAGATAGTGAGTGTAATCACTTCTTTATTTCTAAGCAGTATCTCCCTCTTCAACAATTGTATTTGGGAACTGTCATGTTTCCCTACTTTCTGACAAATAAGCTAATTAACACACACACACACACACCTACATCTTCCAGAGTACTTTTTGACAATGGAGGGTTCAAGTATGCTCAGATACCATAGTCTGAATTCAATTTCAAGCCCAGACAAGTGCATACACATTAATTACCTGGTCACTCGTCATTGTTATGTGCCTTGCAGTCCATTCTGACTTATGGTAACTCTATCATAGGGCTTTCCTAACAAGACTTATTCAAAGGAGATCTGCCATTTATCTTCCTCTAAGGTTGAAAGGATACAACTTGCCCAAAGTACCCAGTGGATTTCCGCAGCTGAGTGGAGATTGGAACCCTGGTCTCCCTACTCAGACCACTATATCATGCTGGCTGTCATGCTAAGTTTCTGTCTCACTTTAAATCCTACCGACTCAGTGGGTCTACTCCAGTTAAGATTAGTAATTTGATTTAAACTCTTTACTGGGAGAGTTCTCCACTTCTGCTATCCATGTCAGCTGTTGTGTACCTCCATCTCCCATCATCACCACAACACACAATACGAATTTGTAAGTGTGGGCATGTGTGGATAAAAGTAGAGCAAAGAAACTCACTAGCAAAGAGAAAGAGGGGAGAGAAGCTCCTGTAGGCTGGGTTTCAGAGAATTGTTTTTTTTTTTCCGATCAGAAAAATCTAATCCATTTTTTCACAGAGATAGTCATTTTTCCTCAGGGCAATACCTATTCCTTACAGTTCAGAGGAGCTTATTATAAAAGAAAGGCCACCCTAGGCTATAGGTTCAGAATACATAACAGAATAAAAGAGATGAAAAAAAAACAAATAGAGTCCTGTTGAGATGGAGTTTGTGGCTGAGCTACAGCTCTCAGAAAATTCTGCAACATCATATGCACATACTCTCTGTTCATTTGAAGTTATCTCCATGCAGAAAGTAGTGCCTGGGTTAGATGCTGGTAGGACACTGCTGGGTTGATGCTACTCTAAAACATCTGTATAACTTGTCTATATGGTTAACTAATTTCTGCTCACAGTATTAAAAAAACACCATAGAAAAACAAAAAGAAAGGGGAAAAAGGCATCCAGCAGCACCTTTGAGACTAGCATGGGCTGTCATGGATGTCAATTCACTTCTTCAAATGCACAGCTGGAGTGGGAAGTACAGGAAGTACAATATATAGGTGTAAAAGATAGTGGGGGTGAGGGTCAGAGGGTAATAGGATTAGAGGGATCTAAACTGTGATGAGAAAGCCAGTGTGGTGTAGTGGTTTGAGAACTGGACCACAATCCTGGAGACCAGGGTTAGATTCTGTGGAAACCCACTGAGTGACCATGGGCATGTCATAAACTCTTAACCCCAGAAACTTCCATGACAGGTTTGCCTTAGGGTTGCCATAAGTTGGGCCATTTCCTCACGAGACTCTTACAGCGCAATGGTTCCACTTTCAACACTCTATGGAATCCTGGGGTTTGCAGTTTTGGGAGGGGCTGCCTGGCCCCTCCCGAAATGGCAAACTCCAGGATTCCATAGGCTGTTGAAAGTGGAATCATTGCGCTATAAGAGTGTAGTGCAGAAACGGCTCTGGAAATGACTTGAAGGCACACAACAACAAACAGTGATGAGTCAAATACCTCAAGAGAGTGTGAAAGATAAGGTTTGACAAGCAAGAGATCTGGGATCCTGCGGTGTGAGACCCTCACTTGAAACAATGTTTAAGAAAGCAAATATTTAAAGTGATGATGAAACTATTCTTAAGTGATACACACAAATGTCCTAACAATATGAAAACAATACTCGAGGCAACAACTGAGAAAGGTGTGAAAACAAGGCTAAAGAAAACCTATTTCCTTGAGCTGGGAAACTTCTTTGAGGTTTTTTTTTCCTCTTATGAGTCAAAATATCTGTATATAAGCAGTGTTGAGGCTCTGAATATTAAAGCATACAGTGTGCCAGAAACTCATTATCTTCTTTCATACCCCTGCTGATAGAACAGAATTTCTTTCCAAACAAAAGAAGGGAAAAAATAGGAACAAAACAAAGCTACATAGATAGAAGTTTCACTGTTGCCATCTTACGAATAAAGTTATTAAAGTTATAATACAGGAGGGGAAAGGCCAGTAAGAAATTTCACCTGCCAAAAATCCCGGCTCTTGTGGCAGGCAACCATTACTGAACTGAAAATGTGTAATCTAAACTTATAAAACTGGCTGATTAAGAAAAAAATGCTGCTAAATAGTGCTTTATTGAATTAAGTTAGGCTCTGGAAAATGAATCTGGCCTTCCACTTTTTAAAACACACACACACATACACACACTCATACACATGCACATAGAAGCATCCTGAGCTTTTTATCCACTGTGGTATTTCAGGGATGCTCAAGGAATTAGTAAGGAATACCAATGCACGTTTCTTTACTGTCAAAGAGCCAGCAGCACTACGAGGAGAGTTATATTTTTTGTGAATGCTAATTTTAATAAGAAATGCACTCACTCACATCAGTCTTAGGGATCATTTCTGGCATAATGCCTATGGAAATGAGAAAGACTACAAGGATATGCCCTGAAGCAAAAACATAAAATGAAATCAATAACATTCAAGTTGTCTTCATCACAAAATTTACTTTAATTGCCCTGCAATTCATTATTATTTAGCAGCCTGATTAGCCAAGTGTTTTGATGTTCTCATAAGATGTGTTGCTGTGACTCCTAATGTTTTGGTTCATGGTTATTATGATTTAGAGACAAATGAGAAGCCTGGATTAATTCAAACAATTGCTCATGGTACATGCTGTGCCTCATTATTTCTTTGCACTCCCATCTATATCCTGATCCATCTGATAGCTTGTTTTATAATGGAAACTTTCTGAGACTGAGTAATCTTTTTCATTTTTGTAGAAAGTTTCCCTGTACCAGTTGCTCCCTACTCTCTATGATGACAGCTCTCTACATCTTTTGATGGAGACAACCTTATTTAGAAATTCTAGATATGGTATGGGTTTTTCTTTTTCACACATACACCCCCCCCCCAATATGTTGTTGTTGCTGTTGTGCCTTCAAATCACTTCCAAATTGTGACAACCCTAAGGCAACTCTATCACCAGGTTTTCTGGATACTGAGAGAGTGTGATGTGTCCAAGGTCCACCCACCCAGTGGGTTTCCATGGCTGAGCAGGGAGTTGAACCCTAACTTCCAAGGTTTTAGTCCAATGCTCAAACCATTTCCATGCTTGCTCTCATATACTAATATACTAATACTAAAAGTATACTAATATACTTATATGTAATATACTTTAAGGTCAGCAACTAAACCAGAATGGTGCAAGATTCAGATGAGATAAAGTTCTTCCTCCCACAGGACACAGTTAAATGGTCAAATTTGCTATCCCAAGGTACAGTGCTGGATCTAAAAGGGGATGGCTAATAATGGCTATTCATCTTGATGGCTATATTCTACTTCCAGTACTTGAAGCAATATGCCTTTTAGTACCAGCTGCGGAGGAACTTAAATGGAATAGTACAATTGTGCTCCTATCCTGGTTGTGAGCTTCTCATAGGCTGGCTACTGCATCAACAGAATTCTTTGCCTTTGATCTCATTCAGAATAACTCTAGTTATGCTTTTATGAAAAAAAAAAGTGTCCTACTACTGAGATATGGTAGGGACTTTCCCATTAATGCATTCACATTAATTACATGTTATCTTTATAACAGAGGAACATTCAGGGATGGAGTGATATCATCTTACAGTAATAAAGGTCTGATTTTAATTGGGTTCTGTATTGAACTAGAAGGTAAATATTACTTTGTAGATATTTCCATATCAGAGCTTCTCTATAAATTAGCCAGAAGTGAAAGAACTGGGAATGGCAGTACAGTATTTTTCCTTGACTTTGGGGGAAAAACTCAGAAAAATAATAATGCATATTCTGTCTCTTTCTGTATAAAAATAGAACAAGCCCATCTAATCAAATTAAATTGGAATACCAGCTTCTTGTTCTATTACTTTAGCCCATTAAGTTTAGTTAATTGGGATGAAGCAAGCAGATCTCCATAAATTAAACTGCCATAAATTTTAATCAATTCAACATACCAATTAATGCTTTGGTCTTTTATTTGGTTTCATTAACATTTAGATACGATTATTGAAAAGTTCAAAAGACTATCATTCTTCACTGACTGCATGCTAGGAAATATTCCTTCATGAAGAATTCATACAGAATATACTACTGTATTTTTGGATTAAAACACAGTGGGAAATCCCCAGACTTGAAAAGGGGCACACTGATGACCCTGGGAACCTAGAGGGCAACAAATCCATTGACTGCCCATGTCCCCTTCCCAAATGTGTGTGGGTGATTTTTTTTTCTGATCCAAAATAGACAATAGTGCCCCAAGCTTCTTCAAGGTTCTATTGACCAATTTGCTATGTTGTCAGATGTGTTCACCCTTTAGGCCTATACAGATCTTTTTTTCAAACCACGCAGTGCACAGATGTCCTATTCCAGCCACTTCCATTTCTGGGAAAGTCCGGAAAAATATGCATAAGTCTTAAAAATGTAAAAGGAGTCAAAATGCCAGATAAAATAGCAAGATGGCCAATAGCACCACCCCTAAAGTTTTTTTTTTCCTGGAGGGGTAAGTGAGACTGGCCATTCTGGGGCAACACATTTTTTAGTCACAATTTTTTTCTTTAGAGGGGTGTTGTGGCCTGCCAAAAGGCCTAGTAGGGTCATGCATAGCCCAAAGACTGCATATTTGCCAAGTTCTGGACAAAACCTTCCCATTTTCAGAGCAATCCTAATTCCTGCCAAAGACCAGCTGAAAGATGGACTTGGGGTAGAAAAGTCCCTCTCTTAGTATGAGAAGATTTGCAAACAGGGCCTTCTATCCACCCAGGGCAGAAGGCCCCATAGGCAAACCATTGCAGACAGGGTATATGGAGGTGGTAGGAGGCCAAATGTATTCTGTTGATGTACTGAGGTGACACTGACATATGCCAAGCGCTCTTGCTCTCCTGACATGTCACAAATGATCGCCTAAAGGGATGTAAATCTTTTTTTTTTTATTCTTCCATACCAATAATGAATAATGCTGGGGAGGAGAATTTTTGCATCATTTAATTTAATTTAATTTCACTTTCACCT
Source organism: Cyclura pinguis (assembly GCA_030412105.1). Taxonomy (NCBI): domain Eukaryota; kingdom Metazoa; phylum Chordata; class Lepidosauria; order Squamata; family Iguanidae; genus Cyclura; species Cyclura pinguis. The sequence goes on from CM059601.1 coordinate 98,254,282, forward strand.
TTTGTGTAAAAAATCTGTGTTTAAAAAAAAGTAAATTTTTACTTTGCCACAGAAAACATGATTGACCAATGTGAATTGCCAAAGTTCCTGAACTGGCAGATTTTCTACCCAAGAACCACCCTTCTCTTTATTGAGAAACTTTAAAAAAAACCTCACAGTTTTTCAAATCCCTGATATAGGCTGTACGGCAATATTAGAGAAAGGAACAGGGATACCTTCTCATTTTGTTTAAAAAAGAAGGTCGGGAAATAGAATAAATACACTTTGCACAGTATAGGATTTTCATCAAGGAGAAACATGAGAACTTTTTTGGGGGGTGGTGGTGGTGTTGGAATTAAACGTAGGCCTAGTTCAGACCATATGTATGGAAACTGGAATGCACAGATGTTGACACGTTAGTGGATTTGTCCTATGAACAATCCTTAGAAGAGAGGCATCCTGGATCAAGGAAGGGATTTCTTAATGGCATGATGGTGGTAGAAGTAAAATCTTTGGCAAACACTGTGGAATCATCACAATCCCCTAGCGTATCTTATAGGCTAGGACGAAGCTGAAGAGAGATGAATTGCTTGGGAGGACAGAAGTCATCGTAGATCCTACACGCACCACTTTGATCGGTTGGTTTGTGCTGCCAAAAATTCTGTGAGATCTAGATTTTGCATTTTTTAAAAAAGCCTGAGTTATTTCTGGGATTATAAATAGTATGATATTAGCTAGTCCCTTGGTAGCTCTCTGTTTTCATTGGCTATGACATGGATTTGCACATGGCTGTGCATTTATTACGGAACTTCTGAGACTCTACCACATCAGGTTACCTTATAGCCCTCAGCTTACTGTACTAAAGATAAGTGACACATGGTTCTGTCCCAGCCACTAGAGGTTTCTCAGGAACAGGACACTTAAACTACAGTTATATTTGCCACTCTATTTCTATTAAGTCAACAGTCCCAGAAGTAAACCTAGGTCAGGCTAACATTTGCTCAGTATCAAGCCTTCACTTCCAGGAGGAGTTGTCCTAGAACAAGGACCTGCCCTTGCTGATGGCAAGTCAGACCACTGGCTCTCAAGAAATCCCTTCAGGATCAGGCTGCCCAAGGAATCAATGTATGTCAACTATTTGGCATAAGCTGGATCAGTACCGGTGTCAAGGCAAGGCAGTTCCTCAAGCAAACTGCCTCTCCAAATTGGCAGCATTTTGGGAAGTATTTCTCACCCAGCCCAGGACACTTAGGAATGGTTTGTCTGGGCCTTCCTGGGGGGCAGGCCAGCTGATAAAGTAGTGTGGCAGTCCTGAGCCCAACACCTCCTGCCATCCATTTGTTAAAATGTTTTTCTTCCTACTTCTTTCTCTTAAAAGACCTTTTTTCATTGCTCCATGGAGTCTCCTGACCAAATTTACTTCCCCTTTCCCTTCCTACTTCTCTTGCCGGTTGGAAGAAGAGGTCAAAATCCACCACTGGTGCTGCCATAAATCCTTTCCCACTCTGGTCAGTTTTCTTCTCCCTTCCTGACTCAACTGGCTTCTTTCCCTCTGTCTCATAGACAAAGCATTTATATTCTCATTTCCTGTTACAGTCAGTCCTCCACATTCACTTGGGTTAGGGGTGCAGGCCCCTGCAAAAGTGGAAAAACCACAAATATCAAAAAGTGGTTTGTGTGTCTGTGTGAAAGGAGCTGAGGCATGGTGGGGAGAATGGACACCCAGGGTCCTAACCAGGTCAGCGAAAGGAGAGGGGAAAGGGGTAGGTCGGCATGGTGCCTGTATACTTCATCTGCCTCACCTGTCTCCTTGTTTGGTTGGGGGCATCAAGAGAAGTTTTGTGATGCTGAGAAACTGGGCTGTGAACCATCCTTAGCTGGCAGGTGGCAGCAGCTGGTGGAGAAGAGGAGGAGGACGAAAAGGACCAGAGTGGGTTTATAAAAGGCTGTGTGGCTTGATCAGAGCCACCAAGAGGGAAGGTTCCCAGGAAAAGAAGTGCTCTGAGTTGGGGTCAAGGGTTGGAGAAAGTCACGAATAATCAAATCCATGAAAGTCAAACCTGCAAATGTGGAGGGCTGACTGTATTTCATTGCCAGGCAACCAGCCATGGGCTCGGTGCTCCAAGATTACTGTACTTCACTTCTAGGAGTCCTGGCAGTGGGTAGCCCTGCTGAGTTTTCATTAAAACGATTTAACTGCAGGAGCATAAATGCTTCTTCCTGCTTTTGTATCTGAAAATGGCAGCATATCTAGCCCACAAGAGTTTTAATTAGCAGGATAACAAAATGATGGATTAACTCCTAGCTGGATGGGAGGGTGGGCAGGAGAAAAAAAGTATACAAATAGATAATAAACCTGGTAGCAAGTAACTTACTTTTAGACGGCACAGGCAAATTAGAACGGACCACTTGTAATGAGTCTGCTTGAACACGAAGTAAATAGTTTTTCACCATTTCATAATCCAGAGGTTTTTTGATAGAGATAACACCTGTTCTGTTATTAACAGCAAACACACCTAGAATACAGTACAATTTTAGGAATGGTTAGCACCTTTAGGTCAACACTGAATAACACAACATGCTTTTAATCCTAAAAGCTATCACCTGCTGCCCAACCCAGCACTGAGCTGCAGCCAATCCATTTTGAAATATAAATTGCTTCATTAGTCCCTTTGATCCAGAATGTAGTGGGCCTAAACTTCCTCTACCCCCATAGTAGGGCCCACTCAGAATCCAGTCTTCTAAATCAAGCTTATTCTTGAGCTTTTTTTTTTAATTAGCTATTTTTAATGTCTGTTTTGGTCTCCAGTTGACTTATGAAAAGGGCTTTGTCTTGGTTTAAGAAATTGCAATAATTAATAATGGAAACTGTAATCATAAATCTCATATAAAATAATGATAGCACAGAACACACTTTTTACTGTACCACAGTGGTTGCTCCTTACGCTTTATTGTTTTCTAGTTACGCTAATTTTCCAATACTGGACTGAGAATGTTTTTTAGCGGAGATGTAATGAGATCAGCAATCTGTGTTTTAAAATCTTTTTAAAAGTAGCTACATGGTGTACATGGTACTTGAATAACCAGGACAGGGATGGAGAATTGAATTCTTTTCCATATCCTGTTTTGCAAGCTAAATTGCTTTCCTGATACTATCAATTTTTTTGTTATGAATATTTTTGTTATGAAAATTGCTCTGTGGCTAGTATAAGAAAAACATATGGACACATGTCTCTTTTTCCTAATGGAAAGATCAGCAAAAATAGAATGTTTTGATGTACACTGAGAAAACAGCATAGGGGAAGGGAAATGCCTCCCTGTTACAATATGAGTTCCACACAGAACCAGGTCATAGCTTTCTATCATCCTTGCCTAAATCCTATTTGGAATCTTAGGTGGTGCAGCTATTTGAATGAATGGGATTTACATATCTGGTGACTCTCTATTTAACAACTGATTCAATAGGCCTACTTTAGTTCTGGACTGCAAACAGGATTTAGGCCCCTATTTAAATTGGCCTAGAAAGCATGAACTGTGTTATTTCATTTTAAAGTGGTGTAATGACCCTTCTATCCAGGAGACAATCTGGTTCACACTATTTTTTTTTTTTTGTTATGATTAGAACATGATTTTGTTCTGTTTTAGTTATTTGCCTTGGGTATTCAAAAATAATGTCAGATATGCGAACGTTGCAGCATATTTATACTACACAGTTATATAACTTTCATATCAGTTCACCCATAACAGCATCTCCCAAAGAGCACTAGCAACTGTAGCCTGATGAAGGCACTGATGATCTTCTCTGAAACATGCCTGAGCCTCTTTATAGAGCTACAATTCTACAGGTTCCCCATTATTTTCTAATTCTCAAAGCAAATAGAGAATGGTATGTTTAGTACAGCAAAACACTCCACGTAAAAATGGAGGTGTCAAATTTATTTGGTTTTAGTCATGAACATTTCCTTTCACCTAACTCTCCTGTAACATTTTGTACCTCATTCATGACCACCTGTGACAGAATCACTTACCATCTTTATTTCCTGAAACAATAGAATAGACAATGGTCTGATTCAAGGCGGCAGCAGTTACAACAACAACTTGAGTTCCTTTGGGTGCACCTTCACTCACAGGAGGGGGTCTAGAAAATTGGACAAAACAAATTGTTCTTGCTTATAGTCATGTTCTGAGTACTTTGCTGATTTACCCAATACACACTACATTTTCTCCTTAACTATGAGGCTGAAGAAGCAACTCGAAGCCACATGTGACTAATGTCACATAATTCCAATACTTTGCTATCAAGAAATACGGAAAAAATTAAGCATACAAAACAAGGCAGCAAAAATGGCTTCATTCAAATATTTGATCAACAGTGTGATTGCTGCAGGTGGATAGGCAGAGTGTTAAGTGCATATGTAAACATTTGAATCCTTCTCCCACAGGGGCTCATCTGATTATTTGAGAAAGGGAATCAAATACACAGCTGCGTGTACTTCCCAGTCTTGTACTGGAGAATTTTAGTAGCAATTGTGATGCCAATTCAATGTTGTAATTACATCTAAGATGAATATGTTTCTTTAGAAGAAAAGATTTCAGCACAAAAGAGAAGCTGGACATACTTGCTCAAAGAAGCCAGCATTATGCTACAAATAACAATTTAGCTGCTAGCTCATTTTTCTTTCCCTTGCATGGCCATCGATTGCAGAAGCACGCTGACAATTTTTCCAGATGTAGAGAAACATCTTGATTCAAGAAGTAGCCACAAGGTGTTTGGCAATAATTTTTTTTCCCACTTCTGAACACAGAGCCCCTGGTCAATCTGATCAACTGGAAAAGACAAAGAAACGCTAAGCTAAGCTTCCCATTCTACAAACATTTTGCAGAACCCTCAGGCCCTGATACTTATATGAATCTTTCCGAGTCAGGTCAATTCTGACTACTCTGAAAAATTTCCATGGCAAACATGCAAGGATTATTCCAAGTCTTTTGCATGATGCTTGGGGCCACTTCTCATTTTAATTTTTATACTACTCAGTTTACATAAATGGAGGCAGATGTCAACAGTGAAAATGTGAACACCAAGAAATTAGTAATGGGGAATATGATATCTGAGGCTTGTTGTGTCTACAGCAGAGCAGGTAGCAATTCACAAACAGCACAGCTCCTACTCACAAGCTGAGAGTCAAAGAATGTCCAAACAGAAAGGTAGCCTAGAGCAAACAAATCCAAAGGGGCAAATCCAAACCATAGTCCAAACAGCCAAAGTTCCAAGACAACCAGATCCAAGAGTGCAGTACAGGGTTTCAGAGCCTAATAGACCAGTTGCTAACACTGGGAGGAAAGGCCAGCTGGAGCCCTCTTTTATCTATGGTTGCTGTCACCACAGGTGTTCCCTCATTACGGCTCACTTACTACCTAAACGGGCTGAGCGTGCAAGCCCTCCCTTTCATGGTGTCTCTGCTGCAAGGTAGGTGTGTCAGCTATGTCTTCCTCTATTTGTTCCCCTGGCTCAGGTCTTTATTCTTATGTATTATCTCCCTCTGGACCAGCTTCTGGGGACACTTCAGTCTCTGGTGAAGCCTTTGCCTTGGAGTCAGAGTCCTCCTCCTCCTCGCTGTCACAGTCTCCATGGCAGGGCATGACAAGGCTAGACCAACAGTATAGTATTTTAAGGATGCAGTAGGAGCAGTGGTGGAGCTTGGAGTGTGTGGAGGGGGGTGGTAGGGGGACAGAGCTATGACTCGAGGGGCATGGCCACTGTGTGGGGGTGTGACCAGGGGGTGTGGGGGCATGGTGGGGGCATGACCAGGGGGTGTGGGGGCATGGCCAGGGCCGGGACACGCCAGAAACATTGCCACCCAGGGCAAATGCCCCCCCACCCTCACGTTCCTATGCGACTGAGTAAGAGTCTTCCTGTCTCAAAACAAAAACATATCTGGTCTAGCCTTCCATTTTCCCAGATGTCTGTGGAGAACCCACAAGAAGGCTATCAAGGCAACAATATTTTCCTATTGTTCCCGATGGTAATTGGTTTTTGGGACCCTCATTCCTCTGTTATTGGAGGTAGTACATTTCACCTTAGCAATAAAATACAGCTTTCCTTCAGGAGACAGAAAGGAAACAGACAACACAAGTTGTTGGGATGCAAGATGTCAAACTGTAAAAATTCTCTTTGGCACAGGATTCTCCTCATCAAGGTTTTCTGACACTCAAACATGTTTTTCAACAATTTTTCAAATATTTTAAAATATTCCTTTCAGCCCTACTTCCAACTAAAGCCCAATCCAGCACAGCCTCTTTGAAAAGCTTGGGAACAAGAGAGATGATAAGTCCCATAACATTGTGAACATATAGGTTGTACTTCTCCTGCCACCAAGGAGAGAGTCTTTGCCTGGAAGGCCCCTAAGATGAACTAATGATTCTAGGTCTCTTCTCCAAAGGCTCTTAATAGAACTCCAGAGGGGAGGAATTCTTTCTATTCATGTTTTTCATACCATATACTTCCATGTTTTTCATCCCGTACACTATCATATTTCCCTGCTCCCCAACTCATAAAAATATCCAAAATGCTTTCCTCACAGGCAAGTTGCTCTGGGTATCTGACAATTTCACTACTTTTGCTTGATTGTCTTATATGTGAATAATGTAGTAAAAAAAAAAGACCTACAGTTTACTTAAGTTAAATTACTTAAGTTAAAACATAAAACATAATGTAAAACTTATGTTTCTTTTCCAAAATCTACCAATAATTGGAAATGAGAGAATGTTTAAAGAATGGGAAAATGAGCTTCAGAAATTTGTTTGCCTAGGTAAAAAACCAAGAATAAGATTTAAAGTATTACAGGATGCAAAAGAGTGAAGAGGTACCAGATTATTTACTTATTTTACTTATTTACTTATTGAATATATTAGGTCAGAACTGGGAGATTAGAAAACAACAGAAGATATTATTGTATTTGATTACAGCAGCACGGTTGACCTATGCACAACACTAGAAAGATAAAACAGATATTCAATTAGATGAATGGAAATTAAAAATGTTAGACATGGTAGAGACTGAAAAACTAGCATATTCCCTTAGGAATAAAATGGTTCAGAATTTTGAAAAAGAATGGAAAAGGGTAACGCTTTGGTTAAATATGTAAATGTTTATGGATCAAGTATGTCAGGGTATTTGACAAAGATCATGAGGGAGAAGAAGGATTCAACTGGATAATTTTTGATATATAGAAGCTGGGGGGGGGGATGGAAAGATTATAATAATGATATATATATATATTTGTGTTTACATATGCTTTTATGTTTTTTGAAAATTAATACGAATTTCTTAAAAAAATAAATTACTTAAGTTAAAACAATGAATGAAAGAAAATCAAAGTCCTGAATTACATGTTAATATTTGTTATGCGAGACCCAGCATGCTGTAGTGGTTTGAGCACCTGAAGACAATGGTTTGATTCCCTACTCAGCCATGGAAACCCACTGGGTGACTTTGAACATTTCACACACTCTCAGCCCCCATTATAGGCCTTAGGGTCGCCATAAGTTGGAAATGACTTGAAGGCACAAAACAACAACAACAGCAGCATCAACTTGTTATATAAAAGAGAAGTTTCTTAATTATTTGTCAAAATTATGTAACCTGCTCTACTTGAGAATCTAGACCATATAGCTTTTATGTGACTTATCATCTACGTACAAGGTCTGGGGCTCCAGCTGGGTGCAACCGGTCTTGTTCCATTTTTGAAAACCTTGTATCTGACACTTGTCATTGTAGTGTAGGACTGGATAAAGGCACCAGAACTGTCAATCAAATACAATTTAAAGTCACAAGCCTGAAGTGGTTTATTTGGTTGGTGGATTGGACTGTACAACTGGAATTATAGACAGGATGACAATACTTTATTTGTGCATGCTCACTGGGAACAGGCACATCGTTCTCCTTTGCTTTTTGCCATATTCAAATTTTGCAAATGAAATTAAAAATTCCCAAGAGTGCTTGACAAATCTCAAAGTATCTTGTTTTATGACAGGGCAAATTCTACTTGTTATTTTCAATACTGAATGCCTGCCCTTCTAAGTTGTAGTGCCAGGAGAGGGGACAGTGAAAACAAAATTAGCATCTGTATGTTTGACTAGAGTCCTGCTGGGAATTATCAATGTATAAGCATCATAGATACAATGCTACACAGTGACTCCCTTCCCAATACCCCCCTCCTCAGTTCCCACTTACTGGGCAGCACTTGCTGCAATCAATAGGGATATGTTGCTCTATTGACTGGGAAGTAACCAACAGACATTCCTACCCTTTGCCATGAGTAATTTCCACTATGACAGGCAGAAGCAGAAACCCTGTCATAATTCCTCCTTGTGCTGGATATTGCATCAGTCAGCTGCTTCCCAAACAATGGGGAAACAGACCCTGTCAATAACAGTGGCTGCTCCCTGGTAAGTGGGAATTTCACAGTTCACAGTCCCTACGTATCCCTGAAACTTGGGGCTGTATAAAGATCATGAATATGACACAGTACAAGTGCTTAACTCCAGGTTATACATGCATAACTACTCAAAAGGATTCCCACCCTTCTGAATGTGCTTTTACCAGTTTCTTTTTTCTTTTTTTAGTATGTATTGTAACTCTTATGCTGACGTGGCTGAAATTCTATGGACTGAGAAATCAATATCAATTAGGAAGCTGGTTCTGCATTCAACATGGGAGAATTTGAAAGAAATGCATAAGAAACACCCCAATGCATGTTCTTTATAACCTTACAGTAATTGTAACTCATTGATTTCACTTCCTTAACTGAACTAATGCAGTCAGATTCACCAATATGCTGATGACACTCAGCTCTACCTCCTTTCCATTTGGTTCCAAGGAACCTGTCTTTCTTGGAACCAAATGGTCTGGTCTGTCTGGTCTGTTATCAGTAATGGAGCGGGTGAGGGCAAAGAAACTGAAGCTTGATCCAGACAAGACAGAGGTGCACCTGGTCAGCTGAAAGACAGATCAGGGAATAAGGACTTTGCCTGTGCTGGATGGGGTTAAACTCCACCTGAAATCTCAGGCTTGCAGCTGTGTTCTCTTGGACTCAGCTCTGAGCCTGGATGCCCAAGTTTCAGCAGTGGCCAGGAGTGCATTTGCACAGTTAAAATTTGTGCACCAGCTGCGCCTGTTTCTTGAGATGTCAGATCTGGCAACAGTAGCACATGCCTTGATTACATCTCGGTTGGACTATTGTAATATGCTCTACGTGGGCTGCGTTTGGAAACTGTTCGGAAACTCCAGCGGGTTCAAAACACAGCAGCCAGAATGCTGACTGGGGGCAGATACAAGAAGTACATAAATCCTTTGTTAAAACAGCTTCAGTGGCTACTCGTTCATTTCTGGGCACAATTCAAAGTGCTCGTCATGACCTACAAAGCCCTATACGGCTTAGGTCCAGAACATTTGAAAAATTATACTTCCCTGTAGGAACCTGCTAGAGCCCTAAGATCTGCAGGAGAAGGCTCTCTCTCAGTCTCACCACTATTCCAGGCTTGCCTGGTGAGTACACAGAAGAGGCTCCTTCTCTGTGGCTGCTCCCAGCCTGTGGAACTCTTTTCCACAGGAGGCTAGGCTGGCCCCCTCCCTGCTTTCCTTCATAGGCAGACAAAGACATTTCTTTTTAAGCAGGTTTTTAATGGGTAAGCTGGAGACTTTTCACTTATTTATTAGCTGTTTTGAAAAATCTATTGTAAGTTTTATAATTTTATACGTCTTTTAAGGTTGTAATTGTTTATATGCTTTTAATTTTTTTTTAAAAAAAAACCTTTTGGAAGCTGCCTTGGATCCTACCTTTGGAGAAAAGGCAGTGTATAAATTCAATCAATCAATCAATCAATCAATCAATCAATCAATCAATCACTTACCTCACGTATGTCCCTTCTTTCTCCAAAAATTCAGTTACTAAATGAAAGCCTTATCATTCCTGAAACTAGGCTTATTATGTGACAAAATTGTTGCAGGACAATGCTGCTGTCTCTGAGATTCTGTAACTCCTGTGTCCTGTGCCCTATCCTTTGACAGCATGGACTAGGAAAACACACCTATAGAAGTAAAGCCACTGTATGTATGGTTCCAGTCATTTGCAGTGTCATGGGTTGAGCATGATAATTGGCCTAATATTAGCCATTCTTGCAGTGGCTCTTTTAGGAGAAGGCCTTGTTAGGTCCCAATATCAGATATCTATTTTAGCTGGAGATGTCAGGTATTTTTCTAAGGATAATATGGACAAAAATCATGTACTGTACTCCTGAGTCATAAATAGACTAGGAACGGAAACCCAAATTTAATATCCTAATTTCTATTCCATTCCATCTCTGATTTTACATTTCAAGGAATATAACCAGGGACAGAAACCATCTGCCAGCTCCTCTCTACAATTAATTTAGCTAGCCACTCTTTGAAATATAAGTACTGTGTAGATTCTAAGATGGGATAGGTTATAAAATATAGATCTAGATTTTTAACAATCTTTTTGATAACATATTTACTGTTGTTCTGTTCCTAAAGTGGAGAATTATTAGGGATGGAAATAATCTTCACAGTTACTTGTAAAAAAGTTTGAGTGTTGAGAAGCACATAAGAACAGAATCCTGAACGAAAGACAATCTTCATAATTGGGGACTCTTTCTATGCAAAATTCACATGTGGTTGTTTTTGTATAAAAATTAGCATATTCTGCATGGGGAACTGCATTTGTGCTGTGGAAGAAATGCCATTTTCTGCACACATGCACACATACACACACATGATGCATATGTTTTTTTTAAAATGGAAAACAGCATTTTATGAACAGGAATCTGCATTTTCTGTGCAGAAAAAAAAATGCTGTTTCCTGTGTAAAAACAACCACGTGTGCATTTTGCAAAGAGTAAGTCCAAAATTGTGAACAGTCTTCATAAACTGCAGTTTTCGAAGACTTTCTCACAAGAGGAACAAAACTACTAAAATAATGTGCTGTTTCCTTTGAGAAAAAAAGAATAGTGACATATTACATACCTAAGGAGTAGTCTCTTTGTACCTCCTTTTTCGTATTTATAATGTGGACATTAGATCTGGCCTAATTAGAAGGGTTATTATTTTGATCCAAAATATTAAATACCGTGTTTCCCTGAAAATAAGACATACCCATAAAATAAGCCGTAGCAGGATTTCTAAGCATTTGCACAATATAAGCCATACCCCGAAAATAAGACATAGTGATAAGCGTGGCTATGCAGCGTACCGGCGCAGGCAGCCCCATCAACAAGGTCGGCTCCCCCTGTCAGGTCCCGGTCATTCTGTGCGTGCTACAAGCTAAGGCATAGAGGGAGACAGGGTAGAAGCAGCAGGAGGAAGAAGGGGGAGCGAAAAACCAAAGGTTCCCAAGTTTCGCAAACTTTCTTTTTCTCCTCCCTCCAACCCCTCCCTCGCAGAATCCATCCTGGATATAGAATTCCTTTGGATGCTTTCCTTTAGTCACTCCCCCCCTCTTTCCACTGTACACTCCGGACCCCACCTCTCCCCTCCCACTTCCCTCCCCTTTACACAACTTTGTAAGACAACCCCCCCCGGCGTTCCCCCCTTTGTGCTCTTGAATCTAGCGAAGGTTAAGGAAGGGGAGGGGAAAGCCCCAAAACAGATCCAGGAAAGGAGACCCAAAATAATGCGCCAGCCCGCCTGATCCTCCCAACAATTGGAGGGGGCGAGGGAGGGATTACACCACCATGCTGAAGCCGAGAGTAGGGAGGTTTGGGGAGGGGAAGGGAATCCTGCTTGTTTGCAAACACGACGGTGGGCGGAGGTGGTCGAGACGAGTGGCGTTAAGGAGGAACTGCAAGGAAACGGGCTGCCAAGGGATCGAGGCGGAGGAGGGAAGGCTGGACTTAACTATATTTGAATAAATGTAGATTGTTGTTGTACCATACTCAATAAAAATAAGACATCCCCTGAAAATAAGCCATACTGTGTCTTCTTGAGGAAAAATAAATATAAGACAGTGTCTTATTTTCGGGGAAACACGGTACTTCTAATATTTGTACAATGCAATAAAAATTATTAACATAGGCCTAAACTGAATATCATAATGGTGCTGTAGTGCCCGCACAGTGGACCTTTCTTCCCCTCTCCTTAACACTGAAAACCCGAGTATGTCCCTAAAACCAATTCCAGCGGGTATTTAACTCATAGGAGTAGAGTTCTTGGCTGCTGCAGTGGGGAGGGGGAAATAATCCCTTCTTGATTTCACTGATAGATGTAGTCCCCCTTGTTGGATTCTGGTGTATCTGCTCACAAACACCCTATTAACGCTATCACTACATTTGAAATTTAAAATGAATTAATCCTAGTTGTAGCCCAATGCATTAATGATTATTGCACGTCTCCACACATCAAATAGTTTGAGGAACAGAGTTAATTATTTATCTGCAAAACAGGAACAAGACTTCCAGAAAGGTCAGGAAGGTGTTCACAAATGCATCTGGATATAAAATCTTGAAATATCACAAGAGCACAGGGTGTGGGGGCTTTGAAAAAATTGCTTAAATTCCTGTACATACTGGACGTTTGCTTCTTTGTGTCTGATCACACATAAAAAGAAAACAGCTTTGCATACAGAGGTATCACGACAAATTTCATTTCCTCCAAGCTTTGTCACTATGTTACAGCTGGATTTCCTTGATATGTAGCAGCAGATATCCATGATGATCAACTACACATGGAACCAAAATATACAAAACCTTCGTTTACTGTGGTTGTGTCAGCCCTTCTGAAAATGCAAGACACACACTGGCATGGAGAAAACAATAGCATCCACTATGTGGGCTGATATTATTCTCCTAATTAACCTGGCGTGCTAAGGAGGCAAACTGCAGTGGCTCCTATGCCACAAATTAGAAGGGGATTCTAATGTTATGCCTATTTTTCCACTGTGCATAAGACTGTGAAAATGATCCTTCTACAAAGTTTAGCTGTCATATTTTAATCTATAGGATTTTACCTTTGCATATTTTTTCTGCTTCTGTATGCCATATCCCTTCGATAAAACATTCTCTCCATCCAGAAGCAGTTTAAATTGTCCCCCTCCCAGTGCTATATTACTTGTCAAGTACATTCAGTAGCACCATGTGTCTTTCACTATGCCCCTTCTCCTCACACTTCTCATGTTGGTTCATGAAGTTTTGACCTTTTCAATGGCATTTACTTCTAAAAAAGATGACAAGAGAGTTTAGGTATTATTACCATGAACCACTGACACGGCCTATTATCCTTAAAGATAAATGTCAAACTTCATTCTTATGGACCTAACATCACCAGATGCAATGCATCCTTGTATAGTTCTTGCAATGATTCATAATGAAATCTAGATGTTGATTTCTTGAAATATTTTCATCTGGGATTCTGCAGGATCAAAAGAAGGCAAAGACACAATGTATTCAAAGATGAGTTAAATACAATGGTGTAATTGCAAAGATGGATCAAAACCAGAAAAGTTTTTTGCTTTCCTGAAACACAGTGAAAAAGCAAGATATGTCTGTAGAAGAAGGCAGATAGTATGTTGTCCACTGTTTCTCAGAGTCTTTCAGGTGGCTTTTCCAAGGGTGTCATTGGATACCACAAAATTAGTCTCACTTCCTTTGCTGCCACCACACAAGCCACACAAGGAAAGTCTTTTTTTTTACTCCTTTTCCCAGCATAACAGACCAACCTTTTGACGGCTGGTGGGAGCCTGTTTCTGCTAGAAAATAGACTGTGCCAAGATGTTTGTGCAAGCAGAACTTAAACTCTCTGGATTTACACAAGCAGGAAACAGCTATTTTTCTCACCCAGCAATCAATAAAAGGAAATGTCTCTCTCTCTCTTTCTCTCTCTATGTTTGTGTGTCGAGCATATAATTTCTCCTAATTTTATTCTTGAAGAAAGCAACAAGCCATTTTAACTATTTTCTTCCTATTATTAGTAAGTCTTTAAAAATGGTGCAGTTTTCAAAGTCTGTTCCCAATTTGGGACTTACTATGTGAAAAATTTGTACCTCTTTTTTTTGCTTAGGAAACAACATTTTGTGCATGTGTTCTGCAAACAAACAAATAAAAACTACGAATGCTGTGCAGGGTAAGACCCAAATCACAAAGACTGTCATCTGTCCAGGATTCTCCTTCTCAGGTTACCAGACACTCAAGAAACACATTATTTTACCACTAAAAAACCCTGAATATTCTTTCCACTGGTATTGTGTACAATCATATATATATGTCTATGTTTATATGGATATGTGTGTGTATGCATATGTGTACATTAACTGAAGTATCTGGTGGCTTCTAGTGGTCTAATCCAGCACCTCAGTCCCAGAAGCTGCCCAACCTTGTTCTGGAAAAATAAAATGATGCACTTAGTGTCATCACATTTATACACTGTCTGATTTTTTTTTAAAAAAAAAACACACACACACACAAAAATTCCACTAGGAGATGTGTGCTATGATGCTATTAAGTACGTATTTGTGAAGCAACCCACTAAGACCTGGGGAAACTTTGTTTACTTCTTTGTGAAGGTCAGAAGAAAGTCTTCCTTTGCTGTAGCAGTTGATGCAGAATCTTGCTATGATTACATGCCTCATGTCTTCTGTATTAACTCCCTTAGGGAGGTGTCCTATGATTCAATTATTTGACTTTGAAAGAAGGGGGCAGGGGAAAAGAAATGATCTTATCCAGAATTCTCTGAAGAAGAAAACTTCGATTTGTTGTGACTTTTTAAGCAACTCAAAAGAGAAAGTCCTGCTATTCATCCTACTGGAAACACTTTGGTTTGTGAGAGCAGAGGATGTTCTTGAATGAAGGCCCACAAAACAAATGAACAGAAAGAGAAGATGCCCAGAAAAATAATGGCTTTTCATTAGCCACTATAGTGGTCCAGAGGAAACCCTCAGCACCAAGGGAAAAACATATAACTGTCTTGGGACACTGGTACTGGATATGTTAAGGGCATAGTGTGTATTTGGGGAACCGATATCTACGCAAGCAACTATTTAGTGCTTGGAAGTCTTTCCCTTTGGAAACCCTGAATTGTTGTCTGGTTGTATAGCAAAAGTTCCTAGCTAGTAAAATCACAGTGATTTTAAAGCTTTTGATCACTAAATAAAACAAGTCTGACAATAGACTTTACATTTTTACGAGTAGTCACACCACACTTTCTCAGGCATGGTGTGAACTCAGTTTCACAAAATAAGATATGGTTGTGCATACAACAAAGTGAATGGTGGGTTAACAACATACTTCCACACTGAACCTTGCCCCTCTTTCCTCATGTTTCAGGCAGGCTATTAGGGACTTTTAAATGTTACTTTTAAAAAGTCAGATGTATGTTTACGTACATATAGGCCATTTCCACCCTACACTGTTGTACTGTTATTATTCCACTTTCAATGTCCTATGGAACCCTGGGGTTTGCAGTTTAGAGAGGGGCCTTTAGAATTCTCAACCAGATTGCTCTTTGGCCTCAGTAAAACAAACCCCAGAATTCCACAGGATGTTGAAAATGGTGGCCCTAAGGCTCAGATTTGTCTGTTCGCTTGAATTAAATGCATGGACTCAATCCAGCTGAAAGTATCATGTGACTGAAACTCCCATTCTATGGCCATTTCCACATGGGGTAAGTAAAACGGTGCAGTTTGTCCTTCATGGAGGAAGTCTGCACCTTGGAGCGGATCAGGTCCAGACTACTTACCATAGATCCTCACCTCAGTCCACTCCAGAATGACCCCAAGTGGTCCTCCAGCGTGTTTTTGAAAGACCTGATTTTTTCGGTCTTTCAAAATGCCGGTGCGCGCCATTGCATGCCTGCTCTCCGATGCAGATTCACAGGTTCACACCAATGTGAGCCTGAGATCTGTGGAGGGTGGGCTTTAGGTTGGCGAGCTTCAGTGGTTGGTCGAGACCCACGACCAACTGGAAGCCACCATTTCGGACGCCAGAGCAGTGCGGATCTATGACCACACACTGTTCCGCCTCACCTCAGACCAGACCGGACCGACAGAAGATCCGGTGAGTAGTGGCAGGGAGCGATTCCCTCGCTGCGTGCGGAAATGGCCTTTATTAGAGATGTTTAACTGCCCCCCCCCCACATGCTCCACATATCTCTGATAAACTCCCTTGTTTGAATAGTTCACAGGGGAAATTGTAATTGAAAAGAGATTGGTAGGGCAAAGTCAGGTGAAAAAAGCTTTTGTGAGCTGTCAAGATAAGCACTAATGGATAGAAACTTTCTGCTTGTTGTAATGAACTCATTTGTTTTAATGATACACAGCTACATTTTCAAAATTGTCTTCTATCCATTTTTTTATGCCTATGCATTTCTTTTAATTAAACTTGGGGTAAATAAGTAGGATAAAAAAAATACAGATCAGGTAATTGTTCTATATTCACAATCATTACTTAGCCACAATTGAGACACTATTGTCACAATCATAACTCCCACTCCACCTACTTTACCAGGTATCAGCTGTATTGGCTGCATGAGGACAAGGAGGTCCATTCTGCCAGCAGGTGGAGCATGGGTGAATTATGTTTCCATCACGTTTGGCAGGGGCCGGAGAGGTTGGGCTACTTAAGAGGAAATTGGTCATAAAAACTAATGGCCTTCAAAATGATGGAACCTGTAACTTTGATTTTGTCAGTATCACATTCTAAACCATGGGTTACAAGCTCTATATTCTTAAGGACCATTTGTGAGAGCTGAAAATGATTAAGGCTGACCAGTGACAATGGTAATGCAAGGGCAAAGTCAATCTCAAAATACTGGCAGAGTTTGATATTATTGATATATGATCCCTTTTTTATAATTTAGCAATCCCTAATTGCTAAATTATTTGCAACCATCATTTCTTTGTAGCAAGGGGTTCTAGAATGTAGCTTTCTTCAGATGAAGACACTGTTCTTGTTGTTTTGTGTGCCTTCAAATTGTTGGTGACTTATGGAGGTCCTAAGGAGAACCTATCACAGGGTTTTCTGAGGGATGACAGTGGGAGATGCACCCAAGGTCACCCAGTTGGTTTCCATGGCCAAGCAGAGAATTGAACCCTGGTCTCCCGGTTCATAGTCCAATGCTCAAACCACTACATCACACTGATTAATGAAGACATTAGCTGTGGAGATATCCTGACAGAGCCTTCCCATTTCAAACATAATATGATGGGATCTACTGGCTCTAAATGGAAAACTTTTAAATATTTTCCTCCTCCTCCAACATGCCTCTCAATATATTCTTGTTCATCTCTCATCATTTCTCCTTCCCTCCTCCTTGCATACTTGTAACTAATTCTGTGCTGCTGGAGGCATGTGGTGCACTGTAGCAGTGAGATCCACCAAAATAGCACCAAGGTCCTCAAGAAAGAGCCCCAGAAAAAGCTTCCAACCCTCAGTTTGATAAATGCTGTTCTAAATCAACTAACCAACAAATAAAGCCAGGCTTCTTATCACATGCTCAAGAGGCCTCATTCCAATGCTGTTGCTAGGCAGCACATGAGCATGTGTGACACACAACTTATCACCAACCATAGGACACATTGGGCTGAAGAACTGCATTTTTGATAAAACTATAAACACTACTATTAAGGCAAAGCACATAGCTGATATCTCTTTTGACCTAACACATCTTCCCAAAATATATAGTACAAACAGAGAAATCTTCAGACAACCGCTGATCTTAGCAAATTCTATAGGGGAAAAACTGACAATGCCTGCCAGATGCTTGGAATAACTCCTCAGACTTCAAGTCCTATAAAAATAACCTATTTTTAATGATTTATGTGTCAAAACCAGCACAGACTGTTTGCTAATCCACTTCTTCGGTGCTGCCCAATTTTCAAACAACCGGTTGAGTAATTTTCTACATATAAGCAGAAGCATCTACTGCCCACCTATTCGTGGTTATTGTGATTGCGATGGGCATATAGTATTGCTAGAGATGGAATGCAATTTATCTGCCTTGCCACAGTCACAGCCCTATAATTTAACCAGTATTTCAAAACCAGGAACAAAACTGTTCTGAGATCTGTACAGGAGAGGTATGATCGCAAAATTATAGAAACTAGCCAATAGATGTCTGTTAAAATCAATGTTTTCCTTGTTCAGACTGAAATGTGTTGAAAAGCTACAAAATGACACACAAGCATATTAAGAACTCACATTGAGTGCAACAATTTAAAAAGTTATACAACCACACATATATTTTAAGGGCAATGAAGGCACTAGCAAAGTTCGCTACTCTTGGAAATGACGGGGAAGTGAATGGGGAAGTACATTTTCATAGAATTATAGAATCATAGAGTTGGAAGAGACCTCAGGGGCCATCCAGCCCAACCCCCTGCTATACAGGAACGCACATCAAAGCACTCCCAACAGATGGCCATCCAGCCTCTGCTTAAAAACCTCCAAACGAGACTCCACCACACTCCGAGGCAGCATATTCCAGTGCCGGACAGCTCTGACTGTCAGGAAGTTCTTCCTGAGGTTCAAGTGGAATCTCCTTTCCTGCAGCTTGAATCCATTGCTCCTTGTCCTAGTCTCTGGAGTGGCAGAGAACAAGCCCGCTCCCTCCTCAACATTACATCCCTCAAATATTTAAACATGCTTATTATGTCCCCTCTTAACCTTCTCTTCTGCAGATTAAACATATCCAGCTCCCTAAGCCATTCTTCATAGGGCATGGCTTCCAGACGCTTCACCATTTTGATCGCCTTCCTCTGGATACGTTCCAGCTTGTCGACATCCTTCTTGAATTGAGGTGCCCAGAACTGGACACAGTATTCCAAATGAGGCCTAACCAATGCAGAATAGAGTGGTACCATTACCTCCCTCGATCTAGACACCATACTCCTATTGATGCAACCAAGAATTGCGTTGGCTTTCTTGGCTGCCGCATCACACTGTCAATGGTAATGCAAGGGCAAAGTCAATCTCTCCCTTGTGGAATAGCCATGGAAGCAAATTACTGCCTTTTTCTACCTCGGAAGAGACCAGTTAGGACACTGTTACATATGGAATGTACTTGACAGTTTCCACCTATCTTGCATTTCCCAGAGCAGGTTCTTTTCTTTTCTTTTTTTTGGTGGCACTCTGCCATGCCTTTCAGATTTCAGAATGGGCTCAGCCAGTCACTATATCTGTGACTAAGGCCCTTTCTGCACAACGATGCTCTTCTGTGTTGATGCGCTGCAATTCTGAGTCTGGAAGGGAGCGCATCAGCAATGCTCCCCTCCACACCTGCTTGCTCCCTGTGGAAGGGAGAGTGATGGCCCAACCTCTTACTGCCGCAGTTCAGCTGGGCATTTGCCATTGCTGTGCATGGGCAGAAAGTGTCATAATTGCATTTCCGTGGATTCCACACAATAGTAGGTATGGGAGCGCCACACAATGGGAGGTGTAAAACAGATTTTTTCGATTTTTCAAATACTGTGAGAGTGAGATGCTTTGCGACAGGATGGCAGCAGGATGGTGATGATGTCATGTGGAAGTACCACCTGCTGACTACTGTCATCCTGTCATAGAAGCGGCTCAGTAAGATTGTGTGGAAATGGTCAAAGTAGGAACTTTTAAAGAAATTATCAGAACTGGCCAAAGATCACCTTCCTGTTTCCCTCTGTGTCACCCTTCCCCATTGCAGGATGTGTGTTGAATTTCTGGCTTCTTAATTTGGCTATGGATTACTGTTTACTCGGAATTATGTTACGTCTCATTCAAATCTGGTTAATTCATCTTTTATTCATTTTACTGTTATGTCTCTTGGAACCTAGCTAATTGTTCTTTTTATTTAAGGTCAGATGTCACAGTGTGGGCCAAGGTTCAAATTCAGACCTTCTGATGAACACTTATGAGGTGCTATATGATGGACTGTTCATCCTTCTGTGAGATGCGTGTGCTTGTGGACTGACAAGTCAACTGTATCAAGAGCTAGCTGAACCTACTGTGGTCCACTGCCAGGAACTCCTTGCTGTGTGTCTGAGTCTGAGACTCTGGTTGAGACAGGACACAATGAAGCACTACTAAATTTTTATTTAAAAGGCCCATATTGTTTAAAGTTAGCTCTTGTAATGGTTGTACACGCTGCAGACTCATTTAATTTCAAAAAAGTTAGGCCTATTTTAAAATCAGTTCTGTTTTCTTCTCTTCATTCCTTGGACATGTGGGAAAACCTTTTTTTCATCCAAAATATCTCCAACAGTTATGCAAAACTGTTCTTCAATTGCACTCCCAGTTTTTCTCTTCTCACAACAGCATGTGCCAAGAAAGGGAAGAACAGCACAGAGGTGATAATTACTTGTCAGTTCATGTAACGCTTGGGAATTATATCATGCTTGTAGCAGTGAATTGTATCTGTACATTAAAAATGTCATTTAACAGCAAAATCAACTGCTCTGTGCCATGAATAGTAGAATTTCATGTTTTCTGTAAAGAAATACATTCTTAACAAAAAGTCAGTGTTCCTTAACAATAGACTAATCTTTTAAAATGGAGCCTAGGGTTTAACTAAGCAATTTCAAAGCATTTAAAGATGCTACTGTTTTTCTTTATTTGATACAACATGCCTGAATACCTGTAAAATGTGTCCACAGGCAATACTTAATAGCTATTGATTGCACTTATGTTAGAAATTTATTGCCTAGAGTATCAGTCCATGGCTATTGACTATGGCTTTCCAGTTGCAGAACAGGACAAGATATTCACTAATTGACAACAATCTAAGACACTTACTTTTAGTTTCTTCTGTTTTTTAATTCAGAACAATAAATAGCTGTATAAAATAATCATATTAATCTAGAAATTCTAAATTGCTGTGAAAACTCTGACTTAATGATGGAGCTCCAAGCAAAACAGATGTAGCTATTCATTGGCACAAAATGTCCACCTATCTCTTAGGGTCTTTCTGCACTACACTGTTTAGTGCTATTATTCCACTTTCAACATCCTGTGGAATCCTGGGGTTTGTCATTTAGGGAGGGGCATTTAGAATTCTCAGCCAGAGAGCTCTTTGGCCTCAGTAAACTACAACCCCAGGATTCCACAGGACGTTGAAAGTGGAATAATAGCACTGTAACAGTGTGATATGGAAAGGCCCTTAGTCTCAATTAGAGTAGAGCCATTCCATTAATTCAACACACAGGCAAATCCTAATAATTCAAGGGCTTTACTCTAGTCATAGTTAACAACAGGATTTAAATCATTGTATGAACAAGCAGTTCTGTGTAATTTAACAAAACAGTTTTGTGTACACAACAGTTTTTTTGTCAAAGATTTTAGAACAGATATTCCACATAAGCTTGGTGTCGCACCCATATGTATGAATCATAGAAGCCAGGAGGAAGAACAGATATTCCCAGGACATGTACTTTTAGTGCACCGAAAGAATACATTAAACACTTAAAGGCTGCTAGTTGCTGTCATCTGAATGTACCCATAACAAACAAGGCTGTTTCTTGCACCTCTACATGCCTCCTCCTAAATTTCATGGTAAAAGACAGAAAACAAACAGCTACAAGGAGTTTGCTTTATACTTCCCTCCCTGGAAGAACACCTGGCTCCAGCTGTCACTTGTGCTAGGACAGAATAGAAGGAAAGCCAGGGAGCTTACGGAATCAAGAGCCACAGAGTTACTGCATTCCCTGCCTCCCAGAAGGGGTAGGAAGGCAAGGTTAGACCTCCAAGAGCCCTGGCTGTGAATCGCCTTGCTCAGGTCATCATTGCTTAGGGCCATGGCTTCCTTTACTGAGTCAGTCCATTTCCCCTTTCTCCTTCTTTCACTTCACTGGACATGACTGTCTTTTCCAATAAGTCATTTTATCTCACAATGTATTGAAATTATAATAACTTCAGTTCAGGCATTTTGGTTTCTAGTGAGAGTTTCAGCTTGATTTCCTGTCCATGAGATTTGGAGATGTTGCTTATAAGTCACCTTAAATGATTAAGGTGTTTGACTGTAGAACACAGCATACGTGTTCCATATAAATATCTTCCACTGGTGGCAGGTAATTCTATTATATCTATTATATTACTGCAAAAAAAAAAAAAAAAAAAAAAAAAAAAAAGTAAAAAAGAGTAACATTAAGTGCAAACTTAGGAAAAACACTGTCATTTTCTGTCAGATGCTCAAAAAACTCGGCCTGATCATGGAACCAGAACCAATGTTTGTCATTACTGATAATAGTAAAAATAACTAAAAGACTGAAAAAGGGGTATTAATTGATTAATTTGGAAATAATCACCCACTGCCAGCTGTCTTGCCTTGTACCATTGTTTCAAATTCATTTTTGCTGCCTTCCTATTTTTGGAACCATATTTTGAATATATTAAGGTATAGATGTTAACAAATTATTCCATTTCCAACACATTTTTATAAGTAAATTAAAAAGCAGTTATAAGACTTTCATATATGTGTCACTGTGCATTGAAAATACATTTTCAGTTTCAATACATCGAAAAAGGTTAGTGCAACCGATGAAATAAAAACCTCCAGAGGAAAAATATACTATTCATTTGATGCCAAGATTTTGTCAACTATCATTAAGATCTAATATTTAGGTATGTATGCATGACAACAAAATCACTGTTTTTGTCTTGGTGCTAATCTTGTTCCAAGAATTTTAGTTTACTTTGTGCATGACATACTGCATAAGTTGCACAATACTGTTTATTTAAAGTATTCTACAAACTTCTTTTCAGGGTTGTGCCCTCCAAAATAATTCTGTATAAAACTTTGCAAGCTATTACAGTTACAGTAGTAAACAAACATACATAATCCCTCGCCTCCAAGGATTCTGTACAACTTCCATAAACCAACTAACTATAAACTCAGGTTCTGCAGCTTCAAATGGAAAGGGCTGACTGTTCACTGAAAGCCAGGAACAAATTAAAAAGAAATGCCATCTCACAGTTCTAGGGCCACCATCAATAAATCCTATCACATACCCATGCCATTCTAACAAATCTTAATGATACTCGCTCAAGAAGGACTTCTGACATTGATCCTAGTACACATCAAGGATTGTTTGAATGAATATAGCTTTTTAAGTAGCTGGTCCCAAGGCCCTTCGAATGAACTAGTTCAAAGAACAAATTAACCCCATTTCCATTTTTTTTTAAAAAATGGGAATAATGACAGCAATGGAACATACTATACCTGTATTCATCCTGAGTGAACCGTGGAATTACTGAAGGTTGTAATACTGAAATTTCGACAGTGCTGGTGTTGAACTTCACAGGATCACCATCATCATAGGCAATGACCACAAGCTGTTAAGCACACAAAGATAGTGAATGAATGTGCATATCAGCATCAGCTTTACACAGTCATGCTACAGTTGTTGTAATATAAAGTATCACATACTTTTGCTTAGAGCCAGATCTAACACTGAAACAAAAGATGAGTAATACATCCAACAAAAGCCAAACTAAAATAAACAAACGAATCTGGCATTTTTTTTTTTTCCAGAAGTGGAAGCCTAACTTGGAAATCTTGGTTCTGCAAACAATCCAAAGAACAATTAAAGAGGAAAGTATATTATATAGAAACAAAGGGTATTTCATTGAGGGGTGTGGAAAGGTTCCTTGAGAAGTTTCACCAATCTAGTATATCAGCAAGACTTAATCTTAGGCCATTTCCGCACAGGGAAAGGGAATCACCCCGTGCTGATACTTACCGGACTTCTTGGCTCCCTGGTCTGGAGCAGTGCATGCTTGTCGCTCCGCACTACTCCGGGGACGAAAATGGCGGCTTCCAGTTGGTCGAGGGTCTCGACCAACCACTGAAGCTCACCAGCCTAAAGCCTGCCCCCAGCAGATCGCAGACTTGCACTGGTGTGAGCCTGCAAACCTGCACCAGAGCGCGGGAACGGAGTGGCGCACTCCGTGCTTTTGAAAGACCTGTTTTAAGCAGTCTTTCAAAAGCATGCTGGACGACCACTTCGGGTTGTTCGGGAGTGGGCTGAGGTGCGGAACTACAGTAAGTAGGTCCGACCCAGTCTGCTCCCAGGTGCTGACATCCTCTCTGGAGGACGCTCTGCACCGTTTCTTTAAGCCCGTGTGGAAATGGCCTTATTGATGCTTTCAAAATTTTCATATGTCTGAAAATACCCTTCACATTTAAGTTACATATAAAACAGTGACATGTTTGGACATTTTTCATACCACAAAATAGCTTCTTAATTTTTTTTTAAGGCAAAGTAAATTGAGAGCCACATCTGCACGCTTTGGTGCACGCACAACACAATTTCTGATCAGACTCTGTTCCATTCATTTCCACAAAGGCAGAAGATCTTTTGTTTCCAATAGCATGAAGTGGGGCGGTCTTCTGGCCAAGAGAAACTCTGCGTAAGAAATCTCCAAAATTGGTGTATATCTAATTCAAACCCTACTGTTTTCTCTTCCCAGGGAAAAAAAAATATTTTCAGAACATTCTGTATTATTTATATAAAATTTAATTGGTTAAATAATGGTTGGAGTCTTGAATTTCCTGACCTTGCCAGTGAAATCCCTTGCAGCCCATGGAAATCTGCCGCAGAGGGCTGTGTAACAATATGGGGGAGGTAGTGGCGTTAACAGGATCCCCTATTGGATTTCTATTAGTGGAAGAAATTTTCCATTTCCGGAAGACTTCCAAACCAATATACGTACATTCTACTGCTACAGCTGTATCTCAGTATCTCTTGTATCCAGTATATTAATATAATACAGAGAAAAAAATTAATATTAGCACCAGCTAATTCTGTCTCCTCGAAGTAGCTTTGAATACTGATGTGGCAGCCAATCTTAAGTATATTTGCTCAGACCTAAGTCCCACTGTGCTAAATTGGGCTTAATCCCTAGCAAATGTGCTCAGAATTGCAGCATGAAGTACTGAAAGGGGCATTTTTTTCAGTTTTCATTGATTCTAGTACTGCATGGCATTTTATGGCTTATTCCTGACAACACTTTTCTTTAGCACAGATATGAGAGTATTTAAAAGTCAACGAAGCCACATTTTGCCATTTACTGCAAGTAAACAGCCATAATTTCATACATAAAGAAACTGCAAAACCATTGTTTAAGGTTATATAAACAGATGGTGTTTAGAAAGAAAACAGATGAATAGGTTAAAATGGTCAGAATCACAGAGACATGCCTTTTTTTTTTTTTAGAGGCATACTTTTCAATTAACAAAAAGGATAATTAAAAGGGGTTGATTTTACCCAGTTTATAAGAAAAAAATTATCGGGACTTTAACAGAGTCATAAATCCTACATTGGACAGATCAGTACAGAAGTTGGTGCCCGGAAATAATGGAAAATTACCTAAAAGTTTTTTCCAGATGATGGACGATCTAGATCTTTATGATGAATGGAGATATAAAAATGGACAATTGGATGGCTACACATTCTACTCGGGTACACACAAAACTATGTCTAGAATTGATATGATATTGATATCAAAAGACCTGTTATTGAAGACATCGGAAATGGACATTCTCCCCAATCTATGTTCAGATCATAATCCTACACAAGTGACACTCAGAGTTATGACTAGAGAGAGAACATGGAAGTTTAATGAAGACATATTCAAGAAGGAAAAATATATTAAACAAGCAAAAATAGAGACAAATAACTATTTCAAGGAAAATGTGACACCGGAATTACCAATGAAGACAATTTGGGACGCAAGAAAAGCCGTGATGAGAGGAAACCTAATAAGGTGGTCAGCTGAAATAAGAAAAGAAAGGAAACAAGTTGAGGAAACGATATTGGAAAAGATGAGAAAGCTGGAGAAACAGTTGAGGGAAAACCCAATGGATACCAATATAAGACAGAGGTTGAAGGTTTGTCAAGCTGAACTTAACCAACTAAATTTGGGGGAAATAGAACACCAAATGCGCAGAGCGAAACATACCTACTTTGAACAGGCTAACAAACCATCTAAACTCTTGGCAAACTTACTTCATAAAAGAAGACTAAGAAATACAATAATGGAAATTAGAATTGGGGAAAGAAAAACTACAAAGCAAGAGGAGATAAAACGGACTTTTTTCAATTTCTATATAAAGTTTTTGACTAATATCTCCTCAATTAAAAATCAGAGGGAAATTGAAGATTACTTAGAAAAAAATAATAAAATGAGATTTACAGAAGAACAAAAAACGGCATTAAACAAACCAATATCGATGATGGAGATAGTAGAAGCTATCAGAAACATGAAAAATGGTAAATCTCCTGGCCCTGACGGCTTTAAAGCAGAATACTACAAAACTTTGGAAATGAACTCTCAATTCCATTACAAAAGACAATGAATGAGATAAGAAAAGAAGGTATACCAAATACATGGAAGGAAGCTAATGTAGTTTTAATACCTAAAGAAGGAAGAGACTTAACCGATGTCAGGAATTACAGACCTATCTCACTTTTAAATACAGACTACAAGATATTTGCTGCTATTTTAGCTGAGAGACTTAAAAAGGTTCTTCAAGATAACATACATGAAGACCAGAATGGATTTCTACCGAAGAGAACAATGCAAAATAACATCAGGACAGTATTAAATATAATTGAATACTATGAAAGACTTAATGAAAAGAAATTAGCTATGGTGTTTGTCAATGCAGAAATGGCTTTTGATATGGTCAGTTGGGCATTTATGAAGACGGTTATTAAACAGGCACAAGCAGGAGAAAAATTCATTTCTTGGATTGAAGCAATTTATAGTCAGCAAACGGCGAGACTGATTATTAATGGAGAGAGAACAAAACAGATTGAACTTCATAGAGGAACAAGACAGGGCTGTCCGTTGTTGCCTTTGTTATTTATAATGACATTGGAAATTCTTAATAATATCATATGGGAAGAAATTACAGTAAGAGGAGTTCAGATAAAGAAATATCAGTATAAGCTTAAAGCATTTGTGGATGACCTGGCTTTGTTTCTAGAGGATCCTCTCAGCAGTATACAAGGATTGATGAATATTATTCAAGAATATGGAGAATACTCAGGATTTAAGATAAACAAGGATAAGACAGTGTTTATAACAAAAAACATGAGAGAGAAAGAAGATATGGAGTTCAAACAGATAACGGCATTTAATAAAGGACAGAAAGCAAAATACTTGGGAGTTTGGATTTCCAAGAGAAACAAGGAGCTTTTTCAAAACAACTATGAGAAAAAATGGAAAGAGACATCTAAAGACTTAGAGAAATGGACTCAAATGCGATTATCTATGCTGGGAAGAATGTCTGTTATAAAAATGAATGTACTACCAAAGATGAATTGTCTTTTTCAAAATATTCCTACAATTACAAATGCTAAGCCTTTCATACAATGGAAGAGAGATATAACTAATTTTATATGGCAATGCAAAAAACCAAGAATAAAATGGAAAGTCTCGACTGACATATCAAGAAGAGGAGGCTTTGGATTACCGGACTTACAAGTATACTTTAAGGCTGCGGCATTCACTTGGATAAAGGACTGGATGGATTTATAAAATATGAGAATGCTGGCTTTAGAGGGAGCAGATTTAAGGATCGGGTGGCATGCCTATATGTTCTATGGAAAAGCGACAATTGATAAAGATTTTATGCATCACTTTGTAAGGAAATCATTATATAAAATATGGAATGATTATAAGAATAAGAACATTAGGCAGCTACCCACTTGGGTCTCCCCTCAAGAAGCTTTTTTTGGAAGATGGTCAGATACAGAAAAATGGTTGCGATATGAAGATATATTGGAGAAAACAAATACGAATACAAATACAAATGTTTTTAAGATGAAATCAAGAGAGAAATTGGAAATTGAAGGTATCAAGTTAAGCTGGTTTCCCTACAGACAATTATCAGAAAGATTTCAGATGGACGTGAAAATTCAAGGAATAGAACAGAAAGAACAAGAGAATCTGTTGAAGCTTTTATGAGAAAATCCACCTCATTTACTTTCACATTTATATCAAGAGATATTACAACAACAATGTGAGGAGGAGACAATTAAAATAGCAATGATACAATGGGCACAGAACATTGGACATCCAATTCAGTTGGAATGCTGGGAACAAAGCTGGCAACAAACAAAGAGGTTCACGGTAGCTCAGAACCTTAAAGAAAACTACTATAAGTTATTTCATAGATGGTACATGATACCCGAAAAATTAAAGACAATTTATAAGACGGGTACAGGTCAATGTTGGAAGTGTCAAAAGACTGCAGGTACACTATTTCATATGTGGTGGCCATGTTCTAAAACGAAAATGTATTGGAATGAAATTCATAAGATAATATGTGGTGTATTGCAGGGTCAAATTGATAAGACTCCAGAAATGTACTTGTTAAATATGACACATATGTTAGAGGGAACTGTGGTAAAGAAATATTGGAGAATAATACTGTATATGGTCTTGACTGCCCGTATTGAATTTGCAAGGCTTTGGAAAAGTAATATAATACCAACGACAGAACAATGGTGGGCAACTTTTATTGAAAATAGAAATGCAGATATTGTTTTACAGAGATTAAAAGGGAAATCAGATGATGATATCTATAAAGAATGGCAGATGATTTTGGAAGCGAGAGGGGTCTTGACAGGGAATAATACATAATTCATGGTATTAAAGGTTCTTACAAGATAAAATTCAGAGAAATATCATGGAACAAGTAAAGTTGAGTAGAAAAACAGGAACTAACGAATTAAGTAGATAATACTAACAATTTATTGTGATGCATTGATAACAGTTCAATGGAATGATAAAGATTGTAATCCAGAGAGGAAGGAAGACAGTTGTAATACGACAATTAAGAATACAATGATAATTGTTTGTTTTATATGTTGGAACTTTAATAAAATTACTTAAAAAAAATAAGAAAAAAATTATCATAACCTCTACTCTGGAAAAAATGAGACAACACTCATTCTGAAAATTAAGCTGAATTCGATTTTCTGCATATCATGTATTGCAATCTGAGCTTTTTAAGTTGCAGTGTCATCTGAAATTCTAAGGAAAAATAAAAGGCAAGCTGGAAATATTAATTAACATGATGGACTATCTCCTTGGCAAATAGAGGCCAATGCAATAGAAGACATTAATAGCTAGAAAAAGGAGAAAGAACAGCAGAAAACCCTTTGGATTTTTGTACAGATTTCATTTGATAGAGATCCCACTGATTGCATTGGAGCTAGGAAAAGAATGAGGAAAGAAATTTGTATGTTAAAAACATTCAAAAAGTCAACATTAAAATAGAATTAAGCTATTAACAGTATTAAAATGATTTAAAACACACACTTAGAATTGAAAAAAAGCAGTTAGCTGTATAATTTAAAACAATACACCATTCTTTTAAAAGCCCTTTTCTCAAAAACCTTTATTCCTCAGAATAAAAAAATTAAGTATTTGCTTGGCAGGGGAAGGGTAGCAAGGAGGTATCTAGTCTAGCTTCCACAGAAAGGGAGTTCCATAGCCTGGCACAGCCACTGAGAAGGCCTCATTCCACATTTCTTCCAGATGCACTTGCAAAAGTGGCAGGACTGAAAGAAAGGGCTCTCCTAAGGATCTCAAGGTTCGGGCAGGCTCATAGGACCAGATACAGTGAGATTTATCTTTTCTTAGAAACGTGTACATTTGTGAAATCTGTGTTGCGTTTCACATATGTGCACAAAACCACATATGTGTTTCACAAATACACAAATGGGCACAAATTCTCCATAGTAAATGCAAAAATGTATATCAAAATATGAACACTGGAAAAAATGTGTAAAATGGGGAAAGTGCACACAAAATTTGGTACCACTTTTCATGCAGAAATCCCCCAATTCCTACTCACAAACCATCTTGGAATCCAATATGGAAACAGAATAAAATGAGAATACTGGTTAAAAAAAAAAATCAAAGTATAAAACCTGACACTTTTTCACATCCAAAGTTGGAGTTTGTGTCAAAATAACTATTGTATAGATGAAGGAATCAAGATAGGTATCATTTCACCTCTGTAACCATATGGTAAACTGGTACCCGGAAAGTGTTCCCTGTAATGAGTAGTATGTTGTTTTTTTTCTTTACACTTCTACAAAAAAAATCTCTCTTCCAGATTCATTTTATGGGTTGCATGGGGTGAAGAGTACATACTGTTTCACTAGTCAATATGACTATATGTAGTCAAGAATATTATTTGAATATTAATTCTAATTAAAGCTAAGTGGGCCTGGGTACGGCTAGATCATTTACTGGAGATTGCCTGGGAATCCTGAGCATGCCATCTTCAGTCCCACAATGGAAGAAACAGAAGAAACAAAGTTGCTAAGTAAGTTATCTTGTTCATAACACAATCTTCTCATTCATAACACATGTCAGGAATTTAATGTATGAGAAGTGATACATAGCAGGTGATTTATCATCTATTGTGCTTGAGGGGACCCTTCTATTCATGGATCCACCTTCCTCTCCCAGAATAGGCTTTCATGGCATAAATAAAGTCTTGATGAAGGAAAATAACTTCTTAACCAATACATTATTGTCTTTCAACCTGTTTTATTCACAAAGAATTAAAAAAAAAAGACAAGTCTCAGCAAAACCATAGGAAATCTACACTCCAAAGCACACTTACTTGGATATTGATTTGATTTATGATTAATGGGATTTTCTTTCAATGTTCTGTATTCAGTGCAGACATGTGAGACAACAGTATGAAAAGCCAGCATTTGCGACTGATTAATACACATTTGCTTAGAAAGAACAAATTGATTCCAAGTAATAACAGTGCCACTCCACTGATATGTTAGAATGTAACAAAGTATATACACAGGCTATTACCTTAAATAATGTACTAGGCTCTTCATTAAGGTTCACACGGGTTACTATACGTCCAGTATCTTCTTCAACATCAAAAATACTTGCACTGTAAGGAAACTGGACTACATCTACTTTATACCGCACTCGGCTGGCTGGTGTTCCCTAAAAGAAAGACACAATTTTTAGTTGTATATAGCATGGTCTGAAAAAAAGATACAAATAACCCAATATATCCCCAGATTATTATGTTGTCATTATGTTAAAACCCACATGGACTCTTGTGTTTTGCTGCATTTTACACACAAAGTGGTTACGTGTGTGTGTGTGTGTGTGTGTGTACCTCAAATATTGCAAGGATGATATTTGGCAAATTACACAGTTTATAAATTACACAGGGAATATATGCAGATATTCACCTGAGCAATATTCACATGTAGAATTGCAAATAGGAAGAATTTTGAAATTACCATTTTAAAAATTAAAATTACAACCAGTCTTCATCAAATAATTATTAAGGAAAGAGGAAAGAGGGCTTGTATCTCTTCCTATATTTCAGATTCTAAGTAAGCAAGTTTAATACATGCTTATGTGATTGGCCATTACTCAACCAGTCCTTTGAGTACGCAGACATTCATGGATACATCAGGGTTTGCCCTTCTCTTTTACAGTATTTTGCATTGTATCTGAGAACATTCCCAAAGTGTTCTTCCAACTCTATGAATTGATAGCTGATAAATTGTTGGTAGATGAGAGGCGAACCAGGAAAAAAAAAGGCCCGTCTGATGAACTGGAAGAGGACCTACTTTTGCTAGCCATTTCCAGCAAGAGGGACTGTTTGCATCTTATAAAATGAACCTTTTGATGTGAGCAACAGTCCTCAAAAGTTTATGACAAATTAAACTTGTTAGTCTCTGCATTTCTACAAGACTCTATTGCTTTTACTTTCACAGAGGTGGCAACGGCTCAGAAAAACTGGACAAAAGAGGGTTCCCCGTACTTATGCCAGAAAGCACAACTTATTCTTGATTTTGTCCCTTGGCTGCTATCACCTTAGCCTAAAGTTTTTGTTGCACCTATATTTGTTTGCTGCAAGAGTGAAAACACTGGGAAAGAGTTCTCACCTGAGAACTCTTAGAAATAGTAAGCCTATTCCCTTCTGCCTCCTAACTTAAGCAACACAACATTGTACGATTGCACCACTCCTACAACACTGTATAAGTGGACTACTGACAGCACTGACCTTCAAATTAGTACTCAAGTACACTCACCTAGAGACAAGCACTCTTTTCTTCTAAAACACACAATTCCCCCCTTTTATATGCTTGGAAATCTTCCTTTCAGCTGTCAGTCTAGTTTTTCTTTTTCTAATGTTGCGATCAGACTAGGCTTTTATAATCCAGTCATTCAGACTCATTTATGGAATTTTACAAAAGGTCCAGATGACAACTTTTTTCTGTTTGTATCCCTCTTGCGACTTGCCTCTATTCCTTGCGTCAATTACATAGCATAGAGAATCCATTAAGGAGGCGAAATGGAATAAGTGCACAGTGTCTTTTGACTGGTAAAACAAAAATAATTAGTCTAAGACTACAACTGGTCTTAGACTAGTGAATTCAGTATACACTTTGTTCGCTGACTCTTGGAAATCCCGTTTTCGTGTGTCTCTTTCTGCATCCTCTCATCCAAGAAACCTTATCCAACAAAGTCTTTTCTGTGGCTGCAGAAAAGGTATAACATTTCAGTATCCCACACTCAGCCAGTGTGGTGCAGTAGTCTGAGCACTGGATTATGACCCTGCACGTGAGGATTGGGTTCTATCAGCTATAGAAACCCTCTGGGTGACTTTGAATGTGCCCCAGAAAACTCTGTAATAGGATTGTCTTGGGGTCACCACAGGTCAGGAATGACCTGAAGTCACACAACAACAACACAATTCCACAGTCTATCCTTAGCTATGCTTTTTCTTTGACCATACTACCCCACCCCTGGTTTTGGAAAGGCGTGGTTTTACCCTTCCTGCTCATTGGCTGGAGAGTGGTGCTGCATCATGAGGGGCCACATATGTCTCTATAAGGTGGTGTGGCCCAGACTTGATCTTTCTTTGTGCAGCCAACCTCTTCAGCCCACCCTCCCTAATATTGGCATGGGCTATGCGCAGCCTTTTGGGACTGAGTAGAACTCTATTTATTGTGCCAGGACTGGTATAGTACATGGCTTTTTTGCCTATTCCAAATGTTACTTGATTTGATGCCTAATTGTTCTTTGGCTATTTTCTGTTACTACTGCCAGCGTTCAAGCACTCAGATGACATGCTTCTTTGATGTGCTTTCTCAGACACTTCCGGATGAAGGAATTTTATCCTGCCCTTCATTGCCACCCAGCTTCAAGGGAGATGTGAAGGGATGTCCCCCTGAGTGGGAACTCCCCTACACGAGTGTTAATTGATGCCACCCAGAGGACCTGCTTGGGATCCACTGTATTCCTTCACGGGAAACCAGCTTACATGACTTACATTCATAATTCAGAGTATGGACATCATTCCCAATGAGAGGCTGGCTTAGCTAGACCTCCCAAAAGGAACTGCCTACATGTCCCATCATGCTGCCATATCGCAGATTCCTGTTATGTAATAAAATGTGACCCTTATTACACCAGTACTGTTGTCTGATGGTATCTTTCTAGGTGGAAGGGCAATTTCACATTCAGCTTCCTTCTTCTATTCTTTTATTTGAAGAAGGAAGCTTCTTTTTCTTTTTGAACATTGAAGTGTCACTGCAAAGGGCTCTGCTCCTTCCCTTGTGGGACAATCTTCAGTAATTTACCTTGCTATCTTGCCTTTAGTTTCTCAGTCAGTAAAACTTCCTTTTTCTGGAAGAGCAAGAGCTCTCTTTCTGTTTAAAGCCCCCACCCTCAGTTCTTGCGTATTTTGGTAAATGCTAATCTGGCCCCCATTTAATTGAATGGCAGCAGCCTCTCCTCCAACAGAAGAGAATCAGGTCCACGCTGGCCACTTTGTGAACAGAACGCTGGGCTAGAGAAACCTTTGATCTGCTTCACTTTGGCTCTTCTTATGTTCTTATTTGTTTCTGGATGATAAGATTGTCAAACTGTATCTAGAATGATGATACACATTTCCCAGAAAGGGTAAACTATTGCTTTCATGCTGTACTTTGAAATTGTCTTTAAAGATGCACTCTGAACTCATCTTCATGATGCACTTTGAAGGTACCTTTACAACGGAGAAATCATGTGGGAAAGTTACCTTCTTAAAAAAAAAAAGACTGAGTGAAATCTGGCCTCTGCTTTTTACTCTGCTTTCATTTGAAGTATTTTGATTCAGGAAAGAGAGTTTATACATCTTGAACCATGCTAAACTTACAATTGATGTACCACCATCTTATATCAGCTTTACACTGACACTCTTTATTGTCTTATACTGAAATTTGAATACTCATTAAAGTCAAACTGTGGTCTTCAGTCACTGTGAAAGGGATCTCAAAGACCATAAGGAAAATAAGAGAAGAATACCCATTGCAAACAGTTGCAAATTGTGAGCTAAATTTAAACCTTTTGTTTTCTGATGTAGCTGTGCAAAATTCATGGAAAGAAGAAAGAGGGAAAATGCTGTTGTGCAGGGTTACCTGTGCAGATGTCAGGACTTTTTTTTTTCCTGCTGAGAATATTCTTTAGATGAAGCAAGTCCGTACTGAGGAAGCTTGCTATGTACTAAATCTATGATAGTGGGATAGAACAGTACAGTAGTAAAGCTGCATCAATTTTTATTCTAGATGAATAATGAGTAGCATATTTGTACTAGTGGTCCCTAGAGCATACCACAGGGTATACAACCAGTTCTGTGAATAAATATGTAGTGAAAAACTGCATTGGGTTTCTCCCATTTTGTATAGTTCAGGACTGGGTGCACCGTCATTTCTGCTAGTGGACAAATAGCAAGACATATTTTTTCTCCATTTTCTTTGATCCATTAATGGTATGTGTAACTGCAGATGAGCTTATTAATGATTATTTGATTCCAGACATCACTGAATATGAGATCAATGACAACAAAATTTTTTGTATAATACCAGTAACCAGACATTATAGTAAGCAATCATTTTAATGAAAATCTAATGGAGAATCAGTATTTGATGTTCTGGAGTCTGGCTACATTCAAATCATCATCATCATCGTCATCATCATCATCATCATCATCTGTTACAGATTTTAGAATGGAATTAAACAGAGTATGACCAATACCCACACGCTGCAGTTGACAACTTTATTGCAATGCAAGGTTTATGTTTCTGATATTTTGAGGATGTTTTTAAGTATTAGTTTATTTCCTCCAATGCAGGAGGATGGAAGAAATGCATCATAGCTTGACTGGCTGCACCATGATGTACACGTATTCTCCCACCCACTCACAAGCATTAACTGAAACAACCATGTATTTCTTTTAGCAAACACATTTCAGTTTTAAAACCTGCATTTCAAACTGGATTGTGGTGACTTTTGCTGGTTTTGATTTTAAAGTCTTATATTCTTTTCTATTTCTATCTTTTCAATGTTTACTTATTCTAAGCTACATAGCTATATGTTATGAGATAGCATCATATACTACTCCATTGGGAATGGGAGGCGCTGTGCTTTAGTGGTTCTGGCCTTACCTCTCAGGCAGGTTTCAGGTGGTGGTGTTTGGGGATAGCGTCTCCTCAAAGAGCTGTTACATGGGATACCACAAAGTGCCATTCTATCTCCAACGCTTTTTAACATCTACATGAAACTACTGGAAAAGACCATCTAAGGGCATGGGGTGGGGTGCTATCAGTACACTGATGACACCCAAATGCCTTCAAAAAAAGTCTTACTATGGATAGTACAGCCCTTTCTGCACGAGGCGAGGGAATTGCTCCATGCCGTTACCTACCACTTCTTCTGGGGTCCAAAGCAACGCGGACTGTCCCTGAAGCCCTTCTGCAGGGCTCCTCCTTGGTCCAAGGCGAATAGGAGCAGTGTGAGGTCTGTAGATCCACACTGCTCCGGCTTCCAAAACGGTGGCTTCTAGCTTCCAAAATGGTGGTTCCGGCTTCCAAAATGGCGGCTTCCAGTAGGTCGTGGGTCCTGACCAACCGCTGAAGTTCATCACGCCTAAAGCCAACCCTCTGCAGATTGCAGACTAGCATTGGTGCAAGCCTGTGACTCTGCACAAGGGAGCAGGAACGCAATGGCGCGTTCCAGGAAAATAAAGACCTGTTTTTTGCGGTCTTTAGAAAACACACTGGAGGACCACTTGGGGTCGTTTTGGAGCAGACTGAGGTGCAGATCTCCAGTAAGTAGTCCGCGCCTAGTCCACTCCAAGGTGCAGACAACCTCCGTGAGAGGATGCACTGCCCCGTTCTAATTGCCTGGTGCAGAAAGGGCCTATGTCTCCTCTGAATGAATGCTCAGAGGAGGTAATGGACTGGATGAAGAAAAACAAATTGAAACTGAATCCAGACAAGAAAGAAATGCTTACTATTAAGGGTCCTAACCTGGGATTGGAGGTGTGTCAACCAGTTCTGAATGGGGTCACACTCCTCCTGAAAGATTTTGTGCCCAGCTTGGGAGTGCTCCTAGATCCATCCCTCCAAATGTCAGCTCTGACAGATGCAATAGTCAGGAGTGCTTACTGTCAGCTTTGGCTGATACGCCAACTGCGCCCCTTCCTAGAATTGGAAGAACTGAAGATGGTAGAGCATGCACTAGTAACCTCAAGGTTGGACTTCTGCAATGCACTGTACATTGGGCTAACTTTGTACTAAGTTCAGAAGCTTCAACTGGTCAAAATATGGCAGCCAGATTGAATACAGGTACACTGAAGAGTGAACATACCACATCAATATTAAAATCACTCCGCTGGCTGCCAATTAGTTTCTGTGCCAGGTACAAAGTTTTGGTTGTTACCTTTAAGCCCTACATGGGTTGGCTCCAAGTTTCCTGCAGGATCACCTCCTCCCATACAATATACCCCGTACTCAGGTCATCTAGGAGCCATTTACTTAATCCTGCCTGGACTAGACCAGCAACGATTACTCAGAGGAACTTCTCATTGGCTCCCCCTAGACTATGGAATGATCTGCCAGAAAAGATTCAACAGCTAAACATGTTGTCTGAATTTTAAAAAGTACTAAAGACCTATCTCTTCTGGCAGGCCTACCCAGTCAATTATAACTATGAATTTTAAATTGGTGTATTTTAAATAGCTTTATGACTTCCCACCTCGAGCACTGGGGAGAGGCAGGTGAGAAAGCATCATGATCATCATGATCATGATCATCATTCAGAAAATAATTAAATACCCCTGCTGGGCCCACAAGATGCAAAGATATGGGACTGAGCAGAAATCCCATAGTGCAAGCTTCTGGAAAGGACACAGCACAGTACAAGTCAAATGCAGTGAAATACTGTGGGCCCTTGGTATCTAAACCAGGTTCCAGGACCCCCTGTGAACACCAAAATTCATGGATGCTCAAGTCCATTTATGTACACTGGTGTAGCAAAATGGTATACCTTATATAAAACGGCAAAATCAAAGTTTGCTTTTCGGATTTTTTAAAATAGTAATTATTATTAATTTTAATTTTAATTAATATTAATATTAATTAATATTAATTATATTAATAACATTAATATTTTTTTAATATTTTCAAACTGTGGTTGGTTGAATTTCTGGATACAGAATCCATGGATATGTAGGGCTGACTATATTGCCCACATCCATCTCAAGTGACCACAGAAAAAAGATACCTTAGTTGACAGTACTAAAACCACTGAACTATCAGAAAGAATCAACATGGTCATATACTCCTTTCTGTTTCCTTGCCAACAACCATCCACAGTAATGGAATGGTACAAAACAAGCCCCCAGTATAACTGTACAAAACAGGGTACAAAACAGGCCTCCAGTATAACTGCAAACCTATCAGAAAATAATTCTAATTCAAGAGTGTCTGGACCTCTTGACCATTTAGGTTATTATATGGGCACAAGAGATACTTGTTACATAGAATCCATATTGAAAATTAGCTTCAGAAAGATAATTGCGTATTTTCCCTTATCACATGTCATATTATTTTTATAGTCCTCTCAGGAATAGCCAATGTAATCTCTCCCACCCATCACTGTCATATCTCTTCCTTGCTAAACCATAACATGGCACTCCTGAAATAACATTCTCTTGTCATCAAGTGACATCCCAGATGCTTAAGGGACAATCAGCAATTGGAACCACCAAACAACTTTTTCCTGTCATTAAGAATAGCATTGCTAAATCCCCAGAGAAGATATGTCAGTATGGTTGTCCAAACACAAGAGTTAACCACTGGGACATGATTACTATCGTATATGTACTGTCAAATCCATGTTAAAGTAATTGTTTGTAACATGTGTTATTTGAAAACCAAATGTTTGATGACAATTTTGTACAGCTTTTTCCTAAACAGATTATGCTGACAGACGTTTTAAAAAATCCAGCCTAAGTTAAATTTATTTGACTGAAATGATAAAAACAAAAGTAATTACCTCTCTCTCCTCCCCCCCCTCTTTCTAATGAGTGGGGGCAAGTGTGCAAACAATACATTTGGTAGCATTCTTTCCCAATATGGTGCTCTGAACATGCTGAACTCAGAAAAGTTATTTTCTGGCCTACAGTGTTTAGAATCCCCCAGCCAGCATGGAAGCTGTACACCATAAAGTAATGTTTCTAATCTCTAATTCAATTACATCTTCATAAATCCCAGCTACCATGGCTGTTGACCCTGTCTGGATATGATTGCAGAACTGGAGGGTTGGCGAAAGGTGTTGGACTTATACGATTTATTACAGTACAATATGAGTGGAAGCAAAATGATGCACATGCTGTGTTTGGGCCTCATCCTATTTCCTCATCAGTAGCTCCCTTCCCTACAGAATACTTTTAAAATTCCATTTTCCCATACAGCGAAACATCCTTCTGAGAATGTGTCCAATACCACTTGATTCATATCTAGCTATGCCTTAAGAAACTTCCATTCCCATGTAAGTTCATGGTGGTATATCTCTATTTTACTGTAGAGTATGGTTGAGAAAGATTTCAGAATGATCCCAAACAATATAGCAAACTAACCCTTTTATTCTGAATGGAGCCTTGAGCAAAGTAGGCAACTATCTCTGAAGGAAGGAAGGAACTTTCTCATTTTTATATCATTCTTGTCCTCTGTTTCCCAGCACTATTAATTGTGCTAGGTCAAAGGATAGTGACAAATCTGAACAAATACAGAACGTTTCCATCAGTGGAGGCTGGCCCATTGGGATAAGGGGAGTACAGCCTCCTCTTGTGTGCCTTGCAACTCAAAAACTGATAGAGGTCAAGAAAAGAAGAGATTTCTGGATGTTCTTAAGAACAGATTCACTGAGGTATCCTAAAAGAATGTTACAATATAAAATCCTACTGGCTTGCCATTTGCATCTTTAACACCTTCATTTGTGGAGGAGCAGACACTATCATAAGCCAATGCTTCTCTCAGTCCCTTTTTGCACCTTATCTTGTCCTGGGGCTGGGCTGCGCGGCTCGTGCAGGAAGTCTTGGGAGGAACGCTGTTGTGTCCCTGCTGCTTCAGCTCCACAGCTGCTTCCTGGTTGTGCAAGCACCCGCCTCTTCCATTCGCAGTGCAGCCTGGGACCTCCCAGGCTGCACTGAGGAGAGGACGCATGACCGGCCCAGCTCCCGAGGCTCTGCACTTCAGGTAAGTACCCTGGAGCGAAGTGCGACCACACAGCATTTTCGGCTTTGAGATGAAAATGAAAAAATGTGTGCGCAGTCTGCATCAGGCCCTTGAACGTCGTGCAAATGTGAGTGCGTCGTATGGACCGCTCCTCACATTTACGTGACGCTAAAGGTGCCCTTTTGCTTCAGAAATGCTATGCAAAAAGAACCTCAGAAATAAAAGAATCATAGAGGAGGTGAGAGGTATTTTATCAACTGTCCCCTAATTTGAGCAGGCTCTGGCAAGCATGTTATGGAACATAGGCCCTTTTCGCACAGCATCTGCCATGCGAAAGAGGGCCTGGAGCCTCGTACGATTGTGAGGAGCGGTCTGCATGACAGCCTCGCAATTGTGCAAGGCTTCAGGGGCCGTCAGGCAACAATTGCACACCTTTGCATTTTTGGCTTTAAGCTGAAAATGCTGCACGATGGCACATTGCTGCTGGGCCCCGCGTGCACTTACCTTGCGTGTGGAGCCACGGGAGCTGGGCTGGTCATGCTTCCTGTCTCAGTGCAGCCTGGAAGGTCCCAGGCTGTACTGCAAAAGGAAGAGGTGGGGCTCTCGTGCGAGCAGAAAGCTCGTGCGGAGCTGAAGAAACCTGGATGCGGGGGCCTCTCAGAAGAGGCTGCTCGCGCAAGCACCGCACCCCAGCACCGAGAAGAGGTAGGATGTGGAAAGGGCCATAGTATTTATCAGAGCTAGCTACTGGTCTTCCAGCGGGTCTCAGTAAATGATTTAAGCCACTTCTTTATGTAATAGTTTCCTGGCCCCATATCTTAAGCCCAGATTCAGCAGTGCTATTCCATAACATGGAAAAGATTCTCATTAGATTGCTTCGTTGCACCAAAATGGCTGACACCTACCTATATAATAAAACACAAAATGAGAGAAAACAAGAATAGTCACAAAGTGTGGCTACTTGATTAGATTTCAGCAAGTCAAGAAAAGGTGAAAGAACTTTCACTTTGGCTGAGTTATACAGTCCCTTTGCAAAACAGCTGCCTGCACAGACAGCAAAAACTCACCATGACATGATTTTCTTCTTGTCAGACATGCCCCAAAAGGAAACACAATATACCATGGACATGATATTTGCTGAAATTTGGGGGGGGGGGTGGAGGGAAAGGGTATCTTCACACAACATTCCCGAGCAAGGAACCCTGCAATTGAGTTATATCTGATCTTCCATTTCCTATGATGTAACTACAGTGAGGAAACTCAGGGGGAACTCCTGCAAAGGTAGAAGAAATAAATGGTGGCAGGAGGTCTGCACAGCAGGCCTTTCTCTTTACTGAACAATGTAAAGAACCTTCAATATTCCATGGTTTTCTTTTTATAGTCTACTGCAAGCCACAGGCAGATTTGGAAGATGGTTCTGATCCACATTTAGCAGGTTCCAACACACTTTGACAAGGTATGTAATGAAGAACACATACAGTAAAATTTCAAAAGCCCATTATCGCTGCTTTGTTGTTGCATGTCTTCAGGCTGTTTCTGACTTATCGCAACCCTAAGGCAGCTCTATCATGGGAATTTCTGGGGTTGAGTGTATGATGTGCTCAAGGTCATCCAGTGGGTTTCCACAGCAGAGTGGGGACTTGAACCCTGCTCTCAATGGTTGTAGTCCAGCACTACATCGCACTGGCTACTGGGCCACAAAAGAAGGCACATTTTTTTCCAGTAACCATCACTGGTCAATATAACATACCCTTTCTTCTTAGCCACCACACCTAATCACTGCAAGTTTACAGTGTATCAGAATTTAAGACATTGCATATTATTCAAATGGGTAATCATCAGATCTTTGCAAGCCTAAGGAATTTTGGCCATATTAGAATACACAAAGATGATTATACTGTTGATGTCAGGAGGAAACCTGATTTAATAATTTTTTCCTAAAACACAACTACCAAGAAATTACTCAAATGCAGATAACTTGATTCAGAATAGAGACAACCACATTCTGCTCCAATGACTAAACCCTACAATTATCATTAAACAT
Organism: Cyclura pinguis; assembly: GCA_030412105.1. Taxonomy (NCBI): domain Eukaryota; kingdom Metazoa; phylum Chordata; class Lepidosauria; order Squamata; family Iguanidae; genus Cyclura; species Cyclura pinguis. The sequence continues at coordinate 98,295,853 of CM059601.1, forward strand.
ATGCACATTAGGTAATTTGTTACTGAATTCATAAAGCTGGCACAAAATTGCTCCTTCTGAGGAACCTACTTTTCTTCCATCTTTTTTAAACAAAAAAAATACGAGGATATTATGCTTACTGGCAACATTGCAATTGCTTGGCAAGCAACATTAAAGGATGAGTTAGAATGGTGCACATGTGTGTTCACACAAATCTAGCAAAAACCCAGTTTTATATACATGAGGGTGGGGAGGCTTTTACTGTCTGAGAGACGTATTGCTGTCTACAGAGTCTTTTTAAGTTGTTTAGAAACTACGTCAGAGTCATTGCGAACAAAAAAACTGAAGAAACTTGGGTGGCATAACTCCCTCCCTCTTTATAGTAAGTGGCATTGAAGATGTTTTACAAATGTAGAATCTTTGGTGGCATATCTATCTGTGTCTCTGTCTATCCACTTATCCATCATATTAGGTGGTATACCACTTGTGAAATAGGATATGCAAAGAATCTGTATATTTCATCATATAAACCAGAAGCATCCTGAACAAATTGTCCCAGGGGATAGCTGGGGGTGGTACAGGGAGCATGATGTACTTTTATTCTCATTGTTATGCTTTAAACACTTTAAAATTGTTTTAAATGTGTTAATAGCCATTAAGGCAACATTGACTTATAGTGCCCCTATGAATGAGAAACCCTGTGGTCCTTGGTCATCAACTCTGGGCCTTTCTACACCATACTGTTATAGTGCTATCATTCCACTTTCAACATTCTGTGGAATTCTGGGGTTTGTAGTTTACTGAGGCCAAAGATCTCTCTGGCTGAGAATTCTAAATGCCTCTCTCTAAACTGCAAACCCCTGGATTCCATAGGATGTTGAAAGTGGAATAATAGCCCTATAGTACTGTAGTGCAGAAAGGCCTGCCCAGTTTGGATGTTGCAGACTCTGAGCTGTGGCTTCCTTGATTGAGTCTATCCACCTGTAAGGAGGTCTTCCCCTTTTCCTACTACCTTCTACTTTACCAAGCATTGTTGTCTTTGCTAATGAGTCATGTCTTCTCATAACGTATCCAAAGTATAACAATCTCAGTTTAGTAAGTTTTACTAAGTAGAAACAGAGTAGTAACTTACTTTTAACTTACTGCTGTTTTAATAGGATAGTTCCTTAATTGTTCATTGTTTATTCAAAATGTTAATTACAATTATTGTTTTCTAGCTATTTTTATTTTAATCTATGTTGTGAACCACCTTGGGGGGAAAAACACAATATAAATAAAATAAAATATTCCTATGAAAATAAATATGTTTATAGTAGCTAATAATATGGTCTGTACGTTTTATGTAAATTTGCAATTCCTGCTTCAGAAGAAATGTAGCCAGAGGCTCCATAGCTGGTATATGTTTAGAAATACTGCCAAACCATGTTTAAAACAGAGCTCGAAAAAGTTATTCTTCTGGACTACAGGTCTCAGAATGTAATAAGTTCCAGTGAAATCCATCTCAATTATTCCCAAATAAAAATACACAGGGCTTCAGCTTTCTTCCTGAGGGTACTGGGGGTTGAGCAGGTCCTGTGTCACCTGAACAGAGAAGAAGATTGGGAAAAAATGCTTTCACTTTCTTCCTCTTCTAAATTGCTCACAGCAAATGCTCACAGGCATTTGCTGTTTGGCCCTCAAGACCACTGCTGGCAGCTGACTTACCGCTCCCCTCCTCCATTCTCAAGCAGTTTTATCTGTCTGCTCCAGTCCGCATGTTCCACCTGCATCTCAGTGTGCATCAAAGTTCAATGAGTGATATTAAAACAAATGTATAAACAAAACACAAGTAGGAACATACAGGCATACGCATATTGGCTTGGGCAGATGTTCTGGTCATAAGGCATGCAGTAGTCACACTACAGTTATGTCAATGATGACCCCCCTCTTTAGTCTTTCAGATCCAGGTATCCCTCTGAAGAGAGATCCCACACACTGCACCATCATCCCATTGGACAAGGGAACAGGATAGCCACCCCAGGTGCTCTAAGACAGTGCTAGAATGGATCCTAGGGAAGCCATCACTGGAATAGAAATTGGGGTGCAAGCAGGAAAGGTATAACATGAGGACAGAAAACAGCAAGGAAGAAAGGCAGAGGATACACAGCACACCTGAAGGCCTTTCTAGACAATTGTTCAAACTGTCAAACAAGGAAGTAAGTGAAGACTCGTAGTCAAAATAAGAGCCATTTAAATAAATCTTTCTGTTGAACATTCTAGACCTATAATTGAGGAATCAACCTGATTTTTGTACTTAGCATTTCCTCGCCAACTCTGAAATTACACCAATCAACATAGGATTAAAAAAACCTAAAGGAAAAATATCATTGCAGCGGTAGCAACAGGAATGCATAAGTAAAAGAACCACGAGACTCCCTGAACACCTCACATCTAGGCTTATTTAGTCATAAATAAAACAAGAAAATTATGCATACTCTCTTTGATTGTCCTAATGGCCCAATTTCACCCCCATGGACAGACTGCTACTGAATGACAAGCCTGAAGCTTAAGTATTTGATAAGATTGGCGACAATTACTTGGTATCCTTCACTGGCATTATGCTACTTCAGTAAATATGTGTTATAAATCAGCACAAAATCTGATTTCCTCTTAAGACAATAAGCAGTGTCAATCTCAGCAGGAAGGAATCTAATGTGAAGAGAAGTATAGTAGAGGCAGGAGGAGCAAACATAGCAATAATGGGCAAGCTCAGTTATCCTCAGATTGATGGGGCAAATGCCAGCTCACTGAGCTCTGCCAAGGAGCAATTTCTTGACAGCATAAATAATAGCTTCTTCTAATATAAAACAATAGACTGTTCTAATCTAAAACCCATGTGAAGAGATTTGGTCTGGTCATCAATGGAATGCTGAATATGCCTGTTATAAATCTCTGTCAAAAGCTAAAATTTAACAGCAAAGGGGAAAAAATAGCCTTAGAATGATGCTTCTCTACTCTACTGCCACAGAAACAACATGTGTGACCACTGCACTGATGCAGAAATGCTAATCTACATAAACCATTGATGCCTCTGAACATATATGTTAACCCTCTTGAACAACAATGGGACTTTTTAGATCCCTGTAGTCACGTTTCACTGTAGGAGCAGATCTACAACATATGCATTGACCTTGTTGACCACACAGTTGTGAACAGCCCCAGCTTACAGCCACTTGTCATGTACTTTTCCCCCATACTTTTGTTCCCTTATGAACTGAAAGTCAAATCCATTGCTTTCTGGGAAAGATTGTGCTCCCAGCCAACACAACATGTTGCAGCAGCAACAACAACAGCCCTGTAAGAGACTTCTTTTGGCAAACCACGATACAGTAGGCAAAACTGCAACTCTCTGGTCATATTAATTTGTTCTTTTAGTGACTTATACATGTGTAAGAACAGCTTACATGTGTGTACCTTTCTGGAAGGGGGGCAGAGGGCTATTCTCATGCCCTTGCACTGCAAAATGCCCCTACACCCAGGAGCTGTCAAGCCCTGGGAGAGGCCTCTGCCACTTTTGATTACTGGTGGAAAAGGGGGTGAGGCGAATGACAAATGAGACCATGGAGATCTGGCTGCTCTGTGTTCTCAGGGAAAGGAAAAGATGAGTGTATTCCATTAGACAACACACCCTCATTTCTCTCCCACCCCACAAATGAGCTGAGACCAACTGCTTATCTATCCACTAATAATACACAGCACTTCTGAAAGCAGGATGCTTTGATAAAAGAAACTTATTTCTCGACAGATTAGACCTGAGGAAATATGGTAAGTACAGCCCTTCCTCCACATTTGTGGCTTTGACCTCCACAAATTTGATTATTCGCTAAGTGCCTGCTTGCTTTCCCCCATTTTCTCCCTCCCATTCCTTGGCCTTTTGTCAAGTGCACTGCCTTGAATGGGAGGGGGAAAGGTTCATGGGCACACGAGCCTTTCTCCCTGCACTCTTCTGATTCCCAGTCTCCAATCTTGTTCCTGTCTCTCGTGTGGGTATGCAGAAAGAAGGAAGGGTGCTCGGATGAAATGCAGGAGAGTTCAGGGTAACGATTTTCCTGCCCTTCGGTCTCATATCTGTCGCTGTGTGAGTGTGCAGAAAGAAGGTAGGGTGTGCAGGCAACAGGTAGGAGAGTGAAGGCGGAAAGACCTTCCTCCCCTCCCCTCCCCTCCCCTCCTTTGCCAGTTGCTCACAAGGATGCACAGAAAAAAGGAGGGCACACTGGCAGCTGGCAGGAGAGTGGAAGGGAAGGTTTTTCCCCCTATCCTATCCGTTGTCCACATGGCTATGCAGAAAGAAGCAAGGGTGCACGGGTGGTGGGCAGGGGGAAAGACCTTCCCTACCCTCTACACTCCTGCACATTGCCCACATGGGTGCATAGAAAGAAGGCAGGACACATGGGCAGGAGAGTGCAGGGAGAGGGAAGATCTTTAACCTGCACTCTCCTGTCCATCGCCCACATGGGTGCACAGAAAGAAGGGCATGTGGGTGGTGGACAGGAGAGCACCCCTCTGCTGCCTGGTGCTCACACAGGCACACAGAAGGAAGGAAGAGTGTGTGAAAGACCAAGAGAAGAGTGCAAGGGAAAAGTCCTTTTCTCCCCTTCCATTCTCCTGCCTGTTGCCTACACGCAGAAAGAAGGAAGGGCATGCTGACAGTGGGCAAGAGAGTGGAAGGGGAGGGAAACCCCCACATGGGCACGCAGAACGAAGGAAGGGTGCTTGGGCAGCAAGCAGGAGAATGCAGAGGAAATGATCCTCCCTCCCCTCCACTTTCTGCCTTTCACCTGCGCGGGCACAGAGAAAGAAGGAAGGGCACACGAGAGACAGACAGGAGAGTGCAGGGGGGAAAACTTTCCCTCCTCTCTGCTCTCCTGTGTGTCCCACGTGGACATGCAGAAAGAAGTAAGGGCATAGGGGCAGCAGGAAGGAGAGTGGAGGGGTCTTTCCTCTTTCACTCTCCTGTCCATCGCCTGCATGGGTGCATAGAAAAAAGCAAGGGCAAAGGGGTGGTGAGCAGGAGAATGCAGGGGGAAAGACCTTCTCTCCCCTGTACTCTCCTGTGTGTCGCCCACACAGGACAAAGACAGGAGACTGGAGTGGGAGAAGGTCTTTCCTCCTGCACTCTCCTGACATTTGGCCAGGCAACCTCAGAAAGAAGGCAGGAAGAGAAAGGAACAGTGCTCATGGGGAGGGGGGGGCTATGCGCTTTTTAAATGAGGGTTCTGCACTCCAAACCCTCGCAAAAGTCAAGGGGTTACTGTACACAAAGCCAATGCTATTAAACTTCTAAGCAGACATTCCTTTAGAGAAGTTTAGAATATAATTTCATTTCTTTGTTTGCAGCAGAGCGTGAATGAGGGAGTCTCTCTTCCTCACCCGTTCCCAACAATATGAATCTCATGTGTTGTATCAAAATAACCCAGATCTCTGATTAAAATGGGGAATAAAAGCCTACATATTTAGTGAATAATTCCAAGAGTGGGCCTACTTGGTATTTTTTGCCAGTCATAAACGTCTTTTCACTTAACTTTGGAAGCCTGAAATGATTCTCGTGGCCACTGCCTACAGACAGGAAGGTATCTGGTAATTGTAACCTTGTGCAATCATCAACCAAGGGAAAAAAACCAAATAGAACACTTATGTTCTATACCCCAAACAAAATAAACAAACAATTAACCATTCTTCCAAATCATCCCATAATCTTGGGGTGTTTTAGTTTTATAGCAACTTTATCAATTTGTGAATTCTTTCTTAATACCTCTGATACCCTTTGTTCTCCCACGAGACCCTGTGGACTTTCTTAGTACGATAATATAAACTATAAAAATTGAGAGGAGGAACACTCTGGTAAATATAAATGTAAGATATCTTTATACCACTCTGCTCAAGAAGATGCACTGACAATTATATATCATATATTAGTTGCTGTGGAGTGCCTTCAAGTTGTTTCCAACTTACAGCAACCCTAAGGAGAACCTATAATGGTTTTTTTGGGGGGCTGAGAGCGTGTGATGTGCCTAAGGTCACCAAATGTATTTCCATGATTGAGCAGGGAATTGAATCCTGGTCTCCATGGTTATAGTCCAATCCTTAAAGCGTTACACCACGCTGCTTCTCATCATACGTTAGACAGGAGACAAAACAAATTCATCTGTCTCATTTGTTTTTACTTCCCTTGCTGAAATAGCTCTAACAACTATTTCAAAACTGATTTTTCTGGTAAATTAAAGGAGCTGACATGGAGTGCCCTATCACTCTGGGAATGGCCAATATATACAGGTAAAGGTTTGGAAGATTGTTAAACAATTTATAATTTGGTTGAGGCATATAAATAATATATATATTTATATTTGGATAGGGAGTGAGGGTGATCTCAGGAATTTCTATGAGTGAATGAATTCCCAGAGTGAAAACATCAGATTAAACATAGAATATAACAGTGAAGGATATGATCTTTTAAATTTAAATTGTGAAGAAGGGAGTGGACCAACTTACCACTTCCCTATAAGGAAAACTTACAGAAGTCAATATTTAATTGTCAGAGGGATGGTGGATGATGGGAGCTACACAAAAACCCCGGTAGCACTTCCCTCCAGCACTGAGCTCTGGCAAAAAGACAGTTCACCAGAGTCAAGTGTTTAAAAATCACCATACAGCAGAGTTTACTCACACAACTTGAAGCGTCCCAGCAGAGTGTTAGACATTAGCAGCAAAAACCTTGAAGCCAGGAAAAATACTCCCACGCAAATGTTGTCTTCCAACAGTAGGCTTTACTCTTGAGTTACAATACACTCAGTATATGCAAGTCTCCAACAGAGTTTTCAGCATTCAACAGCATGCAGAACATAGCCTCCGGCCGCTCTCCAGACAACAAGAGGGCATTGAGGGTTAGAACACCCCCCCTTATATACAGCCATTGCTCATGCAACTCTAGCAGCCCTTGATAGAGGTATGATGCAATCTTCCTGCCTTGGTTACACAACCCAATGACTCATGCAGGTATTACATAGGATTGCATCACCCCCTGTCATTCCCAGGTGCAAACTTTAATTTACATCATGTATATTTTATTTGGACTTAGGTTCTGTCCAACCTTTCCTCCCATTAATTACATACTGAGAGCTCCATTCCAGATTGCTTAGATGTAGGAATGGGAAAAAAAATCTTAATATTTGTTTTCTTGCGAATATTATGGGTTTCCTGCTGTTTTGATACTCCTATGAGAACAAAGCAGTAGTGAAAATTGTTCATGCTTGCAAAGTCTTTGGGGGAACTGCTTTGCTCAAAATGCGTGAAAAACGTTCTTGGGGTAGAACATGTGCTGGGTGGAGAGTTGCACAGAAAATGTGTTTCTTTCACAGGAAACACTGGATAAAAAATATTTCTCTATTTCTGCACAGAATAATTCCATGAAAGGCTAAAGTGAGACTACCTCTTTAGAAATGCACACAAATCTTTGCTTTTTTCTTCAGTGGAAAGAACACTGGAGAATATTCATCTTTGCACACAAAGATGAAGAATGTAAAGATGTACATGACTGCTTGGTGATTTACTACACTACATCTCCTACGGCTAGCTTTTATTGAACTGTTAAAATGAAACTGATAGTAATCAGTTTAACAGTTAGGCAGAGCATATTCACATAGACTATATCCCAGAGCCTGTTGAAATCATCCCAAATTATACAATCTGAGTTGTTAAGAAAATGAGACAGATAGCAATCTAATTGTTAGAACCACACTCTGATTTTCAATCCAGCATATACCAGTTTATCACAAAAAGGACAAAATGTCATTTAAAAGAACAAAGAACAGCAGGGACATGCTGGTAAAGAGCAAATTTAAGGAACATGAAGAGACATCACAGAACACTCTGACAGATCGAATTGTGCCCATAAGATATCTATGTGGGCAGTGCGTCTACTTTAGGTGTAGTTCTAGATGCTAGAATTTAGAAATCTGTTGAACCTAGAAAGATACATCTTGAACCACTTTTCTATTTGTAACTGCAGTGTTGTGATGTATGCCATCAAGTGCAAATGCTAAACTAATAAAGTGGGAAACAAAGAATTAAGACCCTTTGAAAAGTACACAGTATATAGGAACACATTTGAAATATAAGGGGCAACAGAGCATTTCAGTGACCAAAATGACAAATGATGTGGGACGGTTCAGATCAGAAAGTTCTGCAGACTTTTCTTCAAGTGAGTACACCCACACTATTTTCAATGTACTAATACAGATTCTTGTACTTTCATGTGTTGCCTTTTTTATTCTTTGTATAAGAAAGAAAGAGGCCTTAAAATATCTACAAGCTAAAATGAGTCAAACTTTTAATTACAAAACATTAATCTTCAGCATCTCACAATGTCTTTTTCTCCCTGACCCTTTCGTAGCATGGAAGATAAACTACACTAGAGATTTGATTCCCTTCAGAACTAGTGGTTGTTCTTTTAACTAGAATACATAAAAGACTATTTCTCTTTCCCTATTTTGTCCTCTGAATTTCCCTTTTATTTACAACAGTTCCTACATAAGATCTGGTAGAACATCCATCAGAATTTTTCAGGAATGTGGATACTTCTCACAAGCAACCAATCAAGAAAATATGGATCTTAGTAGTCAAATGTTCACCTATCTTGTACAACAAACTGAGTTTTAAAGTCACCAGATAGGATTCTCTGATCATCTTCTGCAGAGTTTTAACAAGCCAGAAATTTCTGTCAGGTGCACACAGCTCTGTCAATCAATATGAAATTAACATTTCTTGGAAACCGATGTTATTGGGAAGACTTCTGGAAAAATAAAACAGCCATGCTATATTCAAATCTTGCAACTGTTTAATGTGACGAAGCTTTATACATAAGTATGGCCATTTCCACAGTATACTGTTATGGTGCTATTATTCCGCTTTCAACCCGCTCTAGAATTCTGAGGTTTGCAGTTTAGAGAGGAACATTTAGAATTCTCAGCCAAAGAGTTCTTTGACGTCAGTAAACTACAAACCCCAGAATTCCACAGGATGTTGAAAGTAGAATAACAGCACTGTAACAGTATAGTGTGGAAATGGCCTATATTCCATGAAAGATTGATAATAGTTGCAAATCAAGGACATAAACACCTTTCAAAATTTTTACAGAGGAATTTCAAAGGGAGACAATCATGGTCTTTTTCCTCCTTTGTTACTGCTGTTTACTGTCTGCACAATAAAATCCAAAAATATTTTGTATAGAAATCTTTCCACCAGAAGAGAAACTAGGGAATGGAGTGAGGAGAAAACATAAAAGGAACTCTATATTATGGTTTTATCGGTCCTGGAAACAGTAACTGAAGTGCAGCCTATGCCTGTGACAGTACATGAACTACTACTGTATAAAAAAATAATAGTATATCACTTCTGTTACCCAGAGGATTAAGATTATTTATATGGCTTTTAAAGAAACCACTTGGGTGTAGTGTATTAAAAACACTGTTCTTTGCTTACCGGAGGATCCTGATCTTCAGCTTCCACTGTTGTGATGACAGTTCCTTTGATTGCATCAGGAGCAACCATGCCCCTGTACAGAGGTTTGCTAAATACTGGGGAGTAATCATTCATATCCTGCAAAACATAATTAAGAGTTTACTGCTGAAACTGAAATGAGATTATGGACACAGTCACAATTGTTCAATCAAATCAGCACCCATTCAGTCTATTCTATTGCAGAACTCATTTACTACTTTCAGGACTCCAGAATTCTCAATCATATTATGATTCTCACATAAGATGGGTACTCAAGAGGAAGATGCCACATTTTCAGCAATTGGAAAGAGCATGCATTGAATACAGCAAGCTATAACTACTTATTAAGAACTGTGGGTTGAGCCTGCACAAACTCAAAGTCTTTCATAACATATTCACAGCTGCCCAGATACAGTACTGGATCTAGGAGAAGCTAGGGCTAGAATGCCTGAAAGGGTAGAATTGAAATGACAGGAAATACAGGACTGGGTGGCCTTAAAATTTAAATGCATCCAAAATCTCTCCATCTATATTCCTATCATCTTGGGAATAATGGGACCTGGAACTATCTCTGGGCTTTAGCTTGTACACATATGAATTCCTTATGCTATACGGTCTACATAAACGCCACCCATAAAATAGTAGCAATAATATGGAACTCATAGACAAACCTTGGAATTTACCACTTGGTGTTGGCTATTTACAAGAAGTTTATTTGAGGACCTTAAGTCAGAATTCAAGTTTCACAAAACTGCCTTCTGGCAATACTTGCAATTTAAACATTGCCTGTGTTTGTTTCATATGCTCAAGCAGCATCTGGGACTCATGGAACGTTTAGATTCCTATACACGGTAGAGACCTTCCTAGTGGCACACCAGCTTCTATATTACTGTGCTAGAATTCAAGCACAGTAGAGGATCTGCTGGTCAAATGGGCCACCGAAGTGGAATATCCTAAGCCCCTACTATACAGGAATACACAACAAAATCTTTCTTGGATTTATGACTGCAATTAATTCAAAAGATATTAGTCTTGTGTGCATTATGGACATGAGACAGATTGAACATATCAGAGCATAACCTAAGCTGACAATCCTATGAAAAAGAAAGGACTCTAATTTATATCTTGCAGTTTTTTCCGAATATTGCCCACTTCTGGCAGGAGCTAGTGAAGCATATATATGCATGTTGCTGCTGAAATATTTGGAATTAGAATGAACCCTGGAAATAAGCATAGATAATGGATTTTATGCATGGCCCCAATGGCCAAACATGGTATTCTGCAGAGCCAGAACTCCCCAGCGATACCACAGATAAAGATCCCTTGGAAAGAAGATCTCATTGACCTTGCCAAGAAAAAATATTGGTATTCATTAGAGGGATAATGGACAAAAATAGTTCTAAATGGACAAAAATAGTTCTAAATATATAGTTCATTTTCTTCAAACAATTGTTGGGCTAGTCTATATTGATTGATTAGGCAGTCACCTAATGTAATGTTCCCTGTCCTCTGGGCAAGGAGGAACGGACGTTTAAGAGAGGGTGGGGAAAGAAGGTGGTGACAGCGAATGGTTGCAAATGGCTGATATTGTGCCTGCACATCCATAATTAAAGAAGGAAAGTGTGTTTCCTGCTAGATTAATTTTTTGAGAACATGACTCGTGTGTTTACCCCCACACTCTTGAATGAAACACACAAAATGCAATTAAATCAAGTCATATTGTTATCAAAGGACAAATGAATTCAAACTGCAGTGAGCACTGAAACCAAACAAAGTCTAAGTGACTAACCAATTGGAAGCTAAGCAGTATCTACACAACAATATCTAGATAAAACAGGGCAACACCAGCTTGGTTCTAAGCTATGAATCAGAATACAGGTGAGTACCCTGTCCATCCTTCATCACTCCTCCACTGGATAGGGTTTTGACAGGAGAATCCTTTTGGATCCCAAGGAAGTCACCCATGGATGTCCATTCTTTACCCAAAGTTTCTCCCAAGGGCCCACCAACATGCATGAAAGCTTAATAACTCTTCACAGCCTGTATTCCTTATAAATATGATACAGTGAAATTTAACACAATTGAGCCAAATGCAGAGCCTCTTTCCATTTGGAACAGTATGACATAGGTGAAACAGCAAGATCCAAAAGGCCAGGTTACATCAGTGTGTCTAGAGTAAAAATGCAATAAAGCTTGAGATGTGAAACGTCAGGATTTTGCTATAGTCAAGCCTACTGTATTACTTTTGTACCTGCCTGCAATAAGAAAGGTAAACAACAGTCTCAAGAATCCCTTACTGAGCATTCCTGAACAACAAAACAAGAAGAAAAGGGAAGAGCTGATAAGCCTGTCTCACTGACTGGCCCCAACATGTTAAAAAACAAACAAATGTGGATCTCTAAGTTTGGCCACCAAAGTGGAAATCATAAGAAAAGTGCAGGCTGACCTGGTTGTTTCATTTCACATGTACATTTTGTTTAGTTTTGAATAAAAAGTTTGCTGAAAAATGTTGAGCTGTTCATATTTTTTGTGGAATAGGAACTTGTCTCTGTTCTTTTCTTGTTATTCCTGTCTCTGATACCAATTTTTCTTGTTAAAGAATTAAGACACAGTGACACATCTACTTTGTTAACTTAGGTATATCTATAGGTGATTTCCTGTATTCTGATTGTGGCAATATGTTAATCTGAACTATGATTTGCCTGATAGCAAGTAGCTGATAAAGCTTGAAACGAAGGAACATGTAGGGACTATGCTATACCAACTATCCTATTAAAAGTTAAAGGACTTTGGATGTGTGCCTCTGAGGGTACAGAAGAGAAACTAAGGCCATTTCCATACGACTTTGCCATAATGCTATAGCAGCAAATTGTTACCGGTCCAGGAGCTGTGCTACTGCACAATGTCATCACAATCCAGCTGCTATCCCATCCTCAAGCAATGCTGAAGCACCTTGTAGTATTTCCAGAAAAAAATCTGTTAAGATTCTTCTTTAGCACTCCAATCCTGTCAGCTGACTCTGTGTATTACTGTAATAGCACTTGATAGTGTTTTCTGTTGTTGAGGATCCAGCAGTGGGCAGGGTGTGGGCATGCCCAGCTTGTCCCTCCCTCCTTGACTCCCATGGCATGGTAACTCCAAAATCTATCACCTCTCCATGTTTATTTTAAAATTCTCCTTTGCATAATTTTTTAAAATACATTTTTAAGTATTATAGCATGGAAATCCAATAGTGTACTGGTTTGTAGTGCAGTTACAACAGCGCTGCAATAGTACAGCTTCCAATAAAAAACAAAACAAAACAAAAACCCTCCACCCAATCAGGGGCAGTCGGTGGGGCAAGGGAGTGGCCAAGAACGCTGTAGTGCAGAAAGAATACCAGTGACAATACCGCTACTGATCCACTTAAGGCGGAAGCGTGCAGAAAACAGCATTCCCAACCTGCTACCATCGCATGAGTGGCAAAGCTGGGATTGTAACAGTACAATGCGCTAATGGCATCCAGTGCAGAAATGGCCTAGGACAAAGCCTACTCTAAGGCATGGAGTAGATGAAGGAGATGCCAATTTTGGGGTGTGTGCATGTGTGTATGCAGACATTTTCAAAAGAAGGTCACGATTTTTCCATAAAAATAGAAATTCAGTATAGGATAATGTGTGAATTACAATGCTATGTTTTTCGAACAATAATTGGACTAAGAATGTAGTCTAAATAAATACACTTTTTGATCTGTTCAAAGCATGTATAAGATATAAAATTATTCAGTGGGAACACATCCAGGCACATCAAACACTGCTACGTCCTTTTCTTGTGTCTCTATTGCTTTGTGATAATAGATGACAAATACAGAATGCCTGAACATTTGTGTTCATCTTCTGCATGTCCTTACGTCCTTCATGTTGGTAAATCAGAGACTATAAATAGAAATGCCAAAAAGAGAAATCGTATACACATCCTCTGATAAGAATTGTACAGAACATCCTCTTCTGTGGGAAATGACTAGAAGGCCTTGCTTATATTTCCAAGGTAAATAGATCAGCAGAAGGAAAAAAAAAGCGGAAACATAAAGTCACTTAGAAAGCTGAATGACAAAGTTTTTGTCCCAAAACTATCTTTTTGAGCAGTGACAATTTTTATGTATGAATTTGGTTTCTGAAAAGTTATTATTTAGCAAGATAAAGTATTACAAATACAAAACTGTTGGCTTATCCGATGCCAAATCTTTGGGATATAACAGAAAATGTTTAAAGTGTAGACACATACAGGGAATAATCCAACAGCAAGCCAGGTGGCTGGTTCACTGTAGTGGTGGCAGCAAAAATCACTTTTTTAATGTGCCTTTTAAGGGAGATCGTGCTGTTGGAGATGTCCAGGCAAGGTACACAAGCCTCCTGTGTGGCTTATTTTCCTCTAACATAGTCAAATTTTTGCCACTATTGCTGTGAGTGCAGAGCTTTGGGGTGCATTTCCAATGTAGAGCCTCTGGAAATCCATCACTCTTGTCCTATGCAGTGGATATAACATGTGGTTTAATGGCTCATGACACAGGGGCAGCTTCACACTAACTCAAGGATTCCTAATTTGAGCTATGATACTCCTGACATCAGCTCACTTCCCTTACCTGCAGAATGATGTCACTTTTTCTAACCCCTTGCGGCTCCTTCAAAAACACACACAAAAAGATCTCCAATATTTTTAAATCATTTTCTTATAGTTGTCTTAATTTACACCATCAACCATGACTATTAATTAGTAATGTGTTTAACAAAGGAACAGTGACAGTACTGAGTTATTATTTCTTTTCCAGTCCAAGCATAACAAGCTTACTCAGAAGCAAATGTGAAGTGAGCTCAGTGATGTTTACTGAGGATTATATCTTTTAGGAAGGCAATCTGCTTCTTTTTTAGACCAGTAGTATAACTATATCTATACTTCCATAATCCCTTTTTATTCCTGCGCTCCACTTTTGTGGCTTTTGGCTAGTGTCTCTTATTAAAGCCTTAACTGGTACTGATTCTAGAATTTGTATTTTGTGAGATCACAACATACGTACATAACAGGCCACAGGGTGCTAAATGACATCATGTGATTAAAGGAAAGTGGGACAGACTTCTTGGCCTTGATGCCACAAGTTATGCTACCCAATCTCCTAACATCTACACACAGAGCATGGACATCTACAGAGTGACATTTGTGCATGTTGGCACCTCTTTGAATACATTCACATTTGCTGTGAGCTGAACTCCATTTAATTACATAGAAGTACTGCTTTTCATTAAGATATGAAGGGGACTAAAGTCTGGATTATATGTGCATGCCTACATACACAAATGCACACACACACACACACCAGCATACCTTCCAACATTTTAAAGGAGAAAGCTGGGACACATGTAGCTAACCAAGACCATAATGCAATCAAGTTGATGGAAGTTATTAATGAGGAACACACTAGCCAGCAGAGGCTGCATCAGTTTGTTTTGGTCTGAACCTACTGCAAAGGGTAAGACTTGGACCACTCCTCCTCTCTCCCCCTTTTTTACTTTTGCTCTTAAAGTCAGTTTGCAGCAATTGATGTACACTGAGTACAAAAGTAAGAGAGCAGGAGAAAGAAATACTGGGACATTTTAAAAGCAGCTAAAAAAGTGAAATGACAGAGGATTATAGCTTTAAAAGAGTATATTGGGGGGTGAAAACAACAACAACTCAGCATTCAAAACATTAACACATCAGGGAGAGGATGGGAGAATAAAAAATTCAACCATCCTCCTATAATTGTCATGGGTAAAGTTCAGGAAGAACTCTTCCCCGTGATTTTGCTGTTATGTAACATAATTTCAATGTCTTTGTATTTAACTTTACTATTTGTAAAAAGTTCATGCAATGACCTTCAGAGAATTCTGTTAAGAGCCTGAAAGGACTGCATATAACAGTAATTTGGCCACAAGGAAAAGTCACTGAATGCTTGTGAATTTATATATGAACAATCAAAATCAGGCAAAATTACAGTTTTAAAGTGCGGTTATTTTCTCTGAATGAAATGCTACTGCTACGCCTTTCTTTTTTTTTTTTTTAAAAGGAAGCCTTTCTTATCTGAAAAGAGAAAACAAGAGAAAGAAAGACAAAATATGTAAGATGAATAGAAAAATTTTTTGACAATTAAACATTTTTAAAATTCTTGGCTGGAACCGGTAACACAACTTCCTAAGCTAAACCTATAAACTTCCAACTGCAGGTGGTTTTGGATGACACACACTTCCTTGACCCATTTCAAACTGGCTTCAGAGCAGGATATGGGGTTAAGACTGCTATGGTTGCCTTAGTGGATGATCTCCATCTTAGCATAAACAGAGGGAGTGTGTTCCTGTTTGTCTTTTAGATTTCTCAGTGGCGCTTGATACCATCTACCATAGTATTCTTCTGGAACTCTTGCGGGGTTTGGGAATAGGAGGCACAGTGGTTCTGGTCTTACCTCTCAGGCAGGTTCCAGATGGTGGGCTTGGGGATAGGTGCTCCTCAAAAACGGAGCTGTTATATGGCATACCACAAGGTACCATTCTATTTCCAATGCTTTTTAACATCTACATGAAACCATTGGGAGAGATAATCAAGAGGATGGGGCAGGGTGCTATCAGTATGGTGATGACAGCCAAATATATTTCTCCATGACTTCAAAAGCAACTTCTGCTAAGGACAGTATATCACCTCTGAATGAAGGCTTGGAGGAAGTTATGGGCCGGATGAAGAAAAACAAATTGAAACTGAATCCAGATAAGATGGAGGTGCTTACTATCAAGGATCCTTATCTGGAGTTGGAGGTGTGTCAACCAGTTCTGGACAGGGTCACATTGCCCCTGAAAAGCTTTGTTTGCAGTTTGGGAGTTCTCCTGAATTCATCCTTCCAAATGTCAGCTCAGATAGATGCAATGGTCAGGAGTGCTTATTATCAGTTTAGGTTGATATGCCAACTGTGCCCCTTCTTAGCATTGGAAGACCTGATGCTAATGCATGCACTGGTAACCTCAAGGTTGGACTTCTGCAATGCTCTGTACATTGGGTTACCTTTGTACCAAGTTTGAAAACTCCAGCTGGTCCAAAAAGATGATAGTCAGATTGGTTACAGGTACAGCAAGGAGTGAACGTATCACACCAATATTAAAATCACTCCTCTGGCTGCCAATTTCTGGGCAAAGCAACTCATACAATAGAGCAGGAACATTATTAAATATCTGTTTAATATGAAGAAAATTACAGAAAAGACAATCTGTTTGATGCTGTATCTTAAAAATACAGGACCAGTATTCTAGATCAACTACTTAGTTAAGTATACTTCCCTGACCCCCCACCTTCCCAAACATGATGAATACATCATTCAACCCTGCTCCACTTGGTGTGAATTCCCATTCAGTAAAGGAAATTGACTGGGTGATCCTAGGCAAGTCACACTTTTTCAGCTGATGAGAAAGGCAATGGAAAACTCCTCTGAATAAATCTTGTCAAGAAAAGTCTAAAATAGGGTTTTGGTAGGTTGGAGTTGATTTGAAGGCACATGGCAACAAGAATTCTTTAGATTTGCAACATCAGAAGTGCATGAATGTTTAGAAGTCTAAGTGCTGCTTTTTAAATTAGGATCCAGCAACTATTTCTCATATGGAGACATTGTTTAACTTATGTCTTCTCCCATTTATTCAACTACCCTGCCTTGGCTAAAGGAAACTTGGATGAAGCACACATTTTTAAGCTACATCTTCCCAGCAACCTTGTTTGCATCCTTGATCAAAGTTGGAACAGATATTATTTCCTCTCCTAAGAAATCTGGGAATAAATTACATACATTGGTTAATTTCAAGAAAAAGAGAAGCTTGGATGAAGCACACATTTTTAAGCTACATCTTCCCAGCAACCTTGTTTGCATCCTTGATCAAAGTTGGAACAGATATTATTTCCTCTCCTAAGAAATCTGGGAATAAATTACAGACATTGGTTAATTTCAAGAAAAAGAGAAGCTGCGTTTTGAGTCTGTCTACAAAAGGCCTCTTGGGGACTGTGAACAATTGAAAGATCCACACTGTTCACACTGGGATCCAAGATGTAATCATAATTTCTAGTTCCTGACAATCCAAAAAGAAAATGCTGGGAAAGTCAAGTTTCTCTGATATCATTAGCTCCATGGAAAAAGCATTCACAAGGGTTCCACCTCATATCCAGTTGGACTTCTCTCAAGTTCCCCCCTTTTGCTGTAATTTGCATAGATTTATCCCCCACAGTTCCTTGATACAGAAGTGGCGCATTACCAAAAACCCTTGAATACTCTGTGCTTGTGCTTTGGTAGCCTTTTTCTTTCTATGATTTTCTCTGGGGTCAAATTAAGATGAGTATCAAATGTGAAGGGTCAAACAATTTCAACAATCTCCATTGATTAGAATGACTTTCTGTCCCAGAGTCATTACTCCTCATCTAACATAAAAGTTCTAAAGGTCCCATAATATTATCCTTTCCAAATACTTAAATAATAAAGTCAATATTTGTATGAACAATCTCTTGTTGCATTGTACCATACACTTACACACACATACACATATCTCTCTTCTTGTCCTTGTTGACTAGAATTCAGAGTGAGGGTTTTCTATTTTTATATGTTGATGTTATTGAAGAAATTTTGTTGTATTTCTTCTTTCAGATAGAATCTGAAAGCAATAGACTAAGGCATGATTTTCTTCTCAGAGTTCATGCCTAAGTATATATGAAGAGTGCCATATTGCAGGAACGTCCATGAATTCTGACTATGAACTCTGTCCTTGCTAGCCTTGGAATTATGCCATAGTGAAAATAAAGACTGACAGGTTTTCCTGAAGCCATCTCTGTTGCAAGATCGGCTGTCATCTTATCTCTAGAAAGATCAGCCAACACCTTTCCATCAAGATCCAAAGTGACAAATCATCTTTGTAATAATTAAAGGAGTGTATCCTACAAGAAGTTGACACTGCCACTGCAAAAGAGGAGACAGATATGGTAAACACAAACAAGGTCAGAAAAGGATACAAAGGAACATACATCTAGGACACAGCTGGAATAAGACCTGAGGTGGTTGGAAACTGGGCAAATGGTTATTGGCTACTCAGCTTTTTTTTTTTTTTTTTTTGCATTCTTCATTCTTTTCAATGAAGTGTGCAACATGGAAATAGTGCTTGGGAGCCAGCAGTCAATCTGAAGAGATAACAGAGCCACTAGTCAATGGGGGCCCTGAAAGGTAATGACATGTTATACAAGATGAAGATAAAACCGATGTTATGGGTAAACCAACAGATAATGATTTGGAAGCCAATTAGATCAGCCTACCCCAATATATACACCAGGCTGGGAAAGCCTGAATTACACTATAACATATAACTTATTTTATCTGTTATGTAGGCATTTATAGAAGTATAGTTTCACCTTAGAAATGAGTGAAAAAAATAAAATGTATTTATTAACAAATGGGTTGTCTGAGTAAAAAAAAGAAACAAAAATTTGCTTATTTTTAGTTAATTGCTTCTCATTGAAATAAGTTAGGACTCCACATACAGTTCACAGAAGGGCAACAGGGAAAGCGAGAAGAAACCAACCAACAAAGAAGAATTCTCTAGTTGGAAAAAAGAACTACACAAGTTGCAGACAGGTTACAGAGAGAGGGAATAGAGACAGCATAGTGATAAGTTACACTGCTGTTTTCTTTATCTCTGTCTGAAACCAGGAAGGACTGTGTGGCAATTTATAAAAATCTCATGTCAATAGGATCAAATAAAGTAAATAGCAAGGTTATAAAATGTGCAAACTTTTTATATTGTCATTTTTCCAATTTGTATACAAATGGCAGATTTGATGCCTCTAGAAGTTAGCAAAAGACTTCATTCTATTTGACATTACAGGCAGAAGAAGAGCGGCTGGATCTCCCATTGAAATCAACAGAAGAACAACTGCACTAATGAACTTAGAAAAAAAGAAAAAAATGAACAAATATACTTCTAAAGCATGGAAAGCAAAATGAATGAAATGACAGAAAAAAAAGCAAACAGACAAATTAAACATTTCACCACCCGCACACTCCTACGAATTTTAAAGAGCAGTCTGGAAAAACAAAATACTTCCCCATCTCTCCAACTAAAAAAGAATACAATTAGGATTCTGCAAGGCACTAAGATTTGATTCTTGTGCTTCTTAGCTGGCTGATGCAGAGGCCTCAAAACAGCTTTCCACAGTCTAGTGTTCTTCTGATATGTTGGACTATAACTGTTACTAGCACTGACCAGGATGGTCAGTACTAGACAGACTCATAGCAGCAACAAATTGGTGAAGGCTGACCTAATATTTGATGCTTCAGAAAATAAAAGATTATGGAAGAAATAGACTCTCTTCTGCCCTTTTGCAACACAGTAACTTGGTGCCATTCATTCTGTATTATGAAAGAAAAATCCTTTTAGGTGCCATGGTGCCCAACTAGCATCAGCCTGAAGTATTTATGCTCATACTTTTCCCTTAATAGAGAAGAGAAGCTTGGATGATGCACTGCAAATGTACATGTTTAGGCCCTCTTCATGCCCCTGTGTAACAGGATCTAGGGCACAGACTTAATAGCTCCTTCATGTGTCTAACTTTCAAGGGTACAAAGCAGTTGGTCAGGACTAGAGACATTGGCAGTATGAACACCAGTTTTCATTTCTGTTTTGCAACAATTGACCAAACTTGGTTCCAAGATTTGTCCTTATTTTCTTTGCTAAACGCACCTTTACAAGAGAACTAATAATCCTCTTTTGCCTGCCTACACAGCATTTAAAAAGTAATGGGATTGCTATACATCAGACATAACACACGGTCAGCGGGACAAGAGAAGTTGCATCACATATTGGTGCTCCCGATACCCACCCTAGTTCTCACTGTAGGCAACACAGCCTATGGGCCTAGCCTGGGCACATGGACCTAACTATGAGCATAGAAGGTTTCTTCCAGGATCCACTAGTTCCATCACTTCACATGAACTTGTGAAATCATTTTTCAGTGCCTTATTGCTATCTTGTCAAGGGATAGTGGGGAAGAGATGAATGCACAGGTGCCTTAGATTACAGAGGAAAGACAGACCATTTTTAATTCAGTTTTCTTTTCATTCAAAACTTCCTTCTTCCTCTGTTTGGAAGAGTTCTAAACAGTTAAATTAAGAGCGCACATGTACACAAAAGATGTTATTTTTTCTCTGAACATATTTGAACAGGGAAAGTGATAGATTAGTGACATATTTTTTAATTTGAGCTTGTATTAATTTTTTTGTTTGTTTAAAAGCCATGGTTGATGGCTAAAGGACTGTATAATTCAATGAAAGATAATCACTCTCACTCACTGTCATTCATTTCTCCTTCACAATGGCAGTGCTATGTCATGGCCAGACCTATTGCCTCTTCCCACCTGCCTCTGGTTTAAGGAACACCTCTTCCACCTTTTCAGATGCAAGGGAGAGAGTATTAAATTTCACTTTCATCTCTTTCTATTCTAGAATGTCCTATATTACTTTCACTGACACAACAACAAATGCTTCCTGCATGGTTTTCATACAGACCATTATTTTCTCCAGAACGGTCTAGTATATCATCTATATACCTGTCTTTATGATATGGCAATCAGAAAATAAAATGTAAGTTGGGGTTATTGTTGTGATAGGTGACTTTGCTCCACAGATGTCTTTTCCTTACTATGAAAACTTTCCAGGACCCTTTATGGTCATTTTCCTTCTGGTAGTCTGAAAACTGGAACTTTCTGTTATTAGTCCTCTTTAAACTAAGCAGACCTTGAGCTAATTCAGTCACGTTGTTAACATGGAACAACGGCTTCTTTTTATACTTAATGTTCTGCATGACCTAAAGAAGCTAATTATTTAAAATTAAAAGATAATGTTCCTGATGAAGCATATGAGGCAATAAAAAGCTTGTGCAGACAATTAAACACCAAAGTGAAGTCCAGGATATCTGCTAAACCTTCTCGTTAGAAATACAGAGTACCTGTGCCTTTGTTTTCTCCAAAAGAAAACAGAGAAAAAATGTATCTGACAGAAATGATGTTAAAGAGTTTGTGAGAACATGAACTTTGGAAAGCAAAAAAACAATAATGAATTAACAAGTAAGCAGTAAATTGTGCATTGTTAAGACAAACAGGGAACATCTTGTTATTGACTTTGTGAATTATACGTGTTATATCTTTATAACAGGGGTAGGTGACCACAGGGAGGGCAGGGAGCAATTTTTGCCACTACACCACTTGCAGTGGGCTTTTCAGCATCTCCCAGATTGGCCTAAAGAAGTGTGAGCCCTCATGGTATAGCATTTGACAGAAATTATAAAAATATACAATAAAACTAGAACAGAGATTTTTTTCTAATATTTGGTTGGAACAGTTAACTATAAAACTCTTTTTTTTTTTTTTTTTTTTTTTGGAAGGGAGAATGAGATAGTGCAAACAATAGTCAAAATTTTTGAAATACATTTGAAAAAGATATTTCTCAAGTGTTGTGAAATCCTGATGAGAAGAAGAATCCTGGACTGATGAGAACCTTTGCAGTTTGGAACTTATAGTGTGCAAAAATTTGCATGAAGTTGATTTGCACAGAAAACAGCATCTTCAATGCTGGAAAAAAAGTTTTTTATCTTTTTTTTGCAATTTTTGCTCTGGGCTATTTGAAAGATACCCTACACTTCCTTTATGTTGTTGTTATGTGCTTTC
This sequence comes from Cyclura pinguis, assembly GCA_030412105.1. Taxonomy (NCBI): domain Eukaryota; kingdom Metazoa; phylum Chordata; class Lepidosauria; order Squamata; family Iguanidae; genus Cyclura; species Cyclura pinguis. The sequence goes on from CM059601.1 coordinate 98,318,110, forward strand.
AAGTCGTTTCCAAATGGTGGTGACCCTACGATGAATCTATCACACGGTTCTCTGGGGCTGAGAGTGTGTGATGAGACGATTCAGTGGGTTTCTATAGGTGAGCAGGGAATCAAACTCTGATCTTCAGAGTCAGAGTCCAATGCTCAAACTTCTACACCACGCTGACTCTTTTCAGAAGCCCTGCTTGCTGGTACACCATTTATATCTGCAAAATTAGCCAGCGACAAAAGCAGGGCTATGTTCTGAGCTTTATGACTGCCTTATCTATCTTTTTTTAAAAGAAGGTTTTTAAAAAATGGATCTAGAATCATAAAGTCACAGAGTTGAAACAAATCCCAAAGATCATGTAGTCCAACCCTTTCCAATGTAGCAATCCACAGCTCAAGTATTCCTGACAGATGTCCATCCAGCTTCTATTTCAGAACTTCCAGCACAGAGGAATCTGCCATCTCCTTAGTTGATCCATTTCATTGCCCAACAATTTTTGTTACTATTGAGAAGATCTTCCTAATATTTCATCAGAATCTTCTTGTAGCTTCACTCAATTGGTTCAGGTCCTATCCTCTTGATTGTCAGAAAAACAAGCTTGCTCCATCTTTTAAATGACAGCCCTTCATGCATTTGAAGATGGCTGCCTTGTGTCCCAGTTAAAAAGATGGGGTATAAATAAAATTAGTAGCAATGGAAATAATAATATAATTTCTCATTCTTCTGCAAGTTAAGCATAACACCACTTTTAACTGTTCCTCATAGAGACTGGTTTCTAGAACCTTTATCATCTTGATCACTTCTATACCCCTGTTCTCTGGGGACAGGCAGAGGAATAGCAAATGGACCTGTTCTATTTGCTGCAACTGAAATATATCTACATTTTGGATTTGACTTTTTTAAGTGGTTCACTTCAACATGTTCAAAACTGATATATGATTTTAATAGCTTCTTTTGTTAATACAGAATTATACTATTGCTAGCCACAAGTCTGCTAGCTTGAAGAGTGACAAATTTAGTAATAAGTAAATAAATAAATGGTGATAAAATCATACACTAACCAGCTCTTCAGAGGAACACAATTATGTCTTCAAATTTTAGACATTAATGATTTACTACATGTAACTAATAATATAAAGCATGATTTAAAAAAATCAAATATGACAGCTAACAATATTTTACTTCAGTTCCATTCTGGGAAATCACCAGATTCTGGGAATCACCAGATTCAGAATAAAAACAGAATCTGAAATGATCCTGAAACCATATTTTCAAATCCCAGCTTTTTCTGATCTTGTTAGGTTTAATTTCCCAGGCTAGATTTTTTTCATTCATTACTCATTTATAATACAGAAACAAGTTATTTAACCAACAAAATCTTCAGCTGGAGTATAATAAAAAGGAAGGAACTATGATAACAGAGCAAGCAGGCACAAGGTTGATCTCTGATTTCTGATATATGCATTCCTAAACTGGGGCATTGCACAGTACTGTGTTTTAGATAACTCAGTCACTGATTGATCCTGAAGTACTGCACTGTGCACCCTTTAATGAACAGACAGAGCTCCCCTTTTCTCTTTCCCCTTCAGTGATGATTTTTTGGCACAAAGAAATCTCCTGGGAAGCCCTTGCATCAAAAAAGCTCCACATGAAGATCAGAGAATGGACTGAATGCTCTTTATACTCTTAATTCTTAATGTCATTATGTTCTTAATTATAATGTCTTCACACTTTCAAATTGCAATTATTTGCTTTTGTATTTATGTGATGTTTTTGGAAGAATTTCTTAACCATGTAAAGAAATCAAAGGGCTTTAAGGCTGTTCGTAATTGCATTTGAAATTTGGGAACTGTTTTAGAGATAGATACAATTTGCTCTAGTTACACTACAATAGATGGAAAATAATGCGTTTATTTTCTGACCTCAAGTTAGATTACTTTCATAATTTGTCTTGAGAAATCACTGTGACATGCAGGGCCAGTCCAGAAAAAGAATACATTAATAGGGATTTCACGGATGCATGTGAAAACAACACCATGCATTCTAACGAACCCTAAAAATCCCAGTAAAAAGGAAAGTATTTCAGCATTTTTAAAAATAAAACTCCATATTGTGAGTGTTTCAGACCAGATCTAATGTTTCATATGTACTGTCAACAGCAAAAGTACAGCATTTACTATACAGAATAGAATTTTGCTTTGTAGATTGTGATCACTGGATGGATACAATGAGGATGGAAGAAAAGGTGGGGAATGATCAAGGAAGTAGTAAGAGGTTAAAAAGGCACAGCAAAGATGAACAGAATAAGCTAGTGGAAGAAAGGTTTTGGGAGAAGTGATCTGAAGTAAGAACCATCATAACACCTTATTCAAATATCCACTATAACTACTTCCCTGTACGGCATAAAGCCACCCTGAGAAAACATCAACCTAGTCTATAGAAAGGAGAAGTGAAAAGGTGATCTTGAAGAATTCATGCAAAATGGAAGGTCATTAAAAAAAAATCGGTTACTTGTATAGATTTGTAAACTTGTACACCCACATTTGGGCTGCCAGGAGTCCTTTATTATAAGGGATGTTCATTACCTGAGGGCCTGACAGCTTGCTTCTTACGTAGACTATAAGACATGCCAAAAGATCCCATAAATGTGATTACATGAGTGATGGAAAGAACAGATGCCTTGTAAATCTAACCAAATTTGAGAATCAGGTTATCCTGGATTTTAATCACAGTTGTCAAACAGATTCAGGAAGATTGATGCTTGCCAAAAAAGAACCAAATTAAGATTTTCATAAAGTGTATCATAAAGTAATTCATGTTTGGAGAATATCGACAATATGCTAATTTTGCCAAGAAATGTAGGCCAATTTCAGCTAACTGAAATCAATACTTTTATTTGGTATTTAGACAGAACATATCCTTGTTACTAGCTACTTCCTGACAGTCAATCCTGTGCATCATGAATTTCAAGTGTCCCTCACTGCCGTTTTGAAAACCTGGCAATCCAACCCACAGGAGATGCATGCAAGATGCATCTGGTGAAAATTCTCACATTGAACAGTAATGTACCTTCATTTTAATGAGCATGTGAAATAATTTGGCCTCTGGAAAAGAATCTAATAGAGTAAATGAGAATGAGATTCATTCTCTTGCAGTAGAATTGGGTACTTCTATTAACACTCATTTAAAATGTTTTTTATTGAGAAGACATGACAACTTACACCACACAACCTAGTTTATTTTCCTTTCTTTAATTAAAACCACTGAACTAAGGAAAAAGAAATTAGTTGTGCTTCTGCCTTTTGCAGAAGACAATAGCTCAATGCATGTACAGTCCCTTACGTATCTAAAGATGGTAAAACTCTGTCTTCTCGGATGCAAAGGGCATCTGAGATTAAAAAAAAATATTGTCATGACCAGTACTTATAGCCACCTGTCTCTGAGGTCTTCAGCTACATCACAATATTATTTCACATGGTTTACAAGTTAGCATTAATGCTGTTTCATGCTATGCATAGATTATCCTTGGTAGGTCACCATTGTATAAGGAATTCAGTGATTTGATAGATGAGTTTGTCACATTTACACTTTAGATAGCTGCCTCTACATTTAAAAGAGCTCAAATATACACCTAAAAATGTACTGTCTGAAATACTCCTTAAAGGCAGAGAGACTATTGTAAGCATACTGCTGTAAATCACAACTGCAGAAACATTATACTGTTAAAGCAGTTCCCACACAGTCATTTCTCTTGGAAAGCCTGAAACTCGTATGACCAAAAATTGAAATTCTACTGTAGTGTGTACAAGCAGTTGATCTGGAAGTGAGGCTCATAAAACTATGAGTTTATGCAGACTTAAAGTAAAATATTGATGTTGCCACTTTAGCAAACAATTCTGCTGAGTGTTTATTTCAATCTTTGGGGGATTTTAAGGATTCACCAATATAATTTTGTGACACACAAAGCTATGACTCAACACTGTATTTATGTATGTTTTCAAAGCAATTATATTTACTAGTCCTGTATGTGTCAAACATGAAAACATTAGTGCTATAAACAGCCTGAAGATTTGTTCAAATTAAAGGAAATGAGCATTAGGACACTTTAGGTGAGAGATGTGGGCCATTTCTGCACAGGGCGAGGGAATGACCCCATGACGCTACTCATCGGACTTTTGGGCTCCCCGGTCCAGTCCACGCTGCTCCAGAGCAGTGCATGGCTGCCGTTCTGCACTGCTCCGGGGCCGAAAATGGCAGCTTCCAGTTGGCCGAGGCTCTGAACCACTGAAGCTCACTGGCCTAAAGCCTACCCCAGGCAGATCGCAGGCTCGCACCAATGCGAGTCTGCAAATCTGCATAAGGGAGCAGGCTCACACTGGCGCGCTCCGTGCTTTTGAAAAACCTCAAGAAACAGGTTTTTCAAAAGCATGCTGGACGACCACTTGGGGTCATTTCGGAGCAGGCTGGGGTGCGGATCTACGTTAAGTAGGTCCGACCCAGTCTGCTCCCAGGTGCAGACGTCCACCCTGGAGGATGCTCTGCACCATTTAAAAAACCCCATGTGGCCATGGATTTGGGATGCCTCTACTTTTTGTTAAAGTTCTGCAGTCTCTGTTAATGACACTACTCATCAGATTATGACAGAAGAGAGAAGAGAAAATTTAATTCTTACCCTTATTCTCACAGTAACAGAAGCAAGGCCTGGAGGCATTGTTCCCCCAATATCGAAGGCCTCCACTAAAAATGTAAAAGTTGCATCTGCATCAGGAAATGACTCAAAATCCAGGGACTTTAAAAGGGACAGCTCCCCCGTAAATCTGTTCAATTTAAAAAACTGGCGTGCTTCTGGGGTTCGTATTCCGTAGGTGATATTGGATCCAAGGTCAATATCTTTAGCCTAGAGGGAAATTAACAACAAGGGTTTGGCTTATAACAAAAACAGCATATATATGCATCTCTCGCACACAAATAAATGAATAAAAACATGTGAAGTCGAAATGTATTATTTTTCTTGTTGTATTAGAATCATTTTTCCCTTTGAAGTTGCCTTTTAAGTATACATTGGGTCAGTGCCATCTTGTCTATGTGCCCTAAATATACATTCTTTTGTTTCATCTCCAATAAAAACTATGGGCACTATGTCAATTATAAAGCACAGTCTCAGATATAAATTAGTACCTAAGTCAAACACCAGCACATAAAATAATCAAGAATCAATGAGGACTATTTTATCTATAATCTGAGAATCTTAGTCAGAAAGGAGGAAAACAAAATAGAATTCATCTAAGAACAAGAGGACATGTATAGGAGTGTTTGCCATGGAGGCAAAAAAACAAAACAAAAACACATTATCCCTACCATTCCTTTCTTTGGGTTGTGCCGGTTATTACATAGAAAAGGAAGCTGATGTGTCTACATATCTCAGCCTCTCTGTTCCTTATTTTCAATAAGGTATGCATTTATTGTAAGTTAATTAATTAATTCCTCCAACTCCATTATATTCTCCCAGAATCCCCCATCATCCATCCCTGTATTTGGCAGCTATTGTAGTTCATAGGTTAAAGTCTTGTACAGTCTCTTCCCACATCAGTTTATAGCTTGGCATAAAAATGTGAGCGAGAAAGAAATATCCTGCACTGATTTGTTTGCAGGCAATCTATTAATGGTGCAAAATACTTAAACATTCAAGCAGAGATAAACTGTCTTCTTCCACATTTCAAAGAAGAAAACAGGTCAGCCTATATTTTTCTTTGCACATTAAAATACTATTTCTCCTTAAAAAAATGCTTGTCCTGATCTGAACACACAGAGGCCTTATTATGATTCATGTGTTTCCTCTTGCTGTCAACTATAAAGTTCTGTTTCATTGTCATGAAAGCAAATAAGCTAAAAGAAGTTGCTGAACAACGAAATCTTTACAGGGCAATCTACTCTACTAGTACCAGAAGCAATGTGGTAGATCCTAAGCATTATAGATTTAAAAAGATGCTGAGATTATTAGAGATTAATAACTTATCCATTGATTTTGAAAATACAACATGGCAATGTGGGAAGGGAAGGACATAATAATATTTAGTATTACTATGTTAGTACTCATCTGGATTTAGATACTGGTTATCAGTTTAATTTCATAAGAAGAATGACAGTAATTTTGCTCATCCTTCCATCTTTTGAAAACACAATATAAATGGTATAAGTGGATGATTAGAAGCTTTAGCTTTTTCCTGGGAACGTAACTCTTCATTGATTTCATTCCTGCATGGATTTCTTCAAATTTCATCAAATTTCTCCTTTTTCAAAAAAAAAAAATACAAGAGATTTTGCACAGTGTTTGAGTACTGTTCATATTTTGGAACTTCATCAGTGACAATGAATGTATACAAAAAATACACACATATTTCCTGTGCACAAAATGTGTTCTGGAGTATAAAACATGCATTTTATATGAAGCACATTGCATTGATGCTGCATAAAAAACACTGGGGTATTGTTTGGGTTGTGTTTTCTCTCTCTCTCTTTTTTTTGTCTTTCTTTCTTTCTTTCTTTTTTTTTTTGGCACAGAAAACATATGAAGTATCTGTGCTACTGTGGAAAGTTGAGCAAAAGTCTTAAAATTTATGTAATTTGCATAAATTCATCAGTTCATGCATAGAAAAAAATATGCCTGTTTTCTCTGAAAGAAAAAAAAAACAACAACCAAAAAACAAAACAAAACCTACTTTTGCACAGTAATCAGTTTATTTTGCACAAAGTATCCATTTTCTGTCCAAAAATTCATTTTTCTATGCAGACCCTCCCATGTAATCTTGTGCAAAGGAAATTTCCCCAACAAGGACCAAAAATACAAGAATCTCACAACTGGTCTCCTTTTCTTTGACAGGGTGCCTTGAGTGTTGAAACATCCTCTCCCCTTTTTGGTCAAGGTTGCAAATATAAATGAGTATTCTTCACAGCCTCACTCCATAACTATAATTAATCTTTTTCACTGTGTCTTTGTAAATAAGATAGCCAATTTTATGAGACTAATTTTTATATAATAGCATTATATGTCGTTCTGGCTCACTAATGATATCCATGGATTTCAGGCCTCTCTTACCTCTAAACGGAGGAAGACTGTGCCTGGGGGCAGGTTTTCAGGAATAGTCACAGTATAGGAGGCATTGGTGAACACTGGGCTATTGTCATCAATATCTAGAACTTTGATACCCAGAGTTAATGTTGTACGACGGGCATCCACAGCTCCATCCGTTGCTTCAACAATGAGTTCATAATAATCCCTTTTTTCTCTATTAAGCTTCACGGAAGTATAAATGCTGCCATTGGAGGTTATACGAAAAAGATGGTTGAAATTTGCCAAACTATACCGGACTTGGCCATTTACTCCAGCATCAGGGTCAGCAGCCTAAAAGAAAATATATGTGTCATTAGAGGAAAGTAGCATGTGGGGTAAGGTGATCCATTCCAGGTCATTGGTAGAAATCCAGCTTTTTGAAAATTATCTGAATTAGAGCCCTGTGACCTTGAAAAGGCTGGATGTCTAAGGTGATTACATATGCTTCCATGAAAAGAATTGAGATTCCAAGGAGCTTTGTATGTTACTGGAGGTCCCAAGTAAACATAACCCATTAAAAATATGTTCTTATGTCATTACTCCTCTTAAGGAGTAACAATATTAAAGGCAGATAGGATCAAGATGAATGTATATCAAGGATTTAGATTCAGGATAGGAGGTCCATCTCTGTAAACAGTAGCTAAAGAACTGCTGGTACAAGAGTCCACACTGACCAACTTTGCAAGAGTCCTACTTTTTGTAGAAGTTCTTGGATTAGCTCCGCACTGCAAAGAAGGGAAGTCTCAGAAGACTACACACTCACAATTTCTGCTGGCTATTACTGATTTCCTTTACTAGTTAATAATATGAATGACAGAAATGACACTTCCCCTTCATTTGTTTGCTGCAGGACCTCCTTGCAACCCCTAGCCAGTTTCCCTTCATGATCTCAAGCCATGTCCGGAAAACTGAGAGGAGGAAAGGATTTGGAAGGTAGAGGGACAGCATTCAAAACATCAGTAGATCCAATAGGGTATAACCTGTTTTCTTCACTTTAATTAAATCAAGGCATGGTTACTTTGGCCGTGTAAGTGAAATGAAGTGCACTTTCATCTGTGTACATTTATAAAAGAGTCTCCTGATGATCCTATAAGATAATATAACACAAAAGTCCTTGGTTATCAGCACTACTGTCAGGAAGTTTCCCAAGACATTTAATATCCTGCCATAGTGCTCAGTGTGAGGCATGATAATGAAACCATTTATCTTCATGGAATCAATTAAAAGTTAATTAAAATTGTTAATAAAAAAATCACACACTTGCTTCCCTTTTGTATTACATCAACACAATAAACGTTAATGGTTTCAGCTTTCTCTCCCTCTGATGGTTAACACATACTTATAAACAACATCTTACTATGGGTGGCAGTATAAGTTTTCCTCCTTTGCTGCTACTTCTCCAGTGTAAGTGGTAAAGCTGACAAGTCTGTTCAGTGAAAAAATGCTGCTTTCTTGAGATGAAGGTACTGATAAAAGTGGTAATAAATATTACAAAGTGACTATAATTTTGCACCTTAGTTAATAGACCATACATGAGTGCCTCATCTGGCAGTTAGAAGTGTTTGTTTATTTCTTGATGTCACCTTTCCATAAGAATGACTCAAGGTAGCCATGCAGCCTTTACTACCAGTATATCTGGGTCTCAGTCCAGGCACAAGCAGCACCTCTTAGATTGCTGACAGTCTGGGCCATTGTATAGAAAAAAAAAATACATGGCAATCTGACTAAATTCATGGATTTGATATAGACAAATACATGGTTTGCTTTGTAATCAAAGTGCACGTAATATGGTGGATTGTTTATTTCCATTTCTAGCAACCACTTCAGATCATCAGGATAGGTTGTTTTTCAAATTCAGGCTTCAGTTTATTTTCATATAAGAGCACAAGGGAACATATAAGGGAACAAAAGTGCAAGAGAGGTAGCCTTAGTTACTCATTCTCCTCTCAAAGAAATGCCTATGTGTGGATAGCTGCTCACGTGGATGCATTTCACATAACTGGACCTCAGTATGATTTTCTCTGCTCTCTCACGGGAGTATTTTCTCTTTCAAAATCTCATGTATTTTAACAGGTATTTTAAAAATGCAAATACAAAGAAAGAGAAAAAAGAAGGGGAAAGAAGAAGAATATATAGGATATGTATGAGAACTAGCTATGAATGTTAATATAAGCTGATTATGTAAGTAATTCATGAAGATATCTCTGTTGTCATATGAAGGGAAAAAAAAATAGAAACATAATAGAACAAAGGCTAGAACCACTCCTGGACATTCCCGAAACTTGCTTAAGAGGGCTGAGAACCTATCCCAGCTAGTTTTTAGACTGTTCAGCAGCTGCAGGTAGGAGTGGAGGGGATGAAGGTTCAACTATGCTGGCAGTTGGTGACTAGTGTGCTACTGGACTACATCGAAAGGGGATCGTTGAAAATCAAACTGAAATTTTGAGATTTTTGTCGAGCTTACTTCAAGGAAATATCCATCTACATAGAATATGTCATGTGACAAAACCATAGGAAACTTCTACAGGAAACCTGTTTATAAGCCATTCCCCATCCTATTTTGGAATTGCCATTACATCAGAAAAAAATGAAAAGTTGTGCTAGTGTAAATTAGATTTATCTGGACCACCCAACCCCCAAATCTCTCACAAGACTGTATTACCACAAATGGGGTGCTAAGAACAACTTACTGTGCCTAATAAGGACACAAAGAACAGGACAAAGAGTTGTCATCTGCTATAGTTCAAGGGGGTTATGTTATAAAGATCAGATTGTGCTGAGACAGAGGAACTGGATACCAATGTATAGGGAAAGTGATAGGTCATGACTTTATTCAGTAAAATCCAGTTCAATGAAATAAGTTATTATTCCCAACCCCTGGATAGGCAACACAAAGAGCTTGGGGAAGCCAACAGTATAGTATCGTAACAAGTGAGGATGGGATATGCTGGTTTCTAGCCAAAAGTAGTTGGCTGGGAATCCTAGATCCTACATCAGACCTTCTGGTCAGAAGTCCTAAACCTTTGTATCCCATAGAAGGCCTGCTTATTCCCATAAATTTTTGTTCTGATGTGAGATTTGGAATAACGTCTCACCAATGAAATCTCATGACAGCTGTGAATTACAGCCACCATGAGATCTCCTTTCCCAACCTTCCCATAGGACAACAGCCTCCTGCATTTAAGGTTAGGGATGGACCTTGCACCAAGATGGAGAGAGTGGTCACCAAGATATTGAGAACTGTATGCTCAGAGATCCATATCAAAACAAGAATGTTATAGTGGTAAATAGGAGGGGAAATAATCCATATGCCAGTTAAGCACCCAACAACAGTTCTGCCAGGCAGACCAGGCACTCAGGATGATCCCAAAGCAATAATGGATTCATGATGGAGCTGAGACCAGTCCACATAATCAAGGTCAGCCAGGCAGGGGTGGACTGTGCTTATAGTTGCCTTAAACCTGTGGGCAGAGACTCGTTATCTGCTACAATCTTATGGGGCTGAATTATATTTTAAAAAATGATGGAAAATTAGAGGACCTCTTAAAATTAAGAGCAGTTCAACAATGGAACTGTTTAGTTATTGGGTTGACAGGTTTTCCTCTGCTGGACGACATTAAGCAGAGACTGGACAACCAGCCCTTCAGAATACTCTAGCTTTAGGGTTCCTGTATTTAGGAAAGGTTGAATCATGTGACCGAGATGGCTCCATCCAATTCTGCTGTTCTATGAACAAGTAGGTACTGAGAAATTCTGGATTTGTCAAGGATTATTGGCTTTTTTCCAAATCCAGATCATCTCTTCCATATGTAAAGCAGAGTGAGACCTAAATTTATCACACACACTGACTCACTTTACCACAGATTCTCTGCTTATTCTCTAACCTTCTCGAGGGGGGTAGTAGCTGGCAAACTTAGGTACCTCTATGCTGTAGAAAAGTGCTACATCTAAAACACTATGGAGGATACAGAATTTATTTATTAATGGCGGCTAGGATGATGAAAAAAGATTTCTGTTTCTCCACACCACCTTTCTGATGGCGAAGGAGAATAAAGCTGATGGTAATCAACTGCAGAGAGTATCCAGCACATGTACATCACACACACACACGTACACACAAACATACTGCACTTTGCTTTAGTTGTGAATAAGGCAAGCAATTCTGGGAAGCCATTTTGAAAGTTCAGGACAATCTAAAACACTTGTACAGACAGATGTCTTTGTTTATCAGAGGTACATACTTCTGTCTGTGCCTATCAGTGATGTAGACTCAAACTGATTGACTTGGACTCAAGTCAGATGTTAAGCTGTTTCAATGACTCAGCTTGGACTTGACTCAGCAATAAATGATGCACTGACTCAATTTGACTTGTGAGTTGTATATTTTTAGTGACCGTTTTGCTGTCCTTGATTCAGTAACACATTCATTCAGAACCTTACAACTTTGAACAATGCTTCCATCCTTTTTTGCCTACTGATCATACGACAATCTGTCTCAAGCCCAAAGTGTGGGTGCATTTCTCTCAGGGGAACAGCAAAAGGATTAGGCAATGGGTTTGAGATAGGGTTGAGATCTGCTCAGTAGCCTGTCTGTGCTCCATATCAGAGGAGCCTTCTAAAATTTTGCCTAAGAGCAGAAGGCAAGACTCACCCCAGACCACAGGGCATGTTTCTCAGAAGGGAACAGTGAATTTGTTAGGCAACGGGTTTGAGGAGGAAGGATCCTTCCTTCTAAAGTTCTTAAAGCTTCAGTAATGGCGAATAAGAAAGACCATATTTCCCACTTCAGAAGCTGCAGACACTGTTATGCCTATCGACACAAAATCCTCCAGCTCAGGGAATGGGAAGTAAGAAGGATCCTATTTGACACTTCTGAAACTGCAGACCCTTGTATGCCTGTTAAAAAAAAAGGCTCCAGCTTCAGTAAGGAGGAGTAAGAAGGATCCTATTCCACACCTCAGAAGGTGCAAATGGCAAATCTCAAATGTGGAGGGCTGACTCTGCTTAAATTGTTTAAAATGACTTGATTTGACTTTCCAGAAATTCTGGAATATAGGTTTGAGTATAAAGGTGGGTCCCTGCCTTGACACTTGACTTGAAAGCACCTTTCAAGGACTTGAGACTCAACTTGAGACTTGAAAGTAGGGCCTTGAGACTTGGAGTAAAAGACTTAAATACATCACTGATTCCAACTGCATTCTTTGTAATGCATAGTACTTATTTCATCTTCTGGAGAGATATTTTCAGTTCCTCTTAAACTATTTGCTAGTGAAAGTGCCAGTGATGAAGTTCCATCTCCTTCCTGAAGCCTGAGTGAGCAAATACAATGTAACTACAGGTCAGTATCATGTGATGATGTCCACTTAAACATACGTACACACCGTGCCATCAAGTAGCTTTCCTTCTATTTCTTCACAGCTATCCACAAAAGCAGCATATGCATGTGTCAGAATTTCAGTCACGTAAACGGTACCAACTGAAAATGTATTTTTTTAAAAAATTATAGGCTTAATCTGTGTGTTCAAGAAAAGCCAATCAGATAGTTTGCTTTTAAGCAAGCCACATGAAAGCAATTAAACAGTTGTTAACTCAATTACAAACAATACCCATTACAACAACAATATTTTTTTAAAAAAGATTTATTGCTTTCTAAAATTAAGATGACAAATTAAATTATGTTAATGTGTTTACTGTGTTTTTAATGTGTTTAATGTGTTTAATGTGTTAGCAGGGAAAAAGATAGCAGAACTGTCTCAAAACTTATTACTGTTTAAAAAATATGCATTGGAAATATTATGATGGTTGGCTTTTTTTTTTAACTTTAAGAAACATTGGTTTTTGTTTCTGTTTCTAGTTTTTTTTGGCTCCAAAAAGTTTCCATAAAAATCTATACCATGAATGAGGACTTACTGAAAAGCTATAATGTTGGGTCTCAACAGAACTATATTATTTATCATGAATTAAGAGAAGAAAAGAGAAAACCCAGGACACATATACAGAAGAAAAGGTTTGTTTTTAAAAAGGTGTTAAGCAAAAGATCCTTTGCTTTCTGGCCAGCCCAAGATATGTAGTTCCATGAAGCAAAGGACAAGGTATAGGCTTCTTATTAGGCTCACAACAGAAACTGAGATTTTGTATTGAACTGATGGGTTGTAAAGTTTGCCAGATATAATTTCATCCTATCCGTCTCTTTGCTTTCTTTCCACCTGAGCACAGCTCCTTACAGCCTCTCATCAGTCAGTGCAGCATTGGGGAAGGGCACGGGATAGTCAGTCAGCCTAGGGTACACCATCTTCCTTCAACCAGCTTCATGAATGGAGCCAGCCGTCTGTCTGTCTGTTCTTTATCCTCCCTCCATCTTCCCTGGGAATTGCATGGCTGTGTGGAGGGGAGTTCAAGCGGAAAATACATAGGTGGCTCAAGGAGGGAGTCATAGTGGGTGGATAAAGTGCTGATTTTTTTCATTTGCCATGACAAAAAGAGTTACCATCTGAATCTTACTTCCATCCTGTGATAGAATAATAGCTACTACCACACCAGAGGTAGCAGTCTTCTTTAAAAGTCACAAGATAGTTTGTGTGTCATAAACAGGTCTATCTTCCAGTAGAGGGGAACAGTCAGTGACATGACAAGAAAAAAACAGAATTCTGCTTCTGCTATCCATCACCACTTGCTTCAATGTGTCTAAGGAAAGGGCTGTCTGCTTTACTTATCTACCATTAGCACATCTAATTTTTATTTATGAGACCTATTACTAAAAAATGTGATGGCCACCACCACAATACCCAATTACATTAAATGTGAAGCCTGCGTAGATGTAGATTTAGGGATGAATCTTTCTTTAATAAATACACATATAAATTATGGATGCAATGTCTTGATCTATTCCAGGTCACTACCTTTTATAAAAAGAGTAAATAAATAAAAACAAAGACACAAGTACCCATCAAGCATACATGGGAACACTTAAAACCTGACGAATTAAGCAAGTGCAGAAACTAAACATTGAAATCATGGTTCTATAAATCTGCAAAAGTTGTGCAAATTGTCATATGGCTGTGTACATATTTGCAGTCAATGTGGACAGATTATAGAGGCTCTTGTCCACAATGCGTACAGATTAATATTGTTAAGCTGATGTTTGTTTATAGAATCATCACACAGAACTGCAGATAAATTTTGCCATATAGTATTCGGCTTATGTGGAGGTGGGTTTGTTTATATTCAGCACTGAATCAATGCATTGTTTTAGAATGAAGCTGTGCATGAATATGGAACAGTTTTTTTTTTCTTATTTCTTTTTTAGAAAGAAAAACTTAAATGATCCTCTCATCCTCTCAACAGCTGCACATTGTCAATGACTACAACAAAGAAAGAGGGTGATAATATGCATTGTTGGGGATGCATTCTAATTATTCTCTACCAGAATTGTAGCAAACAAGTTGCTTTGATGTATTTGTTGTACCTCCTACTGCCTAATATATGTGACCAACCTACTTTGCACGCTACACAATACATTGGTTTGGACAGAGGTAAGATGTATGATGTTTTCAGAATATGAAAATCAAATGGCAGCAAAGCACAAAACTCAAATGACATTATGTTCCCCTAAAAAAAAAAAAATTAAAAAATTGAGGGCTGAATGTAACATATGCCATGTTTAATCTATGAAATCTCAGTTTGAGTTCAAAAACATTGGACTAAGTTTAACGCAAGGAAAATTTTCTGAAAATAAATTGCTTCAAAGAGAAATATGTGTGATCTTCTAACGTGGACATGATTTTCTAAGATGCACATATACCTTTTAAAAGGAACAGGAGTATGTTTCACTTCCATGATTCACTTCCATGACTCTGATCCCCAGAAAACTGAGCTAAACTATTCACTATTCTGTCCTGCATTATTCTGCTCCTCAATAAAAGGGTTTCAGAATCACGGATTCCATTAAAAATTTAGATATCTTGACTTAAAGACTCATGGAAAGTCATTCAGGTCTGTCACAAAGTTTGAAATACAGAACTTAAATCCATTTGTAGGTATTAATCCACAAAAAAACTCACTGTAAAAATGATTCTCTTGGATGGATTACTTGAGGGGAAACAAAAAACATATTCAGATCTCAGTGATACCAAGGGCTCCAGTTCAGACACCACCCAGCACAGAGAGATGCACATCCATGCCTGGACTTGCATTAGGTGCCAATGACGAATTGACTTTTGCTATTCCACAACTCAAAACAACTAATCAACAAAACAAAAGAAATATATGAACAAACAAAAAAGCTGGCATTCTGACAAAGCTTGGTATTGTAAAAATTATTAGATCCAGAGTGTAATGGCCATTAGTGAAATATGTGGAGTTCTCAAAGAAATATTTCCTTTCCACTCCTGATCTAAATACTCTAATTTCTAATGTCTGAGGAATCTTTCCTTAAATTGTGGCCTTTTCATTTAAGAACATTCTAACACAATAACTCCATCAATCAGAGACTTGTCTAGACCAGTTTTAATTAGCTTATTTTTTGGAGCCATTTGTTCAGTACTGTAGATATTTTACCCTTTGGTGATAGAGAATTAAATACTTAATGAGATCGTCCAAGTAACAGAAAAATACATCTGCAGAAAATGATCATAATTTCACCTTGGGATGTAAAAATAACTGACCTCAGCAGAGGCAGCAGGCTGTTAGAAATAAAGCCTTTCACCATGACATACATCTTCAAGTGGAACTGAAAGAATATCTTTTCCAGGGAAAATATGTAGTGGGTATGGGGTGGATGGTGGGACAGATCTCCTCAGCTGGATCCCATTAGAAGGAAATCACAGATTGATTTTAGAGGTGCAATGAGATAAGCTAAAACACCTGAATTAGTAAAGAATTACTCTTTAATCCTATTTACACTTCTATACCCACAAGACCAATGACATTTTGTAGGTAGAAGTAATTGCCTTTGGTCCAAATTATGTGGACAGGTTGTTTAGTGGAGGATTCAGACTGCATCATAAGAAGAAAGGCCTGAGCTCTAAATATTCAGCAGACTGGAGTATAATCGCCAATGCCCTCAAATGATGCCATTCTGTACAGAATACACAGAAATAGCATCTCTCACAGATATCTCATCCCATTCCGATCCCAACCATGCTTTCCTTTCCTAATGTCTTCTTTGTATTAACATTTGATTGAAAGATAAATAAGTGAGATCCATGGCCTTAACTCGATTTTCTGTGTGTAAATGGTCCCCCTTTACTTTAAAGCTCTGTCCAAAAAGGCCAGCTGTTTCTTCCCACAAAAGATACACTGAAAATAACTACCATCACCTTTGTTTACTGAAAGCAGGAAAACTCTGAACTTGTAGATCAAATTCATGTAACTCTAGAACCTAACATACTTGAATGACAGATTGCAGAGGTTGTTTAAATACGAAATAAAAAGGGACCGGGGCCCTTTCATATTACACAATTATAGCACTAAGAGTCTACTTTAACCATCAAAATTCAATTTTAACTGGGTTCTCCAGTTTAGGGAAGGGGTTTAGAATTTTCAGCAGGGGAGCTCTAGTCCTTCCTCAAACTACAGACGTCAGAGTTCCTTCTGTAAGATGCAGCCATGGCAGTTTCATACTGCTATAGTTAGGTAGTGTGAAAAGGCCCCGTCTGAAGAGATCTGAAAACACTTTTGGTTGTGTCAGAGCAGCACGCTCAGATGTGGTGAGAAGTTTTAAAAAAGTAAATATGTATTCATCATTTCTTTATAAATGTACGCCAAATACATACAGGGATGTCTGGCTGTTCCTAACAATTGAAAATCAATATAGATTATTTTAGCACTGCATATAGGAGTTGTTTGTATTGAACAACGCCTGGGAAGATTACTGACTATTCTCTAGAATTAGTATTTACATATTTTCCATTTTAATTCCTCCATCTTTTTACATAAAGTACTCAATAAATGTATGCTGCCTGTGGCAGAAGTTGATCTGATGAACATCCGACCCATTCAAAACCTTACACACCTAAGCAAAATTAACAGAACATAAATATTTGCTTCTGCTTTTAACTGACAATAATTTAATTTGGTTTTAAGTGAACCTTAGCCTGGCTGAAACATCTTTTGCCAAGTTGACACTTACAACATGCAATGTAAAGTGCCTTTCTGGGGGGGGGGGGGAGGGTTAGAAATTTTACACATGCACAAAAGGGGAATAATTTAAATTATTTTCCCAAGATCAATCTTGTGAATATGCCCATAATAAAGGAAGCAATTCACTCTAAAGGGATATAGACTGTTTACATTCTGCATGCTGCCCCATTGTGTGAAGCCGGTTCTTCAAAAAGAAAAGTACTTCAACATTTATAATTATCTATAATGCTAGAGGTTATTTCCAAAATGATACATTTTCCTCTTTTCCCCACTCTCACTGTGACACTAGAAAAAGAGATAAATTAAAGGATGATCCCCACCTAAGATGCAACAGTTCAATTTCATAGAACATTGACATGCAGTTTATATGTGTCAACAATTTAGAGTGTGATGTACTCTGCTGTTACCATACCTTACACTCTCATCCTGCAGGATAGCAAGATTGATGGGGAATATCATTTTTATATAAATCGAACATATTTGTGGCTGGAAAATACATGATCAAAGCAATGCTGATCTCAGACATGCCAGTGTTCAGCAGAGAGCTGTTGCCAGGCCAGACCAACTTTAGACATAGCCAGGCCATAAAGTTCAAAGGGGATTAGGTAGAGAACCTTAGCATAAAAGGGGTTCAAGCTAATCTCTCTTCTGATCTCAGATTTTGCATTTCCAAAACAGACTCAGATAACACAAATAGAGACCATCCCTTTCGATCTCACCCAGATATCATTCATATACTCCCTATAGATCCAAACTTCAAGAGGTTATCACGATTCCCACAAATTTTGTCACTCCTATGTCAAAGCAATCACCTATCCCAGAACCCTTTAGTCAGTCCCGTGAGAAAATTTTAAGCTTTACCAGAACATCCTTAAGGGTGTGGAAAAGGGTATTTAAACCCTGACTTTTGTCCCAGCAAAATGTAGTATTTCAGACATAGTTTGTGGCACTCAGACTCTTAGTCTGTGCTACCTTCAGATGCTGTCTGAGTCCTCCCGTTGCATCCCTCTTGTTCAGAATTGATAACTATCACCCTTTTCAGCACTAATTTCTCTCTATCCAACCTTCCCTGCCTTATTTTCCAACAGCCTTGCATGGTTCTTGAGAATGTCTGCTTTCTTATGTGTGTTCGTCATTTCCAATAAAACAGTTTATTTTTAAACTGGAACCTCTCTGTAATTAGTATTGATATATACACATGAAAAGATCCTGCCATTACCCTCCTCTTGCAGGCTTCTTTGGAGCTATAATTTCTACATATTCCAATGAGATGCTGGCACTGAAGGTGGGTCCTAAAGTCCCCTATCTCTTAAGGTAACACTGCTTGGTATGTTGCTAAAAAAAAAAAAAATTAAAAAATCAGTAACAGTTTTTTTCTCTCCCTGTACTCATTTCCCAATCATTTTTATTTCTTGTTCACAATCCAGACTTCTCTCCCCAGAAGAGGGTCAAAGAATACTTTTGAATTAAACAGAATGTTCACCTTTGGAATATAATTACATATATTACCTAACCCTTATGATATGATCTGTAGGATCAGGAAAGAACCAAAAGAATTGAAAGTATAGGTGGGGAGTGAAAGGAAGCTTAAGGTCTTTTCACACTACACAAATGTAGTGCTATGACTCCACTTTAACGACCAAGGTCCTATCTTATGGAAACCTGGAGTTTGTAGTTTTGTGAGGTGCTGGAGCTCTCTGGATGAAAATTCTAAATTTGTCTCCCTTCAATTCTAAATCCCCGGATTCCATAGGATGGGACCATGGATGTTAAATTTGAACTATAGTGCAAAAGCGCCCTTTGTGGAAATAGGCCTTTCCAAGGCTACCTAACAGAAATAATACAAGGACTGTGCATTATTTTTCTCATAATTCAACAAGAAGAGGGGGGAACTCCATTTCTGGCATGCCAGTGGTAGACTGGATAGACTTCTGGCAGGCCATTGGGTAGATATAAGTGCATATATTTTGTGGATAGACTGAATCTCATCTTATTTGTAAAAGTGAATTGGATTTTAACAGGGAGAAATCACAGTATAAGAAACTACACAGATTATCTATTTCAGGTTGATAAGACTGACTTGCTGGCAGCTTTTAGCTAGAAGAGAGAAGTAACTTGTTAACTCTGAAAATGCTGGGTTGAACGAAAGATTGAATCATCATAGAGACTTCCCAGGACTTTTTACAATGGATGATAGAGAAGCCACATTATTTGAGAGAAGTGGAAGTCCTAAATTTGAAGAGGAACATGGCAAAAGCCCTGAAGAAGAAGATCAAGGAAGAACTGTGGCGAGAAGTAAGACAAGAGGAGGATATAGAAGTTAGAAATATGGAGGTGAAGGAGGTTGAAAATTCAGAGATGGAGGGATTAGCTACTAAATTGAGGGAGGTAAAGAGCCAAGCAGTTCTGATTTGTGAAATGGGGATTATAGCTCAGGTGGGTGGGTACAGGGAAGGAGAGACTAACCTGAAACTAATCTGTATTCAGTCTACATTGATGGTTGAACAAAGCCAAATTGATTTAGCCTGTATGATTGTAGGGAGTGAGAGAACGATGAAAAACAAATGTTCTGTTTCAGAACAATTACTCTAAAATACCAGGCTAGAAGCAACTGGATATAGTAGTAAAGGGCAAGTAAAGGAATCTGAGAACACTGGAGGGCAAAAAAGTTCATAGATATGATGGCTATGAGGGAAGAGGGGATTAAATTCAAAATGAAATAGATTTGGTTGAAACTAGGTTATGAAATGGCTATAGATATAAAACAATAAAAACTGGATTTGGTTAATAGATGTTGTAAAGGGTTTTACAATATAAACTGGTATAGAAACATTTGGATTTAGTGACGCTATATAACAGATCTATAGTTTCAAGTAGTGAAAATATTATGTAAGCAAGTCAGCATTTAGTATTAACATGTGAATGGAATGAAACAGAAAATGGATATACTATGCTAGATGTGTTAACCTCTGGTCGAAGAAAATTCATTTTTCTTTCTTTGGAAAGCAACTGTGGAAGGGAAGAAGAGAAATGTTGGATATTATCTTTCAGGGGCTTGAATCAATTTGACTGTTATACTCCATTTAAAAGAAGAACCAAAGTTGATCCCTTTTCTTTTTTTTCTTTAATTTTAATTTCTAATTCTTGCGTTTCACGTTTTCCTCATGTTGCTTTTTCCCCCTTTTTTTGTGTCTTTGTAGAATTTTAGTTTTTTTTAAAAAAACAATTCAACAAGAAGTAAAAAAGCATCATGTATTTGGGTGGAAAGGAAAAAATCTGAGAAATTTCATTCAAGCTTCCTCAAGAGCTCCTATGAGTAAACAGCAATTTTTATTTATTTATTTAGTTTTTATATTTATTTTTATTAAAACCAGACATTATTTACATTGTACAGCACCAAAAAAAAAGGTCATATTTAATTTTTGAGTTGCATAAAATACAATCCTTCTTTAAATTATTCCTCCCAGTATCACTACTATTTTCTTTTCTGATAATAAGTTATTTACATTTGCACCATTTCTTAGCACCTTTTTTCTACTTCCTACCTTCTCTTGTTTGGATGGTTACTTTTATTCTTAAAGTTACCTCTATGGCTGTCATGTTTATGTTGACTTGCCTGAATCCATGATATATACTTGATTTATTGTCTATCCTTTTTGCTTATTTTACCTTCTTTTAATTCTCTTTTATTAATATCTTACTAGCAGCTTAACTTAAAAGTATCCAGTTGTTCTTTATGTTAGTTTTCATTGATTCCATTACTCTTTCACTCTTCCCCTGTTTCTCTCCTTTCATAGCATATGTTAAATCATCTAATGTTGCGTATTCCAACAGTTTGATCAACCATTCTTCCATCTCTGGTACGGCATTGTTTTTCCAATACATAGCATATATTACTCTTGCCGCAGTCACTATGTATAATATTGCTCTCCAGTATCTCATTGAGATTTTGTCTAGTTGATGTAGCATGTTTAATAAAAAGATCTCTGGAGATAATGGAATATTTATTTGTAAAATTTCCATAATTCTTTTATGAACATTTTTCCAGTATCTTTCTGCTTTTGGACATAGCCACCACATATGGAAAAAGGTGCCGTCTTTTTCGTTGCATTTTCAACATTTATTTTCTTGAGTCTTGTACATCTTATTGATCTTCACCGGATCCATGTACCATCTATACATCATTTTGAGATGGTTTTCTTTCAAATTCTGTGCTAGTGTAAATTTTTGGGTGTTTTTCCAATTCTTTTCCCAATGTTCTAGCTTAATTTCGTGTCCTATACAGCAGGCCCATATAATCATTGAATCTTTGATCACTTCCATTTCCAGTTCGCAATCAAGCAAAAATCTATAAAGTTGTGATGTTAAATGCTCCGTTTTTCCAAATATAATCTTCTCAAATTCATTCGGTTGTTTATTTATTTCAAAACCTTCGAGTATTAGATCCATTTTAAATCTTTCTTTCAATCGCATATAAAGAAACCATTGACAGTTCCAACCTTCCATTTCTAACTCTTCTCTTGACTTTATTCTTAACGTATCTTTCCTTTCCTCCATTATTATATCTTTATAACTGAGCCATTTATCTTCGCGGTCTTTCCATCTTCCAAACAGTGCCTCATGTGATGATACCCATGTTGGAATTCTGCTGTACATCTTCTGTTTAATTGTCTTCCATATTTCTAACAGCGGATGTCTCAAATAATGATTCATGAAATCTTTATCCATGCTTGCTTTATTGTACCATAGGTACCCATGCCATCCAAATCTTAAATCGGCGCCTTCCAACTTCAATATTCTATCATTTTTTAGTATTATCCAATCTTTTATCCATGTTATTCCATTTGCACAGTAATATAGTTTCAAATCTGGGAGTCCGCAACCTCCTCTTTCCTTTCTATCCGTCAAGATCTTCCACTTTATCCTAGGTTTCTTACCTCCCCAAATGAAATGGGATAAATCCTTCTGCCATTCTTGAAAACATCCTACATTGGTGATTATCAGAAGATTCTGGAAAAGATAGTTTATCTTGGGGAACATATTCATCTTTATGGCAGCCATTCTTCTCATTAGGGATAATTTCAATTTCATCCACTTCTCTGTTTCTCTTTTTATCTCCCTCCACATTGTTACATAATTGTTTTCATATAATTCATTGTTCTGTTTTGTAATTACAATGCCCAGGTATTTTATCTTCTTTTCTATCTTAAAACCTGTTAGTTGTGTTAATTCTTCCATCTCTTCTTTTCTCATATTTTTGCTTAGTATCTTTGTTTTTTCCTTGTTAATTTTAAATCCTGCGAGCTCACTGAATTTTTTACAGATTTCCATCAATTTTTCAGCACTTTGTTTGGGGTCTTCTAAAAAGATTACTAAATCATCTGCATATGCTCTTAATTTATATTCTTGACCTCTTATCTTGGTTCCTCTGATTTCAGTTTCTGCTCTAATTATTCTTAGCAGAACCTCTAATGTCATTATAAAAAGCAATGGAGATAATGGGCAGCCTTGACGAGTACCCTTTTTCATATCTATGGGTATTGTCTTCTCTCCATTAATTATGATTTAAGCTTTACAATTTTTGTATATTTCTTCTATCCATGTTGTGAATGTTTGTCCGCAATTCATTTTTTTTAGCAATATTATCATAAATTTATGTTCCAGGTTATCAAACGCTTTCTCTGCATGCACGATGATCATCGCGAATTCTTTTTCGTTATGCTTTTCATAATATTGGATTATGTCTATCACTGTTCTTATGATGTCTCTAATATATCTTCTAGATATAAAACCACTTTGATCTTCGTGGATTATTTCTAGTAATATTTTCTTCAATCTGTCAGCTATTATGCTTGCAAATATCTTATAGTCTACATTCAACAACAAAATCGGCTGATAGTTATTTGGTTCTCGAGGGTCTTTTCCTTCTTTTAATATTAAAGTTATGTTTGCCTCATTCCAAGAATGAAGCTTTCCCTTTTTTATGATTTCATTAAACTTTTTTTGCAGTGGTAACGTTAATTCCTCCTGACATTCTTTATAGTATAATGCTGAGAATCCATCCGGTCCTGGAGATTTCCCTATCTTCAGTTTCTTGATCGCCTCTTTGATCTCCATTATAGTTATTGTGGTATTGAGACTGTTTTTTTTGCTCCTCAGTTAGTTTAAGAATGTTTTGTTTTTCTAAATACTCTTCTTGTTGGGGATGATAGGAGTTTCAGCCCCACGGAAACGCAGCGGAAAAACCAGAGTTCAGTGAGCCAACAGCAGCAGCCTTGTTCCCCAGTAAGGATACTCTCACACGGAGGAGTTTCTTCCAAAACAGGAGGCACTTTATCTTGCAGCAAAGTTCCGTTATATACAAAACATAGGACAGATGGACAAAAGCTTGCGCCAGGCACCAGGTTTGGTCAACAGACAAACACATACTGGCGTTGCTTTGTTATATATATATCTACAACCAAACAGGTAGAGGTTTGCACCCCTCCCTCTACCATCTGCACACGACCCCAGTTTCTTACGCAACCTTGCAATTACCCACAGCTGGTGCATGATGCAACACCTTTGCAGTGGGCTGATCATTTTCCCAGGGTTCCCTGCCTGGAATCCCTGACACTTCTATTTTCTTCTTTGAATCTCTGTTTGGGGTATTATTATAGAGGCCTTTGTAATATTTCCTAAAGATACTTTTTACTGTATCTTGGTCTGTGACCACCATTTTCCCCTTTTTTGCTTGCAAGATCATATTTCTCTCTCTTTTTTTCCTTAATCTGTATGCTAGCTGTTTCCCAGGTTTGTCTGCATTCTCAAAATGTCTTTGTTTAATTATTTTTAATTTCTTCTCGATTTCTATCACATTTTCCGCTCAAATTTGTTCTTGTAATATTTTGATCTCCTTTCTTAATTTGTTATTTGTTGTATTCTTTCTTAATTTTTCCTCTTTTTGTTTAAGCTCCGTCTCTAAGCTCTTCATCTTCTCGCGTCTTTTGTTATTCCATTCTGTGTTCCATTTGATAAATAGCCCTCTCATCACTGCTTTCCCGGCATCCCATATTGTTGTCAATGATATTTAAACAGCAATTTTTAAAAATGCACACTTTAAATCAGCAACTTAGTAACATGGGAGCTACTGCTTTTCTTATATGATTCTATGGGCATATGAATAATAGTCTTTCTTGTTCTTTCCTACATGTTTTTTTTAAAAAAAACCATAAAAAATGAGAAGAAAAATGAAAAGAGGAGGAATTATTGGGCAGGAAGGAATTACTGGAGATCTGTCACATCTAATATAAGACTATAAGGATGAGAATAGACAAATATATTTGTTTTAGTACATTTAAGTTCTGAAACTTAAATTTTCTAAAAGAATGTTTTAGAAGACATCAGTTTAGAAACAGCAACAAGATAAACTGGAGTATTAGAAAAATGAAGAATTGTCAGAGAAGAAACAGAATTGCAGTTTGCATTCATATAGAAATACTGCATATTAAAAGAACGATTAATATGACCAACCAAAGAAGGCAAGGAGCAGAAGATCCAAGACATATAATTAAGAAATTCCGATTTAAATATAGAAAGAATTATGATTAACAGAAATGGGCAAATAATTCTCAAAAATAGAAGAATGAAATCAAGAAAAGACACATCCACCAAAACTCAGTCTAGAAAAGAAAGAACAGAATAATTAAAGATACCATAAGCTGAAGATAAATGAAGTAAAAGAAGATTTGACCACTGATTTAATTAAGAGATCATTAAACATGGAAGTAAGAGCAGTGGAATGACCTGACAGAAAACAGAATGAAATTATTCTAAGAGGGTATTACCAAAAAGAACTGTAATACTGAGTAAGGCACTCAATAATATTTGAAGTGAAAAGTACATATCCTACCTATGAAATGTCTTTTGACAATGGAAGGGGAATCCCACTGCGCACTTCAGTCTTCTGCATGCTCTCAAACATATGCTTTGGAATCCTTTGGACAGTTGAGGGAATATTCTGGAGCAGATTTGCGTTCAGCGATGTAGTGAAGGAAATGAGAGGAAACTACTGTGCAAGTGGAAGTCTGCTTACAGATATCAGATCATCACTCAATAATCACAGAAAAGAGGTACAAGAGTATGTTTCTTCAGGATAGGAAATACAGTATCAGACTTAGGGATGAAATAGATAAAACATTCAGCCCTTTTTTCCCCCCAGAGAGTTCCTATAAGTAATGAAAGATATCTGTTTGTCTTAGCACATGAACTTCTTTAGCTACATATGTTTCATTTAATGTGCTTTGCTTTTGTATTGGTCACTAGAATGTGACATGATCTTAATTTGCAAGTCTCGTAAGGTCCCACTATCGGGGTCCCTGATATTAGCATGGTTTAGATGGGTACCATACCTAACTGGTACCATATTGGATTGGCAACAGTATTAATTGGCTCTGATATCAAAATCAAACCTGAGAGCTGACAGAGAGGTCAAACCGACAGGGTGGAAATTCCAACTGTGAAAGGCAGGTCAGCCCAGAACTCCTTCCAGGTAAGACTGAGTCATTTGTCAGGCAAATAGATGCTGTTCCTGTGGATAACAGGCTTAAGTAGAAGCTGGAGTTTTCCCAGAGGACTGCAATTGGGAAAAGCCCACCAGGACACTGATTGACAGATACCCATCCCCTGTGCACCTGCACTCCTTCCTCTTTCCTTGTAGCACCCACAATAGACAGCTATTACAACACATATCATGTCTTTGTCATCCAAATACTGTGAACATTAGTGGGTTGATAGCCCATTGTCTGTGCTGAAACTCCCATTGTCCACTAGGCTGGAGAGCAATTAACTCACACTCTTTCAGGGAGGGAAACAGAGTGTATAAAGCCTTGGTTTTGAGAAGTCAGATGCAGTCAGATGAAATGCTGGACCCCACTACATCACTCTGAATCCTGATCTGGCCTGCCCTTAGACAGAAGTCTAAGTCACATTTCAACTCTTCACTACTTTTCTGGACTGGTAATTATAAATCCCCTCAAACCCCTCAGCCTCTCTATACATATTTTTTCCTCCCTTTCTCCTTCAGTTAGTTCTTGTGTGAATGTTTGACTGTTTGTATTTCATGTGCATGCATGAGTGAATTCCCCCAATAAAAACACATTTTTAGCTTACTTTTGAATCTTTAGCTGGTTCTTTTCCTGTGGGAGCCCGTAAACATTGATAGGAAAGAGCTCATTGAGTTACTCCCCTCTCACAAACGTCCTCTTTGAGCTAATTAATTCCCCACTTTTGCACAGAGGTACTGGGATCACAGGGTGGCCCTCGTGGCACCTACGTTTTGGGGTAACAGTCTGCTTGAGAAGATATTATGTTTGAGGAAATCATTTAATCAAGGGAGACAAGTTAATCATAGGTATTAGATATTCTCCTCAGTATCTAGTCTGACTCTTAAATAGAAGAATAAACACCAGAAGAAAGAAGGATGTTAAATATTCAAGAGGATAAGGAGGAGAACGATGGAATAGGAACAAAAAGAAGAATCTGGACAGATGAAGCCAAGGAGCTGCTTCATGAAGTGGTTGCACTAGGACAAAAAGCCAGCAAGTGACTGTTTCTATCCAAGGCCTAATGAACCTGCCTTTCCTGGAGGTGCATGGGGCCAGGATCCAAAGCATTTTTGAGACTTATTTCCTTTTCTTACAAAACTGATAGATGGAAGACATCAGTGCATTATTTGACCTGAGTTTCAGCCTAGGCCACCCATCATTCCAGAGATTCTGGGTAGTGCTGAGTATGGGTTCCTGAGCAGCGGTGGGCCAACCAACAGAGCTCCCGAAGAGTGAGGTGTCTGATGGTAAGTCTACAGGGTGCCCAGTTATGCTAAGCACTATAGGAATCTTTGCTCCCCGCTGTTCCTGGGGGACACAGTCTAAATTCTGGTGGATTCAGAAAGCTTCCCTCATTGCATTGCTTCACAACAGGGACTCCCACTTGGGACATCGCACAAGCTGACTAGATTTATAACGGAGTGTTAGAGTGATTGGATAGAAACAAATAAATAAATGGAGGGCAAATGCAATGGATGTAATATTTTTTACGGTAATGAGTAATATTTTTACAGTAACAATTTTTACAGTAATGAGTACAACAAATCTTTGGAGTTAACAAGACCTTTTCTGTATCAGTATGTTTTCTATGCCGCAACCAATACAAAGGAAACAAGGAGCTTGTGTGAGTCACATTGAAAGATCCTGAAAATGTGCTAGTTGCAAATATCAAATATGAACTTGCAAAACATTTCAGATATATTTCATGGATCAAGTTATTTTAACATTATACACAAGAGAAGTCAATAGCTATAAGACAAATGGTTTGATATGACTGAACTTCACTGTTAGTTTCATGCGTTTGAACTCTCAAATCTTTCTGCTACATAATGTTCCTTTATAAAGCAAAACAAAAAGAGACTGCACTCAAAAGTTCACTTTAGGATATCCCAGTGATAAAACTAAAAGAACAGTAGGGAATCTGGTACAACTCCAATTGCTACCATATGGAGTTAAAAGGATCTCAAATGCATTCACAACACTTTGAGACTTGTCCTTTCTAGTTTCTGTTCTTTTAATCTTCTTTGCATTCTCCCACTCCTGGCAGGAGGCTTCTCCTATGTCACTGCCTAGAAGGATTCAAGTTGTGAGCTCTTTCTGCTTCATAGGCTATTAACACTCCTAATATTCTATGCAATATGAGGTATATTGAGACAGCTTGGGGTTTCCTAGAAACTACGTAGTTATTGCTGATGCTGGGCTTGCTTCCCGAGTCCACATACTTTCTTAGGAGCTTTCTAGTGAGTAGAATTATTTATATTCTTCTTCATGAACCTCTCCTAGTTTCAATATTTGAGGGAGTCCCATCTTTCAATCCCATCACCCTTTGAGTCCCTGCATATTTGTTGGGGAAAAAGAAAGCACTTTCTGCAGTGACCTTTTTTTTTTTTAAACAGAACGACTTTGTCCCTTGTTGAAGTAGGATGTTGTTTTTGAGTAAGTTCTGTGTAGTTGGGTTCTCTTGATTTTTTTTTAATTGGTGTGCTTTTAAATTGCATTTCAGTACATATGTACACTTTAATTTGCTTTTCTTTGAATTTTACTCCTGTTACAGTTGTCAGATACCATTTGGTGGCAGAAAGGTGGAACACAAAAAGAAATAAATAAGTAAATGTTATACAACAATGACTTCTACATCCAGGTGGGAAACCTCTGTCAACAGTGGCTGGTATTGTAAATCAGCTACTAACTCTGTACCCACCTTAGTCATGTAGCTGAGTCTCCTGGCCTGACGCTCCCTGCCCAAATCCTGACTTATTGGGCAGCAGCCCCTGTGACAACAGAGGTTTGTTCTCCTATCAAGCAAGAAGCAGCAGACTGATGTCCCCATCCCACTTCCTCCAGTAATTTCTGTTGTGAGGAGGAATTGCAACAAGGATCCTGCTTCTGACTGCAGCAACAGGTATTGATGATGGGATGGAGCGGGTACCTCAGTCTGCTGCATCCCAATCAACGGTAGGGCAGACTTTCATTGCTTCCAAGGGCTGCTGCCAGAGAAATCAGGAGTGAGGGGCTATCAGGATTCCTATGCATTCCCTACACTATTGAATGCATAGGAATCATGAATACAAATCAGTTACAAATGCATAACTTTAGGTTACTTATTTATAATTCTGATCATAAATTTCAGTCCTTATTTTTCTGACCTTTTTGGTGATTAATTGGGACGAACAATAGGGAACATGAATGTATTTGAAACCACATTTGTATATTTATGTATAGCTAGAGATTTTTTACCTTACAGTAGAATCCTGTTTTTGAAGTGCTTGTATAATGATTGGTTCCATACTAGATCTTATCTCTGGCATTTCCAGCCTTTGTTCACTAACTTTTTATAAGCTTTCGTATAAGTCCATTTCCAAATATTTGTATTCTTGCATTTTTGAGTGTTCTAATGTTTCTTCAAATAGAAACATAGCTCTTTTATTAATAAATCTATTCCATGCAATACAACCGAGTGTGGTCCATTAAGAATTTTCAAGACAACTGTAGTTTTAATAAAATGCTTCGTCTTGCAGCTCTCCTTTATCATTTCCTTTTCCAAACAGGTGGAGGATAAGTGATGAATTGTTATTTGATCACCTCTTTATCAGTCAGTTTCAGTTACCTATTTGATTACCTTTAATTTGCATTTTGTTTTAATAGTATCTTTATTAATTTTATTTAATTGAAACACCAGTTAAAAGTGTCCCACTTTTAGAAAAGGAGACTAATTAAGGGGCAGTTAATTGATGTGCAGGATATGTGTGTAAATATCCTGTTCACACAGAACCTATGCATAGAAATCCAAACATGAATAGCATTCTGTAG
The DNA here is from genome assembly GCA_030412105.1 of Cyclura pinguis. NCBI lineage: Eukaryota > Metazoa > Chordata > Lepidosauria > Squamata > Iguanidae > Cyclura > Cyclura pinguis. The sequence continues at coordinate 98,347,744 of CM059601.1, forward strand.
GCACAAATCCTACCTAGGAAAAACAGAAAGTAAGGATCACAAGCTACATGGAAATATTTCCCCCTAAATATGTGGAAGTTGAGAATGAGGAAAGCAGGTGTGACTCCAGATTTTATCTGGTAATTCTGCCCTAAGACATTGCCTCAGTTGTACACAAATTCTGCTTTTCTTTTCTTTTTTTATAACATCAGGTAACCTTTTCAAGTTAGCTGAGTTATGCAGTTTGATCCCTTCCTCTTTTAACTGTAGAACAACTGATAGAGTTATACTTTAATTGTAACCAGGGCAGTGATGTGTGTTCATTGCAACTTATTTTAAATTAGTATGGATTCAAAATGAAATTTGTGTCATGCCAAACTTGATTTATGTCGTGCCATTATCATTCATTTAAATTGGTTGATAAAACTTATTATTTTGTCCTTTAAAAATAATCAAAATCTCTCTTCTTCCAGATGACAGTTCCCTTTTTGGTGAAAGCAGGGTATTACCAAATTTATAAACTAGAATGACATAAAAGATAGAAATATTTTGGATCAGTGGCATACTCTATTCCATTCCCTAAGCAAAGGAGTAAGTTGTATTTGTTTTGGGGCTAATGTACTGGAAGAAAATAAAATAGAACACAAATAGATTAAAAGAAGTTTATTGCTTCTCCAAAATAATATGACTGTATCCTGTAGAATGTCAAAGGACTTGTTGCTCCTGCTGGTATTGTCATCATCCAACTTTTGGTGATTCTATGATCAGATTTTCTTGGTAAGATTTATTCAGAAGAGGTTTGCCATTGCCTTCCTTTGAGGCTGAAAGAGCGTTACGTGCACAAAATCACCCTGTGGATTTCCATAGCTGTGCAAAAATATGATCCCCCATCTATCAGATTTCTGTGCCATGCTATCTCCTGAGAGACCACACTGGCTCAAAGGAGTACCATCACACAATTTTATTCCCATTTCAAGCAACGTTTGTGGTTCTTACATACCACCCACTCAACTGCAACTTTGGGCAACCTATGTATGACAGACCCCAAGAGACTTATTAACTGGTCTTCTCATTATTTTATGAACTCAAAGCCATGTCTTCCCTGACTATCTGTCTTCCTTTTTTCCCTACTATTTCCACACATCTTTGGTAACATGCAAAATGGGATTTTCATATCTTTCAGCTAGAAAGACGAGCACATCCTAGATAACATGCGCATATCCCAGACTTTGTCTTTCACAGGGAAAATATTAAGGTTGACAATGCATTTCAGATGTTAACTCCACTTTCTGTTCCACAGACACTGTCACATCTGAAACTGACTTCACAGCATCCCTCTCTTCATGTTCATTCAGCAAGCTTACTCTTTGCAGTCTTAATCATAATTACCCCAGGTCTAACAGTAGCCCCATTGGTGAGGTGAAATGAATGGTCCCAAGCCTAAAGGCTGCAGCTTACCTCTATGGCAGCTGTGTTGATCTGGCTTACTTTCTAGACAGTGCATACCGGGGGCGGGGGGGCAAGGGCAGGAGGGAATGACACTAGAAGATTCCATGAGGGGGAAAGATGACGTGTGTTTTTGTGTGCACACACACATTTGTAGTGGTGGTGGGGGTTACTACTTTCCCCCATATCTCCCTTCTACTTCACAAATCTCCTTCTTTATACTGGCAGTTTTGGGGTGCAGGCAATGGGTCCCCCTCATCATATTCAGTGTAACCATTACAATTTAAGTGTTGCTGGACTTACAATTTAAGTGCTGCACTCAATCAATACCTAAGAAGTAGATCCTTCCTTTTTCTTTTTCTTTTAAATCTTTCATCAACATGGAATACACAACAAGTTATACAACAGTCAGAAAGCCAGACAATAACTTTATTAATTTTCTTCCTACCAAATAGAACAGTAACACAAAATTCCCGAGGTTACCCTGATACAACTATTTCCAGGCTCAACAATTCTCTAAGCAGTTTTATGCTCCCAGCAGTTTAGAGTTTATTTCTGCTACATGGAGGATTGAGGGAGAGAGACAGATGGAGCTGTTATTCACAAGTGATGTGTAAGAAGATAAATTTAATTTCTATACTATGTGAAGTAGTAGAAAAATCAGACATTGGCCTAAACCTTGTTTCTAATCACAGCTTGAGTAGACTCAGAAAATCAGTTGAACTTTGGTGAGTCAACATTCAATTGTTTCAACAGATTTACTCTACTTGGGATGAACAACAGAATTCAGGCCACTATTCTTTAAGCATGCAGCAGCAACAATTATGTTATATTGGCACAATCCATGGGACTATGCCTGCTCTTGTTCATTTAAGAAACTTTCCAAATAATTATGCTCAACTTCAGTAATTGCAGAGATACTGTAACTTACCCTCACTTGACCAACAAATGCATTGGCTTCCTCTTCTTGTACTGTGAGATTCTTAGGAAGAAAAGGATCAAAGACTGGACCATTATCATTTACGTCAGTTACAACCACATTTACTGTAGCAGTTGATGTCTGTAAGGAAAAGGATAAATGAAATTATTCAGTTATAGTATCATACACCAGGGGTGGGCAAAGTGCACTGTGAGCTACATGAGGCTGCCAGGGCCATTTTGTGGCACCCAGCCCACTCACCCCCAGGAGTCAATGCTTCTCTAATTGTCCCCAGTGCCCTCTAGGGACATTTCTGTCACATTTTGGAGAGACCCTAGGGGCCAATTTTGGCACAGGACTTTTTTGAAACAGAAGGCGAACTGGATAACCACTCACTTTTCGTTGGTAAAAAGGTCTCTACTGAGGAAGGCTCTAAAACCATGGCAAAAAGGCCCCTATATCCCGTAATGTGTGTGTGTGTGTGTGTGTGTGTGTGTATTAACAATTACACTGAAGTTCATTCTATAGACTGGAATATGCAAACTTCAGTTGCCTGGGATGTTCATGCTTTCTGTGCAATCTCTTTTCAAAAAATATTCTCTACTTCAAAATTATGGTATACGCTGTGCCTGCCATATATAAGGGGGTTCTGTTCCAAGAACCCCCATGTAAAAAACCCCCATAAAGCACTGATTTCCATTATAGTCAATAGTCACAATGTGTATACACCTCTAGCAGCATGGGCACACACCTGCTGTGTCCATTGACTATAATGGGATGCATCACTTCACGCAACCTTGCATTCATGATTTTGAAGGTCACATGAGAGGGGTCCACTGTACAAGGCAGCAATATTGTATACTTAGAGAACTGGTCTGCTTGCCACAGCACATGCCAAAGATGTGTTCTGCTATTGGGGAACGGTTCCTCAATATCTTCATCAGAATTCTATCTGCTCTATGTTGTCAAACCAGACACACACACATGCATGCACACACGCACACACACAGACACACAGAGCTAGATGTATCATGGAGTCCATAAAATGCGAGCAGAGACCAAACATATTGGAAAGCATCACTGCAGAATGCATTACAATTGGTTCCCAACAAATAGGCAGTATCTAATAGTGTAGAGTAATAATGTAATTATTACATACAAATAGATGTCTGTTGTTGTGTGCCTTCAAGTCATTTCCGACCTGGTGAACATATCATTGGGTTTTCTGGGGCTGAGAGTATATGATGTGCCAATAAGTTTCCATAGTTAAGCAGGAAATCGAACCCTGGTCTCAGTGCTCAAACCACTACACCATGCTGGCTCTCTATACATGTCTAGTCAGAGGTAAATCTCATTGAGTTTACTAGAGTTTACTGTTAGGTAGGTGGATATGAGATTATAGCCTAAGAGAATTCAATTTTATATTTATATCCCACTTTTCTCCCTAAAATGACACTCGAGGTAGCACACAAGGTTAATAATATGTACAAATAAAAACACAAAAAGGTACAACATTAAAACACTATTTATTTATTTGTCTATATAGATTTGAGTGTGGTTAATGAAAGGGCATTTTCTGACAGATTTTGCCATCCACTTTAAAAATTATAATTTTGCTTCCAAGCAGTGAACTTAAAACAGAAAATTTGGGGATGCCCCTTAATTTGCCTCACAAGTGGCAAATGCCACACATGTCTTTCAATAAATGTGACAAGCCTCCCTAAGTTTTCTTTTATCATACCCCCAAAGGCTTGAACAGTCACTATAAACAGACAGTTTACAATCTACTTTAGTTGTGTGAAAAAAAGATGTAAGATGAATGATCAAAAACCAGTGTAATACAACCAGTCAGTAAATCTCATCTAGGTGGTGTGGCCTTGAGACTGCCCAAACTACCTGAAGTACATGAATTTCATCAAAACTTGCATCCCCGCATTCTGTAGCTGATCTTCTGGAAAAGAACTGGAAATGCCAGCTTTCATTCTTCTTAGATATATGGATAATAAATTCTACACAAAGAGGTTTCTAGCCACAGTAGTATCCCACTGTGTGTATTGGTAAACTTCCTTTAATAATATTAAGCGAACTATAGCAGGGTACACATTGCTTCTTCAGGGTAGATTGCTCACTCATTGCTTCCAGAGTACCCAGCTTTCACTGAATTCAGTCCTCAATCTCAGTGCTGACCCCCGGTTTACATGAGAGCCTGATCCAATAAAGTTGGGAATTGTGGGGAGGGCACATGTGTCCAGAACTCCTGCCTACTCTCATTTCCTACCATAGCATCTCATCAAGCAATTTTTCTCTCAACAGAGGCCTAAACACTCTAAAGACATCAGATATTGTCTGATCTTGGGGGCTAAGCAGGGACAGCTCTGGTTAGTACCTGGATGGGAGACCACCAGTGTATACCAGGTGCTGTTAGATATATTTGAAAGGAAGGAACTTGCAAAATCACCTCTGAGTATTCTTTGCCCAAGAAAACCCCATGAAATTCTTTTTTAAAAAATAATTTTTATTAAAATATAATTTCAAACATAAATCTCATGTGTTTCAATACCTTGTTTACACAATTAATTTCTTTATCAATAATGTACAGATTCCTACGTACATTCCTACATATAGTTACTGCAATTATTGACATTTAAATCTTTTCGAATATATATTTTAAAACCTCTATCCCTTTCCCTCTCATATCCCTCTCCCCCTTTAATGTTTGTCTCAATATTAATTCTCTCCCAATTTCCTCTCTTCCCACCCTCCTTCCCCTTCTCTTCCCCCTACCTACTATCCTTTTTTCTGCACTTTCTTCAAGTCTAACCTGCTTTCCAATGTTTCTGTCAAACCTACAATTTATGTATTATCTTTTTATTGTTGTGTGTCTAGATTATATTGTTGTGAGTTTAAATTCTTAAAACAAAAAAATTTCTTACCTATTTATATATTTACTGTTGTTAATTATCTAGTACACTTTCTCTAATACCCTTTTACAAATTTTCTGTTTCTCCCCCTCTTAATCCACAGCTACTAAATCACATTTATCTTATTATCTATTCTATTACTATAATTACCTTCCTTTTACCCATTCTGTAACCAGCTTCCCTTTCAAACTATTGGTTTGATGCTCCTTTCATCGAGTTTGACAACTTCTCCGTTTCCAATAGATCTGACATTTTTGGTTTCCATTTTTCTATTGAGGGTGCTTCTTTTCTTTTCCAACCTTGTGCATAACATAACCTCGCTGCTGTGACCAAGTAAAGTATGACTTTCTTTTTTGTTCTCAAACTTTCTTGTCCAATTATATTCAACAAGTATACTTCTGGAGACATTTCATATTTTATATTCAGAATCCTTGTAACTGAATCATGTATCCCCTTCCAATATTTCCTTGCTATTTGGCATGTCCACCACATATGGTAATATGTTCCAATCACTTTCCTGCATTTTCAGCATTGTTCATTTCCTTTATAAGTTATCTTCTTCAATTTTTGTGTTGTCATGTACCAATGATACCTCATTTTGTAAACATTTTCTCTCAGATTCAAGCACAATGTAAATTTTATGTCTTTAGTCCATATTTTCTCCCATTTAGAATCATAGAATCATAGAATCATAGAAATGTAGAGTTGGAAGAGACCACACGGGCCATCCAGTCCAACCCCCTGCCATGCAGGAACACCCTCAAAGCACTCCTGACAGATGGCCATCCAGCCTCTGCTTAAAAAGCTCCAAAGAAGGAGACTCCACCACACTCCGAGGCAGCAGATTCCACTGCCGGACAGCCCTGACTGTCAGGAAGTTTTTCCTGAGGTTCAGGTGGAATCTCCTTTCCTGCAGCTTGAATCCATTGCTCCTTGTCCTGGTCTCTGGAGCGGCAGAAAACAAGCCCTCTCCCTCCTCTACATGGCATCCCTTCAAATATTTAAACATGGCTATCATGTCCCCTCTTAACCTTCTCTTCTGCAGACTGAACATACCCAGCTCTCTAAGCCTATCCTCATAGAGCTTGGCTTCCAGGCCTCTCACCATTTTGGTTGCCCTCCTCTGGACCTGCTCCAGCCTGACCATGTCCTTCTTGAATTGGGATGCCCAGAACTGGACACAGTATTCAAGATGAGGTCTAACCAAAGCAGAGTAGAGTGGTACCAGTACCTCCCTCGATCTAGACACCATAGTCCTATTGATGCAGCCGAGAATTGCATTGGTTTTCTTGGCTGCCGCATCACACTGCTGACTCATGTTCAGCTTGTGGTCTATTAGGACTCCTAGATCCCTTTCACACATACTACCATCCAGCCACGTGTCCCCCATCCTATATTTCTGCATTCCATTTTTTCTACCTAAGAGTAGGACCTTACACTTCTCTCTGTTGAATTTCATTTTGTTAGCCTCGGCCCAGCTCTCCAATCTATCCAGGTCATTTTGAATTTTGATCATGTCCTCTGGCGTATTAGCAACACCTCCCAATTTGGTGTCATCTGCAAATTTGATCAGCATGCCCTCTATTCCTTCATCCAAGTCATTGATGAAAATATTGAACAGCACTGGGCCCAGGACAGAACCCTGTGGCACCCCGCCAGTCACTTTTCTCCAGGATGAAAAGCAGCCATTGGTGAGCACCCTTTGGGAACGGCCAGTCAACCAGTTACAGATCCACCTGACAGTAGCCCTGTCCAGCCCGCATTTTACTAGCTTCTTTGCAAGAATGTCATGGGGAACTTTGTCAAAGGCCTTACTGAAATCGAGATATGCTACATCCACAGCATTCCCTTCATCTATCAAGCTAGTAACTCTATCATAAAAAGAGATAAGATTAGTCTGGCATGACTTATTTTTGAGAAATCCGTGTTGACTTCTCATGATTACCGCGTTGCTTTCTAAGTGATCAGAAACTGACTGCTTAATGATCTGCTCCAGAATCTTTCCGGGTACCGATGTCAGGCTGACTGGGCGATAATTATTTGGGTCCTCTTTTTTTCCCTTCTTGAAGTTGGGGACAACATTTGCCCTCTTCCAGTCTGCTGGAACTTCTCCTGTCCTCCAAGATTTCTCAAAGATTATAGCAAGCGGTTCCGAAATGATCTCTGCCAGTTCTTTTAATATCCTAGGATGCAATTCATCTGGCCCTGGAAACCTGAATTCATCCAGTGTGGCCAGGTATTCCTGTACCACCTCTCTACCTATTATGTACCGCATTTCCCCTGCTTCCTCACCTGCTCCCCAACCGCCAGGTTGAGTGCTTGTATCCTTCTGGGAAAAAACCGAGGCAAAGAAGGTGTTAAGTAGTTCTGCCTTTTCTCTTCCCCCTGTTAGTAATTCGCCATCTTCTCTGCACAGTGACCCTATCATCTCCTTCTTTTTCCTTTTGCTGCGGACATATTTAAAAAAGCCCTTTTTATTGTTTTTAATGTCTCTGGCCAGCCTAAGTTTGTTCTGTGCTTTAGCCTTTCTGACCTCCTCCCTACATCTCCTAGCTACTTGCTTAAATTCTTCTTTGGTGGTTTCCCCCCTCTTCCATTTCCTGTACACATTTCTCTTAACGCTTAGCTCAGCTGAGAGTTCTTTAGTCAACCATTCTGGTTTCTTCAGATGCCTTCCATTTTTCCTCCTTATTGGCACAGTTTTAGACTGTGCCTTCAGTATCTCCCTTTTAAGGAACTCCCATGCCTCCTGAACTCCTTTCTCTTTCACTATTCTTGACCATGAAATTTCAGCCAGCAGCTCCTTAAGTTTACAGAAGTCCGCTTTTTTAAAATCTAAAACGAGTGTCTGGCTACACTTATTTTCTCCTTCCCACTGAATGCCAAATTCCAATAGGGCATGGTCACTCCCCCCTAAAGATCCAACCACTTCTACCTCATTAACAAGGTCATCCCTGTTGGTCAGGATCAGATCTAGAATATTTGATCCCCTTGTCGCCTCTTCCACCTTCTGGATCATGAAATTGTCTGCAAGACAAGCAAGAAGCTTGCCGGACCTTGCTGTCTTGGCAGAGTTTGACTGCCAACATATATCCGGGTAATTGAAATCTCCTATTATTACTGTGTCTCTCCTTTTTGAATGCGCGGTCATTTGGTTGAGGAAGGCGTCATCAAGGTCCTCAGTCTGGGTTGGAGGTCTGTAGTAAACCCCCACCAGAATATCCCTATTGTTTCTCGCTCCCTTAATTCTTACCCAGATGCTCTCAACCTGGCTTTCTGGGTTTAAGTCATGGATCTCTTCACAGGTGAAAACATCCTTGACATACAAGGCTACTCCTCCTCCTTTCTTGTTTGGTCTATTTCTACAAAATAGGCTATACCCCTCTATTCCTACATTCCAATCCTGAGACTCATCCCACCAGGTCTCAGTGATGCCTATCAAATCGTATTTATTTTGTTGTACTAGGAGTTCAAGTTCATCTTGCTTGTTTCCCATACTCTGCGCGTTAGTGTAGAGACACTTAAATCTCCGGGCCCTTCCTGCAAGTCCTGTACTATAGTTTCTACTCCTCCCACCATTGGACGCTTGTATTACTTGGTCAATATCTTTTGGGCCTTTACCCTCTGCACTCACCGAGTCTTTGCCCTGAATAATATTGTCTCCCTCCCCAGAAGAACTTAGTTTAAAGACCTCTTAATCCTCTGTGCAAGACTGTTTGCAAAAACATTCCTGCCAAGTTTCGTGAGGTGCAGCCCATCCCTTGCCAGAAGCCCACGTTCATGGAAATTCAGGCCGTGTTCCAAAATCCCCAACCCTTGCCGGCGGCACCATGTGCGGAGCCAGTTGTTGACCTCTGCTATTGCCTTTCCCTTTGTGCGCCATATCCTTGAACATGGAGGAGAGATGAAATGACCACCTGCGCACCAAGGTTCTTAAGCTTTGTCCCCATAAGCTCATAGTCCTTTGCGATGTGGTAAAAGCTGCACCTCGCAGTGTCATTGGTTCCGACATGAACCACAATGAGGGGCTTATGGTCAGTGGGCTTGACCAGCCTGGTTAGCCTCTCTGTTATGTGGTTGATCTTGGCCCCAGGAAGACAGCAGACTTCTCGATTGAACTTGTTGGGTTTGCAAATTGCCGGTTCAGTTCCTCTGAGCAAGGAGTCCCCAACAACCAGAACTCGCCTCCTCTGAGGCTTGTCCGGGGCTCCTCGACGAGCAGGTTCTTCTAGGACTGCCTGGGCACTCTGTTGAGGCTGGTAGTGTTGATCTAGTTCCTGTTGCCGAAGTTGGATTCCTTCTTGTTGACATTCTGTTCCCTCCTCCTGGTGCTCCTCATCGTTCATAAGGCCAAGAACTTTGAAGCGATTGTGTAGGTTGAGAGTCTCTGTTTCCTTCCTGGTCCTCCTACTCCTCTGTGTGACATTCCTTCAAGCATCCGTTTCTTGGCCCAGTGTGCTGACTTCCTGATCTGGCAGCTCCCCCGCGCATTCGGTCTTCAGGAAGATCTTCTCTGCCCTATCCAAAAACTCCTCACCTTCCCTAATAAGACGAAGATTAGAAACTCGTGCCTCCAGCTGGCGAACCTTCTCCTCCAAGAAGGTCACCAGCTTGCATTTGGTGCAGGTGTACCCGACAACATCTTGTGGCAAGAAAAGGAACATCCCACAAGTGCTACATGTGACCGCGGCAGCTCCCTCATCTTCCATCCTTGATACTACAGACAGTAGTACAGGGAGTAGGTCTAGAAAGAATAACAGGGCTTTCTTTCTAAAATTCAACTGAATCAAGTATGTCTCCTCTGCTGATCACCAAGGGATGAACTGGAAGGGTTGAAGAAGAGGGCTTCAAGTGCGCGCGCCTTTGGCGTGCGCCGTTGGGAGCTCCTAATAAGACTCCTCCCCCCTAGCTGGCTCCTCCCCCTCGTTAGTCAGACCGTGTGCTCAGGGAGGCCAGCACAAGGAGACCTAACAAAAACAAGCAAACAAACAGACAAACAAGCAAGCAAGCACAGCCCCACAAGCCTGTAAACAACACCTGGTCAAGGATGTCTTCGCAGACCCAGCTCATTTAGCCAACTCTATATTATATCCAATATTTTGTGCCCACTTTATCATAGGTTCTTTGATCTGTTCTGGTTCTAATTCTCTCATTAATAACTCTTTGTATAATTTAGAAATTCTTTTAGTTTGGTCTCCCAGCAGAATTCCGTCTAACTTATTATCTTTTTCTTCAAATCCCACAAATTTATTATCAATTGAGAATCTTTCTTTTATTTATTTATATATATATATATATATATATATATATATATATATATATATATAATTTTATTAAATTTCATGAATAAAAAAAGGATTCTTTAACTTGTACTTATTACATGAGTTGTTTCTGATCTTCCACACTGTTCTGGTTAACTTTTCCCGCAGTTTACTCCACTTATTACATTAATGCATCACAATATAATGGTTTTCTCAACTGTTCGAACAGACATTTCCTTCTCCTACACAATCATAATTAAGTCGTTCTAACTAGTCAGTTCCCAGCCATCACTCCCTTCTGCTTTACTCAAATCGTCCTGTTCCAAGATGTTCACGTTTCTCTTATCTCTTTGAACTTCTGCTATCTCTTCATTTATTTTTTAACTCTCCATTACTTATACCCCAAAATCTTATAGTTTTTAAATATATCTGTCATTGTATATCTGGCAGTCTGAGCTATTATTACTGCAACGATCCCTCATCTTCTTACCCTTAAATTCCATTATGTTAAAATGTCTTGTTTCCCTCTTCTATTTAAGTCCTATTCAATCCCCTTCATTCCTTCAGCAATATCTCAATGTTCATATTCATAAAAATATATCGATATATCATCAATTGCAAGCTTAATTGACAATGCCAAAGTAAAGATCAATTTATGTAGCTCAGAGCCCTGTGTTTTCATCCACATCCCGTACCCCTCTCTCATTTGGGGCTTTGCAGCCTGGAGATTCATTTGAAAATTCTCTGTATTCTTTTAGTTGCTTATATTCCAAGCCACTCCGTCCCTAAGAGTGAGGGTATTTTACCTGAATAGTCTCCCTCACAGGCTCACCCCCCCTTAAACAATATCCCAGTATTTATTCTAGTACATTAGCTTATTTAAAGTTACTGAGATATTACCACTTGTCAAATCAGAGTCCTGTGACTATATCCACCTCCTGTTCCCCCCTCCCTTCTTGGACTTTGCCGCCCGGAATCTATTTCTGAAAGTTTCCTGTATTCTCATAGCCGCTTAAATTCCAAGCTGCTCTGTCCAAAAGAGTGAGGGTATTTACTTAACTATCTTCCATTGCAATCTCACAGTCTCCATATATCACTCTTAAGATTACTGACCTACACCTATGCTTATTCCTTCCATTCCCCCCTCCCATCTTGGACTTTGCTGCCAAGAGTCTATTTCTGAAGATTATCTGTATTCTCATCGTCGCTTAAGTTCCAAGCCGCTCAGTCCATGGGGGGTGGGGGTCTTCCAGTCGAATCACTTCCATCACAGGCTTCCCAAACTCAAAGTCCCCTTCAACCCTTGACATCACATTGTTTATATTAATGACAATGTATCATTCAACTAGTAAGCTTAATTGACATTGCTGAAGTACATTTCCCTTATCAAATTTAGAGCCTTGTGCCTTTATCCACCTTCTCTTCCCCCCTCCCCTCTTGGAGCTGCCCGGAGTTCAATTCTGAAGATTCACTGTACTCTCATAGTCGTTTAAATTCCAAGCTGCTCCATCCATGGGAATGAGGATGTTTAGCTCAAATGACCTTCCAGCACAGTCTCAGCAGTCTCAACAATCCAAAAAAATCAGGAAACAGGAATCACGCCACAAGAGTAAAAAAAGAAAGGAAACGTACAACTCCATAACTTTTTGCTCCCGAAGTATTCCTCAAAAATCCAAAATCCGTAGTCAATAAGCCAAATACCCGATCGTCTCAGTTCCACCAAAATATTAAAGTAATATAGTATAGAGAGTTCAATGTCCAAATGGAGATTATAAGTCTTGTATAGTCCATCAGTCCAAATGTTCAATTATTTGACATCTTATAGTGTAAGTCCCAATTATAAATCAAAAATCTTTCTTTTTTCTTTAAAAAGTATTAACTTCAATCCTTGTGAGAAAGCGGAAAATCCAACTAGCCTTTTCTTTAAATTCACACCACCCCTTTAAGAAGAACTCTCAGCCATAACGAACTCACTTTGCTTCTGGATCCCCTCCATTCCTTCGCTCCTGCGCTCCGTTGCCTGCCAAAACTGCTGCGATATTACCGGAATCAATACCAGAACAGGTTACATGATTTCTTATTAAATTCTTACTTGCTACTTGATTTCTTTGTTAAAAGTCGATGGCGGCGCTTGTGCCGCTCAAGCGGCGATTCCGCTGGCTCCGTCATGGTTCTTTGACCCCCCTGGCGCTTTCCGCTCCCCCAGCCGGGCAGAGCCAAACGCCGGTTGTGGGGTCCCCTTCGGACCCGTTCCGCACCCCTTGTACCGGAGGGGTGTTTAGCCGCCTCTAAGATGGCAAAAGAAGCGGCGAGAATCTTTCTTTTAGTTGTCTGTATGGGAACCAGTTTAGTTCATAATTCTGAGCACTTAATTCTTCTCCTGTTCTCATCACTGGTTTCTTTCCTTCCCATGTAATCAAATCTTTATATCTTAGCAATTCTCCTGTTTTTGTTTCGGTTATTTTAAAAGCTTCATGTGGTGATGCCCAAGTTGGTAACTTGTTATAGAATTTCTTATTAATAGTTTGCCATACACTTATGAAGGATCTTCTAAGATAATGATCTTTAAAATCTCTGTTTACTTCTATTTTTCGATAGCAGAGATAGCCATGCCAACCAGATCTTATATTATAACCTTCTAAGTCCAATAGTTTATTATTTTTGAAGTCTATCCATTCTCTAATCCAATCCAAACAGCAAGTTTGATAGTAGACCTTCAGATGGGGTAATCCAAAACCACCTCGTTCCTTACTGTCTTGTAACAGTTTCAGTTTTATTCTCGGCTTTCTTCCTGCCCAGATCAATTTTGTTAATTCTTTATTCCATGTTGTGAAGGGTTTATCATTGTTTATTATTGGAATATTTTGAAACAGAAACGTAAGTTTGGGAGGTACTGTCATCTTTATTGTGTTAATCTGTCCCAATAACGAAAGATTAAATTTATTCCATTTCTGTAAATCTGTTTTTATTTGGTTCCATATTTTCTGGTAATTGTTGTCATATAATTCTGAATTTTTCTTCGTTACATAAATTCCTAAGTACTTTACCTTTTTTTTCCACGCTAAAACCTGATATCGATTTAAGTTCTTCTTGAAAACCCCATGAAATTCATGGGGTTGCTGCAAGTCTACAGGTGACTTGAAGGCACATGTGCACACATTGAGATTGTTTGTTATAAGAGACTTCATACCAGTGATAACAAGAAAGAAGGTAAGCGTGCTGAGCTAAAAGGTAAGGGGATGGGGGGAGGAAGGCAGTGCTCACTTTCCTTCTGCCCTCCAGAGCTCCCTCTCCCATTCTCTTGCCTCTAGCCCCAATGTTGAGAACTAGTGCTTAGCAAAAGGTAAAGCAATGGGGTGAGGGAAGACACATGTGTGTGCACTTTCCTTATGTCCTCTGGAGTTCTTCCCTCCTATTACTTTGCCTCTGCTCCAGTGCTGAGAACTCATGCAGAGCCCAAAAGTAAGGCAACAGGGCGGGGTAAGACATGCGTGCACACAGTTTTCTTGTGCCCTCCAGTACTCTCCCCTCCCATTGCTTTGCCTCTGTCCCAGTGCTGAGAATTCACACCGAGGCAAAAGATAAGGCAATGGGGGGGGGGGGAGGGCACACCAGCTCCTTCCTTCTCCCCTTTTGAGTTTCCACTCTATTTCTTTGCCTCTGGCTTGGGCATGAAGAAGGAAGGCTCCCATGCCAGAGCCCCAGAAGGGGATGGGAGGGGGATCATGGGGGGAGTTATTCACCATTTTTCAACTTTCAGAGGGTTCTGCACCCTGAACCCTCATGAAAATGGAGGGAACACTGTAAATTTCTAAATCAAGTGGTAATGACAGAACTGCAGGCTTTCTTGGATGAAGCAGATTACCTGTATTTATTCCAATTTGGGTTCAGGCCTGGTTATGGGATAGAAACAGCCTTGGTTGGTTTGGTGGGTGACCTACACTGGGAATTAGACAAGGAGAGTGAGTCCCTCTTGGTCCTCCTGGATCTTTCAGCAATATTTGAAACCATCAACCATAGTATCTTTCTGGGTTGTCTGGTTGATATGGAACTGTGGGGCATTCTTCTTCTGTGGTTCCCATCTATCTTGGCTGAACATTCCTAGATGGTGATGCTAAGGGACTGTTGCTGAGCCTTTCTGCCAATAGCCTGTGGGATTCCTCAATACTATTAGCATTTTCATGAAGCTGCTGGGAGATGTCATCTGCAGATTTGGGGTTGGATGTCATCACTATGCTGATGATACTCAGCTTTACCTCTCCTTAACTACTAATGCCTAGGAGGGTGTGGTAGCACTGAATCACTATCTGGATGCAGAAAAGGACTGGATTCAGGTGAATAGACTGAAGCTTAATCCACACAAGATGGAAGTTCTACTGGTCAGAAGGAAAACCAATCTGGGGTTGGGTTCACAGCCTGTTTTATATGGAGTTTCTCTCCATCTGAAAGATTAGGTTTGTAGCTTGGAGGTGCTCTTGAACCCAGCACCACTCCTGGAAAACCAGATCTGGTCACAGTGGTTCATGCCTTAATTACCTTTCAATTAGACTATGGTAATGTGTTCCATATGGGGTTGTCCTTGAAAAGTGCTTGGAAGTTGCATTTAGTGCAAAATGCAGCAGCCAGACTGATGTCAGATATGCATTCTACAGACCATATAACACCAGTCCTTCAAAAACTGCACTGCCTCCAAGTTTGCTTCTAAGCAAAATTCAAGGTCCTATTGTTGACCTAAAAAACTCTAAACGATATGTGAAACACCGCACCTTCAAATGAGCCTACCAGAAATTTGAGATAATCAGAAGAGGCCCCAAGTATGTCCCAACCCCTCGTCAAGTTATGTTATTGGGTACATGTAACAGAAATTTCTTTGTAGCAGTTCCCTGACTGTGAAACTCCCTACCCGAAGGGAGGCTGGCCCCATCTTCTGAGAGGTAGTCCAAACAGTGTTGCTCTGCATGGCATTCCATGTTTGAAAGTGCCATTTTCACTTCAAAACTAGATTCTAAGAATGTTTTCAGATTACTTTTAAGCGTTTTTAAACAATATTTAATGTTTTAAAAACACATCTTTTTTTAAAAAAATGGATTTAAATTTGCTACCTTGTGAGGTGGAAGGCAATACAGAAATACTTTACATAAAATAATAAATAGCATTTCTTCATACATTTAGTTTGTAGTTTTCATATTGGCAGAAATGATGGTGACTTAGCCTATGGATTACTTGAAATACATCATTTTTATTACTGGGAAACAAATATATATTTTTAAGCTGATGACTTCTGGATATAAGAAAACTCTATGACATTACTGTTGGGAACTGAACCAATTAGAAAGATTTAATCTCTTTTTTAATCCCTTTTCAAGATGCATATCTAAATCATGACCTCAGTGGGTGTGGGTTTTAATATTGCAGATGTTGTCCTTTAACATATTTGCTATTTTTTAACAAAGGTGAGGATGATCCTTCTCCAGAAAAACATGTTACATCTTTCATACAAGCACAGCCACTACTTTCTTTTGAGATACTATGGTGGTGATTCTATACCTGTTTTATTTTCTGTAGGCTGCCCTATGTCCTGGACCAGGAAAAAGGTAGGATAAAATAGATATAATAATAACAATATTAATAGTAATTATAAATATAATCATAATTCTTCCATCTACTGCCACTCATCAAATATGCAACTTTATTTTAATGCACTGCCATGCATAAGTAAAAGCTTAAGGTATTTAAGGCAATTGTCATTGAATATCCAATAACCCATGAGTAAAAAACTAAGACACAAAAACAACAGAACTGTTAAGGCACATTATTCCATTATATAGGTACACTCATAAGGTTATACAGCAGAAGATTTATTACTGGTGTAGGGGGTTGGGCTAATATAGCGATTGTCACTTTGGTACTGGAGAATTTCTGGTCAGTAGTCCAGATGAATTGGACAATTACTGGGGAATAGTTGTGTATTTGCTCTTTGGTGGTAGAGTAGAGAAATGGTAAAGAGAGAAAAAGGTATGAGATGGTGGAAGGACTGAAGCTAGAAACTCTAGAATTCTAGAAGCTCATAGAGACTCAACTGGTTGTCCAACTTTGAATGAGCCCAATTGGACATTTTTGAGAACGTATTTTTCATGCCTTTGTTGTTATTATTGCAATCTTTCTTCTTCCTGTGGAAGTTCATGTCACATTCTGAGGTGCTTAGCTGCTCAGAGTAGTGGGTGCTGGTGTGTGAAATAAATCTTCTGGGCTGCTAGCCAGTCACATCTGCTAGATGCCACTTGTCCCACCCTCCAGTCACTGCCATGAAAGGAGGAAGACTGAAGAATGGGAAACATGATGGCAGTGGTAGCTCTAGCAGGTCTCACACGCCAAGACAGGAAATGACCACAATGCAGAATCTCAGGGGTTTTTTTAAAAAAATGCTTGCTGAAACAAATGCTATACGAGAACAGGGACTGGGAAAACTGCCTGTGTTGAAAATCACCTTTCTTCCTAATCCAATGTCCGGTTTGTAGGACTAATTATCTCATTATCTCCCCCTATATACAAACAGAACACAGATCACACATATGAGGGAAGAATAAATTTCACTCAGTCCTACATTTTTTAATGCAAGGATCCTTGTGCTTTTAAAATGCACTTGCAAGCCAGGCTTTCAACAGAAGTAGCTTTGATCATTTTCTATCACTTCAAAAAATTTTTTGCTCAATTTGTACAGCTAAAAAAAGCACAGGTCTTCCAGTGTCCCCTCCTGCATTTCATATCCACTATTAACATCTATGTAATTGTTGTGCATTCAATCATTTCATTTCGTAAAGCAACATAGGGTCTGAGCGCTATGTTCTACAGAACCCAAAGATTACTCAGCTCACGTGAGTGCTTTATCACACAAATATATGATTATTGTTCTGCTTTATATATGTCTGCATTATGTATGTCTCTGCAGTTTCTCCATAGCCTGCTGGCACTAGAGGCACATCTGTAACAATTAACAATGCTTTATTGCTACCCTGCATAATTAAACTCTACGACAACTGACTCCATCTACTCTGTAATTTAAGTTATGTATCAAACAAATTTACCACCATTAAAGCCACTCTAAAATTTTCAGATTGGGACAGCCAATATATCTCTTTCTTTCTACGCAGTACGTTTAATTGTATATGCACAGTTCTTCCGATGAATGGCATGGTGGTTGAGGCATACAGCTTGGATCTCTCTGAATTCTTTTGTTAAACAAGTTTTTATTAATTCAGCATGGATGCTACATTATCTAGAGATATAAGAAACTGTTACAATTTTTAATTCAACATCTGGTCTGTTAACTACCTTTCCTCTCTTTTTTTGTATGTCCCATAGCATCATTTCTCTCAATGTCTGTGGCCATTTCCACACCTTACCCATCTTCTTCATCATCCCATTGCGATCCTGGCAGTGCCACTGTCAGGATGGGAGTGCAATATGAACACTCCCCTCATCACCTGGCTGGCTGCCTGCAAAAAGGTAGCACGAGTGACACGTGCCTTCCTTCCACAGTGCAGCTGGCCACTTCCTGTGATGCACTGGCAATGTAAGTGCCGAGATCACACTTCCTCCTTTTCTAGATAGTTCCTGGAGATGATAGTGTTGTGCATTTAGGGGCCATTTCCAGATTTTTTTCTGAGAATATCTCACAATCACAATGGGTGGAGAAGTGTTAGCAGTGGGACCACAACAATGTCATGCAAAAGAACAACTTGTGGGCCAGCAGCAACACATCCCCCTCTTGGGACAGCAACATCACAGCGATATTGTGCAGAAATGGCCTGTGTCAATGCTCTCTCATTGTGCACTCACCATCTCATTGTGTACAGCCTATTCTCACTCTTTCCCTGTGCCACCATAAGTAAGACTCTGTTACCAATTTCTTTTTAGTCCCTTACCTATTGAAGATTACACACTACCCATCTCTGATTCATCATATTCTGAAGTCCAGGACGAAGATCAATGCTGTCATAACGACACCTGCACCCTCTCTCCTTCTTTTAATGCGTTTGGGTTTTATTCCCACAAAATGGGAAAAGATCAGAAATGCTGGGCATTTGCTGTTCCTCCAGGAAGCTCCAAATATTCAGGGCAGGAGCTGGAATCACACTATCAGCCATTTGATATACCAGCATGTTGTGAGGACAAAGCAATACTGCAAAAGAAATGTAAAGATTGTGTATGGAGCTGTATAGGCCCATTGGAGAGGTGGAGAAATTGAGAAAATGAGGGAGCAGACAAAAGACTAAACCTATTCTTTTCGTTTTTTAAAGAAAAAGATAAAGTAGAGGCTGTCCGAAGGAATGAGCTAACTCTAGTTTCACATCTTTAGGCGAGGGCCTTCCAATGCCACTACTCTCGGAGATACATTTGGCGTGGACACGGAAAAAAAGCCTTCTCAGTGGCTTCCGTTAGGTTGTAGAACTCCCTTCCATCTCTATTTTTAATTCAGGCAGGTTTTTGACAACTTACTGGTTGCTAAGATACTATGTTGTGTGCCTTCAATTGGTTTCTGACTTATGACGACCCTAAGGTGAACCTAAGATGAATCATGTGGCAACTGAATGAGAATGAGGTTTTTAAAAAAGGATAAAATTAACAACTTGCTTTCCACGTTGTTGATTTTGCAATACTAATTGAAATTAATATTGAAAATGACAGAATCCATAGCCATTAGAATGAAAGCGGTGTTAGAGCTGATTTAAAACCAACATACTGATTTAAGTGAAGTCTATAATGCAGAAAAGAATTTCTCATGAAACCAGTGTGTGTGTGTGCGTGCATGTGTGTGTGTCTTTTATTTTTTAAATTATATCCTAAAAATGCCCAGGGCTGCTAATAACAACAGTGGCCAAAACAATAACAATAAATAACTAGACCACAGGCGAGTAAACATATTTCAGGCAAAGGCTGTGCTGTGTGAAGGTAAAAGAAAATGAGAACCAGTGACTTAATGTTGTCCTAGACTGGCTGGGTTATGGTGGGGTGAGGAAAGTATAGCCTGTAGCTGCATCCACCTCCTGGGAGCCCTCTTTGTAGCCTTTGTAGTCCTCCAGAAAATTCTCAAAGTGATTAGAATTCCAAAATACTTTTTTGATGATGATGATGATGATGATGACGATGATGATGATTTTTGGCCAATAGTTTTGCTAAAACAAACCCAGACCACCACAAAAATGTGGCAGCTTGGGTTCCCTCACCTACACTACTTCTCCAACCCCAGAAAAAAACCTCAGCAATTCCTAGGCCAAATCTTGAAATTGAAAGTGATGAACACCTGCAGCTATGTTGTAGATCATGAGGAGAAGAGGAGGGGAAGAATGGACTGAACTCTTGTCATGATTGATCACTCCTGCCGCATCAGAACCACGCCCTGATGAAGCAAGGAAGATTCTTGTGCTAAACAGGTTTCCATTTGTGCCTATCTAAAAGTCTATCTAACCTCTATATGAAAATGTTCATTAGTATCCCACTGAAAGTAGCAGGTTCATCTTTTGAGGGAACTCAAAATATACATCCCCTTCCAAATCTACTAAGTAATTGCATTCCACTAGTTGCACAGGATTAGACAGTCCTAGTGAACTACTTCCTGCTCATGCTCCTCCACATATTCTGAGAGCAAATGGGACTCATAAACTGAGGAAGTTGTTCATTAGAGACCAAAAATGATGAACTGCTCAAAGAAAAGATTCTGAACTGTGGAATGCACACTTGGAGTCTATATCTCATTAATGAAAACCTGTATTCATCTCATTTTACTTTACACATTGGAGGCATAGGCTGAAAATAGATTGGAGTAATTAGAAACAAAGATGCAAATGTGACCTTTATACTGAAAAGGTATAACCACAGTGACAGTTAACTAAGCAAGTGAAGCAGGAATTCCCATTCTGTAGCTCATTACATTCTTGCTGATGTCCCAATAAATGCAGCTGCAAATTCTATAAATTACACACACACACACACACACACACACACACACACAGTGAATAAAATTCTATTCACCAAACATTCTGTTTAAAATGCAAGAAAGAGTAAAATCCCCCAAACCTAAACTTAACATATGAAGGGTGCACTTCAGGCAGATTCTATTGTTGAGTAATTACACATATATTAGAGAAAACACCGATCAAACAGACTGAAGTCACAGATACTATAAGGTAAGATATTATAAGATAACTTATAAGTTTATATTTGTATTTCTGATGCAGCATTTTCTTTCATGTAATAATATCCATAAATATGTAGAGTTTTCAGGAGAGCTCAGTGAAGATTCAGATGTAGTCTACTGCTCAATGATTTCCCAATAAAACCCACGATCCTTTGGTGTTGAAATACTGTTCCATCCCTATCCTATGAATATTCTTTTACAAAAGAAAAATGTGTTTTGCAATGAGAGAGCATAAAACCTTGATGACAAAGACTGGATTGATTACAAGAGTCTGAATGTTTCTTGTCACTTGGAAAACACAGAGGGGAAAAATCACAGGGAAAGAGAACTTTGTGTAATTCCCCCTTGTTATTTACACATCCCAAACTGTTTTAGGAAATTATTCTGCACAGAAATACAAATCAGAGCTTTTGGGGAGGGTGGATGAAAATTGTGTTTTCACACAAAACCATTGTTTCCAGAAATACATAAGATGCTTTATGTCTTTCTGCACAAAAACATCAACTTTGCTCAGTCCTCTCATAAGCTTTCTGGAGACACGAAACACCTTTCCAAATAAAAAAAGGAAAAGAAAGAAAGAAAAGAAAAAAAAGAAAAAAGAACAAGGGTAAAAAACCCACCAAAATCCACATGGGAAAGAAACCATATTATGCATTTCTGCACTTCTGCATAAAAATACTTCCTTCCTTCAGGATGTACAAATAATGGGTGAAAAACTACATGGAGATATTTGTTTTCTCTCACAATAGGGAGAAATGTATGCAATTATTCATGCTCAGATGGGAAAATGAAACAGTCAAAGAGTTACATTCATATTTGTTCATCCATGTATGATCCTCACTTGGTAATGCAAGCCGAAGTGATGGGCGGTATATACAGACAGGTCATCATCATAGACAAAATCATTTTGTCACATATGTAAATATTTCTCAGTTGTCAACATTTAGTTGTCAGCAATCAAGTATAGAAACAGTGGTGCCCATGTCCATGTGTGAACCAAGCCTCAGCCTCCAAAAGAGTTCCTTGCTGTTTGAGCAGATATAAAATGAAGAACAAGCCATTTGGCAGATAAAGGCCTGTCAATAAAACAGCAGTCCTGGGATCCCTTGTGAAACCTTGAGATACCTAATGTGTGCTTTGACATCAACACACTGTGAATCCCACTGTGCCCAACATACTACTCAAGCTGCAGCTTTACAGAGAGTATCCTCAGAAGCTGGAGAAAATAATTGGAATATAAATCTTCACTTTTTTCATTCTTGTGTGCAATAATGAATAATTTCAACTTATTTTTTCCTTGCTAAATGAGATTATAGTTTTTTTATTTTTCATTCCATGGGCTTTTGTGAAAAATTTGTTTCTCCCCCTCAAAATCCCCCAATATCTTTGCACGTGTAATGGTGTATTTTGTACAACAATGTTGGTTATTTTGCACAAATAAAAATTTTGCCAAATGTCTCAAGGTAAAAAAAAAATCTTACACTTGTTGGATATTTTCTGAATAGAAATGTTGAAAGAGAGTGAGACACCCTTTCCTTCCAATGCTGAAAATGCTTGCAGGAACCTCTTTTGGCCTCACTTGACAAGCAGCTTCCATTTTCACTGGCAATCCTGGGTCATGCATAACCTGTAGACCTCCCTAACTATGCCTCTTTATGCAGTTTTGAATCAGAATAAGGCACGTGTATTGCACTGTTCAGGGAATGCTTTTGGTTTACTGAATACATTGAAAAGAAAATAATTTTCAACTCATCATTCATAAATATGTTATATAATTTTAATGTTATAACACTGCTGAAATCTGACATTGTAAGAAACTACTTGATTCGCCAAAATTATTCCTTTATTTACTGCAGACACTCTCCACTAAAGGCCTCCTCCTTAAAAGTTCCGAAAAAAGACCACAGAATAGGAACAAGAGGATAAGCTGACAGCATTAAGAGAACTGTAATATTAGGCAATAAAGGAAAGACTACCCCAAAGTAATAAGAAAGATCACCTTCTTGTCATAAGCAGTTTGTGTTAGATTGTCACAGATAATAAATCCTGCAAGTAACAAATAAAAACCTCCTGATATTCCAGGAGCAAAGCTAATATGTTATCTTGTTCTTCACATCCTAGGAAGCAGGGAAAAAAATTCATGTAGTTTTCCTTACCATTTGTTATAAAACATTTCAAAATGATTTCCCAAGTGCCGGGGTACGGAACTCTCTAAACTTCATATTTGCTACGTGCAGATTCTCAGCAGAGTTTCTGGCCATAGGTTTTTACAGCCAGCACAAGCATCCCAGGACACAGTTCATACAGCACAGGGGAAAATGTGGAAAACTCTCACACAAAAATGTGGTGTGACATGATGGACAGTGAGTTGATCTCAATGAGTAGAAACAGTCATAGAAAGAACTTCATGGGATGTCCCTCAGTGTGCATAATGGCCATAATAAAACAGTGAGGGGGACAGAATATATGACACAAATAATCAAAACTCAAGAACATACACTATATTTCGAAGAACTGTTAAATGCTAGACTTGTACAGCTTTCTGGGGAATAATAGGGAATTACTGTACGCTATAGACTAGTCAGTAAAAGATTTCCATTGAAGATAATTTAGGCTACAGTACTGTTGGCTTCCAATTGTTTTTGTCTCAGAAAGAAACATAAGAAACTTACCCCATCTGGTCGGCCATCTGAGGCTGTAACAATCAAAATGTAGCGATCAGTGCTTTCTCTGTCTAAAGGCTTTCCTAAGGCTAGCAGCCCAGATCTAGTGATAAAACAAAACAAAACAAAACAAAAAGAATGCAGGTTACACCAAAACAAGGTTGTTAAAATGCACAGAATTACATGCTACTGTGTTGGTTGCATTAATTAATATTTTATTTTTGCAAATATAACTGTTTTTTTAATAAGTTATGTCTTTTTCTGTAGAGTGAAGTTTGTGAAAAAGAAAGTCTGCTTCTAAGACTTTATAGCTGCATATATATTTTAGAATCAGGGGAGTGATTTGGAGATTTTATATTACAGGATGATATCTGACAGGTGGTTTTAGCATGAATACATGCCTGTCACTCACTTGAATTGGCAGACAGCTGTCTTAAACCACAAGAGATAAGGTTATGTGCTAACACAAGTTCCAAAGCCCAAATAAATCCCTCTGGGTGGAATAGTTTCAAGAGTTTCACCATGAGACCCCAAAATTATAATAAAATGACAGATTTTGGACTAAATTCCAGATAATGGTCACCTCAGTGTCAGGATTTCCAGCCCCTCACACATAAACGTACACCCCATAACCACCTCTGGTTCTGCATCCTTCCTCCAGAGAGTTGCTCCATTTATGTGTTGGAGGGATGCAAGAATGAGGAAGGGGCTGTCTTCTTTTTGTTTCAGCTCATAGAATCTGCTTCTGAAATACCAATTGGATACCTTCTCAATTTCAAATTGCTCTGTGTCTGTGGGAAATGCAGGTTAAACTAGATAAAAAACTTATCTAGTTTGATGCACAGAGTTACAGCCCTTTCACTGTCCTCTAGCATAGCATTTACTCTAAATGCTGTACTTTATATTCCTCCTTAGGCACCAAAAGGTATCATTCAAATCATATTACAGCAGAAGTATATGAACCGTGTATTCAGGCAAATAGTATAACATAAGAGAAGGAACACGAGGGATGATTTAGTGGCAAGGTCTCTGTCAAGGAAAAGCCAAGAATACAAAAATCCCTGTTTGCAGAAGTTCCCCTGAAATCTCCCTTGATACCGTACATATTAACTAAAAAGTAAATCCCATTGTGTTTAAAGAGATTATTCCTCCAAGGTACATGTCGGCTGGTTTGTTGTGAGGCAGGGCAGTCCTTTAGTACATTTACAGCAAGTGGGACCTGGGAAAGATCTGTGGGCAGTACAACCACAGATATCAACATTTGTTGCTCTGTGATTCCACTGTGGACAAGGCAGGAAGTAACCTTTTCTTCCTCTCTTGTGTTGAATAAATAAGAAAGAATCAACTTCAGCCACAGAACCAGCACAGAATCCCACTGTCTGTGTGGCCGTATAAGAGAAATGACAATCTTTGGACTGTTACACCTTGGACTGTTACACAATACCACCCCCCCACACACACACACCTCCATATGTATAGTCTTTCTGCAATGCCCCGGTGTAATATGAATGCCAATAGAGTAGCACTTGCTTCGAGGCTCTTCATCCAACTTTCAGGTACACTTAGAATTGCCCAAATAGTAAATTGGCAGATAATATTCTTTTTGCGTTAATATTTATTTCCTGCCTTGTACAGGTGACATACAAACAAAACAACGAAAACACTTTAAACAATTCAAAACTGAAGCCAGAAAATAATTTAAATAGGATAAAAACACGCTTAACCAACTAAGAATTTAAAACAGCTTAAAAGGCTGTTAATGCTTTAAAGATAACTTAGGTCCCAAATGAAGCTGATTTTGGAGACTCTGGGTTCTGAGGATTTTCTTCCAATTGCCACTTCTGGAAGCTACCAGCAATAGAAAATTAGATGTTTAATTAAAAAAAGAACAAAAATTAATGGGTGGGAGGGTTTTTGTGTGGGCTCCAAAAAGGTCCTGCAACCCACATGCTATACTTTGGCTAGCCTGCCATCAGCACTGGAAACAAGTTGCATTGCATTACAAAGCAAAGAAAATAATATTTTAAACAAAGCACACACTAGTTTTTCTGTGCTATTTTTCAAAAGAAAGCACCTTTCAGTATTGGGAACAGATCAGAATTACTGCCACAGAGGGACTTATAAGGCAAGTATGTCTTCTTCATTAATGCCTACTGATGCAGAAGATCTGAAGTTAAGACAGGAACATCTTTACTGCACAGTTGTTAGTAAATTGTGCATTTTCATTATAGCTTTCTTAATTTGGCTATATAAGTAATGTACCAAGTACTGCCTTTGAACAGAACCAGGCACTTGGGCCATCAGAATTCATGGCCAACTGTTCGGGGAAGGAGTTCACTGCACACAAGAAATAAAGTATTCTCTTTTACTGTGCTGCCAAATACTGAGTAATTGTAGACTGGCTAGTAAACATTTCCATGTGCAGCTGTATATGTTCTGGCTTTTTCTCTTTTCCTCTGTACCACGGAGGGATTACCTTCTTTGATGCTGAATAATGTCAGGGAGCCATGACTTAAGAAGAATAGTACTATGTGTATATCTTACTGAAGAAGAATAGTAATATATTTATATCATACTTTTGCAGTTCTTCTGCTATTTATTAAACAATATTCAATTAATAAGAGATATGGTCTGGCCATGTTAATTTGCCTCAGGATCATGTATTGTTTTCTTCCAGGTGGGTGTAAAGAACCCATACAAATGATACTGTATGTGTTCCAACGAAACTCTTCCTGACTTCAGATTGTTTCATGGTCCTCAATATTTAAGGTAACTGTACAGAATACCTCATCTACTCTTGTTTTTAGGGAGGGCAGAGATAAATCATATGTGCATTCAAATGTAGGTGTTTCCCACAACTTTTCAACAGGATTCACCTAGGAATACTTCTTCACTATGGTTGCACATCTAAATAGATATCCTAAACCAAAAAAGTACTTTGTCTTTCAATTTGTGCTCACGGAGTCATCTTAAGACTCCAGCTTTCTCATGAAAGAGTTTACATATCCATTCTCTAACACCTTTTCCTTAGCACAAAAGGGAAATGTATAGAAATGAATAGAAGGTTGGTTTAAAATGACAATATGCCACAGCAGAACTACAGGACTTCTTTTGCAGCATTCTTAGTTTTTAGCTTCTATTCTACTTATATCAATATTCACAATGGTGAATAAATGCCCTTTTTTGTGCTCAGGATAAGATTTTGAACATTGAGAATATAACATTTACTGCTTTCCTATTTCTAAAAAAAGACCTGTCAGTGTATCTTTTCCTCTTTACCATAATTCATACTTATTGAAATGATAGCTTTGCAAATGATAAGTTCTTAGATTTTCACTGCTTCTGGTACATGTATTTTCAATGTTCTGTGGTTTTTCTTTACACTAATTAAGGTGGCATCAATTTAGGAAGAAAGCTAAAAGCTTTCCCGTTTAGTAATGCTTGGAATGTCTGGCGCTGAATTCAAACAATGGCCCCAAAAGGTCTCCCTTTTCATTAAAGCACATTTCATTTTCAAGGCAAGAAACAGTAAGTAAAAAAAATGTCACTGTCATTAGCAGAAACCTGGCAAGTCTAAAGGCTTCTAATTAATCCCAGGTCACTCTTATAAATGGAAGTTTCCATCTCAGTGGGTTTTACATAGTCAAACATATAAAATAAATAAATGGTCTCACATGTACAATTTCAAAGTTCAGTACAACTCACAAAGCTCCTATTAGCGTGTGAGAGCTCAGCTTCAAACAGCTGAACACCTCTGATTAGAAGCTGCATTAGTTGCACACAATCTGCATATTCAATTGGACTGAGAAGTTAAAAATTCTGACTGTAACCATAAACCTACCACCCTGGGAAGAAATATAACTGAATAAGTGAGATTTACTTCAGAGGAGACATGTACAAAATTGCATTGTCTATCAATATAGGAATTTCACTTACGTTCGAGACAGATTAAAAACCTGCTGAGGATCTCCATTTTGTATGATGTAAGTTATAGGGTCACCCTCTCGATCCGTTGCCTTCATAAGAATAACACAAAATGATTGGCATGTTACAGACTGCTATATATGGTTGCTTTTTAAAAACCGTATATGTGGCTTTTAAAAAAAGTTGAGTAGCAATGGACAACACATTTTAAATGCTAATTGACTCATTCATAACAATTAAATATTTGACAACTTTTAACTCTGTATCAACTGATTGCATGTGTTTTGTCCCCTCTAGAGAGAGCCTGCATTTGGGTTTCATGGATAGTACGCTTTCATAAACATGATAATTGCCTACTGGAATTTCAGGAAATTGGAACATTTGCATACTTAAGCTTTAATCAACAATGACTGACAGAATGAGAGATAATAAAGTGACTTTCGGCAGGCACCAAATTCTCAAGCCTATTTTCAAAGTAACTCAGTAGGGATTATTTATTACAGCATCCTTTACAAAATAAACATGGCAGTTGTGTTTAAATCTTGCACTCATTTGGGTGCTTCTCAAAATATGCAATCTAAAAACCAACTTGGACAATAGCCTGAAAAGAATTAAGAAGCAGTTAGATAATGCCTTTAATTAAACAAGGTCATGCAACCTGTAAAGCTGTTGTGTGTGAGGGAATACTACGTGTAAAGAAATACAGTGTACAACCCAGCCAAACCTAAGTGAGTTGAAGTCCTCCCAATGTAAGTGTAGCATGCACAGGGCTATTTACCAAGTCCAAATGAGTCCATTTAGGTGTTTACCCAGAGAAGCACATATAGGACTGCACCTGATTCTCCCCATTGAAACTGACAGGACTTCAAACTATATAATTCTGGTTTGATTGTGCTTCTAATATTTGGAAGCATAATGCAAATGTTACTACTTCAGCTATAGACACAGAATTGATTAACTGCAAATCCTGCTTTTTAAAAAACCTTCCTAGCTTATCCTTAATAACATAAATTTTAAATCTCTGTTCAACTATTGGTAACAGTGTGCACTGCAGCAAGCCCTAGTTTAAGCCCTAGTTTATAGACTGTGAGAGCCAGCATGGTGTAGTGATCTGAGTGCTAGGGTACAACTCTTGATACCAGGGCTTGATTCGCCATTCAGCCATGAAAACCCACTAGGTGACTTTGGGTGCATCACATAACCTCATCCCTAGAAAACCCTGTTATAGCTTGGCCTTAAGGTCGCCATGAGTCAGAAACGACTTGAAGGCACATAACTACAACATTATGGACTGTATATATGCTATGCACTGGAACAAGCCCCAGATTAAATGGACAGACATATCACAACAACCAAATGATGGTATAAAATGATGACTCATTCATTTGGATGGTGCTGAAGTTTGGAGAGAGCACTCATATTTTAGCTTCTGTATTCTAACCCCTAGCAAGCCCAGAATGAGACATTTCTACTTCTGGATACTGATTGGCAGATTAACCTGCATCTTACTATGCTCCTCTCTTAATGTTCATCTGAACATACACTACTCTCTCTGAGTCATTTGTTCAAAGTGAGCCTTCTGCAATAGTAAGCACTAGTCACTTTTTAGTAGAGTAGAGAAAGGAAAGACCACAGGTGACATGTGCTCCCCCAAAATAATTCCTGTGAGTCACTCAGAACCATCAGTTTACTTTCTGGTCAGGAAACAAAAGCATCTATTAGACTTAAATGTGGGGAAGCTTTTTTTTTTTAAGTTTTAAATGTGTGTGTGCACGTATGTGTGGTCCTCCAAGGTCGCATGGGGGGTAGTGCAGCCCCCAAACTATTGATAGTTGCCCTGTTTTGTATATATGATGAAACGGTGAGCTATTTTCATCAGTCATATAACCTAAGGCTTGCTAAACTAATAAGACTGTAATTACATATTTCTGATTCAGAGCTTCACCTATTGTTGCTAAAACACTGGAGAGGGCTCCTGTAACAAATGATCATACAGTACAGATCTGGACCAGTTCCAGATAATATTGACAGAACTTTCATTGCCTCTGCTGGCACATCTTCAACAGCTGCTAGACATGGGGGGGGGGGGACAGGTCATTTTATACCCAGAGTGCTCTAAGCAGTCATGCTAGACTCCTGTTAAAGACACAGGGCAGCATGTAAAGTTAAAAGTCAAATTCCTAGACTATACTTTTTGCAGGACACCACTACAATGCTTACTGGAAGGAAATGTATGACTATAGCATAGCAATGTATGGGGCGTGTGCTAAGATGCAATCACCATATTTTCTGAGATTCTGTAAAAATATGTGATTCATGCTATGATGAATCTCCGACTCTGTTAGGATCCTCAAAGGCATAGAATAGGATATGTTAATCTCCAGCCAGTCAGCCAGCCAAATCTAGGCTATCAAAACAACCCATTTAGTCCATGGGATAATGGGATAACCCCTCCTTCCTTCAACCTCCCCACCTTAAGACCTTAGCTCTGTCACTTTACTCTTTCTTTGCTATCCATGTGTGGGGAAGTCATTTGTCATTGCCTGAGTCTAAATACCAGCAGCCCTGTGTGTGTGTGCGTGTGTGTGTGTGTGCATGCGCGAGTGCCTTCAAGTCACCTGTTGCCATAGGGTTTTCACTGGCAAGGAACACTCAGAGGTTTCTCACCTCTAAAATTAGAATTATGTGGATGCACCTTAATCATTGTTGTCATCAATATGACAGCATTGTGTCTAGAGGCACCATATGAAAAGCAAAAAATAAATAAACTAAATTAAATACAATTTCTCCCTCTAGGTCTGAGACCATAAATTTAGCATTAGGCATTATAGCAAGGCAACTACAGTACTGTCAATAGTGAGAAATTAGGAAGAAGTGAAAGCACAGTCAGTACTCTATATTGCATCAGGCCATGATTCTATCTAGCTCAATACTGTCAATATTAGCAGGCAGCAACTCTTCATGGTTTCACAGAACAATCTTTCCCAGGCCCCTTTTTTTAGAAATACTGTGAAGGGAACCCAAGATACTCTGAATGCAAAGTATATGATCAATCACTTACAGAAGAATAAACATTGTCCACTTTTTTGGTATTTTGTCTCACTGTTTTAAGTGGCTACCCATAAAGGTTCCAAATATCTTGATGATGAGATCTGTTAGGATGAATGTTTATGACAATTTAAGGCACTGTCAACGTCAAAACAGTCTTCAAACTGGGTTCCAGAAACATAGCAAGGGTTCTTCAGAAGGAAAATCCATAATGGTGGACAGGGTCTCCTTAAAGGGCAGACTGTCACACACTATTATTATTTCCTAGATGCAGTCACAGGCAAAAAGTGCTCTGGGTACATTCTGATTGACTTTCAATCCCTGCAGGGACAATAGTGAGGTCAAAGAGACCTGATTAAAACTATATGTGAAGTGAGGCTGCAGTGCAGAACTCCCACCAGAAACATCTGAGATGTACAGGCATTCTGTGCAAGAATTCCTGGGCACACAAACCATTATGAAAAGTGTTCATTAATGGCACAAATTTGAAAACCCATGGTACAGAGGAATATATCTATAGAAACAACAATAGTAGTTTAGCGTCAGAACTATCACATTCATAAGCAGAAAGAGCTGTGTAAATGCTTACATTGAAGCATTCTGTACCTGCAAATTTAGCAAAATGGCACCGATTCTCATAGCCTCACTGAGTTCAAGGCTGTACATCTGTTGAGGGAAGCGGGGTGGGCTTTGATTGTTTGGAGGAAGAACTTCAATGTAAACAGTAGTGATAGAGCTCCTACAATGACATGAACAAATGAAATCCAGTCAAAGAACATTTCCCTAAATAGCACTACTCTTCTTCTTAACTGCAACAGCATGCACTTGACATTCCTTACAAAGCGCAGAGGTCCCAGTTCAAAAGCTCCTTATTTATTTCAGTGTCACCACAGCTCTGATGCACAGGCAGGGTCTTCTCCATTCACTGAGCTCAAAAGCTTGTACAAGCCTTTTATAAGTTACTTTGATGTCAATTCACACAAAGTAACTATAAAAGCCTTGTACGAGCTTCTCATATTTTCTACCAGGATTCAAGCTACACAAACTAATCAAAAAGCTTAGTCATTTAGAATTATTCAATTCAGTTAAAATGTTTTTAGAAATCTTAACACTTTGATACAATCTCAGAATCCTCCCCTTCTTCCAAATCCTTATCCATATGTTCATAATTTCTGTGTTGAATATGTAAAGACCTAATTCTTTGTCTTCTGAAAGACAAATCACAACAAGAATGGTGTAGCAATGAAATAAGAACTTTGCAGCAATGAAGGGGCAAAACTTGATAGAGCATTCTGATTCAGAAATACTGTCAAGTCTTTTGTTATCTTTAGAACCCAAATATATGGCTTGCTTGAGCTAAACTGTTCAGGGTTTGAAGCTAATCTTTAGATATCTATGTTAAGCTGAATATGAATTTGACAGCAAGTGATGTGGAATCAACAGAAAGCCTTCTAACAAAAAAACTTTACTGAGCACATGCAGCATAGGGCCCTCTTCCTCTTGTAACTTACAGGACAATACACATGATTTGTATTTGCCTATACAGCCTTTAGGTGAGAGATTCCCCAGTTAGAGATACAAAATATCATGAAGGCTTTTGTTAGAAATCTTGAGTCAGAGAATTACCAAGCATTATAGACTAATACCGAGGAGGGAAAAATACATTTGAATCTTTAAACCAAAAAGTGTCACTTCATCTTACAGACCTCTGGTAATGAAGCCAGCAGTTGTGCTCCCATTCACCTGGGAGCAAACTCAGTGGGACATATATCTGTATACATGTGCATACTGTAGTGATAAAATATCCATTCTGGAAGGTGGTGGTGGTGGGATCATAGAAAGGCAGTCTCATTGTTTCCTGTCAAAACTTTGTTCTTTCAAGCCAAGTTATCAATTATTTGGGCTACTGTGTTAAGAGATTTGTTAGAGTTAGCCACATTACAAGTGATAACTCAGTAAAATGTTTCTAAATCAAAGCAAGTACTTATTTTATGTACTCAGTTTATCTTCTGGTCACTAATATAGGATTGCGGCTACTGATTTGTAGTATGTTTTCACGGGGATGTAGTAGTCATAGCAATAAAGCAGGAACAACCGGAATCCCTACATTTAATCCTGTTCCCCATAAGGAACCATAGTAAGCAGAAGGTATAGGAAGTGATTAAATGACTGTAGGGATGTCATGGGGACAGTATATTCACAAGAAGCAAGAATATTTAGGAGTGAATCAGATTCATGCCACTTTGACTCTGGGAGCAATTCGTCTACCAAATATGGATCTCAGGAGATAAACTGGGAGGAAACAGAAAGATATCTCCACACTCATGGTGGAATGGATCTTAGTGAGGTCTGCACTTCAATAAAAAAGTAATAGCAAAAACAGCTTTAAGACTTCCACTGGGATGTGAGAGTCAGGAGGGAAGTATGTGCATCAGAAGAAGAAAAGAGATTCATAGATGATCTCAATGCACCATTTAAAGGGCAGAATAGTTCAGTTGCTGTTATCCAGACATTTCTGGAAAACATTCTTGCATTCCAGGAAGGGAGGACTGTAGTCTGAAGTGCATAACTTCAGCATCCAGAGATTATCTGAGTTTCAGAAAACTGGTCAGTTCTAAAAGTCATTGTTCAATGAGTTTTTGCTGTATTGGTCAAAAAGAAATTAGAAAGGGGGAGGAAAGAAGAGTTGTGGTTCCTTTTTAACGATTTCTTTTATTAATGTTGCCCAGGGAGGGTTTCCCTTAAAAGGCATACTGTACCTATTTTAAACAAGCAAACAGTTGGTGGAGACAGTGTTATTAATCCCTTCTCTTATAACTCATGTGCATTAAATTTACAAACATTTAATTCACACACATCATTGGGTATAGAAAATAATTTTCTAGGTGACAATTATATCTCAAAGTCAGATATTACCAGTGTTGGAGATCTTACACACATATACTTGTATATCCCTATGATTTTCTCCTTCTTGGAGGGTGCATTGAGAGCCTATATTTGTAAGCTCTCCTTTCCAGTGGTCCCAAAGTGGGACCATTAGATCTGGGTCTAGCAGGTGAGTTCCTGATCTTGCTTCCATTCTCGTAGCAAGAATGAGGGAACAGTCCTGCAACAACCCATAAAATGATTGCAGATTTTATTCATGGAAACTATGATTTAGACTTTCACATTACATCTAAAAGAAACTTCAGAACTATTTTGAAGATATTTTGACGTTCTCATCTCTATGCATTATGGGATTGGTTAGATCATGCACTAAACTACTTTCTCCTAATTTTTTCTTCCAAATAACACTGAAACAAGAAGAGCCCCTTTCTTGACTAATTGGTAGAAAAGAAAGGTATTGTCCAAACAGTACCATGGCAGGTCACGTGGGATCTGTTACACTGTGCTACGTTTCTTTTCTAATCATTGGGTTATAATTCTCCCATATGAGCCTGTTGTGTTTTGAGATCCTCCACAGAGGGCCTTCCCTCTGTCCTACCACCCTCACAGGTTCATCTAGTGGGAATGTGGAAGAGGGCCTTCTCGGTGGCTGCTCTTAGGCTGTGGAACCTCCTTAGAGAGGTTTGGCTAGCACCCTCCTTGCTATTTTTCTGCAAACAGGTTAAGGCTTTTGTTTAAACCATTTGGTAGGCCTTTGGAGACTGCCTGTTCAAAGGAAGAAGGCCTTGCAGAATTGTGCTGTACTTTCTTTCTTTGTTTTGTATAATTCTTGTTTTTAACAGCTATATTTTTAACTGGTTTTAATTTTATGAATAATTTAATGATATTTTTAATTTTTGTTTTTGTTATATTTTTAAATTTGGTTTTTTTTTTAACTGTTGTAAGCTGTCATGAATTCCAGACTCAGAAAAACTTAATCTTCATAAGAAGATTAAGTTCAGACGATTAAGTTCTGAAAGGCCCTGGGATCTCCACAAATATTTATTTCTTCAACTTTGCTTTTATTCCTTTGTTTTGATAACAACTAGGGATGCAACCAATATTCTAAACCATTAGAAAAATAATTTTAAAAGGTGTTTTTCAAATGTCAGCAAACCTTGATGAGGAAAACCCTGTTCTGATAAGAATCTTCACAATTTAGGACTTGTTCTATGAAAAATTTGCATGTGGGTTTTCGCACAGAAAAATGCTGTGAAGAAAATGCTGTTTCCCGAATAGAAAATGTAAAGTTTTTGATGACTTTTTTTCACTGTGGAAAGAAAATTGCTCAAAGCACTCATTGCTTCCTTGAAATTAGTGAAATTAGTCAAGAATTAGTCAAGACCAGTTTATATGTTCCATAATTTGATCAATACAGTAGTCAGCTTTACAACTACATAGCCAGGAAAAGGCAATGTGCATTTTACTGGAGTCTTACAGTGAGATTCATAACTGACATTATATCATGGAGTAAACTGGATCTAACCTTAGTTAAAATTCCTGTAACGATGGTACCTGTTACATGTCATCCTCTCTCATACCTGCAGACATTCATATCTGGGAGAAGTCCCTGCAATATACTGCATACACATCCAAAACTCACCCAAGTTTTTCTAGTTTAACCTGAAGTATTGTGAGAGCTAAAAAATAAACATGTATTTTTTTAAAAAAAACCTCACTCATTTTATTTGTTTCTGCCAAGTAAATATGATAAAAGAGTTAATCTTTCCCTACGCTATGCCTCCCAGGTCTAACAAGTCAGAGATTAGAAAGTGAATGGCTTTGCTAGTTTAGATGTAAGTTTCCATGGAGTTTGTATTTCATCACTTCTCCAGTATTTGCACAGCTTGCAATTTGTGCACCAAATTGAGAGAAGGCAGAGTATAAGACTGTATTATCTGGATAAAAAGGTTATTTCTGGCTCAGAGATCCTTTCACTTCCAGGATATTTGGAGATATTACTGCTACATGATAGTTGGCAATTTAAAGAACTAACAGTGACTTTTGCCTTCATTGCTTAGAGTCCTCTCTTCCTTTCTCACATTCCTGGGCCCTTGAAACAAACATGCACTTACCAATTTGGTGAAACAATATGTAGCAATTTTCCTTAAAAAAAAAAAAGCAGCAAAAACAACATATTCTTGAACATTGAGTAGCCCAAATCTTATTGGTTTGTACTAAATGTATTGAATGGTGATTCAACATGTAGAAAAATCATGGGTCTATCCTGTGGGGGCTCAGTAATAGGACTCAGGCCATTATATTCAGCTAATCATGTGCTGGAGATATATTTATTTTATAATGACCCATGGCAATACAAATATTAAGACGGCAATTGCCACCTGCCATGTGCGTATAAAAAAATGTGTGATAAAAAAAATGTGTGACAAAAAACAACAACAAGCCAACAGCACTTCTCTGTTGTGAGCAAGACAACCACAGACCTGTGTACGCATTTCTACAATCATAAGTCTGTTATTCTAACCAGGAAGCTAGAGCTACAAGTGACCACACGTTCCAACTTGGAACATAACAGCCAATCTGATTTGTCTCTGTTTGGTACTGATGTGCCATCTCCTTCAGAAATTTTGGACAAAAGGGAGAATTTTTGGATTTATAGACTAAAAACTCTAATACCATATGGGTTCAACTTAGAGGATAATACCAACATCCATTAAGATCGTTGATAAAATTGTTTTCTAAACTGCCACATAATATGCAGCTCAGTTTCATTCTTGGGAACAGAAGAAGGTAAAAGCTGCGACATTTTGCTTTTGATATGCATTTTTAAGTTCAGTTTGTTAATTGCCCATCCTTCTCTCTCTCTCTCTCTCTCTCTCCTTCTCCCCTCCCTCTCTTTATCATATACATACCTACCTGTACGTCCTGGTGAATTACTGAGT
This sequence comes from Cyclura pinguis, assembly GCA_030412105.1. NCBI lineage: Eukaryota > Metazoa > Chordata > Lepidosauria > Squamata > Iguanidae > Cyclura > Cyclura pinguis. Next base: position 98,383,931 of record CM059601.1, read on the forward strand.
AGACATGTACAGGATTGCTACACCTTCTGTTAATTACAATATGGAAGAAATTATTAACAGTTTTTTAAAAATTAATTTTAACATTAATTACCTTCTCTGTGCGAGTGGAGCATTGTCAGATGCTTTGACAGTGAGAGCATAAGAACGACCTACTACCAGTCGAGTTCCTGATGCAATGGTGATAAGGCCTGTTTGATCATTGATTACAAAATCTCCTTGGTCTCCAGCCAGGATTTCATAAATGATCTTCCCATTTGAACCCTCATCTGCATCCATGGCAGTGAGCTGCAAACGAAAATCAGAATATCAAATTTTAATTTTAAGGCTTTTGTTACCATTACTAGAATGTCATGGCCCTTCCGCACTACACCGTTACAGTGCTATTATTCCACTTTCAACATCCCGTGGCATTCTGGGGTTTGTAGTTTACTGAGGCCAAAGAGCTCTCTGACTGAGAATTCTAAATGCCCCTCCCTAAACTGCAAACCCCAGGATTCAATAGGATGTTGAAAATGGAAACATAGCACTATAACAATGTAGTGTGGAAATAGTCTCAGAGATGTCACAATGATACCAAATAAATGAAACTTGGGATAGAATAGCAAGAACCTGATCCTGTGTTACAAAATGAAATTATAAAGACTGCACTTCTGAATGCTGGTAAATAGCATAAGAAGAATATTAAAAACATTTTACCCATTTTTGCAATTATTCTGTTCGGTCAAGTGGTGGCTTTAGCCTAGTCAACTTGCTTTCAATTATGCAAATTGGTACATGTGATTTTTTTTTTTTTTTTTTTTTACAATCCTTCCTTCTTACTGTAGTTCTCCACACCATATTCCACTCTTTTCCGTAGATTCTCCCAATCATCAAGGAGCTTAAATGGGTTTGGAAGATTGCCTTGCCATATGTTCAGTACTTTCCAATAAGGTAAAGTAATCATTGGATAAAATCCATTATTATTATTATTATTGAATGAATGCATAGATATTAAATCTGCACAGCAATACTTAGCCAACCAAGTCTGAACTGGAATGGTCCAACAATTAAAGTAGATTATGAACTTGTTCAATTGATAGACTGTTTCAGCAGTGCCCTACTTGTGCCTTCCATCTATTGATAGCCAAGGAATTTGTGGGCAGGGGGCGGAGTTCAACTATTTTCAGTGTTGGAATGTATTTATTTAATTTATATCTCTTCTTTCTTCCCATATATTACCCAACAATTATAACAATTACAACAATTTAAAACAAAGCTCAGCTAAAATCTTAATATATATTTTTTTAAAAAATAAACAATTATGTCAAGAATAAAATATTTAAACTAACTTAAAGCACATTAAAAACATAATTAAAAAGATAAAAGCATAGCACAGTGCACTGAAAACACCCTTCTGTCACATGATTTAAGAACCAAAGTGCTGTTTCAACAAAAAGATCTTTGTCTGTTGGCAGAGAAGAGAGAGAACTGAATTTCTCATGCAAGGGAGTTCCATGGTTTGTGAGCAGACACAAGAAGGTTCTCCCCACGTCCTAACCACACATGCCTGTGATGGTTGGGCTGGGAGACAGCCCTCCCCTGAAGATCTTAAGGCAGGCTTGTATAGGGAGACAAAGTCACCAAACAGTCTGGACCTAAGCCATGCAGGGTGTTACAGGTCATAATCAGCACTTTGAATTCTACAGACTGGAAGCTCAGGGAGCTGTTTTAACAGGAAAGTCTATGTTCTCTGTAACCAGCCCTGGTCAGCAGCCTGTCAGCAATACTTCGAACTTTCTGAAGGCTCCAAATAGTTTCTAAAGACAGCCCCACACAGAGTACATTACAATAACCCAAATGAGATGTAATTAAGGCACGTGTTTTCTCCAGAACTAGTGCAGCTGGCATTCTAGTTTCAGCTGTGCAGATGCATCCCTAACCATCACTGAAGCTCTAGTATCCAGGCTCAGCTCTGACTCCAGGAATACGTCCAAGCTGTGAACTCCAAATTTCAGACAGCAACATAACCCCATCTAGCACAGGTGAATACCTGTTCACTGATCTGCCTTACAACTTATCAGAAGCACCTCCGATTCAAATTATGTTTCTATTGTTTACCTTCATCCCTTCCATTTATCACAACAGACACTGGTTTAGTACTGAAATAGCTTCCTCGGGGTTAGGTAAGAAGGACAAACAGAGTTAGGAGTCATCAGCATACTGGTGACACCAAACCCCAAAATTCTGGACAACCTCTCTCAGAGGTTTCATATAGATAGTAAGCAGTATGGTTAGACAAAGCCAAACCCCAAAGGGACACCACAGACCAATGGCCAAGGTGCTGAATCCAGGAGTACCACCTTCTGAGTTTTCCCCTCCAAGAAGGACCAGGAACACTGTAAAACAGTGCATCCAAGTCCCCCCGCAGAGAAGTAGCCTAGAAGGATGGAATATATGATTTTCAGTGGCAGGGGAGAACTTATTAGATCTGTTTCACCTTGATTGGCTAATGGCCAATAGTCTTCCATGCCCTATTTGGAAAGCCTTGCTGGGAAAAAATTATGCCATACCCCACCTTTTTTTAATTGAAATTACTTTCCCTTGATTCTACCAGACTGAAGCAAAGAAGCATTGGTCAGTTTCTTTCCACAAATTGTAGAAAATCAGCAAAAGGAATTTTTTTTTCCTTCCAGAGAAGACAAGTAAAGGGTGGTTTGGAAAGAAGTGTTGCGACACTCTGTGTCTGAGCTTGCACTTCTCCAGCACATATGGACAATCCATGGGCCTCTGGAAACCAACTGTATTGTCCCAGAGATGCTGGATGCTCTCTTGAATGTCTCCCATGGCACTGTTTGGTGGGCTGTCAGGAGCACAGCTGTGCTGCTGAGGAGGTTGTGCACATGTATGAGTCTGTATGTGCATTAACACGTGTGGTGTCGAAGTGCACACATATTTCGGTGCAGCCTTTGATCCACCATTTAATGTCTTATGTAGCCCTCAGGGCAAAAGGATTCCTACACCTTTTGAAAGGATCTTTTATTAAAGGGCAATTCATTAAAGCATCATTCCTAAACTCAGTTACTATGGTAGCCCACCTTGATACACTCCACAGTGTCTGGAGATGATGAAGAGCTATAATCCAGTGCATTATAGGTATGTCTAGAATGCCAGGTGAAACAAAGGACATGGTTTCTATACTTTTAATTCGTGTGTGGAAGAAGGAATTGAAGCAGGTTTTGGTCCCATAACAAGCAACACCTGTCAAAATTCCCCTTTCTATACAACTATTAAAGTGGATAGCAGCCCTATATCTTATTTAACTGACAACCTTAGTCTAGGGAATGACTCACTTTGCATGTAGTGGGGCTTATTTCCAGGCAAACATGCTTAGGAACATGCTGAACATGCTGTGGAGTCTAGCAACAAAGTCTGATACAATTAAACACTGAGCTCAACAATGGGGTCTTCATTTTTAAGGCCAAAACTTCTCTCATACTGTATATTCATTTCATCATTTTATAATTTCACTGTAAATGTGCTCATAGTTCTTGACCTCCTAAATGAATGTCACTAATAAAGGTTGATGGCAGCATTTTTTAAAAAAGTGTTATAATAACCTTCTTTACATCGGCAGTAGAAGAGTGAGATGAAGGGGAAAAAAACAAATAAAACTTTCACACGAAACATCATTTTGTCCTAACCATTTAATTACATAGTTGGAACCAGGCCAAGTTTTACTGCAACAAAGTGAAAAAGGAATCTGTTAGAATACACAAATACATAAATTAAGAAGGTTAATTAAATTTACAAATGAAGCTACTTTGAAATGCTAAGTCATCTGAATAACATTTTGGGGGCAAAAGGATGCCTGAAAGGGAGTATTAAAGTCAAAGAACTGTCATAACATTCTATGATTTTGAAAATTCAAACTGCAGGTGTCTTTGGCTGATAGGCGCCACAGTTTACATGATTTTGGAAACATCTGAACGTCAAAAAGACACTGAAAAAAGGAGATCCATTCTGCCTTCACTCTGTATCTTTATGCAGTAGCAGTTATTTTGTTCATTAAAAATGAGCAGCACTCACAGTTTGACAATGATAAATATGTTCTACTGCAGCTGAGGCAAAGACTTGATTTGCATTATGCAAACAAGAAGCTATCAGAAACCTATACTGCAAACCCATCTTAATAATGCCATGCCTTTTATAGAAATGCCAGTTCTGATTTGTTGCCATCCTTTTAACTAGGGTCAGTTTAGAGTCTTCTTTACTAGAGTTGCTTGCCACCGATATATGGAAAAGCTAATAAGACTTTCTGAGTCCAGTAGTTCCACATCTACCATGAACTACAAAGTTCAGACAAATTGGTCTGATTCCCAAATGCCTGACAGGATTACTTTCTCTTGATCTAAATTGAAACTTGCAGTTGTATGCCAAATGGCTTTGTGTTCCAACCACCACAACTGGAAAAATTGTTCCAGCAAACGCGTCTGCTTCCTGAAGTCATACACAATTAACAGAAATTTGTTTTAGCTACTCAGGTAGCATTACAAAAATTACCATGTGGTGGTGCACCTAACAAATTTGGATTAAGAAACTATTGCATTCTCACTAAACAAAAGTCAGGCAATTCTGCATACGGGGGCTTTATTTTTTTTCTTGGCTTTGACATTACAATGTATGTACAACTGCAGATATTTTTAAAGTGGATATAGTAGAAAATTTGTCTGACAGTTATTCAAATACTCCATTTGTATAAGGAATGACAAGGTACATGACTTCTGAGAATGAACACATTGTATTAGCTTTCTTACCGTGGGTGTGTTTGTACCTTCAAGTTCCTTGTCAACTTAAGGCAACCCCATGGTTTCCATATGGTTTCTTTAGGCAAAAAATACCCAGAGGTGGTTTTGCCTTTCTCTGAAATATAGCCTAGTATTCTTTGGTGGTCTCCCATCAAAGTACTAACTGGGCTGACTCTGCTTAGCTTCCAAGATCAGATGGGATCTGGTGCCTTTAGGGTATTTAGGCAATTTTTCTTACTGCCCTGGTGGTAATACCCTTTTGATGTTCCTGTATAGGGACTTCCTGTTCTGCTGCAAAGAGCCAAAGTTCTCTAGATCATTCATTAAACAGATTAATACAATAAAATAAGAACACGTCAATCTACAATATAAAAGTGAATGTTCGTCCGCGTGTTTGTCTGTTTGTCCGAGTCAGCATATGATTGGCTGTGTGAGGCAAGAAGACCTCCTATGATTGGCTGGCTGTGAAGATTCCATGGAATCCTGGGCTTGGCAGTTCAGGGAGGAGCCTTTAGAATTCTCAGCCACAGAGCTCTTGGGCCTCAGGCCGGTTGCTATGGAGATGAGGCCTACCATCAATAAGGATGCAGAAAACTTTTGGGAGGCATACGTGAGAAAAATTAAAGTGACATACACAACATAGTTACAAGGTCTTCTCGCCTCACACAGTAGATTGTACGGGTTCCATACATGAGGAATCTTAAAGCTGAAATTCAAAACAAAAAATGCTTCCAGAAAAACATAATGCCATTCCATAAATTCAACAGAAAGCAATAAAATCAAGGTGCAGTACATCAACATCACCAGAGAACACAGATTGGATTGGGGACTATGGGGAAAAGTTACAGGTACTGGAATAGGCCTGTTGCTATGGAGATGATGCCTAGCAGCAAGGAGAAGGACAGTGTGTGTTCCCTCAGGAACCCACCTTTGTATGTTAACTCTGAATAAAGATCAGATTGGGAAACATGGGGAAAATTTACAGGTACAGGAAGAGGCTGGTTGCTATGGTCATGAGGCCTAGCAGCAAGGAGGAAGACAGTGTACTCCCTCAGGAACCCAAACCGTGTATGTAAATTACTCTGAATACAGATTGGATTGGGGAATATGGGGAAAAGTTACAGATACTGGAATAAGCCTGTTGCTATGGAGATGAAGCCTAGCAGCAAGGAGGAGGACAGTGTATTCCCTCAGGAACCCAACCTCTGAATGTTAACAACTCTGAATAAATATTGGATTGGGGAATATGGGAAAAATTTATAGGTACAGGAATAGGTGGTTGCTATGGACATGAGGCCTAGCAGCAAGGAGGAGGACAGTGTACTCCCTAAGGAACCCAAATTGTGTATGTAAATAACTCTGAATACGAATTGCATTGGGAAATATGGAGCTAAGTTACAGGAAATGGAGAAGACAGTTTGGTGAGTTCTGAAGAGGAAAATAAAAACTCCAGGCAATGCCAGTTAAATATACTAGCATAACATAAAATAACATTCCAAATGAATTAAAACAGCCTCAGAATAAACAAACAGCAAGGGAAAGAATGATGGAAGCATCTGAGAGACACTAATACCATTTTTTTTAAAAAAAATGGAAGGACTACAATTTCTGGGATAATACCAAAAAAGTCCTCATAGGTTCTAAAAAGATAGCAAGCAATTGGGGGGCTTCTACTGAAAAGGTCCGGTCTGTATGATCACCCACATCACATCACTTGGCAGAGTTCAGAAGCCAGCTTCAGAAAATAACTTGAAGGTATGAGCAGATAAATATGTGGGGTCAAACTTGCTATCCCACAATGCCTACTCTCCAAACAGATCATATGAGGCTCTGGTTTTGCCTTGTTCCCCATGTAGCCAAAACCTAAGCTGAGAGCATTCATGAAAGCAAATTATGGCTTACAGTCCTAAATTCAAGCCATTTGCCAGAGAAATCACTCAATTCCCAAGAAAAGCATTAAAATGAACATAGGTCCCTTTTCCTACATGGATCTTTCTGGAGGAAGTCAGTAGACTCCTAAGGAAACGTCAAATAAAAAAGCTTATCCAGTGTTCCTCCCCCATCCCAAAGCTCCACAAACTTTCATGGGATTATCTAATGTAGGTACAACCAGATATTGTAATGCTACTTTTTCACAGCACGGTTTGGTTGGAACTTGGAAATAGAAAGGTGTCCCTTGACTCCTCCTCCTCCTCCCTCCCCGTCTTCTTACTATTCTGCTTTCAGCAACTTGGAAGGTTCCTTTAAATTTCAGACTAAACCCTGTAGTAGATTCAGGTTTTAGAGAGGTATTTGGGGAGCTACCCAAAATGAGAGTGAGTTAAGTTGAGGTGTTCATTGCAGTCTAGTTGCTTGCAAATTGTCCATTACTATTATTACTGGACCAACCAAGATCAGCAGAGGTAGTTTGCAAGATTTCTAAATTTGTAAACTCCACATTAAAGAGGCCACAGGTGCAATGCCAAAGAATCCACCAAATCCTGGGGCTGTACATTTACACTGAAAATGCTGTCACTAATCCAACTCTAATATTTTACTAATATGTTTCACACAAAGCTTTAGGACCAATTGCTTTGACAGATTATATAATCATTAATGATAACATCCTGGAGTAAGAACTGTCATTTTTGCAAGACAACTAAATGTTGCACAAATTAAATGTTTTATTATCTTGGTAATTCAACTCAATTAGGAAATGGAAGGGGCTTTTCATCATGAATTATTGTTTAACTGCACAAATGCACTGAGGTCAATGCTCTTTTTCTAACCTACTTCTTTTGATTGGAATATCTGGTTTCACTATCAAAACATGACTGACCTAGGCCATCTTCCTTTTGAAGTTATCATAGCTGATTATCATCTCAATGGAGGCAAGTGTCCCTGTAAGAGTCTAAAGCGATTAGGAAACAAAGCAACAGTACAAGACTGCATCATTTTCATGGCTGCATCTCAAGATTGGAATGATTATATCCGAGATACAATGTCCCTGCCATAAGTACCCTAAATAGTTTCTTATTTAATATATGTGCAGCCAACTCTTACATATGTTTACTTGGAAGTCAGTCATAGTATGTTCAGTACAACTCACTCCACATGTCCACTTATTGAAGACTGCAAACAGATTGTCTGAAGCCTACTGTTGTATATTTTAATGTATAATAAAAATGAGTACTCCCATCTGACCCAATATCCTTCATTAGTATTCTAAACAGCTCTGTCAAGTCCAGCGCCAACACTTCAAGATAACAATTAATTCTGTTTAGAGGAATTATATCAGATAAAAGACCTCCGGTGTGGTATTTTTGCCAAGTAGTTATCAATGCTACTTTCATTTTGTCCTCATAGGATGTTATGATTTGTAAAAAAGATGATGTGCCAAAAGAAGTGTGTTTTACACACAGTATCTGATGGGTGACAGTCTACACTTTCTTCCTTTCTCATGTATGGGTGACTCACAAAGAAAGTGTTAACTCCAAGATATCAACACAACAAGCAGAGGGGAAATACCTTGAAAGTGTGAATAGAAAACAGAATAGAGGAAGAATGTTGTAGCTATGCACAGTAAAAACATGAAAGCAAATCCTAAACCAGCAATACAGCCTTTCTCATATCTACATTGAACTATATTAGGAGAATATCTAGGTATTCAGAATGGGTGGATATGGACAGTGGAGAAAGGCAACATCTCACGTTTTATGCTCTTTTATTTGGGACAACTTCCGTAACAGCAATTTAAGGCAGAAGGTCAATGTGATGGATCCCGCTCCAGGCTGATCCTGCAGCTCCAACCCCTTGGGCTCCTGTCACTAACTTTGCCTTGGATCAGGTACTTGGGCCTTACGGTGATCCCTATGGAGCACCTTGGACAAAGTGGATGTTATTCAATAGGTTCACTGTGGTAAGTGTGACCAGACCCATTATCAAAACTTAACATGAACAGCCAGGCACAACTGTAAAAAAAATGAACAAGGGAAAGCTTATTAAGACACAGTCTGATCAAACACTAACTCTGGAACCATTTAATCATTTGTATATATGTGTATGCACCTTCAAGTTGCTTGTCACCTTAGGGTGACCTCATGAATTTCATCAGGTCTTCATAGGCAAGAAATACTTAGAAGTTTTTTTGCCATTGCCTTCCTATGAAATATAGTGTACAGCACCTGGAATTCCTTAGCGGTCTTCTATCCAAGTACTAACCACAGCTGACTCTGCATAGCTTCCAAGATCAGACAAGATCTGGTGCCTTTAGGGTATTTAGCCATTTATACTTCTGCCAAAACCCTATTCAGTTCTTCCAGCAGACTATCCTATCTCTATAACACCTTCACCCTATCTCTGGGTCATCTTTTCCCTATATGCCTTCTGTCAGAGATAAGCCTCAGTTTTGTATTCTTTATTCCCTGTAAGCCCCATTTCACAACATCCTCTGACCTGTGACTGGTTTGTCCCAACCAGGCTTTCCCAGATCCTCCCTTCACAAGCCCCTCCTTCAAATGTCATTGAACTATTGAGGCCTCCACAGGCCACGTCTCCTCATTCACTCACTTCCTTTTCAGAACATTTTCCACATTTGATTTTGCTCTGTTGAGGATCCATAAGATCCATATTTTCTTACATTTTCCAACAACATTTACCTCAGGAAATACTTCTCTTTCGCTCTTGACTTTTTTTTCTTTTTTTGTTATTTTGGCAATTTCTTACTGTATGTTCTTTAATTTCTTACTTTACCTTACTTCTTAGTTTAACTCTAACTTCAAGCTGAGATATCAGCTTAGTGAGCACAGCTATTTAAAATTTGATTTAAAAATACTCTAGTAAAAGGAAAATACAGCAACCACCCATTCAAAAAATTCATTTCAATTCAATTCAAAAAATTCATTCAAGCACCTCCAGTCGCCAAGGTCTGTGTGAATATAAAAATCTAGCCTATCTCACTAGGGACTCCAGATCCTGGGACTGGCCACCAACCAAGCCTGGCCAGTTTCCCTGACTGTTGGCCAGGTTGTCTAGGGCTTGTAGGCTCCAGAGTCCAACCTCTGGAGAGCAACCACCTTCCCACCATGCCTTAGAGGAGGTGAGAGAAACAAGATTTTAAGAAGGATACTGAAATGACATAGTATTTTCTTACAGAAGATATTTGGAAGAAGGTGAACTTGAATTTTAGTAACACACAAGTTAAAGGAGCCTTGTTACAAAGGGGAAGAATCAGCTCACTAGCTGAACTATGCCAGTTGAGTAATCCTACAGCATATCACCATTTCACAGTCTTTGCCCCAGACATAACATAGCCTTCCTTACTGGTCTGTGCATAAGTTTCTGAGATAACGAACACCATACTAATAGAAATAACTGATGTTACACTTGTTATCTGAAGAAGTTTGAGGTCACAACCAAGCAACAAAAATCAGAGCACTTTCTTCCTATCTATACCCGCTATGGACATACAGTTCCTCAAGTTAGTGTTGGCATAGCAGTATAACTCTCTGATCATTTATATGAAAAGCTCTCACAAAGAATTCAACTTGCTCGATATTATATTTCTTTTCACTTTTACAGCCAAATAACCTTTTTTCCTTCACATTGGTCAGTTGGTTCAAAAACTAGAGCTTATGACCTTTTGAGAATTCATCAGCTCAGGAAACTGAAAATTATTTCTGGTGAAGAGGTACTCCATTTGCCAGCTCCATGTCTTATCTCTCTCTTTAATTTCAAATACTACTAAAAATATGATATGCTCATGGTACTCCAAAAGTCAGACATTAATAGTGAAAATAAACTGTCAGTTCTCCAAAGGCTACCCATCTAAATTAGTAGCCACATTTGTCTCTCTTTACTTGAGCAATCAAATCCATTTTGAACAGAGTAACAAATTCTGGCACAACTTGCAAACATTCTATATGAGACCACAGTGGAAACTGCAAATGATTTTGCTTTTTAAAGGTACAATTTTCTTGAGATCAGTAGAAGAAAGCAGATTGCATTTAGGCTGCAATTATATGTACATTCACCTGGAATCAAGTCTCATTAAATTCTTATTTGAGCAGACGTATAGGAGTGTTTGGTTTAAGTCCTCCAATGTCCCATTTGATGTGTGGTGGTAACTGGCAGAACTGGAGAAAGTTGTGTTTTGTTTGAACATATGCTTGCATAGTGGCCTATCAGCTAATCTAATTTGCCATTAAAAAATCAGATGGAAGGTTTTTGGCTTTGATTCCTTTGGAATCAATGGATATGTTCTCATATACTTGAATGACAGCAATAGGAAAACAGTCAACAGCCTTGGAAAACTACACTGTGGTAAATGAAGATAATAACGTACAACGGAAGAGGAACCGTTATCTTCAAAGACACGTAAAAGAATTAACCATCCAATTAGAAGACAACAAAATTACCAGTCTGAAATTGTGTATTCACATGAATGTATAATTGCAGTAAGCAGTGATTAAAAGATCTATGGCTTGAGGGAAACTACTTCTGCCAAAATAAAAAAAGTAAAGAAACTACTTCTGCCAAAAAAAAAAAATTAAAAAGTCAGAGAACAGCACTACAGCTGTATAATGAAGCCCAGGTTTTAAGGTTAAGTTTCACAACACAAACTATTAATGGTAATCCTCATTTTTCCTAAATGATACTCAATACAAAAACATGGATATATTATATACTGATTTTCTTCCTTCCTCCCTGGAGGGGAGGTAGAAATATTTGCAGAAACAAAAGCTGGAAAATGTCCTCTTATCGTCACAGGTTTTACTTGACTTGTTGAATATCTGAATTACTGACTTTCACAGTGAAAAATGCCCTTTCCCATTTTTCATCGAACACAGTATTTTTATGCTCTTCCAATATGTAGGCCATGGTAAGAATGCGATACAAAACATTATAGTTCACAGGAGCCAAATCTAAAGTTTCTGGAGAGGTTTCTGTAAAATATTTGGAATAACTGTTTGTAAAATGTCAGACCCTATACTAGATAACAGTACCTGATTTTCAGAACATATGAGCTTATGCCATGTTTAGAATTACCGAGTGCCTAAATGTCTGTCTAATGCCTAGATTATAGGAATCATTTAGAAAGGCAGAGCTGATTGTGAACATGATGTTCCCCTCAGATACAGCTGCACATGTATAAAATCTATGATTTGAATCCAAGGATGACAGCATGGACATTTGGTACATACACAGAATAAAAGTTAGGGTTAGGCTGTACTTGGAGAAGATGCCATCATTAATCGATGCCACTGACTCCAAACTACTCTTTAAATTTTCCTAGATTCAGAAAAACTGGTTATAAGCAGTGTTGACAGAAATTTCTACTAGTACATGTGTTATTGCTCTTCTTGAGTTTAACTTTAAATATTGTCATGTCGAATTCCCAAATCAGAAATCAGAAATTATATTGGAATTGTATATGTATATATCCCTAATGAATAATCCTCAATGTCCCTTTCTCATTAGATATACACTTGGTCTGCTGGTTTCACACAGTGTGCTGCAACAGTTCCAGGTTTGTCTCTATGTTCATGTTCATCAGAGAATCAAGACCAATCCTGGATTACTGGCAGTTGTTCTTATATACCTGGGGTGGGAATCAGGTGGCCTTTCAAATGTTGTTGAATTGCAAATCCCAGCAGCCCAAGCCAGCCTAGGCAATGGTGGATAATTTAAGGAGTTTCAGTCCAACAACTTCTGAATAATCTTGTGACTTCTACCATGGTATTCACATGCATTTGTCACGGCTACATTTGTATATTTGTTTAAACTATCTTAGGTATACAAGCAAAAACAGCTATTTTGTGAAAATGCTTTCAGTATGTAGAATATAAAAATGCTCAGAAATATCCTTTTATCTCTTACCCTGACTTCTGGGGGTCCCTTGGGGGACACCTTGATTCACTCCAAAAATGCAAAGATTGGGGAAATTAGTGGAACACTGGCTATAGCAAAATGATAGGCAGGGTAACCCAGCAGGATCTTCTATCCAATTTTAATGGGGTCAGACCAAGCACAAATACAGACAATCGTACTAATAAATGGAATTTATTAACAAATATGTTCTCACACACCAACTTACTCACTCACTCATGCACACAAGCCCTATCGAGAAGGGAAAGAGGTGAAAATTGATAAGGGATATAGTGGAGATAGCGGGTGTAGAAGCAGTGATACTTCACCTATCCTGAAGTCTTCAGTCCAGGAATCACAAGAAGGACGGAGTTCAGAAATGAGAGGTGGCTGAGGGGAGCACTCGACTAACAGAGTGCCAGTCTGCTAGTGTGGCGGGGAGTTCTCTGAAGAGACCCTCAAAAATGAGGACTACTTATAGGGCAGAACGTACCTTTAGGGCAGTCCCTCTCCCAGGAAGAACAATGGCCAAAATAAAGGAAAAAATGCTGCACAATGGTAATTTGATGGTTTGCGTGATTAGTTCATGCAAATAGACCTTGATCCGGTAGGATTCTCCAAGGTTGGAGTTGCTCTACACGGGGAAAACATGGTAATCCCTTCAAGTTGGCTATTTGTGGCTGAGAACCCTTTGTTTGTGCAGACATGTCTAGCCTGAGGTCTCCTTGGGAAACATGACTTAGGATTTTTCTGGCCTTGACCTAAGTTCGGTCGTTTGACCTATTTGTCTAAACACCCACTCAGGCAACCTCTCTTGCATGGTGAGCATATTTCATATCAATTTTATATCTCCCCGGGATGGGATCTGCCACTGTGGTAACATATTATATCCAAAGTCCTGTGTAAATGATATGAGGACCATGTTAAACTTTATATCTAACCAAATGAATTTGCTACATAAATCCTCACTGTAAATTATTTTGTGGAAAGGCCTTTAGTATGTAGGCTACGAAAATGCTCAGAAACATCCTTTATGTTATCTGAAGTCCAGTGTAAGTGATGTGAGGACCATATTAAACTTTGTATTTAACCAAATGGATTTGCTACCATAAGTCTTCATTATAGGCATTAGAGGTAGTAATACTCTGACTTGACTTCTTTGACCCAGGAGGCGGTGCCTCTTCTGTTGCCCTAGTGGTTCCAGTGGTGGCTGGAAGGTCAGACTCATCAATCAACAGGTGGGTTGGTTGATGCCTGTATCCAGACCCACGCATATGCCAACCCTATTGACAATTGTAGCCAATAAAGTTCCAGACATATTTCTCTCACTTCTGAGTCTGTGACCCTCTTCCGCACCAGGCAATTAGAACAGAGCAGTGCGTCCTCGCACGGAGGTCATCTGCACCTTGGAGAGGACTAGGAGCGGACTACTTACCAGAGATCTGCACCTCAGTCTGCTCCAAGACGACCCCAAGTGGTCTTCCAGTGTGTTTTTGAAAGATTGGAAAAAAATAGGTCTTTATTTTCCTGGAATGCGCCATTGCGTTTCCTGCTCTCTTGTGCAGATTCACAGGCTCGCACCAATGCAAGCCTGCCATCTGTGGAGGGTGGGTTTTAGGCGTGGCGAGCTTCAGCAGTTTCTCAGGACCCACGACCAACCGGAAGCTGCCATTTTGGAAGCCGGAAGCCACCATTTTGGAAGCTGGAAGCCGCCATTTTGGAAGCTGGAGTCGCCATTTTGGAAGCCGGAGCATTGCGGATCTACAGACCTTGCATTGCTCCAATTCACCCTGGACCAAGGAGGAGCCCTGTGGAAGGGCTGCAGGGGCAGTCCACATTGCTTCGGATTCCAGAAGAAGCGATGAGTAATGGCATGGAGCAATCCCCTCGCCTTGTGTGGAAAGGGCCTGTGTTTGTTATTGGCAGTGTCCATCAACCCTGAACATGCAAATGCATATGACTAGACTATTAGTCACATGTAAGAATTAATTAGGCCATTCAGTGAGACAAATGCTCTCTGTACTTTTTTTTACAACAACAACAAGGAGGATAAGATGAGAAATACATATAAGAATCCAACATTTAAAACATATTTCAAACTCATTATTTATTTCTATCTGCATGGTCAGGCCAACACTTTTTGGGATGCCTGTGTGTATAATTCTAACAAGCAAAGGGTCAGTTCTGATAAGCTTCATGAGTGAATACTGTCTACAAACCCAATGGTGGTTCCAGTAAGCTGCTAAGCTGCTTGTACTGGGGCACTGACAGAATGGGAGTATTTCGCTTGAGAGCAGTGGGAAACTGGAAAAGATAGTAAGAGAGAGGACCTGTAGTTGTTCTTGGTGATGGTACATTAAGTATCACTACCATAAGTATTCTCTTGTTGTATTAAACATATGTTTATCTGAAAGGATAATTAAATCGTGGAAACAGACATATTCTAATGTTTGTCCCAAAGCATCTGCTGATTTTGCTACTGCAGGACTTTGCCAAGTTGCTGGAGAAGTGCCATCTTAGGTAGGGAAGAAAAGAGTTATATCTTGTCCGGGATGAGTCAATGAAGCATCAGTTCAGTTGGGAAGCAGAGCTGCCAATGCCAACCCATCATCAGATGTTCTGTATTTCAGAAGACAAGCACCTAAATCATGACAATTATCGGGATCCTAAAGGTATGCTTCACTTATCCAGACCATTTTTTTCAGTCAGTCCTCTTATAGATATAACACATTTAAAAATAACAGCAATAAATCATTTGATTACCTTGATCACACTTTCTCCAGGCCTCATGTCTGTGTAAA
The DNA here is from genome assembly GCA_030412105.1 of Cyclura pinguis. Classification (NCBI taxonomy): domain Eukaryota; kingdom Metazoa; phylum Chordata; class Lepidosauria; order Squamata; family Iguanidae; genus Cyclura; species Cyclura pinguis. The sequence goes on from CM059601.1 coordinate 98,399,361, forward strand.
TCTTGACATTATAGGATATGTTAGAGAAAGTTGGGGAGTTATCATTTGCATCAATCACAAAAATGTTGACTGTGACTGGCAGACTTTCTTGCACACCATCAGAAGCTGTCATCTTCAAAACAGAAAGACAATGTGAGAAAATGTTGAAGAAAAATAATACAACTGGGTGAACGTATTAGTTCAAATAATTTGATTTTTATTTCTTCTTATGTATTATTTTGCTTTCTCTCTCTTGCACACACACAGAGACAGATACGCATGCACAACATGTGGCACACACAACAGTTACACAATCATTCCCTTAGAATCTCTCTCAAAATATTACACATATGAATTGAATTACTACGAGGAAATGTTTTTTGCTAGAGGAGTTGGTTTTTATTTGGGCCTCTTCATTCACTATAGGTTAGATTACTAGCAGGAATATAGCTGGGGTTGGGAATAAGGCATTAGTCCCCCAAAAAAGAATTCTGCACCCTAATGGAATGAAATTTTTCTTCAGTCCCCAAATTTCTAGCATTGCAGTAACTTAAAATTTAAGTTGAGCATTTAGGAATACTATTTGGCTAGGCAAAGTTCCCAAAGGAACTGTGAACACAGCAAATATAAGAGTTCTAATACGAAAAAAAATGTCAGTGTAAGTATCTGCAATGCTAGAAATTTGGAGACTGAAGGAAAATTTCATTGGGAAACACAATTCCCATTAGGGGGTAATGTTCTCATTTTGCTGCCCTCAGGCTACAGCCGTAATTACCAGATGAACTCAGTTCCTATTGGAGGTAGCCATGACTCAACTTAAAATACATTCATTTCAATAGAGACAATGCTGATCTGCAAATACATCTCGCAGACCTCCTGAGAGAGCCAAGAAATGTTGCAGCTTGCTGTCAGTGAATACTCAGCTGCAAACAATTTGAGGACTTGCTGCAGGAGGATTTCACAGACACAAGAGCTCAGATATGCCCTTGTATATACTGAACAAAGAAGGCAATGAAAATGACACCAGTGAGGAAAAGACTGAAGGAACTGTGCGTGTTTAGCGTGACAAAGACAGAAAGAAAATATGATAGCACTCTTTAAGAAAGTGGACAGTCTAGATCTCTGTTTCTGCAAAGGAAAGGATTAGATGTATTGAAATACAGGTGGGTAGCTTTCAATTAGACTTTTAGCCCAAAATATTAAATGGTAAAAGCACTTGTACAACAGAATCGACTATCACTCAGTCTATGCTCTCCCTCGCTACAAGTCTTGCACTAGATGCTGGTCAGCCATCTTCCGAAGTGGCTCTACCTCTACCACGTTAGAGTTGGACTAGATGGATTATAAAGCCTCTTTCCATTCTCTTCTCCCATGAAATAATATTCCTAAAATAACCATTTTAATTCCAATTGAAAATAGATTTATTTTTCAACAGTTAACATCCTGAAATATCTGAGAAAGACACTAAAAAAATTAAAAGAAATCAAAATTGGTTCTTATCTATCTTATCCTATTGCTTACCGAAAAGGTGTACAACTGTTGGAGCTCCCTGTCAACTGGCTGGAGTAAAGTGAGGTAGCGGATTATTCCAGTCTGAGTCACAGTGAAAAATGTATTGTAGTCATTTAGAAAAAGATGGAGCAAGGGATCTTTTGTCTTCAAAGAGAAACAAAGAGAATGGTTATTAGATTCTCAAATTAACAACAACAACAACAACAACAACAACTGTTTCAATGTTGGTGCTAAGTATATGGACTGTCAGCGAATTATGAGGGGTGTGTGTGAATGCAGTGTATCTATATTTCTAGATTTACACCCTGCTTCTACTTCACCTCACTTAACTTCAAACAGAAATGCTGGAGAAAAGCCTTCATTCTTTTTCCGGTTGATTGAAACTTTGACTGTAAGTGTTCTTTTGTCAATTAGATATTTTAACAATTATTTCAGTGGCAAACTTTGAAAAGCAGCAGAAAGGTGAAGGCTCAAGCCACCTGCCAGATGAACAAAATCCCCATGGCAAAAGAATTATACCATTTGCTGATAACATATTCACCACAAAAGATAGTTCTTACAATGTGGGTTTTAACACAGCAGTGGAAAGGTGGTAATTTATTATTTGAAGCATCTGCTTGTATTGAAGGTCTTGAGAAACCTGCCAGTATGCTTAATGCAATAGGGATGGCACAATAATGCTGACATGCCAGCAACTGGTATGAGGCTGTTGCTTGTGCTCTATAAAACAAAAGACTGAGGTATTTTCTATTATGCCACCAAACAAGCCATTCACCAAGATGCAAAGTGAGGAATCTTTTGTTTTCTGTATGTGGAATGGGGAGGATAACCGGGAGACAGAGAACTACCTTGATTTTCAAAATCACTTTTTTGTTAAACCATACAATAGAACCCAGCAGTTTAACTGATACCATTTTCTCATACATAACCAATTAGCTATATAAATAAGGAAGAGACACACAGAAACAGGGAAGAGACCAACCTAGTTAAGTACAGAGCAGTTAATCATTCCTATGAAACAGCTGATCAAGGCCTTTTCTGCACGGCACTGTTATAGTGCGATTATTCCACTTTCAGCCTCCTAGAGAATCCTGGGGTTTGCAGCTTTGGCCGTGCGGAAAAGGCCGAAGACATGATAAATTTGCAACTGTAACTGTGTACGCAATAGCTGTGATTTGCATCAGCACAGTGACTAGCGACAGCAATGAAATTATAGACCTTCAAGGTGTCCAATGGAAGTTGTGCGTAGAATTTCGTTTTCCTTTAAGACACACTATGTTCCAGACCCCATTCAGACTGATTTGTTACAGTTACAGATATCAGCGGAAACTTTAGCCAAGATCCAATTCAACAACAGTGCAATATAAAATTCCAGTTGGGGTGTGTGTATGTGTGTGTAGCTGTTCCTGAATGCCTGGCAAGCAGTTAAGCCAGGCAGTTAGGTAGGTGAATGGAGAACTGCTTGTATAACTCCTAATGCAAACATCTAAAGAGTATAGCCTGTAGTGTAATCAGGAGTTATATGCCCATGTCATGCTTCACCAGGTCTCCATCCTTTATGTTTCTGAATAAAGTAGCACCTTGCATTGCTGTAGCAGCACTGGCAGAGGACTGTGCTTGCTAGGTCAAACCTTATGAAATGGTATTTTTGCAATGCTATTGTGAGGCATGCTGTGATAACTGAAAGCCATCAAGCTCCTGGGCAGCAGGCCAGCTGTGTGGAGCAATAAAGGACTGATTTCACACAACCAATTTTCAGAATGAAAAGCTACACCATCCAAACTTCCTCTGCTCAAAAGTATTAATATCTTGCCTCCACTGCAAGTAATAACATTTATTTTCTATGCATTTTTCCCAGTATGCATTATAAAAAAAAACCTTTTAAATATTGGTTCATATAATGCCCATTCTTTTCATTAATTATAAGCTCAGAGATATAGAGATATTTTAAAAGGGAGTGCCTACAGTAACTCATGCTCCAACAGGCATAACAGCATCACTGCAACAGTATGAAATAAAAACAGCAAACCAGGGAAAGGGATAAAGGTTATTTTTCACACATAATGCATCAGAACTTCTCAACTGGTTCTCTTCAATATTCAGCTTTAGGTCAACAATGCTGAAGGATGCACTGCTATGTGCACAAAATGTGCAGAGAAACACTTAAAAGTGTGCAATATGTGAAAACAACCTAAGAGAAAGATGGCAGTTTTGAACATGATACAAGCAGAAAGTATGACTGGTTCATGATTCTTTGTCAGAGAAGCTTCAGAAGAAATATGGCAAAAAAAAGCACCAAGCAATATAAAGGAAACTGTTCATTCATGCTTCCTCTCTCTGGCACCCACTGAGAGGAAAATTAAAATGCACAGTTTAAAACCACACATCATTACTCAGAGGTGGCCTTATGAAAACCTAAATTTAGTCTTTTTACAAAAAAATTCTCATGGAAGGAAATGAAAGTTTATAGCAGTTAATTCATTTAATTACAAAAAGAAGAAAATACATTTCTAGTACGTGAACAAAAGGACACAGAATTATAAAACTCACTTTAACAAGTGATTTCCAACAGGTAGAGTTGTTTATTTTTAAGAAAATGAACAAGAATAATGCTTATCAGATACCATAACGTAACCTGATAAGCACTATGAAACTCAAAAAATAAAATTTCAGCAAAGGCAATTTAAACAGGAAGAGAATAGGTGAGAAAACTCAAAGACAACCTAAACAGTTAAAGGTACCTACAGGGCTGGCACCTGGTGGAATCTAAAAGGCAAAAATACAAAACAAAATGAAAACCAACAGTAAACCTAGGCACTTGGAATCCTTATAATGTTTACTGTTGAAATGAGATTTCTTAAAGCAAAGGCACAGTAGACTATAAAAAGCATTTAGTAACTGGGTTGTTCAATTTCTTTGTTCTAACAATTGCAAGCTTGAATGGAAACCAACACCCATACCAGCTTCTGAATTTCTGTTAGCACTTGCTCGCTATCATCAAAACTGCTGTTTCTCTGCTGATGGAAGAGGAGCCACAAACCAGTAGAAGTTACTTCTTCTGATGCCACTTTGTTTTTTTAAAAAAATTAGATGATTTTCAGGGAATTAGTGGTCAACAAATGTTCTCATCCCGGATGTGAGAAAGACTACATGGGCAGTAGGGAGGAAGCAGAAGATATACAGGTGTCCGTGAATAAAGAGTTGGTTGCATGAATTCTTAAGCCTCCTCCTCAGTGATAAAGAAATGTGAACACGTTTGGTTTCTTAAGACCTCTTCATATGCAAAACTAACTGCTTGGGTCTTTAGATTTATCCAAGGAAAGAAATAACATTCCTTGGGCTGTCAATGTATCTGAAAATAGCAGAGCCAACAACAGTTTTTGATGTGGTCCATAGAAAGTGAGCACCATTTTGTCCATTTCTTCTGTTGATATATATTTCATGGAGCTTCAGAAAGCTCAATATTTAGTGCTAGGATCTTTAAAACCTGGAAAAAAGATTTAGGGATAAGCTATAAAGGCTAAGTATCCATCTTGCCTAATCATTAGCTGGGGCAAGGAGAGATCACTGCATTGTACTGGTGGTAAAGTTGCTGACATTTAGAATCACTGACTTCAGAATGACCATCTTGCAGGGTCTGGTACAGATTAGTTTCTTACCTACTCATAATTGCTTAGATTGAGTGCATCATTGGTTCAGATATACCATGGAATAGCAATATCCCATGAAATTGAAATTGATTTCTGCCCCTTGCTCCTGACTAGGAGAGAACTAGTCTTTGTTTGTGGAGAACAACAATATCACAGAGTGTGCAGATTTAGCTCACCTGTGGTGCTTGAATGAATTAACGCCTTATTTCAAGCAAGTTTTTCAGAGATATTTATAGGCGATGGCTGTCACCCCATGAGCATTATAGTTCTGTTCCATCCTCCACTTTTGCCATTGGCTGAGGAATTCTATCATTTTATGACAGAGTCATTATAGTACCGTAGTAATACTACAGAGCTATAGCATTACACAAACTGAGTTAATGATCAGAAAAAAAACGAGCTTCAAACCTCGTCTTCGCCATGAACTTGCTGGGTAGATTTGGCTGTATCACTTTCTCTTCACCTGTACCTACTGCCCCATTTTTTGAATAGGTTTTAATAGTATGGACACATGTTACAGGATTAATGGCAGTGAGATGCTGTACAAAATGAGATTTGCACACTGTGGTGTGGTATGTATAACCTAAGATGAGGAGGGGCAAGAGGGTATTAATCCACTGTTTGGGTGAACAGAGATTTGCGTGAGCACCTGGGGAGGCAAAAGATTACTTAGTAACCCTGAGAAGTAGGCTGATATTCTTCTGTCTTTCTGAAAGTAAAGTGTCAGTTACTTCAGAGCTCAGTGAGCTGCCTGGATGTTCTGGAAAAGTAGGGGCAAAACTGCCTGGTGTTGGTGACTAAAAGTCTATTAAATCCAGTTTCCATAATGAAATTTCTAAAATATAGAAAAATAAAGTAAAACAGTTCCTGCTCTGTTCAGTATACCTGTACTGGCCCAGGTACAATACTCCTGTGTTATTCCTGGAAGTTAGATATCAAGGAGGAAAAATGAAAAAAAAAATCCTAGTGTCCAGTGGTCTTTAGCACCTAAAACACTTGAGCTGGTGAAAGTCAGCTGAGCTACTGGAGGCAGGAGCTTTTTTCTGTGAAGGATGTGGCTGTTTACAGAACCTGGTTGTTAAAAGTTATCCTTCCCATAATTGAGCTTCCATGTACAATAATGAATTTAAGACCATATCAACATTTCCAACCTGTGGAATCAGGAGAAGCCAAGCCCCATCCATGTTACATATTTCCTCTCCCCCTTCTCTGTTCCCCATCATGCCACACATGGATTACCAACTTTAATTTCTTCAGTATCATCCAGATTCAAGAAGCTAAACAACTAATTTGGTTAGTACCTCAGAACCCTGCTGTAGAATCTGACTTCAAGCATGCAAAACAAGTAATGGGCTTTAAAAATGCATGACACTAAACATAGAAGACAAGGCATTTGGGAAGTCACCCCAACTGTCTAGTCTTACATTTGCTTTAATATCTATTGCCTACTCTGCATGGGTGGCACAGGATCTGAGTGGAAAGGAGTTGTGCCTCACTTAGGAGTGGTAGAATGAGCTTCCCACAGTATAATGTGCCCTGTTTTAGGTTTCTGTTGGATGATGTGACCATCAGATAGACATTGCTAATGCAGCTATATGAAGTACTGCTCCATATGGTGAACTATTTCAACTATTTCTATATACAAGCTATGTATATAGATATACATACATACACACAGATTTGAAGATCATAATATCTGTATTCAGATAGCTGTAGGATCTGTTCGGGTAATAGCTACCAAAGCTGGAGATGATGGTGGCAGTCAGCATTCCTCTCAAAGATGGGGAGGGGGGTTGAGGAAAGTCCATTATGTAAGAAGGTGTTCAGCTTATATTTTCCCCACTGAACTACTATCATCCTTCAAAATCAAAAGACCTGCCTTTGTATGGACTATGCCCAGTGTGTTTTCTCATGAAAAATAAATACTAGTAAGTTATGAAAGTTCTGCTTTTGCCATTTTCAGACAACCACGTATTTGTATGATACACCACCAACTTTTTTTTAAAGACATATTATTACACATTCAAATGGTAAACAAAATTCTAAACATATTTGTTTTATTTTCTTGGTGCTTCCAAAAATTTATTTGGTCTCCTTTAAGCCTGAGTACTCACAAAATGACTATTTGCTTTCAGAATGGACCCTTTAGTGTGTCACACCATTGTAGAATGCAAAGATGCAAAGGAGGTCAGAGAGAGTATCATTAGTTGGCAGTTCTTGTCTGCTAAGAGGCAGCCATCAAATGTGATAGAATACATTCTAAGATACTAGGGAGCTGAATTAAAAGTAGGAGGATCTAGACACAATTACACTATATTAAACAACTGTACTAAAGAAGAGAAAAGGACAATGTATGCTGACCTGGAAAAGCTTGCACAAGACAGAAAAGAGTAGAGAAATGTTGGTGACCAGTTGATATGGAATAAAACATTAGAACATCAGCTTTTCTGACTATTTCACACTTAAGTCTTCCACATAACTATTAAAGCTACAGCAGCCAAGTCCTCTGCCTCTAGCTATTTTAGTCTATTCGACAATCTATGGAGTGGAGAATGTTAAATCATAAAGCTGCCTGATGGTGCCTTCAGATGAGTAAAAAAATCTCAGGAACTACAGTATCAAGACTCCCACCACCTTTTTTTGGCACTGGCATATTCATGAGTTTGCACCCAGTCTTCATGAAATATTGCTCATTTTTCCCCCTCTGTCCTTTCCTTTCCTCAACTCCTTTCTCAGATCATATGTCATACCCAGTCTCATGAAAAACTTCAGAAATTGTTTTTCACCAATTTCCACAAAACTTTTATTATTATTATTTAAGAATTATAGTCAATGTTCTGAAGTTCTTTAGCAATATTGCATTAGTGAATCATTACGATTATTTTGTTTTAGTGCTAATAATCCTCTTTCCTTCACTTGATCTTTTCTGAATCTGTGTCCTGGAAACAATAGCTGGGTTTACTTACCAGTGGCCATCTTTGTTAAACAACCTGGAAAGTAGGATGAAAAGCTTTGTAGTGCTAGGAGCTCCCAGGAAATATTTCAAAATAAGGAGATCATCATGCAGATCTCCAAAATAAAATTGTCTTGTATAGGAACAAAACCTGGGCCTTTCAGAGATTTTCTTTCCCCCACTTGGAAGTACCCTGAGCAAATCTACAGTATTATATAAGATTTTATAATTGGAAAGAGGTGCATTATCTATAGCTTCCTTCTATTTCATTTCGATCCACCCAGAAAAAGTATATATTTATCTTTCACAATAAAGAATCAAACCTGTTGTTAAATTTTGTTCTTTATTCCTGCCTTAATTGGTCCAACAGTCTGAGCTAACCAAACAGGTCTCTTTCACAGCCACTACACATTTTCATTACTTCTGTTCTAGCCTGGACTCAAAACACTTCAGTTGTAAAAGCCTTTAGAGAAAATATTACCTTCCTCCTACTACAGATTCTAGAAAGATGTGATTAGCTAGAAATAGTGTTTGTATTAAAGGAATGCAGTACGAGGACAAGCTGTTTAGAAATGTCTCTGAAAATTCTGAAATCTCTGCTTATGCCATTCCTGTTTTACAACATATGCAATGGAGACATGACTGGCCTATTCACACCATGTAGCTATAGCTCTGTCATTCCACTTTAACTGCCATATCAACATCCTATGGAATTGTCAGAATCTACCCTATGGACAAACAGGGTAGTTCACAGAGCACATATCAGAGAGTATTTAAATGACACAAATCAATACAAACCTCTTCTATATCATTATCCAAAGCTATGATTTGCAATGGAGAGGTCAGATTCTGATTGTATGAGATAGTTGTACCCACAGGGGAGGACTCTAAAATGAACCCCTCATACGTTGATTCTGTGAAGTAAGGTTTCTGGTTGTTTTCATCTAGAACTTCAATATGCAGATTGGCAAATGCTGGAAGAGGATGGCCATTGTCCTGTTCTGCCTGAAAAAGCAAAGCATGAATCTGTTACAGTTTCCACTACCACTTTCAATATTTGTCTATTTGTATTTTTAGGATAGTCAAATGCCACTTAATAAAATCTCTAAGCTTGTGCAGTTAATGGGATGTATCATAAAATACAAAACAGTACAAAACAATTCAAGGGCAATTTTAAAATGAAAGATTTTTTTTTAAAGTGAAAAGCATTACAAATGCATGAGCAACAATATATAAATAGAGAAAGAGACACGATTTTCCAAGTAAAAGAAAGCCTGCTTAAATGAATAATATTTTAAAGAGGCATCTAAAATTCAACACACTTTCTGACATGAATGACAGAATGTATTCCAAAGGATGGATGTTACCACTGAAAAGTGCTATACTGTAGGTATGTTGACCAGCAGCATTCTGTTGGTTGTAAAGCAACCAATAAACCTTCTAGCAAAGTTCTCAGAGGTCATCATGAATTATTTTCAGTTTTGTAAGAATGTAGACTTGTACTATGGTAGAGCTGCACTTTATCTTCTGATTTGTGCTTCTTCCTGCTTTCAACAGGCTCCTTTCAATTCCTCCTTATCATCTGATTGCCGATAACTATCAATATGAACACATTATCAATGCTTTAGTATGACTAAATAAATAAATAAATAGGAACAAGAGTGGATTTCAGTGGTTGCTGTTACTAGAGTAGAGAGTAAATTGACTCCCAACTGAATAATGCCATTCATGACAGCACAGCAAAATTAAGCTTTCCTCTGGGGAACATTGTTGCAGGAGGACAGATCCTCACATATGGCTTTCACTAACAGAGACGGAAGATGACGGAGTGAAGATGTAGATGTGCTTGCATAGGGGTAAGACATACATGAACAGTGGTCCTCTGATATGTAGACGTATTCAATAGGCTAGTTGTGCAAAAGACAGTACTTTTGTATCCATAAAATACATCAGATTTGTGTATCAAATTTGTGTGGTAAAATGAAACTGTGAGCTTCAGTAGCGATGTGCATACCTGTTTCCCCAGTCTTCTGGAAATAAATAGGGAAACCATGAATATTTTCCTAAAATGCCCTGCAGTTTGATAAATAATTCTGCATCTAAATCAGGTGCAGAATGATTTGGGACCCTATCGCAGTGCCCGATGCAGGTCCTCACTGATTCTTCACTTATCAGGGGATGCTGCTGCAAGGATATATAGAAGATACATAGAGAAGTCAGAAACCAAGAAACCCTACTGTTACCACTGTTTCTAGCCCGAGCTTGTGGGATATTAGATATCATTTGATATCAATAATTTGGCCTTCTTTACCCATTCCTCTCCACGTGCTTGCGAGGCCCCCGGACAAGCACGCACACAGGCACGGCCGAAAATAGCTGAACCATTCAAATCCCAATCCGGGCAGGCCAGTCATTGCCAAATGCAGCTTTAGGAGACCTCAAGGCAAGTACCACATAATGTATGCATGCTACTTACAAAAGATCCCCTGCCCCGAGCAGGCAGCTTGATGAGCGGGCTATTCAACTCTCAAGCACTTCGCATTTGCATACTGGCTACTCTATTGACAACTCTGTCATAATTCAATCAACTAAAGTACTGACCTTTCAGAGGCTTTGTCTCCAGCCCAAAACTCATTGTTATCCCCAAAAACGGACTAGCCTGCGTCCACAATTTTCCCTATAAGAACCCCTGACTTTGAGTGTCTCGTTGGATCGCTCGTGACTTGCCTCCCGACTTGCCGCCTCTCTGTTTGACGAGCCTCCCCTCAGCCTCCACGTGCTGAGAACCCATGCTCCCCAGCTTCTGTGCTATTACCGGGCTTCAGGACAGGTGTAGTATTTCCCATACCAAACCTCCTCTTAAAATCCCTCTATCCAACTCCTACCTTTATTTCTATAGTTCTTCGTGTGAGTGTGTTTTATACATGTGTTTAATAAAACAATTATTATTAACTTCTGCTTGATCGTTGACTCGGCCTGACCCCGTAGACATTGGGTTCAAGATCTCACTATGTTGCCCTGCCTCTCACATTGCTAACAAGTGCTTTTTGCTAATTCTCTCCCCATTGTTTGAGCACATTAAGGTGTCCCTCCCGGGACCCCCAGAAATCAGGGTAACACTACACTATCCATGGCTCCAGTATATTCTGCAATTCTGCAGCACCTAGTCTGAGCCTCTGTCATTGCTGCCGCATTGTGGTGGGTTAGGAAACTGAGGGTAGAAGCAGGGAGGGTTTCTGTCAAGCACAGAACCGAAATGGACCAAGATGTCCCGCTGCATACTCCAGAGGACCTATGTAGAGCCCTAACTGTGTCTTGGGACTGAAGCAGATGCCAAATGGGTTCTTTATGCTTTTACCACATGATACCTCACCTACCAAAATTGTAATAGTGAAGAAAAAAGTTACTGGCCAGATGACCACAGTACATTCTAAATTAAATAATTAAAAACACACAATCATTTAAAAGTATAATCATTAACCTTCAGTATCAAAAGTGATTTTGTTCCTGTTCTTTCCAGTTTTATACTGGGTTAAAATAAACAAACCTGGGGAGCTCGTATAAAAAAGTCTCTGATCATACTGGGAACTGACAAAAAATATTCTTGGATAAACAAAGCATGTATTAATCTCCAAAATAAAATCAGAAAGAGCAGGATCAAAATCGGGGGCTCTCTGGTGTTTTTAATCTGGATGTACCCTGTATAGTGTTTTAAAACAGTTATCATCTCTGCCCCAACATAATGCAAGCTATCAAAGCCTTTCTGGCTTTCAGGCATACATGTACAGTGAAACATATGCAGAAAAATGAAAGAGAAATGTTTACGATTGCTCCTGAATGAGACTCAAAATCTTATCTATATATAGAATTTATTTGTTCATGCTCATATATTGTTTCTTATTTGAATTTCTTGGACATTATAGCCACCTTACCTCAATGAAATTAGGGGTACAAAATGAGGGAAAGATTTTTCCAGTATCACTTCTTTTTTGCATAGTGTTTTAAGCATTTCCATACAAAAAAATTAATGAAGGAATGACAAAGAAAAAAGGACATTAGTAGTCCATTGCCTCAAAATGTAATATTTATGATGAATGAACAAAACATTGTTATTCACTAGAAAGTCAGTTTTGACTTATAGCAACCCTCTGAATGGAGACTTTCAAGAACGCAAGTCATCTATAGACTTGCTCATGTCTCTCAACTCAGGGCGGTGCTTCCAGGCAGTGATGTAGACTTGGGTCAATGGACTCGGACTCAAGTCAGACTTCAGTCACTTCAGTGACTTGACTTGGACTTGACTTGGCAAAAATTACACACTGACTCAACTTGACTTGAGACTTGCATATTTTTAGTGGCTGACTTGCTGCACTTGGTTCAGTAAAACAACACATTCATCCAGAAACCTTACAATTTACTGGTCACATGATGATCTGTCTCAAGATCAAAGTGTGGACACATTTCTTAGAGAGAGCAGCAAATGGGCTAGGCAATGGGTTTGAGATCAGGTTGAGATCTGCTCAGCATCGTGTCCCCGCTACATATAGGAGGAGCTTTCTGAAACTTTTCCTAAGAGCAGAAAGCAAGACTTGTGCCCACAGTGCAGGGCGCATATCTCAGAGGGGAACAGAAAATGTGTTAGGCAATGGGCTTGAGGAGGAAGGATCCTTCCTTCTAAAGCTCTTGAAGCTTCAGTAATGGGGAATAAGAAGGATCCTATTCCCCACTTCTTACTTTGCAAATGGGAAGTTAAGAAGGACCCTATTTCCCACTTCCGAAGCTGCAGATGGCAAAATCACAAAAGAAGAGGGCCAACTCTATTTAAATTGTTAAAACTGATTTTATTCAACTCTGTCCAGAAATTCTGGAATACAGGTTGAGGTATTAAGTTGGCTCCCAGACTTGAGACTTGACTTGAAAGTATCTTCAAGGACTTGAGACTCGACTTTTAAGACTTGAAGGTAGAGACTTGAAGTAAAAGACTTAAATACACCACTGCTTCCAGGATTGCGTCAAGCTGCCTGTAATGGATCCCTCATCTTTTCCTACGTCCTTCAACTTATACAAGCACTGTTGTCTTTTCTAATGAGTCATGATAGGTCCAAAGTGGGATAGCCATGAAGATGTTGCATCTCCCTTCAGCTTTTAGTGAGAACTCAGTAAGTACCCAGCTGGATAATGTAGGATACTAGATTGTTAAAAACAAACAAACAAGCAAGCAACAACCACCACTACCACCAAACAACTAACAGCTTATAATTTTGAAATGCACTGAAGCTTTCCAAACATCTATGCTGCAGAACTGGATTGACATGTCAGAAGCACATGTGCCTGTCTGTGTGCGTGTGTGTGTATATGCGCATATGCTTTCTTGTTCAGGATCATAACCGGAAAGAACCGACCGCCCTGCAAATCAGTTATGTGATTAATAATGATACTGAATATAAATAGATGCAAAAGGCATCCTTGAGAAGTGACATTTGAGGTTATGGTGGAATATATTTACACCTCTTTTAGCTTGACCTTGAGGGAAATTCTATTATTCAATGCTTTGATAAGACACAAAAGTCTTCAATCAATATTCATCTGGCTGAACTTATACCACTCAGCGTATCCTAATAAGATTAAATGCTGACAGAAGGGCATAACAAAACTGCACATACAATTTTTTTTAAAAAAATCATTGCCTATTTAACTATGACGAAACATAATGTCAGCCTATAGTTGACCTTCCTTCTCTAAACCAGTCTATACGTTATCAGTTCTTTTATGCTTAGTTGTTTAGAATATACTTTGCATAAATTTTGGGTACAGTGCTTATACAAGTAATGAAACAGCAACAAGCACTCTCTGCACCTAATTTCTTAAAGACAGATGAAGTTTCAAAGCAGTATTGTTAATAATTTGCCAATTTCACAAGGACTTGCTCCAACAAGTCCATCTTTGTTGTGGATATTCTACTGGATAAAATAAATATCTAACAAAACCTTCATCCATTGAGGCTTTGAGCTCTTTGTAAAAGAAAAGAGGCCAGGACTCTTAAGATTCAATCTAGAAATAAAAGAAATTGAAGTGCATTTGCAATTTTAGAGTTACAACTACATGGAGAGATCTTTCTTGTAGGAAGAAAAGTGTGTATGTACATGCACATGGATGTCTCATATCATGTGACTATTCCACTCCAAATATTTTGCAATATGGATCATATCATGTGACTCTTCCATCCCAAATATTTTGCAATATGTATCCACTGTGGTTTGCTAGCATGTCTATATATTGCAGAATTCACACATGAAAGACTTCATCATACAAGGCAGTCTAAATACAATTTCTCCATAGAATTTGCTTCTTTGAAAATATAGAAATGGCCTGCAGTCCTCTCCATTCATATGATTTCTGTCCCTGATTTATACACAAACATTCTTTGAACAGCAAAAATATAAGGCATAATCCACCCAGCCACTTGTCCTGAAGAAGGCACATTGCCAATACACTTAGCAGTTACCAGTCACTGAAGGCCCTTCTGTACCTCAGATAAACATATTTTCCATTAAAATTATTTAATCCATTAAAAACAAAACAAAACAAAAAACCCACCTCAAACTCTGTTTTCAATTCTACTAATAGTTTAATGGCATTTTAATTTTTGTATATTTATTGCTGTCAGATTTATTTACATCTCTTTTAATTTCTCTAAGTCTCCTCAAGTCTCAGGGATGGAGAAAATTTAGGAAATAAATAGATAAATAAATAAGGACAGATTTGCTTGATCATATAATGATTTGTAGCTATAGAGGCATACTTGAAAATAGCTATTGCCATTCAAACAGAAATGCAATACATCTCAGTACAGTAGAGAAGATTCACCAGAATGCTATGGCTAGTCCATAAACAAGCAGATCTATTGAACCAATTATTGAATGGCGAGACAAGATGTATGCAATTCTTATTAATTCAATGGGTATTTTCTAATTGGAGCTATTAATGGCATTCAGGTCACTGTGATGAGATGACCTGGGTGCCTCCTCAGTCTGTTGTCTCAGGCCCTTTCTACACTATACTTTTTTCTTGAAGTTGTCCAGTAGAGATCTTGGCAGGAACTCTGCCAGGAGGGGAGCACAACGGGAGATTCCCTCCATATCGGTTGGCTCCCTGGAGCACAATGGCTACACTTCGTCCTTCTGCTGTGCAGCCAGGTACTTTCCCAGGCTGCACTGGGGCAGGAGGCACAGCCATTGCACTTCTGTGGCTTCCGCAGGACAGGTAAGTCTGGGATAGTGGTGTGATTGTGTGTCATTGATGGGGAAAACCTGTCAATAATTTAATCTGTGATTGCGCTGCCTGGGGATGGGAGAAGGACAGGACCATGACAACATCATGCAGAAGTGTCGTTGTGGTCCCATCCTTCTCCCAGCACCATGGTGGGATGGGAGGGTGCTGCAGAAGAGGCCTCAGTATTTTGTACTGATGAGTAATGCATCAAGAAGGATAACCTGATATGGACATAGCAGGGGATTCCTTGTTGAGGGAAACAGAAGCAATGGTTTGTGGGCCTGAATGAATTTCTTGAGAGGTGTGCTAACTCTCTGAGGGGAAAATGTGATGTAACTGAGAGGCTGACAAGATTTGTCAAGTCTACTGACCATTACCCTTTCCTTTTGGTCCATGTGGGAACCAAGGACATTAGAAGTTGTAGCTTCAGAATATCACAAGGGATTAACAAAGCTCTGGGTAGGAAGCTGTCATTTTGCCTCTCCTCCCAGTTGAAGGACACAGCCCATGAAGGGAGAAAAGAACAGTGGAAGTGAATAACTGGCACCTCATGTTGTGTCACTGGGAGTGGTTTGGCTTTTTGAACCATGGTCTGTGGTTTCATGAAAATGGACTTCTGACAAATGATGGGGTTGCACCTCATAGCAGTTGGCACAAACATTTTTGCTAGGAGTCTTATCTAAGGCGATTGATGTCTCTACGCTAATGAACAGAGCATGGGAAATAAACAAGATGAACTTGAACCTTACACACGACATTGCAAATATGGTATAACAGGTGCTTATTTAAGCTTTTTTTTTCTCCCAATGTTGGGTTCTTGTACTATTCACTCAACTCAGCATTCAGGTATTATCTCACAAATTTAACTTAACTAAAATTAAAAGGCACACAGCATCAAGATGTGCATCCCCAGGGGCCCTTACTTCAACTGGTCAGGACAAAACTCACCTAGAAGACTTTTTCTTCAGCCACTCCTAGACTGTGGAATGAACTGCTGCTGGAAGAGATTTGACATTCTGAATATGCTGTTTGAATTTAAAACAGTATTAAAGATCAGTCTCTTCCAGCAGGCCTATTCTGATGATTTTAGACTGTGAATTTTAACAATGAATTTTAAATATGTATTGTCTGTATTTAGGTATTTGTATGGTGATGCTGATGATAATGATGATGAAGAATATTATTACCACTATTACTACAACTGTTACAATTTCTACCACATTTCAGATGTCTAGGTTTCACAGAGTTACACTTGAGAATAACCTGCGTACATTCATTCTCTGTCCTTTACTAGTATAGATAATGGCAGACATCCTATTGGTAAATCATGATGATGTAAGTTGCATTTACATCATAACAATTCATTTTTTGGGGTTGTAACACAGGTCAGAATCCTCTGTTGACCATACCACACACAACCCCCCTTCCCACAAAAGTCCCCTTTTCTCAGCCGCAGCCTCTCCCTAAACCTGGAAATATCCTGGTGGTAGGGAGTAGAGGGAGCAGAAAACAAGTGTCCATCTATTTTCCTTTAGATGGACACAGAGCAATGACACAATCCACAGGAACCTCTGGGGGACCTCTGGAGGTTCTGTAGATGGCTGTAGCTATACACCCAGCTGTAGGAAAATACCTGGACTCTTGTCTGCTACTGCCCATGCTCTCCACCAACCAGGAAATGGCAGGGTTCATTGCATGCAGCTGCAAAAAGATGGGTTTTGGTGTGAGCTGGATAAAGGACTCCAATGGATGAGTGCAGTCAATATTTCCAATATACATATCTGCCTTCCAATAAACCTATAGTATGATTCATTAACTGAACATCACTCTGATGGTTCACAAACAATGAAAGCAACAATTAATCCAAAAAGCGTAGTTTCAAAGGAACAACTAGCTATAGAAATAGAAAGAAGAAGGCATTTTCTTTCCAATGCAGACAGCGTAAGATTGATCTGGATAGAGATGTCTTTCAGCAGCACAATTAAAACGACAGAGAAAACAGCTTAAGATATGTTGGTCTAAGTTGGCTTTCTGCATAGATATGTCCTCTGATTTAAATACAGATATTTTGCTGAGTTACACACTACAAAACAGAAGCCCAAATAAGCAAATTTGCCACATCTGGCCAATTTAATGGATCTTTCAACCCTGTTGTGTTAAATGATACTATTCAACCATGTGGCATATTATTAGTCTTACAGATTGATACCCTTGCTTATTATCCACTCAGCTGCACACCAACCACAGTAATTCAAATCTAATAATGCCTGTAAAAATCTCCATTAATAATACAGTCAGTTATTAAAGGACTAGAATACGACCACGTACTACAGTAATTGATTTCTTTAATTGGTGTAGTGTTATTGTGCTTGGTTACACTAGAACTGATGTGATTTGGTTAAAAACTAGCAGGTCTTTGCCAGTATGAACTGTAACCCATGAATTTTTTTAAAACGTTCAAATTAAACACAAGAGCTCTAGCACCTAAGGAACAGAACTTAATTTTTTAATAAAGATATTTCCTGAAATTAATACCATCACTGGTTGACATTCCTTAATAAATACATGAGGAATCTGCCGCTTAAAGCTTAAATCATAGATGCTTCTATTCAAAACGAGTCCCACTAATTTTAGTGAAAGCTATTCCCAGGAAAGGCTATATTAGACTGCAAATTAAGACTGTTACATATTACTGTAGACAACTCAGGCCAAGTTAGTATTTACAAAGATAAACTGTAATATCTATCAAGATAAGAATAAGTAGCCTGTTAGAGTGTACATGCAGTTCAATGTTGATATATTTCTTCAGTGCACACTTCAGACAGTATTAACAGTTAACTCTCTGCTCAGAAAACAGTTCAATCATATCTTTAGACTTTCACAAAAGGCACAACCATCATCCAACAGCATTTTGGCTAAACTCCCACCAAAGGCTGAACCCCCAATCTAGGTCGTACTCTCTGACCACATCCTACTTGGGCTCAATTACCCCTCTGCCCCTCACCGGGCTTCTACTGAGAACTAAACCTCCCAAAATGACCACTCTCTGGTAGACTGAAGTACTCTACTCCTTAGCGACTTGCTATGGCTCCAGTGAAGGAATCAAAGCACCCACAGGCACTTGGCTTTACATATATTTTTTCTCTCAGCCATAAGCCTCTCCCACATATTACTGGGCTGAGTGCTTCTCCGGAGGTGTGATTCTGGCTGCCCAGCAACCTGCTTTAAGGCTGCTCTGGCAGTCCAAACAGCCAAACCCCTAGAACTTCATTACAATAACAGCATTGCTTCCATCAATTATAAGTGAAGTAAGTAATTACTCAAAATACTACAGTTTAAAAAAAACCTTTACATGCCTCAGAAAATCCAAGTGTCGGAAGAACACACTCCCCATTACTGTAAACTATGCTACTGTCTTACAGACATTCAGCCAAATGTCCTCCGGTACAACGTAAAGCAAGGGTGGGCAGATGTGGAATGCTAGGAGGCTACATTAGCTTCCCAGAAGATCTTGGAGGGTCACATACCCCAGTGTATCCTCCCACACACAAGAAGGACTGCCCCCAAATGCCACTGAACACTTTGTGGGGACATAATTGACGTTCTTGCCATGTTCTGAGATCCCATGAGCCATTTGAGCCCAAGATGGGCCTATTTTTGACAGCAGGAAGTAAGTGAAATGACTTCCTATTTCTTGTTCCAAAAAAAGGCCTTTCCTGGGCCCAAATTGGGTCACGGTGGGAAAACAATGGGAAAAATGCCCCCCATGCCCCTTGGAGGCCACTTGGGGGCATTGAGGGGCAAAAAAACCTGGGGAAAAAAATCATTTTTTAAACCCCTAGAGGGTAAGTCCATACTTGCTCATCTTGATATAAAGCATACATGATCTCTCTAAGAACATCTAGCTCAGTGTTGAAATTTGGCGAGCAATGTTTAACACAATGCATTAAAGTATTTCAAATATTATTTTTAAGCACTTCCCAGAAAAAGTGCTCTGACTAACTGTGTATAAATAAATATTGTTTTATTTCTAAAATGGTTGTTGACTAACTGTGCCTACTTATAAGGCAGTAAGTTAAACTGAACTCTTAGGAACTTATTGCTGAGTAAATACATATAGGTATTTATACTACTAAGTTATAGCAGTTTGATACCACTTTAAATGCCACGGAATCTTGGGAGCTATAGTGTTTAGAATTGCTTCCAGTACTGCGCTGAACTACATTTGTAGAGGTCTCTATGAAGGAGTCTAAGTGCTTCATCTCAGGTTTGCATATAATGCCATGCAATCATACAGTTGAATAAGTATTAAAATGCTATAAACGTGTAATCTAAATAACACCCTCACTCCTAAAAAGCATTGCTAGCTTTGTGTTTCTTAAGCACCAAGCAGTACATCACTCCACCACCTTGTCAATGCAACGCTATCATCATAACAATTATTAAAAGGAGACAGACCAGTTTACAACATTTCATTAAATTAATCATACATATGAGTCACTATTTTTAAAATACTGCCTAGACAGAAATCTGTTTATAGTTCAAGAAAAGAATTTTCACAGCCTCCATGGACTTTACTATTTAGCAATGTACCAATGCATGGAAATGAGAATTCAGTTGAAATTACCTTAATGACCAAATCAAATTTCTGGTGCAAATCCCTGTTTATTGGCTTTAGAAGATTGAGTACAGCAGTTGTAACATTCATGCCGAAATACTCCGAATAATCCTCAGGAGTCCCTGCAAAAAAAGACAGTGAAGTTTGAACACATAACTAAGATGAAGGATCAGTATGAGGCATCACAACTTCATTTAAAAAAATATTCATGACATTTGTCAATAAAGAAATAAAATTATTCCACTGGGTAAAGAAATTCAAACAACAAAGTATGTGTACTGACAGATCGGCATACAAGCAAAAATTCTTTGTGATATGATATGGTGATCATCATTTTTGATAAATATGGGAATCCTCATGAGTCTTTCTCTTTCCATAAGAAACAAGTGGAAGCATTAGTTTGTCAACATGTTTACTGGAGTACTGTACTGAATACAGTAAACTGTAGAAAGCCAGACCACTGATCAAATATTGTCAGTATCAGCCTTCTCCTCCTGGGCTTCCTACAATTCAGTTCAACTTACAACTCCTACTATCTTCACTCAGCATGACTAATGATAGCATGGGCTGAGAATGTTGGGAGTTGTAGTCCAACATATCTGGAGGGACACAGGTTGGAGAAAGGTGGTTAAAACTGATTGGTAATAGCTATATGGGAGTCCCTGCCTTTCAGCACCCTGTTAGTTGACAACTCGCTCTTTTAGTGCTTCCAAATTAAGGAGAAGTTCCATTACTTCGATGGGGATTCCATTCTTTCATCAGCTCTTCCTGCCTACGGAGGCTCACTTGGAACCACTCACACACATGCACTGCTTGCAAAGCGAGCTGAGGGGGCAGGAAGAAGCACTAAGCCGGCTGAGAGACTGCGAGCAGCATATGCATGGTTGGTCCCAAGTGAACCCCCATAAGTCCTTCATGCTCCCTACAGTACAGTATGTAGGTTCCACTTTTCAACCAATTCTATTTTCTGATAGTACTCCAGGTCCTAACCTGTTAGATAAGTGAGGAAAGCCTGTACAGGGCTTTAGAGAGCAGTGTTTCCATCCTTACCTTGCTTTGTTGTTGCAATATATTTATTTCTTCTTATCAGCTTTTTTTTAAGAACAACTACTTACTCTTGCACTATTTTCTATAATTATATATTATACACGTGACTGTTTTAGCATTTTAACTGGTAACCTTATGAGACTAGCCACTATAAAAGGTAAGATACTAAATAAAATGGACTTTCAGAAATAAAGTCAGAGGACTGAACATGCAAAACATGCCCTTTGCTGAAAGTCCTCAATTTTCCAGAAATATCCCAGTGACTATAGTCAATGTTTATCCATTACAACAAAAATGCGTGTGATATTTCTAGTATCTGAAAGATTGTACACAAATAATGTACAGTAATGTGCTATTGCTCTCTTCATACACGTATCTAGTGATAAAAAAGGTAACAACTCTGAAGGGAAAAAGGAATACAGATGACACCTATTTGCAATGTAACAAGTACAAAAGAAACCAAAACAAAGCCCCTCACACAATCTCATTTCTTTCCTGCAGGAAACAAGTTTTTAGGATTATTTTCTTCCAAACCCTACTTTTCATCTACAAAGCCCATTTCTCCCAATGCAGTCGCACTTACCAGCTTTGACAATTACACCTCCTGTTGTGCTAGAGATCTGTGCATAGAGATCACCCATGCACAGAGCAGATGAATGTCTCTTTGCATTGCAAACACAGCTATAGAGAGCTAGGTTGTTTGTTTTTCATGGCTTCCTTTTGGAACAATGATCTTCTACAAAAAGTGATGGAATGATTAGGATATTCTTTTAAAGTTGCTAAATGATAGCATTGATTTGCTGAGATCTGAGCAATTAAAAACAATTCCTAGAGATTTCTAAAGTCTTATAAACACTTTTGGAGGTACTTTAATTTTGCAAGCCAAATAGTTTAAAATAATTCACTTATCATTTTTTTCTGTTTTTCTAGAAGATCATGGCACATAGTCTTGCATTTCCCTGACAGATGCACAGGCTAGAAGACTTCTCTGACTCCTAAGAGGCAGAAAGCTGAAGCAACACTTCAGGCCCAATTTACCCCCAACATCAGACCCATGCCTTGATTTATATCAAATCCACATTAGGGAATGCAAGTGGCTTCTATGCCAGGGGTGCAATGAAACCACTCTAGGTTTTATTCCAGATTTAAAAGGAATTATCCTTCAAATAGGTTCAGAACCTTGGACAGCTTCCATAAAACCCATAGTGAATTCACTGTACCCTGGCATGAAAGCCATGCCGTGCTTTTCACAGCTCCTAGTTGTTTAGACCATCTTGCTAATCCATTGGCCCACGGAGACTCAATATTATAAAGAGGCTTTCTTTGTTTATCCCTCACAATTTTGTCCAGGCAAAACAGCTGTTTGAAATAAATGTATCATCCATTCAAGACTCACGCTGGGCTCATGCTTCCAAAAGAACAGAGACTATGGGGAATATGCATATATGTTTCTATGCAGCACCAAAACATCCAAGGTTATTTAAGAGTGTTCCTTCTAATACCAAAGACAGGAAAATATACAAAAGCAAAAAAGGTACAGTTGGCTCTACACTTTTGCAAGTTTCACTTTCATGGATTTGGTTATTTGCGAGTTTCTCCAACTCCTGCCCCCCCTCCAGTGCTTCTTTTCTGGGGGAACCTTCCCTCTCAGCAGCTCTGATCAGGCTACACAGTCCTTTAAAAAGCCACCTCTGGTCCTTTTCTTTTTCCACCAGCTGCTGCCTGGCTAGCTGATGGTTCACAACCCAATTTCTCAGCACCACAAACCCTCTCGCTATGACTCCAACACACCCAAGGAAAGAGATAGGCAAGAGAGAAGATGTACAGAGCCACCATGCCAACCTACCCCCTTCCTTTCCCTGACCTAGTTTGGACCCTGGGTGTCCGCTCTTCCCACCATGCTTCAAGTCCCTTCCCACACACACACACACACACGCACACACATTTTGATATTTGTTTTTCCTCTTTTGTGGGGGTCCAATGCCTTTAACCCCAGCAAATGTGGAGGACCAATTGTATATATAAAAATATAAGATATGATGAGAAACCAGTATCTTAAAACTTGATATTAATGCAAAGCCAACACAGAATGGAGTGAGCATAGAAGGAGACTGAGTAAGTGTGCTATCTATAAAATACTAAAAGGATTAAGAAGAAACTAAATTCTTGAATTCGAAGCATTCATTTGCAGTGAACACATTCATGGTATAGAGGTGGCATGTTTTAAGCAGGAAACAGTACTGTAGGAACCAGAACTTGCAGAAGGATTCAGCTCCGTTATGACCCTGCAGGACACTTGCCACTCGTCTCTTCTTCAATTTACTCACTTTTTTTATCGCCACTGCAGAGAGTAGAGATGACTAACCTGGAAAATCCTTGAGAAATTCACACTGTACACTAAAATGAGCTCTGATTGTCTTTGTCAGATCATGGCATGAAAGCAATGCTATGCAATGAACAGGAACTATCAAGCCATTGTAAAAGAAAAGGAGAAGAAAGGAGGATAGACCAGCTGTATTCTATTATATAGGAAGAAGGAGAAAGTCAATTGTTCTGTAAGTCTGGCAGCTAAAATACAGTAGACCAAAAGCTGGGATGTTTGATTCACTTTGTAAGGTCTATACTGATGTTGGAAAAAAATGTTATGCAAAGCAGTAACAATTACAAGCCACAGGTAGCAAGGACCATCTTACAAAGTGTACTTCCCAAATTCACTTTTTGCTTCTGAGACAAGCTACGACCAGAAGTGTTTCAGCCAGTATGAGTAAGTTAATCTAACAAGCTTTCTTTAAAATAAAATGACATTTACTGTACTGCTGATAGTTCATTCATGCACAGGATAGATATGCTTAGTTGAATTGAAAAGTTACATGTTAAAATAGAAATATTAGAAGAATTATTTGTTAAAATTGTGATGTTGTGGGGAAGCCCTGAAGGCCTCTTTAACCTTGTAATGAATTTAGTGGATTAACAACAACAACAAAATCTACCAGTATTTTCAGATAAGATGCATCTATTTCTTAGAAATATAAGAAATAGAAGAACTCATGAACAAAACCATCACTCACACAAACAGCTTCTGTTTATTATTAAATTATTCTACTCGGGGCTTCCTCATCCACTAAGCAGTTTAGGCACTGCATCCAGGGCTAATGCAAATAGGATTTTAGGATCTACGAAAACATCAGTAGTGGTACATCAAGCTGAGGTGGGGAGTCAAATACAAGATTGCCTAGGGCCTATAAGAACCTTAATGTGGCTGTGATTCTACTTCCCTTGCCATGACCCCAGCACTAGCAATGGCCAAGAACAACAGAAGAACCAGCTAGATAAGAAAGGCTAATGGTGTAAGCCATGAAGTTGCTAAACCCATACCCAACTCCAAATTGGAGCAGGTCAATCTAGAGCTCTTTGACACAGAAACACCTAAACTTGGACCTCCTCCCTAGAGATGGCACCCACTGAGGAGACAACCTCCTTTTTACAGGGGCCTCATACTTCACAGTTCATGGATGAAATTCCTGACAACAGTCATTAGGTTTCAAGTCAGAGTACTATCCTATTAAGATTCTCTACTTCCCTGGAAAGAATGAAATCTGAGAGGAATAGTTTGGCCCTGAAGGGCCATAAGGTTTGCATTAGACACCACACTCCACCATGGATAATTTCCTTTTAGATATCCACCCAGGCCCTGAAATGTCTGTGAAGTGAGGTTGTACTCAAGATGAGAACAAGATGCTCCTCCTATTTCAGGCTCCTGTACAACATGCCAGGCCTCTAGTACAGGTCTCACCGACACTTAGGAGAGGCTTTTCAGGATACAGAAGGATTAGCAATGCAGATCAATAATGTATACGTCCTGTTGTACAACTGGATTTCTGCTTGCATTTCTTTGAATTTGATACTAAAACTACCTTATGCATGAGGGACTTTATTTCCAAATACATATGCATAGGCTTTGGCTGTAAAAACCCACAAATAACAGGAGAAAGAGGTAAACATCAATAAGAAAAAACAACAACTAAGTTATATCCATAAAGAGGAATGCCAGAGGAGTCCCAAGGAAAAAAACTTTCCTTCTCACTCTTCTCTTTAGTCTATACATATCCTTCTCTACAACTGGTTTGCTTCTCTCTGATCTCTTCAGCTCTGTTTCCACTTCAAGCTTCTCTCTGAGAACCACAGTCTACAAGTGGCTAACTGCAGGATCTCACCAATATTACTCCATTTCAACTGTTTTCTAGAGTATTTGGTAAGTGTCTTTTCCCAGTATTTGCATACTTATATTTATATCTCACCCTTCCTCCCGTAAGCACAAGACTACTTCCTTGGTTCTCTTCCTCAATCTATTCTCACAACAGTTACCTCATGAGGTAGGTCAGGCCGACAGAGTGTGTTTCCCAAAGTTGTGCACTGAGATGTACAGCTGACCAAGATTACAACCTGGAACTCACATGTCCTAGACATGCTAATCACGACTACACACAGGTTTTCTGTAACTTCCAGGAATAATCAGGTGGCTCTTCTTGGTGGGATTGCCTTGTTCTCTGCACTTGTGTTCCCTGGAGCTGATTTAGTCACAAAATTCCATCTCTCCCTACTTCCATCCCCATTCTCCTGGTTCCACTGACCTCTCTATCTCCAACCAATGAATGGGACTCATCTGATGAGTCCAAACCCACACAGTTAAAACAATTCTGTACTTTGGGGTCATTGGGAATGCAAGCAACTGCCCATAACCAGTTTAATGCCAACCACTGCCACCCAGGTGGATACAGCTGGGAAAAGTTCACTACAACTTCTGTAGCCCAAACTGGTGAGTTACAGTGTCAAAATGTAGAAGGGTTTATGACATAATTTAATTTACATCTTCCTTTTTTTTTTCAGGCATGGAAAAGAAGTACGGCTAAAATCTTATCATATAAACGTTTTTTTAAAAAATATATACACACACATACACAGTTTTATGAGAAGCAAACAGTTTAAACAGTTTAAAAAACATTTTGAACAAAATGTAATGCTTCTTATTTTGCCAATCACAATTTCCTACAGTATTACATGTTATGTTATTTCAAAATTGTCTCACAGTGGTAGATAATACAGCAAATCACTCACAGGGTTCATGACACGGGAGAGAACAATGGATGCCATGTCAACTACTTGAAAGTGATTTTCATCATATGTAGCTGTTGAGCTTTGGAAATGGAAGCATTTAAATTACAGTTAATACCAGAATCTACAGTGTGTGTGTGTGTGTGTGTTTCAAAAAAGGTTTTACTTATAAATACTTAGGAATGCCCTTTGCATATGATTACAAAAATAAAATATAATATACAAAAACATTTGAAAAGCATATCAAAATCTAAGAAATGCCAATGTCTCAGAAAGGATTGATCACACCTACATTATCAATATTCTCCTGTGACTTTTTAAAAAGCAATCTGCATCTTTAAAACTGACGGTTCCATTGTTTGGTAGTATAGCACATGCTTTACACACAGATGGTTACAGGGAACATATAACCTCTCTGTTCAAAGAGCTTCACCGGCCACTGATTCATTTCTAGGTACAATTCAAAGTGATGATTACCATCTATAAAGCCCTATAAATCCTTCTATGAACTTGCCAGGGTCTGAAGATCCTCAGGGAAGGGCTTTCTCTCAGTCCCACCACCATTTTAGGCTCATCTGGTGAGGGCATGGGAGTGAACCTTCTGGGTAGCTGCTCCCAGGCTGTTCTATACTTTTCCATGGGAAGTCAGGTTGCCCCACTCTGCTCTCCTTTCACCAGTAAAGAAAGACTTTTTTATCCAAACAGTCTTGAACGATTAATTGGTTGCAGGGAAACCTTTTTATGGGACCTCTGTGTGCTGTGATTTTAATGTTACTGCTATGTGTTTAAATAATTTCACATTTTTAAAAAACTGGTGTTTTAGTATGATAACCTTTGTAATTATGTTTTAACTTTTTTACTATGAGGTTTTCCCTTATCTTGTTTTTGCCTTTTGTAAGCTGGCATGGGTCCCATGCTGGGAGAAGGTATCATAACAGGTATAATAAATAATACATAAATAATAATAAAAAAAACCCACATTCAACTCTTTTCATTTAGAACCACCAGGAAAGACCTTTGTCCAAGACTCTGGAGAGCAAGCAAATGTAAAAGTAGACAACATGAGGTTAGTGGGGAAGACAACGTGTATAGCTGAGCATAAGGCAGTTTTCTATTTTCCTTTCTAATACTTAGCCTAATTACATTCTTTTCAGTACACTTTGAAAAGCATGAATCATTCCCCCCCCCCTTTTATTTCTGATGTTTGGCATTTTCTGACATGTTTTTGTCCTGTTTCATATCATGTAGTAACAAAACAAAACAAAACAAAAATCAAAGCCAAAAGGTACCACTTCGCAGGGGCAGAATTACACAGATGTCATAGCTAAAAACTGTTCCTGCTCCATCAAAGCAAATTGCTTCTAAGAAGTGTCCTTTGTAATTACAGAAACAGTTGGACTGATCTTATTTCTTCCACAGGACTTCTCTGAGTAAAGGATTTCTGACTTTCAAACCAACCACATAATAAATGAAAAGTCAGGTGAACACATACCAAGCCAGCCATAATTAGTACATCAAATGGACTGAGAGGCATGAAACGTTCCTGCTCTAGAAATGCAATGTTCTTGCCCTGTAATAAAATCAGCCCTCTGTTCATCTCTCTTTTGCTATGTTACTCTTAGTAAAATATGACAGACAATGACAGTATACCAATCCTAATATTAGATAGGTGAATAGCAGTGGGGGTTTAGCTAATAAACAGAAACGGAGAAGAGACAAATTCTGATGCTGTTAAAAGATAGAGGAAATAGATTTTTGCAGCACAACTGGATATGGGTAGAGTAAAATGAAATAGATCACAAACTCATATTTGAATCTCTTAGGTGTATTATTATTTAAACTGCTCAGTAAGGATAAAGAGTGGCTATAATCTTTTCCATACTTTTAAATGTTCATCTCCTAGAGTAGAGAAGCCTGTTGGGATACTCTTGATAAATGGAAGTGCTGCTGAGACACTACTTTAGTTGATAAAAACAGCTCTGTAATTTGGTGCTACTGCTAGTTAGTCGTAGATCTCAGAAGCTTAAAGGTTTGTCACACATTGGCAGAGCACCTTAAATACAGTGCTAAAAATACTTGACCTTGGGACAGAATGCATTGTAAGATCCAGGAGCCAGCTGATAGCTGACATTACATTTAAACGACTGGGTATTTAGAGTACGGAAGTAAAGTATCTATCCCGATCATCCCTTAGGCTTTGGCAGGAAAGGTCCCTCAAATTTGTAGACTGGGTTTACTGGGCTTCTCTTAAACCCACAGATGTATTTCTCTAGCATGCAGGTTGGGAATGATATTGCCTCCCCTTTTTAGGAGACTGGAATACAATCATGTGGGACTTTGAGCTAGATCCATGACTCTGTATAGGTCCCGAACGGCATTTTAGAGCACTCTTTGTCTCAGCACAATGATGCCCATCTACACGCTATATACACTATATACGGTACGGCCTAATGCTAGTTTGAATTTAGGGTGCTAGCTGAATCAAACATAATCTCTCACATTTTCATTCCAAGGGATGATGGGACAATTACTTTTTACTGAAAATGTCAGCATTTGAGAACTTCTCAAAAGTAAACCTAAGAATGAGCTAGCTGTTGAAAG
This sequence comes from Cyclura pinguis, assembly GCA_030412105.1. NCBI lineage: Eukaryota > Metazoa > Chordata > Lepidosauria > Squamata > Iguanidae > Cyclura > Cyclura pinguis. Next base: position 98,428,105 of record CM059601.1, read on the forward strand.
GAATTCCTGTGCCAGAACTCAGCACCTAACAGAGTCATTAGACACATACGTAGTCAACTGACTTCACCAGATGTACAGTCTAAGGATGAAATAAAACTGTCCATCGAAAACCAAAACATTAGAAACTTTATTCCTAAGCACTTCCAAAATACAGTTTGGTCACCTCCTGTCATCATCATTCATCCATCATTCACAATATCATGCTGTGTTTCTAACTACCAACAGTTTCTACCATCTTTACACTTGCACTAAAAATTGATTTTTCTTTCTGCAATCACTGGTAACAACAGCCATACATTTCTATTAAAATGTATATACTCAGGATGCAATTTATCCTTCTGGCATACTGTATATTCTTCTGAGTAAACATGTACAGTTTCAGAAAGAAAGCGGTCACCAACTTAAACTCAATTTGAGTTATGTATCTATAAATTGGGAAATGATTGACTAATCATATGCCATAACTACACGCATGACATATGTGTCACTTCTTAGATCAAAATAGTCTGGAATCTATCAAACATTCTTTATTAGTGGGGAAACAGGAGCCAAGAATTTACATAACATCTTGAGCATCTATTTAAAGCTTACTTTTTTAATGCTCCCAAACAGCTTGTGCATTTCATTCTATCCACTTTTGACATTCTGAATAAATTGTAATTCTGCCAACCAAAACAGTATGCATACTTCCTTTTGCATTCCATCTCATGCGGAAAACACTGATCTGGTTATAATTTCTGACCCTTGTTTCTGGCAGTTTGTTGGCACTTTAGAAAAGTTGTGTTGCTTAATAATGTTACATTTTAAGAGAGACAGCTACATACATTTCACAGTTATTCACATCACCCTGCAGCTTCTAAGAAAGAAGACTATGAGATAGAATGATAAAGATCATAGTGTCTTTTTAAATAAATAATGCTTTTCATGATTTTAAAACAACTGACTGTACAAGGTGATTTAAAACAGACAGTATATAACTTGTGAAACTTGATTTTAAAGAGTGATTCAAAATGGACCTTCAGAGGCCAACACAAAAGCTGACCAATTAGAGGAAGGCTGACTGGCTGACATTGGATCCTCCACAGCAGCCTTAAGGTTTTCACTCAAGTTTGAGTAGGGAGGATAAAAAGTGTTCTCCCTGTGTTTAGCCTGCATTCAGGTTCAGCCCCTTATCCCCCCATTTTCCCTTCAGTCGGCATACTTGTTCATGGTGCTAGTTTTAGGATGGGGTTCTGTGTTCATCAGTTAAAGCAATAATTGTAACATTCTGTTACAATTTGGGGAAGCTTTTGCATGGGAATAGCTGCAGGTTTTTTGGGGGGTGTAGGGTGGGGAGATGGGGCATGTGGACCCATCATATCCAGTTCTGGAATGCCCCACTGGACCTTTCAAATACAGCTTATAAAGGTCACTCCTAGCTTGGGTGTGTGGTGCAGCTAGAGTTCCAGATAACAGAAGAGTCACACATTGGCTTTTGCCCAAATGAACTCCCATTTCAGCTACTCCAGCTGGTTTTCACTAGGTGGGTTAGATAAACTAGATCACTAGTCAACAGGCATCGATGGATATTTGGATATGGGCCCATGCATGGCCAGGACTCTGCCACTGTAAATAATAAAGTTACAGCCTTTTTCTGCTCCATCATCATGGGGATATATCTGTTAATGGGCCTGCAATTAAATGTCCCACCTTCAATTCCAAATGGAAATGAAGTCACTGGATCTCTATATACGTGATAAACTGTATGCTACTCTCCTTTTCAGGGTAGTCACATATGCCAGAACAATTCAAGCATGAATAACTCTATGCAAACACATCTGACACAGCCCTACCCTGTGCTGCTGCAAGAAAGGGAAAATCTTGTGCCACAGGAGCTACAGCAGTGCACCAATAAAAATTTTGTGAGTCTCTTTACTGCAGCAAATCCTGGAAGTAGCATCATACAGACATGCACTGCATGAGTTCCAGTGCTGTGAGTGATCCGTGCAGACCTATTTCAGTCTTGAATGCCACCTGGAATTCAATGGCTAAGACTGCTCTGGTGCAAATCTCACTAACCCCTTGACTATTTCCATGCAGTCTCACATATATTAAAGAAATTACTGCATCAGTACGCTAAAGAAAGAATGCATGACAATATTTGTTTAGTACAAATAATAAAGGGAACAATAAATCTAAGGACTACAAAGTTAACAGAGATGATGTTAGCCAACCAAGGAAGTGAGAAACACAGGAAGCTGTGCAACACCAGGTCACCCTAGCTGTCCGCAAGCCTTGCTTACTCTGATTGACAATATTCATTTATTCATCTCATACATTTATATACCACCTTCCAACATAATTTTCAATATAGTAAGCACAATAACAACTCCTACACTAAACTATAACAGGGCAGTACAGTAACTGGGCAGTATAAAGCTCAGAAAAAGTCTGTAAAAGAGATGAGTCTTGAGATGACAGCTACAAGCTAGAGCTTTATATACTTCTGTCTGTGTGTGTGCCTTCAAACTGCCTGTCAATTTATGGTGACCCCATGAATTTCATGGGGTTTTCTTAGGGAAAGAATACTCAGATGTAGTTTTGCCAGGTCCTTTCATTGAAAAATTGCCTATAGCACCTGGTATTTGTTGTTGTTTTCCTACCATCCAAGTACTAATCAGGACCAACCATATTTAGCCTCCAACGATGTTTAGATGAGTAACAATAGGAAGAGAATTCCAGAAACCAGAAGCTAAAATAATAAAAGTACTGCTCACAAGATGAACCTCAATACTCATGAAAAACCATCAGAAATACTCCTGCTGAGAGCTACAGTGACCAAGAAGAGGCATAAGAAGTAAGACAATCCTTAACCCTAACTATACAAGGCAAAAGTAGGAACAGTGGATGGGTTGCATGTGGCTGCAACCCTCTTTTTTAATACCTTCAGGCCACTCCCACTCCAATTGTGCAAAACTACCTCAACACATGGCAGTTTTGATTCTCATAACTGCATGCCTCCTTCAAAAAACTGGCTGAAGGTCAGCTAAAATTGAAGGTGAAAGTGTGAACACATCACTTTGAATGTGAAGATTAAATGTGTCATTGTAGCTTAAGAGGTGTGCATGGGGGTAAGAATGGGTCCATGCTACTGGTGAAGTTACCCACCCCTGCTTTATGGCAGGAAAAAACCTTTTGGTCTAGAAGTATATTGGATAGCTTATTGGGGTCTTTTCCATCACCTGGTAACGGATCATTAACTATAATGCCTGAAAATGATTCCAACACCTTCTGCATGTGCTCTGTTACTGAGTTGTGATTCCTTTCCATAATCCTGTTATGAAGTGTTCGAAACTGTCCTATGCTTAGAACCAACAAGAGCATCTGAAGAATCTGATACTGTTTCAGGATGAGGCAATACAAATACCTCACAGATAGTGCCATCTCAGTTATCACATGTTCTCACTTGTGTCCAAGTGTTTTATGCTTATTATTATTATCATCTTAGTCAGCCCAACACCACAGAACAACAGAAGCTATATACATAAGTAAGCATTTATTCGGCTAATGTCCTTGTTTCATTATCTCAGGCAGAAAACTCCCTAAGAAAGCTAAATCCTCAAATGACAGCAATCCAATTTGGAATAAACAACCACTATAAGGAGAGTGCACAATAAAATATTTGCCTAGAACAACACCAGCTACCACATTAGACTCAGCATGAATTTGTTATTAGGCTTCTATTCCGTGCTTAATCTTTGCCCGCCTGCTGCTGCTAACACAGTCTTTCTGAAAGGACAGTAAGATTATCAAATACCAACCAACTAAGATGGAATAGAGGATCCCAGGCCGATCAGAAGGAGGCTGGATGTTTCGATCCTGATCTATAGCTTGTATTGGTGGCGTGACATTGATAGGGTTCACACGTAGCTGTAATGAAAATTAGACATGTTACAATGGAATTTTTACAAGGGGGCAGCGTTTACCTAACATTAACTCCTATTCTTGTGTGTACTGAAATGACTATAATGTCCTGCTTGTGGATACAAGAGATACAGTTGTATATCAGTTTGAAATACTGAATTCTGGGGATAGTACCCGACTTTGCCTGGGTTCAAACCCACTATCCACACCCACACTAGTGCTACTTTGCTTCTCTCTCTTGCCTATTTTTCTCCCTCTTTTTATTTGCCCCAGTACACATTCAATCTCTACCAGTTTTGCCTGGATTAGAAACCATTTATTCCTCCATGATGCTTCCCTTGTTCCTCTCTGCTGCCCCTGTTTTTCCCCCAGTCCAGACTCCTTTTCTTTCTCTCTGGTAATTTCCTTCCACAGGCTTAGCAGCCATTGGGAGTTTCTCTCAGTGTACTGCTTTTTCAGTCTTCTCAATCCAGGCATATTATGCTATGCGGTTGATCATAAAAAGGTTTAACAGGAGTCACACCCATGCATGCAGACACATGGACCACTAATTTCCCTCCTCAGAAACACTGCTTTCAAAGGTTGCTTTATCTGTCATTGCATTTTCTTTCATTGTTTACATGTAATGCAACATGCGCAGTTTGGCGTCTAGCCTGATTATGACCTGTGGGGCCATTTACGTGGCCCTCAGTTTCCACAAAGTTCATCCTTTTCCCATTTTTTCTGCCAAATGCCCTCTAGAGGTCATGGGACAATTTTGCCATGCTTTTGGCCCTTCCAGGCCATTTCAGACCTAGAAGAGGCCCTTTAGTAAACCAGGAAGCAAAACAGAAGTGATTCATTGTTACTTCCTATTGTAAAAAAGCCCTCCCCACCCTCGCACTAAAATGTCCCAGAGGACAAAAACATGGCAAAAATGCTCCCATGCCCCCCAGATGTTATTTGGGGACATTGACAAGGCAACAGCATGGGTTTGGTGGGAATTATGGCTCTCCAAAGTCTCCTAGGGGTCAATGAGGCCCCCTAATGTCTGTAACAGTAAACCACCAAAGGCCTCCTGCACATGGAAGAGCTGCAGAGGATGTTCTGCCTCATGTCCCTATCATGACTCTGGTTTAGAGTTGTGATAAACATTACTAAGTTAATACAGGGTATGTACTCTGTATGCTCAAAAACACTGTTAAAAGATTAAGTATTAGTAAGAACTCTGTGTGACAATAGCAATGCCACAATTATATAATGCCTTTCTACAACATATCTCCTCAAAGATAGGAACTGGCTTCTCTTTTCAAAACTGAACTTGAGAAGTAATTGTTTTTCAAAATGTCCAAAGGGCTTCCCCCTTTTTACACAGTTACTAGCTACTTAGAAGTAAATGCTATTGAATTCAATGGGCTTACTCTTGAGCAAATGTATCAAGGCTAGATTGTAACCTGAAAGACAAAGAGACACTAGAAGGATGTTTTTATTTTCCATTACGTATCTCTGACACACATAATTACCCTCTTCATATTCAGAATACTGGCAAGAAACCCTCCAACAGTCCTGATTTGGCAGGCATAGGCCCTTTCCACACCAGGCAATTAGAACAGGGCAGTGCATCCTCTCACGGAGGTTGTCTGCACCTTGGAGCAGACTAGGAGTGGACTAGTTACAAGAAATCCACACCTCAGTCTGCTCCAGAACGACCCCAAGTGGTCCTCCAGCGTGTTTTCTAAAGACCACAAAAAACAGGTCTTTATTTTCCTGGAATACGCCATTGTGTTCCTGCCTCCTTATGCAGATTCGCAGGCTCGCACCAATGCGAGCCTGCAATCTGCGGAGGGCAGGCTTTAGGTGTGGTGAGCTTCAGCGGTTGGTCTGGACCCATGACCAACCGGAAGCCGCCAATTTGGAAGCCGGAAGCCACCATTTTGGAAGTCGGAGCAGTGCAGATCTACAGACCTCGCACTGCTCCAATTCGCCCTGGACCAAGGAGGAGCCCTGCGGAAGGGCTTCAGGGACAGTCCGCATTGCTTCAGACCCCAGAAGAAGCGGTAGGTAACGGCACAGAGCGATGCCCTCGCCTCGTGCAGAAAGGGCCATAGTCCCAATTAATATTCTGGTGTTCCACTTTTTCAGCTGCTTTTAAAATGTCCTGGTTTCTCTCACTTTCTCCCACTTTTCCCCTTTGTTCTCAGCTTACTTCAATTGCTACAACTTGAGTTCAAAGTGCAAAATCAGTTTGCACTCAGAGCATGGGGGGAGGGGAGTATACAGGAGGAGAGGAATCTTGCTCTTCCATGTAGGCTTAGGCAAAAGCAGACATCTGCAGCCTCTCCAACCACTGTATCATTAATTGGGTCCTTTTCTTCTTAGCCCCAAATATCAGGGAGTAGGACGTAGGACCTATGTTGCTCCAGCAATGGAAAAAACCAAAAAAACAAACAAACCCCAAAACAAAAAAAAAAACCAAAACAAAAAACCTCCCAAAAGTCAGATATTTAAATAGACTGGTTCAAAGACAGCATGGGGGGGAGCAAACAGTATTATTTTTTGTTGTTGTATGCCTTCAAGTTCTTTTCAACATACAGTGACTCTAAGATCATCCTGTCACAAGGTTTTCTTGGCAACATTTGTTCAGAGGTTGGTTGCTTTTGACTGCCTCTGAGGCTGAGAGAGTGTGATTTACCAAAGGTCACTCAGTGGATTTCCATAGCTGAGTAGGGATTCAAATCCTGATCCCCAGAGTTATAGTCCAGTGCTCAAACCACTAGGCCATGCCAGCTCTTTTGAAGCAAATACTGCTGGTAGTCAGAATAATCATATTCCTAGAGACTGGTTGGAAGGGGTGTTCTCTGTAAAGCAATTATGTGTTTCTCCTGCCAGTCCTATAGCTCCGGCCTTAGGTTTCTCATTGGCCCTTTTCACATGTGGGGGGGTAAACGGGTGAAAACACGCTAAAACGGAGCTTACCCGCAGCCGGGTAAGTCCGTTGCCATGCGGAGCAGCGCGAGCTCGCTGCTCCACAGTCCTCTGGCGTCCCAGACGGCAGCTTTCAGTTGGTGGAGGCTCTCCACCAACTGGAGAAGCTCGCCAGCCGGAAGCCCGCCCCCGGCAGATCTGCAGGCACGCACTTGTGGGCGCCTGCAAATCTGCTTCGGAGCCGGGCGACGGAGCGGCGTGGGGCTGCGCACTCCGTGCTTTTTAAAAACCTCAAAAAAGAGGTTTTTAAAAATCACGCAGCCCGGCTAGTTCCGGCCGCTCCTGAGTGGATTCTGGTGTGGAACTACAAAAAGTAGTCCACGCCAGTCCACTCTATGGTGTAGAAGACCCCCGTGAGAGGTCGCTCTGCACCGTTTCAGAAGCCCGGTATGGAAATGGCCACTGTCTTTCATTTTGACAGTTTTATCTCTCATTTTAGACTGCAAGCATCAAGAGCTATTGGCTAAAAGTTTAGACTGTTCAAATTTTCTCAAAGACTGGTCTTTTGTCCTAGCTACCAATAAATTTCACATTATACACAAAAATTCAAAGCAGTTTTCATTTTGTGCCAAATGATATGGATATAAGAACAGATTTAATTGGCTGGTAAAGTCTTCATCAACTATGTCCACAGCCATTATATTTCAAAACTTCATGTGAAAAACAGCCTTTCTATCAGCTACCAGTGATGGGCTATGGCAGATGGTTCTTTTTCATATATGTGACTGATTGATGGTTACACTTCTCCTTATTCCACAATGTGGTACATAGGAAAGATTTTTTTTAAAGGCTCTAAATCTGAAGTTACTTTAACTATAGTCCCACTGTAACAATACATATAGACTACTGTCAAAATGCAGCAGCACAGCTAGGAGAACGAATTGCCTAAAGAAAGATTTAAAGCCTATGATTTTTATGCACATTTTTCCTGCAAGAATAGGTTGCTGTTATTCAAAGCATGCATGGAAATGAGCTATAAATTTCAAAAGTGGAGAAACCAAAGCTTTTAAAATAGCAGGGTTTTTTCCCCCTGAGTTTGGCATTATATACTTGTCACATAATATGACAAGAAGATAAACTGTGAAGTGTTTATTTAGAGGCAACACATTGGAACACATATGCTATAACTTAGCAGATGCTTATCACAACAATGTTAGATTTAAATTTTACTGGGGGATCTGGAATCTTTTAAAGATCAGCCACAATTTCTGCTTCACTGTGGTATTTGAAAAACCATTTGAATGACACCACACTGATTAAAATTGGCATTATCGATCTTTTACTTTCACTGTGCATTTGTTTTCGAACAAATGCTGACCTAAAATATTGCTCTGTCTTGGACTGCATTAGTAAGAAAAAAGAAAAGGGGCAAAGTTAAACTGCATGATCAAGACAATTTATATGCAAAAGAGAAAGGAATGCAAAATTGAGAAATTCATATGCTCATTGGCTAGTAAATTCTGTACAGGAACAGAATTGTTTTCTGCATCTTCCTCTGATTGGTGGTTAAATCATCTTAAATATATCCTTTATCTCACAAAAGTTTTCTTTAAAACTACTGAGTTCATTTCAGCCACAAAACAAAGATAATGTTATTGCATATTTAACCACACAAATGCATTGGAAAGAAAAACAAACAAACAAACAAACATCACTGTATAAACATACTTTTGAAATAGTTGTTTTTTCATCCAATAAAACAAAAAGACGACACTCACCTTTCTGCATTCAACAGACACCACTGAAATCATATCTAACTGCTACCTAGATTTTATTACAAAAACAGCATGGATAAACACCTCTATGCAATGTGGATAGATTGCAATATTAAAACTCAGTTGTGTTTTAGCATTACAAATGGTGTAGCAGTATTTTAATATTACAACCTATTTGCATTTTCATTTCTACCTTTTTTTTGTTAATCATCTTTGCTGCATGCATTCTGGGAGAAAGTTGGGATATAAGTTAGATGCATACATGCATGAACAAATTTTCTAGAGCAGGAATTTGCAACCCTGGAGTACATTGCAGACAATTTTCAGTAATGGAAAATTGCCCAAAAGTGCCCAAAAATGAAACTGGAAGCAACTACTGCTTTTCATTTCCGAGTGTTCTTTTTCATCACATTTTTAGATGGAAGTGAGGTTAAGTGAGCTGTCAGTCCTGGAGTGGCAATGTATCAATACTGGACAATCCTTCCATTTTTTTTATCATGTGTGGGGATTTGAAGGGTCTGGCTAGCCATTAAATAACCTTTGGGAACCTCATGCGGCCCTCAGGATGCAGTTTCCCTAATTGTGTGCAAGAACCTCATTTGTATTTCTGCAGCACTCTCCTCCATCCAGATGTCATGATTTCAGCCACACCTTCTCCTTCTCCTTGCTGTACTCATCACTCACAATATCTTGCCAGAGACCAAGAGTTCTTGAGAGGTCACACACACTGTTGTGCCTTTTTCTTTTCTGCCTATTAAAAATACTACCCTAATAAGTACACCTGATGATTCACATATCAGTGTGCAAACTGAGAAGCACTGCACTGGAGTTGATTAAGTGATCTGGAGTTTTTGTCACCAGTCGCCATCAAATCACAGGAAGCTGTTTGCGAATCAGCTCCAGTCCTTATGTCCATGTTTCCAGGTTAGACAGAATGGTCTAACAAAAAAAAAGAGGTGGACAGGAAGCCTCAAGGGATCTGTTGCTTCAGCGACGGTCTGGCTCCAACAGAGAACTTACATAGCAGCTGAGGCCCCCTTCCTGGTTCTCAGTCAAGTACCGATCCATGATTACCTGAGCTTCCCTATCCTTACGTAAAGCACATCCAAATACACACTGGCCCTGAAGGTCCTACAGGACTCTGCATTTGTGGCTGTGGGAATGATGGGGATCCCAGGCAGCCATAACTAAGACATGTGGTGCTGTGGCTAGAATGTCGGCCTCTGAAGAGCCTTCTGGGATGGTGAACCTTTCATGGCTTTCAGTGTTGCTGGGGTTCCTTGTTCCTTCTCCTCCTAAGACAGCATGCTAGACAAATTCAGGTTTTAAGGTTGGGTCCTAATACCATTATATCGTAATACATAATATTGTAATATTCCATACATATCTCTACTGTAACCCACAGCTACATATGTTTCACATGCTTTCACCTATGGGTTTATTTGCATACTATATTAATCAGGAAATATCACAACTGTTGGAAATAACTCTTGAATCAAGTATTATCCTTATGTCCATAAGTACTTTGACAATATAGAGATTCCTGTATGCTTCTTGTTTCGAATTATCTCTTAAGCTTTCCCTTTGCTCAGCCATAGAAGGTAATGCAGAGACACTGATGACTGATGTAACTAGTCTATGCAGCTTCCAGGTGCCAGTGGTTACCAAAAGACTCCTCATTCCCACTTCTTTTGACCAAATTGGTTGGTGAGTTGCATCCATGTACAATACCTCTACCTGAAACTTTCTCTTAGAAACCTTGACGTCTGTTCAGAAGCTCCAAATAAACATTTCAAATAGATAACTGTAATATTGCCTGTTTGCTTTTGTTTTCTGAAAAATAAGTCTCAGTAGGCTATATTAGAGATCTGACATATATCCCTGCATAACTGCTGCTGAAGAGTCTGCGTCTTAATACATCTTGTCTCCAGTCTTCTCATGAAAGGGGCTTATATCCCAGGAAACTCTTGAACTATCCATAGCAGCTAATGCAATTTTAATAACCTCTCTTTTGCTTTATTTTTTTCATCAGGGAATGATAGCCTTCCTAGCAAAACTGTGTGAGGAATGTGAGCAATATGCTAATTCCTGTTCCTTCCTTCAGATCAGGTACTTGCTATGATATTTCTTTGGATGTGCAAATTTAAAAATTAAGAACTGGCGGCAGATAATAGGTTAAAGTATTTGTGTATTAATATAAGCAGATGAGGAGATTTTCCAGTTAAGTAACAAGCAGCTAAAATACAAATCTGCCAGAACGATCCCAACACATTTAATTACATAGTATATTTTGAAGTGATACATTCCTATCATATATGACTGAGAGCATAATTGAGAATAAGTGGTAAACTACCCACAGTCTGTCTCATCAGTCATACAGAACCATGTTATTAAAGTACAAATACCCATTATTTAATAAAAGTAATCCACTATTCAAAGTATCAAAACCATTTTCTAAAGAAAACAATTGTGGATTTATAAAACAGGCTAGAGTGGACTAATACAGGCACTACTTTAATAAATGCTATGTCCTCTAGAGTTTATCATTTAATGAAGTTGTTATTTTATGGCAGGACTGGATTAAAGTGTTTGCTCAGTTGTGTTTACTACCCCTCATAGGTTTTATAAAACAAAATTTGTTATACTCTTGTCAAATGCTGAACACACTGGGGTATTTAACTTCGGGCTATATACAGATATATTTTAGAAGAAATGAATAGGAATCAGTAACTTATTATTTAAAGTTATAGGTCATCAGAGTTTAATACATAAAAATTCATGAAAAACACTAAATGGCTGAATATACTTCATCATATGTTGATCAAACAATCCTCATACACAGAAGAACTAAATATAACTTATGATGAAACTTTCCCTTCAAATATATATTACCCCCTCCACACACAACTTAGGTACTAGAAGCTTGAAAAGGCAACAGGCAGTTCTGAGACATAAATAAGACTAGCTGGAGGCCTCTATTTAGTGAGGCAGTGAATCTGTTCCAGGCTTAAGTCCAGAGTTTCAATAAATGAAACGTAGACTGAAATATGAGGCAGATTCACCACCTCAATGACACTGGTGCCACCAGCCAGAACTATGTGAGACCTGCAGCAAAATGTTACAGTATGTTTCCATATCATAATAAAAGAGGTAATGTTCTATGTTCCTTCCATCCCAACTCTAGCTTCTCATCTGGAAGACATTTCTGAACAGAAGGACAGAAAACATTCATATACTACTGTGTATGCTCTGTGCCCATTCAGCTTTGTGTGTGTGTATGTGTGTATGTGTGTTGTGCACGTATCTTTTTAGCATTTTCTTTTTTAAAGCACACTTTGTAGAATGTAAAGCTTCCTTAAGCATACCAGTCTCTATCCTTTGCTTCTCAGCAGCCCATGTTTCGTTCCATTAATGTCCGTACTCACCTGAGTTTGCCCTAGAGTGACTTAAACATAAATAGGCATTGGGTTTGAAGCTGCATTTCATTACAGTGGGAACAGATGTTACTGGCAAGATGACTAAAAATCAGAATGGCCATTTTCACCATTTAGGTTTGATAATTTTGGAAGGAATTCAATGAAGTCCAAGTGACAGATTCTCAAGCTGATATTCCATATTAGGATTTATTACTGTGCTCTTTAATATTGTGCTTCATATTGTTTTTAATGCTTATTGTTGTAACTAGTTAAGTACATTTTGGTTAGCCAAAATGTTGCACAGAATGCATCCACTAAACCCAAGATGCTGCTGTTGTTAATTTTCCCTATTTATTTCCTGGTGTTGCACTTTGCCAGACAGTATCTACATAGTAAAACACTTTCAGTAGACTTTCCAGTTTGAATCCAGTTAAACATTTCATTGAGCCACTTGTTCTGTATTTACAGCAATGCCCTTATATCTGCATTTGCATTAATAATGTAGGGTATATAGTTGATCATAACTGCAATTATTATTATTCATCACATTGCTATCTCACCCTCCCTTCAGGGAGTTCAAAAAAGTCACTATGTTCAAAGTCTGCACAGTAAGTTGTGTTAATATCCTTGCAAAGTAAGTTATGTTAAGATGCAAAGACTGGCTTGAGATCTTCCAGAGATCTTCATGGCTGACTGGGGAGTATCCTAAATTTTTCTCCAGGACTCTAATTACCACATCATACCAACTATTTAAAAATCTCTGGTGAAGAAAGAGGGTGCTGTTGCTGCTGCTGCTGCTGCTGAATTTTATTTCCTAAGACTCATGCTATTAGCGATGCCCTGAGAGGTCTTCTGGGTGAGCATCGGTGGTCCAGTTTGAAATCTGACTGGGCCTTCTATCATACAATGAGATAAACTCCTATGTGTTTTTTCTTAAAACAAACTTTTTCAAGGCTTACAAAGTACTAAGTAAAACTGAAAAACAGAAAGGTCAAAGTCCAGCCAAAGTTCCTTTTGTCACTGGTTGCAATGGGACTCTAAAGGAGATGTGAACAAGTGTTTAACTCCCAGGGAAGTGAGTGCCATTTAAAAGTGCTTACCTTTAGCTGGAAATGTTTATCTTCTAAACATAAGAATGCCTTATGATTAATATTAGAGGACTTTTCACCAAAAGACAACCGCCTGCTGCTCTACTACAAAGGGAATAATGATCCTGCTGTTACACAAGGCTTTCTACTATTGGAAAAGATGTGGTCCTCTTGACCTGTGTCAGAAAATCCATTGTGGTGAAGAGAAGGAAAATTATTTGAATTAATTACATAGAAATCTAACTGCCAAGGGGTTGTAACATATTTTAGATGTTATGAATAGTGCATAATAACAGTACAGTTTGCGTCCTCAATATTGTGCGTGTTTGCAGGGGGATGGGGGAGAAGACTGTATAGGGAGCAATTATGAATTCTAAAGGAATCTGTATGTTCAGTAATGCCCTTGTCATTTTAACTGACAGCACGCTTAACTCCTCAGCTAACAATAAATAATGCACATGCACATAGTCGCAGTCTGCACTCAACATTCACCTCATGGAATGCCATTGACATTATAAAGTAGGTTATAAGAAGCTGATTTGCTTTAATTATTTATGCAAATAATTAGAAGTTCAAATGCCTATGCACAATAAATGAGAAAAAGGCACCATTTGCATCACCCTCACTTCAGATTTAGCTGTTTAAAACAGAAGCTATAAAGCCTAAGGAAGACAAGATAGAAAAGCCCATGACACTCTGCCCCCACAATCTGCCTTTGAAATTCCTTATCCCGCACCTTGTTACAATGTTAGTCTAGCACTTGGTGGAGGGTGTGGCCAAGAGGAACAAGAAGGAAGTCCATCTCCCCTTGATAATATTGTTTTCCTTCACAAGAACTTCTTCGCACAGCCAAACATTCCCAGACAGAAGGATATGGGAAGATATGAGATGGAAAGACAGTGACAGGCCATTAAAGCCTGTGAAACACTGAATAAAAATATGTAAAGTGTATATGCTTCACCCAAACATCCTCTTTTCTTCTCCATTCAACACTAAGACCTTTATCCATTCTGAGCACCAAGATCATAGAGGGTAGTTGCTTCAGACATATTACTTACTCTCATATCACACAGAGAGAAATTACCAGGTATGGTCAAAAGGTATGTGATGCTTTGAAACATATTTTTTTAAAATATAAAAAGTTACCACGTGGTGTGGCCAGGATTGTGGCACATAACCCTTTCACTGTAGCATGATCTGAATAAGAATCCTCCCCATTCTTGCCAAAGTTTTAACCAGTTTTGATCTGTTTTAATTTTATTTTAACTGGTTCTAATTGGTCTATTTAACTTGTTAAATTGTTTACTGTATTTTTAGCCTTCTAAAACCATTATTTATGATGTTTTATTTTATTTTTTTCAGATTCATTCTATTATACACCAATCTGAGATATATTGTACACCTGAGATTAACAACTAAACAATAAATTAGCCCCAGGAAAGATGTTTCCTTCATAACCAATGGCTGTTTCACTATCAATTAAAAAAAAAACCTTGAGAGGTGAAAAGTTCTTGGAACATCAGAAAAGAGGATGGGTTAAACTCCCATTTCTGCTCATTACAACTATAGCTGGAGGTCTCTAAGACTGCTGTCTACTATAAAAATAATTTTCCACTTTAATCCCATTCACACAATTAAAATCATGTCTACTTTCTGCCTTAGCTTCCAAGGCTAGTCTTAGTGAGCTACTCTGGACTGTGTCCCAGAAGTACAGAAGGGTACAACTTCTGCTTCTGGCAAGCAGGACAAAGCCTCTAGATTGATTAGGCCCAGGATCCTGACTGGCAAATTGATTTTCTGCTCTTGCCAGTTCCACAGAGCACTTTCTGTCTTCCAGCTCTTTTATTGAACCACAACCTCTATCTTTTAGCTGCTGTTGAAGCTTCTGACACTAAGCTCACAGCCTCAGCCATCCTTGATGGACAGAAGAAAACCTTCTGGCCATTCCATCAGAACTGTTTATGGTAGGTGGTAATATACAAACTTGACTTTGTCCCTTCATACCAAACTTGAGAAAACAGGTCAATAAGGTAGAAATAATGTAATTAAATATGCATTGTTTTACTAATCTGTCCATATTTACTAAGAATGGAATGAAAATCCACATGCATGCCTTTTTTCTTTTCTGTGGATAATGTGTCATCATCCTCAAAGGGCAATTTGTGTTTAGCAGGCAAAGCTGAAATTGGATGGATTCTGGGAAGATTAATTGTTCCTGTAACATATCCAAAGCTTTGAATGGTGTGACAATACAGCAGCACCCCCCTCCCAATCTTCTTACAACCTTTAATGAACAGTTCGTAGGATAGCTTGGCAATTGGAATTATAATTATCTTCCGGAGAAGTGGCTTTATGACAAAGATGAGAAATCTTTTCAAAATGAAGAAAACTGATAAGTTAGTTTGATGATGATGCCTTATCTAAATGTTATCATTTCACAACCTTTAAATTGTTGGAAATGACATTTAAGAGAGAAAACATATGAGTATACTTCATTAGAGTAAAATAACTGCACATATTAATTTCATTTTTTTCCTCACTTTCTGATTTCTTAATGGTTTGTGTGTATTTTTTCAAAATACAATTTTAAGACATTTTTATAAGCCTAATTTGTAAGAAAAAATATTGAGCAGAGCAGTTCAGTTACAGAGCCACCTTGAATGTTGGACTAGGACTCTGGGAGAACAGGAACGGGAATCCCTGCTTAGCCACAGAAACCCATGGGGGTGACCTTTGGCAGGTTACCCTCTCATACCTCAGAGGAGGCAGTGGGGCAGTCTCTCATCCAAACTATCCATGATAGGATCACCATAAATTAGAAATTATGTAAAGGCAATTTGCAGTAAACATAAAGTGTGGTTACACAGCATGGATCATTACTGGGACTATTAGACAAGCCCTCTACGTACAAACACTTTTAATGCTAAGAAATCATGATGTTTACTCAAGGGACAGCAATATGTAGGAGAGACAATGCCTGTGTAAAATATTTCCCAATGTTTTTACCACCGCAGATATCCCAGTATCCAAATGAGAATTTACTACACCTTTGGACAATCCTGTAATTCCTTAAATGTGTTTTTCATAGAACACCAACTAGAAACTGTATTAACAGAAATCCTATATGCATTTACTTTGAAGCAGGTTGCACTGTCCCTGCCTTCACAATTTTCTTTTCTTATTAACGCCTCACAGTCTCCCTACCCACACACATACCATTGTTGTTCCTTTGTAACTCTGTTGTGCCTACAATGCTGGTTGCATGCTGGCGTTACAAAGACAAACGAGTTTAGCATGAAAAAGATGGATGATTTTAAAATTTCTTTCGCTGAGATCAATGGGATATCAAAGTGCTTAACTGTAGCTTGTTAATACTCTCATTTGTGTGTTCAGGGCTGAGACTTGCTATGTACCAAAAGCACACAGACACTGCAAGACTTGGGAGGAAAAAGTCACAACTTTATTGGTTACCATTGCTAGAATGAATGGTATCTGCATGGGCCCAGATCTGGCACTGACCAACCCACTTGTTGGTTGGTGAGCCTGCCAAACTCCTAACTGGAACCAGCAGGATGAAGGAAGGAATCACCAGGCCAGATGCCCATTCAACATTCCTCTGCTACCTGGGAGTGCAGGCAAGGCACTGCCCCGATCAGGCCAGGCCCTGGTGCTTCCTGAGTCCCATAAGGGGATATATACCAACACCCATAAACCAAGAATTGATACCCTGGATCCAGAACCCATGTCAAAAGCCCAAAAGTTGTAACAAGTATAATACTAAGCTAACACACACCCATATAACATAACCAGACACATGGCAAATAAGAGGGTGGGCGGGCTGACTTTTGCAGTAGAAATGATTGTGCATGCAAAGAATCTCAAATATATAGCCCCCTGTTGGACCTGAGTGAAACCCCCAGCTGGTTATAGTCAGGTCCCAATCATCAGCCAGTGAGTTAAAACCAAGATTTAAACTCCTTGGCTGGCACTCCTGCATAATCCTCAGGCCACAAGGAACCAAGAAGGCTCCTGGAAGAAGAAAGCCAGCTTCCATTATGGGTGGCCACCACTACACACACCCACCCCATAACTGCAAAGACACTGTGAAGTTAAGTGCCCCTGAGAGTTCATATACTAACTTAGGGAAAAGGTACAGCTTGAACTTATTTTTATTCTATTTTTTTTTCTTTTTACAAAAAAGTATAACTAGGGTCATCAACTTTCACATATTTCACTTTCACACACAAGAATGAAGATTTTTCTGAAGTTTTCTTCCTATTGCAAGAGATTTTCCACATTTTTCATTTTTTTTTAAATTTGGAAACGTTTTTGTGAAAAATTCATTTGTTCAAAAAGTCTCTCTCTCTCTCTTTCTCTCTCTCTCCATTTTTGTGTAACTCCTGTCTTTGCAGAAAGCCTAGTTATTTGGAAGTAAAACACTCTATTTTCTACATGTAAATTATCTTTGTGTATAGGCCTGATTGCTTAAAATCTCATGGTGGGTGTCCTTTTTATTTTGTAAACAAGGTGGCTGATGTATTGAGACACCCTTTCTTGTCAAGGATGAGAAAAATTGTGAGTATTCTTTATACCAATAGATGAAAAATGGCTTTTAATAGTTTTTAAAAGTTGAGATAACTATGATATTGAAAGGGCAGATAGATCTTAAGTTATTTAATCTTCATTATATTTTAAATGTTAGAAGATACAGTCGGTTATGCTTCATTGTGTAATATCACCAAGTAAATGGAAATCCAGACTGTTTGTGAAAAAAAAATTAACCGCATGTGAAACACAGTTAATAGAACAGACCCTTCCACGATCCAAAAGCTTTTCAGGGAAATGTGTGCCCATCTGCCAAGTGGAGAAGTCAACCTCCACATTGCCTAGGCTTCACGTATTTTCATATTAAAATTAGTGCCAATTTCTTTTAATTAGCCTTGTCATTCTTTGTGTAGTCCTATGCATATAAAATTAATTATGTGTAAATTCACATCTTCATAATTTTTAACGTGCGCTTCACTTGTTTTCAGTGACATTTTCTTAAAAAACACACTTATCAGGAGATTGCACATGGAGGGCAGATAATTTATCAAAAGATATAAAAAGAAAGGAAAGGAATGGAGACAAAGGATGGAAGAAGAAGATAAACTAACAAGAACACCTAAACAGTGCAAAAAACAAAACGAAACAAACTCCTGAAGCCTGAACTTCCATGTAATCAGGAGCTTATCAAAACTTTGTTTTGAGGCTGCTGAAAAAGGCATCCCGTTAAAATGCCATTAATGTAAAATGGTGATTTTCATTAAGCTGTATTATGTACTACCTGGTCAGTCTTGCTGAAGACTTTTAAGATGTCCCTTCCCTTTGTACTTGTATCATTTTCCTGATGACTCTTCATGTTCCTGTTGTGAAAAGCCAAATCTTCTTCAATATATCAGAAAATATGCCAGCTAAACTATTTACACTGTGAGGAATTGCCTTACTTCTTATTAATACTTTTATATGACTTCTGGATTACTCTTCACTTTGGAGAAAACCTAAGATGGTAAAGATCTGTAAGTCGTGCACCTTCTTCCAAAGTTAATTCCCAGAGATGCAAACTTGTGTGCACTTACTGTTTAACTCAATTGAATTTATAAAATAGGAACATTCCTAAACCCTTGAAATCCAGATTGGGATAGCGGTAGTTCAGGACATGCTAGAAATACCCTTCCACTTTGCTCCAGAGTTTCCCACTGTGCCTCTCATATGTTTGATCTGATTAGGATGGTAATTGGAAACTTTCTTGGTCTCAATTTCATTCAGATTCTCCAAATATTGTCTCTGTTTTGTCCTCATCATTGTTTTCTATCAGGTTGCTAAACTCATGTATTTTTGTCCTGCAGTGAAATTCTATTTTTCATGCAGAAAAGAACTATATTACAGAACACACACCCTGTGAAAAATATTTTTTGTGAAAAATATTGCTTTTTTGTGTAAAACTTATTTTGCTTTTTACAAACAAACTTTGGGTAGGAGAATCTTGAAGTGCAAGCAATTTCATGATTTTGACCATTTTTGCTCAAGATCTCTTGATGAATGAAGACTTTTCCTATTGAGGACTGAGAAAAAAAAATGTGAGTTTTGTATTCCTTGAAAAGGCCCCCAGGAACAAAGAAATGAATTATATCAAGACTACAGTTGGCCTGATTATTTTTGCTAGCATTAGATTAACAGGAGGAAAAGTCGAAAAGAAAAAAACCCTGAAAAAAAAATAGAAAATTAGAAAGAGGGACTTAAGTCCCCTCATCTCTTGCCATAGCAGGATGAAAAAGTAAAGCTTTGGAAGGGCTGCATGTGTTAACTTGAGTGTCTGATCCACTTACAGTGTCATTACCCTGATTCAAGGGTAGTTGAGCACAGACCCTGGGTCATTTGTATAAAGTACTAACATAGGTTTGATTACATATAATGATGATTAATGGGTGCAAAAGATAAATCAACTCAAAGAAAAGTTTGCAGCTGCATTTCTTGTTTTGTAAGTAGGGTTACCAGATATAAAGGCCTGGCCCAAACTCTCCAATTTTCATAAGTCATTTCCAGGTAGAAAATGAGATTACAAGTTCTCCAGTTTTGGGGAGTTCATCTCTGGGCAAGAAGAACAGACTATGTGTACACATCCAGATTATCAAGTACAGCAACAGCTTGACACAATTTTTAAGGCTTAATTGGTTTTTTACTACAACTTGCAAAGACTCTCCAGAGGGGTCTATATATTCAATTAGCTGGCTTCTTTCTTTCCTCTCAATTATGTTGTCAGGGTTCACTCTCTGCTCTGCTCTTTATTGACCTTATTGCTAAAAGCAGGTAGGCTGGATTAAATGTTCCCTCTCCCATCTTCCTAAATGAGAAGAAATAATCTCTGTTGCAGACCCTGGTTGTCCATGCCAGGCAACAGAGTGCAGGGTCAACAAGAGGCCATTCATAGTCAAACAGAGACACTAATAGTTAGTACAGCTTGCCTGTTCATAGTGCAAAGAAACATCATCCAGAAACAATCCAAAGTCCAGGAATCCAGTAGCCAACATGGTCAGGCAGTCCGGAGTCAGAAACTCCAGGGAGGCAATGAGCAGGAAATCCAGAGAAGGCACGGACCAGCAACACCACAGTTGTTTCTGGCATCAAGCTACTGCCTTGTGTCCTCCTTAAGAAGGCTGGAGCCAGCTGGGTCTCATCCCACCCTGATTCACTCCTGGTGTACTTGCTTCTGCTTGTCCTCTTTTGAGGAAGCTGTTCACCTGGGGAAGCCAAATCCTGGCCCATGACAATCTCTTCATTTCACCTTGATCTTGGAACAGCCCCTTACGTAAGATTTCTGTCTCAATTTCCAAACAAGGAAATATGTTCTCTCTATATGTGTATTTGTTTGTGTGCATGTTTGAATGACAAGCTGTCTGCAACTGTAGTTGGTAATTAATGCATAACTCACCAAAAGCCATCCATAAGTCTCAGGTTATGGCACAGAATCCTCAGGCCCTGTGATGATCCTGAACTGGCAACTGTAGTTGTAAGAGCAACTGAAACTATGACCAAGTTCTCTCAGACACTTTAGCACTCTTTGCCTCAGGATGTAAAGCAAGCTTTGCTGCAGGACTGTGGATTTTAGATGCTTCATCAATGCTTCTGAATGCAGCTAACATAAATAAAACAGTGGGACATTTCCCTCTGCTTCAGGGGCTTGACACTGAGGAAGTGTGAAAAGTTCAGTTAGGTTCCAGTCTAGATATATGCGTGAACTACCTTATCTCTGGAGTTGTACAAAATTAACTCAGCAGGGTAAGAAGTTCAGCTTGGCCTAACTGTTGTTGAATGATATTCTGCTTGTTTTACATGCAGCAATATAACCAGAACAGATCTGGAATTGCTTCTCTCTCCTTGTAACAATTTCTTCCACATGTGTGACCACTACATTGTACTATCCACTATTTTACTCCACCTATCTCATTCCACATATTATCGGAGCTCAAGAAAGTGGTTTTTGGGCCATATTTTTCTATGTTTCGTTTGTTTGGCATGAACAATTAAGTAATATCATTCTAATCTCACCTGGCCACTAAAAATAGCAGTGCATGTGACTAACAATATAATTAAAATATTTTTAAACAGAACATAAAAATTATATGAGTAATAAACGCCAATGACTGCACTCTTAATTTGCTACCTTTAGACCTACAATCTAATGGGCAATATTAGAAATATATATAGCAAATGTGATTTATTTCATATATTTGTAGATTGCGTATGTGTGTGTGTATGTATATCTATATATATAGATATGTCCCTGAGTTATCTGAAACTACAAGACATCTTCTCCCTTTCAATCTAATCCTATAAAATTGCAAAAGTTGTAATGAAAAATTAATCCCCGAAAACCTGAAAATGAGTCAGATAGTTTCCTTTCATCTTAGTGACAACGGATTTGTTAAAGACTTCTTCTGACAAGATAGACTAATTGTTTTCAAATGTTCATATATGAATAGAGATAATAAATGATATTACAAACATAATTTCATTTCTAAATTTATGCTTGGCACTGAGTTGAGGTGACAGGAGTAAATTGTGGCTGATATTTCACCACCTATCAAATGTCTTCTTGAGATAGTAAACACTCACAAAGCATCAACTCCATTAGTTTTAAAATTTATTATCTGACATGACCATGTTTAGCATGAGATATTCTAACCTAATATAATCTAATTAGCACCATCATTTCAGGAGCAACCCAAACATCAAGGACCCTGACACTTTTGGAGAAAGCTGGAATATGTATTCTTATTCCTGATATGTAAGCTTTCTTATGTAGTACAAAGGACTTAAAGCTTCCGGCACCCATGTTCACCATACTAGGTTTCTCTTCTGGACCATCCCTCTGTTTTTTAAAAAGCCATTCAGGTAATAACTAGCTGAATGAGTTTGGTTCTCCCTCTCTCTAATCCATTCCCTCCAGAGACGTTGGACCACAACTTCCATACCAGAATGGTCACTGGCCATAACAACTGAGGTGATAGGGTTTATAGTCCAACACATCTGGCATTAATGCAGTTGGAGAAGGGCTCTCTGAGGCACCTTTTTTTTTATCAATATAGTACTCTAGACTGGCTCAGATTTTTTTTTTTAAAAAATAATTTTCTCTGAATGGGAGAACAGAAGAAAGGCCCCAAAGATTTTATACCATCTGTATGTATAGGAAATTGTGTGGTTGGGCTATCACTAGCTATATGTACTTGTTTCTTTCTTTCTATCTCTTTTAGGAATGGAAAGTACAGTCAGTCCTCCACATTCACAGGTTCAATTTTCACAGATTTGATTGTTTGCAAGTTTCCCCAACCCCATCCCCTCACCTCAGGCGCTTCTTTTCTGGAGGGAACTTCCCTCTCAGCAGCTGTGATTAGGCCGTGCAGCCATTTAAAAACCTACCTCTGGTCTTTTTCTTCCTCCTTCACCAGCCACTGCCTGGCCAGCTAAACATGGCACCCCGGTTTTAGTGCACTGTGAGCCCTCTCTGATGCCCACCCCACCAAAGGAAAGAGATGGATGAGAGAGAAGAAGCATAGTCCTGGTTTGGATGATGGGATCCTATCCTCCCCACCATGGCTCAGCCCCTTTCCAACAGACAAACACACATGTATTTTGACATTTGTGATTTTTTCCACTTTTGTGGGGATGCTGGGACCCTAACTCTAGCAAATGTAGAGGGCTGACTATATAGGTTCTTCTGATAGAGAACTAGATGTAGATCCAAGGCCTCCTCAGGTGTTCATTTGGTGCTGAACAGTGACGCGCATTATAGCAATAAGGTAAGCTTTATTTGTGGTACATGATGCAGCAGGTGACTTTTTCTTACAGTTTTTTTATCATTTGCCAGAACCTTTACAAGTTCTCCTTGCAAAGCTGGACTTCATCTTGGCAGAAACAGGAGCTGTTTCTTCTCTTGAAGGAATAAGACTATCATAAGAGTGTGCTGTCAGTTGTAGACATTGTCACTTCAAGTAAGTCATGATTTAATAAAAAGGGCTCAAATCCACCTGTTGGGGCAGGAGTGAGCTCAGATCTTTATATTCATCCCCATCAGTCCCTGGCAAACAAGAAAGTCTTAACATTCTGCACAGCTACCATGTCCTCATCCAAGACAAGCCACTGTTACTACTCCAGACAGAACTAATTTGTTAACAGTAAATGGAGCATTCATGCATGGGTACTAATAAGATTAACCAGGACAGCAGGATAAGGAGAGGCTGGATATTGTTACCCCCTGAGCTAACCCCCATCCTGGGAAGAATAATTTTATATTAAAAATACATCTAAGCCAGAGGTGACCAGGTTGGCACATTGACAGTCAGGCTAGCAATTGGACAAAAGATCAAAGACTCGAAACTTCCTTATCTCACGTCTCCATAGGAAACCTTGGAAAGGCACGTAGGCACAGGTAATGGGCCACCACGACGACAATACTCTGGGAAGATTGTTTGATTTCCCCCCTGCTGAGTGCCTGGAACAGAGCAAGGCATATCAAAGCAAGGTCCAGTTACCTGATGCAACCATCATGCAGCCATCAGGCAGATATCACACAGATATCATGCAGCCATCTGGTGGCTATCACACCTGTATCATCCTTCTGTTTCAACCATTGTTCTTCCCAATAAGAGGGTCTGCCCCCAGGACATGTTTAGCCCTATAACTAGATCCCCTTTCCTCCTCCATTTCAGAGATCTCCCAGGCTTGACTGGCAGACTGTCACTCTGTCTGTCGAGGTTCCCCTCAGCCCCCCACTGAGTTCCGCTTCCTGCTCCTCTTCTTCCAGCCAAGGACTCCGGGACTGGTACAGTGTTACCCTCTCCTCTAATTCCCTCCACTTTTCCCCTGTCAGCTTTCATCACTTTCCATTTCAATAGTCCTTGTGTGCTTGCGTGAGAGTTTGAGAATGAGTGAGTGCATCACACACATAGTTCAATAAAACATTTTTAAATGTTCTTTTTTTCTCAATCTGACTCTGTAGAAATTGGATTAGAAGGTCTCACTTGATGTTGCCCTGCCCTCCATGTTAGAAGCCAGAACTCTGCTAATTTCCCCCAATTCTGGCATTTTAGAGCAAATCAGGTTGTCCTCCAAGGATCACCCCTAGAAGTCAGGGTAACAATATACCCAGAGAAAAGCTAACTCAGAAGGCAACAAAGGTAGAACTACAATCCACACAGTACCTACACATTTGATAGGAGGGGCCTTTGGATAAGAGGTGAGGTTTTTATCAAGATGCCCATGATGGATTCATGACCTTCTTGTCAATGCCAGCTCTGCCCACCAGCGTACCTTCTGTCTTTAGCCTAATCTGCACAGATAAAAGGCAGAGGGTAAAGTAAAGGGTAGGTTCTACTCCTTCCTACTTGCATCACTGCCTGTATGCTTGAAGTGGCTGGGGAGACAGGCAGCAATAACACTAAAGGAACAAAAAAGGCCTGGTCTTGTTGGGGACTGGCAGTAGGTCCTGTGACAGGATGTGGGCCTCAACTGTGTTGAACTCTTCACCAACATGGAAGAGCATGAGGATAATTCAGTAGATCTGAAAAGATCTACGTTATGTAACTAGGACTGGTCTTGCTATGCAATGGTGAAAGAAAATAATGTTGGTGATTGCAATCTGACTGAGATTGGGATGGGCAGGGAGGGCCATAGGAAGATAAAAGTCTTACTTCCCTACTGCAGAAGAGCCATAGGGGCTTACATAAATGGGAAAGGACTACAAGAAGTTTAAACTGCCGCTACAAAGGAATTGTGAAGGCTTTTATAAAAACTGAAGGCCTGCACAGTCTAGACCCATAATCATAGAGAACAGAGATAACTTTAAAGCTCTCTTTGAAGCTCCTTGCACAGTTTGGGATTTCTTTTCTGTTCTGTATATTCCAAGATATAAAGGATGTTCTCTATGGTTAAGGTAAGGCCTTAACTAAAGCTATATAGCTAACCAGTTATATCATACAATCAAATACCTCAATTTCACCAACATTGTTACAAAACCATAACAATTTTATTTGACCTTGCGCTCTTGAAATGGTTAGTGTCCCTTCTGAGATTTCACTGGAGACAAGCTATTTTCCAGGGATTTATTTTCCTTTCAGTAGAGCTTGCTATTTCAGAAAGGTTTTCCTCACCAAAACTGTTAATATCTTTTGTTTCCAAGATCAAAGTAACAACAGTCTGAAAGTATTTTAGGAGATGACTGTAGAAAGAATGGAATTTGTCAGAGAAGAATAATATTAAGAGATGCTTTCAAGGGACTTTCTGGTCACAGGCTTCAAGAAAGATTCTTCAACATTATTTTAGAACTGCATTTTTTATATCCTTACCAAAACGACTTTGATATAATTTCTGTTATTAGTCCCAATTAGATTTACTGAATCAACATATCATTGATTCAAATGGGTCTACTCTAGTTTGAATTAACAGTAGTGCTCAGGATATTGTCTCTTTGAGGCAATGTTCAGGAATATACATTTGGGTTACAAGAATAATTTCTTTATTACAATTTGGAACCACTTTTATTGTGGCATTATGGATCCACGGGGAAGGGGAGAAGAACTGAGTCTTTCATCTTTCTCCCTGTGTCAACTACTTTTCAAGCTTTATTATTCTTAGTAGCAAGCAACATTAGTTACCAGGATGATGCTCAAACAAAGTTCAGCAGGATTCATTCAAGCACTAAGCTATTGGATTTTGGAATCCTGAGACAGAGATGCAAATCTGTCCTGGTTCCAAAAGCAGCAACCAAAATTTGGAAGAGCAAGAAGCAGGAAAAATAGTAAAAGGCAGCTAGAGGATCAAGATCCAAAGACAGCAATGTGGAGGATGTTTTATACTATAAAGTCAATTAGTACTTGGTGGAAGAGACTCAGCTGATGTGTGCAACCTTAGCTTGTATTGCAATTTAGAATGACTCACAAACATTTTTCATAGCTTGTTCTTGTTGTTGTTGCTGCTGCTGCTGTGTACCTTCAAGTTGTTTCCGACCTATGGTGACCCTAAGGTGAACCTATCATGGTGTTTTCTGGGGCTGAGAGTGTGTGACATGCCAAGGTTACCCAGTGGCTTTCCATGGCCATGCAGGGAATCGAACCCTAGTCTCCAGGGTCCAACGCTCAAACTTTTATACAATTCATGGCCTTTTACATCCTGCTATTATTGTGTTTTTCACTATGGACATAAAAGAAACCTAGCTAGCTGACCTGCTACCCTGATTTTTTTCTTAATACTGTAACAGT
Source organism: Cyclura pinguis (assembly GCA_030412105.1). NCBI lineage: Eukaryota > Metazoa > Chordata > Lepidosauria > Squamata > Iguanidae > Cyclura > Cyclura pinguis. Next base: position 98,454,486 of record CM059601.1, read on the forward strand.
GTAATTTGTTCCATGTTCCAGGAATTAATGATTATTTATGATTCTGCCTACCAGCTAAACAGTGTTGCTATTTGTTTTTCAGTTCATGAAGAATTGCTGTCTACCATTTTCTGCACGCCCTGCTGTCTCGAAAATTCTGGACACATATTCTTCACTAATACCCTTGTACATGTGGGAGAAGAAACAGAAAGGAAAAAAGGCACACAATTTGCCTACTCCAAAATTACACAAAAAGCCGAACCTCTGCAGGGCTAGCTTTTGGATACTCCTTTTAACTTCCAAAACAGAGAATTGATTTCCAAAACAAATTTATTTATTGTTTGTGTAAAATTCAATAGGATGCCTCCCAGACTAATTGACCTTACAAAGGTTTTTTCCAGGAAAAAATGCGGGGAGACACACACACTGACTCAGACACCTTGGAAAAAAATGTGAGATAGCAATAAACAAAGTTTAAATCCATTATGGCAGCGTACAGAAAAGGGAACCGTGCTGGCAATTTCATTTCAAATCACAGGAATCAGAAGAAGGGCCTTTCTGTACTACACTGTTATAGTGCTATTCCACTTCTGACATCCTGTGGAATTCTGGACTTGTAGGTTATTGAGCCCAAAGAGCTCTCTGGCTGAAAATTCTAAATGCCCCTCTCTAAATTGCAAAGCCCAGGATTCCACAGGATGTTGAAAGTGGAATAATAGCACTATAACAGTATAGTGTGGAAAGGCCCAAAGACTCTGTAGGATGTTCTGTAGGATCCTCTATAGATCCAACCATCTGTAGGATGTTCTGCAGGATGCTCTATAGATCCAACCTTCTCCATTTATGTATGTATGTATTGAGCTGGCATGGGGTAGCAGTTTGAGCACTGGACTATGAACCTGGAGACCAGGGTTTGATTATTCACTCAGTTGTGGAAAGCCAGTGGGTGACCTTGGGTGCATCACAAACTCTCAGAAAACCCCATGATAGGGCCTTCTCAGGGTCAGCATAAGTTGGAAACAACTTGAAGGCACACAACAACAACAACAACAACAACAACAACAACAACAATATATTTTTGGCAAATGTGAGCACTTCAGTGGATCTAGTTGCCTGTGTTCTGTTTTAAAAAAAACAAGAAAGTAATACAAAAACAGCAAAGTGAAAACTCAGTGTCCACTGTTTAAAATATAGCATTCCTCCACTACTTCAAATAAAAACCATTAAAATAAGAGAGAATATAAAAATGAACATAAGAACAACTATGCTCGATCAGACCAAAAGCCAATCTGGTGTAGCTTCTTTCACTGATGACTCTGTTATTGACGTGTATCCCATTTTCTAGCTATAAAACAAAATTTTGTTTGAAATCTTTACATATATCAAATGTGCCATATGAAGGACATTAGAACATCAAAATAAAAGGGTTTCCCCTTTGTTCACATAGAATGTTAATGAATTATGTTTACTCCAAGGGAATATTTACAAAAGTCATTTAGAAAGATCCTGCTTTACGTCAAATGCCAAACGAAACAATGCCTTCTTGATAAACCTTTGTGTATGAGGAGACTTCATGACCTTCAGTTAAAAGAGGAAGGGAAGGGCAGATTTATACACTTTTAACAGAATATGTATCCAAACTGACCACATGAAATGTGCTGGTCAAAAAACTGTCTGAGACTCTTTCTAGTGGAAAATGTGTAAACCAATGAACCTTATCACAACATTTTCCTGACTCTGGCTAGCAATGAACCCTGAAATCAAAGCCTGGGTTGACCTCTCTTATACCAGGCTTTGTACCATACTTAAAAGTGGTGGAGAGAGTTTTGTGTGTATGTATATATGTGTCTTCAAGTCACCTGTCAACTTATGGCAACCTTATGAGTTTCATAGGGTTATGTTGGGCAAGGAATGCTCAGATGTTTGACAGTTCCTTCCTCTGAAAAATAGTCTACAGCACCTGGTATTCATTGGTGGTCTCCCATCCAAGTACTAATCAATGCTGACTCTGCTTAGTTTCCAAGATCAGATGGGATCTGGTGCCTTTGGCGTATTTTGGGTGTTATAAAAAGAGTTTTACCACACCTTAACTGTTGATGGGTAATAAAACATATCAATAAGTGGTTATTTTATACAGGTTCAACAGTTCACAATATACTAGTATGATAAAACAGAATCTGAAACAAAATGAGAAGCATGGAGCGTTTCCGCCTGTGATTCCAGTTTGTTAGCCATACTTTCCTCACAGGAAAGTTCATTCTATTTCTTCCTAAACTTCAGAGATAGAGGCGAAAAAAACATACAGAGAGCCAAGGAAGGGTTCCTTTCTAAAACTGGTTTGGTGAACTGTGACATTCCAAACTTGAGTTAGCTTTCCGCTTGTTGTTGCTGTGTGCTTTCAAGTCATTTCCAACTTAAGGTGATGCTAAGGCAGACATTATCACAGGGTTTTCTTGGCAAGATTTGTTGAGAGAAGGTTTGCCTTTGCCTTCATCTGAGCCAAAGAGAATATGACTTGCCCAAGGTCACCACGTCAGTTTGCATGGTTGAATGGGGATTCAAGCCCTAGTCTCATAGTGATAGTCAGTGTTCAAACCACTACACTTTCATACTGAAAACCATTTGCAAGTCCAGCTAAAAAGCTCCATAATCGGCTGAGTCCCACCACTGTTTGGAAGTTTTCCCAAAGCTATAGTCTCAATTATCATACAACTTTATGCTACATAATTAACATGACAACAATATCATGCCACATTGCTACAGCTGTCTTCTATGCATTTATGAGTAACAATGTGAAAGTCTTCTGTATAGTCATTTGAATCCACCTGAGTATAAATCTTGGTACAGGTTGGCTTGGTTCACTATGATCAACCCCTTTAATTTGCTATTGATTGCCAGTTAGAAAAGAATACAAAGATAGATTTACTGGTGAGAAACAGATTGATTGCCACTGCTCATTTGTGGGTGGGTGGGTGGGGGTTATGGTAATTTCTGCACTATACTGTTATAGTGCTATTATTCCACTTTCAATATTCTGTGGAATTCTGGGGTTTGTAGTTTAGTAGGGCCAAAGAGCTCTTTGGCTGAGAATTCTAAATGCTCCTCCTTATACTGCAAACCTCAGGATCCCATAGGAAAGTGGAATAATAGCACTACAACAGTGTATTGCGGAAATGGCCTAATTTGTAGATGTTAATACATTGTGCAACATATTGCCAGGGATATAGTGACAACACATTCTTCATCTTTTGCAAATCCTCAGCAGGTAAAGAAAGAAAAAAAGAAGTAAACAGATCACTCTGTATGGGAAAAAAGATTGAAAGGAACTAGATGGTGGTGAGAAAACAGATGAAGCTGCATGGACTGGGGAAACAAAGAGCAGGAGGCTTTTGGATGGCGAATCCAGGCATAGATGAGAGTGATAGAACACCTAAATCCAATTTAGATGGGGTTGGTATAAAATGAACCTTCTTAATTTTCTAGTGCATTCCAAGTTTAAACTTTATTCAGATCCTGTTCTGCTTGCCACCATATTAATTGGAGAACAAAGGGCTCTATGATCTTCCCTGCTATTCCCAGCAATCACAAAGAGCCTTCCATCTCATCAGCTTTTCCTGAGTTAGCAAAGGGAAAAAAGAGTGGTGTGGACAGCTTACAGCAACTGCCAGCTCTCAACATCTTTCATGAACTGGGGTTTTAGAAAAGTATGTCAGAAACTGATTTTGGAGTAGACTGAATTCCAGAGGTCTGAATCTGTCCCACCTACAGACCAACCTTTGCTCTGTAAAATGTTACTAGTCCTAGATACATAAAATACCATAAGGCACCAAACAAAATGGCATTTTTCAAGGAATAAAAAATCAGAAAACCTGTCACTTTGTTTTCTATCATAGAATAGAAATTGCTATGAAAATATTCTCTTTGAAGATGAATCACACAGAATAACAATTGGTGGAAGGTTTCAGGACAACAAAAAGAAATGCTATTAAATACTGTTTCACATAGGAAAACAACTTGTAGATCTACTCACAGGCATTACAAAACTCACATTTCCAACTCATGCTGAAACAAATCCACAAAGTACATTGGAGAGTTTGATAGTTTATGACTATGTTAGTCATATTACTGGTGATGTAAATCATATTTATAACGCAGAGACTTGACTATATATTGATACATAAATATATAACTTTTATTAAATTAACAAGTAAATACTGTTGATATAGGAATGAGAAAAATAAACGAAATCCATATTAACATCTGAAACATCACTTCAACTAAAAAAAATGGAAACACAAGATTGGCTACAAAGGATTGAAAGAACATGGCATAAGGACACTGGAGAAATTGTGTTCACCTACAGTGGAAATCATATGCATGTTTCTTCACATATAAAACCCATTGTGTTCAATGTGGCTCATCCTTTGAAAATATGTTTAAGATGACAGCCTTACTGTGCTTGTCAAATGCATGAACACTGCCTTAGGCCAAAAAAAAAGCCTTGTCTACTGCATCCTACGACAATTCCAAACATGTTGATGACATTCAGTAAAGAAGATGCATATTCATTATGAACATATGAACTTGTCAGTGTTTGTGCCACTATAATCTGAGTGATGCCAGTGTCCTGCAGTTCATAAGCAACTATCAACCACAGACCAGAGGCTATAGTCCTCCAATATTCCCACTGGGTGATTGTAGAGTAATTACCTTCTCTTGACCTAATCTAATTTATGCAGCTGTTGAGAGAAGAAAGTATGCATTTGCCATTTGCTTCATTGATTTCCTTGGATTAAAGATGGGATACAGTGAGACAGAGTAGTGTAGTACTTTGAGCATTAAACTATGGCCCTTTCTGGGCCCAATCTTATCCCAGAGGCTTCCTGTAGGGATCCCGGCAGCAGCTATGCTGGGAGGGGAGTGTGATGGGAGCGCTCCCCTCCACACGTGATCCAGGAAGCATGAGGGCCCTGCCTCTTCCTGCTTCAGTGCAGCCAAGTACTTTCCCAGGCTGTGCTGGGGAGGAAGCGCAACCATTGTGCTTGCGGACCCTCTGTACAACGAGTAAGTGCGGGATGGCAGCACAGTTGTGGGTTATTGATGGGGAAAACCTGTCAATGATTTACACTGTGATTGTGCTGCCTGGAGACAGGAGAAGGACTGAATCTCAACAATGTCATGCATAACCGTCTTCACAGTCCCTTCCTTCTCCCATCCCCATTGCAGGATGACAATATCCTGAGGAAAGGGCCTATGACTATAAAGATCAGGGTTTGATTCTCTGCTCAGCCATGGAAACCCCTCTGGGTGACCTTGGGCACATTGCACACTCTCAGCCCCAGAAAACCCCTTGATAGGTTTGCCTCAGAGTTGCCATAAGTCAAAAACGACTTGAAGGCACACAGCAACAACAGATGAAATATTGTTCCATCCCATGTCAGTCTGCCCAAAATCTGAGATCTTCAGCTGATATCCTCTTGTATATTCCACTATTTTGAGAGGCTGTATTGCTTTCTCTGACTATAGAAAATTCCTCCCAGAGGAAGTCAGATGGGTTCCATCTTTCCCGAGCTTCAAAATTATCTGTGCACATACACTTCTTAGCATATCAAATGCAGTCATTAAGAAACCACACACACACACACACACACACACACGCACATTGAGACTTTGTTTCTCCTTCACAATAGGTTTTAATGGATGTTTCTAATGCTGCTTTTCTTAAAACTTTCTTAAAACCTTCTTAAAACTGTTAAAACAGCTTTTCTCGTGGTTTCAGTTCAGTATTTTTTTTTAAATTAAGGTATTCTGTTGGTCTGTTTTTAAATAATATTTGTATCTGTTTTATCTGTCTCTATTTAATATTTTAAGTATATGTTGTACATCATCTCAAAGGCCATAGCAGGTTGACAGGCAATAAATCAATACCTTAAACAAACAAACAAAATAGAACAAAATAGTTTTGGATACATGGGTTGGGAAGACGGTGTTTTCACAGATTAACTGAAAAAGCATAGTAGTTTCTGAGACAAACAGAATTTTCAAGTGTCATTCTGATTTTAAAATGATACAATTATGTTTTAAATTTGCCTTCCTTTGTTCTGTGTAACTCTGATCTCATTTCTCCTATGAAGCATTAAAACACAGTGATCCTATGAACACTGATTTGATGGATAACAGCCTTGTGTTGAATGTTGGCTCAGATGCTTATAATTTTCATTTTAAACTGCCCTTTTGTTGGCTGAAGATAGGCAATACGCTGATTTTAGTTCTATTACCGAGCTGTCACAGTACATCACATCTGTTCGTTGCCATTAATATTGATGTTCTCACTGCCTTAAACACACATTATAGCATCAGAGTTATAGCAGGGTAGGGAGGCAAAATATTGATGTTGGATGAAATGGCAGAGTCCACAAAACCCATTACAAGTTGCTCAAGTAGTTGTTTCACCTTTAGTCCTCTATGCTACCCAAACCCAGCTGTTAATCAGCCAGCCTGGTGACTCAAAGGGTAACACTTTCTATTAACTGTATTTCTTTCAACATCTGTATTCTTGAAAAGGGACAAATCATATTGCACCTCTGATACCCTTTGGAGAACTTCCATCGTACAACTGGAAGTCTGGGGCCAAACTAGAACATACAAACAGACAAACTCCAGAAACTGTCTTCGTATTATAGATCTGAAGAAAACAAGTTACAGGCCAAAACACAGTGTTCAGTAGAAAATAGTTTCTCACAGTGGCATTAGGGAGTAGGAATGTAATTATTCACTAATTTTCTTCCCAAAGGAAGCAATGAGCAATTTCGGCAATTTTCTTCCTGCTCTGAGAAAGTCTTCAAAAACTTTGCAGTTTTCACATCCTATCTGCAGTTTGGAAGTTTGAATTCTGCACAAAATTTGCATGCAGTTTTTTGCTCAGAAAAAAATTCTTATGCATAGAAGATAATTTTTTTCTGTTTCCTGCACAGAAAGTAGCATTTTCTGGGCAAAATAATCATACATGAATTTTGCACAGAATAAATCCTCACTTACAGTATTTTTGGAGCAGGGAATAGTCTTACCTGTGCAGAAAATTATATAGCAGAGTGTTGCTGTTAGTTAATTACTATTCTGATATTCTGTTTCCAATAAATAGATCCTAGAAATACAGATATCTAATAGGACATAGTCTTTATCTGTCACTGTCAGCAGCCCAGTCTATGGTAAATAAATTAAATAAATAAATAAATAAATAAATAAATAAATAAATAAAATTAATCAGCCAACCATATGTGTAACAGTAAGCCCACCTATCCTGTGTCTAGATGAGCCAGCAGTACATACAAAAGAATCAGCTGAAGATCAGAATATACAGAACATGTTAAAGATTATTAGTAGAGATTTACTGGCAAGATAGATGATGTCTACTAAGCATGGCCTACTAACCAATTCTTAGTTTACATTATATGATTTACTTTTATAGTTATAATCATGGACCATATCACTTGTTTCAAGTACCGGCTTCTCTAGGCACTGTGCTTCGAGGTGAGTGTTGAGAGCATCAAGACTTGTACCCAATCTGATGACTTTCATTTTTAAACCACTATTTGGACTGTATTTCTTTTTTTGTATCAATGTCTTTTTCAAAATATATGTATATATTGCTTTTTTCAAAACTGCAGCTATAACAGTAACAAACTCCCATTTGCTACTATGACTGCAACAAATTATTTTTTAAAAAAGTAACTTTGCAAGTTATGGATTTAAGAATATGAGAGTTACAATGCGTATTCCAAGTTTGATTATCAAGCCTAGATACATGTGGTTGCTCATAGATTCACAATACTGAATCTGACACTTGGAACTGAACAGAAAATACATCCTGTTTTCACTCTTTTAAGAATGAAGCCATAATCTTTGAAAAGTCCTCAAAGCTTTTCCTTCCTGTGGAGATGTAAGTATTCAATCTATGGCAACGAGGATTCTTTTATGTAACACAATGTATATTACAACGTTAATCAACAAAGCATTCTAGCCAGAAATACTACAACAAAAGTTTAATGAAAAATGGAGGCTAAACTAGACCTACTTAATTTGCAGATGAGCTGAATCCAGCTTTATGTGTAGTTTTCCCACAGAGGCTTAATAAATCATAGAGTTATCAAGTTGGAAGGAGGCCCAAGGCCCATCTAGTTCAATTCCCTGCCAGGAATTCATTTTCTGCTATCTCCATGGGAGTGCAAAAACAGGAGGAAACAATATTGAGCAACCAACAGGCCATAATATATAGTATTTGCCTTTCTAATGGCAGGCCTGTGAATGTATATGTAAAACAAATGTAATTAGAAGAAAGGAAAGAAGGAATAGCTATGCTTGTACTTACAGGGTCCGTGAGCTCTGGCAAACTCGCCTGGTAAGTCAATGGCCGACAATCCCGAGTGTTAAAAACCAATACGCATGGAAGAAACATAGGTCCAAGATCATCTCCATCAAGGACATCAACAGTGAGTGTGGTTGTACTTGTTCTCCTTTCCATAAGGTTTTGAGCTCTGTCCTGTACAAGAAATAGAATTTACAAAGGTTGCTCCTGCAATTTCTTTAGGAAAAAGGCCATGCTATCTTTTAATTGAAATCAAGTTATCTTAGTACCACAACATGTAATCATATAATAATACACAATCCCAATGCCATAACACCTATTCGAAAAATCAGACAGAGGAAAGAAGTGAACAGTGGACTGCCAGACACTAAAAGCTGGCATAACCCTTAGAAACAACAGGAGGAAAACTCAGCTTTTTCCATCTCAGATGAAAACAAAAATAAGTTGTATGTCTTTTCCATTTTTTCTTCCTTTCTTCCTTCCCTCTTTCCTTTTTTCTGTTGCTTTCTCTCCCTCTTTCCCCCTTTGTTTATATCTTTATTCCAAGATAGATTTTCTTCCTTTACTCAGTGGTTTTTCACCAATGCCCTCCTCCCTTTTTCTTGAAATATCATTTATTATCTTGAAATTGTGTGAAATGTTTGCTAACATTACTTATGGAACAAAACTTGTCATGTGGACAAGAAAGTAGTGGATGCACAATTAATCTATCTTCTGTACTGGTTTAGTGGCTCTTTGGCTTGCCTAAGAATTAAAACAAGTTATCTAACACTGACAAAGTCTAACATTAATCAAGAGAATGCAACATTCAAAACAAAAGGGGACTCTCCTCCCCTCCCTACCTCCACAATATCTAAGGAAATAAAAATGTAGGACAGATTCTGTGATTAAATCTCCCTGTATGTTTGGAGCTGATATTACTTTCTACACATAGCAACAAAGGAATTTAATCCCCATCCTAACAAAATAAGTCATACAGTTTAATTATAGAATCACCTATCAGCACAGCACACTAGTATTCTATAATATATTCTCCTTACTGTCAGAACAAATGCATTCTTTTCGCTGCCTTTATTAGAGGGAAATTTTTTTTTTAAAAAAAAGCTCAAGATGTCAGATTGTCACAAAATCCACAATCCTTATTCAACAGAATACCAGTGTTCTTATATCACAAAGATTAATAATTTGGTATTTGCATGTCTTTTCTGCAAGAAGTGTGTACAAGGTAGAATACTGCTTACGTATATTTTTATGGACAGGATAATCCTGGCATGGGACCATAGGTGGTTAGGAGAAAGGCATTCACATTTATTATCAAATGGATTTCTTTTGTCTCCATTTTTATTTGAGGAGGGGGTTAGTAGGAATTTCAATCCTTGAATTTATGTAGCATTCTTCCTGCCATAATTGTCTCAAAGTGTCATACAGGAATTATTCTGTGCAGAAAAACATGTGTTTTCTTGTGCCGTCCCCCCAAAAAAGAAAACAAAACAAACAAACAAACAAACAAAAAAAGCCCCCCAAACCTCCCAAACTTAAAAACCTTCCTGTGCAGGAAGTAGTGTTTTCTGTACAGGAATCTCATTTCTACATGGAAAATGGGGTTGTATTAAAAACATTTTTTTTTCAACAGAATTAGGCCATTTCCACATGGTGTCACCATTATGTGATGGGCACACACTGGTAACAGTCCATGAGTCTTGCTTTCATACAATGTCCTTGTGGTCCCGTAGCGCATCCCCACCCATCATGATCGCGAGATATTCACTTAAAAGAAAAAAATCTGTTAAGCGCCAATGATTGTGTGATGCTTCTATCACTGCCAGCCACGCGGAAGGGCCAGAAGTATGATCACATGCTTGCTTCCCCAGTGCAGCACGGGAAAGAGGTCGGCTGCACTGCAGAAGCTGTGTGTCACTCGTGCTCCTTTCTGCAGGGAGCTGGCTGGGTGCAGAGGGGAGTGTTTGCATCATGCTCTCTTCCAAGCAAAGGTGCTGCTGGGACCATGACAGGAGGACAATGGAAGGAAGTACAGTGCAAAACTGGTCTAATACTTGCACAACACTTTTGGTTGTCAAATTTTACTTTACTGAAATACAGATAGAATTAAGTCCAGCTATTCCAGGAATAGCTGGATTTATCTCTTCTTCTTTTAAAGAATTTATAATTCTTCAAATAACTTTTAGAATTCTGAAATGAATGTGAATCTTAATAACTCTGCATGCCAATAAAACATCACAAGTACATTTAAAGAACTTGTTTTGGGAGACCTTCCATTTATTCTCAAGGCCTCAAAAAAGAAAAAAGAAAAGAAAAGAAAAGAAAGAAAAGAAAAGAAAAGAAAAGAAAAGAAAAGAAAAGAAAAGGCCTTCCTAACAGCAGCTATACTTCCCATAAATAAACGAACAGCTTTATCTATCACCTTGAAATGTCTATTTTGTATCAAGTCATGATGATGCTTCTCACACACACACGCGCGCGCGCGCACACACACACACAGAAAATTGGAGTTGAAAAAGGAAAACACACCTTCAGAAGATTTAATTTCAAAGCTGAAGGGTTAGGTCAAATTGTAGCCACCAAATTAATTTCATATCAAATTTGTATTGCTACATGTGTCAGACTAGTAAAAATTCATTGGCACTACAATGATTCTTTTCTACTTTTCTAGAACTAAAATATTATTCCACAACTGAACAGTATTACCTTTGTAACCAGTAAATCTGAAAGACTGTATAACAAGAAAACAAATACATATAACTGACTCTCATGCGTGGAAGTCGTTTGATATTTCACTAAAAGATGACATATTCTAAAGACTTGCATTTTTTAAAACTAGAATGTAGGCTTTACCTGCAGCATCAGATCTGTGATGGTGCATTCAGATATGTGGCTATTATTGCAGGCCTCAAATAATGAATATTCATGGATGGATTAATTCCTTAGAAATTATAGATGGTTAATAATGGCAAATCACATTTGTATCACACATGATAGAAATAATTTCTTTCCTCCACCAAAATAGCTATAAATGTAAGTAGTGTCCAAAATTATGCTAAGTCAGTCATACTTACATTTGCTTGTACGACAACAAAATAGCGTGTCTTTTCTTCATAATTTAGCCTCTCACGCAGAACTACTGCTCCAGACAATGTAAGAGGAATGTCAAAAGTCCTATTTGATGTCTGCAAAAAATAAAGGGGTGGAAAAGGATGGATAGAGGATGTCTGTATGGCTTAAAAGGTAGGTTTCTACATTATCATCATCAGCAGACATACCAACAGGCTGCAGCTATGTTGCTATAGCTATATCTCTCAATGTAGGATCTCAGCCACTGCATTTTAGGCAAAAATGTTTTCCATACAAAACTTCTGTGGTAGGGTAGGGAGATTTCAAAATTTTTTGAGCAACCTAAATTTTCACAAAAAGTCCAAAATATTAAACTTACTGGAAAATGATCTATATCCCTGATCTGAAACATATTTGGCTTTAGAATTTATTCAGAATTTATTAAGAACCTTAATGATGATTCATTCATGTATTTTTAAAAATGAAACTTTCTTATTCACAAACAACATCAACAAAATTGAGTTCATATCTATTTCAACAATAAGTCTACATACTGGATCAGTGCCAGGAGGAAGTGACAATTAGATAACAACCAATACATTTAGACTAAATCAAGACAGGTTGGAGATCTTAGGCAGTTTTCACATGGTTGGGAATGGAGCAGGCAGGCTGTTCTGCATGGAGTTGCTCTCCATTTGAAAGAGAAGGTCCAAATCTAGGCTATACTCCCTTATTACGGAGATCCATGTGTGCTCAGTGGCATGCACTATTTTTGTCCAGCTTTCACTAGTGCACAAACTACATCCATTCCTGATTAGGTACAACTTAGCCACAATGACACATGATTTGATAACTTTTAATTTGGAAATTCACTTTACATGGAGCAGCCTTTAAAGCTAATCCAAAAATTCTAGGGCTGGCATCCTGTTGGTTAGTCCCTAACTAGAGTAGTGCTACTTAAACATTTGTGGAATAATAAGTCAATACATAAGCATATTTATTGATTGCATGGTTCTACTCTAGTCAGGACTAACAACAGGATCTAGACCAATGCGTGCAAAATGTGGCTGCCAGAAGGCTGCCAGGAAGAATGATCAGGGATCAGTCATGTAGTATAAATCCTGCAAAAGCGCCTTTAGATTCTCATATATTTCAAGGTTGAATTAGTGATATTGATATTGCTCTCAAAGCCCTCCATGTTTCAAAGTACAGAAACCTGAAGGAACACTTCTTCATAGATGTATCTACCTATAGATAACCAAGTATAGCACCTTTCCCATGCCCTTCAGATCTGAGAAAAAACCCTGTTATCAATGTCCACTGCTAGGAGAAATACATTGCTGGTAGGAGTTTCTTCCAACTCAATAATTCTAAGAACTAGTGACAAGATGACTTAGGAATTTCTATGTGGTAGTGGCATGACTACCAAGAAGATCCCCAAGAAGAAAAGCTAGGCAGTGTCAGGTTTAGACCAGTTTGTGTACTTAGGCATTTATGAGCTATCCAGAAAGATGAGTGAATATCTCTTATTATTATAATAATTTTTATGTATTATTGATTGATTATTATTGTGTAATACTGTGTAATTCTGGACAGTGTGACTGTGCAACACTGAGTGATTATGTATTATTATATATGTTTTGTGTTCATTAGGTATTATGATATGAGTATCATTACTTTTTAAAAATATATATTGTATTTAATTCTTCAAAATATTGGTTTCTTGCTTTGGCATTATTATCGATTTTAATATTTTTATGAAGGGTGGGATGTAAGCAGAATAGAATAGAACACTTGTGTTGGTTTAACAATACAAATTGACTTTATATGCTGTTTAGTTATAGAGAGAAATCTCACAGAGAACTGAGATGTTATTTTTGTGTAGTTATTGGCCTTGATGACTACAGAAGCTTATGTGTGGAAGCCTATTACAATGTACTCAAAAGACCTTGAACACATAAGCAGAGTGGAAGACGGCCGCCCACATTCCTTTTTTGAAGAATTAGCACAAACTTTTGGACAAATGGAAAAAAAAATAAGAGTATTTCTCTTATGGTTTTCTCTCTATATCTCTTCATATTTAGAAGCAAAGGTAACAGTGGAGGAATTTAAGGAATTATTCTGTAAAGTAGTGAGATCGCATCACATTGCCTAAAGTGAATGTTAGTCACTTGAGTCTGCAATTTGCCCAAAAGATCATGTAACCTGAAATTTACACAGCATCATTGATCATTACATGGTATATTTATTTGTAATCAGGTTAAGTTTAGCGACTGGTATCTGAAATTATTGCGTATAATCAGCACATTATTATATCTAATTAGCAAAAGACACAGGTTTAAACTGAAATTCTTGTATCATTAATCTTTTGTCAAACAATACAGGCAGCAACATGCTTGATGATTAGATGAAGGCAAATTTTTAAGAAATCTAGCCTGAAGTAGCCCAATTGAAATTTCCAGTTCTGTTCTGTTTCATGGGATTAGGTCTAACTTAGCTCATAGTGATGAAGTGAATACATCACACATTCAATTTATATGTCCATTTGTGCTGTCGGTAAAACCATTTGGAATCTGAGCCTTGGAGGCAAGTACTCCAGCTAGTGGGAACACTGTGTGGTCTACCAAACTAATAATAAACCAACTAAAATGACATCAATCATTCCTTCTTTTCCTATGAAAAAACACAATTTTGCCTGTGTTTTATTTTTACATTCATGGCTGGGTATAACAATAGACTTCTGAACTTAAAAAAAAGGTTCCAGCTGTCTAAAATGAACTATTTTAACTATAAATAAATGGTACATAAAGCCTATAATTCACAGAAACTTTTCTGTTCTGATCTTGAAAAGGGCCTCTAGTTTGACCAGCTGAGGTGTTTAAGAAAGCAGCAAGATGTGCTTACTGCATTTTTTTTCCTATCTCAAAATAGGGAGTCCAACATATGCCCTGCAGAACCTATTAAAAATCCTATCCAGTTAATTAGTCTCAATGCAACTGACAAAATTGACTGGTCCAAAATCTTCATAAACAACCTAAAAAGAAGCAAATACTAAACTCTCAGCCCAATGTTTAAAAACAGTCAACCAGCCAAACCACTGTGCAGTTTCATAATACATTTACTGTTACAAACAAAAGCAGCATTTAACAGCACCATCTCACCATGCTCTACTCTTTGGCACAGTTCACGCAAAATAGGTGTAAATGAGGCTTATTACCTACAGTAGGCCCCTGGGACTGAGTGACTGGCATCCATGGTTTCACTTACCTGCAAGATGCTCCAGAGCCATGGCTGCCATTGCTGGCTGGGGTCCTTGCTTGGTGCAGCTAGCCAAGAGAGTTGCACAGTGAGGCACAACTGGGCTTCCCATGTCTCTCTCAGATGAGGAAGAGATAGACACTCTTTCATTGGCTGAGACAAGTAAGGAAAGTCTGGTTCTATGTAACCATGCACCTTTCAGCTGAGGAAGGAGATGGACACTCCTTCCACAGTGGAGAGAGGCATGTGAAGCCTTGACATGGCTCCCCTGCATGGCTCTCTTAGCCAAGGAAGGAGACAAATGCTCCTTCCCTGGGGGAGAGAGGCGCACACAACGGGTCCCCTAAGTCATCTGCATTTTTTTGCCACCTGTGTTAAATCTGGGAACGTATCCCACAGGGATTTACTATATACAGTAAGGCAGAGGAATTCACACATCCTCAATAAAACTAAAGCATAACATGGCCATTTTATGGGGTTTGTGAATAATGTACAACCAAGCTCCATGGGCAAATGTCTATATGCTTACAAACATGTAATCGTCTGTATGAGAAAGTCTTTTTCCCTTGATTCATGCTATCAAAGGAACTGGCATGTTCTGAGTATGAAGTATTCAGCTGTATTAACATCTTTGTCACTTCCATTCAAGTATTAGACAAAGACAAAAGTGCGGAAAGTTGTGATGCTTTTCCCCTTTCTTAAAACAAGAGATGGGGATAATGCAGCCCATGTGTCCCCCAGTGCCTTTTGTTGGGGTGCCATGGTTTCCTGAGCCCTCCACAGCTGCTATGCAAAAATCACGCCCAGATTCCCCCAAACTCTGCCTGAAATAGTTGTTTCACTTTAAAATTCTGATCCTTTCCAATCCCTCAAAACTGGCTGAAAAAAACAACATTAACCACTAGAAATAGACTCCTAGACAATATTCAGCCAAGGATGGTGGGATGAAGCCTGCCATGGATATTAGCGGCAAAAATTGGTCCCTACCCCTTTTGTCTGTCCATTTCAAAATTATACAAGCAGCATCATAGAAGAACAGTGATTACTAAAGATTCATTCATTCAAAAAAGAATGTACTTTTTCAAGTTTCATCTGTATATATGCCCTTTTCCAGTCGCTTGAAAAAACAGTCATGCATATTTATAACTTTACAGTAAAATTCAAATTTTTCATGTGCATAAGTAATAACTTAACAATCTGAAGTTTTGTTTTTTTTTAAAGAACCATTTCACATATTAAGCAGAAGGAAACACAGGCTGGCCACATTCTACAACAAGCTTCCCAAATTTAGCAATGTTCTGACTACTGTACTGATGTGATAAAAGTAGTTTCGAGCTCCTGTTTGTTGCATACATGCTTTATATAGGTGCATATAGTTAAAACCCAAATGTGAACAGTTCTCATGGGTATAAACTGAAAAATTCTGCCAAATTTGCCAAGCAAGGGACACTGCGCTAAATAAAATGGCGATATGATACAAATATAGCTCTTCAGGTCATATTGTATGTGCAAATGCATTCTGTCCCAGTCAACTGTCTGTCAGGTCTATTCTTTTGTCCAGTACCATAACAGATGCACCAAACTTGTACTCAAAGTGCCTTGCTACAAAGGCCTTTCAAAATATAGTAAATAATAAAATGTGTTAGAAGAGAATATCAAGTGGGATCTGTCTCTTGTTTTTGTGTTGCCAACACTAAATTATAACTGAAAAGAAGAGTTTCACATACTGGATCGTTGGGATTGTACTGGATGACGTATTCTATCTGGCCATTGGGACCGTCATCTATGTCTGTGGCACCATTATTCCCAGAGAATCCTGTAAAGATGGTAGTTCCAACTGGTGT
This sequence comes from Cyclura pinguis, assembly GCA_030412105.1. Lineage (NCBI taxonomy): Eukaryota > Metazoa > Chordata > Lepidosauria > Squamata > Iguanidae > Cyclura > Cyclura pinguis. Next base: position 98,471,001 of record CM059601.1, read on the forward strand.
TAACTGAAACAACAAAAATGATGTGCACACTTAGGAATCTCAAACAAAAGAAAGAAAGGCCAAGTAATGGTTTCAAAGTCAAAACGTGATTTGTGAAATGTTCTCAGTAATTCTGCCTGTTTCTCAACTTCAATGCATCCATTCAACTCCCAAGTTCAATATAACTTTATTTATTTGACTCTTTGTTAAAATGTCCTTTCTTACAGCTGAAGATCTCAGGAATGAATACAATCAAAAAACAGGATGGATTACAGCATAAAGCAATATTAATCAATGCAAACAATTTAGAACAACTCAACAAAATCAAAATCTATATGCAGACTATGTTTCCTTCCTAGCCTTCATGAATTCATCCCTCGCATATCTGAGATAAAACTTAGGAACTTGGAGAACTAGAGCTACCAATATACACATTATTGTACTGCTACTTTTCTTCTTAAATTCCTAGGAAGAATCAGCTGTATAACCAGTGAAACTATAAGCAACCAAGAAAAAAAGTAGAAAGAATGTTATGAGAAAATAAAAAGGAGAGGTTGCTAATTAATTTTCCCCTGAAAATACTGTCGTTCGAATTTTTCAAAAGTAGCAAATCAGCAGAAACTGACCTGACTTTCGGTACGTAAGGCTAAAAGAAGAAAAAGTACTTTTTGATCAGGTCAGTTTTTGGGCATGTGTGAATCATTTATCTGCATGTGTGGATGGTCTCAAGGATCATGTTCAAATGTCACAATGAATCATACTTTAGCGGTTTTCAAACTTGAGTTCTGCAGATGTTTTAGATATTGACTCCTAGAGTTCTTGACAAAGGCCATGCTGTATGGAGCTTCTGAGATATTTAGGGCCTTTCTGCCCTGCACTGTTATAGTGCAATTATTCCACTTTCAACAGCCTATGGAATCCTGGGGTTTTGCACTTTAGGAAGGAGCATTTAGAATTCTCAGCCAGAGAGTTCTTTGGCCTCAGTAAACTACAAACCCCAGAATTCCACAGGCTGTTAAAAGTGGCATAATGGCACTATAACAGTATAGTGCAGAAAGGCCCGAATTCCAAAATATCTTGATAACTAAACCATAATTTTAAAAGGCTGAAAATTGAGTGCCAATGGATCTTTATATTGCCTGTTCCCTCCTCATCCCCATCTTTGCTTCATCACCAGCAGGGGCATAGGTTCTGAAGCTTTCCTTTCCACTTTGGCTTCAGCACAGCTTATCATGTTCCCCATTAGTCATACATTTAAATAAAAATACACAAGAAATCACTGTAAAGGAATCTTTAGAGCTCATGAAGGCTGCTGTCTCACTTTGATTTTGAAAGCTGCCCTTGTTTCTTGAGGAAGGCAGAAGCCAAGACACTGTTTTCAGAACAAACAAGATACAGCTCATAGAATTAAGTCTGTTTGCAGCTTTCCTTTATGAGAGAGATGAACAGGGTGCACTTCTTATTTTTTTTCCAAAAAGCCAGTCATCATTACCTATACTAAAAGAATATTATTTTGCTTGCCACGAACCTTTGGCAGATATGTTGTGAAAAACACCATTTTAGAGAAACAGAATGCAAAGAGAAATTTGATTTACTCTCCGCTCACCAGTTCTAATTAATTGCTTTCATAAGTCTATCCCCATGGAGATAATTACTGTATGATCTTCACACAAGACTCCCTGGCTTAAATATCAGTTGCAGTAGAATTTCAAGTGCTGCGAACACAGTTATCTCAGACATTACGGTTAGTAAAAGGCCTGCAAAATTGGATAAATCTTCATTTTAGAATTCTTCATTAAATACGACTTTTTCAATTTGTCTCTCTGAATTCTTTATCTTATTGAGGTTTTGTAGCCCAGGAAAACCAGAGTAAAATAATAGGCATAGGATACTTGGGAAAGGGGAGTTCTTATAGACCACCCTGAGATATGTCCCAAAATCTACAGGAAACAGAAGGAAAGGATCAGGGACGACCAAGGATCTTCTTATTTTGGAAAACTGTAAACAGCAGTCAGAACAGGGAAACAATCCTTTTTTCAAACACAGTCCTGGCTGGGGAGATTCTGGGAGCCATATCCAACAAGGTAATATTTCCAAACAGTAATCCCAACTGTTGCACTGAAATCTGGGTTGGCAGCTGATTGTAAAAAAAAGCAGAGTAGGAAAATGGAGACTAATTTATCCAACAACATTGACCTACTCTGGGCTTCTCAAAGAAAAGTGGGAGAAACAAATGAAATATCAGTAAGTTTCAGCTGTTTTATTAAATAAACCAAACTGTAATTTTAAGGGTCTTCACCAGTGGTCTTTTTTTTGGGGAGGGTGTGTGTCATGAGTTCAGGCTGGAGACAATCTGAGTTATTCAAGAAATGAATTTGACACCAAGAGTTGAACAAGCCACTGGTGCAAAATAGGATTTCACTGTGATAAACGGATGCAGCAGGTATTTGAAGAAGAGAAAACACACTTCCCCATGCTAGGATAGCTCAGTCCTACCCCCAGGCTATGGGGAAATGCCATAGAAGCCCTCAGTTTCTCAGTGGTATGCACACAGCTCCCCTCTTGAAGCCTGATCAAAGGCATGGTGAAAGGCAGAAGTCTTTCAGAGATCAATTTAAATTAAAGGAAACTTTGCTACACTGTGAGCCCTCAAGTTTTTAGGAGTTAGAACAACAGTGGCCTTTTCCGCACCGGGCTATTTAAACAGTGCAGAGCGACCTCCAACGGAGGTCTTCTGCACCGTAGAGTGGACTGGGGTGGACTACTTTTTGTAGTTCCATACCTCAGTCCACTCCAGAGCGACCGGAAGTGGTCGCGCGGCATGTTTTTTAAAAACCTCTTTTTAGAGGTTTTTAAAAACCACGGAGTGCACAACCCCGTGCCGCTCTGTCGCCCGGCTCCGGAGCAGATTTGCAGGTGCACGCAAGTGCGTGCCTGCAGATCTGCCGGGGGTGGGCTTCCGGCTGGCGAGCTTCTCCAGTTGGTGGAGAGCCTCCACCAACTGGAAGCTGCCATTTAGGATGCCAGAGGAGTGCGGCGCGACGAGCTCGCGCTGCTCCTCATGGTGACGGACTTGGCCGGCCGGAAAACAAAGCCAGTAAGCTCTGTTTTTGGCCATCCCCCCCCCCCACATGCGGAAAGGGCCAGTGAAGGCAGAAGTCCTATGCACCTTACCAAGCCAGGTTGAACTATTTTCACAGGACAGCAGGTTCTTAGATCCTCCTATCTACTGGAATACTCTTTGAGGATGAATAAAGAGATTTAATTCTACCAAGTACAAAATAAACTCTTCCATGCAGTGTATTGCATAGGACTATGTAGTAGTGATCTGCCATCAAGAATATACTCTGAAACCATCCACTTGGTGACAAATGCTATATTGACTGGGGGGAGGAGTGGGCAATCGTGGGGGGTTAAGCTATAGAAGCTAATTGACTAAGTGGACAATAGGTCTAAAATTCTGGTGTTTTAAAGTGAAGTAAAGTGCCATTCCTAGTTGGCTGAACACTAGCAAAATTGGGAGATAATAATTGACAGCTGCAAAAATCAGGAGCCATATTAGTCTTGTGAAAAAATATACATGTGTGAATGGCTTCTGCTTGGTCCTAATTTGGAGTTGTAATTGGGAATCTGGAAGTACTTCTGTTGCAGTGGACCTCTAGTTCACATCACTGAAAACACATTTTTTCCCCTTTGGAAAATTTGGTTTTATGCATACACCACAAACACACATGTCACCTTCTCAGAAACATAGTGTGCAGTCTAAACTATTTTATCTCCCTTTTATTGGGAAATCTTTGCATTACTGTGAATTGGCAGAAGAGTCTGATGCAATTGAAAGTCTTGTCTTCAACTGTAATTTTAAGCTGCCTGTATGCACTCTCACAGTGTGATTAACAGTTGACTGATCGCTTTCCAGCATATGCATCCATTCCACTGAAATGTATAACATACACTACAGTGTAAAACCAAGTGATAACAAACATTGCGGTGATGATGTAAAGATGACACATTTACTATTACTCCCTGTTACCATCGTTGGGTAAGATCCTGTAGTCATATCACTGTTCCTTGATCAAAAGATGACATTTTCAGGACACCAAAATAGCAGACTTTTGACGATGATGATCACCATTAACCCTTTTAAAATCCCTGGGTTCAGGACTATTCAAATATATGCCTTTGACAACCAGACATTAAACTGTGGCAGCCAGCAAGGAAGTACATGGATAAAATATGGTATGAGGGTAAGAACTAATTCAGCAGCAGCAGCATAAGGAGGCAGGGTCTACAAGTTTCAACAGATTTAATCTTGTACTAAGATAAAGCATCCATGTCATGAGGTCAGAGAAAAGGGCTGCCGATAGTAGACTTACATACTAAACTGCTCCTCTTTCACCTCTGCAATCCCCAATGGATGAGTAGGATTACAAGGGATGCATGAAGGGCTGAAAGATGTGGCATGCACATCTCAGCCACCAATCACAAATGTGTAGTACTATGTGCTTACCACATGGTGAGCATATAAACACATGACGTAACATGTGGAAATGCTTACACGAGTAAATGCTTCAGTTACAGCATGTCATGAACTACTGACTACAGCCTCTGGCAATCAGCAAGCGAGACAGGCTACATTTGGCTACACACAGGCAGGCTACACATAGGCAGTTCCTCATCCATTAGGCTCCTCTGATGAATGAGAGAGATTGCAACCCAAGGAGGAACGAGGTGTAATGTTTCCTCACCAGTAGGTGCATGTGTGCTTACACATGCGCTCGGTTGACTGAGAGCAGGCTGGGCTCTATATCTTCTGCATACCTCTTTATCCCCCTTTTTAATTCTAGCACTTGCCCACCCTCTGTGTGCTTAGTATAGGTTCAACCAGTTGCTTTAGGGCATTGTAAGAATTTCTGAGCTTCATCTGACTTCAGGTGGAGATATTTTTACCCACTCTGTGCTGAGTGCAGTGGCAGATTTTTGTTACTGGTGAGTGATAGTTCTTAATTAAGGCCATTTCCACATTACACTGTTACAATGCTATTATTTGACTTTCAACATCCTGTGGAATTCTGTGGTTTGTAGTTTACTGAGGCCAAAGAGCTCTCTGGTTGAGAATTCAAAAGGCCCCTCCCTAAGCTACCTACCTCAGGATCCACAGGACGTTGAAAGCAGAATAATAGCACTGTAACAGTGTAGTGCAGAAATGGCCTAAGTGAATTCAATCAAACTTGTTTTTTTTCCTTGTAAATATTCATTGTTTACATAATTGATTGATAGCAGTGGATTTGGCACAGGTGTGTCAAGACTTAGATAGGTGAGAGTTGGTGAGCATCTTAAAGGTGAGGATATTTAAGTTCTGCAGTCCTGGGTACTAGAACTCATGGAAAGGATAAAGAATGACTTTTGGGACCAAAGTTCCTCATTCTTTTAGAGTTCTGAGGCAGATGGAATGGAGTAACACAGGGGGTTCCTGTGTGTCAGTATCAATGTGGGCCTAAGCAGCAGAAAAGCATGCCCTCTTTGGGATTGAATGGACTTCCTCTAAAGTTCTGTCAGGCTCATTACCTATTATAAACTCCGGTTCTTGCACAGGTCCCTCCTTTGCAGATTACTGAATGAGGATGATCTAGTGATAAGGCCGTAGTTAGCTCCGTTTCTTGTGCCATGCATCTTTAGTTGCTACTCTGGGTACAAAGAATGTTTGTGGTCTTAGACCAGCAAAACAGATCGGTTTGCCTGAATTAGGAGAGGCACAGCATCAGCAGTACTAAACTTTCAAAGTCACACTGGAATATCCTAATGAAAAAGGCAGTTTGCTTGTCTATATTCCCTGAATCATTAAAACTGATCAGCTGAATACTCTTGTCAGACTTCCTGAAGGAAACATAAGGACTGCTTATGGGACACACCATCAAGTGGGCTTTGGTGGAATCATAGAATCATAGAAATGTAGAGTTGGAAGAGACCACAGAGGCCATCCAGTCCAGCCCCCTGTCACGCAGGAACACCCTCAAAGCACTCTCGACAGATTGCCATCCAGCCTCTGCTTAAAAACCTCCAAAGAAGGAGACTCCACTACACTCCGAGGCAGCATATTCCACTGCCGGACAGCCCTGACTGTCAGGAAGTTCTTCCTGACGTTCAGGTGGAATCTCCTTTCCTGCAGCTTGAATCCATTGCTCCTTGTCCTGGTCTCTGGAGCAGCAGAAAACAAGCCCACTCCCTCCTCTACATGGCATCCCTTCATATATTTAAACATGGCTATCATGTCCCCTCTTAACCTCTTCTGCAGACTAAACATACCCAGCTCTCTAAGTCTATCCTCATAGGGCATGGCTTCCAGGCCCCTCACCATTTTAGTACAACCCTAGGTATCCATCATGCCACATCAGTTGGTAATTTGGCAACTGCAGGTTGGGCATTTGTTTTTCATTTCCAAAAACCCAACAAAAGACTGTGCCTTTCCCAATGTATGTGAAACAGGCATTTCTATTTCATACACATCATTTTAGGACAAGAGAAAGCAGGAGTGCCCATCTCTACAAAAAATACAAAAGAAGAGCTTGGCAATGGAGAGTTATATAGATACTGCAATCAGGCTGACAGAACTGGGAAGGTTAAATATTCTCTCAGGAACTGTCAGGTTTGATAGTACTTAGCAATTTTTCAGCCCTATCTATAATATTCATAGGGACCAGAGGAGACATTACAAACCAAACCTTCCTCCAAGCCAAATTGCAAAAATTGCTAGGTGGACAAACTACAGCACAAAGGCACTCTCTTTAAGTGTATGTTAGGAAAAAAAAAAAGATCACATCATCAGGATGAGGGAGGGGATTAAAGAAGAGACATCTAAAGAAAGGGCTCCTCACTGTCTATGTGAAGTCTGACAAAATTCAGTGGAATCTTCCACAGGATAAAACATTTACCTTGAAGCCCTTGTTCTCTCAATTAATATTACTGAATTATTTGAATTAAAGTGAAAACATTGGTACCTTGGTGGCAATGTGAATGCCCGTGGTGCCAGTGTAACATTGGATTTTATGTTGGACTGCTAGGGTGATTGGTGGCTTACCAGTCCAACAGCAGGGATTTACTGTCAGGGTAAATTTGTAGGGATCAAGCCTTATATCCCTCCTTCTCAGTGCTATATTTATTTGATAATTGAAAATATGGGTCAAGGCTACATTCCATAAGCCAATTACTCTGTAGCTAGTCCATTTAGATTATGTCTAAACCCCATGTGCAGCTAAACACCATGTCTACTGGGAAACAAAGTATTTTTTTTTCCCAAGCAATTTTATCAGGGCCAATTTTTACCCACACCCTCTTACCCATACAGCTGTCATGGGCTCCACTCGTTTGTTTTGGGTGACCTGGGACTTTCTAGAAGTCATTCAGGATTTATTTTAACTATTTTGCACTGGTAGGTCATTTCCCTTTATGGGGTGGTTGTGCTACCAAATACAACCAAATTGCTGTCCTTTGATGCTTTGTTGAATCGTCAATTTGGGGGTGATTTTTTTTTGCCTGTAAAAATTGGGGGAGCCAACAGAGATGGAAATACCAAAGCAAGGTCATGGCTCTAAAAACGGGTTTGGAACTGCATGTAACCCATGGGCCAAATTTTCCCAACCCTGAATTAACCTTTTATCACCCATACCATAGCTATTAACACCCATTTTGGTGCCCACTTGAAAATGGCAAGAGACAGCTAATTTTAAAGTCCATGCCATACATGTAAATGATTCCAGGTTCAATCTTTAACTACCCCAGATGTGGCTGGAAATTTTTCATGCCTAAAACTTTGCTGTTCTTAAAGTAATTTGAGCAATGTTCTTCCCATTATACAAAAATCTTGAAATGCTGTGTTGTATGCAAAGACTGTACTTTAGGTTTTTCTGTACATAATCCACAAATGGTTATTTTGTCAGAAAACAGCATTTTGTACCCCAGAAACAACATTTTCTGTGCACAAAATAATATCTGTGCACAGAAATGTTATCTTCTCTGGAAAAATACTCTCTCATGCACAGAAAATGCTGTTTTCTGCGCGCGCGCACACACACACACACAGTGGATTCTGTATCTCTGGTGTGAATTCTCAGAACCAGACACCAATGGTCTGAAATGAAATAAAATTCTAGACAAGATGGGAAGAACTTGAGATCTGAAAAAAAAAAATTGAATCTGAACCAGAGAGAAACTGAAAAATTTGAATGTGAGAAAAAGCTCTTGAGGATTTGGGCCTTGAATCCCAGCATATTCAGCCTTGTTTTCAGTGCTGAACTAGTTTTTTTTCCCCACTCTTTTTTTTCTGACAGGTTCATCAAAGCAATCTCTACATGGCCTTTCTGTGTTGGGTATAGCAGTATCTACTGAATTTTGTCAAAAATGATCAAGAACTTCATTATTTGTTTTTGACTGAAAAAAAAACTTACAAAACAACAAAACGTGGGGGGAAAAGTGGAACTTACAGATTTGTCCACCCATTTATTTAAGCACACACATGTGTGGCCATCCAGGTGTTGTTCAACTCCAACTCCTAACCAGCCCTTGTAGCATATTCAACAGTTAGGAAGATTGGGACTTCAGTGGAGGGCCACACAATTCCCAGCACTGGTGGAAAGGTTCCAAGATACCATTCTGCCTGTATCTCAGTAGATAAGCTCTTTCGTATATTCTGTCATGGACTGAATCAAGATTTGTGGAAAGCTGAAGAGGATCATTTATGTGGCTGCTCTCATGTGAGGAACTACCTTATACGTTCTGAGGAGAAAAACTGTTCAGAAGAGAAAAACTGACAACTTATGTTTTAAACGTTAATCCCCAATTTTAGCCTGTTGCAGACATTATTTTCATTGTTGTCCATGAAACACATTATTTTCATTGTCTATGAAACACTTCAGATGGAAGGAGACACAAATACTAAGCACATTGCCACATTTGCCACAACAGCACAATTATACATACTATGTGAGCAAAAAGTCTTTCTGCTACTTTTTACTGTTGTAGGATACCATGTTTAGATTTTAACAAGTGGTAATTCACCCTCCATTTGCATCTTGCTACATCATACTCATCCAGTTCAGAACTAGAACAATCCTCTAATAACAAATCAAGGGAGAAAGTTCTTTTAAGTGAACATTTACTTTTCTTTTTCACAAATACCCAACATAATTGTTCTTAAAAAGATAAATTTTGTCTTATTAAGAAATATTCCCACATACCGCCTCTGGTGTCCATAGGTTGTTCACAACAACAACAAATACACCAAGCAAATAATATTTTATTAATAGAATGTTTCATATGACATACCATGAAATTCAGAAATATTTCCAGTGAATGCCTTTCCTGGAATAGGAATGGAAAAGTAAATTGGTGTAACAGTAGGTGGTTATGAGGTCTTGTCTATCATCCACTATAAACTTCAAGAAAAGTTAAAATAGTTATGCCTGAATCCATCTGTAACAACTATTGTTTAAAATAATGGATTTTATACAACATGTAGCTATGCTGCATCAATTATTTCATGCTTTACTCTACTCTATAACAAACCACTATGTTTTAGTAATCAGTTCTGAGATGACAAAACTGACATACTGTTATAGATATATGGAATGGTCTTATGATATCCTTTGTCACACAAAATTGCCTTCCTACCAATTTTCTTCTGACAACATACTGCAAAATAGCTTGTGAACTATTGCCCCTTCCCTAGGGTAGAGAATATTAGGCAAAGCTGTGTTAAAAAAAAAAAAAAAAGTAGTAGTAGTAGCAGAAGAAGATGCACAGAGCCTGTCTCTACTCATCATGTTGAGGGAGGGAGAAAAAAAGGGGGGCATTTTGTGTCTCACTTGAGCATTTAAAAAGTGACTTTTTATAACTTTCTTAAACTGTTAGGCAAACTTAAGATAGATTCCAGCATCCAAACATTGATGAGCTGCTACTATCTAAAACAGTGCTAATCAAATGGTGGTCCAGGGACCACTGCTGGCCCCAAGCTAGTCAATTCATGGCAAGTTTCCCAGCATATATAATCTACAGGCACAAGCACCCTGTCAGTCCCCCAGATCAGAATGCTTAAGACACTGAACTAAATATAGACAGACAAAGTGCAGATGCAAAAAAGTATGGTTTAAGTAAGTAAACAAAGCAACACATCATATTACTGCTCTCTCTCTCTCTCTCTCTCTCTCTCTCTCTGTGTTAGATAGAATAAGTAGTCAAGGATATCTGTTTCCATCAGTGATCAACCCCAGGAAATGCGAGACCAGAGTTCTATTTCCTGCTCAGCCATGGAAACCCACTGGGTGACCTTGGGCACATCAGACACTCTCAGTCCCAGAAAACCCCATGATAGGTTTGCCTTAGGTTACCACAAGTTGGAAACAACTTGAAGGCACACAATAACAGATTTTAAAACCATCTGGAAAGAAGGTTACCATTGGTTGATAGTATCAAATGCCACTGAAAGGTCCAAAAGCATTTACAGGGACACACTCCCCCTGTAATGGTCAGGCAAGGATCATTAATTAAGGTGATCATCTCAATTTGCTAAGATAACCATCATCTCAATTCCATATCTTGCTCTGAAACCAGTTTGAAAAGCCTCTAGAAAACCCATATCATCACAGACTGCCTGGAGTTGGAAGGCAATCACCTTGCCCCAAAAGGAAGATTCTATAGTCAAAGTCCAGGGAGGGCTTTTAAAGAAGAGGTCATACCATGACTTCTTGCGGGTGTGTTGCACCTTCAATGTGAAATTTCACAAAATGTAATGGTGGACCAAAGAATCAAATTCTAACATTTTCAAAACTCAGCTGACTGGCATCCTTGTGACACCAGGGCAGCTAAACCAATAGACCATTTCTTCCACACTCCAAATGCACAAACATTTTATTTGGTTAATAAGTACTTTTTGTGTTAAATTTACTTTACACTTTAATTTGTTTCCTTGTCTTTTGAATTGTTCGTTTGGAATATGTGTGAAACGGATTTGGATAAATTTGAAAGTGAATTTTAATAAAAAGATTTAAACACAAATGCACAAACATTTTATTACATTCAAACACTGCTGGCTCTCACCAAGCTAGCAACTACCAGTTAAACTGACCTTATTTACAAGGATCTTATATGTTAACAAGTACATTATGAAAAACTCCCAGTACAAAGGCCTCAGTCCAGCACAAAAGTAGCTTGACTTGATCATTTCAGTGAGACTGTAGCCAAAGATAGTCTTCATTGCTATGAAGAAAAATCTGTCAACATTATCCGAGCAGCCAAGAAAATAAATTGAAAGTAATGAACATGGTTTATCACTGCCAAATTTGTCCCTAGCGCGACCGGTCAGTGAAACAGTCTGCTGGGAGAAACTGCCAAAAACTACTGTATGTAAAGCTTTGGGAAGCTACGGTTTAAATGGCATGCTCTTTCTTGCTTCCCACAACTCCATACTTCCTAAATTGCCCCTGCTGATGTCAGAAGCCTTCACGGCCCCTGTGTCAAGAATACTATTATCAACTGAGCTGGCTAGGTCACTATCTGCTGCTGCCTCTTGGTGCCAAAATGTAAGAGTAGGAATTCTTCTCCCCACTTTATGCTCACTCGGTGGTTGCTGTAAGGCTGCCTAGTGAACCACCTTGCTGACTTCTGTTGATTCCAAATTAACACATTTGGTTTATCAAATAAAGACACACATATGCATGTGTGTGCACACACAGAAAGACAGAAGCAATTGTAATCCTTGCCCTGTCATTAAGAAAATATCCTGAATCAGCAGCAGGTTTTGATTGTGTGTGTATGTCCTTTGCCTAGTACGAGCCTCTCTCATAGGCCATTTCTACACTAGGCTGTTGTAGTGCTATTATTCCACTTTCTACATCCTATGGAATCCTAGGGTTTGCAGTTCAGGGAGGGGTATTTGAGGCCCCTCCCTAAACTGCAAACCCCAGGATTACATATGATGTAGAAAGTGGAATAATAGCGCTACAACAGCCTAGTGCGGAAATGGCCATAGTTTCTGTTACTTATTTACATGCTGCAGCATGATATACATTGGAACTCCTATCCATGCCAAAATTTTTGCATTTGTAAAACTAGGATTTATCACTTCTGCATCACAGAAAGACATTAATAAAATTCACAGAATACAAAACCCTATGGAAAACATAGCTGCAGTTTTGGGGAAAAGTAAAGACTTAGAAATCAAAATTATCATGTCACAGAGCTAACTCACATTGCCATTTGCATATAGGGTTGCCATCTTCCAGTCCCTTAAATTGTAACAATTATGCATATTATTAATTTGCATCCTAATTATTTAAAGTCAACATTGTAATCATTGCATTTTTCCCTACCCCATGTTTCAGTTTTAGCACTATTTTTTTAAAAATACTACCTACTTTTTTGAGAGAACTAATATAGAATAATGCTTAAAGTGCTGGAGGTGGAACACAGAAACCCAAGTGCAAATTCCTGCTTGGTCATGGAATTGATCATATGATCTTCAGTCATTGTTACCTCTCAACAAACCCTCCTTACAGAGTTGCTGTGGGGATTAACATCATGACAGGGAGCATGCAAATTGCCTATCTACCTTCCTGGTGTGGTAAGTAACAATCAAAAGAAACATAGAATCATAGAATCATAGAAATGTAGAGTTGGAAGACAGCACACAGGCCATCCAGTCCAACTCCCTGCCATGCAGGAACACCCTCAAACCACTCCCGACAGATGGCCATCCAGCCTCTGCTTAAAAACCTCCAAAGAAGGAGACTCCACCACACTCCGAGGCAGCCTATTCCACTGCCGGACAGCCCTGACTGTCAGGAAGTTCCTCCTGAGGTTCAGGTGGAAACCTACTATTGCTTTTCTCATGCACAGGTTCCCTTTGCCATAATGTTTTTAAAAACTGATGAGGAAAAGTACAGATCCATGAAAATGTCACAGGAAGCCTCTGAGAGTGACTGTCATTTGTTTCACAGCAGAAAATGCAATAAAAGTCAAGGTAACCTACAAACCACACTTCCTTCCTTTGTATTTTGCCTCACCTTGTACCTAGGTCTCTTACTCTTCCTGCTGCACTTGACACCTTCTCTTTCCTTCATTCCTCTTTCTTATTTCATCTTGTGCCCTCATAATGTCTCCCTCCCTAACTTTGATGTTCTCTCTCTGTCTCCCTTCCTAGACTTACCTGGCACTTTCGCCATGCTCACGTTTCTTGAACTGTCTTGTTTGCATCTCTTAATCTTCCTTTCTTGCCTTGCCTTACTTTGTGCCACTGTCCTCCCTCTCTTCCACCTTCATTATTTTGCGTCCACATCTCTTGCTTCTTGCACCCTGCCAATCAACCTCGCACCCTCCCTTCCCTTACCTCAGAGCTTCATTATATCTTTCTCACATGTTAACCGGTTTCCATATCCCCCAATTTGATATGGTTTAATTGGCAAAATATATTAATTGGCAAATATATTTAACTGGCATAAAATATAAATTATATACACTTATGGCTGAAACACCATGTGGAGTAGGGACACTGGCTGGAAAAGCAGGTCAAAAGGTAACCTCAGCATGGCCAGGCCATACTTCCCTGAGAATTAGCTAGGAATGCCTGACTGAATGGCTGCAAGCTAATCTTCTCAATGAAAACAATAGTCAAGCCAGATGCAGCCAGTAAGTACCTGCTGTGTGCATTTGTTATCAAAACCCTCCCAGAGTCCTCACTCCTGGCATCTAAACCTCTTTTCTTGTTCTCAACACAGAGCTGGCATACAGCCATCAATGTCTCTGTCACCTACATGCTTAAATCAACATCATCGTTCATTCACACGTTAGCACCATCAACCCATTCCAGCCATCTTTTGTCTACTCTGCAACCTCAACTGTTTGCCCAGGCAGAGAGTCATTTACATTTCATGCCTTCAGGGCAGGTTTTTGGGTATAAAGACTCCTATTTGGGGTACTTCCTTGCATCCAGCAAGAATTTCAGGCATCCACTCTGTCACTCTGATTCCTGATATTGTACTATCCTTGGGCACAAGCCTGAGGTACACCGATTTTCTTCATCTCTCTTTCTCTGGAATGGTAAATATTGGCCATTCTATCCTACTCTATAGGATAGAGTTTTCCTCCCTGTGTTTTGGTAAGTCTTGTGTGAGTGTGTGTGAGAGTGTCAATCTTCGTGTGTGTTTGTTTGACTTTCCCCCAGTAGGCACTGAATGGCATTCCTAAAAAGTGGGTAAAACCTTACTAACTGGGTGTTAAACCCAGCTTTGTGGAAATTAGGAATTTTAAACCATAGCCAGCTAATAGTTTGCATAAAATCCCCCACGCACACAACGCACACATACTAGATAGATAGACGATAGCTATCTAGCTATCTAGCTATCTAGCTATTAGAATGGCTGGCATAACAGAAATGTCTGAATATTAAGACAAGACATTTTGGCTTTCAACTTCTTTAGCTGCTAAGGATAAAAGTAATCTGTATTCCCAGTGGTAGTTATACACTTTGGAGGACTCCAAAGTGGAAGGATGATAGTTAGATGCTATAGTCTAGTCTGAGATCACAAATTACTAATGTTAGAATCCCAAGGATTTTTCTAACTTCTGGGCTTATAGATTTGTTATTTTGATTCCTCTTGAGCTCACTCTGGAGTAGGAACAGGAATTATGCAGGCTTTCAGGTGTTACCTGCTCATAACAACCTTAGCTAGCATATCCAATTGCACAGAATGTTGAGATTTGCGGTTCATTAATATCTGAAGAGCCGCACAATTTCTTACCTGATCTAGAGGATGGTATCTAACGAAGTGCACCCACTTTGGAATATACCATTGTCTGAATTCTATACTTTGTCTAAAGTCAATTTTTATTTACTCAGAATAGTGGAAGAAGATGTAACCTGAGACTTCTTGCTATAACATTAAAATACTTTTGTTTTGTTAGTCACTCTAATAAATATATCCTCCTAAGTAATTAACAACATCCTTCTGGGATCTACAGCAGGCTTGGCTAACAACCTAAAAATCTGACAGGGTTGCAGCTGTCAGATTGTTGGCTGTGGACAGTAGGAATGGTAAGAATCCACTGTATCTAGAAACTGTCAAGGAAAGCTGTATTAAAGCATAAGAACTCATCTTATGACTTAAGTTAGGTTTTGCCACTGATGTAGATCTCTCCTCTGTTCTTTCCACTTCATCCAGTTCTGCCAGCACATACACTGTTCACTTAATGCTCAAACACCTTGTTTGTTAATAAACAGAATGTTAAAGGTTCATAAGGATTTTTTTTCATGTAGAGGATTAGAATGCCGACAGTAACTGTCTGTCCACAGGGAATCAGGGATAGAGAATTCTCAATCAGAAATGTTTTGTATGCCTTTGAGTATATGCAGAACATTTTTTCCAGCACAACTCAATCCCTGCATGACCCAATGCCCAATCAAGAAGTGTGATCTGAAAAGTTAAGGGACAAGCATATGTTTGCATTCAGCAGCCCGGGATCCAAGTTCAATCTGTGGTATCACGTATCTAGCAAGCCCATTATTTTCTTTACCCTTCTTACCTTAATACTTGCTTATTTAAATCTCTTAATCTTGTACTGTAAGGTTAATGAAGAAATGTGACGTTTATACTCATTCGTTTAGCACATGATGTATTTTCAGTAAAGTTTCAACAAGGAATCCAAACAACACTGAAACTATTGAATACATTATCTTTTTAGATTCAGCAGAACATTTGCCTGAACTTTCTGGCCATCTCTGATCAGTCCTGAAACCTCCTCTACTGCCTCTTGTTACCAAAGAAAAATTGGTCTAATAGAAATAGATTCAATCATAAAGGGACTGACATTATGAAATGGCCCTGGCTGTCTTAGGGTCTCCTGTCAAGCAGATAAACACACACATACAGAGACATACACAGAGACCTCCATTCATCAATTCCAGACTGGAGTTCACTGTTTCTCTCTATTCTCTTGCTTCTATGCTTCAATCTTTTGCTTTTTTGATTCTTTTGCTTCTGATCACCTCTTCTGTATTTTCCTCATCCCCTCTAAAACAATCCACAGACAACTAGCAGATTGAGCCCCTAATGAATTCTAATGGCCTAAAATAACATATTAGTTGAAGTGTAGGAGTGTCTGTAGTGTTAATCATACCTTCTGTGGAGCCCTGCTGGGGAAAAATGTAATGTTTTAACCATTTGATAAATTTAACCATATTTCCAATGTATCAGAGAACTGCACTCAAGAAAGGAAAAGGTAGGGGAAGAAGAGAAGAAAAGCATCTTACATGTTCCCCCACTCTCTAATTGACTGTAATTCCCAATATATTAAAAAGTAGGAATGAGTGCAGTGTTAACCAGGCAATCTATGGAATTCAGCTACATCAGGCAAGAGGAGAGGGGCAAGCTAATGAATTAATGATATAATGTACCATTGTAATGATTTTTCTAACTTCTGAGATAGATTAGATAGATAGATAGCACACATACATACACACATACACAAGAATATCTCAGGTCTGTCTGATCTGTCAGTGTTCTGAACTGAGGCACCATTTGTTTCAAGTAGCATTGGAGAAAAGGGAAGATTTCTGGATTCACAGATTTTAGATTTGAACACCACATGGTCTCAACCTGGAGAATAATACATAACAGTATTGTCCAGTTTGGGACATCTCATCTTTACATTCTTCATTGCCACCGTGGCTATATCTCACTTTTATCTCACACACCTGAAAAAGTGGAAGCAGAAACATTGTGCTAAAAAAATTTAAATAGTTCTGTTTTCTAATCACTCTAATATTTGTATGTGTGTGCTTAGAAGTGTTGTAAAGTGTTGACTTCCCTGAACACATCCATTTCATTTTTCATGTCTCACTATCATCTACAGACAAATCTATTTGGAGGTTTACTGTATGCTCCATTGTATGCCCTCAAAAGTATAACATAAACTTGCAGAAGCATGACCAGTGCTGTTGAAATAGTTGCAGTCTGTTCCAGATATAGGTATCATAAGTACCTGTTAGCTAATGATTGTGTTGCATGAGAAGAATTCTGTCCTGTGTAACAACAACAGAAAAATGAAACCCCAGAGCACTTCTGGACTCTATAAGAAGTGAGCATGTCAATGTAGCTTCATGTCTGTGAAATGAAAAATGGAGTGTCAACAAAACTGAGCAGAATAAAATGAGACAGCCTCTGTCTGAGGCTGCAGCAGTTAAGCTCTTAATGTTGTACATGTCTGTTTTTATTTTGCTCAATGAAATATGCATTATTCTGCACACATACATATGAATGTGAACAGTATGCTTTCTATATGACCGAGAAAGCTTCCAGCAAAATACAACACAACAAGTTAATGGATAGCAGGTAAAGGAAAGTCTTGATTCAAGAGATAATAATTTAATTGGCAACTTGTATGGGCAATGAAACCTGCAGTGGAAAACGAAGATCAGATGACAGAAGGGAAAGAAACACAAAGAGCACAGTAAGGAAACCATAAGGATGCTTGTTCTCCCTGTTGCTTTTTAATTTGTTCTGTAAAACATTTTAAAGAGTGCTTGCTGATTCGAGTGATGGTATCATTGTGAAAGAAGACATTATCAATAACATAGGATATACAGACAATGAAATATTAGCTGACAACATAGATGGTCTGCAAAGATTACTTGGTAAAGTCAGGGAAGTAAAGCAATGCCCTGGTGTAAAAATAAATGTTAAGCAAACCAAGTTCTGGTAAGAAAAAAAAAAAGAAAAAGAACAACAACAACAAAAAAGAACAAGTAGCCTAATAAATGAAGTTAGAGATCCAGAATGAAAATGTGGAGCTTGCTGACATATATAGATACCTTGGAATCTGAATGAGCAGTGGGATCATACTCATGCAACAGAAGGTAGAATAGCGATGGCCCAGAGTAGGACTTAAAAAATTGAAACACATAATGTTCAACAAAAAATTAAAATCAGCCTCAAGAATCTATATTGTGTAGTGTTATATATAGCATGGAATTGTGGATCATCACACAGGCTTCCATAAATGCATGCATGCGTGCATGAATGATCTGGATGTATTGCAGGGTGTTAAGAACTTCTGGGACCAAGATGGTGAGCAACAAAGAAGAACTGAAGAGAATAAAGACCAAGAAATAATAAAACACAAAACTGGAATATTTCATTCACATAATGAAAAGATAAAAAAAAAAATAACTGATGATTAGGTGAAATAAATGGGGGTGGAGAATGGAAGAAGGAAAAACCTTAGTGAATAGTTCAATATAGTTCAGATGCAATATAGTATCTTCGTGCAGCAAGGTCACATCAAGGGACAACTGAGTCATGTTAATACCCAACCTCTGGTAGGAGAGGAAAGGAAAAGATAAAAAGAATTTGATAGCAAGATTTTAAAGGAGATCTGTAGCTTCAAAGACCTGAATGGCTTTCCATCCTTGTAAACCACTTTGAAGAAACTTAAGGATCAGAGATTTATTGGCCTCTACTATACTACATCAACAGCATCTTTTGATTTGTTCTGTAACTGAGACAAGTTTAGGAACAAACAGTAGATTCAGCTCCACCATGTGATGGTGACAATTTCCCACACTGTTTCTAATCAGACATTACTGAAATTCATCAAGCAGTAAAGTAGAATAATCCCTTTTAAGAGAAAAAGGAAACTCAATGAGAATCTTGTAGATTTCTAGGAATCCTAATTTATTCATTTTTGTCTAACGTTTTGTATAACAATTTGACATTTGAGAGATATCATAGTAACTGCTCACCTTTTGTGACATTCACCCTAGCAAATGTTTCTTTGACTTGATATAGTTTAAGCTGTTATGGCTTGTTTCTGAAGCATCCTTCATTTACCTAACAGTTGCTATGATGACGAAATATTTCACATTCCTCTGGCCTAAGCAGTTTTTGGTTTTTTAATTTTTTTTTAAAAAAAACATAATTGGCACAATGAAACCATTCAGACTTATAAAATTACTTAATGTTATTTTCCATGTCAGCATTCCATAAGGGAATGCCAGCGTCTCTCTCTCTCTCTCTCCCTCTCTCTCTCTCTCTCCACTTCTGCCTCTCTTCTTCTGCCTCCTCAACTTTCTTACACACAACAATGGGAAGGGCCATAATTAGAACATCACACTAGCCGACTTTCATTTTTGGCCATATCCCATTCCTTCTGCATAGTTAGTTATCGAGACATCAAATATCAGCACATCAGGCACCTGTTGCCTGTTGGCCCAAGCCCAAATAGTGGTAAGAGGAAACGTCCTTTGTGAAGTTTCACAAAAAGAACAATTGAGTATATCAAATATCATTCTTTAAAAAAATGAGAATGGTGTTCCCTACTTATCAGCTGTGGGTTCCCCATCCCCAAAATGAGGAAACTATAACTGGACCATTCTTAGAAAGCAGTCTGGTCTGTTGCTACCACAAACACTGAAACAAAGTTTCCTTGCTATCCACGATGCACTATAAATGAAAGCAAAACTTACAAAGTATGAAATGCTGAAGAAATCCACATTAGCAATATATGTAGAGAACAGTTAATTTCCACTGATGCATTAATCATTTTCACGACCTATTCCAAGAATGAATTCTTCAGCTACAGCTTAATAAGATTTTTTTTTGGTTAGAAAACAAAACAAAACAAAGAACCACATATCATTTGATACCAAGGACCTGCACAGTAGAACAAAATAAAATTTACAGGTAATTATTTTATACTTATATGCTTCCAATGAGGTACGCCACCAGAGCGTCGTTATTTAAATACCATAAGGAGGGAGGAAAGTGATTACTTTGAAAGTGAATGAAACTCACTTTGAACTATAATTATAATGCCAAAATGATGTTTTAGACAGCAGAGGTTCAGATTTTACTGAACACAGACCACTCTTCTGATGAAGGAATCAAACTAATTGCGAGAAGTATTTTCTTAGAGGGGAAAGTTTCATCAGAAAAAAATAACAGTTTTAAAATAATTATCCTCAATACAAATGGGTGAAAGTACTTCAAAAACAAGGCCCCAAACAACTGATTTTTAATAATCTTACTTACTAGGACAGAGAATTACTGAATCAGAATAATAGAATCAGATTTCCCAAATGAAACACTGAAATCCTGCATATACAGCAAGAGTTAAATGCTGTGATCACAAGAAAATCACTTGTTCGAAATAGAAAATCAGCTAAATTTTGTAAAGCCCTGCTCAAATAGTTCTTACACCAAACATGCCATGGTCTGCTAAAGCTGGCATTGAGATGTACTAAGATTTATAACTCTGCTGATCAGTAATGGATTCATTGACCTTCAGAGCTCTCTCATAATAAAATTCTTGAAATGACAAAAGAACCAATGATCCAATGGACTATTTAAAGCATATCAATGTAAGCTATAGCTATCCAGCCTCACCTTAATCTTCTTTCCCCTAAGCTAAACAAACCAAGTGCCTTCACCTTGTCCTCAAATGACACTGCTCTCCTTAAACTCTTCTCCATACAGACTGGGTGTGGCTTTGTTGTTTTCCTAGAAACTTGGTAGTTTAGTCTGACCTTGTGTGTTAATTTGTTTAACAATCCTTGAGTCAAGTTGTTATGAAAAAATGAATAGTTAAAAAAATGACACAAGCATATGGCAATTGACTATCTTTAAAGGGACATCAAGGAATTATTCATTTATACAAGACAGGTACAAACAACTTTTGGCTGCGCAGGTTCGGCATACATCTGTATCATAGATATCATAGATATCTGTATCATGGCATTGGCCTGCATGCCTGAAGCCCCACTCCATTTTTACAGTCCCAGACAGGTTACCAAAATGGAAGTTTCCCACATTCTATGGAACTGGAGGTCTGTTTTTAATCAGGATATCACATGTTTAATTCACCTCCAACATGTGGAATTGCATCTATGATATTATGGACTGGGGTGGGCAATGTTGGGAGTGGACTGGGGTGGACCCCCCAGGAGACCTTGAAAAGCTGCCTCCTGCTGTACTCTTGAAAAAAAAATCCCGTTTATCCCATGGGTTGAAGGAGGGAAGGGGGAGGGAATTTGCTATGTTTTGGGCCTTGGGACATTTTAGGCTCAGGAAAGGCCAGCTTGCATCCTGTTTTTAGAAAAAAAAAAAATCCTCTCCTGGGACCAAAATTGCCTATGAGGAAAAAGGTGGTCCCTGGAAGATTATGGGAGCATTTTGAGGGCAACCAGTATTTTTTAAAAAGGAATTTTGAACCCTGATATTACCTAGGGGGTAGCATACACCCTGCCCCCAGGTTGCACTTTGCCTAGCCCTCTTACTGACATTAGTAATTAG
Source organism: Cyclura pinguis (assembly GCA_030412105.1). Classification (NCBI taxonomy): domain Eukaryota; kingdom Metazoa; phylum Chordata; class Lepidosauria; order Squamata; family Iguanidae; genus Cyclura; species Cyclura pinguis. Next base: position 98,492,315 of record CM059601.1, read on the forward strand.
TAAAGTGAATATTTTATAGTAAATTGTATATAACCCCACAATAATCAAAGAAACTTAGCCTGAGTTGTCTTTTAACAAGATGATTCTCCAAGTGTGGAGATTAATACATCACTGTCACGGTGTGCCACCTAGCCTGTCATTTTTCCTCTTAACCATTACACGATAATGCACTGTCCTGCAATTCAGCACATCCACCATCCTTGACATAATTCAGTCATCATTCGTTCAGCTACCTCTATGGAACAAATAATTTCTGAAAACAACAACATCAATGATGTACACATATAAAGTGGTATCCAGTATCACACATGCCAATTTCTACCCAGGCAATGATTTTTCCTGCCTTTTATTCCCCACTGCAACTTCAGAAAACCCAGAAAATGTGGGATGAGACATTCAGGGCTGCCACTAAAAGGATGAATCAGGGAAAAGTAAGGTAGACGTAGGCTGTATCAACAGAGTTCTATTATGAATAAGCTGGTATTTCTCTACCAGAGCAGCTCCCTTACCCCATAGAGGAGGAGTTGTTTCTTGGAGGTGCAGGAAACTGCAGTGGGGAAGAGGAAGGAGAAAACCACTGCTGTGCAACACTGCTTCTGCTTCTGTAACTATGGATAATCCCATAATATCTTGCCTTATAAAGACAGGCCTGATTTACTCATTTTTCCACCTTCCAAGTGTCAAGGAAGTAACTAATAGTCATGAAAGTAACAAATTGACTGCTTTTATAAATAAGAAGTACAGTCAGCCCTCCACTTTCGCAGGGGTTAGGACCACAGTATGTGAAAGTGGAAAAACCACCTCCTCCCAAAAAATCACAAATGTTTTGTTTAAAACCTTAGAACACTTCCCTAGCAATCTCTACATCCTCCAGTAGATTGTCTAGATTCCTAGAGAGAACATATTTTTTTCTGTGGCAGGGTCAAATATAGTAATAATGTTTTAGATAAATAAAATCGATGAAACAGAATAACCCATAAATAATCAAATCCACAAGTACTGAACCCACAAATATGGAGGGCTGACTGTACGTAGAAATAGTTCAAAGATCTTGCCAACAATAAAAACAAATGAGGTCTTGTGACAATCTGAAGACTAACAAATGTTATTTGGCTTAAATCAGGGTTGGAGAAATCATGGCGACAAATCACATATATTTTCAAGGCCTCCAGTGCCCCTCCCCTGCTACTTTCTCTTTTTTGTAAAAAAAGATCAGAAATTCTCCCCTACGTCCCCTAAGCTGTGTGGTAGGCAATTGCCACATTTGTGTCACCTCCAGGCTATCTTAGGTCCACAAGAGGCTTTTCAAAATCAAAAGTGATGCAGAAGTTGACTCTCAGTTGACTTCCTTTTTTAAAAAAGGGCTTCTCTTTAGGCAAATTGCTGGGAGCAGGTAGCAAAATCTACTTATGGGATCACAAAATTGGTAGTGTGGGGCATGGCAGGAGTGTGTTTGGCCATGCATGCTCTCACGGAGGGCTAATGCCCACTGCCAGTTACCCACTTCCGGCATAAACTTTTGTGCACTACACTTTATTTTATGCAGCTGGGCTGCAGTTCTCAAAAGCTGATCTCAAATTAAATTCATTAGTTTTTAAAGTGTCACAAGACTCTTTGCCTATTTGTTGCAATGGACTAACACAGCTATGCCCCCACTCCCTGCAATGTTTAAAGGATACAGAGTTCAAAGAAAATGAAATTTCTACAGAACTGCTGATCCATTCAACTTCTATATTGGGTTTATTATTCCTGCTTTATGAGCTGCTCCCACAATGCGAAAATTATTTCAATCAACCCTATATAAACATTCATACAAATACTGGAGTCAGCAGCAAACAAACATCTATCCCAAAGGAAAGGTTTTTCAGATTTATAGCATGGCAACAGTGAACTAGCAGGATTTGGGGGCATTGACTCTCGTGAGCCAAACTTAAAAAAAAAAAAAAGATGTTGTATGTTTCTCTTTTATATATTTTGAGTCTTGGTGGGACCAATCACTTTGCAAAGGAAAGCCTATGTTTTTTGCTTCCCTTTCAGAAGTGAAAGAGCAACTCGTCCAAGTAATCTATCAATATTTATAAAATTATAAAATTATAAATATTGTCAATTTATAATACCTGCATCTTTGAGATAATGTTTTTCAGATTATACAATCATCTGTTAAAGATTACCACCTAGGGATGCAAATGCTCAACTGTTTCATCTTCATAAGCAAGGTCAAGTAATTTCTGCAGTTTTCCCCCTTTTGTATGTGTGTGGGGGGGATGTGGGGGGGGGGGAATCAAGTTTTTTCACACAATTCCTGCACAGTATTCACATATCCTGAAGTGTAGTGTAAAATTATTCTGTGCACAAAATAGTTGGGTTTTATTGCACAAAATAACTGGGGTTTTTTTCACAAACCCTCAAAAGTTGTATAAAAAAATGGGGGTTCAGGACAGCAACTTTTTTGGGAGGGGGATGAAAAATCAAACAACAAATACAAGCAACAACATATACAGATTGTAGCAGCATTAGATTTAATTCCATATTTTGTATCTTTAAGAAAGCTATTTGTGAATCGGCTCTATGAACAGTATCATTGGCAACCTTTCTTGCCACATAAATATATGAGTTTATAGATCCAATCAACTTGGCCCCTGCAAGTTTCTCCAACCTTGATCCTATCTGCTCTCTGGGCAGCAAATCTGAATACTGTTTTTCTCACCAACTGCCCTTCTTCAATACCCCCACTCAACTGGAACACTTTCAGAAACAAGAAATTGAACAGGTTCAGACAAGTACACTACAGATGGCTAGCAGTATAGGGACAAAAAAGTCCTGCAAAGAAAGTTTGAAGAAACTCTTTGTGTCTGTGAGTGTGTGTGTGTTCATTCATCCTGGAAAGAAAGATTGAAGAGGGCCCGAAAGCACCAATATAAGAAACAGTTACCACACATACGAAAAACGAAATGTGTTCTTTGCATCCCCAGGGGACAAGACCAGATGTAGATATTAGTTGGAAATTATCAGAAACTTTTTAGAATGGTAAGAGCTGTTCAATAATGCAGCTAATTAGGGCAGTGAGCTCTATTTCACTACAGGTCTTCAAGCCAAAGTTTAATGGCTATGTGCCATTAAACACTCTGTTTGAAAGTTCTGGATTTTGTGTCCTGAGCGGGGGGTTGGAAGATATGGCCTACATGCTGTGCACCGACTCACTCATTGGCCAGAGTAGGCATGTACAAGGGTACAAGGCAATACTGTGCTGGCCATACACTGCCATTCCCAGATGAGGAGCCTGGAGTTCCTACAAGGAGCCACCCCCAACAATATACAGCCTCAGTGCTGCATAATTTCCATCCCTCTTCAATGACATGAAAACTGTTGGGAATTTGTCACAGTACCTTACATGGAATCATAGAATCTGGAAGTTGAGAGGGAACACAACGGCCATCTGGTCCAATCCCCTGACATGCAAGAGTATATAACTAAAACAGTCCTGCAAAATGCTCATTTAACCTCTGTTTAAAGACCTCCAAAGATGGAGAGTCCAACACCCTCAGAGGCAATCTATTCCTAGGTTCTTCCAAATGTTTAGGTGGAATGTCTTTTCCTCTAATTTGAATCCATTGGTTCATCTTCTAGTCTCTGGAGCAGCAGAAAACAAACTGGCTCCATCTTCTACATGACATCCCTTCAGATATTTAAAGATGGCTATCATGTCACCTTTCACTCTTCTCTTCTCCAAGCTAAACATATCCATCTCCGTAAGCTGTTCCTCATAAAGCTTGGTTTCCAGACTCTTGAACATCTTGGACATCTTTTCCAGACATGTTCCAGCTTGTCAGTATGCTTCTTGAACTGTGCTGCCCAGAACTGGACACAGTATTAAAGGTGATATCTGACTGAAGCTGAACGGATTGGCACTAATACTTCCCGCAGCTGGAAATGGCACTAATATATTCCTCAGCTGGGATACGTCTGTTGGCGCAGCCCAGAATTCCACTGACATCAAGCGGTATTTCCTAAGTATTCAGCAGTTAATTAGAACTGTTCGATGGAACAAATCCACAGAAGTACATTATCATCAGTGTTCTCCTGACATCATGGTTGTTGCCTGTATATCCCGCCTATCATGACAATTCTCTTAAAAAACTAAAATACAATAAAACAAGTAACAAATAATCAACAGTGACAGCTAAATGAACCAAGGTGGTAGGTAAATAGCCATGAAAAGAGAAAAAAAATAGAAAAGAAAAGGCTATTTTAAAAAAAGTAATCAAATATTGGTAGGAGAGACACAGAAGAGACTTTACCTAGCATATGAAATATAAAGATGAAGGCACCCAAACATTTCTGACATGGAGTTTCATAATATGGAGAAAAATATGCAGAAAATGTACTCTCTCCAGCAGCTACTTGCCTAACATTCACAGGTAGAGGTACCCACTAAATTGCCTCTTAATTGGTAGGTAAGTTTATGTAGGTAAAAATTATATTTCAAATAAATGAAAATCTTTGGACAAAGCTCTTAAATATGCAGCCATTCCCACACTTGAAAAAATAAAAATGATAGCAGGATAAGAAAACACAGTACACCAAAGAAGTAACTTCTGATCATGTCCAATGTGAATTTTAAGCAATGTCAGGCCATTGTTTGCAACATCACACAAATTAGACCATTTTCAATTGGATATCAACAGTGTCTTTAAATAAAGCACAACAAATGTATTCTACAATTGTATGCACTTAATAAATTCAATTAAAAGAGAAAAGCAATGTTTAGTTGTTTTTATGTTAATCTCCCTGCCATGGGGCTTAAACCAGATCAAACTGTATTTAAAGCCAAAACATTAACGAGTACAACATAATACAATTATAAAGCTTCAAGACACAAAAATAACCCTCAAACGTTTTCATTAGAGAGAACTCAGGAACAGCAGAAAGATGTTTGCAACCATTTGTACCACTTAACAGGAGGTAAACTAATGCTACAGAATAATAATGGACAGTAAATGCTTGCAAATTATGGTTCTTAACATCACACAGTGTTCAAAAATGTTCTGAAGTGTTTGAATTGAAATGTAGGATAAAATTTACTTCAGAGGAGAAAGAAAGCAACATATGTCAGACAGCAGCAGAAATAAATTACTAGAGCAGCTTGAGGAAAAGATTCAGCTCCTTTTTGGAGATCGCAAAAAGGAGACAATCAAGAATTTGGCATAACATCAATTCTGAATTCTCAAACATGTTTAGTATAAAATTTTTATGCAGATTTCTACAATTCTGAGCCACCACCCATGGAAGAAATGATTAGTAATTTTAAGTCATACTTGAGCTTTCTGACCTAGCTGAATCAACAAAATAGCTGGAAAGATGAACAGCAAGAAAACAACAGGGGGAAGATTTTATACCATCTGAAATCTACATAACCAATTTGTACAACCTGATTTACAATTTTGACTGGTGACAGAGAAGGATTTTGAAAATGAGGTGAGGTTTGCAGATAACTGCACTGTGATCCAAACTCAAATCCCTTTGCATATGACTCATAAATATGTTTCATCCCATTCTGAACTGTCCTGCCCTATTAAAGCATCCCTAAAACTTCTGTTCCGTAGCAACCATCAGCAGGATAGGATGAAAGGAGGAGAGCTGCTTATTGCAATGCTTGTTAGGGCATGTTTTGTTATCATAATGATCTTTACTCATGACACCAGTGTACAGAAATGATTTCAAAAGACTACAAAACTGAACAAGTCATTTTTCCTGAACATGTGCTCTTTCCGCTCATGCTTGGATTACTTGTTTCCAGAAGCAAAGGAAATGTAGAAGGCTGAGCATGAACTGTTCACATTTTGGATACAGGAAGGGTATAGATGTGGTGGATACAGTGACACAGCACAAAAACTTTTAGGATGTGCAATTGTTGAATGGGAGTTCGGCACCACAGAACTCTGAGAGCCTATCCTGCTTGACATACTGCTGTACTCTATGGAGAATCCATAGTGCTATCTACACGTTTTCTAGCCTGGATGTTCTACCACCACTGGCTAATAAAAAAGACTCTAGAATGTGCTAATTTCCCTCAGAATGGATGAAATGTCATTGAAAGTCACCTGCTTCTGTACTGGCAGATTCCTGGTCTTTACCAGCTGATCCCAAATATGCCTGAAAGATTTTTGTTGGCACAGGACTGGCCTAATGATCAGCAATGGCATGGGTAAAAAAGTCCCGCTGGCTTACTTTTTTCTCTTCAAATTATTTTATAGCACTTACAATGTAATCTCAAAATAAACAGCATTCTGCTGATTTTTAAGCAAATTGAAATATATCAAATTGGGAACTGAAAAAGAAATGTACTTTAAAGCTAACTGGTGCAATTCTTTTTTGTATTTAATACTCAAACCTGTAGAATTTGGGGTGGAAAGAGGGGAGCAGAGACACTTCATGAGGTTTTTTTTTCTTCTCCAGAGTAGATCAGCTCAACGTTGCATCTCCTTATCTCAATGCTGAATTCACTCATTCTGATGGCCAACTGTGTGCCTTTTTTTGGTTGCATCAAGTTAAAAAGATATTTGACACAGAGAAAAAGGCGTAATCTAGAAATAGTACCAAAAAAGTTGGGAAATACTATGTTGAGAAATATCTACTGTAATAAAATACTAACTTTAAAAAAACTCCAAACATTTTATACATGATGATTTACGTAAAACACCTAGCCCATTTCTGCACTACACTAGTATAGTGCTATTACTCCACATTCAACATCCTATGGAATCCTGAGGTTTGCAGTTTAGGAAGGGGCATCTTTGGCCTCAATAAACTACAAACCCCAGAACTCCACAGGATGTTGAAAATGGAATAATAGCACTATAATGGTGTAGTGTGGAAATGGCCCTAGTGGCATCAGATGTGTATTAGTACCAAAACAGGTATTCATATTCTCTGTTCTATTGCTGTGGCACTGCTAGAAAGAAAACCACATTCCACATAGGCAGATAACTTTGCAGGATGGGGCCTGGGAAAGACGATGTTCTCACCTCCCACTTTACAATTGATAACATATTACCCAAACGTGGTCAGCTCTCATAATATCTGAGAACCTTTCTTTTCAACCTAAGACTAGAAAAAGCTCAGATACTCCCAGCCATCTTGAAATGAGAAACCAAAATTTTTAAAAGGCTACAACATTGGCTATACAACCTAGCCAATGATTGCTGTGGAAGGCCTCTTTAAGGCTTCTTTTCACAGACTGGCTGTTCTTATTGCCACATCTAAGTAGTGCAATAAATGCACCACAAAAAGCATTCAACTGGGTTTCCTTATAGGACAGCCTTTTTTCTTCATGGTGCATAGTGGCCAGGATAGACGTGAATAGAGAGATTAACCTGTCTATAGGTTATAGGAGTTCTAATACATTTCACAGTTTGACACATCGGACTGCAGTCGAGAGGAGAGAATAACGACCACATGATGCTGGAAGATTAAACCCTTTCCAGTGTCCTTAGTCTGAGAACAGGCGAGCTCCCCAGAGCTAGGCCAGCTCCTGAAATGAGTAACCATGTGGGATGATGAGGTTTGGACCACACAGCAGAGCTATTGATGCAACCTGCTCTTCATCTATTCATATGACTGGACATAAGGTTTTACCATATTCAGATAACTCAAACTTGGGAATGGCAAGAACTGAGGTTGAACAGCAGAACCCCATTTTGAGTATAAAAGCAAGTAAAGCTGGGAGAGAGAGAGATGGATAGACAGAATCCTCTCTTTCTGATATACACACATAGTTGATTTTTTTAGTGACTATAATGCTTTAATAAAGTTGTGGTTAAACTTGAAGATCAATGTCCATTCCTTTCTTCCCAGCTGCAAATGGACAGGATCTAACTTGGAACTAGTTAATATGGAATAAAACTAAACTATTTGTAAATGAAAGAGTAGGGCTCCCAAAATATAACTCTTTTTGTTGAAATTATCATTGCAATGAAGAATAATTCCATTAAAAAAAAGAATCCAAACCAATAAAGCTTATTGCTGAGACAAGCCCTTAAAATCTGTAAATTAATGTTTCTGTTCATAGTTCATTTGCATATTATTTTCCCCTTTCTATCATATAATGGGAGCATAACGCACTCTTATTGCTACAGTAGTGTATATTCTCATGGCAGTATGCATGTACATCTCTTTCACTCTCATATTTCCCCAGCTGCTGCATGTAATATCATTTTCATTGGGTTGGGTTTGTTTATTTAATTACAACCATGATTTTTTTTTTATAATCAGCTTGCGGCAAAATGTTTTACAAGCACAATGAAAGTTCAAAATCAACTGAAACCCTCTTGTCCCTCTTACTTCCCAAAAAATTAAATCTTAAGTGCATTAGTAATGCGCTGGTATGGGGAGGGAGACATTTTATGCTCATAGAGCATGAGAATCAGAAGTGTGATAAGAATATGTATTAGCAACATCAATAATAAAACTGACCTCATTTACTGCAACATAATACCGCTGCTGCTGAAACTGGGGAGAGTTATCATTTCTATCCCGTACCACAATCCGAACTTCATGGTAGATAACAGTTCCTACTTTTCGATTAATGCACTGGACCTGGACCACAATGGATTGGATAGACATTGGTGGCTGTAAAGAAGGAGAAAAATAAAAACCCAATTAAAAAGTACCTTTTTATATAGACTACATACTTTTCACTTACAGTCATCTAACAATACAATGTCTGCTCAGAAAATGAGCTCAATGGAAGTTCAAGGGAACCTAGGGCCTTTCTGCACTACACTGTTATAGTGCTATTATTCCACTTTCAACATCCTATGGAATCCTGCAGTTTGCATTTTAGCAAGAGGCCTTTAGAATTTTCAGCCAAAGAGCTCTTTGGCCTCGGTAAACTACAAATCCCAGAATTCCACAGTATGTTGAAAGTGGAATAATAGCACTGTAACTGTGTAGCGCAGAAGGGTCCTTAGTCCTGGGTAAGTGTACACAGGATTAGAGATAAAGGCAGCAATCCTATACATTTACTTGGGCACGTCCCAGACAACTATATGGAAGTTACTTCTGAGTAGATTGCACTAAAATTTATCTGGTTATACTTCTGGACTTAAATATCTCTCAAGCGCAATATCCAAAGCAAGGCAATCATCAGCTAATGTTGCAATCCCTGAGAAACCACAGGACAAATTCAGCATCTTCACTGCTTTCAGCTAAGTGACACAGAAAGTAATAACTAAGTCATATCCTTAAAACAGTGGCATTATATGTCATTCAGTATTTTTTTTTATCTTTGAAATAACTTGAGAAAGTTACAGACTATCAGATTACTCCTAATTCTATTTGGACTTCATGTTTATTCATATTTAACAATCAGAGAAAATCATGATCAAGCACAGTGGTGTAGTGACTAATAGGCTGGCATACAAGAACGCTACACATTAAGTACTATAGAAGCAACCTGGTTGTAGATAATGGCATTCTCTTTACATGTTAGTTTTCATTAGCTACAATGAAATTTAACAGGCAACACTGTAAATAGATATGCACATCTGCATGAGCAAACACACACACACATACACAGAGTAATATCAGTACAAAAGTTATTTTTCCCAGTGCAAACATTTTGTTTATTAAAATATTTTCATGCTGCCTTTTATTTGACAGTCTCAGGGTGGCTTACAATAAAATCAACTTAAAAGAATCAATAATTACAAGAATTCTTTAAAAAATAAGATATAGTAAATACTTTCTCAATGTTAAAAAATCAGACAATTGTAAACCATTTAAAACAATCTTGAATAATATAACCATAAAACATGTGTGGCTCGTAGTGCTGCAGTGAATATACAGAAGATTCTTATAAACTTGAGGAATGCGGATGGTCCTGTCAGCCATCAGACACAAGCTCTTTTTGAAATGTGGGCAAGATCATGGGGAGCCCATAAAGGAGTTTGTTTATTCAGATGTGTTTTCTTTGCCACTGCTCATAAAGCTGCTAGATAAATTATCACTATGTAGCAGGAAGTGTTCTAGCACAAGTAATATATATAGCCAGAATGGGCTTCAAAACTGTTAGATCAGAAACATAGAGGACACCATGAAACTTTGCCAGAGGCTTGAATGTTGCTTCAGGGGAGCACAATGTAATCCATGGTGTTATTTAAGCCACTATTAAGAGCTGTAATTCACTAAGGCAGACATGAATGTGTAATGTAGAGTTAAGCATTCATGGCTGGTTTGTACACACAATTTCTACTTTCTAGTTTAGGGAATATGTAAGGACTGTGAAAGTACCCCTATCCTCACTTACTGGGCAGCATCCACTGCTAGCAGTGGGGTCTGCTGCCCTGTTGATCAGGAAACATTTGACTGACATTTCTACCACCCTACCATGAGAAATCTCTGGTGTGAGGGGTTATGTGTTAGGGATCTTGTTTCTGCCCATTGCACTGGAGATTCCCTCAAGAGAGGGAGTGGAAACGTCAGTCAGATGCTTCCTGACTGCCAGAGTAACAGACCCTTGTTGTTCACTGTGCCTGCTGCCTAGTGAGTAAGGATTAGGAACAATTAGGCTGGGAGACACTATGTCACTACTTCAGTAAGATGGTTACACATTCCTAACTGCTTTAGTGACTTCCAACCAAGTCCTTTAAGTGGAAGACATTGATTATTAAGAAGGTTACATGGTGTTACTCCTATTAGAAATTAAAACTAGATCATAAAACAGGAACACAATTTTGTTGTAAAGCTCTTTTAAATCTGTTAATTGTTAAGTAATAGTGTATTATATGTTTACTAATCTTATACGTGTGGATGCGGAGTAGATTGTTTTCCTTCAGAAGAGGCCAGTACTAGGCTTGTCAGCAGGAACTGAAGGACAGCTCTGGGAACAGAGCTGATCTGTTTTTAAATATTATAGAAGCCATTCAAGATGACCATAAATGACACTAGCACTGTGTAAAGAACTGAAAAATTCATCTCAATGACTTGATTTTTGAATTTTACAATATTTACACTGAAACATAAATTATATTGTATTCTTAAATTCAGCCACTTGTTTGCTCAAGAAGTAATTCTACTATAAAATAAAATAATTCATTGCTAGGAATTATTTCTTGCTATTTGACTTGTATGAAAGGCAAATGCTAATGCAGCCATAGAAAGGAGGTCTATTGTCTCATTTGAAAGAAATTGCAAAACTATTAGTGAATAGTGGAATACATCAGCAACTGAAGGGATGAAAGCTCTGCTTTTCCGTTGATATTTGTCTAATCTCTGACAATAAATTTGAGGACTGAATAGCTGCTTCGGGGTGCTTATTACCTGATCTCTAACCCTTGCCTCTAACTGGCAGGACAAATAGAGAGAAAATGATAAAATGACAAGCCAAGTGCAGTTCTGCTCAGTAAATGAGTGCTAATTTACCTATTATCCTATCTCTATCACTCAGTCCACAATTTTATCTAATCATCTTGGAGCAGTTGATGAAAAATTATTATGAAAAATAGATGTAATATAATTTTAATATTCATCTGTAGCTGCTGCTCAGCTAATAAAATGACAATTAATTTTATCAACAGGTATGCTTCTAATGCCATCCTCATAAACATTCACATCAATTTAAACTTTTCTTATTAAGTAAGCTATTTCCTCTTATTTACAAGGCATTTTGTGATATTCTAAAACACCTGGTGGGCAGATCAGACTAAGGACTGGGATTAAAAAATGACAATCTGTCAAATGAGCCATCCAGCAAGTAAGAACTAGGTAGGGACTCTAAAACTTAGAACCTGAGTTCCTCTGCCTCGCTCCAATCTTATTTTACAGTGTTGTCTTGCACCATCTGGGGAAACATACATGCAAATTAATTTCTCAGCAATGACCATATCATTACTTCAGTGTGCTTCTGGTTCCAGTTTTGTTTAAAGAGAAAGTATTGCAGATGGTAGCTAATCCAAAGATGTCTCAGTGCACTGGGCTAAGAAGTGTTAGCTGAATCTTTGCAGAAGAGCACAACACATGTTGTGGCAGTTTTAGCATATTGTTGCAAAACTATCATATCACACAAGTTCAAACAAGTATAATTTTCCCTGAGTAGGTTAATCCTTACATCTAATTTGTAGCTTCAAACACTAGCTGCTTTAAGCAATTTTAGCAACTTTATACATGCTTTTACCACAGAATAGAAGAATAGTGTGAGAAGAGCCTGGCTAGATAAGACCAAAGGCAATCTAATCCAAATATATCTATCCTAGAGTGGTAGACATTTGTCCTTTCAGATATTTGAATGTCACCTTTCAGCTCTTATCATTGCCTGTCATTGGTCTGTGGTATCAAGTTCCAAACAACTGAATGTTCTACTATTATGTCCAATGGTCTGGTCAGTTACTATCAAAATTAGTCTACTCCAAGGCCCTTTTTGCATGGTATTTTCCATGCGAAAGAGGGCCTGGAGCATCATGCAATTGTGAGGAGCGATCTGCATGATGCACTCACAATTGTGTGACGCTCCAGGGGCCAGCAGGTGCCAATCACGCACCTTTTCATTCTTGGCTAGAAGCCGAAAATGGTGCGCGATCACGCATTGCTCCTGGGCTTCGCTCGCACTTACCTGGTGTGCGGAGCTTCTGGAGCCGCGCCGGTCATGCTTCCTGCCCCAGTGCAGCCTGGAAAACTCCCAGGCTGTGCTGCAGAAAGAAGAGGCGGGGCTCTCGCATGAGCAGGCAGCTCGTGTGGAGCCAAAGAACCCCAGATGCGAGAGCCTGTCACTGGAGGCTGCTTGCAAGATCCCCGCACCCCAGCGCCGGAAGACGGTAAGGTGTGGAAAGGGCCCAACTGGTCATTATGTAATATTGGCCTTATATGTAACTATTGTTTCTCCTACAGGTCTGATAGCAAACGATCACGCCTGCACGTTCATTGCCACATTTGATTGACTGTCTCTGGCACAACTCTGTTCCCTGGCCAGGCTGTGTACAGCTAGCCTGTTTGCAGACCACAGGGTTTGGTCTTCTAATTAGCTTTTGCCGCATCTTATCATTCCTTTACACAAGTTCAGCTGCAACCTTCCACTCCCTTCGTCTGCATTCAAAGAGTATTATACTTATTAATCACTATGATCATTACTGAATAAAATATTATCCATATCATATTATCCTGAATGAGATCCAGTGTAGTATAGTGGTTTGAGTGTTGGACAATGACTCTAGAGACTAGGGTTCAAATCTCCACTCAGCCATAGAAATCCACTGGGTGACCTTGAGCAGGTCACATTCTCTCAACTTCAACTTCAGAGGAAGGAAAAGACAAACCCCTTCTGAACAAATCTTGCCAAGAAAACCCTGTGATAGGATTGCCATAAGTCAGAAACAACTTGAAAGCACACAAGTTATCCTGAACATACAAGATATTTTAATTTCCAAACATTTTTCTAAGGCCCTTTCCACATCCTACCTTTTCTCGGCGCTGGGGTGCAGTGAGCACATGAGCAGCCTCTTGTGAGAGGCTCTCACTTCCCTTCTTCTTCAGCTCCACACAAGCTTCCTGCTCATGCGAGAGCCCCGCTTCTTCCTTCCGCAGTGCAGCCTGGGACTTTCCCAGGCTGCACTGAGACAGGAAGTGCGACTGGCCTGGCTCCCGAGGTTCCACATGCCAGGTGAGTGCACGTGGGGCCCAGGAGCAATGTGCGATTGCGCAGCATTTTCGGCTGAAAGTCGAAAACGCAAAGACTCGTGATTGTTGCCTGCCGGCCCCCGGAGCCTTGCGTGATTGCAAGGACGTCATGCAGATCACTCCTTGCAATTGCGCAAGGCTCCAGGCTCTCTTTCGCATGGCAGATGCCGTGCGAAAAGGGCCTAAGACTGTCCATTTTGAAAATCACAAAGCACTTCGCAATAAAAACAGACATAATAAATGTTTTGACTAATATTTTTAGACTTATATGTGAGTTTATATACCATGTTACTCTCCATTGTAAGGAACAACCAGACCTTTCTACCACAGACAGGTCTGAGTATTCCAAGTAGACAAGCTAGAGAGATTTATACAGCAACATCATATTGGACAGTTACATCTCAGTAGCAGAACACTAAATTAGTATATAAAAGATCCCAGAGTCAATCTTTTGCATTGTGGGCAACACTAAGTTAGATGGACCAATGGCCTTACATGATTTAATGAAGCTTCTCGTGTTTCTGTTTTCAGTGTCCTTATATTGATTACCAACCATAGAATGACAAGACTAGATGCAGAAGACTGGATTAAATAAGGGCCTTTTATTTGACCTAACCTATTTTAAGCTGTGCGAGCCTGGAAATGAAACAAGAGGATGGAGGAACCGGATGCAGCTCCAGTTAAGGCCAGGTGTCAACTCCTTGACAACCTCCTAAGATTTCCCTTGCGTGAAACACCTCAGCCCCTCAGGCAATCCAAATACTTGGGTTGCTCTGTGGCTGGCCATATTGGAAGGTAACCAAGAAGATTCCCACCCTAGCCCCAGAACTCTATAAGTGATAGCTCATATCCTAGGTTAACCTCAAGAGCAGCTTCCTTCCCCAACCCTCCAGGTCCCAGAACTCTAGAAGGGGAGGTTTCAGATTCCTACCTTACATCAAAAAGGTGGCAAAAGAGATCACCAAAGACTAACAGTCTCTCCCCGCTACTTGCCAGATGAAAGTCTATTTAATGAGACCACCCAGAGCCAATGGTCAAAGTCCTGCAGATATGTGTAAGGGGAAGAAAAAACAGGCAAGAGGAGGCAAAATCCTATCTGGTTCTGTAGTGAGCAGAAAAGTCTCAGAGTGCGAGGAAGCAGTCAGGTCTTAAGTGACCTCTGACTCTGCCCCCATCACAAGCAGTAATCTGGCCAGATGCAAAGCACACTGGTTTTTCCCCTGGAGGGTATCAAAGTCTGACCTTCTCCCACTGTGCCCTTTACCACATGAGTCTAGGTAGGTAATTCCCAAAATGGGATTTTTTTTTTTTTTTTTTGCTATCTATGTAGGCTTGCCACCCCACCCCATGATTTCTTCCATAATTACTCATAGTCAATTAAGATTCCACCAGTCTATAAATGAAGTTAAAATTATTTTATTATATATACTTCTTTTGCCTTTTCATGCAGCATTAGCATTATTCACACTGAATCTCACTTGTCATTTTTGTTGCTCATTTACTGACTCTGGCAATCTCATTTGGTGTCGTTCTCAAAATTGTTGACCTTATCAGGGCTGCTGAGAGGTAGCATTGGGGCTGGGGTAAGATGCATGATAGGGACTCACTCTCCCAAAATTTAGCAAGAGACATCACAGACACTCTCTGGGTTACTGAGATACCAACATTTGTTTTGTAATAAATTGTATGCTCTTTTTCAGTCTAGCTCCCAGAAGCACAGACAATCCAGTGGTTTGGGCTCTGCCCCACTTCTCCCTTTCCTCAGACTTGGACTTCACTAAATATTCTTCACTTCAGAGCATTTATGAAAGCTTATAACACTGTTCCCAACCAGATCATTGGGCAATGTTTCTTGTTATTTCCTTCTGCGGTAAGGACATCAGTTTATTTCTATTATCTGCTCCCTATTTCTTCAAACATTGTAGTCCACAAGAGGAACCATGCTCTTACGCTGCATGCTTTGGGGGGTATGAAATTACATGTTGACCAAAGAGTTCTTTCTTGTGTGATTATCTAATTCTACTCTAGTTAATCCTGCCCAAATGCTTCTTTAAATTGACAGAGGATGTTTGCTCTCTTTTCTTGGTCTCAGAGTAAGAAGCTCAATCTGCTAAAATCAAACAGAAAAGCACTGATTCTCTCTTAAAATAAAAATGAACAGCGAGTAGCTTATAAATCTGTCTTTTAAAAACCTTCAATGAAGTTCTTTCAAAAATAAGTTAATAAAAGAGAGGACCATGTATCTGGCTGTTCAGTTCAAAAACTTAGATGCTTCAGGGCTTCACCAGATCAGATGCACCCAAGAATATAGTGTATGCCCTGGAGCCCCAAAACCTGAAGAAAAGGTAAAGCAAGGAAAGATGTGATTGGCAGCAGAAAGAAGCTTCAGGCTTGGCCAGAGGGAAGAAACCCTTTTGGCTTACACAATAGGCACCCTCCCCATATCCTGTGTACATTCAAAGCATAGGCGTTCTTATGGAGAAGGAAACTGTGCTGACGAGTCTGTCAGATGATTGCATCACCTGAATATATCTGTTCACTGACTAGAGCATAACAACCTAGAGGAGTTACATTTTGAATGTCAATAGTTTTTTTTCCAGCAGTAGAGATGAGCTCACAAACCTGCCCGGTTGAAATGCTCATCAAAGTGTTATACAACTGAAGGCAATCTTTCGTGAACTGTGAAGGGGAGCTAAGGCATTAAAACATGCACCCTTGTTTGTCTGAATGAAGAGGACCATTACATTGTGCGTACAGAGATTCATTTCTGTAAAGAACTGGAAGTAAAGTGTGCTGACAGAGTCAGGGGCATAACGAACAAGGACAGCACAGCCTGCTTGCGGTGCGTGTGGAGGAAGCTCCCTCCACTTTTCAAATTCCAAATGGCAGCCTTTCCCAGCTAAGACAACAGTATGGTGAAACTGACTCAGACAAACTGTCAGCAGCCTCCTGGGTTTATCCTTCTATTGCTAAGAACCTCTGGTTGAAAAAGAGCACATCTAAAAAGCACAAACATTGCTTCAGAAAAATCCCTCCTGCATAGATTTTTTTTTAAAGGCTACTTAACACTGTGCAGCCAAGATGATCCACACATACCACTCGCTATACTCAATTTTTCAAAGGAAATAAAAGTGAAACTCATTGTGGAAATGGCATTGTGGTATGGATGCCAGGGCTTCATCACTGGGGTGGCCACAATTTATCAGTTCCCAGAAATACAGGTAAATCTGGCCAGTACGTGCTCGATCATCAGCAGTGGGAATAGTGAGCTTCAGTTATGCCCGGTAATGTTGCTGTGATATCATTAATATCAAACATTGTTTCACTGTGTTTCATTGTAACTACAGGGTCCAGATCTTCTGAGTTTTTCTGGAGCTGGCCAGAGTCTGTTAGAGGAGAAAAAGCAACAAAGAATTGCTGATTCAGGAAAGAGAGGGTGTAGTTTGTGTTGTTAATCCAGAAGTTTGAGACGCAGAGAAATTTCTGCTTCCCTATGTGAGACACTCTCTCAAGAGCAGCCAGTCCCAGAGTACCTGCCACACTGATAGGAGGAAAGGATTTTTGTTTCTGCAAACCCCAGGATTCCATAGGATATTGAAAGTGGAACCATAGCGCTATAACAATCTAGTGCAGAAATGGCCTTTGATCCAAGCGACAGTGAGAGTGTCTCCTGTGTAATGTGAGATAAAACACTGACTTCATCCTTCTTTCTCTCTCTCTCTCCCCCCATCCCCACACACACACTCATGCACAGAAAAGACACAACATACTGTCCATGCCTGGTAATACATACAAATCCAACAATGATTTCTGATAATTTACTTTGTGAAATATTTGGAAGAGGTCATTTTGGAACCTGTCTTATATTGATCCAAGAAATTTATAAAACAAAACAAAAAACAACTGCTGCTAATTTCCAATGAAGTGTGCATAGTCATATGGATTATTTTTCACATTTGCAGTGACTGTGGCTGAAGATGAAAGACATGTCAACAATCTAGAATTCTTCAAAAACTAATATGCAGCAAAATCAGTTAAGTCACTTATCTATCTTGTCAACTAAGTGTGAACTTCAACAGAAATTGACTCTGCACAGATAATGCATGAGTTTGACAAGAAGAAATGCTAGAAAAATTAGACATTATATTTGATTTGATCCATTTATAAAATATCTGCAGCCCTGTTGATCTATTAGCCTTCAAGAACCAAAGCACTAATTAGATAGTACCTTTATTAGGATGAACCTGCCAAAAAAAGCCCCAAGAAAATCAACAAATGTTTTGGGATTATTCAAGCACCAAAGAGGGTACCTGGGAAAAGGACAGAAAAGCTCCCCTGTGGGTCATGATGTTATTTCAGAATGGAGAAACATATTTCAGAATTAAAACAGAATCTGTTTCTTTCATAACTCATGAGACTGTATACAATGCAGACTAGTGACCTTGATATCAGTGGGATGCTGACTTTACCTTGGAGTTCAATCTGAACTGAACTGTCCAACCCTTTTGCAATAGAGTTCAGCACTGTGGATAGTTTGTTGAAAGTTCAGCCTAAGCCCTCGTGTAGATTCACTGTCCCAGTGACACGAGAGCCATAAGCCTCCAGTGACTAGGATGCCTGGAATGGGAGCATGTGTGGGATTCATGTGGGAGAGGATTTGTTTTTGGAATTTGCATTGGTCTAAAAATAATGATGCCTGCCTCCTAGGAGTATCTGTTAAGGCCAGCAATAACCATACACACTGCTACTATCATATTGCTGGTTGTCTTGCTTGGAATTAATCTAGGCTCTTCTCAGGTAAATCTGGTAACCCTTTAAGAAATGGTTTCACTAGAGAACATGACAAGACACTGGGATTGACTATTTATACCATGGGCAATGTTGTTATCTTACCATAACTCCTCCAGCTTGTGCAAGAGCTTTATTTTACTTTACAGAGAACATGGCTTTCTGATGTGTGCGTATATGCCTTGTACCAAAGATGGCTAATTGTCAGTCTATGAGTAATTTTATTAGGTCCTAATCAGCCCTATCAAATTGCAATCAAGATACACCCTCCATAATTTCAAGTATAAGAAGCAGGAATGATTATACATTGCTTTCTCCCAGCCTTTTTGTTTAAAAAGGCACCATGTCCTCTAAGATTCTACCCTGAACATAGCAACTCCTGCTACTATGTTTGCCATGCTTTTCAGTCACAATTGACTGGGAAACAATGTACTCCAACATTAAAACTGGATGTTTTCCTGGATTTATGATAGTTACTCAAGGGAAAAGGAACAACATATAATAAATTCTAGATGATCAACTCTTGCATTTACAGGGTTTTCTTTGTTCTGCAAACACTAGTTTTGGGTGCTAGAGCTCTCTTATATCTCTTATATATTGGTTGTACAAAGAAACTGATATCACCCATCAGTAGGCAATCCACACAGACAGGCTTCACATGTGATTAAATGTCATGTCATCATATTGGGGAAAATTGAGAAAAATGAGTATTTCTCCTGAAAAATCAACTGAAGAATAGGGTGGTGAAGTGTTTTGTACCATTGCATAATACAAAGAAGACAGGTACATATGGATGTCTCTATGTGTCTGTGTAGAGAAAAAGAGTGTGTGGGTGAGAGAGAGAGATAGTCTGAACTCAATAAAGGAAGAATTTTAGGGTATCTATAATCTGGAGTTCCTCATTCATATGAACAGCTAAATACTAATCAAAGTTTGTGAGAATTTATTTTCTTTAATATAAACCACTTCCGCACTAGCCTGTTATAGCGCTATTATTCCACTTTCAACATCCTATGGAATCCTGAGGTTTGCAGTTTAGTGATGGGCCAGCCAGCCAGCCCCTCCCTAAACTGCAAATCCCAGGATTCCATAGGATGTTGAAAGTGGAATAATAGCGCTATAACAGGCTAGTGCGGAAATGTCCATAAATCTCATGTTCAAACACTGCTTGCAAACTCCATCCACATTCAAATCAGTGATGGGCAAACTCCCTCTGGCTTGATTCTGATCCTATTTGGCAAAGTGAGAGGGAGATGCCCCAGCTCTGGTAACAACAGACCCTTTCCCCCCTGACAAAATTGAGCCTGCCTTGTAATTAGCTAATGAATTATTAGTAGCCCGATTTGTACAACAGACGAGGTACCTAAAAATTTCACCATTATAATTAGCTTGCACAGCCCTAAAGACACAGCTCTACTGCTAGAGAAGTGAATGCAATTAGAAGTGTGGCATTATGTCACAGAAACCTGTCACAAATATACAGCAAACAGAAGTATTACAATCTTTAAGATAAGAAATATTGTAATCGTTAATGAGCAATGATTATAAAATGTTGTCCATGAATTAGACACATTTTGATAAGCTCCTTCCAGGTGTTCAACACACCTGTATCATTGTGTATATATGTCTTCAAGTGTATATGTCTTCAAGTTGCCTGTAGACTTATGGTGACCCCATGAATTTCATAGGGTCTTCTTAGGCAAAGAACACTCAGAGAAGGTTCTGCCAGTTCCTTCGTCTGAAATAAAGCTTACAGCACCTGGTATTCATTGGATTAAGGCTATTTTATTTTATGTAGGGTATGCAAAACACAGTACACTCATTGCATCTTATGTCTCCAAAAGAGGAGTCATTTTTCTGCATTTTTGTAGTCCAAAACAAAGAGCAAAACTAGTAAGTTTATCAAAGTCCTGGTGAATTGCCACAGGGCTGTCTTTAGTTTGAGGTTTCTAGAATGTTCTGGCTTACACTAAAAGGAACAACTGTTTAGGTTGTTAACCATCTGACTAAGCTCAGATTAACATGATCTAGTTTTTCGATCAGAAGTGGGAATGATGCAATCCTTTAGGTATTGTTGGATTACAACAATTGTGAGCCATTGACCATTCTGGCAAGAGCCAGTGGAACTTGAAACACAATATATGGAAGACTGCCTGGTTTATATTTCTGTCTTAGATGGTTGTGAATGGTCTCTACTCTTACTCATTTTAACAAAACAGAAATCATAAACACGTACAGAAAAAAAACTCTATTTTTCACTTAACATTTTGTACTTAGGTACAGATAACAAAACAGAAAATGACGATATCAATATGCACATAAAAATCATGTGTTTTTGGACAAAATCAATTCTAGTGCCACCTGGAATAGACACATTGGATCAATTGCTGACTAATAAGAACACTGTTTATATAAAACCCATGGAATCAGTGTGTTTCCTCAAGTTGGGACTAGGTCATAGAATGTATTATTCTAAAATTGTATCACCATTATCAACAAAAGATCTAAGAACTATAAAATGCACTAGTAACATTCTGAGCTCCCAGATAATCTTTGGTATTTGAAACCATTCTTAGGTTGCAGGCCTGAGCAAATTTAGCTGCGCTCAATGGGAGCTCACCACATACTTCCTACTGTTATTCATTATGAATTCTCTATTGATATTGGCATTTCAATATGAAAGAACTGACGTGAGAGGTAGAGAGAGAAACCAACTTACATCCCTGTCCAGAATTCGACCAGTACTGTTGAGATAAAGCCTCTGGTTGATAGGATCTAAGATAACCCAGTAGTCTACATTATCCTTTAACGTTAATTCAATGGTGGGATCAGGCCCTCCAGCTGTACCTTTGATCAACATGCTGTCTACCAGGATAGTGCCTGAAAGAAAAAAGAATGAAAATAGGCTTTAAGTTATTTAAGTGCAGTTCAGCTTTTGAAAACAGTTACAGTAATACCATTATAATCAACATGTACTAAACTAATGATGAGTACAGCTGGTCAAAATATTGAACACTGAGCTCTGCTATCTAACTAAATTTAATAAAAAATAACCAGGAACAGTGATAATAGAATTTCATAGGGCCTCTATACAGGAGGGTCAGGCACAGTGTGACATTGGGGCTGCATGTGGCCCCTGAGGATATTTTTCTAGCCCTCAGCTCCTGTGGCCAAAAATGGAGGTTAACAGTCAGTCCTGGTAGCATCCATGTGCCACAATTTGTCTATTAAATGGGTTTTAAGGCCTCCCTGTACTTTTTAATTTTAAATATAGCCACTTTTTCTAAAAAAAAATAAATAAAAACAGAAGTGGACTTCCAGCCACATTTGGTTTTGTTCCCTTATGTTTTGGTGATCCATGAAGTACTGGACTGCTTGGGTCCAGGCTATCTGATGGGCCAATTCCTCCCACATGAACCTATCCAGGCTTAAGCTTTCAAGGGGGTAGTCCCACTATCCTCACATATGCATCCAGTGGAAAAGCAGGACAGGACCAAATTTGTGGTTCTGGAATTCTGTTTTTGGCGAGGCTGTTTGTTTATTTGGGTATTTATATTTTGCCCTTCAACCACAAAAGCTCCCTAGCTTATAATTATTTTAAAAGTTAGTTTAACAGTTCTCTGACTTCAGCCGTACAATCTAAATAAGAAAAGACATACAAGGATGGTGGGGTGGGAATGTACTGGTGGTGCAGTGGTTAAATGCCAGTACTGTAGCCACAAGGTTGTGAGTTTGATCCTGCCAGGCTCCAGGCTGACTCAGCCTTCCATCCTTCTGCAGGTTGGTAAAATGAGTACCCAGCTTGTTGGGGGCAATTAGCTAACACATTGTAAACCGCTTAGAGAGCACTTAGCTGATAAGCGGTATAGAAATACACATACTATTGCTACTGTTTTGACTTTTGCTTTTGAATGAAAACATTATAAATTGCTTCTAATTCTATAGATAGCTTAATTACATTTTACAGTAACTTTTTGATGTTTTACCCTCATGTGTATTTATCTGCATCTTTATCCTTATCTTTTATTTATAACTCAATAGCTGTACATTGCCTTAACCCCTGTTTTTTGGGTGAAAGTTTGGATATAAATATTCAAAACAAAACAAAAGACAACAACAACAACTGGTTAACCAGCCGTAAGTTTCTAATGTGAGAGAGAAGAAGAAAATAAAGGGACACAGGAAATAATTAGCTCCATTAAATTGGTTATAGACACTCCAAAAAATCTAGGATAAAAACTCATAGGTCTCTGGTACTACCAGTATGAAACACATGTGCCAGAAAACTGATCTCTTGACTCATTTTCTCCCCCTTTGCCCTGTAATGATATTAAGATTTAAACATGTCTGTTTTTTTCTAGCCACATAGGGCACACACTGTTATATACTGCAGAATAATTTTTGTTAATTTCGAGCTGAACAAGTGTCCCATTCCACTGAAATGCCTCATTCCATTTCTGGGAAGCTGCATGAATTTCATCTTTGGAATAAAGAAGACACAGGGTTCTGTCAGAAAACTTCATATTGACAGAATCTAAATTACTCTGTGTGCGCGTGCGTGTGCATGCACGTGCATGTGGGCATGCATCTGCATACATGTCCACGTACATAACTACCAACAGAACTTTGATAAGGATTTCATTAAGTTCCTCCACCTTTCCCAGCATATAATTCAAGCACGTACTATTTACTCCATTTATCTATAAGAGTAAAAGGATACACTGTGAATGTAAAACTTTCCTCTAACACTGGAGGGTCAGACATGACACTAACCACATCATTAGAAATCGTGTCCACTTTAAAAAAAAAGCCACAATTTTCTATCAGTAATCTAATGCTCAGGGAAGGAACATTTAAGTCTTATATTTTAAGCCTTCTCTCTCTGTCTAGCTAGAGCCCTGACTCTCACATATACATGAGAAATGGCTAGTTTAGGGGAAAAAAAGCTTCTATTAGTACCAGTTGCCAAGATGGGTTGCATTTTTATTAGGATTATAACTGAGGAGAGAAAGGTTAAACCTTTCCTTCTTATGTACTATGATCCCAAGGGTACATATGTTCTAATTTGTTTCTCATCAGAAATTTAGTCTGGTCCTGTCTTCTGATGGTCTCACGCTGGATTATGACCTTTGGTGTATTCTGATATAGTAATTTTCATTTTCATATTTCAGTTTTCAAAGGAATTCATTAAAGGGGCACACATTAAAATAATCTCAATTATCCGTTTCTGAAGCAACACATTAAACTGTTCTAATGATACTTTTATTACATTTATGAACTTAAAGTCTATATGTCAATGTTTAGTAAAAAAAAAAAAACCCTTTTTTTAAAGATTCCTTTTGTATTTTGATCTCTCTTTTTTTAGATTTTTCCAGTTTGCCTTTGTCCTTAGGCTAAAATGCCAACTTGATAACCTACTCACAAAATATCTGAAAGGATCAGATAAGATTTCAGTGTTGTGTGGAATGCCATTTTCCATGCTAACTTCAGCCTATGTCCTCTTCTGGATTGATACATATTTCCAAATGCCCAAGGTGCATTATTTCTTGGAACTCATCTGACTCAGTGATTAGCAACTAATTCCTAAGCGGAGTCCTAATATGAACAGGGCAAGAGGTCAAAGTACACCAACTCTTGCTTCACCTATGGACTCACTTTCACATAGGACAAGAAACAAGTGTTAGATTCTTTAAACTTCCTCTCCATTTCCTGCACAGACAGATACAGAACCTTTGACAATTCATTCCTGCGAAAGAATTCCCAGACAAAGACAAACAAGAAGCTTAGATACTTCAGAGAGAGTGATCGTGCCAAAACAGATACAGCTATGGTTCTAACAGTGCTTTTTGTTACTCTTTAAACTCAGGAAGAGAAAGACCTTTGCCAGGGCTTTAACAGAATTATTGTCACTGTTACTATTACCAGGAATGCAAATCTTTCCTATTAAAAAAAAAAAATTCTCTCATGTGAGAATGAAAGATTTAAAATTTTTTTCTTGCTAACCAACATTTTTTGCACCTTTTAATTTTTTTTACATCTCAGAACTTTTTGGCAGCACAAACAAATATATTTTGTGTAAATGCACTTTTTTTTCTCAGAAAACACATTTAGCACAAGTTATGCTATCTGCACAAATGAACTTTTCCCAAGTCTTGAAATGTGAAAAACATTTTTAAAAAAACCCTACAAGCATTACATTATTCTACTGAGACATGCTGATGATATCACCCCTTCTATCAATGACAATCAATGAATCAATCTATAAATCAATAAATCTGTGAATATTTTTACAACACTATTACAACTGAAAACACCAACAAATTGTTGCAGTATGAAAAAATCTTAAAAACTAATTTCAACCAGCCAATGCTGCAATACTCAATTCTTATTGTTACTGTTTGCCCTTACTTTCATCTGCATCCTGCCTTGTAAGTGAACAATACCCATTCTTAGAGCCATTTCTATGGATTTGTAGCTTTTTACCATCAGTGAAATACCGAAGTGATCTGATGAGAATGTCATTGGAACTGTCTGCGCATTCGAAAATGTTAACATTATTGTTATTGTTCTATTAGTTCTGCTATAGGAATGCACATGCACACTTTACATGGTTCACCTTTCCCTACAACCCCACAAAAACTCTATAAATCAAGTTTGTTGAGAGGTAAGGATGATCTATGGTCACATGGTAAATTCCATGACCAACTTCGGTCTCCCTTTTCCAAGTTGAGCACTTTAAACATTATACTGGTTCATTTAGATTAGTTATAATGAGAAAGAAATGTTATAAAGGTTGAAATATAGACAAAAAAAGTCACAGTAATTAATGGGCCTAATCTGCCTTATGAGAATACTTAGCATAATATGCAAATTAGATGCCCCAGCAAAGGGAATGTGGAACCCATAGTTGCAGTCCAACAATATCGGCAGTGCTGTGTGATCCCCACCCATGGACTAAAGCAAACGGGTATTTTAAGAAGGGATTTGGAGAAAGGAAGGAATATAGACCAACAAACGTATTTTGGAAGGAAACCATGGTCAAAAGAGAGTGAGAGAAAGGGAGTAGGAATATGGGGGGCAGAGGAGTGGTGGCGAGACTATGTACTGTTTTGAAAATAAAGACAAGCAGTTCTGTTTTGTTTTATAAAATTACAGAACAAAAAGAAACATTACAGAATGGTTCTACTGCTCAAAGCCTCCATTTCTATTTGCACTGGGAAACAGTATATCAAGTAATCCTTTACTAGTGTTAATAGAAAATAAAATTGTATCTAACACTGCCACAGGGGACTGATCTGCACAGCAATTCTGAAAATACACACACTTTTAGGACGCGGAATGTTTTAAGTTCTGAACCATATCTGTGTTAGATAGAAATTCTGCTGCTACAAACCCTGGGAAGATGAGAAAATTACCAGTGAGCCATTGGCAAGATCCTTAAATATCAACTGTCTACAGCAGTTTAAGTTACATAACAAGATCTAGAACATTTCCACACTAGTCTAAAAAGGTATGATTTCTTCCAATATAGGTATACCTTGGGGTTTTCCAGTAGTTGTCATCTCTGTGCCCTTCTGTCCCACTATTTTGGGGGGGCTATTGGTAGCAATTTCTTGGATCTGCACTTGGGCTCTTCCAAAGGTTTTTTTAAAAACTGAGGCATGCTTTCTTTAGGCGACTCTATGGTGTGAAGAGCAAATTTTCTCCATGCAATTTTTGTTATAGTGTTTTGTGCAAAAATACCATTTCATTTGTGCTATATTAGTCAAAGAAAAAATATAAGAAGAAAGGAAGGAAGAAGGAGAACAGAAGGAGACATTTTGTTCCAATATGTTTTGGACTGAAAAGAAATCTTAATTTCTCAGATGGGGGAATGAAATGTTGAAGCTGGTGCTGGGGATTGTGAGAAAATTGTTGGGAAACTTCTGGATACATACACACACACTTGAGAATAGCAACAAATACTGCAACCACCTGACACATTTGCCCAATGTGGAAGAGCAACATAAAGCCATAAATGGGATAAAATGGTTACGGTTTAGGAAAGATTATGTATAAGACCTTAATATTATTTCAGTGTAGTTTTATACACATTTGCTGAAGTGTAGGTTTCTTTGTTTTTAATATCAATGAGAGTTGGTTCCTCTTCTCTAAGGAAACAAATACATTTTATTCCTATCTCAGCTAGAGGAATACTTTAAAGTAGCTAATCAGTTACCATACAACATGTTTACAAGAAATAAGACTGCAAAGTAAGGCCAGATGGATTACTCACTGACATTCACCCTTTCTCTCTCTCTCTTTCTCTCTCTACTCAAGAGAATTTTAAAAAAGCTGATAATTCAGAAATGCTTTCGTTCTTTCGATAAACGGGGTTTTTTCAGGCTCAACCACAGCAACCTTTTTGACTATAGTACATAATAGTTAGCCTGGAGTAGTCAAGTTGTAAAGAGGTCATGTCAAGTAGCAGAGTGCTCACAGTTCCTTCCATTAATTAATAAAGACACCTAAACCCAACAATGCCATGAAAAGGAATAGTATCAGATAGTGTTGAAAGAAAAATCAGTTAGGATGTATATTCGGGTGTTGTTTTTTTTGGAGGGGTGTCACTTGGAAAATAGATTTGCAAATGTGTTTTCAGCAAAAATGAACAAATATTAAACCTCTTTTAGAAATCCAGACCAGAAGAAAAGAGCAAAGTCAACTACTGAAAGTACAAAATAAGGCAATCTTCACCTAACATATTAGGGATAATAAAGGAAGAGGAATATACCCAGGTTACTTTGCTGTCTCCTTCAAGATATTTTTTTCTACGAGATGGTGGTGGGTTTTTTGTTTGTTTGCTTGTTGTTTTGTCAGCCATAAAAGAACTGAGCTATTAAGGTAAATTAATAAAGGAGTGGTGAGCCTGTGACCCTCTAAACTGATGATAAGCTATTGTCCTATGACATGTACCATGCTAGCAGGTGCTCATGGGAAATGGAAACCAACAACACCTGAACGACCACAGGTTCCCCAGCTCTGATTCAATACATAGATTCACACACACACACACATACACACAAACATCTTTAAAGTGACAGGAAAGCTTGTGACCTTATGCTTTAGACAGTAACACTTGACATCAAGGAGGTCACATACTAATCTATCAAGTACTAGTTCAACTAGTCTCAGTAGGGTTTTTTTCTTTCTTTACTGCATACAGAAGAGGAGCAAAGACATTAGTTTTCCATGTCACAGTGAAACTCTAAACACCAGTTTCTTTCGGATCCAACTAAAAATTCCCTTAAAGCTTTCTCAAAGTGATTTATCCTGAATAGCACAGCAAATTGTAGAAACCATATTCTTCAGCTTTGTATTTTGTTCTCTTTAGAAAGAAACCAACCTCCTTCCCTGCCTTTTTCAACTGACCGGACATCATTTGTGAAATTACAATTAATTGGTTCTAAGCTGTTTTCGCAAGTTAGTGTCATGCGGTGATCCAGCCATGGGAAAGTCAACACTACAAATATAGAGACATATATATATTCCGAGAAGCAGGAAATATAAATTGTTTTATTGTAAAAGAGAACCAGTGTGGTATTGTGACTTGAAAATTGGATTAGGCCTTTGGGAGGCCATGATTTGAATCCTCACTCAGCCATAGCAATCCACTATACGACCTTGGACAAGTCCTACTGTCACACTCTTACAGGGAGGCAGTGACAAAACTCCTTTGCATAAATCTTGCCAAGAAAACCCTGTGATAGTGTCACCCAGTGGCAGAGCTTGGAGTGCATGGGTGGTGAGAGGGGAGGGGCTACCACACGGGGGCATGGCCATGGTGTGCAGGGGTGTGGCTGCGATGTGTGGGGGTGTGGCTACGAGCCAGGATGCCCCAAAAACATTGCCACCAGGGCAAACTGCCACCATCGCCCCCTCATTCCTACGCGACTGGTGTTACCAAAAGCTGGAGTTCATCTGAAGGCATCTAAGAACAGAAGAACTATTCAAAATGGGTTTTACAATTGTGGTTCATAAAGGATGTTTAAGCATATAAAAAGGACAATAACCAAGTAATCTATCTTGGATCATGAGAGATCGCAATAGAGCAGAGCTTTCCAAACTGTGCGTCACGACATGTTAGTGTGTCGCCTGCAGTGTGTAGGTGTGTCACAAAAACATAACTGGTGGAGGGCTGCCTCTCTTGCCGCCACACCAGGCCAGGTCCAAATGAAGAGGCTGCCTCTCCCACTGCCAATGCTACCACCCTGGGTGGAGGAAGACCCCAGCGAGGGTGGCGGGGATGGCAGGCCAGGCTTGGGTGGAGAGGCTGCCTCCACTTACTGAATTACTTACTGAATTGCTGTGTTGCGAAATGATGCTTGTCTAAAAAGTGTGTCACCAACATGAAAAGTTTGGAAAACTCTGCACTAGAGGATGGCTGTGTTTGTACTTCACTTTCAGTTAGTCCTGTTTTATTAAGCCACAGTGTGAACAAGTGGCATGCTTCTGCTACCAGTCCATTCACTTCTTTTTTTGGGTAAGCACACCTAGAAAGACAGAATTGATGGTGATGACTGGACTTGGGGATTACGCATTATTTTGTTCAAAGAAGCAAGGATTTCAAACCAGCTTTCAACCAATTTTTGTTATTGATTGAGAGATCCTTGCTTATTTAGATACAAGAAATCATAGTCTTAGGACTAGACCAAATGTGAAGCTCTCCCCTTCTGAGGCAATTTACTCATTTGTGCAAATGAAATGGGAGTGAACAAGCTGCATGTACAAATGTGCAGTTTATTTGAATTGTGGTTTAATAAGACAGGATTCTCGTTTACTGTTGTTATCTGCAAACATAGTCTGTGAAATTCTTAAGGCTGTTAGAAGAATTCAGTTATCCTGAGGAGTTCGTATTAGGATGCAAAGACAGGTTGGTCTTGAGTCAGTCTCTTTTCAGAATTCCTTAGATGCTGAAAAAGAAATGAAAGATGCTGGACTGTTCGGATCCCTAGAGCTTATCCTTCAATCTCCTATGGTTGGTATGGAAACAAAAACACTGTCCTAGACCATTATTGCAAAAACAGAGTGGAAAAAAGGGATATGGGAGCCTGGCCTGTTTCAACACCAGTTCTGTCCCTAGGTTGACTGCCACATTTGAAAAGAGGGTAAAGCAGGTTTTTTTCAAAATGATACTTCAATTTGTTCCTAAGATTAGTTGCTCTTCCTCAGGACTGCAAAGTGGCCAATGAATGCAACACTAATTTTCAAAAAGGGTTCTAGGGGCTGAGATAGAGAAAATTACAGAGTACTTAGCTTAATGTGTGTTCTCAGTAAGTTGTTGGAAAGCATTCTCAAAGACAAAATTATCAAGTGGATATAAGGATGAGACTTGCTCAAGAAGATTCAATATTTTTTCTCTAAAGCTAAGTCTTGTCTCATGAGTTCTTTGAGAGTATCATTAATCTGGAACTTGAGTGATCTGATAGACATTAAACACTTGGGACCTTCAAAAATGCTTTTGACAATATCCATTACAAAATACTCCTAAAGATATTTAACAGTCATGGGATAAAATGATGGATAACTGCTGTTAGATAAAATGCAGTAAGGGAACACAGAACTGTTGAGTTAAACAGAGAATGAGGCAGAAGATGGGAATAAACGAGTAATCTGCACAAAGGAAAGGCGTAAACAGGAGCTTCATTTTTCCTGGCTCTTATTGGAAGTGATGCTTTTAAGCTTTTTCATAAAGTATTTGGCGTTGGGGAACAGTGAATGTTTGTAAATGACATCAAAATATTAAGGGCAGTAAAGCAAAATGGGATAATGTACCTAAGCAAAGAAAGTGAAAATGAAGAACAAAGTGAAAGAAACAGAAGGGAGAAATTCAGAAAAAAAAATTGGGAAGAGTAATGAGTTGGTCATGGGTTTCATTTACTTATTAATTGCCTGAAGTGGCCAAAGTTTCTTCTATTTGCATTTTTTTTTCTGACTAACATTTACACACAAACCAGTGCAGAGGTTTTAGGAGGCAGACATACCTTCTAACAGCACCTCCTAGGAAGCCCAAGTGATCCTTTGAATCATCTTGAGGCATTCCAGGCAATGCTATTGAGAGGTCTTCTGAGCATGCCATTCTGCATTTCATTTGTATATAGAATTAAAGGTGTAAAGATGATTTTTGGACACCCCGTATATTCTTTTCAAGCACCTTATACATGTATAAGGTGCTTGAAAAGAATATACGGGGTGTCCAAAAATCATCTTTACAACTTTAATTCTATATACAAACGAAATTGTAAAGATAGTTTTTGGATACACTATAGAATACAGCCACAAACACAGATGCATGTTTGACCTTCTCCTATATTTAAATGATCCAAACGAAATCCCTCAAAACATCTCTGAAATTCTTCCTCCTTTGTGAAGGTGACAGGTAAAAACACTTCTTTCATAGGGACAGACGAATGTCAAGAAAGTAGCAGGTACAGATCAGCAGAGAGTTAGATTATGAGCCTCAAATGATCATCCTTTTGTAATGATGACCTTATTGGTTAGATATAATAAATAGTTGTCATTTCAAAAAGTATGCATTTATTTACATATTTGCATACGTTTACATCATGCCTTTCCTACAAGTTTCTCAAGGCTGCTGCATCTTTCTTGCATCTTAATACTCCCCATACTGAAACACAGGCTAAGCTGAAAGACAGTGATTGGCTCAGAAGGTCACTCCACAAACTTCATGGTTGGGTAAGGATTTGAACCTATGTCTTTGCAGCCCTGAGTTTGGTGCTCTAACCTACACTGGACTAGCTCACTCTCAAAAATCAATGGGAAGGTATTAGAGCAGGCTCTGGCAGAAGACAGACCACTGGTTGGTTCTTCCATGTATGCTATACCCAAAAAAAGAGAAGGAGCAAAGATGAATACATTAGATCAGTCCCATAGACTTTCTGTTTTCCTCCATTCATGGAGGACAACTGTCTGCAGAGGAGAGATTCTATGAACTTGTCAGAGATTTTAGAAACTTGAAAAATCAGGATTCTAAAATCTTATAGAAAACTTCCACAGATAGAAGAGCCTTATCATTTATAAAGAGCCACCTGCCACATATAGAGACCCAGCAAGGGCCAGACCCAGTGTATTTCTCCCCTCTCCTACTCCACATGGGTAGAGCTCGTATGTGATGAAAACAACTAGATAAAGCTATTCCCACAACAATCTGAATAAAACAACATAAACGAGTGAGAATAAACATTCAATGTAACATGAGAATACTCCTTGTGGTGAAATCTGATCCTTTCATGTGCTTTTCTCCCCTCACAGGAAGGAAAGTCAGTGCAAGATCCTCAACTGCAATGTTTCTTTTCCCATTGTTTGGAAAGAGAGACCAAGGTTTGCGGTTTGTAACGATGGAAGCCTTTTGTCTTTGGTCATTTCCACTTTCAACATCCTGTGGAGTTCTGGGGTTTGTAGTTTACTGAGGCCACAGAGCTCTCTGGCTGAGAATGCCAAATGTCTCTCTGTAAATCGCAAATCCCAGGATTCCATAGGATGTTGAAAATGGAATAATAGCACTATAACAGGGTAGAGCAGAAATGGTCTTTGTCTGTAACTCACCTTTATTTAAGGGGAACTCTTCTGCCCCTTTAATCTAAACCATTTTTTAGGCAGCATTCTTGATTATGCTGTGGCTTCTAATTACGCTCAGGTTGTCAGTTCAGAAAATCTTCAGGAGAACCTTTTTGCATGGGTAGGGCCGATGACGCTTCAGAATAAAACAACACACCAAAATTGGGGAAGAAAGGCCACAGCTTTATTGACTAAAGCATACAATGGGTTGGCCAAAACATGGGTTTGGATCCTTGCATCAATCAGCCTGCTGCTGACCAGTGTACTCAAGCTTCCAACCCAGTGCTGGAATCACAAATGGCCACCAGGGGATCCCACTGCCGGAACCCCCTGTCACCAGGAGGTGCAAGCAAGGCATGTCCCCCCAAACCAGACATGCTCACCACCGCCTTGCACCCCCTTCCAAACCGCAAGGGGCCAATGAACCTTGCCCAAAGGCGATTGGCCCCAACCCACCTGGATCCAAGACCCATGTGACTGCCAAGAAGGCAGGACTGCCCCTGGGGACCGCCTATTGCCAACCCCGCAGCTGCAGCCAATAAAGAGTTGTGCCCCCCTCCAACAGCCCTTGCGTGCCAAGATGAAGGCCGGCATGGGGAGCTCACAGTTTTAAGTCAGGCCTGATATAATCTGAGAAGGCCCTAAATCCCCATCTTCCCACCCTTATTATGTCCCCATCAGACAGACCCCATTTGGAAGCCACGGTAGCAGCCCCAATCTGAAAAGAGTGACTCTCAAACTGAGCGGGAGGTAGCCCAAGGCGGGTCAGGGCCGCCCGAAGGATGGCCACAAATTCGAACCTTGACAAAGTGGTGCAATCCTGGTGAACAAAGGGCCTGAGCCCTTGGACCTCATCTGCAGGTACCTGGTCAAGGCCCTGACCAGGCAAGGGCCGTTCCCATGCCATGCATGGAGCCATAC
This sequence comes from Cyclura pinguis, assembly GCA_030412105.1. NCBI lineage: Eukaryota > Metazoa > Chordata > Lepidosauria > Squamata > Iguanidae > Cyclura > Cyclura pinguis. Next base: position 98,525,309 of record CM059601.1, read on the forward strand.
TGTGGTCCCCCGCCCCTGTTGATCATTCCTCGAGCGTCTTACCTGCAAGGCGAGAGAAGACCCATGAAAGGTGGCATCCCCAACCAAGAATGCCCTGTTGGAAGCATCCAACTTTGAGCTGCGCACCAGCTCGCCCACCTTGAACGTGCCGAAGAATGCAATGGTGAAAGCGGCCTCGAACAGGGCTACTTCAAAGTGGGAATGGCAAACTCTGGGCAGAGACCCAGCAGGTTGAATGAAATAGGCTTCCTGGTGTCCCTGGGATGAGGACACAAGCACCCCCAGCCCACCAGCACCTTTCTGGACCAAAAGGATGCACAGGGGTCACCCCAACCTGCAGCCTTGCAGAAGAAGGAGATACCAGCCAGATGAGCCGACAGCGAACAGGGAGAAAGTCCAAGGTCCCATAAGTGAGCCATAAAATGCAAGATGTGTCACTTGGGAATCTTGCCCTCAACATGATACCCCTGTAGCCAACAAAAGTCCTGGAACCTGCTGAATGCCTTGTGGTAAGCCCAAAAGGTGCTGGGCACGATGGATTGGAACAACCCTTCCATTACTCATCGTTCCCAATGTCCCATAGCTCCTCCGGGAATGCCGCTGGCGCAGGGTCCACCTCTGGGGCCAAAGATCGAAATCTCTCTTCCTGGAAGCGAGACAAAGAGTCCGCGATCGCATTGTCCAACCCTGGAACAAATTTAGCTGAGAAGGATATGTCAGCGGGCAAGCAGACAAGAACGAACCACCTAACCAGTCTCATAACCCTGTTGGACTTGGACGACTGGCGATTGATGACAGCCACCACCGCCTGACTGTCGCACCAAAGCAGACCTTCTTATTGTTGAGCTCCTCAGACCAAATGGACACCACCACCAAGATAGGAAAAAAATCCAAAAATGTGAGGTCCCTAATCACATCTCCTGCCAGCCATGCTTGTGGCCAATGCCTAGTGCACCAATGCCCTTGAAAGAGAACTCCGAAACCAACTGACCCAGCTGCATCAGACTGGATCTGCAGTGACTGACCGGGTTCAAACCTATCCTGCCAAACTGACACCCCACTGAAGTTATCAAGAAAGGAAAGCCATACCTCAAGGTCCTCCTTAATGATGCGGTGATGCGGATGCAATGATGGGGGGCCTTGACACCTGAAGTAATTCTGGCTAACCTGGCACAGAAAGCCCTGCCGGGGGCAATGACCCTGCAGGCAAAATTGAGGTGCCCCAACAAGGTGTGCACCTCTTTCAAGGAGGTCTTGCTCCATTCCATGAAGGAAGCGATGAGTTCCTTGATACCTGCCAGCTTGTCAGCTGGGAGGTGGGACACTCCAAGGACCGAGTCAAGCTGGATGCCCAAATAAGAAAGCAATGTGGATGGGCCTTCAGTCTTTTCCTGTGCCAAAGGAACCCCAAGCTCATGTGCCAATACTTGGAAAACTTCCAACAATTTGGCACAATCCCTGGACCCGCTCTTCCCCCCAAACAGGGAGTCGTCGAGGTAATGGGTGACAAGGGAGGACCCCGCCCGGCACTTGACCATCCTTTCCAAGAAGGTGCTAAAGGTTTCAAAGGCAGCACAACTAACGGCGCACCTCATAGGCATGGTCCTATCACAATACCAAAACCCACCAAATTTGAATCCCAGCGGACAGTAATCATCCGGATAAACCAGAAGTGGCTTGAAGGCAGACTGGATATTGCACTTGGCCATAAGCGCTCCCTGACTGCACGACCTCATCAGGGTGACGGCCTGATCAAAAGAGGAATAATGAACCAAATAAAGGTCGTGGGGAATGACATCTTTAACCAATGAACCCTTGGGGAAGGACAGCTTATGGATGAGCCAAAACTCTTTTTGGGGACCACGCCAAGGGGAGACACCCTGAGATTAGGCATAGGTAGTGAGGAGAAGGGGCCCGCCACCCTGCCTGCCTGCACCTCCTTAGCAATTTTATTGGCAACCACCTGCGGGAGATTGCAGGCAGATTTCAGATTGCCAGCCTCAAAGGCCAACTGAGGTTCTACGGCTGGGATGCCCACTGTAAATCCACACTTAATGAAATGAGCTGCCCTCTCGTCTGGATAAAGAGCCAGGAGGGGGTGGAGCACAGGCAAGCATACTGGGGAATGGGAGGGAGTGAAACTAATGCCTGGTTGTCCCTGCACTGCCTGCGAGGGAAGCAGACAGGGGCCCATCCTTCCTGCTGGGATGAGTGCCCCCACCTCGGCCTGGGTAAGAGGACAGGGTACTCCCGAGGTGGGGACAGGACACCCTGGGGTGGGAGCCCAGGTAGCCTTTGCAGCTGTGTTCAAACTTGCACTGAGTCTGTTGGCACTTGCACTGGTTGAACTCCCAGCACACCAGCCATCTCGAGTCCTTTTTCCCCTGCCCACGAAAAAGCTTGCTATCCTCCGTTCTGCCCTTGATGTGTGCACCAACCATCACAAGCCAGAGCTTGTCATCGATCAGGTCCCAGCGCACGGACTCACTCTGGGAGGCTCGCTTGCGGAAGGCGCAGTCACATTTGATGACTGCAGACTCCCCTGCAAGAGACCTGGCCTTGAGGACATTACCCAGAGAGTTGGAAAGGTGCCAACCTTTGTTGGGATACACTGCTGAGACTACCCGCATGAAAACATCATAGCCTGCCAGGCAGTTGCTGAACGAGCATTCAGCCAACTCGGTTTTCTCACCCTTTTTTTGCTTTTTTCTGGACCTGTGTACATGCCCTTCCTTTCCTTCAGGCTTGAGGAGAGAAAAAACGTCCACATAATATCCATCCAGGGTATGCTTCCTAGACTTCTTGTCTAGATGGATCCCTGGGGGATCCTCATGATCCCCAAAGGTAGCAAGAGGGCACCCCCCTCTGGTTCCCAATGATTCGTCCCACATGGCCCTGGGCCCGACACCCTCCTGATTCTCGCCCAAGCACCTATGGATGGCCCATGCAGGGAGCCCCTGCACATGGGCGGCAGCCTTCCAGTACTCTGCAGCCTGATGCCCATCAGCTGAGGAGTCACCCAATGCCCCGTCATTGTCTGAATCCCCTCCGCTCCTCCTTCTGCGCTGCTTGTTCTTATTCTTCCTCTTCCTCCTTCTGCGCCTCTCCCGGCTGGAGGATTCAGAGCTGGAATCTGATGAGGAAGAGTTGCTGGAAGATGACGAAGATGGAGATCGCTGTTGACGGCCCTGCCATGCCCTCATTCCACCTCACTCCGGATTATAGAGGGCAGGGGCACAGGCACAGACCACGTTTCCAGTCATTGCACTTTCTCCACCAATAACTCAATGGTCTGTGTAAGACCAGCCAATACTGCTTCACCATGCGGGGCAGAGTCCCTTGCCACTTCTGAAGAGCATCTGGTCGATGCATCAGGTTGGCCCCACCTAGATGCCAGGGTCAGGCTGGCTCAGGATTTTCTCTGCTGCCCTGCCTGGCTCCAAGTGTGAGGCAGAGGCTTCTGCACAGGAGGCACACACTTGGGAGGCATGTTCCCTAGAGCTGCAAAGACTGAAGAGTCCAAGCACAAGGGAAGGATGGCAGCACTAGCAGAAGCGACGGGAGGAGATGCAGGGACCAAGAGACTGCACCTTCGGGGTGGGCAAGGCAGCTGGGAGATGTGGGAGGGGAGAGGGCGGATGCCTGCAGGTCACCCCCAGAATGGCTGAGTGGCTCCCACTGCCATTGCCCACAGGTAGCCCCAAGTGCCCCAGGCTCAAGCGAGAAGAGGGCCCACCCTGATGGACCTCGCTGCCTCCAAGCCCCACCAACAGGTCTGGCCATCCCCACGCTCCTCGCTCACCAACACTTGACCACTGCTGCCGCTGCTCTGGAGCAACCGCCGCTCCACCACTGCGAGGCTTCACTGGCATTCCCGCTCATCCGCCGCTGCTGCTTCTGCCCCGCTGCTCTGGAGCCCGACAATCGCCACCGCCCACTCTCCGCAGCCGCCACCGCACCGGAGCATCCAACCCGCGCCACCTCCATGCCCCGCTGGCAGGCCAAGCTGTCCCACTGCGCCCTTGTTCGCTGCCACTCAATCACCGCCATCAGCGCTATGACCGCTGTACCGGAGCTGCGGGCGAATGAGGAGCCTGGAAGCAGCGCGGATGGGGACTGCTGGCCTCCCAGGTGACCACAGAGAAGGCAATCCTCTACAGTCGCCCTTCCAGCCATGACAGCCAATTGGAGCGTGGGAGGTGCACTCTGATTGGCTGCCGTCTCGCGGGCACCTGGGGAATCCCTGCGAGGCCCTCCCTCCCTCCCTGAAAATGGCCCGACCCACTGGCCTGCAGGAGGCCGGAATGGCCTCCATCTTCAGCCCACGCTCCACCCTGCCGCAGGGTAAGACCCGTGGCATGCTTACCTCCAGGACTGGACTTAGGTATATGTCCCTGCCTCGTATATATTTTTACTCCCATGAAATACCTGTACAGGGCTAGTCTGACATTAGCAGATAAAGTATGTATACCAGTACCTCTCAGAGTATCTGATGTGCGGAACCAGATTTTTTCTTCTTCTTAATGTGTCAAGGACTGGTACCACATTTGTGCCCATTTTTTTTTCTTCTATGGAAACATGTAAGCAGCCAATAGCTCATAGACAAGCAGTTGCCCATGGACCAGCACTTTTAGCAGCACTGCTGTATAGTATGAAGATACTTTAAATGACAATTTGAATTTTTAAAAAAGTACATCTGGGCTGAAGGACTTCCGGGACTATTAGACTAAATCAGATAAGTACAGACTCTATGAAAGGAGTCTCAATGTACTTCCCACATTCATTACTGCTGAAATAGGATGGCAAGATAAGAATGAAGTTCACTTAAAATCAGTTTTAATGGCAGATTTGCTCAGGCACTGACAAAAATATGTGTTCCACATATCCTTGCATTGCCTCCAGGTATCCCCCAAAGCAACATTTCAAGTATTCCTTGTCAGTGCAACACCTGAGGAATTTCAATGCTATGAACCTGGTGGTGGTGAGGTGCCTTCAGAAGTATGAATGCTGAGTCAAAGTCATTTCCAGCCCTTGACCCAAGCTCTGGTACTCAGTTCTGTGCCTGTAGGCAGGTCTTGGCATTTGTGATGTCAAGAAACTTTATGAAAACAAGGGAAGCAAAGCAGGACAACTTCTTGTTCTCACTTGCCAAGCATCAAATGCCATTTTATTTATTACATAATCAATCTCCAAGACAGCAGCAAGGACAAGGATTGTAATGAGTCCTGTGTTGAAACATCAGGACAAATGGTTTGTTAATGTGTCAGATCTCCAAATCAGAGGTGTGAATCATGCAGCCCTCCAGATGTTATTGGAATACAACTCTCAGAAGCCCTAGTTCTGTAGCCAATGATTTGGAATTCTGCAGTCTAACAATATTTGAGCAGCTTCATGACTCTTAGCTCTGTACTAACTGACAAGGAAATATGGGCTGGACTGTAAACAAAGAGCCTGTGTGATATAGTTGTTTGAGTGTTGGATTGGACTCTGGAAACCAGGGATTAAATCTCCACTCAGTCATGGACACCCACTGGGTTATCCTGGGAAATCCACACTCTGTCAGGCTTTGAGGAAGGTAACAACAAACACATTTGAACAATCCTTGCTAAGGCTAACCCATTGATAAGTTCACCTCAGGACAGCCAGAAACAACTTGAAGGCCCACAAGTCTATACTAGAGTAGTCTCATTGAATCAACTATTATGGAAACTTGTGCAGCTGTCCTCCATGAAATCATCTATTTGGCACTTGATGACATTTGCCAGATTTGATTGTCATCTAGAAATCTATCATATAGACATCAGGAGACTAGAAAATTCTCTGTATCACTAAATTGCAAAAACTTCTAGATGAACCCTGTGGCACGGAAAGCTACATCATTACGCTTACACTGCAGTTTCCCACCTGAAACCAGCTTTGCATACTGTTGAGTACTTCTACAATGCCTGGCTTTGAATCTTATGTGAAAAGTGATTTTCTGAGCTTCTCCTCCCATAGTGACTTGATTTCAAGGACCACCTGGAGCTAGCCATTGAAGAAATAGTCAACTCTGTACAGAGCCAGCCTCTAGAAAGAGGCACACACTGTGTGGCTGCTTCCTTCAGCATGTGTGCATGCAGCAGATGGTCTCGGTCTTCTCTTACCATTCATTACTGACACAACTCTTGCTCTGCACAGGTTTGTAGTGGCTCTGTCTATATGTGCCAAAAGTGACAATTGTGCAAATGGTTTGACACCATAAGATCCTGGCCACAGTTATTTGAATTTGATGTATTTGTATAATCAAAAACTGGCACAGTCATAAACTACATGACACTTTTAAGTTACTGTTCAAAAATATTTCAACATGCAACAAACTAATAAGAATTAGTTTTGCAAAACATGATCTTGATGGCATTCGATGAAACTGACATGCTATTTTTTACACTTTATATCAATATAAGATTGTACTGAGACAGAAGTGAGAATCATACAGCCCTCCAGACTACATTAAGAATGCATCTCTCAGCATTCTTCATGACTGGCTATGAAGAGTGCTGGAACTTACAATTCAACAACATCTGGAGGCTGATGATTTCCAATTCTGCATTAAGACAATGAGAACAAGTTCATTTTATCTACATACTACTCCTTTGTTCTTCCGGTATTTATTCTCTTGGTATTACTGATTGTAATCTCATCATTGATTCTGAATTCCCCATTTTTAAAATTGGAAATAGAATCATATTTACTTGACTGTCAGAGCTTTCAAAGTTATAATCTTCAATCAGGAAAAAATACAGACACTGCTGAAAATTAATTTATGACAATTTCTTCTGAGTTTATAGGTTGTTGTGGGTTTTCTGGGTTTTGAGGCCGTGTTCTATTAGTATTTTCTCCTGATGTTTTGCCTGCATCTGTGGCTGGCATCTTCAGAGGATATTCATATCCTCTGAAGATGCCAGCTGCAGATGCAGGCGAAACATCAGGAGAAAATACTAATAGAACACGGTCTCAAAACCTGGAAAACCCACAACAACCTATGGATTCCGGCCGTGAAAGCCTTCAACTTTACATTGTCTGAGTCTTTTTGATAACATTAACAGTTACCACGAGGTGTTGATATGGCAATACAATCTAATTATCAGGCACTTTGATCTTAGAAACTGTAGATATATAAATGGTGAACAATTTCTGTCAGAACAATACTACAGGTAACCATATCAGAAAGCCCACTGTGTGGGCAACTACAAGGCTGGTAGGGGTCACTTTGGCTTCCTGTGGGACCATGGACCACCACTCCTTTTTAAAATAAAATACCTCCCACCTTATCAGGGAGTATGAGCAGAGTGTAATTTTGCCAAAAATTCACATTTTCTGCCAACAACATTTAGGGAATGTAGGTGGAAATTTATTTTAAAAAAATGTGGAACTGGCTTAGCATTGCCAGTAATAAGGGGTAGTTGAAACTCATGACCATCAGGGTTCACAGGCAGAAAGAAGATATTAACAACTTGCTGGCCTACCTGGATACCAAATGAAAGTACTGATTTCAATTAACTTAGCTGTCTGTTTCTTCGTAAAATTAACATTTTGTCCACATTCATAAATTATACAATGTATATATTTCTCTCTTTATGAAGGGCTCACACTCAAAAATAGGTCTCTTTGGGCATCCGGTTCAGCCTATATAAAAGAAAAGCTTTCCAACCTTTCGAAAGCGGACAACCTTTTTAGTAAAGGACATATGACAGTCCTATAAGGAATAAGATTTCCAATCCTCAAATAAGAGACATCCCTTATAATAAGAGACACTGGGCAAACCTAGCTCTGGCATTTGGGGCCGTGTCTGGCTTTCAGGCCACACATTTCCTTCCCAAATCTAATCCATTTAGCAGACAACACAGTACTGAAATGTCCAAGGAGCATCACTGACTTCATTTTGGTTTAACTGCCAAAACAGACAAAGAGAAAATTCCATATGCCAACATGTAGAGAGAGAGAGAGAGAACGAGAGAGAGAGATCAAGTTCATCCATGTTAAAATTGGACCATAAGCAACTGAGAAGAGCTAGGAACTACTGAAGGATATGCAGGGATCAGAATTGGGAATTGTACCAGAAATCAAAAGTAGTAGACAAACACAGGCCATTTCCACACGACACTGTTATAGTGGTACTATTCTACTTTCAACATCCTGCGGAATTCTGGGGTTTGTAATTTACTGAGAATTCTGCAAACCCTAAGTCTAAACTGCAAACCCCAGGATTTAATAGGATGTTGAAAGTGGAACAGTAGCACTACAACAGTGTAGTGTAGAAATGCCCACAGAGTCAGGGTTGAGGGAGTGTACTACAAACCAGGCCTTGAGGACACAGAAATAGGCCTAAGGAAGTTAGATGTACTGTAAGTACAGAGAATAAACATCTGTTGACTGGACCCACAAGCCCGCCCCGCTCCTAGACACTTGTTCTGTTGTTGTTCTTATGTGGAGAGTGACTTCCAAAGAGGGCAGCCTCCTCTATGTGTAGTAGGTCTACACATGATTCAGAACACTGATTTTCCAGCACTCTGGATTTAACAGAGTCTCTACACATAGAAGATACTCTCCTATTTAGAAAATCGTTTTTGATGTGAGGACAGAAACAGAAACATGAAAGCCAGCATGGAGCTACTATGTGCCTCTTCCTCCCATGTCTATTGTGTAATGGCCAATTAGGGTCCTTTGTTATTTCCAGCCTGGTTAATGCAATCAGTCCAAAGGTGAGGACACCTCACCAAGAAGCTACAACCTGCAGTTCAAAGGTTGCAGATCTCCTGCACAACTGTACAGACATTAGCAGCACCTATGGACAACCCTACTGCCAAAAGGTCAGCTCAAGCTTTTAAAACTCTAACCCTCTGATCCTCTCCAGATCTTCTGGAGTTGAGATAGTAAATACCCTAGAATAAGTTAACTGATCTTAAAGTGGTATGGCAATGGGGTGGGGGGGAGGTAGGGAATAGTGAACAAACTTCATGAACCACTGGTTCTAAGTACCATTTTATTACCCAGCCCAAATATCTCAAAAGTATCTTGACCAAAGCTTGAATTAGGGATGGACAAATCTGTCAGTTTCACTTTCTTACTTGTGCGTATTTTGTGAATGCTGAGAAATTCTGTTAAAAGCCAAACTGATTGAAAATTCTTGCCTGCTCTCTACATGCTGATACTGTTTTCAGAGAGGGTCACAATTAAGTTCAGTATTTCAAGTTAATAATTTCTATCATACATCTTTAGAGGGAAAAGAAATTTATTTGAACAAAATGGATTTGATTTGCTCCATGTATTTATTTTCAGTTCTATTCTATTACCCTACATTATATCTACAGAGTAAATGATTTAGTACTCAGGTTCTACTGAAATTCATAACTGGGTTCTGGAAAGGAAGAGGCACTAGGGATCATATTGAAAAGAAATGTTGGATAATGGAACATGCCAAATAATTTCAGAAGAAAATCACCCTGTGCTTTACAGATTATTGCAAAGCCACTGACTATGCAGATCATGAAAAACTCTGGATTGTTCTTAAAGAAATGGGTACTCAGAACAAGAGGCTACCATCAAATAGCAAATGGAGAAATGGAATGTGTTTCAGTTACCAAAGGGGCCAGGCAAGGCTGCATTTTATCACTCCATTTCAAATCAATGCATTTGAAATGTGGTGCTGAAGAAAAGTTCTATGGATACCATGGATTGCTAAAAAGGAAAATAAATGGGCCCTAGAGACTGTTGTACTTTGGAAAGATTATGAGAAGACATGACAAACTAGAAAAGACAATAATGCTTGGTAAGATAGAAGACAGTATGAAAAGAGTCTATACAGGAGGATAGACTCAATCAAGGAAGCTATGGTCCTGAGTCTGCAAGACTTAAGCAGGGCTGTTGATGAGAGGAGGACTTCAAGGTCTCTGATTCATTGCGTTGCCATTAAGCCAAAGTTAGCTTGATGGCAATTAACAAGACAACTTGAAAATATTATGCCACAGTTCTAATTTCCTGCTTTTATTTATTACCTGACATTTCTTTGTTTGGGAATATGTTTGTTTTCTACTTTTTGATATAAAGCAACTTACAGAAATGAGAAAGAAGTCAGTTCAAAATTATCACCATGCCAAGTTTAGATGACATTTTCTGGAAATGCTCTTTTAGAACAAGAGCTATCAAATGGAAATTATTGCTTGCTTGCATCTTTCAAAAATTATTGAATTTAACTTTGCCAAAAACAGTACAATATCGAAAAACAGTTAGAATACTGAAAAACTTTCAATATATGATTCCCTTTGAAGTAAGGCAAATCAAAAGAAACTGCTGGGAGGCTACTGGTGTGTCAGCCATGAATTAAGACATGTTATTTCAAAACAGAATCCAGGTCCTTCACAGCAGCAATAGCTCAATTCAGGTAGAATAAGTTGTGGGAAAGGAACAACAGGTTTGGAAAGGAGACTATAAGCACATAACATTTTATAAGTGAATAGTTTATGAGGCTTGTCAACATGATCATAGCCTCCTCTTTGTTCTGTTTCACCAAGGAACATTCTTTATAAAGGTAATACAGAAAAAGATTAACAAGTTTCACTGCCTTTATTTTAGACTGCAATACTTCTTCAAAAAAATCAGGATTTATTCCCCGCCTTTTTTTCTTTTCATTATCCATATAAGTGAATATCTGAGCCTTGTGTTTCTTTCATTAGAAGGACTAACATTTGAAATTTAAACACTTACAAAGATAACTAATAATGAATAAAACAAGGATCAAAATGAGCCCCTGTATGGCTTTATGACTCATCCTGATGTAGTAAGAGCATGACTACAGTAAGCGTGAATTAAATGTCACCTTTTCTAGTTAATTTAGAGCATTCTTGTGGTGACCTTGTGTCCACTGTGCAGAAAAGAGAACCATGAAACATAGTGAAATTAAAACCTTCTCCATGTGTCTGAAGGTGACCTAAATATTTTTAATTCATTAGACAAGCACCTAGGCAGAGAAGGGACAATTTAATAGAGCATACTCTGGGAATATCTGTGAGGCTAAACAAAAAGACACAAAAATTCTCTGTGCCAACTTTTGATATCACAAGGCACTTCATACCAGGGTGATTAAACAACATGCAGCGGAAGAGGTGGGAGTGATGATGTTGGGCCATTGGAAGTGTGGTCTGCATACCTTTCTGCATATTAGGGGTATAGCCATGCCAGGGATCAGTGAATCCTTATTTTCCGAGAATTGGGTCCCTATGAGCTGAGGGAGGAGAGGGCTTCAGATACAGTCAGACATCCACAATTGCTAGGATTAGGGGTATAGGACTGTCACAAAAGTGGAAACCCCACAAATATCAAAAGTTGCATATGTGTATGTCTTCAGAAAAGGGGGAAAGCCATGGTGAAGACAGCAGGAAACTAGGGTCCATATCAGGTCAGGGAAAGAGCAGGAAAAGGAGTGGGTCGGCATGGGGGTCCTATTCTTCCTCTCTCTTGCCCATGTTTTTCCTTGGGTGTGTGTGTGCGGTATCAGGAGACCGTTTGTAGTGCTGAGAAACTGGGCTGCAATCCTCCCTAAGCTGGCCAGGCAGCAGCTGGCAGAGGAGGAGGAGGACCAGAAGTGGGTTTTTAAAGGGCCTGATCAGAGCTGCCAAAAGGGAAGATCCTCACTGAAAAAGAAATGCCTGGGGCGGCAGGGGTTGAGGAAACTCACAATCAAATCCATGAAAGTGAAACCCACAAAGGGCAAGTAGACCCTGTACGTTATTTCTGTGGTTAAAACAACTACGATCATAGAAACATCTGAGAAGGGCAGGTGGCCATACCAGGGAGGTGGAAACTTCACTCCAGAGGAAATAGAAAGGAACATGCCACGGATAGCATGAGCCTGCACAACATACACGCCTTGGTACTCCATGTTCACTTCAGTCGGTATCAGCTATGAGAGACTCCTTCTTGTAGTTTTCTTCCTCCTGGCATCTTTTCATCATACAATGGCAGCCCTGGCTCCCCTGTCTGAGAGGTCCTGGAAGGACTGTTGCTGTGCTTATTCACACACCACCCAGTGGCAGCACAAAGACTGTTGTGTGGTCTTTCTTTGCTCACGATTTATTCATCTGCAGCAGGTGGGCAGGAAGAAGATTGAGCTATACCTCCTGAGAGGTCTCTGGCTGAGTTTCAGAATTTCAGTGTTGATTTCTGGCAGCCAACTTGTTTAGCAATAACAGCAGCAGCAAAATAAAGTCCAACCTACTGGCTAAACTGAGCAGCTGAAAGGAAGAATTCAGAGTGGGCGGGGGTTATGTACAAGGACTGTGAACTCAGTTTGGAAAAGGACTGTCTTGGACTATGCTAAGTAGGTCCTGTGAGGTACTCTGCTTTAAGTGTATGCCTCTCTCCTGTCACCTAGCAACTGTTTTGTTTTTTTTGTTTCCTCAGGTGGATTTGTGGTTCTAGCATAATGCATACATGTACATGTGTACACACATAAAATTCCACAAGCCTTAAGTTTATTCATCACTGCTGAATTCTAGGTGGTCATTCTGCACCTGACTTTTTAAAAGGTGGGGGAAATGACTTGCATTTCATCATGTGAGAAGAAGTTATGGAACCTGATTTATACATCCCTGTCCTCTCCATAACTCATGTACACCCAAAGGGAAGAGACTCTTCAACCCAGGAGTAGACCATCTAACATTGCTCAGGTTCTTTACCTGGCAGCATCTCCAGATGAGGGTAGGAAAGACACTCAGAAAAAAACCTGAATAACAACATCTGCTAGTTACTTCAGCAAAACTGGCCTAGATGAAGCTCTCGAAAAGCCTTTTTCCCATACTTCAAAGGATTGCTGTATAGCTCGGGGAAAAACCGACACAAGATGACTCTATAGTTTGGTTTTGCATGGACCACCCTGATGACATCTGGGGAACAGGAAAAAACTTGGGAGAAGGATCAAATTCGGTGCTGGTATAATCATTCCACTTTTAGATATTGTGCCTCCTACCTCATTGCTGAGCTTTTAATCTAGACCACAGATAGGCAAAACACAGCTGGCAAGCCATATTCAGTATAACTGGGGATTTATTATGCATTGAATTTGCAGATGGCTGTTTTGTGCAGAAATCAGCATTTTCTATGCAGGAATTAATTTTTCTGCATTGGAATATTATTTTACATGCAGAAAAGGCTGTTTGCTGCATGCAAAATGCTAATTTTTGCACAAAATCACCATGTGCAAATTTTGCTCAGAAAAACCAGAACTGCAAAGATTCTCATCACTCCAGGATTCTTCTTGTCACAGTTTCTCAATACTTGAAAAAGATATTTTAAAATCATTTTTCAAATATTTTTGAATATACTTTCCATCCTTAGAGATAGAGATCCATAGAGATAGGCGCACATGTGAAAGAACAGCTGGTCTTAAATCTTAAATCATCCGATAAGCCTGATGGCTTGGTAGGAATTTCAATGTGGCTGTAACTCTCTGAATCAGAGGAGAGAAACATATACTCCCCCAGAGAGTGTTGAACGACAAGTCCCAGAAGCCATAGTCCACCTAGCCAGTGGTGAAGAGTGCCGGGAGATGCGGTTCAGCATCATCAGGAGGGCAGTATGATTCCCACCAATTCTTCTAAATGAGGTTGTAACCACTGAGCCACTCTGGCTCTCCTCTTAGTAAGGATGCGGGGCACTTTTAAATGGATTTTGTACTACAGAACATACAGATCTTACGAAAGAGACCTTTACAACTATTTATTATTTTTATTCTATCCTTCCCCGAAGGTTCATAGGATGATATACATAGCAATCCTCAATTTTACATTCACAGCAGTGTTAGGAGGCATACTAGAGTGGTAACCTTATGAACCTCCATAACAACATAAGACAAATATTGAATTTATATCCTACCTTTCTCCCAAATGGGGTAAACTTTGTTTCTCTATAAAGTTATAACAACACATCAGTTGTCCCATATTTGGTACTTTTACAGATCATAATGATCATATAGATCATAAGGGACAATTCATTTTGTTCCAGCTCACAGACCAAAGACAACCTGTTTTCAAGAGCCTGTGGCAACAACCCTAATTATGTGTAAATTTCTAAGAAGTTATTCCTAATAAACCAGAGACAAACATATACACACCTGCATATATTCTCAGGTTTTAAAAAAACAATCCAGGAAAGAAAAAGAACAATGGGAAACCTCCAAGCACACGGAAGCGTATTAGCAACACAAACTTTTATGTCTGTATATGGGTGTGTGTCTGCCTCTGTCTGTCCTACAGGAGACGCACACTCAAGCACAATCAACTTGAGAGATCATGCTCTATTCTGTTGCTCAATCCCCAACTTCAGCTTTAAGAAGACAGTTGAAGATTAGAGATCTAAGTTGATGGTTTCTAGTGTCTCCTAGACTCATTCAAGCTAGCTGTTATACATGCCTACAGTCTTACTCACCAAATAAGTAACTGATAATGGACACTGTTTATCAGCTGTCAAGCAGCTGTTTATGTAGCACAGAGCACCATGTCACAATCTTTATTAATCCTCCACGCAAACAGGTGTCAGCCTTTTGTGTTGATGATAGGAGTGATGATGCACCTAAACCTCATTGAAAACAGTGCAGTTTTCTTCCAAATTATGTAATTATGGCTGAAAGGACACATTTTTCACAGCTTAGAAAGGCTGCTCTCTCTGTGTAAAAAAACATTTAGCTAATAAGTATTTTTTTAAAAAATATAACGGATAAAAAGAAAGAGGGGACATTATTCTCACTTGCACATGGATTCACAGTTGCACCGTATGTAGGCGCAAGCAACTGAGCTCCTTGCAGATTGCAACAACAATCAAATTACTAAAAATTGTAAATAGAAATTATAAACCAATAATAGATGCTACAGCTTAAGATAAATGCAGATCACAGGACATCAATCACTACACAGCAAGCCCTCAGACTGTAATTAATATAATCACTTTCATTATGAGAAACTCAACTAAAGAAAATTATGGCACATTAATGCATTACCTCTTTAGCTTTAATATGGCCCATACTTTTATTTACACACTGTGATATTAATTAGGGAATTTAACCTTAATTCTGATTTGCCTTTTAATCTACCTCATTAGTGTAACACTCTCCCCCAGGAATTAATTTAACATCTAATGGCAGAGAAATGTTTGACGCATTATTTCATAATCTTCAATTCTCAACATTAAATTTGCAATCATACAGACTTATTTAGGGGTAGGACTCTTACTTCTGAGTAGGCACATAGAGTATTACAGAGGCTGAAATTCTGCTGGGCAATTACAAACACATAACTTAGAGTTATGCATTTGTGACTGTTTCATATTCATGGTCTCCACATTGCTCCTAGTTTGTAGGCTGAGTAGGGACCATTAAAGTCTTCCAGTCTCCATTTATTGGTCAGCAGCCACTGTGACTGATGGTGGTCTGTTCCCCTGTCAGTCAGGAAGGAGATGGCTGACAGTCCCAGCTGCAGTGCAAACAGGAATTGCAAAAGGGTCCTGCTTCTGCCTGTTGCACCAAAGAATGTCATGGAAAGGGATGGAATCATCATTCAGCTGCTTTGTGATCAACAGGGGAACAGTCCCCATTGATTACAGTGGCTGTTTCCTGGTAATTCACTGCACAGCACTATAACTACACTGCTTAGATATACATAAATCCCGAACAGGATTTCATAATTAATCTGAATGCTAGGATTTTTTAAATTTTTAATTTAATTTAATTTTGTTTTATTTTATTTTTTGCTATGACAGCTGATTTAATATGGTCAGCATTTCATCAGTATAACCAGAAACTATGCAACTATATTGAACAATAGCAGCCTCTTGCCTCTGATAGCTTTGACAAGACACTGATTATTAATTGAGCCTGGATATTTTCCTTCTACTCTTGCTGCACTCCAGTGTAGAAGGGGAAAAAGTCAACTGTTCATTATATGGCCATCACACTATTATCACGAACAATAGTTGGGATCCATAGGGATTCTGGAATTTCAACATACAGTTAAACTTTGAAAGACAGTAATTTTGAGTTGAAATGCATGATTTCACAAAAAACATATGGGGCATGCACAAAACAAGCATGAAATCTTCATTCAAACAGAAATTATTAGCATCAGTAATAGTAATAGTACTATTAGTTTCTGCCATTCTCTCCAGTTTTTCAGAGTATTTTTGATTAATTTATCTGATGAAATTGTTTCATTATCACTGGCTTACAAAAATTGAAATTCCATCATTCCTTAGCCCTATGACAGCTTAGGTTTGGATAGAAGAGACAATGATTGATCAGGAATTTCACTATTCTTTAGTTTCTGAAGAAAAGTAACAATCACAAGAATAACACTTTCTGTTGAAGTTCTTTATAATTTCTCAAGGTGGAGGGAATAAAGGGAATGGAGCCAGATAAAGTTGAGGATTTGGCTTGTACGCCCAGCAGACAGAGTAAAGGGGGTCCTCTTAAGGGGACTTTGCAATAAGGCAGTCAGGAACTCCCAAGCTCAGAGGTCATGTCCTAGTCTCTGTTTTCAAATGGTAGGGGAAACACACAGTGGCTTATGACCAGGTGGGATCCCAGAATCCTTCCAGCAGTCAGATTGGCAGGGTAGTGGTGTGCTATCGGCCAACACTCAGGTCACTCAGTATATCTCCTGTACCAAGCCAGTATTATTTCAACTGTAACCAACAGAAATTGTGGCTATTTTTTAGAAAAGTAACATCTTTGTTGTTTTCACTGAAACTTACCACCTGACCTCACACTGAGGGCTGCAAGATGAGGGAGGAGGATTCCTTTAATATAATAACAGAATGGGAGACAAATTGGAAGATGAGACCCAAAGGCTGGAGCTCAGCAAAGACTTGTGGACTGTATCCTCTCCCACTCACTCCAGGCATTTCCTTTTGTGAATTTCCACACTCTATGAAGCTACAACAATGTGCGTTTCTCATAAGATAGTGTCTCAGATCCTACTTCAAGGTTTGTGGAGTATAATGCTACACAGGAGCAGCTCTCTGCCTTTGGGGAGGAGGTGATCAGCAGCAGCCAGGGAAACAGAAATGAAGTTACCCTTCTGGAACTCCAGAGACTCATTCAACATCTGTGTAAGTTCTTTCATTTCTCTTTCCTTGGTTCATAACTGGAGCTGTGCTGGGTTATATAAACAAAAAAAATAAGTTTGTGCATGCTGAGATGCGTGCACGCACACACACACAGCAGCCAGCATGGCGTAGGAGTTTGAGTGTTTGACTAGGACAAATGTCCACTCAGCCATGCAAACCCACTGATTGAAACTGGGCAAGTGACACTCTCTCAGCCTCAGAGGAATGCAAGGATAAATCCCCTTCCAAACAAATTCTGCTAAGAAAATCCTGTGATATGTTCACCTTAGGGTTGCCATAAATCAAAAATGACATTAAGACAATAAAAAACAATGAAACACACACATACACACACACTAAACATATATAAGAACAAAACTTCTTTATCCTTTACAGTAGTAGAACACAGTGTTTGTGGGTATGGATTTGTATCTATCCCCAAATATCACTTGTACTATGACTAGAAGATTATACAACCCCAAAATCTGCAAACACAGCCCTTCCTCCAAACTAGGGAAAGTAACAACAGGGACCCTAAAACAGCCTAGCTGCCTCCAGTGAATACTGTGCATAGTTGATGACCATGAAATCCTGAATTAATTTTGATGGAGAGACAGAAAAGGGCAGACAGAATAAAGTATGCAAGAAAGGGCATGGTTGGCTAGCTGCAACACTGCACAGGAGAAATCCACATTCCAAACTTTGTAAATTGCAAATTAGTCTCAGTTGTTTAATTAAAG
Organism: Cyclura pinguis; assembly: GCA_030412105.1. NCBI lineage: Eukaryota > Metazoa > Chordata > Lepidosauria > Squamata > Iguanidae > Cyclura > Cyclura pinguis. The sequence goes on from CM059601.1 coordinate 98,543,179, forward strand.
CCATAGGACAAAATATTGTGGTCCACATAAGAGGTTCATTCTATGTTTTCTAGGGGGTGTTAGGATGATTATTGCATAATCATCACCATCCTCTCTTACCCAACAGAGATATATAGCCATTAAGCTTCATATTTCCAGGACTGGCATCAGAAAAACAGATGAAATGTAGTTGCCCTTGAAATAAATTGAAAAAACTCCAGAGAGCCTTTCACACTACACAACTATAGCACTTTAATTCCATTTTAACTGCCATGACAACATCCTAGTGAATCCTGAGGTTTGTAATTTGGCGAGGCACTAGAACTCTCTATAGCTGAGAATTCTAAAATATTAATACTTCAGCTGTAAATCTCAGGATTTCATAGGATGGAACCATAACTGTTAAATTAGAACAATAGCACTATAATTGCGTAGTGTGAAAGGGCCCCGATCATATTAAAACCTGATCAGTATCGAAGGTTGTTTACATACTACGTGAATTTGCTGTTTGAGGACACTTACAATGTTCTGATTTTTTAAAAAAAACTTTTAAGTTATGCTGCTTTAAATGATAATTCTTGCAGTTATAGTCCAATTACCACACTGAACACTTCTGTACTAAAGCTACATTATATGATTGTTTTGAAGATTTGGTCATATTCAAAATGTCATATTACCGTTGTCTTTTTTTTATTGTCCTCATTTTTTCCATCTATTAAATTTGTTTTGTACAAAGAAATTCTATTGAGACATGTATGGTTTTGATGTTTTATAGTAAAGGGACTGTGCTATCTCTTAAAAATTCAATTAAAATGAAATTAAAAAAAAAAAGAAAGCTGTGGAAAAGTTATTGTCTTTCCTTTGGAGTTATCTTTTTTTTTTATTTCCTTTGCAGTGGCAGAACCATTGCTGTAGCCACAAACCCGAGTTTCTCTTTGGTGTCTGCATCTGCAATCTCTTTGATCTGACTGGTATATTTTAACATACAATATATTCCATGCCAGATGGAAATAACACTGTTCACTTCCTTGTTCATGCATAATGTATGTGACAGCCATAAAAGTGTAATTCTGTAGTTGCTTATCTGTTATTGCAAGGTATTAAGAATGAACTACTCTTAAGATGCAAGTAATGAGTTTGCAACTTTGGCAGGGGCAAAAGCACCTAAGGGAGGATTTTCAGGTGAAATATGTCTTAGCAGAGGAATGGTTAAATACTCTGGCTGGAATCTCACTGATGCACTACGCATTATGGTACATTATGGTATTTGTTGCACTTTCTCTATGCTTGTGTGGGGGAAGGTGGAGTCATGTTGGGAGGAGGCAGCTGTCAGATGCCTGTTTCTGAAAGCCTAACTTTGAGTTGGGACAAGGGAGTCCTTGGATCCTAAACACTCTGGTGGAGGGGCTTAGACACATACCATAGCATAGGCAATTGTGTCCAAGCTACCTATACTGCCTCAGTTGTAAGTTCCCTCAGCTCCAAGATTTAGCGCAAGAGCACACAATCTCCAAGAGTCCGAAAACCACTTTTGCCTTTTTCTAGTATTTGATGGTTGCACTAATTCTCCAACGTTTTTGAAAATAACACCCCCCATCACCATTGGTACATGAGATTGTGTCCTAAGAGTCTTCTCTTCAATAGTCAACTTCTAACTTACAAACATCACAGTTCCATCAGTTGGTCAGACATATGTCACTGGCTTTCTCTTTGATTCCACCTTCTCCTTTGCTTCTCAGTCACCAAGGACACACTGTGTTCCTCTCAAACTACATTTAGAAATCTACCCCTCCCATGAGTTTTTTTGTTATACTTTTACTTTCTTTTTCAACCTAAGTTCTTAGGTCCTCCACATCATGTGAATTATAGTCTAAGCACTTGGTTTTTTTGTTTTTGTTTTTTTCTTCCCATACCTCAGCCTTCCTTACCCTGGTTCAGACGATGAGGATACAACAAAAGAGGAGGAAAGGATGGAATTATGACATGAAGCCAGATCCCCTATACAATTTGTAGGGACACTGTCTCTACACAGAGTCTTTTCTTCCTCAATATCTTCCATTTATTTTCTCTCTGTCCCTACTTAGGTTAAACTTAGAGTGTAAATTCCTTGGGGTGTACATGGCTTACATAAATTGCAAACATGATCAAATATCACACGTTGATGAAATCAATTCTATTCTCAAATATGAAAGCCTGAAAACAAAATATCTTCCAGAGAGGCAAGAACTTACTTGAATCTTCTTGGATGGTGCTGGGCAAAACTCAGCTTTGTCACTTTTGCTATGTGGATAAATATTTCTAAAGGTTACAAGGAGATTTGCACAGCCATCATGAAAATGGTATAAATATTGGCAGGACTTCTATGTTGCCTGCTTAGTGATGTATGCTTAACTAAATAGAATCTCTTGGCCTGGCATCTCCCAAGCTACTTTACCAAATGACTGTCAGAGCAAAGGAGGCCCATTCTGCTGGCAATTAGGGTGCAGCCACTGAGGCTGCAATGAGGACTTGTGACAGGGGTACTGCTTCTGATGGTTGCTTACTGGCTGATGGGAAAGAGTAGAAACATCATTCTTCTGTGTCCCAGTCACCAGTTGAATGGGCCTCCTTCACCCAATCTGGTGGTTGCCAGGAGAAAATAGGCTTGGAAGGGTATTTATGATTGCGTCAACAGCACCATGACTTTGCAGTGTTCATGAATATGGATCAGTTATGGATCTGCAACTTGAAGCTACAGATCGGTAACTACGATACTGAATTCCAGCCTTTATTGTTATCCAGTATTAGCTTTACTCCTACTCCTGCTCCTACACTTTTATTTTAAAAGAGAGTCCATAATCATTGAGAGTACTGACACAATGAATATTTCATACCTATCCAAAATTAGAGTAAGGTCACAGGGCAAACTATAAGTTAAACTGCAACTACCTGCAAAATAAGACTCGAGGGGGGTGCTTTCAGTCACAAAGCTGCAGGATGGGAATGGGCATTGGAATACTGTTGGCTGAAAGATGTAATGCTTATTTTCTTATTGAAAAAAAAAATAGAGAAATTATTAGAGACAACATTTATAAAAAAGAGAAACATCCAAACAGTAGAGATAACTTGAGGCTTTCTTGAACTGTTGAGTAAGATACATAAGCTGAATTTTCTAACAACTAGTTACTAAGAATACAGTCTCTTCATGTAATACTGGAGAAAAGAATTGCGTGTTAAATGGTTATTGGCAGCCATTTGCTTACTATCTATTCAAGACGTAGACACCAACGGCAGCTGTGCCAGTTACCCAAAGTGCCTACTGAAATCAAAGCGTTGTTCTTTTTTAGCCAACAGACAGTTCAGCTCTTCATCATAACTAAAAAAAGAAAAAAAGATAAAAAAAGAAAAGAAAATGCACATACACAAGGACATTTGCCAAAAGCTAGAGTTTTACATCAGCTGTAACTAAATGACTAGCAGGTGGTATTGGGCTCAGAGGGAGCATGGATAGATAGCAGCCAACAATTTCTTTAGATTTGGTCTGTTCTTTCATTACTTCATATCCTAGGTGATTATAGGAAAATTAAATTAACCTTTTATAATGCAAACAGCAGCAAAGGGTATATTCCAACTTATTATGAGGATTTCTGAAGTTATAACAAAATGGATTTGCAATAAATCCACACAAGCAATGAAAAATTACATCTTGTTACTTGACATATTGGGAAAAGAACATGGAACTGATTCTTATTTGTCTTATATTGAGGTATTTTTAACACTACCACTCAGCTCTGGAAACTGGAGGATTTATATAAGTAGTATCTAGTCATTTCACATGTTGCTTCTTCCAGTTTTACAGCTTGTACCAGGGGTGAAACATTGATTGCTCTACATGACTGTAAAAATATCCATAACTGTGGAAAAGGATGTATTTTGAGCACTTAGACTAATCTTTCCCACCACTCCTGTTATTTCCCATCGTTAGTACTTTTTTTTTTTTGCCCTCCGCCCCATCTTTGTAATCCTGTTGGAAAGATTCTCTAAAGACATCTGCTCTTGCTGCAGCCTGTCAAAAGAAATATCAACTGACTAGGGAGATTTTGGGCACAAAGCAGCAGCCATATAGTAAAGCAGTGAAAGTTATATGAGCCAGAGGCTGTGTTTATGAGTACTAGTAACTCCTCTGCAAACTCAGAAATACAAAACTTCAACTATGGTTTTTTAATATTACATTTATCAAAAAAAGATTTTGTATCTTAGAAACAGACCATCATCATTGCATGGGAGTGGGTTGCTGACACTGATCCTTGATAAAGATAACATGTGTACAATATTTTCAAGTGGAGCAGCAGTTGAAACAATTTTTTCACAAACCCATTTTTAACATGAAAATGTTATGTGCTACAAAATCTCATTTTTATGCAGTTCTTTTTTTAAAAAAAATATAAATGTGGCAGAACTTATTTTTTCCAACAGTGTAATTGGCTTTACATTAACAAGCAAGCAAAAATAAGTAAAACAAACAAACAAATAAATAAAAAGAAAGACTTCTTTTTAACTTACTTTACTCCCAGTTTTGGAGACACTATACATAATTCGGTGGTATGTTCCCACTCCCCTCTGCTAAATGTACAGTAAAACAACAGATTTACTAGCCTTTTTTCCACAGCCTTGACATTTCATGTCCCACCCTTACTTCTGTGAACCTTATAATCATAGAGATAATTCCACAGCCTCACTGAATTAAATATCTAACTTTATACCTTGTTCCTAAACTACTTACTCTAGCCCTTATTCTCCTTGTCCTGTCCCCTGTTCTCTTTTTTAAAAAATATGCCTGCTTCCAAATTTCCCTGGCACACCTTAACCTGTAGACCCTTCCCAGAACTGAAACTTTCTGTTATCAGTCTTTGATCATCTCCAGTACTCTGCTGTTTTGTTATCTTTGTTTTGGCTGTTATCTTTCTTTAGGCTGCTCTTGCTTCTCTATCTTGCCTGGCATTTTAGATTGTCCAACACAATCCCCCTCCAATACAGTCATTTTTTCTAGGGCAGCTGCCTGTTTCCTAAACAACATGTCTTACAGCAAATAGCAAAAGAGAAAATGATTTTTAAAAATGATTTTAGCCACCATTTTCCTATTCCTCTGGTACTATGTCTTATACAACAATACTGTTTGCCCCACCTTGACTTCACAACTCAAGGCCTTTCTGCACTACATTGTTATAGTGCCACTATTCCACTTTCAACATCCTGTAGAATTCTGGGGTTTGTAGTTTACTGAGGCTAAAGAGGTCCCTAGCTAAGAATTCTAAATACCTCTCCCTAAACTGCAAACCCCAGGATTCCATAGGATGTTGAAAGTGGAATAATAGCACTATAACAATGTAGTGCAGAAAGGCCCTCAGAATTTTCATGTTCAGCAAAACCCCATTCACTGAGGTTTCAAGAGCAAAATTTGAAACCTTTGGGACATTACAAGATTTCTTGACACCACTCCACTGATGACAAAGAAACCAGTGTACAGTGATTTGGGGCGGAAAAGAGGCAAGTTCCAAAAGACATTCTACCTCCTGGAACCAACCTGTCCCGCTAGAGTCCCACTAGGATTCAGTGCAGGATTGGGTTCTGGGCCAGAACCTGCCCTTTACGTACCAACCAATGTTTCTCACAGCTTGTCATTCAAACACACACACACACACACACACACATGCACAAACAGAACACATTTTTCTGATCTGAAATTAAGATTTAGTTGCAGGGAATGTTCCCAGATTAAGGAAAAATGAAAGGATTATTCCTTCTCATTTACTGAGAGGTATGCAATAAGGAACATTTAATCAGGCCTACTTGTTTTTAGCTAGAAGATAGATGCAGAACAGACTGGAGGTTGAACCCTGGTATCACAATGACTGAGAGAGAGAGGAAGCTAAATCACCATCATCAAAAAGAGGACCCAAATAATTATTGCCCAGTCAGCCTGACATCAGTACCCAGAAAGATTCTGGTGCAGATCATTAAGCAGTCACTTTCTAATCACTTAGAAAGCAACGCAGTAATCACGAGAAGTCAACATGGATTTCTCAAAAATAAGTCATGCCAGACTAATCTTATCTCTTTTTATGATAGAGTTACTAGCTTGATAGATGAAGGGAATGCTGTGGATGTAGCATTTCTCGATTTCAGTAAGGCCTTTGACAAAGTTCCACATGACATTCTTGCAAAGAAGCTAGTAAAATGCAGGCTGGACAGGGCTACTGTTAGTTGGATTTGTAATTGGTTGCCCGACCGAACCCAAAGGGTGATCACGAATGGCTGCTTTTCATCCTGGAGAGAAGTGACTAGCGGGGTGCCACAGGGTTCTGTCCTGGGCCCAGTGCTGTTCAATATCTTCATCAACGACTTCGATGAAGGAATAGAGGGCATGCTCATCAAATTTGCAGATGACACCAAATTGGGAGGGGTTGCTAATACTCCAGAGGACAGGATCAAAATTCAGAATGACCTGGATAGATTGTAGAGCTGGGCCAAAGCTAACAAAATGAAATTCAACAGAGAGAAGTGTAAGGTCCTACACTTAGGTAGAAAAAATGGAATACAGAAATATAGGATGGGGGACACGTGGCTGGATAGCAGTACGTGTGAAAGGGATCTAGGAGTCTTAATAGACCACAAGCTGAACATGAGTCAGCAGTGTGATGCTGCAGCCAAAAAAGCCAATGCAATTCTCGGCTGCATCAATAGGAGTATGGTGTCTGGATCGAGGGAGGTACTGGTACCACTTTACTCTGCTTTGGATAGACCTCATCTTGAATACTGTGTCCAGTTCTGGGCACCCCAATTCAAGAAGGACATGGTCAGGCTGGAGCACGTCCAGAGGAGGGCAACCAAAATGGTGAGAGGCCTGGAAGCCATGCCCTATGAGGATAGACTTAGAGAGCTAGGTATGTTTAGTCTGCAGAAGAGAAGGTTAAGTGGGGACATGATAGCTATGTTTAAATATTTGAAGGGATGCCATGTAGAGGAAGGAGAGGGCTTGTTTTCTGCTGCTCCAGAGACCAGGACAAGGAGCAATGGATTCAAGCTGCAGGAAAGGAGATTCCACCTGAACCTCAGGAAGAACTTCCTGACAGTCAGGGCTGTCCAGCAGCAGAATCTGCTGCCTCGGAGTGTGGTGGAGTCTCCTTCTTTGGAGGTTTTTACTGGATGGCCCGTGTGGTCTCTTCCAATTCTACATTTCTATGATTCTATGATTCTATGATCATCATCATCATCATCTGACTCCATTGCAAATTGCAGCACCAAATCCTTGCAAATGAAAGGAAGCTGTTGAACATCTGTATACAGCACTTTTCTCTTGCCTGAGCAGATCCTATGCAAACTGGAGAATTTACAGCCTCATCTCCTGCCTAGAGATGGACTATGAAAGATGAAGACTTGGGCCAGACCCTAAGTTCTGGCAACCTTACATCCCACAGAGTTTTATCATCAAAAAACCTAATGGATTTAGATTTTTTTTCCAGGCCCGACACTGCTATTGTTCCATTTTGTGGATGACTCCAGTCCCCAGGTTCCTGCCCCTTAAGAACAATCTCCTGGTGGTACTCTACTATATGTGCTTTTATATATGAATGACTCAGTTTTGTCACTGTAACAGCAGAGAAATCTATTATAAGCTGCATTGTCTATTGATTAGATCAATTGTAAAGGACCATATAGTCCTCTACAAACCAGCCTGGGTTTTGAGATTTGCTGGAGAGGCTCTTCTCTCTGTCCCACCACCTTCACAGGTGTATTTGGTGAGAACACAGGAGAGGGCCTTTTCAGTGGCTGCTCCCCGGCTCTGGAACTCTGGCCATTTCTGCAGTAACCTGTTACAGTGCTATTATTCCACGATCAACATCCTATGGAATCCTGGGGTTTGTAGTTTAGGGAGGGGCCTGAAAGGCCCCCCTCTAAATTGCAAACTCCAGGATTCCACAGGATGTTGAATGTGGAATAATAGCACTATAACAGGCTAGTGCAGAAATGGTTTTTCTTCCCAGAGAGGTCAGACTGGCATCCTCCCTGTCTGCATTCCAGGGACAACTAAAGACATTTTTATTTTGGCAGGCATTCAGTACACGATAATTGTGAAGAAAGGTGCTGGCTATTTTAATTGTGATTGGTTTGTTGTTCTTAATATGCATTTTAATTTAGTTTTAATTACTACTGTTTAACATGTGTTTTAACATTTATATGATATAGTTTTAACTATGTTTTCTTTTTAAACCATTGTAAGCAGCTTTGGGTCCTTTTGAGGAGAAAAACGGGGTATAAAAACAGGAGATAAATAAAAATGACAACAACGATGTCCATCTTAACATCAAGCAAAGTGTTACCATACTAATAGGAACTGATTTAGGAGGCTTCCTTGAAAACATGAACTTTTGGGGAAAAATGTTTCTGCATTTGTTAGATAAACTAACAATTGTTAGATAAACTAAGGTATTTGTTAGGTAAACTAAGGTAAGTTTATCTAACTAAGGAGGGGGTGAAAGAATAGAATCTTGAGAGTTAAGTGCTGACTGGTGGAAAGTCTGAGGGGTTTTTGAAAAGGATGGTGTAGGACCGTTGGTTAAAATAAGAAGGTCTGTCAAGGTTAGGATCAGTAGTCTGTCAGGATTAGAAATCAATTAGTGGGGCTTATGAGTTTGAGTGGTTAGGAGAGTTAGAGTCAGGATCAGAATTAGTTACTAGATGAGCATGTGAGAGATTTAGAGATGTGATTTAGATGTATTAAATAAGCAATCTGTAATGTTACGCTCAATTTCTGTTTAATTAAAAAAAAAATTATATTACCCGCTTTTGCCTCCAGGAACACTATATACTGGAAAATTGCATGCAAACACTGTGTCTGTGGTGGCAGCAGTTAAAGATGGCATCTGATGGAGACAGAAGATAACTAAAATCTCACACAGGAACCACTAGGGAATCTAAGAGGTCCCCACAGTTGGTGGCCAGAGTGTTGAGACAGTGAGACATCCTCACATTGGTGGCAGAGGTGGAGACAAAGGAAAGTCCTCATTCTTGGTGGTAAGAGTGAGATTTGTGGATGTCTTCACATTTGATGGCGGCAGAGGTTTAAACACAGCCTCACATTCTCCCCCCTCTTTCTTCCATTTGGACAGTTCTACCCTCACTTACCTCCGGCCTGGGTTTCTTTCAGCTGTATCTCCACATCATGGCCAGATTAGCAGGATGCCAATAAATGCTTGGAAAAAATAATGGTATGTGGCCACTGAATACATATATCACCATTCTTTTTCTTTACCTATACTTTCCTTAGGATGATCTTTTTTTAAGAGATCCTGTACAATGTCACCTTCCTTTCTCTGAACTATAACTGCCGTTGTTTCACATCCCCCCTTTTGGTTGAGAATGGAAAAGTTTCTAACAGTGGTGGAGCCTGGACTGTGTGGAGGGGAGCGGGGCTACGGCGTGTAGGGTGTGGCCTCAGGGCGTGGGGCGTGGCCAGGGCATGTGGAGGTGTGGTTGCAGTGTGTGGAGGCATGGCCAAGGTCTGCGGAGACATGGTTATGAGGTGGGATGCCCCCAAAACCTTGCTGCCTGGGGTGAAGTGCCCCCTCTGCCCCCCCCATTCCTATGCCACTGGTTTCTAAATCTAATAACCCTTCACAATATAGAGAGGTTACTGTATAGCAGAGATTCTTGGAATACTGCCTGTTGATATCACATTAGCCTCTTAGTAGCCATTTCCACACTATTCTTCCTAAGAACAGGAGGAATTTTGGTATTTCTCTTTCTGATGAAAGATCATAGGTTTTACAGACAGAATTCATTACTTTGCCATCCCTCTTGGTTTTCTTTCAATCTCTCTCCTTAAAGCCAGCAAATCAGTTTAGAGAGAAGAGACGGATAGATCTGCTCAGGTGCTGGCATCTGGGACTCTATTAGATAAAATTATAACTTGATGTCTCAAGCGTTCATACCAATAATATATCTTTCTGCAAATTTGTAAACTAAACAAATATTTTTGCTGTTTAATGTTTAATTTTGTTTAGCCAGAAAAGCTTATAAAGGCAAAGACAACTAGGTTTAATTACCATATCAAATGATAAGTGCTCAGAAGCACATATCTTTAAAAATACTTGCCTTAAAAGTGATATTTATTATTTATAAACATAAAAAAGCAATATATATCAGTGTATTGTCTTTCCTTTGTCCTCACTTGATTGAGGAGTATACAGTAAAGTCGAAATATCACTTTACATATGTTTCTCCAAAATATCACAATCCTGAAATATCTATGATATAAACAAGTGGTCTCCTGATAGTGCACCTCCACAAAAGGCATTTATTTGTGTTCAGGACTATTTATATTCACATAGTCTTACTGCTATCTTCAATTACCATATAAATAGTTGAAGTCTTTACTGACTGATTTATGAATAATGCAGTAAGGAACAGGCTTTGAAGCTCACAAATACTTTCTAATGCAAAACTAGAAGTAGCTTGTATGAGTTTATACAGAATATGTTTTAAGATGTTGGGATTCATTCCCAATATTTTAAGGTATGCCTGAAACTTCCAGTGTTATGCTATTTCAACCCTTGTTCCATAAGATTTTTTTTAAAAAATACTTAAGGACAACGTAGTATTGATGAATTTTATGAATTTGAGATATCTAGATTACTGTAAAAATTCATTAAGGAAATTTCAAGAATTATACCGTTTCTTGCACCAACACTTGTATATTAAGCTGTGCATCTCTGATGACTCCTGTCCCCTTAGCCAATTAATATCTGCACTGAGAATATGTTGATTTAACAAAACCTTCACAATTCATCCTGAGGCGACATTTCTGAGACTTAGTATGTAAATATACACATATTCCCCTAGAACTTTATTGATCAATATCAAACAGCCAATTGAGAATTATTCAAATTAGGCCTCCCATCTTGTGACTCAGAACACTTAGTCTCAGTTTAGAACCAAACACTGCTTAGTTGCTTTAAGAATAACTCAGTCCAAACAGCTGCAAGACCTGTATTCACTAAGTCATCCAAACCAATTTGCAATGAAGTTATCAGGAAACAGAGATACTCCTTTTACACTCCTCTTATTTATGTAAATTAACTCCACTACCTTTAAGCAGCTCATGATATCACACCTACCCTACCAGCTCTAATAGAAAAGACAAAGAGTCACCCAAGTGCTTCAATTTCCATGAACAAATCTTGAATTTAATATTGATGGAGCAGTAAGACTTTACAATTAAGATTGCTACATTGCAATCATTACATTACACCCCCACAAATTAGTCTGTTTTGCAACATAGAACTAGAAAAAATATATACGATAAACCACTGAATAAACTGCTGATTGATTAAACATACACCTCAGCTTTCTCCCAGGGTAAGATCCAAGGAAGCTAACAGTAATTCAAAATGCTTGTGTATGTCTCATTAATTCATGAGATCTGTCCTAGTTGGGATTAATGACTGAATTTAGTCCATATTGTGTGTGGAAAGTAACAACATAACTATTAATCTATGGTTATTCTTTGGCAAACCGCAGGAGGAAAAAAAGAAAGGTGAGGGAATCAACAAACAATTTATGAAAAAAAATATTCTAATATTCCCATCCAGGGCTACCAGCTGTAGAAAAGTAACATTTAGAAAAGACTGAAATATGTCCTTGAATGAAAATCAGATATAATGGCAACGTATTCACCAGGTCTTCACTAGTTTGAGACATCTGATGGAGGACTACAAAATACAACTGATTGTACAAATACTTTTATTTTCTCTTGTTGCGTTACATTTCTATCCTTTTATTAGGGTAAGTCAGGGATCGAAAGCATGGGGATATATTTTAAACAGAGGAACTCACAGTGTAGGTACTATTATTGAACATGCCCAATGATTAAGATTTTGCTAAGTCTTAAAATAACATAGTCCATATAGAAACATAAATTCTCGTTGCAGTTGAGCATGCATAAGCACAGCTATTAGAAGTCAAAATGTTCTCAAAGTTAGGTGCTGCAGCTAGATTCTACCTCCCAGCAAAGAATCTAAAGCATTGACTACAGTCATACTCCATTTGGAAAGATATTCTTTCAGTTGTCATTATCACAGTATTTCATCACCATTTCTGAAACAAAATACTTCACAATCCCAAGGTTTCAAATCCCTAGTATTTAATGTGATGCAGGTGATGTGCTAATGCAGACTTCTACAACATCCTCATACTTGCCAGATGTGTTGGATTGTACTTTCTGCTAGCTTCACCATGCATGGCCAAAATTTAGGAATGCTGGATATGGTAGCCCAAACTGTCTGGACAGTACCCGGCTTAAGATAGTTGTGTTCATGTATGTAAAAGAACAAACTGAACAGGGTGATCAACTGCATACAGTTTTGAAATACTTCAACACATGGATGTTACTTTGAATAAGAAACACACATTTGGAAAGGATGCATCAGCAGCAGCTAAGAAATTCATTCTGATCCCAACAAAAAGATGGCACTGCATTCTTTAGCAGAATTTAAGGATAGCCCAGGTTCTTCCATTTAATAATTTACTTTGGAAAACAGTTGTAAAGTCTTACCTGGCAAACCTTTAGTATACTCTGTTGAATATATGTAACATGTGGACATAGAAAAGCTTGTAAGAAAAGCCTTTAATATGATAAAAACATAATGAAAGACCTATCAATAGTCCAATATTCTGTAGATCTATCAATAATAGTAACAGTTGATTAAAAAAAGGAAAAGAATGAAACAAGGGGGAAAAAAAGGAAAACACCAGGTACCTACCAACTCCAGCAGAGTGGTAACATGCTCTAGTAGAAAAAGAGCATGCGGGTACACGAGCCCCTAAGTTTATATCTTAAACCTTTAATTCCACTCTTGGGGTCTCAACTATTTTAGGATTTACTTTGTGGAATTTGAAGATAGTATCTACACCTGATGAAATTTTCTTTCAACATTGTACACATAATATTGAAATCACTAATAGTATCTAAAATGTCCCCTAGAGACCAATGGAGCAATTACAAATAAATCATAACACTTTTTTTGTAAGAACAACACAAAACATGCTCTGCATTTGGTAAGGCACTAACTCCATCTTCTTCATGCACAACATACCAAACTAGGAATGCACAGCAAAATGATATAACTTGTCTCTCACAAAGGATTTAGATCTGCTGGGTTCAGCTGTCAAAAGATCTACTTTGATAAAGATAGGGTTACAGGGATTTGTAGACACCAGATGGGCTTTTTACAAAAGACTGTGATTTCTACAACACAACCTAAACTATAAGAACACTAAGAGTTCAGTAATTCATTTGGTGACCAGTCGCAGGCATCCAGTTTCTGGCTTTACTGAAGCATGAAACAAAAACTCCCTAGAAATTTTACTTGCCATCAAATTATCAGACAAATCTAGTAGCAACAGTCTTGTTGTAGAAGGTCATACATATGACAATTGATTACTTTTTAGACAAATAGAACTAGCTGCAATGCTGGAGATCGCGCCCACACTGGTCACACAGAAACTACAGAATATTTGGAAGACGCCAGGTCTCCATAGTTCTAATATCTGATAACAGGCCTCAATTTACCTCTGCAGAGTTTGCACAAGTTTATGATTTTGAGCACCATGCTAGTCCACAAACAATGTAGGCTATCAGAGGATACAACGCCCTTCTTGTACGTTGATCAATGCCTCTGGCAGCAAGAATCTCTCCAGCATAAATCTCCACAGGGCGAAAGGCTGATAATGTCTCTTTCCCAAAATGACCCTAGTGAAAAAGGGGGAAAGCCAAACTTCAAACTGGGTTGCAGCACTGAGCTGGGGAAGGTTAACCTGAGCAACAAAGCTCCTCTCAAACCCGTTCTCATGCTGTAACTGGGTTTTTTAAAAACTGTACCTGCCATAACTGAATGACTGGATGCATCAGCAGTATCAAGACTGTGAGATAGAGGTTCGCCATGCCTCCTGTAGGTCCTGCTTATGATCACGGTTTGTGCTTCTTCCTTACTAATACAAATGTTTTTCTCTTAGTAACGGTATAGGGCTTGGAAACATGGTTTAGTGATTCACTGATAAAACTGGCCTTCATTCTAATCTTTTCTTCCACAGACAGTCTGCAATTCATCCAATGAAACAGCAGTTCCCAAATTTTTTATAGTAAAAGAGCTTGTCTGATGGGGGTTCTCTGCATGTTACATAGAATTCTGGTCCATGTTTTAGGATGTGCACTTAAATCATGCATTGTTTGGTGAAGTGTACTGGTCTGATTATTTCTCCCTTACAGAGTACAGCCTAGAAGGCAGTCCCCGACTGACTCCTGAGGCTGTATATTGCAGGGGAAGAGAGGCATTTATGGGCAAGCTGTCTTTAGGGAAGCTTGTCTACCATTATTGAGGATCTTTTTTGCTCATCCCTGGATGAATTTCTGAGGAAGTCCAATGTTCTGAAAAACACATATCTGGAGAATACTTTAAGGAATCTTGTAGGTTTATAAATACTTCATAAACATAAACATAAACAGTATTTTAGATGTAACCAAATGGATATCTAGACATTTTTAAAACCTGTATTGTACGTATGTTTGTGTGTGCCTGTGCCTGTGTGCGGGTAAGGAGGGAGGGAGAGAGAGACTGAAAGAGAGAATGAGAGAGAGAGAGAGAAAATTTACAAAAGAGAGAATTACAACAGGAAGAAGTACCTTCACTTTCATTAGATTTGCTGCTAGATTCTCTGACCTTTTATTCCCTGTCACAATTTTTATTTCCTGGAAAATATAATATAATTTTTTTTTTAAATAGAAGTCATAAAAAGTCATACTATTGTACTAGTCATAACTAATCTAGTCCACTATACTATGAAAAATAATAATAAACAAAAGACTATTGCAGATAACGTATTTCAGCTCAAAGTGACAATATAATTGGTCATGACAGAACCTTTTTGTTTCTCCTCCTTCCCCAAAACAGATCCACAATTTTGTTAATAAAAGGGTAGAAAAGTAAAGGATGCTTATGCAACAATTCAAGCACAGTTTAGAGCAGCAATGCTCCAGAAGCGAGGACATCCACTATCATCACCTCGTGTCAGAAGGAGAATCGTTTCCAAAGCAACAGGGCTATTTTTAAGTGACACATCACACACTGTAAAGTTTGATTTGTTGGGCTGACCAAGAGCCCTTTCACACTGCATAATGAGGCCACTATAGTCCCATTTTAACTGCCACGGCTGCATTCTATCTAATCCTTGGGTTTGTAGGTTGAGGAGGCACTTACCCTTTCCTAAACCACAGATCCCAGGACCGCATGGGATGTAGCCATGGCAGTTACAGTGGGATCATAGTGCTGCAACCGTGTAGCGTGAAAGGGCCCTCAAAGTCTTGTAAAAATGTCCAGCACATTTACCAGAGCTACCCAGCGGCAACAAGGCAAATATCACAGTATAGAAAACATTTATACACAGGGGCTCACATATTTGGGCTTAGCCCAGCAGCCAGACTTTATTAAGGCTGTTACATATTCCTTCTCTTCTCCAAGCCCCCAGCACGCACAGAGACAAGAAAAAGAAGGCGAGTCTGCATTATTTCATCTGGGATTTGCAGAAGGCAGAAAGTTGCAAGAGAAACTTGCACTGCTTCTCTGTTCTACAAAACCTCTTTGTGAAGTGAAAGATGCTTTCCCCTTCAAGCTTTGACAACAAACTGAACTGAGAGGAAAAGAAAGTAACGCTGGTTTTTCATGAGAAGGGGCAGTCAGTCTAGCAGGTAGCACTCACCATGGCAACTGAACTTCTTTCCCCTTCTTCATGAAAAGTGAACACTTCAGATCACAGACTATAAACCTGAGGAAAGTTCATCAAACATGTGACATTTGTTTCCTTGGTAAGCACTAGAATAAAACTGTATTTGCACATTGTTTTCTCTTACCAAAAATACCCAAGGCACTGACTTTACAGTAATAATATGATATCATAATGAACTGGGGAAAGAATAAAGTGGGCATGGGGAGATAATAAAAAAAAAGGAATCTCAGGATTCCCACCTACAGATAGAAGCATGGAAGAGTAAATTCTACACTAAAAGTTCTGCCTTGCCATGGCAAAGGCCTGACTGCATACTGTCTCAACATAAGGAAGAACCACCAGCCAAAGTGTGAGTGTAGCTTGTTATCAGGTCAAGGCTCTCAGTCCGGGCCAAAATTCACCATGCTTCAGCAATGCAATGCTTTAACTACTGGAATAAGTGCAGTTCGTGGCCCATCACAGCCCCAGATCTGTGTCATTGATTTAGACTTGAGTTAGAAGCAGCAGATAATGTCTTGTGCTCCTCTGACCAGTCTGTTTTACAGTTGAAAACAAAGACCCCTCCATTAGCAAACCCAGTCAGTAAACACTATTTGCTGTAGAAAAATACTGATAACTTTGACAACAATTAAATTATTTCAGGAAAGAAACTGCATTACAACCTTCTCACCTCCAAAAATAAAAGTATACACATTAGCAGGTATGCTGTAACAGCTATTTAGTTAGTATACTTAACTAAGTAAACTTTCCTGGACTGACTTCCTGCTCCCCTGGCCTGATGAAATATCATTTACCCATGCTCAGATCACCAGCAGAATAGACCTCCTGCTCTCCATGCAGCTGACACCTGGCAAAGTAGATTAGGGAGAAGTTATGATCACAGCAACCGTGTGACAATTGCAACTAAGTAAATGAATACGAAAGAGTTGCCTAGATTTACTCATCCATAACCATTCTGTATTCATAATTGCTACTTAGTTAAAATTGTCACATAATTGTCATAATTGTAATTTCCCTACCTCCACTAAATTACATTACAGAGTATCAGCTGCAGGGGCTCCATTCTGTTGGTGGTTGGAGCATGGGTGAAGGATACTTCCATTAGGCTTTGAGAGGATGGACCAGGAAAGTTAAGTATATCTAAAGGTTAAATACACTTAACTAAGTAGCTGATACAGAATATTGACCAAAGTTATTTCCAATACATTGTTTCCAAGTGCTGGAGCAAGGTCTTGACCAAAACAAGTTAAGATTATAGACTATGTGGCCCAATATAACTTGGGGAAGGACAAGGTTTTGCATGGTAGCCATAAAATCCTGGACCTCTTTCGTAAAAGCACCTTTTAAGCAGAGTTGAAATCTCAGAGAAGACCATATCACAAACTAAATCTATCAGGTAATTTTGAAACATAAGCAAACAAATCACATTGCTACAAAATTCTATCTAGAGGTACTAGGAATTAGACATCCAACTTAAGAAAATTAATTTCATTTTAGAAACAGGCATGACATTTTATCTTATTAAATCTTCCCTTAAAATAAAAACCAAATACAAAAATGACCCCCAAAATTAAAGTAAAAAATACTAATATAGTGGTGTGGTCAGAGATAGAAATGATTAATTACAAAAGATTAATGTGATAAATTGCCATAAATTGTAGATCCTTGGTGGGTAAGTTGTTCCAACAGAATAGACTTCTCTGGATTTCCTTTATGTATTGAAATTATATAGTGTCATTTTTGGAAGACTGTGTCTCACGAAATATTGTCTCTTTGCCTTCTGATTAATTATAATCTGTTTCACATTCATAACAGCATATTTATTTATTTAATATCTCTCCTTTATCCTATGATAGGATTCACATTGATCCTTTTGACCTTAAAAACATAGGATTCAGCACCATAGTCACATTCATTTTTCTATGTTCAATATTGCATGAGATACTGACTACTTGTGAAAGATGGGAATTGATAACAAATAGTGGGCCAACAAATGTCATTCCTTTCTTGATACTTTTATTTTTTGCTGTAGTAACTGAACAGAGGTAAACATTTCCTAGGTTCATTATTTTACTCCACTTTCTTATATGAGTTCAATTTACATGGACTGTGAATATGGATAAATTATACAACATTGCATGGCAAATGCTTAATATATTCTAAGGGCAAGACAAAAAGACTAGCTTAAATCAACTCTACGTGCCAGAAAAGACAGTACCTTGAAATATTAACCTTATTGTTTAAGGATAAAAAAAAAAAAACTACATATTTTGTGGTAGAGTGACAGTGGATAGGTCCTCCTTTATCTAAAGGAATGTACTTTTTTCTTTCTCTCTCATTTGAGGTGTGGTCTAGAAAAAAATGTTCTGTGCACATTTAAGTATTCCAGCATTAATGTGGAAACAGGATACATATTAGCTAGTTATTGTTGCAACATCACTATGTTTTTCCCATGCCCAAGAGCAGTTTGCAACCTTTTTAAAAATGTGGATTTTAGAAAGAGGAAAATGCTAAGAACCCACATACCCTAACAGAAAATAATGAGAATGGAATGTGTAGCAGCATTGCTCATTTCTAATTAAATATCAGGTTGGAATCAGGTCTCACTAGTGAGTTCTCTAATGAGCAGTCCTCTCTGAATACTACCCCATCCAGAGTATGGGTTGTTATTGCTATTGCTTTGGTAAAAGAATGTAGACAGCATGCACGGAGGCCTTGCTAGCAATAGTAAAAGGATGAACTCCAATAGAAAATCCATCTGAATTTGAATGGATTTAGGGTAGTTGAAAACAAAGTAAAGCTTTTCAATTTCCTCTGATATTAAAATTGCTCCGTTCCCAAATAACCAATATTGCACAATGTCTCAATCAATAATACATATCTCATGTAAAGCCCATGTATAATACATGGTCTCAAAGAGTGCTTATCTAATAATGTTCCTTCTGTAGTCTGGGAAATATAGTGTAAGTGGTTAGATATGCATGTTATTTTGTTAGCCTACTCTTCATGCATCTGTCATAATTTCTTCATAGGGGACTATGTGCAGATACCGCCATGAAAAACATCTACAACATGAGATCTGTACACTTTAAAAATGTTGCATAGACACAGTGAAACATACATGTATAAGGCTCTGTACAACTTTATGACAGACCTTTGAATTTCAGGAGCTAATTTTATTCCCTCTTCCACATCTACCTTCAATCTACCTACTATTCAATTTAATCACTGTACAGACCTCTTACTTATGACCTTACTCTTATCTTCTTTTCTTTCAAAAATCATGCTGATATATTATAGTACACATCTTAATATACTGCCATTTTAAAATAAAGAATACTTCTCAAGTGTCAATCATTAAGTTGACTAGAGAAAAAGGGGCTT
Organism: Cyclura pinguis; assembly: GCA_030412105.1. NCBI lineage: Eukaryota > Metazoa > Chordata > Lepidosauria > Squamata > Iguanidae > Cyclura > Cyclura pinguis. The sequence goes on from CM059601.1 coordinate 98,562,361, forward strand.
TGTTTCCTTAGATTTTTTCCTCAGATCTGTTTATCACAGTCTCTTTTCATAGTATCTATTATTTGTTTGACAGATCACTTCAAAGAATCAGGTAATGTTCTGAACAGACAGTGCTATCAATTGCCAGTGGCTTAGCAAAAATCTCAAAGAAATATATACTCTGAAATATGTTCAGAAACAATGCACAGAACTCACAGATGCTCCACAAGAGATTATTGTGATTTTCAGAAATATGAGTGGGAATCAAGATGATAACCCAAGTTTGCAAATCCATGCTATATCATTAATCTGGTTGTTAACTCTAATTCTGTATTTGAACCCTGTTCTTAATGGACTTTCTCTCACTTATTTCTCCTTGTGAGTTTCTCCTTCCCAGGCAGATTTCCTTGTGAAAAATGGCACAATGGCAGTGGAGAGGCCAGCTTTCTAAATACAAGGGGAATGTTTTGAGAGTTGATGCTTAAATTCTGGATATATCCTGTCTTGCCAGGGCACATGGAATTTTAGACTTTTTATGCCTCCCATGCCTCTTGATAAGGAAGTATAAGAAATGGCAAGTCCCATAAATGTGGGAGAACCTTACATCCTGAGAGCTGAGCTTTTTCTGAGGAATAATAAAAAAAAAAGGCACAGAAACCCTTATTTTAATATAAGACAAACTGGCAAAGCTCCCTCATCTCTATCTGGAACACAGTATACAAAAGAAAAATTCCATTACAATCATTTTCATCACATCACTTTCATTCTCCATTAGAATCACTTATGGAAAATTCCATTAGAAGCACATTCATATAATGGCCATGGATTCAGTCTCAAATACCATGATCCAAGCATGTGTAGATCCATCTGAATTAATGTTTTTACAGAGATGTAGCACTTTTAAAGCCACATTCAATGACATTAGTGAAGCAGAAGGTCATGAGTGACTCTGAATAGAAATGTAATTACTTTGCAAGTTTTTCTCATCCAGTGTATTTGCCAATGTCTTACTGTTCCCTGAGTTTTCTTTAAATGAAATGAAGACAGTTTTGCTAGAAACAGTTTCACAAAACTGCACAGCACCTTTTTCCTGTCAGTGTGTGACAACATATCAGCATGATGCTTAAGCAACAAGAAAATATTACCAGTGAATTTATTGCCCCTCAGTACCAATAAAAATATATATATATGAAAATCGGTATGATGTATATACAAACATCTTCATTTACTTTTGGTTCATTTCATATTACCAGATAGAAGATAGTTACAGCAGATATATTGGATGTAGCATTAATGAATAAGGGAGATGAAACAGGGACTGCTAATCAGGGCTGGATACAGCATAGCTCCCTTTCTGAAACAGCTCCACCAGCTTCTGGTCTGTTTTGAGGCAGAATTCAAACTAGTTGTTATGCCTAAGAAGCGCAATATAGTTTAGGTCCAAGTTATCTAAAGTATTCTATCTCCCTTCATGAGCTTGCTCATGTCTTGAGATCTTCTGGGAGGTCGTTCTTTCTGCTCTATCTCCTTACAGGGCACTTGTGATGAGAACATGGAAGTGGGCCTTTCTTGGTGGCTACTTCTCAACTTTGGAATTCCTTTCTTTGAAAAGTTGGACTGGTAACTTCTTTGCTATTCTTTCTGTTCCTTTTTTCTGAGAAGCTTTAGAATAAATAAATTTTTGTGTCTGTATCCATTTCAACTTTTGTAAGCTGTCCTGAGAACCACACTGTTTAAAAGGTGATTATTAATAAATAAGTAAATTAAATATATAACATCTCAAAGCTGCCTTGAAAAAAACAAGAGTAACGTCATGTTAATTTTGGTCTGCAAATATGGTGATGCTATTTCCTGGTGGACTATTGCCATAATTTTTCTACTTAGTGTGTCCACATTCATTTCACAGTACAACATGAGAGGGGGAAAAAAAGTATAATATGAGTGCCTGCGTGGGGAGCTGGGGAGCTGTTTGTTGGCTCTGCTTGCAGGCACAGCTTTCTGGGGCTACTACTGTCAATCAAGGCAAAGCTACCAGTGCAGTTTCATTTCTTTCTCAACTAGCTTGTCAAGAATTCAGTGGGCAAAAGCACAAGAAGATACAACGGAGGAAGAAAGAAGGGATGGTGTGCTGCTAAAAGTCAAGCTGCCAAAGGCTTTGACAGGAGTTCCCTCCACAGAGAAGCATCAAACAGCACCAGAGCTTAAAATTCTTAAAGTAGAATGGGATTAAACTTGCGGCTCTTCTAGCTATTAGGGCCTTCCTAAGGTCAGGCAATCTGAACCCACAAAATCAATCCAATGTAAACTAGAAAATTAGCAGTATTTCATACCACAGAAAGTGGTGTAACACCTCATAGATATCATCACAAGTTGTTTCTGAACTAGACATGCACATGTATATATGTTCTTCCTCTTCTCTCTTTGCCTTGCTCACCCCTCCTCAACCATTTAGTAATGGTCACAAGAGATCTCAGAGTAGGCCACCCCATTCACACTACTGGTTGACATAAGGGAACATTACCAGAATGGCAATCAGAAGTAGAGAAAAAATAAAGGTCATTTGGGGTAGATTTCAGAGGCGAGATGCAAAATAATTAAATTGTTTTGTAGGGGTGCCTTGCTTATCTCAAAAAGAACCATACTGGACACATTAATGTTTGCTTCTTCCTCCCGCTCACTCTCAGAGATCACAGCTGGCTATTACGGGCAACAGCTAGCATTGCCCAAGGAGATAACTAAATCACTTTGGACCAGGTCTAGTATATAGACACACTAGAGAGTTCCCCCTCACCCCTTGAAACTCAGTTGTGAGAAATGACATAAATAATGTGATAGTGTGGGGGCTAAGGGGCACAGCCTAGAAAGATTTGGCTGAAAATTAATGGTATTTGGCCAATCAAGGAAAGGCTGAGCTGTGCATGGTGTCTCAGGCGAAGCTTGCTAGATATGGAGGTCAGGCACAGGGCGAATAACAAAACCCCTCAAGCCAAGTGGAACCCAGCATTCAGTTTTGAATTTTATGTTTCCAAGATTGGGCAATCTTCCCTAGATACTCCACAAAAAGACCTAAAACTTCAGGTTAAAAAAACAACAACCACAAATCTGCATAATAATTTACTTAAAAATGATAATGCACTGCTTGAACAACAAACATAATTAACCCACTTGCTGACCTTTTCATAGTGTATTAGCATTTGATGCATACTCACCATTCCGACTTTCTTCATCAATTGGAACTATTGTTGCTGGAGGCCCTGCTCTGGCCAACTTGCAGTCTACAAACATGAAAATACAAGTTACTTCAAATTCCACTATCAATTTGATGCACTGATAGTCACTGTGTACTCAAACTGCTTTTTTAAATTATTTTTAAGAAGCATGGGGAATAAAACTTTGTTATAAAATCTGCCATAGGCACCCAACAGTTTCCAAAATACTTACCCAGATATTACCTTTCTCCTAACTATACAAACTTCTTGTGGCAGAACAAATTTCCTTGGGAAGAGAGGTCCTAGCCTATGCTCTAGTAGTTAGCTTTAACAGCAACACATTCCAAACATCAGTCTTCTAATGTGTATCGCTTTACTAAGAGTTCTTTGTTAAAATTAATATGCTTTTGCCATGTACACAAACACCAAGTCTTTGCCACGTCACAGCACGATACAATTCACTTGCTACTCTTTAATCATGTCTTATGCAAAACAGACACCCCACTGAGACCACTATGGAAAAGAAGTCCTCCAGGACAGAGACAATGTGGTAGTAATTTAACCCAAAATAATAACATAAAAAAATGATTAAAAGGAATAAATCATAATTAAAGCTTCACAACAGAAACTATCATAATTGAAATTTAATTGCAACACAAGTCTGTAATTAGTGAGAGTGAACAGAATTTGCATAAAATGTTAAAACAGAGTAAAAAATGAAAAAACAAAAACAAAAACAAAAAAAACAGACAAGCAATTTTCAGGAAGTTACAGTTTGCCATCTTACCCTCATATTGCCAGTCTGGAAGGAAGTTAAGAGTCATCAATGGAAGCAGAGCAGAATAATGAAAGAAAGTAAGTAAGATTTTGTTGTGGTTTATAGAGAAAGCTTTAAAAGCACAAAAAGCAGTTCAAGTAGAAGTTTGAGGCACGTGATATGTAGCCTATATATACCACAAGGTAGAGAAATTGTCACATATAAAGTTCCATACACACATGAGCCACAGAGAGTCTTAATTAAAAGGGTTTTTTTTCCCCTTCTAATCCAGTACCTTCTTTGACAAATGCAAACAGTGTGTTCCTACAAGTGCAAGTAGTTCTGTACAGAAGGCAGCTGCTATAGAGTTTGCTGCTCCATAGAAATGAGTGAATGTGGTCAGGTCAAGGTTCTGCCTATGAGTACTGGAGTATCTGCAAAGCTCTCCTTGAAAGAACTTTTCATAATCTGATGTTTATAAAAGAAAATGCAAAAGTGTTGTGTGTATTAAGACATAGGGACAGTTCATTCTGCTCACTCCTCTGATATTGCAATCCTCTACATCTATACTCAGAAGAAAGTCAGGGATTTATTCCGAGTACTAAATCAGGAGTGCTTGGAGGAAAGAGTACTCTTCAGTTTAAAACGTCAAGAGAGGTTAAAACACCAAATTTTTCAGTTTAAAATACCAAGAGATGTTGGATAAATCCAGATTATTTCAAAACCTAGCCTCAAACCATGTATACGCTTAGGAAAAACTTAGTTTGAAGTCTGTCCGTCTCGGTTGGTTGTTAATGACTGCTTGACTCAGTGGAAGGCGCTCCTGCTTCATGAGAAGCATTCTACCTAAACATACAATTGCCAATATCACTAGCATTAAATCTTGTTTACCAATATGAGCCTTTGTTCTTGTACCTATGACTATTAAACTTGAAGTCCTAAACTTCAGATAACAAGGTGGTGTAGAGGAGAGCACGGAAAGAACCACACAGCAATGATTAAGGAAAATTGAATATAAGCTAGCCCACAAATTCCGCCACACAGAAGGCACAGTGCTGAAATCAATATAAATAACTTGTGGCAGACACAGGAATTCTCTTAATTAAAATGCACATTATAAATGAACAGCAGCAACTCTTTACTTTGCACCTCAAGAACTACTCCTATCTTGATCTTTTACGTTATTGCTACTAAAACTGAAACAATTCAATCCATGTTTTACAAGTATATTGTGTGCATAAGTGAGCTCAAGAAATATGGCTACACCTTTCAGTCAGAAAAGTAGACCTAGGCATCTTTTTTTCTTTCTTGTTTTATACCTTTTTATCTCTCTGTATCCCCCCCCCCAAAATGTGTACCCCATTCTTTCTTCAAGGATCTCAGAGTGGTATACATACGCCATTATATTATTTTATCTTCTCTATCATTGCTTGCAAAAGGTGGAAGGGAACAATTGTGATCTATCAAGCTTAGCAAGAGAGTTTCATGGTTCAACAGAGATTACAATTTACTGTAGCAGAATTAGGTTTTCCTCACAGTATCTACTGTCAAAACCAGTCGTGGCTCTCCAGGACAGTGGGATGGTTAATCTGCTCCAGGTTTTAATCTCAACTTTAGAGACACTATCAAAGGTTCTAACTCAATACCTTGCATAGCTCTTTTGAAGATCAGAATGAAAACCCAAGATGAGTCACCAGCCCTACTGGCATGGGGCCACAAGGCACTGCTGGTTTTGATAATAGATATTGAGAAGAAGATCTCATGGTGGTATAGATGCAGGGATCTTTCACTGGGATGAGGAAACCCTAAGTCCTGCTGCTGCACTTATAGGTCACGATCTAAAAGATAAGCATATGATGTGTGCAATGGAAAAAAGCACTTCTAATTTCAATACTGGCAGTGGGAATGTGTTGGCCAGCTTAGAGGGAGCCCAGAAACATGCCAACTGATGACCTTCAATATCAGGGGCGCACCCATGGTTCAGTGGCAGGCAATGCCAGTGTCAAGATATGTGGCAAGCAACTACAGATTAGTTTAGACATTTGTCTGCCTTGTTGTAGCCTTGTGAGGAGACATTACAGGACACTGAAACAGTAGATGGTCATAGCTGCTGCCCACCACATGTTAAAAAAATTGATCTGGGATGTATATGGGGATATCATTAAAATGCTTCAGTGAACTGGCAGGCCACCTCAACTCTACCCAAGACTACTACTACACTGAGATATTTGAAACTTGCTCTAAATAATATTTTATTGGAAGTATAAAATATGAACATTTAAGATAATTCATAATTCCTATTTTCTTGGAGGAGCATTTGTATGTGACTGTCATATCCTCTAATAAAAATATAGTTTTAAACAGTAACATTAGTTGGCAAGGAGATTTTTGTAAAAGTGAACTAATGATCTAATGAGATGCCGCACCAGCAACTCTATAACAGAAGCAAGGAGATTATTGGAAATGCTTCTGCATGGCAGTGTCTCCACGCAGGTATGATAATGTGTAAGTTGCCAGGTCATAACCCAGGTCACAATTCAGAAGCCTGATTATTGGAGTAACTGGACTGGCAGGAGAGAAGGAAAGATGACAGCAAGGAGCAGGAGCTGAGTACAACAGACAGTGTCCCCTGGCTTAGTTTCGAATTATCTTGATAAAACACATATTTTCTTTTAAGTATTCATGAAAAATATAATGATAGAGCCTAAACAGGTGCAGTAGCATTTGCCGTCATTTAAGATGAAGAAACAGGTACTCCAGACAGGGAAAAAAATCACTAGCTAAATTTAAGCACCACCTCAGGTCTCTCAATTTTTTTTTTTTTTTTTTTTTTTGGTTCACCAACTGACAACCCCTAAAATAAGGATTCTCCTCACCACCACCACCTGGATTAAATCTAGTTGCTGATAAAGATTTAAAGAAAAAAAAAACAGTAACAATGCAGGACTCTCTACTTTTATCCACATTGTTATGTTTCACATGCTTTCAGATTGTTTTAATCTGTGCTATTTTTAAACTGTTTTGACCATAATGATTAGTGTTTAGCAGTATTTTGTTTTCATCTATGCTACAAGCCACCTTGAATCCCATACTGTGAAAAGGACATATTATGAAAGTCAGGAAAGAAGGAGGGAAAGCCGGGGCTTCAATCTAGCCAACTCTTTTTCCACAAAGTTTACAGAATTACCCTGTTCTGTTTCCATCATCTTTGCCTCCTCACCAACTCACAAGGAGTTGGGAGACAATCAAAATTTTAGTCTATATGCTGTCAATCATCTACGCTCCCACTCAGATCTACTAATCCATACTTTGGACATTGCCTACCACTCCACCTCATCCCAGGATCCCTTCAGTGTTGGGGGAGAAAGGAAAACTTCATCAGTACTCTGTACCAATCCATCTTCTCAAAGTAAGGACTGTAAGCTTCGCATCCTTAAAAAGCATTCTAGATGAGATTTTTTGGGGACTACAAGAAGTGGCAGGAGATTGATCAGGAAAGGCAGGGAAAGGGAGAAAGAAAAAGTAAGAGAAAGAATGACAGAGAGAAACTTCAGTAAAAGTAACAGGGAAAACAAAATCACATGTTCCCTTTATCAAAAAGTCTTCCTTTTGTCCACCAAAGCCCTGGTGGGATTTGATGGTCTGAAGGTGACAGCAAGGTAGACTAAGGCCATTTCCACACCACGCTTCTGTAACGGTGCAGAGCGACCTCTCACAGAGGTCTTCTACACCGTAGAGTGGACTGGCGTGGACTACTTTTTGTAGTTCCACACCAGAATCCACTCAGGAGCGGCCGGAACTAGCCGGGCTGCGTGTTTTTTAAAAACCTCTTTTTTGAGGTTTTTAAAAAGCACGGAGCATGGAGCACGGAGCCCCGTGCCGCTCCGTCTCCCGGCTTCAATGCGGATTTGCAGGTGCGCGCAAGTGCGTGCCTGCAGATCTGCCGGGGGCAGGCTTCCAGCTGGCGAGCTTCTTTGGTTGGTGGAGAGCCTCCACCAACCGGAAGCCACCATTTGGGATGCTGGAGGACTGCGGAGCAGCAAGCTCGCGCTGCTCTGTGTTGTGACGGATTTACCCGGCTGCCGGTAAGCTCCGTTTTTGGGCATTTTCGCCTGTTTCCCCCACACACATGTGGAAAGGGCCTAAGATATGAAAACTCGATGAATAAGCTGCAAAGTGATCAATAGTAGCTAGGAAAGATAATTATGTCATCACCTAGTTAGCCAATAAAGGGCATTTTGTTGTTCTCAGGAAAATATTATTGTATAATATCTTAAATATCCAAAATATCCTTTACGTACTCAGTAACTGAGTGCAATTATGGAACTAATGCTGAAATATGAATTAGAAGAAATTCCCAATACCATTCCTTTCCTTTCCAGAAGCTTCTCAAAATTAGTTCCTGGTCAATTATATGTATCAAACATTACTTTTCTCTGTCGTCTCCAAATTCCCATGCTTATCCCACTTCATTTGGATCAGCTGCACTTCCTTAAAAACAGTTGTCTTGTTTGTAGCTTGATTCCCTGTCCCAATGCACCCATCCTAAGGTTTAAGGTCTCAGTAATGAAGTCTGGGAGAGGGTGAGAAAAATTAGGCAGCTTCTGAACAATCAGCTGGAACCTAATGTGCTAACCAGCCATGACTGTCTGCCTTCCTCCCTGGCTTTACTACAGTAGTTCCCAAACTGTGCACCATGGATGCAGCAGTATATTTTAATTCACCCTCCTGATCGTCTTTTCCACTTGGCTAAGCTCTGTTGGGTGGAAGAAGATGAAGTGAAGAGGAAAAGGACAGTGAACCTGGCCCTTAGCAACCTTGCCATCTGGAGGAAGCAGCAGCAGCAGCAAGCTTAAGGAGTAGGAAAGTGACTTGGTTCTTAGCAACATATTGCTGCCATGGCGAGGACAGAGGTGGCCATCTTCTTTTCCTGGAGTGTGAAGTGAGACAGAGTGGCCTGGGCAATATTGCAAGAAGGGTTGCTGCCACTGCCACTGCCATCACGTCCATACATATTGTTGGCTTAGGGGTAGTTCCATAGCTGCAACCCCCATATGGAACTAGCACTGAGCCAACGAGGGATGTGATGCTGAAAATAGCAGTAGCAGTGTTCCAGGCTGTTCCTATCTCACACTCACAAGGGGGGGAGGAGGTGGCCTCTCCTCATGGTCATTGCTGCAGTGGCTTTGTTCTCAGCACCATTTTGTTGCTGGTGCTACCAAGCTATAAGACATAAGTACTTATTAACTTGTTTGGGCCTAGCTACTTACATAACCAGAATGTTTAAGTATTACCTTTGGCCTAGAGGAGCCATGAAAAAACTCCTAAGACACTAAGGGTGCCACAAACCAAGAAAGTTTGGGAACTTCTTCATGGCTTTTAATACAAGAAACCCTCAGCTTTTGACACCATTATCTGATGACTCACTTCTTTGATGCTTCCACATTAAGGACAAGTTCCATTAATTCAACAGGTGTTCTGCTCTTTCTTCAGTTCTTCTTGACTACAGAGCCTTGCTTGCCACTGCTCCCACACAAGCACTGCTTGCAGAGCAAGATGAGAGGGGAAGAAGTGCTAAGCCATTAAGAGACTTTGCAAGTAGCACACATGCAATCAATCCTAAGTGAACCTCTGTAAGTCCTTCATGCTCCCTACAGTACAGTACACAGGTTCTGCTTTTCAACCAATTCCCTTTTTATTTTTACAGTGCTCTGGTCCTGAACCAGTCAGATAAGTGGGGGAAGCCAGTATCATAACTAAGCAAGGGCCAAAAATGGGATCCAGCCAATCTTTTTTGTGCTCCTGCCCAACATATCATTACAATCCTTGGAGCTACAAAGATGGACAAATCTGAAGTGCCATTTTAAGAACAAGAAGTTATAGGCTTTTTTAAATTATTATTTCTTTGTCCTGAAGGTGGTGCCTTTGCTCAGTTTCAGCCTTGTTGCTTCCTAGGAAAGTTGGATTTGGTCACAGCAGTTCATGTCTTCCTCAATTTCTTCCTAATTAGACTGCTGTAATATGCTCTCCAACTGACTGCCCTTGAAATTTGTTTGGAAGAACCACGCAAAATATGTTGGTATGAGCTTTAGCAAATGTGTATCTTCTGTATTGTGCCAAATGCATCAGGTCTTTGTTTGCTTCAAGATCTACTCAAAACATGTTTTTTGTTTGTTTGTTTTTTTAAAAAAAGGCCTAAAGGGGCCAGAACACCTCAATATCTCAAACACTATTTGAGCCTGCCTGGAATTCAAGATTCTCAGTAGACGTCCTGTTGAATGGCCAGCTAGCCCGATAGGATACCTTAGAGGGTACATAAGACAGGATTTCCTTTGTAGCAGCACCTTTTTGCTCTCAGTTCAGTTATTATATTATTAAATTGTTTTAGTCTGTTTCTCTGCAATATTTCCATCTGCTTTTAACTACTGTGTATCTCCTCAAGGATCCCAGGTGGGCTGAAAGGCAGTGAACAAATGTTTTTCAACTATAACAAAGATGATAGTTGTTTGGCACAGTAGACGTATCTAGTACCTTGATCACCGATCCATGATCCTTTCACACTGGAAGCTATGAACCCTATTGCCAGATCTGATTTCCATTCTACATTTTGCAGACCAGCTGAAAGAACATCAAGCCCAAATCGCAGAACAGTCTTTCTACAGAATTTAGCTTCCTTAAATAAAAGTGCAATGTCACATCCCAAAGGAGTACAAAGAAAGCTGGAAGAAAATGCAATATATTTGGTATAAATAAGTAAGGAAATAAATAACTGTCCTTACACTCATTAAATGTTTTTAAACCTATTTAATACAAATAAAACACACTTTATTGGGCATGTCATCCATTGTAATCAATGGTCTAAAGACAACACATAACAGGATACAAAATGAAAACTATGACAGATGAAAACCTAGGTTATAAGCCTCTCTGTGTTATTATTTCTCAGAAATTTATCAACAGAAAATCATGTGTATTCCATAATGTGTGCATTCCCAAAACTTCATAACTTACTGGCTCTTAGCAACACAGCTCAAGGGAAAGCAAGGAGTCTATACTTGGATCAGTTCTGCAGTTGGCAATGACTGATGTTTGCTCATATATCCAGCAATTGGAACTACAGTCTTTGCAATGAAGCCAAGAAACAAGGTAGAAAGGCCAGAGGCAGTATGGAAGCAATGGGGTTTTCATTCCAAGTGTTATGTACTAGAGATCTCACAGGGCCAAGTGTACTCAGTTAGAGCAATATGTTCTTCTCTTCTTCATAATTGGAAAGGAAAGAACGGTTCCTACGGTAAGTCTATTGAGATTTGAGTTCCGTTGCTATTCAAATTGCTAGACACCCTTTCTTCCAATGTTACATACTATTTGCCATGGAACAGAGTGTACCATCTTATCACTGACATGCTCCCCACAACATGTGGGAAGAGAAAATTATCTGAAACCTTAGGAGAAGAATAGAAAAATAAAGCATTGACTTTACATCGGAATGGACTTAGGTATCAGATATTACAGGCAGCACTAATATTTTTTTAAACAGACAAATATCCATCACAAAAAAATGAATCAATACAAAGAAAAATAGTTTTCATAAGCAATACAGTGATCACTGGTACTTAATATTTTTCTCTTCCTTCAAGGTCCATTTTTTAATTGTAAAGAGACATACAGAGATCTTTTGCTGGCAAAGAGGTTGATTTACTATAAACATTAGCTTGTTTCAAATGCTCCCAACATGCACTTTTTGGTAGGTATGGAAGGGCAGTGTATGCAGGTCATACAGCTAACGGGGACAGCTACAGGAACAGAGCTGGCTGCTTCTCTATGCTCCCAGCCTCCAGTTAATAGTAACGGGAGAGGCTGCAGCAGCTGAAAAGTTGGGTTTCAGGTTGAGGGAGGAGATGTGTTGTAGTTCTGCCTGAAGGAATGTGATGGCACCTCTTCGTGATCAGGATCTCTTAACGAATAAAGCTACAGGAGCTCCACTCATATTCAACCTGCCAGCCTATTGTACTGTGGAGGTACTGTATTTACATTAATAATAACTACAGCAACCCCAACATGTTCTTTTGAAAGGACAACTAAAGGAAGAAACTACAGCTTCTTGCTAAACTACAGCTGTTGCAAGGAATAAAAGTCATTCCTGAAAAGGCCCCATTCTTTCCACAGTGCTCACCACAGTGGGAAATGCTGTTCAGAGAAGTACAGACTATAGCCTTATTACTCATGGTTAATGCACTCCTTAATACATCATGCCTGGCTACTGGGTCAACAACACATAATAAAACGTTCATGTCACATGTTAAAAACTTTTTCCTTGTGGTAGAACATGATTTTTTTTAAAGAATTGCATAGGTTAAACATCTCACCATTATTTTAAAAAGGCTTTTTATAAAGGTGAGAAGTAACAGTGCAATTTCCAAATAAAGAGCTGCAAAGAACCATATATCTAAGTCATTTGAGTATCTAAGCAACTCAGTGCTAAGGGGAAATTGCCCTCTTTCATTTCCTGTGTAAGTGAATTCAGAACTACAGCTGTGCAAATTAGGATAAGCTTGCCATAGCCCTTTACATTAGCTGAATTGTAGTATAATTCATCTGTATTGAAAATAGCATAAGAAGGGCTTTCAGTCTATTTCTAGCTCTTCCTGCAGAGAGATCCAATTGTAAAGTCCTGGAAGGAATGACAGTGAACCTTAGATGGTATTCATCTAGGGCACTTGTTGTATATTTGTAAACTACACTTGGTTTCTGAGCAAGTGTTCAGACTGTAAATTAGATGGTCAATTAAGCAGCCTCTCAGAAAACCGTAGTTCAAATTTTCAGAAGGCAAGATGGCACAGAATAAAAGGCTCTTACAGAAAGTTGGACTAACGCAAATTGTCAGCTCTGAAGACATTTTTGCTTTTTCTCTTTAATAAAGCAAAAGGCAAGCCCTTGAAATGACAAATACTAACAAGAGCAAATAAAGGAAACAAAAGTGAAGTATGGCTTCTCGTTCTGGTGTCACTGCCAAACTGAAGCACACTCCTTGAGCATTGTGTGAATGAAATATTCAGCACTCTCCCCCATTCCTCTTTAAAGGAAAGTTTTTTGTAAAGATTTATAATTTATGTTGAGTAGCTTGGACAAGCCAACTGCCAAGCGCAAAAACCACTACATTTTTATAAAGGTTAGTAAAAGGTCAGTAAATCAGCCCTCCATATGTCGTATTTTATTGTTGGGCAGTGGCTTTTATTAAATATCTGTTTTTCAGTTTATTAGTTAAAAACATATATGCATGTCTGGTTTTTCTTTTAAATATTTGCAAACAGGAATAGTATACAGAAATAACAATTTCCATTTTTCTACACATTTGTGTCACAACCCAGCATAACCAACTAATGGAATGCAGGACACACCTATACTGATGAAGGCTGCAGAAACTCTAGCAGGCCCCTTCATCATTCAGAAGTTGGCAAGGGATGAAACAAGCACACAAGATGCTCTTGCCACTGTGTTTCACTCCCTGCCTGATATAAATCCTGAACATAATCCTTACTTACATAATCAAACTAATTATATGGCTATTTAGAACAATGAGAGGGGTTGAAGTGGGGTAGCGTTCAGGGCCAAAATCTTTCCCCTTGACCTGTAGGCTATCAGATAGAACTAGACTGAGTCCAAAAGATTCCCAAATATCATCAAGATTCTCTCAGAAGAGAGGGAGGGGATAGGGCGGAAACAAAAGGAAAGACCACAGGAGAGAATAAGGGAGGAAGAGAAAGAGGGAGGGAGAAAGAGAGAGAAGGAGGGAAAGGGAAAAGGCAAGAGACGCTTAAGAAATTTATTCATTTTGGACCAAATATTCAAAAGTGAAAAAGGCAGTGATGTATTTAAGTATTTTACTCGAAGTCTCAAGTCAAGTCTCAAGTCTCTACCTTTGAGTCTCAAGTCGAGTCTCGAGTCTTTGCAAGATACTTGCAAGTCAATTCTCAAGTCTGGAAGCCAACTTTAAACTCCAATCTATATTCCAGAAGTTTTTGACAGAGTCAAATAAAGTCAGTTTTAACAATTTAAGTAGAGTTGGCCCTCTACTTTTGTGATTTTGCCATCTGCATCTTCGGAAGTGGGGAATAGGATCCTTCTTACTTCCCATTTGCAATGCCAGAGGCTTTTTCAGAAGTGGGGAATAGGATCTTTCTTATTCTCCATTACCGAAGCTTCAAGAGCTTTAGAAGGAAGGATCCTTCCTTCTCAAGATCATTGCCTAACACATTTTCTTTTCTTCTGTGAGATACATGTCCTGCACTCTGGGCATGAGTCTTGCCTAGTGCTCTTAAGAAAAGTTTTAGAAAGCTCCTCCTATATTTAGCAGGGACTGGCTGCTGAGCAGACCTCAACCCCACCTCAACCCTACTGCCTAACCCACTTGCTGTTCCCTCTGAGAACTGTGTGCACATTTTGGGTTCGAGACGGATTGTCATGTGACCAGTAAGTTGTAAAGTTTCTCGATGAATGTGTTATGTTACTGAACCAAGGGCAGCAAGTCAGTCACTAAAAATATGCAAGTCTCAAGTCGAGTCGAGTCAGTAGGTAATTTTTGCCAAGTCAAGTCCGAGTCAAGTCACTAAAGTGACTTAAGTCCGACTTGAGTCCAAGTCAATCAACTCGAGTCTACATTACTGGAAAAAGGGATATGTTCTTCTAATATAAGATTCTTTGAAGAAAAGAGTGACTAAAGCCAACATGTGGGGTAGCAGAATTCTATACACATTCAGGGGCTTTGGAAGGCATTCACTTTGTTTTAGATGTTGCACTGAAAGGTCTCCAAATGCACATGGTCATTAGGAACGTATGGGGACTGTGGTGGAAAGAAGGTGAGGATGGACATTTTGAATACAGAAAGACAAGTTTGGGTTTCTATTTGAAGAAAAAAATAACAATCTGAAGATCACATTTGTTGGCAGACAATTGCCAATTCAAAGCTAAATAAAAAAAATGAACTACTGCATTCATTCATGGTAAATGAGGATTATTATTTTTAACAGAGAAGGGAGGGAAGCATTAACTAATTTAAAAAAAAATCCTGTAAAAATCCTAATGTTATTCATTGGAAATAGAATTATTTGTTTTTATCTGGGGTAATTTATCATCAAGAAATAATTCCTACCTTTAAAAATATCACTTTCCAATTCAAAAGGCAAAATGGCAACTTGATTACCAGCATTAGTGTCTTATAATAGCAAAATAATGTTTGAAAATACTTCTGTGTAATGGTAATTACTGAACATACCTCTCAGGGGAATGTGTTTTATATTAACTATAAATAAAATGCACTTCTTTCCAGTAATTTATTCATGAATGTATTTACTGGTGTATACTATCTTGTTATCTTAACAGGAGTGCTAACAGTGAATGTGAGGACAGCCACAAAACTATACATATTCACCAATTAAGCTGAGCAAAATTCGGATACGAGATATTGTTCATTAAGAGAAATTAATTGTCTTATAAGCTTGTATATGTTGACTATACGCATTTGTCATTTTCCTTTATTTTTTGTGTTTTTTATCTGGATTTTTTTATACTTGTATTTTATAGTTTTATATTTTTGTTATTCCTTTCTTCTATGTGTGTGTGTGTGTGTGTGTGTGTGTGTGTGTGTGTAGACTGTACACCTTTGTTATGATGCACTGTTTTTACTTCTTTTTTTTTTTTAAATTTAATCTTTTATTTGGTTAAACACAAATACATTTTTAAAATACATATCCATAAGATACATATACCATTATAACAATCAGAAAAAAGAACATTTCCACAACACCTATGTGCCCAACCCTACATTCCCACACATCCTTCACTCATCCTTCACACCCCTACCCCTCCTCCCTCCTTTCTAAACGTAATATATCTATTAAATCCCACCACCCAACTCCCAACATATATTCCCCTACTAAATAAACGTATCTTCTAAAAACTACTAACCCTTCTTTCCCTCCCTTCCGAAACTCAGAAAATCGATGCTTACTTATCTATAATTTCCTTCATTAAACTAGTTATATTTCTCTAGTTATATTTACTGCTAAAGAGCCATGTAGATCAATAAATAAATGATAATGATAATAATAGTGATAGTGATAATGACAATGACAATGTTCTAAATAGAGATCTGCAAGAACTATAATTTTAATATTCTAGCATGTTAATGTTAACACTAAATGTTCATTAAAGGAATCATCACCACCACCACCATCCGAATGGTTTAAGACAAGACTTTCAGCAAGGATCCAAAGAGCTGTTTATCTGGTCTTTAGCTGCCTCTCCCTTCCCTTCCCTTCCCTTCTTTCTATGTCCCTACCCGCCCAGAAAAAGACTCAAGGTGACTTACAAGAAATTAAGATAAGGAACTAAAAGCTATTAGTACAAAAGTTTTTTTTAAAAAAAATCTATTAAGCAACAATTCTCTTAAAAACGCAAAATTAAAAAATATAGCACATCAAATTAAAAATTCCTTATGCCACAACAAAGCGAGAACCAAAGATCTGCCTAAATAAAAAAGGTCTTTGCCCGACATCAGAAAGACGTCAGGAGGAGGGGACAACCAAAGCACTCACAGGAAGGACTTCTGCCACTGAGAAGGCTTTCTCCTGTATCCTCACCAAACATGCCTGTGATGTTGGTAGGATCAAGAGAAAGTCCATCTTAAAACTCAAGTTGGCTCACATAGGGAGACACGGTCTGCTAGACAGTCTGGATCCAAGCTATACAGGGCTTCAAAGCACTTTGAATCCTGCCAGGAAAGTGACCTGTAGCCATTGAAGCCGTTTCAAGAAGCAAGTTCAGTGTTCTTTGTAATAAGGCACAAATAGCAGCCTGGCCAAAGCATTGGGACACATTAAAGTTTCCAAAGGTGGCCCCATGGACTTATAGAATGTGTTATACAGCAATCCAACTGAGATGTTATTGAGGCATGACTCACTGCAGCCTGATATGGTATCTCAAGGAATGTGAGTAGCTGGTAAAGTAGTTTTAGCTGTATAAATGCACTCTGGAACACTGCCTAAGCATGGACTTAGGCTCAAATCTGAGTCCAGGAGTATGCCAAAAATGCAAACGTGGGATTTTAAGAGAAACATAACCCCATCCTGCATAGCCTGAATCCCTATTCCTTGATTTGCCTTTCAACTGACCAGGAGTACCTCTGTTTTCTCTGGCGTAAGCTTCAATTTGTTTGTTCTCATTAAGTCAGTTACTGACAGCAGACGCTGATTACTAAACAGCTCCCTTACAGTTAGATGGAAAGGAGAGGCAGAGATGGAGAGAGAGAAGAAGGTGGGGGGAGGGGGAAGAGGGATCATATGGGTTATATATGAGCATCACAATTTGCACTTCTACAGATTAGCATGTAGTTGTCCTCTACAGATACAAAAGATCACTCTCAATAATGAACCCAATATTTTCAACTACTTATATCTGGGGGGTGGGGGGTGGTACATAAAGTTTCAGGAGCCACAAGTTACCTACAACTGGGATGCCAACTACATCCCAATCTCCTCTGCCCCAGACATGGAACACAATAGCGCCAGTATTGCAAAATATATTCATGATGAAAGAAGTGAATAGGCCTTAACACACCATTAGGTCTCATGTAATGGTCTCAAGTGCTAAATCCTTCTCTCCTCTTGAGGAGCAAGTGCAACCTAAAATAGAATTGGATAT
The DNA here is from genome assembly GCA_030412105.1 of Cyclura pinguis. Classification (NCBI taxonomy): domain Eukaryota; kingdom Metazoa; phylum Chordata; class Lepidosauria; order Squamata; family Iguanidae; genus Cyclura; species Cyclura pinguis. Next base: position 98,580,004 of record CM059601.1, read on the forward strand.
ATCCAAGGGGTTCTTTCTTCAGCTAGGATACAACTTTTAAAGCCCCTGAAATGAGGGATATGCAAGCAGCAAGTATTACAACCAAAACTTTATTTTGAAAATATAGGTACTTCAGAATCAGAAGCAGCAATGAAGACAGCTTCAAAGGAAAAGGCTCTTCTCTCAACGAAGGGCTGCTTCCCTGTTGATAATCAGGATTAGGCCTGCTGGCTATAGAGATATTAGACATTTCTAGAGGCTGGAATATAAACTGCAAAGCACTGTTGCTGACACGCTGAAGCTTGGGCCACAGATCCTACTTTCTCTGTCTTGAGAGGTAATCTCTAGTGCTCAGTCATGAGTAGCTAAGAACAAAGAGTTTAACAGAAAACAAAACAAATACAGAATAACTTTGGAGTTATCAGTGACAGAACCTTTGCCAGGTTTTAGTCATGAGCATGTTTATTGGTATATGCCATTATATTATCTTTGCAAACTTGGCCTGTCCAGTGTTGGAGGGGAGACACAACAGCACCTGAACCTTGGTATTATATCACTCCACTTCTAAATATTATCCTTTTTAATTTTTAATTTTAATTTTTAATTTTTAAATTTTTTAGTAACTTATCATTTCTAGCCTTTGAGGTTTCTGAGTATATTTATAAGAATATTCAAAGCACTCCACCCTTCTGAGCACAGGTTGCCTGAAGATAAAAAAGGAAGGAAAAGTCTTGCAGAGTCAACACGCAAAATCAGAACTCTCTTCTAAGCAATACCAGTGTGTTTGCTTGTATCTCTGCTATATTCAGTATATATGCAGCCTATCACACGTTTTTTCCTCTCAAAAAAGATGATTTGTACAATTGTTTCTTTCTGAACTGATCACAAAAAGATTACATGTGAAATATTGTAATGAAACTAGCAATTGGATTTTGCAACGCACAATATAAAAGTTCATTTATTAAATGTACTTGCTCGCACACACAGTGCCTCTTGTAGTATGACGTGCCATGATGTACACTGAAAGAACTGTGCTTTGCAAACCACCACACTAAACCTTACACTTATCCATGGAACAATTTTATTGCTGTTGGGCTTCTTTCTTATTCTGATTTCATTCTTCTGCATTTTTATACTTTCTATACTTTTATTTATTGAAAGAACAGGTTGCTTACCTGTAACTGTGGTTCTTCAAGTGGTCATCTGTGCCTTCACACACTAGGAGCTTTCGCGCATGCGCGGTAGCGTTCCGAAGATTCTAGAGCTTAGCAGCTTGGCGGGAACCCCTCCCCCATGCCCGTACTGAGCATGCTCAGCCCGCCAAGCCAACGGTCTCTCCTCAGTTCTAGAGTCCGCAAATAAGGGACCTGAAAGGGGACGGCTGGGCGGGTGTGTGTGAGGTCACAGATAACCACTTGAAGAACCACAGTTACAGGTAAGCAACCTGTTCTTCTTCTTCATGGTCTCTGTGCCTCACACACTAGGAGACTTTGTAGCTTACCAGTTGGATGGTGGGTCAGGTCCTAGAGAATGGAAGACAACACCACACGTCCAAAACGGTCATCTCTCCGGGACCGGCAGTCCATCCTGTAGTGGCGCACGAAGGTCGAGGGTTGAGACCAGGTCGCCACACGGCAGAGTTCTTGCAGGTCCACTCCTCAAAGGAGAGCTGCTGAAGAAGCCACTGCTCTGGTGGAATGAGCATGCAACAAAGCTGGGGGAAGCTGCTTGGCCAGTTCGTACACCAGCAGAATGGTCTGGGCCACCCATTTGGAGAACCTCTGGGTGGACACCTTGTGGCCTTTTCGACGCCCACCGTAGCACATGAACGGGTGGGGCGTCTGACGGAGGGGTGCAGTCTGGTGAGTGTAAAAAGCCAAGGCCCGACGAACATCAAGGGAGTGCAGGGAGCACTCCAGAGGTGTAGTCGGGTCCGAGTAAAAAGCAGGTAAGATGATGTCCTGGCTAAGGTGGAAGTGTGAGACCACCTTAGGCAGGAAGGAAATGTCCGGGCGGAGGACTACCTTGTCTTGGTGAAAGACGAGGAAAGGTTAATTGGATTGCAGTGCTGTCAGCTCACCTGCCCGCCTGGCTGAGGTGACAGCTACCAGGAAAGCAGTCTTGATGGTCAAGAGCCTGTCATCCGCAGTCGCCATGGGCTCAAAGGGCGGTCGCGTCAACTGCGATAGTACCAAGGACAGCGACCAAGGTGGTAGCGGCAGCGATATCGGCAGATAAAGGTGTTGCAGGCCCTTCATAAACTGCTTGAGGGTAGTGTCCCTGAAGAGCGCAGCCGAAGGGGACCCCCACGGCTGATAGGCCATGATAGCGGCGAGGTACACCTTCAGGGATGGAAAAGCGAGCCCTTGTTGCCGAAGGTGGAGGAGAAAATGGAGCACGGTAGGCAGACTGACAGGTGATACCGGCTCCTGACACGCCTCTGCGAAGGAGACAAATTTCTGCCACTTGTAGTGGTAGTTGCGGCATGTTGACTCCTTCCTGGTCGTGGTGAGGACATCTACGATGGCCGGGTCCTCTAAGGCGTTATCCGCCAGGTGTGCAGGGCCAGGAGCAGCAGGTCCAGGTGGAGAACAAGACCGCCGGAGTGTGACAGGAGATCCAATGTTATTGGGAGCTTGAGGAGTCAACCGCGAGCGGCCTCAAACAGGGGCCCAAACCAGTGTTGCCTCGGCCAATACGGGGCTACGAGGATGACGTCGGCTCAGTCCGCGAGGATCCTGGCAACCACTCAACCCAGGAGAGGAAACGGCGGGAACACGTAGAGGAGCCCATCGGTCCACTCGAACTGGAAGGCATAGTCGAGGGAGTCCCGGCCGAGGCTGGCTCTCAAACAGTACCAATGACACTTCCTGTTCTGGGTGCTGGCAAATAGGTCGATCATCGGTTCGCCCCACCGATTTTGTATTATCTGGAACGCCGCATCCGAGAGGGACCACTCGTGGTTGCACGAGGTGTCCCTACTGAGGGCATCTGCCGCGGTGTTCTCTTGGCCTGCCAGGTGTACCGTGAATGGATGGGCTCGAAGCGACATGCACCAGTCCCAAAGCTGAAGGGCAATGGTGAGGAGAATGGTCGAATGAGTTCCCCCTTGTCTGTTGATGTAACGTACAGCCGTTGTGTTGCCTGTCAGGATCAGCACTGGCTGGCCAGCAACTTGGTTGCGAAATGCCCTGAGAGCTTTCCAGATGGCGAGCAGCTCGAGGGCGTTAATATGGAGGCTGGTCTCATCGTCGATCCAACATCCCTGGACTCTGAGATCGCCGCAATGTGCTCCCCACCTGAACAGGGAGGCATCTGTCGTTACCGTGAGCCGAGGGGTCGGTTCCCAGAACAGCATGCCTGACGGTAGATGACGGTAGGACAGCCACCATAACAGGGAGCGACGCACCTGTCGAGAAATGCGTAGGAGGCACCTCTGGTCTTCCAGGAGTGGATTGAAGACTCTGATGAACCAGTGCTGAAGCAGACGTGCATGAAGCCGAGACAGGTAGGTGACTGACGTGGTCGCGGCCATGTACCCGAGAAGTTGCTGGATCCTTCTCGCTGATATCGTCGGGGCGTCGAGAACAGCGGATGCGGCCCGACGGAGGGTACATGCACGCCCCGTGGGCAGATACGCTCTGGCAGACACGGAGTCCAGGGTTGCTCTGATGAAGTCGAGGACCCTCGCCGGCTCGAGGTGCAACTTCTTCGGATTGACTCAAAGGCCAAGACGGGTCAGAAGAGAAAGAGTCCGGTGGATGTCCCTGTAGAGTTTTTGCCTACAAGACACCACCAACAGCCAGTTGTCGAGACAAGGGTAGATCGTGACGCCCTTCGTTCGCAGGTACGATACCACAGGTGCCATGCATTTGGTAAAGACCCTGGGAGTGGTGGAGAGTCCAAACGGTAGCACCCTGTATTGATAACAGGTACCGCCGATTGCGAACCGTAGGTACCATCTGTGCTGCGGTGAATGGCGATGTGGAAGAAAGCATCCAGAAGATCGATGGAGGCGAACCAGTCCCCTTGCCGAAGAAAGGGCAGAATTGAAGACAGAGTGACCATCTTGATCCTCTTAGGGCAGATGTATTCGTTTACCCCTCTGAGGTCCAGGATTGGTCGTAGGGTACCGTCCGATTTCAGTACCATGAAGTACCGGGAGAAAAAGCCGGTGGTACTGGCCGAGAGCGGAAGTTCTTCGATTGCTCCTTTTTGCAGCAGGGACTGGATCTCTTCCAGCAGAGCCAAGCTGGTCAGGGTGGAATAGTAGACGCCTCGCAGAGGTATACTTGCAAACTCGATGGCATAACCAAGACAGACGATGGAGAGAACCCAAGAGTCTGAGGTGATATGGCGCCATTCGGTGAGGTGTCGGGCCAGGCTCGGTTGGTCTTCTATGGCTGCTGGCAGGCTGAAGAGTGGCTGTGGTGGTGATCTGCAAAGGCGGCCAAAACCGGAACTTCGTCCCAGACGAAGACTTCTTCGAAGAAGAAGGCTGGCGTCTCCGAAGAGGTCTCCGAGCCGAGGATGAGGTCGACGGGCGGGACAGAGCAGAATGAGGAGAGGGAGGTTGATAGGTCGAAGAGGACAACCTGTGCCAAGATGAGCAGGAGCCAAAACTACGGCGAGGCTGAGGGGGCTGGTGTATGCCCATCTTCTTTGCCGTCAGGTGTGCCTTGACGAGATGGTCCATCACCTCATCAGTCATGGCGTTAACCCCTGGCCATCGAAAGGAAGGTCTTCGATCCTTCTCCTGCTGTCATCTTGCAGGCCAGACGATCGCAGCCACGCATAATGTCTCAGGGCAACAGAGCCCACCATCACCTGCGCTGCTACCTCCACTGAGTGCCTCAAGGAGATGATCTGTTGGTTGGCGAGTGCTACTGCCTCGTTAAAGAACTGCATAGCACTCGCCCGATTCTCCTCAGGGAGGTTGGACAGAAGAGGACAGAATCTGTCCAGCAGGTTCCTCAGATAGGCCGCGAGGCAAGCTTGAGTGTTGGACACCCTGGCAATTAGGGATGACGCAGAGTAAAATTAGGGATGACGCAGAGCGAAAGGTGTCCAGCCTGTGGCCCTCTCGATCTGGCGGGGTGGTGTGTGCCCGTCTACCGCCCTTGGTCTGGGCGGATTCGACTACTATCAAATTGGGCACCAGATGCGTGAAGAGAAATTCGGCCTCCTCCTTCTGGGTCCGGTATAGGTGTTCCAGCCAGTGAGGGATTCGCTGGGCGGACGCCGGCTTGGCCCATGGATGTTTAAGGGCCTCCATCAAGGCCGGCAGGAATGGTAGCGGAGCCGTGGATGGTGGGCGGGTATCCACATAATGGAATACCGGGTCCTGCACGGCTGGAGCTGGGTCCGCAACCTTCAATCCCAACGCCATTGCCATCCGAAGGAGGATGTCAGAAAACTGCTTCACGTCTTCCGGTGCCAATTCCGGTGCAGGTTCTCCGAAGACCAAGGGCGGGGACTCATGAGACGCGGACGTGGACTCGTCAGAGTCCGAGTCCGTCTCGTAGGACTGCGAAGACTGAGATGGGGACCTATCTGGAGACCTTTCTCTCGATGACCGTTGAGGCGGTAGCACCAAGGTGACTGTTGGCACAGTCGCTGTCGTTGGTACCGTCGATGGTACCGATGGTGTAACCGTCAGCTGGGGTGCCGGAGTTGTTGTGATTGGCACCACAACAGGCCGCGGGCGCTGGATCACCTGGGTGACGGTAACAGCGGAGGTCGTGGTCTGTGGTGGAACAGGCTCGGATACTGGGCGAGAGACGGTCACAGTAACTCTTGGAGGTGGAGAGATGGCCCGATAATGGGGTGAACGCTCTTGGGACCTCTCATAGCCCGGAGACCGCGAAAACGAGCGAGATGGCGACCATCGATACTGCGGGTGGTACGTGCCGTGTGATGGAGAGCGCGACCGTCTGTAGGGCAACCAGTGCCTCACATCCGGGTGGTACCGGTCTCTATATGCAGGCGAATAGGAGCGGTACGAGCCCAGGTGCTCCCGCCAGGTGTGTTCTCGGCGGTACCTCGCTATGTACGATGCAGACGAGAACAGCGAGTCAAGCAAGGGCCTGGACTCCAGGTAGACCTCCTATTGACGCGGGGATCCGCGTCTCACCCTGCGTTCTGGGGAGCGTGACTCACTCCTGTCAGACACCGACTGATGACTGGGCGAGGGCCCAGGTGAGGCCAAAACATCCTCTGGGCGGTCCACCCTGTTTGGGTGACCGGGCGGAGATACCGCGGCAGTGAACACAGGCGGGCCTGAAGGCACTGCCAAGCCAGCAGTCTGCTCCTTGTCAGACACTTCTAGAGTGTCCTGCGGTTCCGATTCTTTGCCTGGGTCCCCAACAGAGGGAGTGTCGGAAGGTGGGCCTCTTGGAGGGCGAACTCCGCTTGTCCTTCTTTTTCTTCTCTTTCTCTTTCTCCAAAGAGACCTCTTGAGGGGCAGGCTGCTTACGCTGTGCAGCAGTAAGGGGCCTAGTTGACTTAGCTGCCTGCGAGCCCGCAGGAGCCTCCCTCAAAGTAGCTGCGGCCGATGATAACTTCGGGATCCGCAGTAAGGCTGATATCAGAGGCCGAGATGACAGTACCGAACCCGATACCATTGATGTAGTCGGTGCGGCAGCTGCCGGTACCGAGGAAGGTGTGGTCACAGGTCAGCTAGATGTCGAAGGCCGAGACATGGTGGATTCTCCCGTCGGCTGATCCCTTGCCTGAAGAGACTCCTCCCAACAATGGGATTTCAAGCGGGATGAGCGGTTCCACAGAGTCTGAGCGGTAAAGTCACAGCAGATGGGACAGGCCTTGACGTTGTGAGTCACCCCCAAACAGAAGAGGCACTCACTATGTCCGTCGGACAGAGCAACCTTGCGACCACAGGTGACGCAAGCCTTGAACAAGGCCGACATAGAAGGGAAACGAAGTTTAAGGAAAAAAGTCCAAGAGGGGGAAAAACTCACAGAAGCGGCGGGAAGGGAACGACGGTTGAAAAAGAAGAAAGTCGAAGGAGGGGTTAAAAAGATCCGAAGACACCAAATACCAATAACCCAAGTCCGCGTACCAAAAGCCAAGTCAAATACCAAAGTCCAAAGTCAAAAAACCAGCAAGAAACAGTCCGAAGAGTAAGCCAAATAACACTACTAAGGTAGAACCTTCCGTTCGCTACGGCGGACGAGAAAGAACTGAGGAGAAACCGTTGGCTTGGCGGGCTGAGCATGCTCAGTACGGACATGGGGGAGGGGTTCCCGCCAAGCTGCTAAGCTCTAGAATCTTCCGAACGTTACCGTGCATGCGCGAAAGCTCCTAGTGTGTGAGGGCACAGAGACTACGACGAAGAACACTTTCTAATTTTAAACTGCATGCCCCATAAAAGGAAGTATTCTTTATTTTAAAATGCAACTGCTCATCAAAATTATCTTTAAATAAAAAAATATGTACAGGCATAATATGGAAACTACAAATCTCCCCTTGCCAGCTCCTGCCCTCCCCAAATAAATGCCAGAAAACCTTGTCTGGCATCCTGTTAGAAACTTAAAATGGTGTAACTCAACCTACATCATCATAAGTCACTTTTTTTGGTCACTGTGGAAGTCAAAATTGTCTACCACACAATGACCAAAATCCTTCCCAAACCAACCTTTTAGCTGTACCCCACACTTCATCACTATCCTCTGAAGGTCTTGGTGTATCAGGTTTGGTGGTAGGGGCATAGCCAGATGTTTCTCCAACAGTCCTTTCTCTCATTGCTCACTAAATTCACATGGAGGGGGGTAGAACTGTGTTTCTTTTGATAGGAAATCAATAGCCTCTTCTTTTGCATGGTTCTTCAGATAACTTGTTATCTTAACCAGGGGTATGCAAAGCAGATTTCATTTTCACTGGGCCTGCAGCTTTGAATAAACACAGAATTGGGGGCAGGGGGGATTGCCCTGCATAGTTCTGAGCTGTGACTCAGCTGGGAACTAGTCATGACTACCAGCCCCAGTGTCTTCTTGGAATATGGGATGGGATGCAGTCCAGGAGACTGGTGAGGAGACATGATATGGGCTTAGCATTGGGATGAAACAGGGAGAGCTTTCCCAAAACATGAGGAAGGAACAGAAGGAACAATATGATGGGGATTGGGTAAAAGAAGATAATCCCTATACTCTCTATATTTATGTTTATAAAGCTGTTCTGAATAACTTTAAAAGAATTCTACTGTAACAAGAACCTAAAATGACCAGTGCTGTTAATTATCTGCGTTTGCTAGCAGTGTATCATTTAGACTGCAATCTTTCTTACAGAGCAATTTTTCATAGTTTTTTTTTCCTTTAGGCTTGAAATTCACCATGCAAATCTTGCTAATTGGTTGCTGTTATTGCAAGATGATGCATTTTTGCAGTGTCTCATCTTCTCAATTTCTTACACTAGCTAGTTAACAGACACAACACCTGACAGAGAGGTAGCCCATCAGATAACAGTGCGCAATCCAATCTAGCAAGAGTAAAGATGCTTATGAATTTTGCATCAACCAACATGTTGTAGTGGAAGAGCCTCAGATGTTATGTTATCCTGGAATGAGAAACTTCAGCAATAAGGATACAGGAACTGACATGCAAGGAAATACAGATTTCGAGACAACAAGAGTAAAAATGTAAAAATCACAGAACATAGGCAGGCTGAAAACATGGCACTGTAAACATAATATGGTAATGCACAGGAATGTAAATCTTTGCTTATTTTGATCTGCTACACAGGGAACGGGTTGTTTCAGAAGTTTTCTCTGAACTGTTTGAAATTATGAGTTTCTGAGGATTTTTCAGTGATTTCTTTTTTTGCCAGACTTTTGGTGAAACATTTATTTTGCAATTAGTGTTTATCTGTAAAATACAGCAACACAAAATATACACAGTTTCCACAAAAACAGAGGGATGTCAAGTGCGTATCAGTTTTGAAGCTGTTGTAAATAAAAAGAGAATTCAGAAGACAAAGAAAGAGTCTTTTATATATTCTAGTTAAAAATAAGCATAGCGTATAGATTCTTAATATACAAAAGGTTAAAAGAGAACATGAGCAAGTCTGGCAAGTTAAAATACAAAATATATCAAAATATATCACAATACCACAATGAAGCAGGATATGATACAAACTGCAGCAACACCAAATCAGGAAGTAGAAGTAAGTGTCCACTAAAACAATGCTACTCTTATAGAGCTTTTACACCTGCTTCCAATAACAGTAGCAGGTGAAGGTCTTCTATAACACCAATAGACCAATTAACCCCATAATAACTAGAGTTGTAAGTCTTGTCAATTCCAACAGAAGCTTCAGTGGCACGACTACGCTATAATCCAGCAAGTTCAGGTAGGTGTGCCTCAACATTTCTTTAGATGTTAATTTTCAATGGAACAAGATTCCGCCTATAGGTTCTGATAAATATAGCTTTATTCAAACATAATTAACTTTATATATGCCCCACACATGATCAAAACAAAACTAATAAAATCACTTATCAATATGCTATGTGTCAGAATGTTTGCAGGCAACTACACACACAGGTTCCATCACAGTAAAGCTATCTAAGAGGGGAAAAAGCCCCACAACTTCCTAATAACAGAAGGCACCTTTCTCAGCTGTATTCATACTTTTTAAACTTCTTTGCATTTAACCAAATACTTCAAATACCACAAGAAACTGACCTATTTTCTTAATACCACTGATTGTATTACAACTACACATACTCTGCTATAGCTTGCTATACCACCAATGTATCCTCAATAGCCCACTGCAGCTTATAAGTAAACATGGGAGCCTCCCTACTCATTGGGATAGGTTCCAACCAATACCAATATTTACATATGATGTGTTTTATACGTTTTAAACGACCACGGTTGAATGGTATTAAAGACACTGTGTTACTATATTAGACATTTGCCCTTTTCGCACTTTACCTTCACGCTGTTGGGTTGGGGTTCTCGCGCGAGAAGGCTTGGGAGGAATGCTGCCGCGGCCCTGCTGCTTCGGCTCTGCGGCTCCTTCCTGGTTGTGTGAGCGCCCCGCCCCTTCTTTCCTCAGTGCAGCCTGGGAGTTAGAGGCTGCGCTGGGGCAGGAAGCGCGGCCGGTGCGGCTCAGGAGGCTTCACACGGCGGGTAAGTGTGCGCGAGGTCCCAGAGCGATGTGCAACCGTGCAGCATTTTCGGCTTTGAGCCGAAAATGAAAAGATGCGTGCACAGTCCGCGTCAGGCCCTTGAGTGTCGCGTAAATGTGAGTGTGTCATGCAGACCGCTCCTCACATTTACGCGACGCTCAAGGGGCCCTTTCGCTTCAAAAACACCGTGCGAAAAGGACCATTGTGTTACTACATTATGTTTACTAGTGTCTAGTTTTAAGGTGTAATATTTTGAATATTCTTCTATTAAGTGGGCATCTGTGTCCATTAATTCCTGTATCCTTACTGCTGAAGTCTATTGGTGGATCAATTCTCTGCTTCATCATTTGTATCCTTGAGTAATAAGCTAGTGGAATACAGGCAGATATCTTTTTACAGGTACTTTCTCCACAATGATTTATTTACTTCTCTATGACTTTTGGAAACAACTGTTTCCCTCTTGGGGGACACAGAGATGAACAGATGGGCAGTTGGCGTTGTGTAAATGCCTTTCTCAATGCAAGCACGAATAATAATAAAAAATATCTTGAGATAAATGTACAGATGTAAATATGATCGATGAATAAGTGAATAAATACATTTTCTGTGAGAATTCATTCACCAGAAGATTGAAAGATGAGTCAGGAACAGCCAGGAACACCTGTCACAGGCTTTCAGGTATCCATTATTTATCAGCTCCTGAGTAAAACATGTGTCTGTGCATGTTGGAAAAGAAACTACTTTGAGGTGACAGAAACATGCTGCTTCAGCATTCAGTCTGCTGGAATGGCCAGATAATGTGAAAGGTCATGCTGAATTGGAAAGGAAACGAAAAAGTCATAGCAACTTCTCCCAAAAGTGAGTGGGTAAGAATATAATTTTGGTGTGTAGCCACAGATGTTCAAATGGAATACTTCTCATTATGAAAAAAAGAATTACTTTGAATGTCTACCCTGGCTTTTATTTTAACCAAACCAGTTTGTGTTAAAGATGAGCAAACTCCCCCGGGGCACATCTTGACAACCATTAGGTTTCTTTTGTGTTTTCCTGGAAATACACGAGGGGGAAAAAACCTTGAGTTCAAAAGCTGTGAATGATATTTACTTCATTCCCCTGCCAGTTTCTCCACCCTGTATGTCTTGCCTTGTCCTGAAGGAGAAGTCCACTGGGCATGAGATATGGCAGTAGGATATGCAAACCTGACAATTTGACATGGAGGCTGACAGGTGGCTGAAATCAAGGAAAGCAGGAAAACCGAGGGCTACAGGTAAGGCTACATTCCAAGGCAATGCTAAGGAGCTGTTCCTAACACTGCCTGCAAATCTCATCCCTTCAGACTGAATTCACAACAGATGTTGAATCAATATGCCCAAGAATAAATACATTCACAACAAAAGAGAAATAAATCAGCAAAACCACAAACCACAGAACAATTTAAATCATCAATACAATACTCAGCTTCTAAAAACCAGAATAAACACAACAATAAATTAAACAACAAGTCACAGTTAATTCTACAAAAGGAAGCAGGAAATGACTGCAGGCTCTCTGATCAGCAGCTCTTGCTCTGAGTGCCTTGACTCTGCCTTGAACCTGCTTGCTGTTTCTGTCTGATTTGCCTTGCTCTGGCTATATCTTCCTCACAGATCCAGCTATGTGCCAGCTATATCTGAAATCATCTCTGTCTGAAACCACCAGTCTATATAATTGTTGAACAGCTTTTACCATCAAGTTTTTCCTAATGTTTAGGTTGAACCTTTTTTCTTGTAATTTGAATCCACTGGTTTGTGTTTTAATCTCTGAAGCAGCAGAAAATAAACTTGTTCAGCTTTCTTCATTACATTCCTTCAAATATTTAAACATGACTGTCGTATTATCTCTCAACCTTCTATTCTTTTAGTTAAAAATACCAAGCTCCCTAAGCTATTTCTCATAGGGTTTCATTTCTAGTCATTTTCCCATCTTAGGCCCTTTTTGCAAGGCATTTGCCATGTGAAAGGGCCCCTCCAGTGTCGCACGACTGCGAGGAGCAATCCACATGACGCACTCACAGTTGTGCAATGCTCCAGGGCCTGGCAGGTACCGATCGTGCACATTTTCATTTTCGGCTGTGAGCCAAAAATGGTGCGCAATTGCGCATCGCTCCGGGGCCCTGCGCACACTTGCCATGCATGCAGAGTTCTGGAGCCGCGGTGCTCACACTTCCTGACCCAGCACAGCCTGGGAAACTCCCAGGCTGTACTGTGGAAGGAAGAGAAGGGGCTCTCCCACGAGCAGGCAGCAGCTGTGGAGCTGAAGGAACCGGGACATGAGAACCTCTTGCTAGATGCTGCTCACGCGATCCCCACACCCCAGCTCCGCAAAAAGGTGAGTTGCGGAAAGGGCTTCAGTCCCTCTTCACTGGTCACATTCCATTTTGTCAATATTCTTTATGATCTGTGATACCCAGAACTGGACACAATATTCCAGATGAGGGAGACGTCTTTATTTGTATAGGTTATCTGCATGGAACCTGGTTCCAAATCTGTCAGGATGCCTACATAAGTAGACTCTTCACTTCAGAAATTATTTCCCTAAACCAATGGGCTTGTCTCCAATTTCTCCCTCACGAAATTCCAAGGCTGGGCATGGGAGGAAGCAAGTGTCTAAATATGTCTACAGATTGAATCACTGATCCTTCCAAGATAACATTTTCTATCTATTCCTCCTCTTTTTTGTTTGAAGGACACAAGCAAATATCCAACCCCCCCCCCCTGCATGATATGTTAGAAGAACTCAGTGAAGCTAAGCAGCCCCTCCTTTTTTGTGGTGAGTCTTAAACATTTACAACATTACAAAAAACAAGTTGTGCCCCTCGAGGGGTACAATTACTGCTCTGCACTTCCAAACACACTGGTGCTATTAGCTTAACAGATAAAACTGTTGATTGGAGAAGCAGTTTACTTCTGCTACATCCCTACGGCAACCTCCCATATCTCACTGATTAGCTTAATTCAATTAAATTATGTTTTCTTAATTGTTCATGTGCGAAAGCTTTAATAACAGCTCTAATCCAGACCTCTTGGATTAATGTGTGGTGTGCAGACTGGAATTTAATAAATCTCTCTCTCTCTTTTTTTTTTAAGGTGAAACTTATAGAAGTGATACAGACATGACACAGATTTACACACCTCTACTAGCTTCTAATTTCTTTCTTCCCAAACATTATTAAAACCAATTTAGTGACTCGTATCACTCAAGGTACATATACTTTTCAATTGAGCAGTCTCAAACATAATTAGCAGAGCATGTTAAGGTATGATAACTTTATATAATCCAAATAATAAGTATACGATGACAACTGGATGTAGAAGGTGGGCTACCCCTTAAGGCCATGGCACCACACCACACATCTGCTTTGGTCAAGTAAGGTCACAGACGGAATGAGTGGCAGGCAATGAGTTTGCAGTGTCGGGGCTGGCATTTTTGGATTGCCAGCGGGTTCTAATGCCCATCAAGCCTGTCTTCTTTTAGAGGTTCTTGCAAAGGTTCTAGGTGTCTGTTTCTTTTCTAAAACAACTGACTTTACTGATTTTATTATGTATATCACCATTGCCACCAGAATTGCTATTAGAAATACTGGAGATAATTATACACTATTATTTAGAAAATTTTGCCACCAATAACAAGAATGATGAGTATTTGCGTATCTCTTTCTTCCTAAGTGTTCAAAGAACTTCATATGTCAGCCATAATTCCCACAGCAATGCAAAGTAAGTCACTGTTATTATCCTAACATATTGCTAGAGATGGGGGAACATCTTCTGAGCTGGGAAAGAACCTAAACTCATGCATTCAATTCAAGCCTGAGTTCATAACAGCAGAGCTTCTAACTCACAACTCAGTGTATAAATCAGTGCTACACCAGCTCTATAAATTATACACCTCAATGAAAAAAAGTGTACTTTAAAGACAGACTAGAAATCCACAAACTTTATCAAGGTGATTGAAACAGAAGGCCATATGTCTTCCACATCTTCATCTTATAAATTAAAGTGCTAGCTTTCTGGGGTGGTATCATAATATTATAGTGATACCTATACAAATTCATCCACATACCCTTGTACATACATAGGGGAGAAACGTGTATCAATGGTATCCATGTCTTTCCAGATCTACTTTACAGATTTGAGGATAGTTATGGCTTGATCTATATACACTAATAGGTAATCTTAACCTGCAAAGATGAATTTGCTGAAATTCAACTAGTGATCCCAAATGGGGTAGTTTATCCAGTTCATTTCTGACTTTCATAATTTCTACAAAAGTATTCTCTTTCTGATTATTGAATGTATTTATAAGCTCCTTATAACCAAATTCATAAAGATACTTGTACCAAAATAAAGTCAAGCGGGTTAACGTACTTTCTAAATAAACTGGAGACATCATTGTACATATATTGGGATAAGGATTCATTGGTACCATCTCCAGCAGTTATTTTTTTCTCACCACTTTTGTTCTATCAGTTACTTGTTTTTTTCCATGGACCTCACAGATTAGGGGGGCAGGGAGTCTCAAGCCCCCCAAGATTAAGTTGACAGTACTGAGCCCCCACTGAAATGATGTGGCAAAGCTGGACTGCCAAAGCTATTGCCTACCAGGACACACATGGTACTAGCGATGGAGTGGAAGGAAGGGATTTGATGCCCTCCCAAGAAGAGACCAGAAGATTTTGCAGCTGGTGTGATGTGCCAGGGTACAGCACATGATGGACAGAGCAACAAGGTATTTAAGGCCTCCTAGCTCCACACGAGTTCAGTGTACGATATTGGGTTGCTTCAGGGCCAGGGAGGACTTTTTTCACTTTGCTTACCAAGAGGATTTTTGCCTACTCCATACTGTACTGAAGAGAATTGGGCAACCAGTCCACATGGTGTCATTAAATAGATGATCACCTGTCAGGTAGTGGGGGAGGATATAAGTTTCTACTGTACACCATTTGGGTGTAGGGTAAGGCTCTCAATGGGACTCTTTAAGGTCCTGAGATCCAGGAGGTAAGGAAGAAGGCTGCCCTTGAGGCTAACCTATGATTGGGACTCTCACTTGCCAGTTCCTGAAACTTTGGTGGGACCCTGCCAGGTTTACTTTCCCTTTTTGGGCTACCAGGGAGTACCCCAAATAATTGGATTGCACTTGGGGCTCACCCAAAGGAGGGCTGAGGAGGTGGTCACCAGGGTATCACCTAGCCTCAGGACTCATAGCAGGTTGCTCCCTGGCTTGATTCATCTCCAGGCCATTGCAATTAAATAGTTTTTAGATCAAATGAAGTGGTCCTTATTTATAAGAATGTCACTTGTCTGGTCTCGCCATTCTGGGATTCAGCATCAATAATTATTTAAACCACCTAAAAAATACCAGTCAGAAGTACACTAAATGATCATTATTTTGCTATTGCTTTTATTGTACTCAGATTGTTGGATCAACAGTTGGATGACAGTGGTGTTGGCAAGTGATTGATGATTTTTTTAAGATAAAGCATTTTATTTTCATTGGTTTTCTTTTAAGAAACATACCACAAGTAGCCAAAATTAATAATGGCCTGCTTGCCAGTATTGAGTCTTCCCACCTTAAAAATAATTCTGAGGTACCTTGATTTTTCTAAGTATCCCTTTGTGAAAGTTCATCATCTCTAAAGGCCAATAAAGTAAGTGTAGTCTCAGTAACCTCAACTGTTTCCCTCACTATTGAGAAGTTGTAAGTGTGTGGGGAGTTGTTCTTTTTTACTTCCCAGCTACTGTACTTTTGATTCTTTTTAGCACATTTAAATAGAACATAAGGTTCAGCATCACATGCCCCATAGCTAGTGGCAAAAATTTAATGGGTCAAGTTTTGGGAAGCCATGTGCTGCGTGCAGAAATAGAAACTGAAATAATGTTTTTCATTTTTGTAGATAAGTCATTCATGTGCTGAAGCCTTCTATGAGCCTCGAAAGGCACCTGCTCTATGGCCTTTTCAGCACTAGTTACAAACATTTTATTTTCTCCAGGCCTTTTAGTTATACGCTTACTGTGAGCTTTTGCCACCAAAAGACAGACAGACAGACAGACAGAAAGAGTAGGAATAATGTTAGTGATTTTATTCCTGATGTTATACATATTTAATTTTATCGTATTAAAATAAATTTATTAATTTTTCAAATACAAAGACAAAAATGAAAATGAGAAAAGACAAAAATACTAAAATAAGATACAATATACGTCATTCAAAAGTAATTACTGGCATAAATCCATCAATGGATTGACTGAATAGTATTATCCATCATATTACAAGTTTCATGTAATCTTTTGCCAGAGTTCAAGGAAGACTAAAGAAAGACTTTGATAGATATCAAATACTTTTTTAATTTGTATAATAAATTTGAATTTGAGGGCTGAGATTATTATTATATCCCATTATTTCTATCCCAGGATAGAACACACAACAACAACAACAACAACAACAACAACAACTATAATGTAATTTAGCTTTACCTTTAAATTGGTGTTTCAATTTTTCTGCCATGGATATTTGGCTCTGAGTACAAAGAATTTAATGCTGGAAATTCTGTCAGCTGTTATTAGCATACATACCATTAATCCCTTAGTTCCCCCCTGCCCATTAATATACTTCTTCCCAAATTGTTAATAAAGCAAATGCTGGTATAGTGGAAACAGTGTAGTTCATAATGTTTTCCATTTGTGTAAATGTCTTTCCCCAAAATTGTCACATAACAGGGCACAATCACCACATATTGAAGTATATAGTTTCCTGGATTTTGCATCTGCATCATTTTACTGAATACTATTTATATTTTTCCTTTCCTATATGAGGTAGATCTTTTGCTTTTTTGGTAGGTTGCTTGGTGGAATAAGGGACTGAGCTCCTATGCCTTTAATGGTTGTGTATTAGAGAGTGAGTGAAATTAAAGAGCGGAATTAGAGCCAGGGAAATTAAAGGAATAGCAGTCTTGCCGCTTATTTCACTGGCAACCCAATCTTTGGAACTAATAATTAATCCACAATAGACTTTAGATTGCTTTTATACTGATTTCCATTCTCTTGTGATGGTTTCTATATTTGTCTTGTGCTGATTTTATTTTTTTAAAGAGACTTTAAAGTGGTTTTACTGAAAATTATTTAAATACATTGCAAAGTGAATGTATGTTGATTCATAAGTTTTGAAATCTCCCTAGAAGACATCATGTAAAGTCAACAAATCAATCTACCATACATTAGGTCCCCATCTGAGGTTTAATAATCTCTCAGATCAGGTAATTCTAGAGGGGTTGGGAAATAAGACATTTATCAACAGTTGGGCCACAATCAGAGGTTGGTCAAGTTACTTTTGGGGATTACAACTCCCTGAATTCTTCAGCCACTATAATGTATGGCACATGGACTCTTAGCAGGTCATGAATTTTGCACCCATTCCTAATCTAATATTTTAGATGTATTCAGGGGTAACTGTGTTGGTCAAACAGCAAATTAAAACAAAGCCCACAATCCACAAAACAGCAGTACCTCTAATGGCCTGGCAAAATGCACAAAGCATATCATCCAAGCTTTCAAAGTTCCACTGACTTCTTCACTGGGCAAAAATGTTAAAAAAAAATCATACAGGAGAAAAAAATAGATGTATTTTAGCTATACATTGCCCAAGTTTTTTTTCCAGATGTAGTAGCATAGAGAATTCCCCAAGAAACCCAAGGTTTCCTGCCCACAAAAGGGGCCAGTGGCTTCCTAAAAGACAAAGACACTCTGAATCCCAAGAGCTGCTCTACTGCTGCCAATAGAGTCCAGTGAAATTCAGACTTCATTGGCAGTGGCTTCTCTTGGAAATCAAGGTGTCTCTGTGTTTTGTGAATTTTGGTTCGCCAGTAAAGGTATTGGTCTTTTGTGGATTTTGATTTATTCTAGATGAATGTTTTCTAAATACAGTGGTTACTGTCCAACAGAGCAGGCTAGGATGGGAAGCATCTGGCCCTAAATATTGTTGAGCTGTAGTAATTAGCTCTGGATAGCATAGCCAGTGGTGAGGATTGCTGGAAGTTACAGTCCAACAAAGTTAGGTGTAGCCTAACTTTGCACTAAAGTCCTTGTCATAACAGAAATGAAACATTATGGCCATTTCCGCACTAGACTGTTATAGTGCTACTATTCCACTTTCAACATCCTATGGAATCCTAGGATTTTCAGTTTAGGAAGGGGCCTTTGAGGCCTCTTCCCTGCAAACCCCAGGATTCCATAGGATGTTGAAAGTGGAATAATAGCACTATAACAGTCTATTGCGGAAATGGTCTATGTGGTTTCTTTTTTTTTTTTTTACACATTTTAACTCTCTCCCCACAAAACAGGTAATAGCACAGACAACAAAAATGGCATTTAAAAGATCACAGTTATGAAATTTGGGGAACGGGGGAGCAAATACATGCTAACTGGATTTTTTGTCTACGAACATGAAGACAATGTTTCCTTTTAAAGTTGCTCTAATCTTGTTTAAATAAACAGAAGGCTCTTCCAGACAGGGCAAATGTGTCAGGAGTTTATGATACCTGTCATTGTAGTTCTCAGTATTTTCTTAAAAGCTATCCAACAATGTTTCTAGACTATTTCCTGCCAATTCCTGGTACCAGCTCCAACATTTTATTCCCATCCTTGAGTTTCTTTTTAATTTTAAGACATGTAAGAACAATTTCCTCTTTCTTTCTTTCTCTGCCTGCCTGCCTGCCTGCCTCCCTCTTTCTTTCCTTTCTTTCTTTCTCTCAGTTAAGATTATAGTGCTATAGTGTCTCAGTGAAATGGTACTTTTGTGCTGTAAAGAAATAATTTGCCATCCAAACCACATGACCACCTCACCAAATCATGCCCTGGTTTAAGAGCCCTACTGCATATCCAGCAAATCAATATAGAGAATTCCAACAGTATGGAACACATGGATGAACAGGTGATGAAAACCAGAAAAGTCCAGCAACATCTAAGAAACCACACTTCTTTAGATAAACCTAGAAAAGCCTAGACTTGACTTCTGGAGTCCCATTCTGTATCAACAAATGACTCCTTCCATTTCACAGCTCAGCTTTCACTCAAACTAAATGACCAGCATGATTAAGCACCTTGTTGTATTCCATAATCCTTTCCTCATGTAAAAAAGGATGAAGAATTGACTCAACCCCATAGCATACTGTATTTGCTGGCATATAAGACCCACTTTTTTCCTGAAAAATAGTGTTTGAAAATGGGGTGCATCTTATATGCCACTGTATCTTATACATTGGCAAATATGGTACTTTATATATGAATTACAACAGAGATAGGTACAAATCATTGGCTACTTACATGGTATAGTCTGGAAAAACAAAACAACACAGCCAGCAATGTGAGAAGAAGAAAAAAGTACCAACCAGTATTTCACAGAAGAAAACTGGGACACATATGGCCAAGCAAATCAGAATATAGTCAAAATGGCAAAAGTCATTAATGGGGAAGAACATACAAACTAGGAGAGGTTGTAGAAGTTTGCTTTTTTTCTCAGCCTACTGGGAAAGCTAAGATTCCACCTCCTCTCCTCTCTCCCCTAGTAAGTTAACGGATTACAAACTATTTTTGCATTTTCAAATCAGTTTGCAGCATTTGAATTAACCAGAGGACAAAAGGGGGAAACAGAAGAGGCACAGAGAAGCTGGAACATTTAAGAAGCAGCTGAAAAAGTAGGACAACATGTGATTAATTGGGACTATCCCTGCCAAATCAGGTAAGGTGGAAGGTATGAAGCATGAATGACAACAGACCCACCATGTGAAATCCTAGCTTTCAAGTCTTTTAGGCTGTGAAGAAATCAACAATCACACCTGATGGGTTTTTTTCCTCCTTCTTTCAGCCAAGACAATTTTACAAGAGTACTGAAGAGGCACCTTTTATCACTGAAAGGTCAACAAAAATACTTTCTGTCAAGAGTCTGCAACTGTCAGTAGCCCACTGAATCCAAATGGACTAGCTGAGTTACCCTGGCAGAGTTTATAATCTAATTTGCAAGCAGAGCTGTGCAATTCACCAAATAAAATGCAGCCCATCAGATATGGACCAGATATCCATCAAATATGTGTGGCAATCCTCCAGGAACTCATGGAGCCTCCTGGAAGATAACACTACATCCCTGATGGACATTCAGTTTGATGGACCACAAGTAGCGTAGACCTAATGCAAGACTGGCTTCTATACATGGTGCATTTTGTACATGTTATGTGGGGAATTTATTTTTCTCCCTCCCCTATACACATACCTTGGGTGCATGAAGAAGTACCATAATACTTGTTCTCTACTCAGGCATGGGATTTCATGTGCCATTATTAGAGAGAGTTTTTTTCTTGATGGCTGTTCCTAGGCTGTGGAACTCCTTCCAACAGGAAGCTAGATTGCCTCCCTCTCTACTTTCCTTTCACTGACAGATAAAGTCCTTTTTATTTATGCAAGTGTTGAGCTGCTAGCTGTTAGCAGAAGACTCTTTTATTCTGGTTATATTTTAAATGATTTCAAACTGTTTTATATTCTTATACTGTTTTACTATTATGATAGGGATTTTTAAAGTTGTATTGCATTTTAACCTATATTTTCATCTCCCTTGGATCCATATTGGCAGAAAGGTGGGATATAAAATCAATTAGAGTTCTATATTAGAGTTTGTATTTCAGACCATTATTCATGCTATCCAAAGATCTGCCTTCCCCACTTTCAGTCGCTCCAAAAAAACAAACGAAAAACAACAGCCTCTGGACTATATATAATGCCCAGAAGAACTGTGAGAGAACAAACATGGTAGGGTATAAGGAGGTGCTTTATTTGGCCAAATACCCAGCAATTAGATTTTATTCTTTAAAAAAAAAATAACAAGAGTTGTTTTTTTAGGATGCTCTAGGGAAGGAGTCAATGCAGAGAATTACCACAATGGGAGCAATGTGATAACCAAGTAAAAGAATTGTTGTTGTGTACCTTCAAGTTGTTTTTGATGTGTGATGACCCTATCATGGGGCTTTCTGTGACTTATAATGTGTGACGGACCCAAGGTCACTCATTGGGTTTCTATGGCCAAGCAGGGAATTGAACTCTGGTTTCCAGGGTCATATTCCAGTGTTCAAAATACGACACCACACTGGCTATCTGTGAAAGTATATGCACCCCCGAACTATGTCATGACAATCAATTTCAGATTATACAGCCAGAAAAGCTGTGTTTCCTTTAAGACAGAGGAGGAAGGGAAAAGATAAAAAAGTTACCTTTATAGTGGTTGTATTTTAGGGCTCTTTCATAAATAAATAAATTCATTCCAGAACAAACTTTAGTGATGGTGGATGCAGGATACACAGTCCTGATACAAGAACAAAAATTTATTCCTATAATCACCCATCTAGAGAGAGTGACCTGTTCACCACATCTAAATTATTCACACCAATTACTTCTAAGCAAATAGGAATTTTTTGTCCTGCAACACTTCATATAAGGTCCTATCCATATAATTTTTACAAAGCTGGGATATCTTGCTACAAAAAGCATCATTTCTTACCACTTGGGATGTCCCAGAAAAGAAAAAAACATTTTCAATCCACACAGATTGGGGAGGGAGGATAAAGGAAACTGCGTGGGCAATTTGGCCAAGAAACATTCAGCTTTCACAGTCCTAGGCCATTTCCACACTGGGGTATTAAAACGGTGCAGAGTGACCTCCCACAGAGGTCTTCTACACCGTAGAGTGGACTGGCGTGGACTACTTTTTGTAGCTCCACACCAGAATCCACTCAGGAGCAGCCGGAACTAGCCATGCTGCGTGTTTTTTAAAAACCTCTTTTTCAAGGTTTTTAAAAAGCATGGAGCGAGCAGCCCCACGCTGCTCCATCGCCTGGCTCCGACACGGATTTGCAGGCGCGCGCAAGTGCGTGCCTGCAGATCTGCCAGGGGCGGACTTCCAGCTGGCGAGCTTCTCGGGTTGGTGGAGAGCCTCCACCAACCGGAAACCGCCATTTGGGATGCCAGAGGACTGTGGAGCAGTGAGCTCGTGCTGCTCCGCATCACGTCAGACTTACCCGGCTGCCGGTAAGCTCCATTTTTGGGCGTTTTCGCCTGTCCCCCCCCCACATGTGGAAAGGGCCCTATATTACTCATAATTGGCTAATGAGAGGTCTCTTCTGTATCTTTGATCACTACTGGTTGGGGTGACCTGGATGGTCATGCCTTCTTTTTGAAAGGTATGCCTATGTGTATGTCCCTTCAAGTTGCCTGTTACTTTATGGTGAGCCCATGAATTTCATAGGGCTTTCTTAGGCAAGGAAAAGAGTCAATTTTGCCATTTTCTTCCTCTGAATATACCCTACAGCACCTAGTATTAAATGGCAATCTCCTATCTATGCTCCAAAACCCTTGTTGTTCTAGCATAAATGCCCTGTACTCCACTTCCCTTCTAGAGCAGAAAAAAAAAATCTTTAACTGAAACTGGGAAACTATAGCTTCTGAAAAAAATGGAGTTTTTGCTGCAATCTATCCTTAAAAAAGAAAAAAGAACCTAACTATTAGGGAGGAATAGAACACTTATGTTTCTGTTGGGACTTGCTCTGGATATTCTGCGGAAAGGGAAACATCTTTGGAAAAAAGCCTGGGAACCTTATCAACAGATAGATCATCAAGCAGGAACATTTACTTCACCGTTTTTCCCCTTAATCAGTTTCCTAACCAAGGGATGTAACCTTAAAGCCATAACAAGAGGAAGCTTTAATATCTACTTCCTAGGGGTACTTTTTCTCTCAAAGAAGCAACTGACTGAGTTGTTTCCCACTCCAAAAACCTCTTGGGTTTTACCTACATTTTGAGGTATATATTAAGTATCAGAAGTCTCCGTGAAATATAAAATAAAAGCAAAGAATCATAATCTGAACCTACTCAAATTTATTCCAGTACAATAAAACTTTGTTTGGGTGTTTGTTTTCATACCTGAAATTTTAAACAAGAGTTGCATAGATGGGTGATATAAACTAAATCTAGTGATGGCTTCTATGTTAGTGGGGTGGTGAACACACTCTGAATTTTAGTGTGAACTGGAAGGAAGCTATCCAAATTTCTGAACCTACCTGGGGGCTATGGCTCAACAATTTAGGTAGTTCTTTTAGTATTCAGACTGAAATCTGGATTCACCACCACACTGATGTGGAAGCCACCAGCTGCCACTGATTAAACCTCAGCAATAGAAACCCCATACAAAAAAGCATGGAACACACACTTCTGCGTAAACTGTACGTCATTACCCAGGACTTCTCCAGCAAAATAAAAATAAACATATTTCTCAGATTTGCCTGTAATTTACATCTTCTGCTGATTAATCTTGGTTGACAGCCATCCTAAGTTTCCATGACACACAGCCACTGATATCAGTCAGTATCAATTAACATGTGCCCAAACAATGGGAAAGAGTTGCCCTTCCTGCCACACATTAACCCTCTTTGCTATGAATCTGGTAGGGTGAAAAGCAGATAAAGGTTTATATAAGTGGGGAGCAATCTGCACTTACATACCCTCTATATGCTTGAGTATGTGGTTAGCAATTTATATCATCATCATCATCATCATCATTTATACCTGACTTTTTTCCTGGTAAAGACTCAAAGTGTCTTACAATAATTTTAAAAAAACAACAACAAAAGCCCATAGTTAAAAATCACAGAATACCAAAAAAAAAAAAAAAAAATCACAAATTAAATGATCAAATAAGAATTAAAACAAAGTTTAAATACGTAATTAAAACTCAAACATTCATACATTCAATACAGTTAACAACAGCCAGCACCTTTTTTTTTTTTATCAGGCAGGCCATAATAAGACAGTGAATGCCTGTCAGAAGAAAAATGTCTTTGCTTCACTATGGAAAGAAAGTAGGGAGAGTGCCAGTCTGACTTCTCTGGGAAAGGAGTTGTGGAGGCTGAGAGCAGCTACTGAGAAGGCCCTTTCCTGTGCACATGTGAAGGTGGTGGGACAGAGAGAAGGGCCTCTCTCAAAGCCCAGGCTGGTTTGTAAGGGAGAAGAAGGCCCTTCAAATAACCTAGACCTTTGGTACAATACATTTCCCAGATATGAGTGAAGTAGAGCATTGTGTACTTACTGCAAAATAATCAGGTAAGACCTGCCATACAGCAATACCAAAGGTGAACACTGCTGACTTACCAAACAAGTCCACATTTTCCTTTTGCTCATCACTCACAGTGTGTAAAAGATTTATAGGATGTTTCAGGGATCTGCTTCATTCTTATTTGGTACAATTCCGTATTGCTTTTTTTTTTTTTAAGTTACGGGCATTCAAAATTGCCATTACTGTTTAGAAATAATCTCTTGGCAAGTACTGTAGCACCTGTCTCAGTATCTTAGCCATTCCAAAGCAAAAGCAAAGGAGTTGAAGAACTTCTGGCAACTGTAGCACAACTGATTGGCTTTCATATGCTTCTATGCTTCTAAATATGAAATATTTAATTTTCAACAACCAACTCATTGCATGACTTATCTGAAACGGCAGAGCACCATTCAAGTGAAAGTTTAAGAACAACTTGGTCTGTTGTACTTCTAAATTCTACATGTTTAATTGAAACAACCAAGATTTTGCAAAACTCATCATGAACTGTAAAAAGCAATCTTGCATATGTTTATGCAAGTAAAATCTGCGAAGTAACTATTCAACTTTTATCTGAATTTCAGTCTTGCATACTTGCACTGCTTGTAAATTCTGAAGATATATTTAATTCATTTAAATTAGACTGAACATGTTGAAAAGAAGTAATTGTATGAATATTTATTGATAAAATTAAGCCTCATCTCTTCCCTTTCAGTATTCATTTACAAAATGTATACCTGCATTTTCATCTCAAATGCTTTTAAAAGGTCTCAACTAATCCACAAAGCCATTACAGTTGTTTGTCCTTGCTACAAAAGATAAAGATTGGGGAGAAGACCTGTAATGAACCTAGGAGCCAGAACTACTCAGGTCCCAGCTGGACAAGACTTGAGGAATTTCTAAAATAAAACAAAGCCATTTATGCTACAGGATAGCAATTTATTGAGTACACCAAGATGATATATAGATACAGAAATAAGCATTAAATGCAAAGAAAAGCTGACAGAAGCAGGTTTTCCATACAGCCAAATGTTATTTTTTAATTCCCAGAATATATATGTAACACCTCAAACTTCTTCAAGTTCATGCTGGAAGACAGCTTTATGCTCCCTCTGTTTTGCTTATTTGCCATCAAGTCAACCTTGACTTTTGGTGACCTTATTAATGAGAAACCCACAAGTGCTATGCTCAGGTCTTACAAACGCAGTGCTTGGGCTTTCTTAACTCAATCAATCCATGTGCAATGTGGTCTTCCTTTTTTCCTCCTGCCTTTCACTGAATCATCTTTCACAGTGAGTCACATCATCTCATGATATGCCCAAAGTATGACAGTCTCAGTTTATTCATCTAATGAGTGTATTAAGTATACATACTTGAGCATCTCTTCCTGCTACCAGCAATGGCTGGTGGCTTTCATATCAGTGGAGCAATGGATGCACCTTTGGTTTGAGTTCAGTTTCAAAGGCAGTATCCAATGTTCTGAACCCTGTACCCAAATTTAGTTCAGTACTTTGGATAGCTCTTTTAAAATTCAGACAAAATATGAAGTGATTTCAGTGTTCCATTGGCATGGAAATCATCAGCCTTTGCCAGCTACTGCTGGATAGTATCCTCCCTCTAGGGTGGGACCAAAGAATCTGCCTTTGACACAAGTATCTATAGCCATCTTCAGTATTCTAGAGGTGGTGCAAAAACACACAGGATGGGAAAAATGGAAATTCACGTTTCACCTTTCCTTGTGAGAAAGGAGTCCCATCTATCCAGGAATGGACTGAGAGGACTCGTTCCTTGAGAAAGGAAAAAAAAATCCTCAACTCAAAATGGAAGAGTTAGGCAGCTGCAACAATGTTTACATGAAAAGTACTTGCATGGTACCAACTATATTTAAATTAGAAGCTTAGTTGGTAAGCTATAAGCTTTTTGTAATGCTAACATTAGTGTGTGCGTGTGTGCACGCATGTGCACGCAGAAAGTGCTATGTAAGACATGTATAAGAGCTCACTAAACTTCTCAACATTGTACCAAGCCCAATCCAAAATACAAGGAAACAAGGATGTGAAAGAACACATGTTGGCTTTTGCATTCTCAGGCAGTGTGGAGACTGGGAAGAAGTCATGAGTCCAGAGGGAAGGGAATGGTTGTCAAGGTCAGAGACCTGGGCGGCAAGTCTGCCCGGAGAAGAGAGTGGGAGAGCCAGCAAAGTCCAGCCAGGAGGAGACAAGCAAGCACTTACTCAAGGAAGTTCATTTACCAGAGCACCAAGCAAAGCCGTAGTCAGAGTTCCAAAGCCAAGGGTCAAGAGTCCAGAGATCGATTCAAGGTATCAGGAACCAGATGCTGGGAGCAAGGTACAGGCAAGAGGAGGACTTGTAAGAAGTTTGCCACAAGCAAAGGGAAGCTTCCAGGCAGGCAGTTATATAGCCCCAGGCACAGGTGTGTCCAGTCACCGCTTCTTAAACTTAGCCAAGGAAGCCTCCCTTTGCACAGCCCTCTTGAGTCTCCGCCTTGATTGGGGGCTTATTGAACCAGGCTCCAGAGCCTCTTCAGAATTGGATCCCTGTTGCTCCAAAGGAGCAGGCACAGAATTGGATCCCTGTTGCTCTAAAGGAGCAGCCAGAGGGACGTCCACGCCTGCTTGGTCTATGGCAGCAGGGGGAGCTTCTGAGCTGCAGGACTCATCTCCAGCCAGAGCCACAGGGACCAACAGCTGCTGCTCGTCATCAGCAGCTCTGACAGGGGCTTCAGTTATCACAGTGGTAAGCTAATTTTGTGGAGCATTACTTCAAAGCACTTTGGAAATGGCAGTTCCCAACAGGCTGGGCTTATGGATCTCCACAGAAGGGCCAAGTATTTACCAGGGCAGGTAGAAAGGTCTTGCAGGTCACATGAAGACTCCCCATTCATGCCCCAGACCCTGGCCCTTTCTGCATCCTACCTCTTCTTGGCACTGGGGTGCAGTGCTCGCGCAAACAGCCTCTTGTGAAAGGCCCTCACATCCAAGTTTCTTCAGCTCCACATGAGCTTCGTGCTCATGCGAGAGCCCCGCCTCTTCCTTTTGCAGTACAGCTTGGGACCTTCCCAGGCTGCACTGAGACAGAAAGCACAACCGGCCCGGCTCCCAAGGCTCTGCATGCAAGGTAAGTGCGCACAGGGCCTGGGAACAATGCGTGACCGTGTACCACTTTCGGCTTAAAGCTGAAAATGAAAAAGTGCGCGAGCGGTGCCTGCCAGGCCCTAGAGCGTCGTGCAAATGTGAGTGCATCGTGTGGACCACTCCTCACATTTGCGCGACACTCGAGGGGCCCTTTCGCATGGAAAATGCCGTGCGAAAAAGGCATCTGAAATCACACTCTAACAACAATTGTTACTGCAGACTGTGACCTAACCCTATGAAGCACGAAAAGCAGGATACTTTTATGAATGCTGATGGACAAATTCCAAATATAGATATGAAGTAATCTGCCATTTATTTGCCTAAATAGTTCTGATATAGACATCTGTGAAAAAAAAAATCTCTAGCAGTATGATCTGTGTTTTTAAAGCCTCTCTTAAGAATAATAAAGCTTGCTTGCTTTGGCAGCCCCATGAAGAATAGTATGCAAAATAATTCTCCATCTATCAACAAAAGCCATTAAAGACTATAAAAATAACCCACCTCTGACTGATTAATGTCCATTACTGGGGGAGAAAGGCTATTAAGATCTACAGTATATATAGCTGCCTTGTCTATACTTGCCATATAAATCATTTGTCATATGACGTTGCTAGCTGAGTATTATATGCAAAATTGTTTTAATATTTAATACCGACGTCAAAGGGAAACCCCACAATGAGTTACATTTCTTAGCTGCAGAAAATGTTAACATTATATCTGTATAACTATAGTGTTCAGCTTGGAAACACTAATTTTCAGCTTGAATACAATCCCTACAAATCCTAAACTGAGAATATAAGATTTTAAAGGGTCTCTTTGCAGATCTCCTTCCCAACCCCAACCTCAGAAAATGTGTGTGAAAAATCTTTTAATTTTTTTTACCTGCCACTTTTTCAAACAATTCACCGAGGTTCACACCAAAACAACCACATGTGAATGTCAATGCAGCAGTCCTCATACTTCATTGCTGAGCTTAAGCTACTTCAGCATCCTTTTAATGATGCAGGATCCTCATATGCTCCCAAAGAAAAACAAAACTCCGATGGTTGTAATACTAATTGAATTGACAGAATGATAACACTTTCTTAAAACAATGTCACCCATTATACGGCCAAGAAGTATTTTAGGTCTGCCTTAAGTAAGGGCGTATCTTGGGGAAGTTTTGACTTCCTCTCCCTTCTCTGAACAGTTATCTTCTGGCCCTTATAACAGGATTCCTTCCTAACACCCACTCAGTTTCAAAAGCAATACTCTGTAGAAAGTTTGAGAACTGCTGTTCTGTAGAACTGTTTGACAACTCCAAATCCAAACCTCATTTGTTTTTGAGGATCTCCTTGCAGTGTTATGATTTAACCTAAGACTCTTGCTGATAATAAGTCTTCCGGATTTACCTACTTGAATATATGTAGCAAACTGCTTCAAATAACATTACATAGACTTTTCCCCCTAAACTTCAAATGGCCTTATCATTCAACAATGGGTATGGCTTTTTTAATACTCTGGTTTCTCTTCAGATTGTATAAATCTTTCACCTTTTACTAAAGATTTCCGTGGAGAGGAACATTTATGAGTTTGTACGAAAACTGATATAAAATTTACACCAAATTTAAATTTAAAAGAAAAATTTTATAAAATGCTTCATAGATGGTATATGACCCCAGAAAGATTACAAAAAACAACTAAAACTGGGAGTGGGAAGTGTTGAAAGTGTGATTAAAAGATTGGATCCTTTTTTCATATGTGGTGGACTTGTAGGAAGGCAAGAAAATTTTGGAAGGGGAAACATGATGAAATTCAAAGAATTTGTAATCTGAATTTTGAAATGACACTGGAGTTTTATTCGTTAAATATGTTAGGGCAACACGGAGATAATAAGTCATCAGAAGATATTGTTATATTTGATAACAGCTGCAAGGTTGATGTATGTGCAATACTGGAAAGAAAAGAAAGATATAGATTTAGAAGAGTGGAAGCTAAAAGTTCTAGATATGGTAGAGATAGAAAAATTAGCATTTTCCTTGAAAAACAAACCTATCCAGAACTTTGAAAGGGAATGGAAAGGAGTTTTGGATTGGATAAAGACACAAATGTACAAGAAATGAAAGAAAGAAACAAATGTAACTGTTTTTCTCTTGTTATTGCTCTTGTAATTGTTCTTCTCTTGTATAAATGGAAACAAAGTAGATTCAACTGGAGAATATAAGCTAGGAAGGGGGGGGTAGGATACATCCAATAATGGTATATATCTACTTTTTTTTTTTTTTTTGCAATCAAATCTTTAATAAAAATATTTAAAAAACAAAAAAACAGTGGGTATGGCTTTTTTAATTGTCATCTAAAGGCTTATTTTATTTCACTAATGCAGAGTTTAATGTGCTTGGTTATAATACTGACCAGTAGAAAATATGACATTGTAAATGGCACACAGCAAGCGAAACAGAAGTGTGGCAAAGCACATTTTCCAGTGGATTCAGTACTGGTTCTAAATACCAACAATAAAACTAGAGTAACATAAGGCAATCAGATGTGCCATACAGATAAACCTCAGCCATCTGTTAATCTGTATGGAGTCTGCTCTAACTTTATAGCAGTAGAAATTCTGTAATTGCATCCCTCCCCCCAAATTTTAAGGCCTCAACTTGTTCATAAAAATGCTGTGCCCATAATAATTTGAACAACAGATTTGGCCATGTACTAATTCCTCCACTAGTATAAAGAAAAACAGTTATAAGAAAGATTTCTGTGATGATCCGGCGGAAAGGGAGACAAAAACCAAAATGTCTCCAGTGATGGATTTTATTAAGCCAACAAAGTAGGTAAGTTTTTGATTGTAAAGAACGTAGTCCTGTGAAACCGAAAACCTTCCACCTTATCTGTAATAGAGATGAAACAAAAACTATATCCTAAAACGAGTAATCTTATCCCTAATTAGAATAAAAATTTGGTGCCATACTGAAGCCTGCTTGCCTGCCTACCTTATTCTTTTGTTGGTTTATAAAGACAAGGAAGGAAGGAAGGAAGGAGGGAAGGAAGACAGGCAGGCAGGTAGACAGGCACCAATATGACACCAACATTTTTTCTAATTAGGGACAAGATTACTCTAACTTTTAAAAGTAACAGTTCAAGGACTCTGTTTTCACAAGTCATGCCTTATGGCAGAAAGCATATGAAATACATAAATGTTATCATTCCAGCATTGCTTCACCTTTTTGGCTTTTGCCTGCATGATTAAAAAAAAAACCCAAACCAAACAACAATGATGAAGAAGACAGGTAAAAGGATGTAAAAAAATTGCACAATTTTTCTTGCCCTTGATAAGAAAGTGTAACTTGACATATCTCACCAAGATAGGAGAGTGGACGTTTCACATTTGGGGGATCTGGGAGTGAACTGTATTTTGCACAAAAATTATATTTTTGTGCCAAAATGGTACATTTGTGCAAAGTACAAGAGTGCATGGGAGTTTTGCTGAAAAAGTCAAATTTTATATAAGCTTCAATGTTATTCGTGTGATCTGAAATGTAAAAATCATTGAAAAATTTGTAAACACTCTTGCAGTCTTTCCCAGTACAGAGAAAACTTTGGAAATCTATCTATGCTTCTTTGCAAAACAAAACAAAACAAGTCCTTTGTCCGTCTTCCCTAATTATGCTAATAGAAGTTTTGCTGACATTGGATGCCCCACTGTCAAATTCTGGTCATAACAACCTGTTGATATCCAGCACTTAATTCCTCTTATATGGCTTTTTTTCTACCTTTTAGCTCTTAAAATTATTGCATTGAAGAACAACTGAAAGACGAATGCCATGATTGCCATAGGGCACATTAATAAACCTTCAGGCTTTACACCGCAAATCAATCCAGGAGTTTTGTGAAAATCCCTGGGAATTTGCTGAAGATTCTATATGTTCATACCCTTTTTAAATACATGAAGCCATAAGGTGGTGGGGGGAATATTCTAAAAAGCTTTAAAATCTATTTCACATACATTCCTGCCACTAGATTCTAGAGAGGAATACATACAGCCAAATAAGCACTGTATCTGCTTTTGTTTTGTCCTTGAAGTATTTTCAGCATTATGTTTATTGAGTTTTGTTGAAACTAATCTGATGAACTGTAAAGATGTAATCTGATGTATGTTTAAACATGAAAAGGAAATGATTTTCATTTTCAGGTAGAGATTTTATGCTCTTATTGTTTAATTGTATTTTAAAACGAAACTATTTTTAAATATTCTTTTGTTTAAATTATCTTATCAATCTTTAAAATTCATTTTCAATTCAGGTGACTATAAAGTTTGAAATAACAATAAAGTAAGGCAAATTGCCTTTCACTGACATGAATCTTAAAATCTATGTCAGGGTCAGTTTAACATAGTTAGATGCAGCCCATTCTTTCAAAATCTGTTTTGAGTAGGTAGCTTCCAGGGTTTTCAGAACAATAAAACTCATATGAACTGACCCATTTAGATCAACATGGATCCCAGAAAACATATTTCTTCATTTAAGCTGGAAAAGTTTGTAAAGCTTAAAATGTAATCAAGTGATAAAATCTCCAGAACAGAGTTTCAGAGACTCTTTATTAAAACACATTTTTTAAAATATATTGATCTCTGACTAGACCTATTGTTCTTATGTCTGGAACTCTTTAATGATGATTTCCCCCTGCCCAGGTTAATATTCAAAGTTGTAAATGTAACAGACCACAAAAGCCTCCCCGAAATGCTGGTGAGATAATTTAAATTGTGATGCTATCTTTTGCAACAGATGTCTATCTGCCCACAGGCTAATGAAAAAAAAAGGAAAGGAAAAGGAAACTATTCAGAGAACATGTTGCCATAAATTATTAGTTACCATACAGAAGACAACATATTAATTGAACAAACTTTAGAATACATGCTTAGAAAATATCATTTGCATTTTTCAAATATAGATATGTTTTTAAAAGTACTCTGTTATATTATTTTCACAATACAATTTAACAAGCAAAAAGAACAAGGAGAATAACTTTATTACAACATGTTGAGCAGTAGTGGACAGCTAAAGGTGTTAAGTGGACAGCTAAAACCTACAGATCTACAATGCCGTTGAAGGTAAGGTTTGAGTTTCTAAACTGAGATGAAAGCAGCACCCTTTCAATGCTCAGTGTGTTGTGTTCATAGGATATACAACAAGGAATCTTCTTTTAAAAATTTTTAAATGGATGTCAAATGTATTTTTGAAAAATCTCATATATTTCCTTTCCTGGCTTCCTTAGTGTGGAAGTAGATTTTTCAGGTAGCGCTATTGTCACCAAATAGTGTAGCCATCCTCTTACACAGAAACCACTAACATTTTTCCAGTACTTAGCAAACTCTAAACACATTGCAGCAAGCAATGTGGAGATGACACAATACACTCAACAATGAACTAAGGATCCCACATAATTTCTACCATGTGGACAACAATGATGTGTCTGGCTGCTGACATATGCAACCAATGAACATTTTTTTTAATTGAAATGTTTTTGCAGTCTTTAAATCATTTTTGCATAATTACACATAAAGGGATTTGAAAATGGAGAGACACTCACAACTAATTCCACTGAGAGTCAGTCTCCCAGATTAATTTAACACATATAACTCTTCCCTAGGCTGCGTCCACCAGGTATATATCTTTGAAATTCGGATCCTTAATTTTGACTGCCACCAAATCTCTATGTTTTACCGGAAGTGGCTACTACTCTCCTTAATTTCGTCATTCCTGTGGCTTGTCCATTTGCTAGACTCCATCTCCTCCTATTCTGTCTCCCAACCTGAGATGGAATGGTACAATATTGCCCCAACCATTGTTGTCACTGGAAAACATTCACATCTTTTGATTCTGCTGAACCTGTGGATTAATACTAACCCAGCCTGCTAAAATATAGATTTAGAGAGCCTTTTCTTTTTCAATCAAAAGCACAAATCGTTCCCCCATTTTGAGACTTTTTTTGTAATTAAGGTGTTTCAGACTGCTTATCAAATTTCAGTGTCCAGTCTGTTATGGAAACACCTTTGCAATTTTGATTCCCTTGTGAGCAATTGAGTCCAAAACCTTCCCTGTCCATCTATCCATTCTAGCCTAAAACATATCATTTTCAGTATGACAGGCTGTGTATTTGTCATCCCACAAAGTAGCTTCCTAATCTTCTATTTTCTCTGTCTTTTTTTTTTCCTTAATATCATCAAATGGTATCCTGTGAAGTCACATCAGGTCTTTACTGATATTACTAGCCCTCTAACTCCCTAGATTTAGCTGTTCTGATGGGACAAATGAACTTGGCTATGTTAGGCCAAGAAGATGATTTTTATGGTTGATGGTGAGCAAGTAAAAAAATAGCATCAACGATTTGAGTTTGGAAGGATTTTGTGGATTTAAAAGTACTAATCATGATCTAGCAAAAGTACTAATCATGATCCAGTAAAAAACACCACATTGGTAAAAACTGGTTTAGTGCCTTCTATGCTTTTCAGCTTTGTTGAAGAAAACACATGACATCTGACTCTCAAAACAAAGGATTTCAATAAAGATATGTACAATAAAAAAAATACTGGAAAGTAACACCATTCTTTGGATAGATACCAAGATTGCATATTTGCTCTCACTTTTCAAATCACAACTGCGCAATACACACACACACACAACATACCAACAACAACAATTTCACAATAAAATTCCAAGAACAGGTAAAGTAACAATGCAATATTTTATAGTAAAATAATATCATGCAAAATCACAGGCTACAACATATTCTAATAAGCTGATCCCCACTGAAGCAATCTCTAGTAGGATTTATTTTTAGAGAGTGGATGGTTGCTTGTTCTGTGTAGTTTTAGAAGTCATTTCAGCATTCTTGAAATGGAAGTTGGGTTCAGAAAACAAAGAAAATAGATAATTTCCCCTTGACGTATATAGTGCGCAGATTACTTTTACACAAGCCTACAACCAACATGACCCTCCTCTAAGAACAGAAATGGGAATTCTGTGGTCTGTAGGTTGCATGTGGCCCACCACAGTCTCAGACTGTGAGGTCACCCCATTATATATTTTTTCTACCTCACAATGGAGAACTGTGCCTCCAGGTGGCATTGCTCCTCTATTAAAAAATACCTTGCTATACTCAAAATAATAGCTATTTCTGAAAAACAGTCACTTCTGTCCATTTCATTCTGGTGACCTTCCATTTCAGGAGCAACCAGCAATATCTGGGAGAGGAGGAAAATGATGTGGATGTGCCCTCCCTCCCGAGGCTTTGCAGTTGCCTATACCTTCCCTAGAGATTTAAGTACAAATAGCTCTATGCTGATAGTTCTTGTTCTGTATATGGTGTGAGAGCTATAACTTGCTGGTGTGGTTTCTATGAGAGAAGGATTGAAAGCCGGTTGAAAGGATGAGAGGTTTGGAATACACTACATTTAATTGTCAGCATTAAATGTATGCACATGTACTCCGGAACTCAAAAACAGCAGGATACAGTTTTCTGTACTGCTTACCTGGCCATTATTGTTTGATATTTTTGAATTCTGGAAGCCAGCAAATCAGAACAAATTACTAATATTAACCAGCATTCACTTTCTAAATTACACCTATTTGAAAGGAATACTTCTTTATTAATTTGCTGTCATTTCTATTTGTTTCTGTAAAGCTGGGTTAAAAGTGTAATTATCTGTACTTGGTCCTTCACAATTCAGTTGGAAAGGCATTAAAGATATTATTCCACCTGCAATGTAATATAAACTAAACATTATGACAACTAGTGAGCCATCAAAATCTAGATATCATAAAAAAAAAAGCTTCAATCAAACCAAAAATGGGCTCATTATCCATCAGTACACGTATATTTTAATGTCCTGAAACGGAAGAAATGTAAAAGCACGCAATGGACCGATCAAATCCCCAGGGAAATTCATAACATGGGAAACATGTTTGAACCTCCTTTAGGGTTTCAACAGAACTGAGGCCTTCAACAGAACACAGAAACATAACGTAATAGAAAATTTGTTGATAACACTGCATAGAATAGATACATATAGACAAGCACAACATCAGAATGAAAATTCAACCCAGTGTTGATCTGATTGCCCTCACAACTTTAAGCCAAAGATGTTTTTAAGTTTTTTTAAATAATAAAAATCAGACCCAAACTCTAAGCTTTTGAATTCATACCCAAGAGTTGACAAGTTATTTAAGTAACACAGAGCAATGTGTGCTACGTATAATTCATAGAATGTCATATTCTTAATTTTTTTAGTGTCCACCCATTTTAAGGCAGTTATTTTTATTTGTAAAGACTACGTCAATCATTTCATTATGTTTTCATGGTAACAGACTGTGTTTTAATCTAAAAACTGAAAGTGATCATGCAATTTTTTTTACAAAGAGAAGAATCCACAGAGAAGGAACAACTTTCCTTTAATTAAAATTATTGCCTTGGAGTATACATTTGTTTAAAACGTATGAAAACTATCACATTTGAGATTTCCCAATGCTGGGATGTGGGTTCTATTTTTTTTTTTTTTTGCACCCTGTTATATTCTTTGATACAGTTGGATATTCACTGTAGATATGAATGCAATCACATATCCAGCCAAAATTGAAATGCAGTTTTAATTACTCCTGATTCTGAACAAGGAATTTTTAAAATTTGCAAATTCTCAATAGTGTGAAAATAATTTATATCCAAATCCCCCCTCCCAGTTAACTAGGTGCATACCAATTGATACAGAAAATCACAACTTTCAGGTGCAGTTAATTTAAAGGTTAAAGGTTCCATCTAACATCCATGTACCATAATTAATAAAATGCAGTTGATTCACGAAATCATTGCAAGTAAAAGTTCTGAACTCTTTGGGATCTTCAGGTTTGTTAACTGTTTTCTGATAATATTTTGGTTTTCAACTATAAATCTGGATGGGAGGGCTTCACAACGTCTGAACAGAGCAGTTTGGGTGGGGAGGTTGTCTCTTCTGCACAGCAGTTCAGCATATACAGACATACATTGAGATCATCTCAACGCATGGCATAAATTGTTCTGTGACTATTGTGTTGTTCTAAACATTTTTTTTAAAAAAAAACATTTTAAAGCTTCCAGTGAAAATATGTAGCACATATAAAAAAAAAGACTTACCATCATCATTCTGGGCCAAACACTCTATGAAGACAACAGAAGCTGCAATCCCTATGGCTAACCATTTTGAGAAGCAAAGCTGCTGTAACATTTTATGTCACACTTCAATCAAGGCAGATCTAGAAAGAAAGAAGAGAAATGAGGAAAAATATTACTTTTTAAAATAAACTAAGTTGTGTGCATCCAACTAAAAATATATTACTACTTTTTACAGTTAAGTGCTTAACTGTAACAGCCATAGAAGACTGTCATCTCACCCACACACAGTTACAGAGAGGCTGGGATTCTGTCCAGTTATGTAATTATGTGGACTTACGATCTCATAATGGTTGGGGATTCATGTTTATGGTTAACAAACAAATGTGATAAAGCACTACCTCTTCAACATGGCAGCACCCAAACTGAAGGCATTCTGAGGTGCTGGGACTCTGGGAAATGACCCGGTTGCAACGCACCCTGACTGAACCAGTTGCGGCAAAACACCAAAGAGTTTCTCCAGTTGCCTGTTCTCAATGTACAATCGAGAGAGTGTTGTAGATACCATTTCCCAGCACCCTGAACTGCAGCATCTCAGAAACCATATGATTGGGCATTGTCATGTAGAAAAAGTAGGGCTTTGGAGGAGTTGTCACTGTCAAATGTAACTACAACAACAGAGCTCTGTCACGGTAGGTACATCTAATGATACAGGACCTCATTAACAAATTTCTGTCTTTCCCCTCAGGGATGCAACTCCAAAGTGACCTGGACAGCCAGCTTTTCCCCACATAGCTCCCTACCTTGCAATTATCCAGGTTTTCAGGGGGAAAAACAACTATCCTTGTAAGCCCCTCTTCCATTTAATAATAAAGACAGTATTTATTACCAGTTATCTGTTAACTTTTGCTCAAAAATCATATGCGCTGATTTTTTTAAACTGATCTCGATCTAGTCATTTATTACTTATCCTCTGTCTTGCTCAACTTAAAAATTAGGCAAATGGCTTCCAAATCTAAGTGCAATTTTATGTGCTTATGACCACATTGCACAACTATAGAACCTTGATTCCAGAGTGCTGGTCTCTCAGCCAGAAATCACCATCTGCATTGTGGTAATAATAATGGTCTACTGAAGAGGGTTGCGAGGATTAATGAGACAAAGCATCAAATGTGACAGATGTCAGGCCATTTCCGTAGGACACTATTATAGTGCTATTATTCCACTTTCAACATTCTATGGAGTCCTGGGGTTTGCAGTTTAGAGAGAAGCATTTAGAATTCTCAGCCAGAGATCTGAGCCTCAGTAAACTACAAACCTCAGAATTCCACAGGATGTTAAAAGTGGAATAATAGCACTATAATAGTGTAGCATGGAAAGGCCCATCAGTGCTAAGTATTGCTCTCATAGAGAAGGGAAGAGAAACCTGAAGGACTCCAGATGCTGCTACAGAATGATGGCAGCTGGCAATGTCTGGAGGGCCATAGATTCCTCAGCTCTGTTGCAATGACACTGCCCTGTTTTGGAGGACTGGTCAAACCATCAGTAGCAAATACCTATGCAGATTTATTCCTTTAAATTATAACCAAGAAGAGTATGTCAAATTATGCTCAGAAAATTCTATTTGGCTAACAGTACATTTAAAAAAACCCAACAGAATAATAACAAAGAGCAATAAAACTGAATAATAACAACAGATGACGAAGGCTCATATTAAAACAAATTTGAGGTATTATTTATAGCAACACATCACTACGGGTTTAACTTTACAAACCACATAATCCAGCAGAATTACTCACTGTCACTGTTCCACAATTATATTTTTGTATCGCAGTCACATAAAGCAACATTTACTTTCATTTTGAGTCAGAAAGATTCCCTCTTTCTTACCCTGCACTCAACAGCCTTCAACATCAAAACCATGTGTTCTGCCTTCAATCTGAAATCATTAAAGTTACTGCTATCGTCTTACTTCCAGAAGTCAACTTTTTCTTATCGGTGCATTTGCAGTGTCGTCTTTGGCACTTATTTACATCACAGACAATAGTATCATGTCAAGACTTTAAAGCTCCTCCTTGGATCTCTCACAATCTCTTTATATTTGCTGCAGTCAAGAGAAAATAGCTCTTTTTTAATGGGAAACTAGACATATCCATGAAATGTAGGAACTGGCAAGCACGTCTTTTAGAACTTGAGAGTTTCTCCTGATTTCTCAACTCATGAGCTGTCTGGAGGAAAACAGTCATTTCAATTGGCCTGATCCTTTCAGAAAAGTAAGCAAATCTATCTATCTATCTATCTATCTATCTATCTATCTATCTATCTATCTATCTATATGACCCTGTTGGCTTTCTGGACAAACTAGTATGATATATGCAAAGTAAAAACTAGATTCTTTTTAAAAGAGAAATGTAGATGAATGACAGAAGCTGACAAAATAAAGGCTAAGGAATCTGGTCTTAGAAGCTTATAGTCAGAAATATGTAAATCAGTTCAGTCTATTGAAACCAGAGTTCAGTCTCATACATTACAACAAAATATATCAACTGTTCCGCTCGAAAGCACATATACTACTCTTTCCTTTTCAAATATGAGGGTTTTTTATTGCCTGCATATTATGTTATATTCTGCCATATTACATTTGCATTATAATGTATCTGATATAAAGTGAAGATTAGTAGATGCTGGTGCTGCCACGCCAGGACAAAGTAATTTCTTTCTCTTCTCCTCTCTTCTATGGCCTTCACAATTACCAGAAAAAACAGCCCCACTGTACAGAAAATGCTGTTCTATCTGCAAAACAACACGCAAATTTTGTGCATAAAATTGCAAAAATGCTCATCTTCTTGCCAAGATTTCTTGATATTAAAAAATATATATATACTTTTCAGACACTTTCCAAAATATTTTCAAATATTCTATCCATCCCTAGTGCATGCTTCTCTGTGGATAGGAGAACCTTAGATTCCAATGAGAGATAGAATACTTTGTAAACATACAATGATAACCGCTAGTATGAAGACGGAGACCACTTTGTCAGAAAAGATTCTGCTCAATCAGGAACAGAGACAATGTTCGGGGGGGAGGGAATATTTGGAAAATGCACATCATGCTCCTCCCATGTGAAGCACTTCAGAATAGAATTAACTCCTTCCTTTAGCTTTTCATATAACAGAAAGGGTAAGAATGAGGAACATTTCCCTAGCTTTGTTCTGAAAAAAGACAAACCTATGGCAACAATAGCATAGATTTTCTCTGAAAGTTTGAATCGCTTCTAAGGAAAGCTGGTATCACTTAAAACATACTTGTTAATCAATCTATATGATATTTAGAGATTATTCACACTAACCTACTCATATCTACTCAGAATTACGTTCTACTGGGCTCCAAGAGGCTGACTCCCAAGTAAGTGGGTGTGCAGCCTCAATTTGACCAGTTAATTTTATACCAAAGCTAAAATTAAGCAGCCAAGTGTGATTTATTGAACTCATAAAATTAACTTGGAAAAGCTGATCTCATTCCCTGCAAAGCATTTAAAATATGTGATTGGTCTTAATTATTCTAAGAGTATTCATGACATTTCCAATCAAAGTAGCAAAGAATCATAAATGCATACTAGTGTCTACCAACTTCTGTTCTATAATCTATTCTATATATTTTTGAGACCAGGGTCAGAAGGTTCTCAGACTTTGAAAATTCTTTGAGACAGGGCAGCTGAGAAAACAGCCAAACTTCAAGGGTGCCTTCAAGTTGTTTCCACCTCATGGTGACTCTAAGGCAAACCTATCCTGGGGTTTTCTTGGCAAGATTTGTTCAGCGGGGTTTGGCTTTGCCTTCATCTGAGAGGCAAAGCCAAACCCTGAGACTGACACAATGTGACTTGCCCAAGGTCACCCAGTAAGTTTCCATGGTCGTATGGAGATTTGAACCCTGTTGTTCCAAGTCAGATCTAATGCTCAACCCACTACACTATGCTGGCTCCCACAGATCTATTAACAAGAAAGATTTTCCTCCATAATACGATAATAAACATCTCTCACCTTAGATTAACAGATAAATTAATTGTCTTTTCTTAAATAATCTTTACTTTGGAATTCCTCCTGAATCCTACTTCTATTTGTCCCTAGGTACTATGGACCTGATATTTATAAGATGTCTAGGAAAAATCACTTTTACACAACTAGGCAACCTTATAATCTATTTTTTGTCTTAGGTTTCTGCCCTCCATGCCTCCCCCCAGAACCAAGGCTGACAGACTGTATTTTCTTGGGAATCATTCAGTGAGTTCATGAAGGAGGAATCTGAGTCAAAGCCTTAGTGGCACACTATGATCCACTCAACCACAATGGACTCTCGATCTGTATTTAATCCATGTTCAACATTAGGTAAGGCTCCTTGAAGTGCACACCTACTGTCATTGGTCATGCATTTGTGTGAAGAACTGCAGTATATCTATAGATAGTACCCGTTTCCTAAAGGGGCTCCTCATTACTATTGTTCCATATTTTTCAGCCACAGCAACTGTTGGGGTTAGTGCTGGGAAGACACAAACATACTCATGGAAAGCCTGACCCTCCATGGCCAGTTTTCACCAGACACTAAGGCCATTTCCATGCTACCCTGTTATAGTCCTATTATTCCACTTTCAGCATCCCGTGGAATCCTGGGGTTTGCAGTTTAGCAGCATTTAGAATTCTCAGGCAGAGAGCAATTTGGCCTCAGAAAACTACAAACCCCAGAATTCCACAGGATGTTGAAAATGGAATAATAAGCAGCACTGTAACTCTGTAGTGTAGAAATGGCCTAAATCTGCTGAATTTTTTACCAGTTTAAAAGAGAGATAGGAGTATCAGATCACTGAATGCTATGCTATACAAAATAACTCCTTGTGCATAGAACATTAGATGTCAGGGACAATGATCAGGTACAGTCAAGTCTTCCTTGCCCACTAGTTTTCTAGTTAGAAGAATTTAAGAAGTGAGAGCATTCAGTTATGGGAACTTGTGTCTATGTTACTAAGTAGCAAAGCTCCAAACCTTTGAAAAGTTCAAAGCTAATGAAATCTAGACCAAACAGAAACAGTTGTTTGCACAGATCTCATTTTAGGACGCTTGTCAAAATAATGTGAATCTGTTTGCTGTGTACGAAAGAGGGGGTATAAGTATTTCTTTGACTATGTTCAGTTTATCTGTTTACCTATTCAAAACTGAAGTCCCACACAGTTATATGGGTCTTAACAGGTAAGTACATATAAGATCCCAACTTTATTTACTCATTCACTTAAAGCATTTAGATCCCACGCTTCAACCAAAAAAGTTCCCAGAGCAGCTTACAAATTGTTAATTTGACAATTCTCGCTCTTCAGGCTTACAATCTACACTTGATCTTAGCCAAAAGGCCGAGAAGCGAATCTATAAAGACATGTAACACAAGGAAAGGAAATGGCAGTGTAGGAGGGGATTAACTCCAGTAAATGCTGACTGCTGTTCTATCAGAGGCCAGAGCAATGTAAGTTGGTGAGGGGAAGGATTTAAACTTATTTGTCTACTAGTGTATTTACCCAGTGTTGCCGGGGATTTTATTTTCCTCTTAAGAACTCACCAAACTGTTTTCTCCAGTACCTGTAACTTTTCCCCATGTTTCCCAGTTCACTCTGTATCCAGAGTTTGGGTTCCTGAGGGAATACACTGTCCTCATTCTTGCTGCTAGGCTCTGTCTCCATAGCAACTGGCCTATTCCAGTACCTATAACTTTTCCCCATATTCCCCAATCCAATCTGTATTCAGAGTTATTAACATGTAGAGGTTGGGTTCCTGAGGGAATAAACTGACCTCCTCCTTGCTGCTAGACCTCATCTCCATAGCAACCAACCCGAGGTCCCAAGAGCTCTCTGGCTGAGAATTCTAAAGGCCCCTCTCTAAACTGCCAACTCTGGGATTCCATAGAATCTTCACAGCCAGCCAATCATATGAGGTCTTCTCGCCTTACACAGCCAATCGTATGAGGTCTTTGCCTGCCTGACGTAGACAAACAGACAAACTCGTAGAGAAAATTTGACTTTAATATATTAGATGTTACGAGCAGAGCACTCCAATATCTAATTCCATCAACATAATTGTGCTATTGAATGACATGTCAAAATACACTATATAAATTGTTAACCTGGAAATGCTAATTACATTTTTTCCACTATGTGACAGGAATCCATTGTTTTCATTTGAATCCCTTTCAATTCCTGGTAGTAGAGGCAGCAGCATCAATAAGGTGTGAAATTTCTTTCTGTTTCCTCTTAGTGAACCCTTAAGAGTTTAATAGTACATGTTTTAATGGAGACTTTGAGCTGTGGCAAATGTTGCAATCATATTTTTTGTCACATCCACGCAAAAGACAGAGTAGCATACACAAGGAAAAGGCTTCTCAGATAAAAAACAGAGTTCTATTATCAAAGGATAATGGGAAATTATAGAGAATGAAGGTCGGGGCATGAGCACTGGGAAAGAACTGCCTCACAGGCAGAAGTCATGCAGGCAGTGATGTATTCTCTCCCCTAGGCTGTATTTTTGGCTTCATGCAGTGTAGTCTCTCACGGCTCCACAGGGAACACAATGTCACCCTGTCCTGAGGACACATTCTGTATTAAGATGATGAAGTTTCCACCTATCTTTTTTCTTCTTGTTGCTGTTGTTTTAAATGGATACTCTTATAAGCTCTTCTTTCTAAAAGGGATTCCCAACAACAGCGTTCTGTAAATCCCTTTTTATGGTAGACTTTGGGAACGTTGCTTTCCATCTCCAAAGAAGGGATGCTTTGGGGGGAATGAGGATCATCACTCTAAATTCTGTCTTAGCCTTCAGCCCCAAATTCAGCTGATTGTGGCATCTTAGGGACAATGCTTCCCACAAATTAGTAAACAAATGTAAGAAAGAATATTAGAGAGGAAATGCATCATTATCTAGTCTATGAAAACCCACATATACGCTTTTCTCCTGGTCTCAACCTGCACATAATCTGGAATAACATAAAGCATAACTTTAAAATTTCAATAATGTCAGAAACATTCACCACACTGAAAGCCATTTTAATGAGGTGTGCATATTTGCTGTGCCATTACTTATACGGTCCAAAGGTAAGGTACTGCGTGCACAAGTCACTGAAAAATTTCTACTAGTATTAGCTCCTGATTTGGACACACATACACACACACCCATTCTAACATGAGGGTTTCTTTCCAAAGATAGAAAATTGGAAATGTCTCCCCTAGGGAAAGAATAGACTATTACTTGAGTTACAGTTAGAGAATGGGCAATGTCTTAGAGTCAGCTAAATATAGTTATTTTGTTAAAGGGCTGGAAGAAGAAATTATACCAAAATCATTTTTTGCAGGCTGTAATGAGTCATAGTCTTTAAATGCAAAGCTCCATGAAGTCCTTAAGTATTTTAACTTTTCCCCAAGAACTCTAGGAAGAATATTTTGTCAATTAATCTAACAGTAAAGAGAAGTGAAGAGAAGAAAAGAAGAAAAGAGAAGAAATGATATATTGTTCAGGTACAAAATTCAATCATTGTTACATGAAATTAAAAAATTGTTTGGAGCAATTTAGTGATCCAGCTACGACTGAGAAACTTGTCTTCTACTGTGTGGTACTGGGAAAGCCTCCTTTTTTCCCCTACTAATTTACTTGACATTGTTGCTGCTATGTGGGGTGGCAATGGGAGTGCTGATCTGTTTTAAATGAGTGAGTAATACAGCTTTAATAAACAAAGCCAGCACACAATAGATTCTTTGTTAGCTCTGGAAGACATCAATCAAGTTCCTGCTGAGCCTGCTTTCAAGGAGGCTGTCATCTGCAGAGCTTGAAACGCCAGGTTTAAAAATTAGATCACTCAGTGTTAAGCAGTAGAAACTGGGAGAGGAATTCACTGTCATTA
The DNA here is from genome assembly GCA_030412105.1 of Cyclura pinguis. Lineage (NCBI taxonomy): Eukaryota > Metazoa > Chordata > Lepidosauria > Squamata > Iguanidae > Cyclura > Cyclura pinguis. The sequence goes on from CM059601.1 coordinate 98,624,493, forward strand.
ACACCAATAATGGTTTGTTTTGTTACATTTCCATTGACTGGTTCATTCCTTGAAATATTAGTTTTCAAAACAGACCATGGGATTAACAGAGGATGGCATGGTGGCACGTTGCCACCACTGACTGTTTAGGAATTTATTTTGTCACTTGTTCCTTCAAAATGGAAGAACATCACAATGCCCTCCTTGCTAGCCAGGAAGATTTGAACAACTGCAATACAGACCAATAGGTAGGGGAGCACCATCCTTCAGCCCTAAAGGTTCTGATTTTCTGAAAAGTCCATTGCTGCTTCAGGGGTCATCTCAGCCCCCATACATTTCATTCTTACACTCCAGGCAAGGTCTGAGCATTTTTCTTGCTTCTGATCTGCCAGATAGAGCTATATGATGCCTTTCTGCTAATTGCAATCCCTTTTCTTCCAGAATTTGTTAGTTTTACTGAAAGTAGCAGAAAAAGAGCATGCCACTCCATCATGTTACGAAGTCTAAGGACCTAAAACAACCAAGCCATTAATGTATAGAGTAATTTCAGCACTAAACAGTCAATATATGCAACCAATTTAACAACAATTCAATGAATCAATTACCATCTGTTAAGCTCTGATCAACTGGCTATTACAGATCCAACCAAAATCAGGACGACAAGTTGTTCATGGGTTAGATCCAACTGATATCAACAGGAACTAAATTCAGTTAAGTCTGAGCTAAGGCTATGTTCTTACTCTAAGGACTCATTTTAATGGTTATAACATCCTACAGGTTGTTTAGGCTTTGAAACTACACATTTCCCGTAACAACTTACTGGATGCTTCCCCTCCAAATGTGATACCTTGGTTGTCACATAGCTCATAGCTATAATGCTTTTGCCTGCATCTTCATGCCACATGCAGCATACTAGTATTTTCCATTTCTCCCTCCTCACACTGCCTTTAACAAATTAAAAAAAATATTTTTGGATTTGTATATTTTATGAGCAATATCTATACAGATTTCTAATTGAAATTCTTTAAAGAAAACCACCACACAGAATACTTACATTTCCAAAGGCAAACGTAATTGTTGCCACCTTTTCCACGATCAAGCTATGTTGCCATGTTATCTTTTCCTGCAATACCACTGTGATCCCTTCTTACCACAAGTGATAGTGAGAAGGCTGCCTCAGATGGCTAATACTGGGAGGTACTAGAAGACAGCAATGGTGAAGTGCTATGATATCAAAGCTCTATGTGGCACACAGTCTACCTGTACACCAGAACTAACCCACTGTGTCCTCAGTGAAGTAGTGAAGGATGTTGTCCCATCACCAGTGCTGAATTATGATTCACTCACAGGGGGAATTGTGATCTTGTCCTTTGCCTCAGGCAACAAAATTTCTTGTCCTGCTCCATTTCTTTTACAAAATGCTCAAACACTCCACAATGTTGCTCTTTTTTCTTGAGTAACTTTGGCAAGAAACGGTTAAATTATACTCTACCCATTTATAGTTTAAGAAGTGTGGTTTATTAGGGTTGTTGGTGGTGGTCGGAGGGGGGAAGTGGCAAATTAAAAAAACTGGGCTCATGTTGCCTAATCCTAAAGTCTAATTTGTAGATTTTTCCTTCCCAACCCTTTAGAGCAACTGTTGCAGTTATTATTTCAAAAACTCATTTGCTTTCATGAAAAAAGAAAGTCAAATCTTCCCTGGAGGGAATCAAGTTCAGTTCTAAGCTAATGAGATCTATAGTGATAAGATGCATGTTTTGGGGTGGATTTTATTGCAGGCAGTCCTTATCACGAAATAACAAAAGTCTTTATATATATATATATATATATATATATATATATATATATATCACTAATCTTCTAGTTATTATTATGCAATCCAGTTTCTGCTGCAAAGAAAACAAGGCAGTGTTATGCCCACAAGAAGCACCCTATATATTTATGATGAATGGGAAAGGGATATTTAAGGTGCATAAAGCAGATTAGAAGCCCCATTAATTTCCTGTTTTCATTGTGCTAACACCACTCCAGGCTTAATTTATTTTAGGAAAAATGAACAACAACGACAAAATAGCAGCATATGATATCTTTAGCAAGCAGGTATGATAGGACATAACCAAATTATTTGCCATTTGTTGATATGATCAGAACAAACTTCTCATGAATGTCCATTTTGTGATTTGCTAAGCTGGGCACTGCTGAAGAATTTTGTTGCTTGCCTGCATATATTTATTTAAATTGTAAGCCTAAAAGTAATATTATATTACCAGGCACATTTCAAAAGTTCTGAAAGAAATGCTTTTGCTCATCTGTATTAATTCATTTACACTGTGACTCCTCAAAAGGCAGATTTAATAAGATGAAGGGAGGAAAATAAATATGAGTCATGCACATTGCAGACTGACTAGACTTGAATATGTTGAAACAATGCTTTCCAGCCACTTGAGTTTACTATTAGTATAAAGTTCCTAACATGTGAGCCAGAAGTTCATAATCTTATATTGGTTATGATACTTAATAATCTTTCTCTCTGTGTGCAAGCATGCATTTCTTCCATCTGTGATGCCGTGGCTACTGAGATCGGTAAGTTCTTCACATATTAAGACGGGAATGGGAGTGGATCTCCTGGGAGTGAAAAATCATGACACCAGGCAAACTTCTCAGTATACTCATTTTGCACCCAATTTGTTTTCTTATTAGGCAGGTTTGAATAAATTGCCAATTTCTGTCAGGCAGATAAGACACCGTCAGCTGTCTCAGACACCAATATGCAACATAACACTTGTCAATAAATGAATTCACAGAAAGCATTAACTTGGCTGTTAAGTATATTATCCCATAAGATTTTTTACACTGACTGCAACCATATGATTAAAAGGTTTATCAGAACAAGAAACATCAACACCATGCATCTATGTCTTAGACAAACAGGATATAACTGAACAGCAACTGAAAAGTGAATGTCACTTTTTTTTTTAAGCGCTCTTAAAATATTTCCATCAATTCACATGTGAAGTAAACTTTGGACAAACCTTTGCTTCAAGCAGATGTTAAAAGTTAACTTTCAGATATAGTTCACAAGTCACATTCTAACAGGTTTTCCTGAACGATTTTCCATTTTTCCCCCAGATATCCCTGCCTTCCTTTTAAGAGCTGAAGTAAGTTGATTGTTTATCAAATTTATGGCAAAAATCATAAATTTGCTTACTCATAAGTAAATCCTAATATATTCAATGATATTGACGTCTAATTTTACATGCAGCTGTAGCCCAAAAATCCAAAATCATCTCATTCAGTTTCATGTACTGCAGTTCGTTCTACCCTGACTCTGAAAGATTTCCAAATACAGATTCAACCTTTACAGCCCCTTTAAGCCTCATGTGGTCCACACGATGCATGCTAGTTCAGCAATCACGCGCACACACACACACACATCCCACAAAGGTTCTTTACATTATATCAAAAAGTGATAGCAGTTGAGAGCTCTTCCACATCTGTTTCATTTATAGCAGTGGTGGATGATTGAGTTGGGTTGCCATACTGTCCCTTCCACAAAGCCCAGAGGGGCCATGCATTCCATTTTATTCCCAAAAACTGGGGGATGCAAAAACCTTCTCTCCAAAAATAACCAATATACTTAGCATTATTGGCCATTATGCTTTGCTAATACTCTTGGGGTCATTTTGATTCCCTTTGCGGCCTTTTAATTCTTCATTATTTTAAGCCCTTAACAGGACTGTTTTCTCCAAAGTAGCAAGTGAGAGGAGACTTGGGAAGCAATATTGGCCTTTCTTTGGATGAAATGTTTTTGGGAACCCACCTTTTCTTAGCGTATGAGGCATTTTCTGTCTTTGGAGCCACAAAAATAGCACAAAGGCTGCATCTGGCTCATGGTCTATGCATTTTGTACCCCTGATTTATGGTTTGCTCAACCTGAAGCAACAACAAAGCCTATGGTAGTTTTGTGTACATTGTGTACCGACTGAAAATGGCCATGGGAGACTAACAGTTAGATTCAGCCCATAGCACCTGAAAAGAATTTAACCAGACCCAACTGTAATCGATGAAACATCAGATCAAAATGCCATCTTAAATAGATGATCAGTAGGTGTGAAAAGTAGGTGTGAAAAGAGCTTTGGTGTCTCATCTCACCCAAAGTTTTTATACATCATAGTAGCTATCTGGATGTGGCTCACAGTTTGGCAGTATGGAGACCTTTCTTAGAGCACTGGTGAAGGCTTCCTTATTGCTCTTGGCTTCTTTATTGCTCTTTGGTTCTATAAGATTGCCCAATAAACCTGAAAGCAAGTGAGTGAGACAGTCAAAAAGTTACAATGGGCCTCTCTGACTGACTGTCTGCAGCACTCATAGAACTGCACAGACTGTGCCACCTCATCATTTCAGGATGAGATACATTTAAGCCTCACTTGGATCACTGACAGCTCCTACTTACTTCTTCTTGTTCCTGTTCCTGTTGTTGTTGTTGTTGTTGTTGTTGTTGTTGCTGTATGCCTTCAAGTAATTTCCAACTTATGATGACCCTAAGACAAATCTATTATGGGGTTTTCTGGGACTGTGTGAAGTACTCAAGGTCAACCAGTAGGTTTCCATGGCTGAGTGGGAATCAAACACTGGTCTCCATAGTTGTAGTCCAAAACTCAAACCACTATACCACACTGGCTCTCTGCTGCTGACTAAATTGGTCTTTACTCTCAGGACCAAATGTTGACACGGCCAAGAGAAAATTTCTGATTTCACTTCTGATTTCAACAGATTTTTGAGAGGTTAGGCTGCTGTATGACCCACAGAAGAATCAATAAAACGTTAGTTATTTCCTGTTGAGTAATGAAGAATTGATTTTAAAAGTTGGGATCCATTCAAAACATATCATTAACCAGATCACTGTTACATTCTTTAGTACAGTAAGGCATCTTGTAGCATCTTTGAGACTAACTTGGAGAAAGATGTTTGTAGCATAAGCCTTTGTAGACTCAGGCCATTTCCACACAACATTACTATCCCACAACAGCAGTGGGTTGTTTCCAGTCCAGGAGTCATGCTGCCACACAGTGTTGTCACTATCCAGCTGCTATCCCATCCTCAAGTGTCACCAAACTGCCTTATTCATTTCCAGAAAAAAACTCTGCTAAGAGTCTCCTTTAGTGCTTCAATCCCATCAGCCAGCTCAGTGCGGTACTGTAGCAGTACTTGATGGCACTTCCTGTCCTCCTGGATCCAGGAGTGGGTGGGGTGTGGATGTGTCCAGGCTGTCCCTCCTTCAGCTGCTCCTATGACATGGCAACTTTGAAATCTATTACTTCTCCGTGTTTATTTTAAACTTCTCCTTTGAGTTAACACTTTATATTTTTTTAAAATACATTTTTAAGAATATAGTACAAAAGTGAAATAACGTACTGGTGTGAAATCCCATTACAACATGGCTTCGAAACAAAAACAAACAAAAACAAAAACACCCCACCCAATCAGGGGCAGAAGGGTGGGGTGAAGGCAGAGCAAGGGAGTGGCCAAGGATGCTATAATGTGGAAGGAACACCAATGGCAATAATGCTACTCATCCGCTTAAGGCGGAAGGGTGTGGAAAAGAGCATTTCTAATCCGCTACCATAGTGCAGATGGCAATGCTGGGATTGTAACAGAAAAGCACGCTAATGGGGTATGGTGAAGAAAGGGCCTCAGTCTACTTCTATGCTTACATACTTTAGATACATGCAATTTATATTATGCTTGTTTTTACAACACTTTGAGTTCTCTTACTTTTAAGATGAATTATTATATTTTTCAGGTTTACAAGGGGTCTGGAAGATGGTCATAGGACATACTGAAATCCTTGGGTGATAATGGCCTTTCGAAGAGCTACATCCTTTATGTTTCATTGTGACAAATGCACACACAAAGCTACTCAGTCATATATGACCATACCAACCTGAGCATACTTATATCATCTGGTTTTGGAAGCAAAGCAGAGTTGGGTCTGGTTGGTGCTTAGACTGAAGACGACTATATAAAACCTGTGATATCCAGGTACGGCCAAAAAGAAGCCTGGACCCCTGGAAAGTCATTGCTGCCAATCACTGTGACAATACTGGGCTTACTACATGAATGTTCTGACTTAATATGAAGTACCTTCCTATAGTCCTCACTATATTTCTAACTTAATTTTAAATAAAGTGACATTTGGAAAGCAAGGTATATGGTACATAAAGGGAAATCAAGAAAACTACTGACATAGCATTACTGCAAGAATGTTAAACAAAGTCCTTAGTTGCTACTAGCAAAGGCTTCTGCTTTGAAACTATAGTTTCTGGTCAATTGCTCACAGTCCACCACATTTTACAGTCTCAGTACAGAAGTTGACTTTGAGGAGGTGGGTAACTGTAAAATTAAACATCTGTTGCATTAGTAATACCCACCATGACCACTGGAGCCTGATATTTCATAAAAAAATCAAATAATGTGGGTAAGAAAATGATAGACCAATTGATACCTTAATTATAGACTTAATGATGTGGTTAATTTAATAACAAATATATGGTTTTACTTTATGAACATTCTAAACTAGTAAAGGAACAATTCCTCGCGATCCACAGTTGTGTGACTCTTCAATGATACATTACAATATTATTAGTGCTTCATTACCTAAGTTGCTGCTGGGCAGAAAGCTGGTGGAGTCTGATGAAGCCCAGTATCTATTACATGAAAGCATATGTATCACAAATACTGCTAGCTTTTTCTTCCACACACACATACACACAGAGTTATAAATAGCTCCCATGACTTCACACAGAAGTAATGAACCTCAGAACTTGCCATCCAGTAAAACAATTTGTTTGCAGATTTATGGAGTACTAATTGTTTCAGTGTTTTCCAACCACTATCCATGACAATTATAGTACAAAATTATAGAAATTAAGGACTTGAATTTACAGGAACATTTACAGTAGATTCATCAAATTCCCAGGAAAACAAACAAACAAACAAACAAAACAGTTTAACATTTCAGGGAAAGCTACTATCCAAATTACTCAATGTCTATTCATTATAAACTAACACTCCACATGTTGACATGAGTAGAACAACAGAATATATTCTAGATTTACATAACATTATATTAACTCCTACTTATTTTCTTTTTGAATAGGTTGAAAACTGCTTTGAGGAGGGAAACTATTTGTGGTTTTCTAATCAGTTGCAATTTCCATGACAAGAGATGGTCCTTTTGATCCCACACTAGCCAATTTGTTTAGGCTGCTTTTGTAGGAAGATATAATTTTTAATTCTGAACATAACAATAAGAATCATTTATTCCTATGTGTTTTAACTTCAAATATATATATATATATATAATAATTCCATTATGTGTATGTGTGGAGCTCTGCCCACATAGAAGCCCTTTCTGCACCCTACTTTGTGCCATCGTGCTCTGGTGGCAATCCCAGCAGTGGCTCTGCTCGGAAGGGAGTGCAACGAGAGTGCTTCCCTTAGCACTCGACCGGGTCCCTGCTGAAGGAAGTGTGAGAGACATGCCTCTTCCTTCTGCAGTGTAGCGAAGCACTCTCCCAGGCTGCGCTGAGGCAGGAAGTGCCTCCATTGTGCTTCTGGTGCTCCCGCAGGCCAGGTAAGTGCAGGATGGTTGCACGATCAGGGAAGACCCATCAATGATTTAATCCATGATCGTGCCACCTGGTGATGAGAGAAGAATGGTACTGTCATGACATCATGCAGAAGTACCATCACGATCCCACTCTCTGCCATCCCTATGCTGGGACAACAGCATTCTGCAAACAGGGCCACTGATTCACCTTTATTCCAGCTGTTGCACTGTGGGCAAATAGGGAGCCTCTTGAATGAGTGGATATTGAATACTTCTTTACACAGATGTATGGGTACAACTACGAGCATGACCAGGAACAACATTCTATATAATACCCCAACAGGAATCTGCACTGTTCAATATTTCTGTCACTAGATGGTGGGATAGAAATTATTAAATAGGGAAAGAAACAAAATAAACAGTTTGATTCTGGGTCTAAACACATCAGGGGGCATATTGGTATCTAATCGTCACACTGCTTGGTACCCAGGGACCTGGGGCAAGTGGGATAAATGTCCTTCCCTAGTATGCTACTGCTGTCATCTTTTGCATCAGACCAAGGACTATGAGTGGGGCAACAACAACCTTGCATGTACTATCTGTAGGATGATGGTGATGACAATAACAATAATTTTATTTCTTACCCACCTCTCCCCAAGTCTCAAGGCAGGGTACAACACAGATCAAAATACACAGATTAAAATACAACTAACAACACATCATAGATTAAAATACACTAAAAACATATAAAACCATTTAAATACGTCAGTTTAAAATTCATAGTTAAAAATTGACTGGGTAGGCCTGCCAGAAGAGATGGGTCTTTAGTACTGTTTTGAATTCAGACTACCTATTTTGCTGTCAAATTTCTTCCTGCAGGTCATTCCACAGTCTAGGGGCAACTGACCATTGCCAGTCTCATCTTGCTGGTTTAAGTAAGTGGCCCCCAGAGAACCTGAGTATATGGGGTGGATTGTATTGTAAATCATGTGATTATATTACCTTGCCCTCCAAAAAGTAAAAGGTATATGTGGTTGCAAAAATATTTCAGAACTTTGCAGCCTGGATCTAACACCGTTAAATTATAGACAGTATTGAACATATTTGTGTGTGTTAACAGATGGTTTTGTCTTCTTCCTTTCCTTTTCCTTTGATGGGACTGCTCTGCAATGAAATGTGTTTTCGCTTCAGTGAGGCTAGTCATAAAACACTGTGTTTGAAAAGTGCCAAGTGCTTTTTCTCCACACTTGAAGAATTGTACAGCTGATGGAAGATGGTGTAGGAAACAGACTACTGTCAGGATCCCTGTCAGGATACTATTGGGATAACCATAATGTCTTAGGTGGCTTTTTTTTTTAACAGTTTGAACTGTTTTGAGTATCATTTGCCTGATATATACTGTCTGTACACTTGATTGTTTCAAATTACTTCGAGTTAGGCATTGGGCATTTGTATGTACATGAGATGCTGATGGCTTTAATATGAATGAAATTTTGCAACTGTGTTCAGCAGCCTTTTACACAGCCATTTATGCATCTGGCATTTATTTATGCATTGCCCACCTCCTAGAACAACAGGCAAGCAACTGCTAAGTTAAAGGGCTTAGCCTCTTGATGAAAACGGCAAAAAGATGTCAAACTCTGTGAAAGGAGCAGGCAGTTCCCAAGAGGAAGATAGCAGAAGAGGAAACAACACAATATTCTTCCGGTATATTATTAGGCAAAAGAAATCTCAGAGCTTTACATTCTTCACATCAACTCTCCCCATTTTGGCTTTCCCTTCCTTTCCCATTGTTCCCAACTTTAAGGAAGAAATTAAGAAGCTTGCTGGACTAAAACAAAGATCCAGCTCATTCTGCATGGTGTATCTCGCAGTGGACAACCTCATTCCTCAGGGAAGTCCCCAAGCTTTTCCTGACCTGGCCTGCAAATTATGCATTTAAAACCTTCTCTATACCTGTATCGTTACTCTCTGAAGATCCACTTGTATCTGTATGTGTGTCTATGAGAGCGGAGGGTAAAGAATTCAAACAAGCAATTCCCTGCCTTCAGCCTGAAATCATACAGTAGCTGCATCCCATGATTATAATAATTACAGCAGGTTTGCTCTGCGACCAGACAGACAGAGACTTTACAAATCTTTTTACAAATACTCAAAGAAAGAACTCTTTTTGTTCCTACAGGGGAAGGAGATGCAGCTGAACTAAAGCAAAAGGGCTGTTTTCCAGCACTTACATCCTATGACCAAAGCTGCTTCCTTTTGGCAATTAAAAGGACTGAGATGCGAACAGGAATTACATCTGTTTGCTACTTTGGGCTAAATAGTTATTTTAGCCAAATAACTATTTTCTCATCTTCAACTGACTCTAGTAAAATTTGAAGGATTTTCATTTTGTCTCAATGTTCTCTTATTATTCATATCAGGGATGGCCAATTGCTATACTCTTGGAGGCTGCTATATTCTCTAGATACTAGATACTAGATACTGAAGCTGGCATAACCCAACGTCTCATAGATAGCCACGCTTTATAATGAAATGTGCATATACAAGGGTGCTAAGCAACAAAGGCATTACAACCCTTATAAAAGGGGTTAAGATTTCACCCTTTTGGTACAAGTGTGTTACCAAAAAAATGTGATTCCTCAAAGATATCTTCAGTTTGATGGTGCAAAGCCTCTGTTCTGGATTCACAATTCTTGTGCTTTTAACATGCCTCCTCCTATTACCATTTGATAGGGTCAACTAGGGACCAGAAAGAGTTGATGGCTGGGAGGGAGCTCACGGATGCAAACCATCAACAATACACTAAGAATAAGATTCCCCCCCCCCAGTGTAGTTAAGATCCCATTCCTGCTGCTCTCCTCTTTGCAGAAAACAATGTACACATTGACCCTAGTTGCAAATGGGAAGCAAAACAAAAATAGATACAGTTTAGCTCTCAAGGCAAATGTTTCAAGTTCTTTCTTTCTGTGTTCAAACATCAGCCTTGGGCAAGCAAAGGACAAGGTCAAAAACATAAATAAAAATAAAAATCGCACCACCCTGTCCATTTGCCAAAGGCAAAACCTCAGTAAAACAAATTGTTTAAGCCTGTGATTACAACCAACTGCCATTGACAATAGTGATTTGGCCAGTCTACCAACTGAGACCAGTTTTTTGAAGAGTAGCACACAGTAACTTTTGCATGTGTGTGATGAAATGAATTTTAATGTGGTCTGCACCACTGAGAAAGACTATTATTCCAAGTGATTTAAATATATAAAACTAGTACTACATGTGGAAAATAAATTAAGATACTTTAATGTTTTGCATATAGACTAACACATTTTCATGCTAATTGTAATATGAATGGCATACATTCTGAATCCCTATTATGCAGTAGAACAGACTGCTAGCCATGTTGTGTAAGATGCTGAGCTCCTTGAAAGCTGCATAAACACATTTTTACTAGAGAAAATTAACTTAGTCTAGCATGTCATATACGTGAGTTGCTTTATAACTCATTGGCTTGGAACCAAAGATACTCTTGCGCAACTACTTGGAAAAGGTCACTTCCCTGTTGCTCCATTTCCCCTCCGTGTCTAACCATACCACTTTCCAAAGGGCTCCCAGGGAATGCACTTCAGAGGAAAGAGAGGGAAAGCCCAGTTGCATTAATGGAGTTCTGATCACATGCCTTAGCATCTAAATCTGTGTATATACATATATGCACTGGTCCATTGGTGGACTGATTCAGTGAACTTGTATTCATGCTGTATGTGCACATAGTTGTAAAGACCCATTGCTGTAGATTAATGTATGATTTCTATGCATGTACTAGAATCCTATTTAATCCATAATACCAATCACACAAACCCCTGTGATCATGTATCCAGCTGGGTGCACTCAGGTGAAGAATGAATGTACATCAGGAGTGTGAGCATATGAGAACAATATGTAATCTTGCAAAGTGTAGAGTGCTGAGAGATTCCTGAATCACAAGCCTTGGGCCAGAATAAGTGTGTATTTGAAGCAGCAGGAAACATTTGAGAAAAGAAAGGTAGGAAATACAGGGAAGGTGGCTACAAAGCATAAAACGAAGAAGACAATCGATGTGGAGACTGCAGGTTGGTACAGCATACCCTACAACATTCACATATCAAAACTGGGATATGTGTGGGGTTAAGATATCAAAAGTTTGAACAATATAGTTAATGATCACCACAAATGATGACAAAAAATGATTTACATAGCTTTAAACTGGATCATAAAGATGTCAAAATATTCAAAATTTCCTATTCCTTGGCTCAGTCATTAATCAAAACGGACACTGTAGTCAAGAAATCTTGACTGCAGTCAAGAAATCAGAGGATGGCTTGGAAAAGCAGCTATGCAGGAACTAGACAAGAACCTCTAGTAAAGATACACTATTCAATACCAATTGATTGTCCAGCCATCATTTCCAATTTTTAAGTATGGTTCAGAAATCTGGATAGTGAAGAAAGGGAAAAAAATCAACTTATCTGAAATATGGGTCTAGTTGAGAGTTTTGAGGATACCATGGACATTCAGAAAGACAAATAAATGGATACTACAGCAAAGCTAGCTTGAATTGAGGCTAATGTACTTTGGACATATCATGATCTCATGTGACTTATTAGAAAAGTGAATAATGCTTGGCAAATTGGAAGGCAGTGGGAAAAGAGGAAGACACCATTGTACAGGTGGATAGATTCACTCAAGGAAACCATGACGCTGAGTTTCCAAGACCTGAGCAAGGCTGTTAATAACAGAATGTCTGTTATTAGATGAGGTCTCTCATTCATAGGCTAGCCATAAGTCAAACTGGTCTAAACAACAATTAACAAAAAATGGAATTAGCTGAATTGCCTCCTTTTTTGCCTACTTCATGCAGTGCTATTAAGGGTGAGTGTGCTTTCATCTTAATTTATGGTTAATTTGGCTGCTTTGACTATTATTTAATTTGATATTCAAATATTTTATTTTGCTGAATTTACTAAATTAAGTTTCATCCATTGGGTTCGATTAATCCTTCCGAATTTGCTTATTGGATTTTTTACTCAGTGGCTTCATTTATTTTTCTCTGAATTTGACAAACTGGACTTCTATTTGAGATTAGGTGACATAATGCAGTCCAAGAGGACTATGCAAATTTGGACTTCCTGGTAAAGAACTCTGTGGTATTGCATGAAGGATTTGTTCACCTGGGAGCATTTTCATAACCATCAGATGAGGGGCCCTCATTTTGGACACGTTCTTGGAGGGGATTGAAAGTAGAAGTACAACAAGGGCTAGCCAATCTTATGTGTGCCACCGGGCAAGATCTCCCCTCTGTTTACCTGACTGGGAGATTTGGCTGTGAAAGGACATGTTGGAATGTTGCTTCATGCCTTTAAGCTGAGATGCTTCACCCTGAAATTGCCCTTATGGGATGACCTCTGGGACTGTACTGTTTGATGTTGTACAGTTAATTGCTCTCCACATTGCAAATTGATTTAACTTTAATAAAGTTAAGCCCACATTTACATTCACGTTTGTGGTCTTCATTTCCTAGTGGGTGCGGCATTTTGGATAGGGTATATTATAGGTGAATTACTGTATACGCACACAAGTCATCAGTATACAAAATGTGCATATGTGCTGAATGCTATATGCCGGCATTCATATTATTGTGTAATGTATAGGATACATTAAACATGTCCAGAATTGCAGAGCAAGAGAAAAGTATATTCTCATTTGTAAAGAAAAGATAAAAATAAATAGAACTATGCCATCTGATAAAGACAAAATTAGATGGAAAGGTTGTATGAAGTCAATGAAGATATTTGCTGCATGGAAACATCTCAGCATGCAATAAATGACTCAGATTGAACATACAGACCCAATATGTTTGAAAATCCTCAATTCACACTCAGCAGATTATGGATAACATTTGCTCATACACAGGGAGCAGTAGGAGAGATTTCCCCCTGCTATGGTGCCACTAGTAGATCAGCAATGAGAAATCCTGAAATGGTGCACTGCACACCACAATATCTTGTTTGCCAAGTAAAGTTCACTATATTTCTACTAGATAATTATAATATTGTTTAAATGCTACTATCAGCACCACTCTTGGCAATCTCTACAATCAAAAGGAATCAGAAAAATAAGAAATTGGCAAGATAAACATCTACCATCGGACAATGCCAGACTGTCACAAGTTACAGTCACATAGTAACAGAAGAGCCTTTGATCAGCACTGCTCCTAAATTGGCTACAAATGAGGTCCTCCACAATCAACTTTCAAATGTTATATGAATTTGAACAAAGAAAACATTTGTATTTATTCAAAGTGTCAGCAAATCAAATGATTATACACCCATATTTTGCTACACAGTAGCCTCAAGACTTGAGAAAACTCTCCCACACTACACTATTAGCACTATAATTCCATTTTAATTGCCATGGTTCCATCTTAAGGAGTCCTAGCATTTGCAGGTTAGTGAAAGTGATTTAGAATTCTCAGACAAAGACCTCTAGACTTGTATCTCTAATCAAATGACAATCCCCAGGATACCATAGGATCAAGCTGTGGCAGTTAAGGTAGAATCATACGATTACAACCATGTAGTGTGAAAGGGCCCTGGGATGGTACATGTCTTGATCAATACACAGATATTTAGGGGTGCCTTTCCCATATGGAATCACATCAGATCTAAGATTTTGGACACCATTAAGAGCCTGTTTTGTTTTTAATGTCAGTTATTTAGTCTACAGTTTACATTCACTGGCCTGAGAGTATACCATTGATCTCAATGGGGCTTCTGATTAGATATTCATAAGACAAAATTCTTAGTGCTCACTTATTATTATTTTCTGCCTCAGGCAGAAAAGTGTCTTCAACCAGAGAGGTAACTATGAATTTAGAATTATTAAAATTACAAATAAAGTAAACACTTGAAAAAAGTCTTGGGTTTGAGTTTAAACTAGTAGTATTGATTATTTTTAAGTTTAATTCATATTTAGGAACAAATGGAAGTTATTTAGAAAGTAAACTTAAAAACAGTGTAAACATGTGTTCACTTATTGCAAGCTAAGACTTCTTTTCTAATGGATGATCTTAGAATGGCTAACTGGCACCCAGCATAGTCCAGTTCTTAGCGTTACACTATGAGTGGGGGAATCCCAGTTCAAATCTTCTTTAACTTATTAAGCTTACTTAGGTGATCTTTGGTCAGGCCATCACAAGGATTCTGTGATGATATAGGGGAGGGGAAAACATACAAAATCTTGAGTTCTTGGATGAGAACAAAATAATTTTATTGAAAGCATTTCATCCAGTATCTCTGGCATACATCCAAAGCTCTACTTATTCATTATAGTGCCTCCTTCCCACCACAGATGCCCCAAATAAGCAAACTGATACTGAGAGTTGGTAAACAGAAGTATGTGGTATAATTGGGGACAATGAGGCTAGAAAGGGGATTTGGGAAAGCAGAAGTGGTTTCCATGTGTAGAAAAGACTCTTATGAGCCAAGCACATAAATTACAAAGAAATTATTAGACACAGATCTGTTTGTGCAGTTGTTTTCTTTAGGTACTTCCTTAGATTTATTTATTTATTTAATTTATATGCTGACTTTTCTCCCATGATGGGACCTAAGGCAGCTTCCGAAAGGTTAAAAAGAAAACATTAATATCTTAAAAACAATTAAAACATTGAAAGACATATAAAATTATAGAACTTTTTTTTTATACAGAGCAGCTAATGGGAAATATTTTCTATCTCTAGAAAAATGGGCTAAACCTCTATAATCTCCAGTACTTGGCAAGCTCAATTTCTTTCCCTTTTTCTGTGCTCCAGTTGTTTTTGCAAAACAAAAACAGTTGCTAAAAACTGAAACCGAAAATGACAAATATATATATATATATATATACACACATACACACACACACACACACACACACACACATATATAAAACAGTTCATAATGTAGTCAGGCTAAAATTTCCACACAGTCTGGGGTCTTTTGAGGAGATTAACTAATCAAAACAGTACATTTTCCTGCATGCATTCATACTATATAGACAGTAAGGGAGAATGAGAAAAGACACCACTATTCTAGGCATGACAGAGCAGAAACGTGAACTCCATTTAGGGGGGAAAAAGAGGTATGTGTACTCTATCCATTTTATCTCTCCTTGTGAAACTTTTCACTGGCATACTGTATATGTTTCCTGATGCAAAGTAGATCAGCACTAAAAGATGATAACAGATGTGCACACCTGTTTACTGAATGTGAATCCCTTCATTTGCTATTACCACGTTGTTCCCTGCCTCTTCTTTCTAACCCACCCACACAAGTTTAACACATGCTTTTTCTAATTTGTCTTCATACTGAGAAACTGATTTCACCTTGGCACTGAAAACTTAAAAACATTCTAGGAAACCTCCTATTAATCTTCCTTTTTTTCTTTGCAATTTTGTAGCACACTTCATGTCAGAATACCTATGTCTTCCATTAACATCAATTCATTATCATTTAAGTTTACATTTCTCAATCAGAAAGCTGTTTATTTGAAAATTGCTTTGCATTTTTCAAAAAACCTAACCGGGAAGTGTGTTTTTCCCCCAAAGAATTGACAGCAAAACGTCAAAAATGAAAGCTGCAAGAAGCTATAAACTCATACTTAGCCCTTTTTTCCTGCCTATTGGGGGTCCATTTTGCACCCAGAAATCATCGGATCTTAGGGAGAATAGGAATTCAACACTGCTGGTGTCCTCTTTGTTCTCCCAAAGATGAAGTGTGGGTCACCAGGAGCAGGACTTTCAAGCCAATCAGAGAGCTTTGTTTCACATTGAATGGATTCCTGTTAATGTCTGCTTTTATACTTCCCCAGCCACCCTTCCTTTGAAAAAAAGTTAGATTGTCATAATAAAAGTCTTGGTAGCACGGCCATGGGCACAGCCAATTAACAGTTGATAGGGGGAGGAATGTTATCTGAAAGAGAACTGGTTTCCCTTATTCACAGGGTTTTTGTCTCCTTCATGGAAACAGCTGCCTTCTTTATACTGAAGCACTGGTAACACAAACTTCCCTTTAAATTTTATTGAGGTGAGTTTGGCATGTTTGGGCATGAGCCCAAGTACAATTTTGGATTGTGGGTAGATTTACCCATCATAAATGGGATGTTTCTTTAGGAACCATGGGTTGAGGTCTAGTGGACCTGGCCCATCTTGGGGGTCCTGTAGACCTCACTTTCAGGTGGCAGGTATCACACAACAGCTCCCATTGAAATGGGGCCCATTCTCCACATTATATCCACTGTTTTCCCAGTAGGTGGGCTGCATATAGCACTGACTGGAAGGCAAACCAACTGATTTCTGGAATCTGGTCTCTATATAGAAAAACACTGCACTGGAGCTGTATGTAATCTACTATATAAAAGTCAATGTTTGTCTGCATGAGGCAGGCGAACACCTTATATGATTGGCTGTGTGAGGCAAGAAGACCTTATATGATTGGCTGGCTGTGAAGATTCCATGGAATCCTGGGTTTGGTATTCCAGGGAGGAGCCTTTAGAATTCTCAGCCAGAGAGCTCTTGGGCCTCGGGCCGGTTGCCTACCATCAAGGATGCCAGAAAACACTTAGGAGGCATATGTGAGAAAAATTTAAAGTGACATACACAACATAGTTACAAGGTCCTCTTGCCTCACACAGTAGATTGTATGGGTTGCATATGTGAGGAATCTTAAAGTTGAAATTCAAAACAAAAAATACTTCCAGAAAAACATAAAGCCATTGCACAAATTCAACAGAAAACAAACAAAGAAAGAAAAAAAATCAAAAGCCAGTACATTAACGTTGCCAGAGAACATAGACTGGACTGGGGACTATGGGGAAAAGTTACAGGTACTGGAATAGGTCAGTTGCTATGGAGACAAGGCCTAGCAGCAAGGAGGAGGGCAGTTTATTCCCTCAGAAACCCAAACTATGTATGCAAATAACTCTGAATACAGATTGCATTGGGAAATATGGGGAAAAGTCAAAGGTACTAGAGAATACAGTTTGGTGAGTTCTTAAGAGGAAAATAAAATCCTAGGCAACTCTGGGTAAATATGCTAGTATGTAATAAAATTGTGACCTTCTAATTCCAGCAACGTGAGTGGTGTTTCCATGTGTCGTCAGAGAGCAGTGGCCCCTCATTTGAGGGCGTATGGAGGGGCATACACCCACCTACATCTTTCCATCTCCTCTGTGCTCAAACCATAGCAGACCAGTGTTGCCAGGACTGAAGGAATGGTGCCACTTTGAAAGGCTCTGAGTTTCCCTTTCTAGACAGATCCACTGACAGTAAAAATTATTCAGGTTATTTGTATCACTCCCTTTTCAGAAGTGACTGGGAATGCAGGCAGAAAACACAAAATGTCATGATTGGTCTATGTGGAATATTGGCCCATGAGAAGTACACTTATTTCTGTATTAGCTCATTTATTATATCCAAGGAAGTCAATACAGCATATGCGAAGAACATAAAAAGAATAGGTAAATCTAAGTTAAGTATAAATTAAGGCTTCCTTTGTCTTTCTTTGTCTGATGTATTATTGTAATTGAAATTGTAACTGTATTGTAACTGTAAAATTTGTTTATGTTATGTATGACGTTATGTATTGAGTCATATTTGAAAAAGTGCTTATGTAATATAATCATGAATTGGATTTTAATAAAAATAATTTATATAAAAATACAGCATATGTGGTTCTCATTTTATGCTCTAAACAACCCTGTGGCTTCTGGCTGGAAGGTGGAGTTTGGTATTGAGCTTCGTGGCTATGTGAAAATTTGAACCTGGTCTATTCAGTCCTAACATAACACTACAGCCATGGCACCACATTGATTCCCTGACATTCAAAGTAACCTCAGAACAAAGAAGAAAACTGCATGACACATTCTGATCCCAAGAGGACTCTGAATTTGTATTTTGCATTTTGCATCCTCTTCTGTTCAAAGAAAGGAAACTAGAGCAAACTAATGGGCAGGATAGCATTCTGGCTCCGGCCTCACTGAAGGATGCTGCAAACATTCTGTGGTACTCATTTTCAGTACTTAAATACCAAATTTAATAGCTGAAATAAGATAAACCTTTTTTTTTAATCTGAGGAAATAAGCTTTTCTTTTAATAACAGCTTTTCCTTTAATAAGCTTTGCAGGATAAAGGTATGTTGGCTGTTAATTCTATGCTGAAACTGGGGGAGTGAGTATTAAGAAAGATCCATTTAATCTGATATCCTAGAATCGTCCCATGGAGAGCAGAGTTAGGAATTATTAATTTTGAGTAACACTAGTATGCTCTTGTTACACAATATGTACTGGCTTTTGATTGAATTTTCTATCTATTTATTTTATGTATTAAAGCACTCCTTCATCCTATTTGCACTTCAGACCAGTGTACAATAAATGAATTTTCTGAGTTTAAAGCTAGAATAGTATGTCCATTCTAATAAAGCAGTTTAACATAATACCTTAAATGGGGATTTATTCCAATGTATTCGTCTGACTTTGAGACAAACAAAAATCACTGATTAAAGTAACCAAGTAATTTTTTTTAAAAAAAAATGCTTTCAGATCATTTGTGTCAATCTTCACACAAACTAATTCAGTTTTTTTAATTAATTCCAAGAAAGCAGAAGCAAGTCAACAGTCAACACGGAGTTCCCTTGTGAAGGACTTTTGTTTACAATTCTACAAAAGCCTCTGACCAATTTAATGAAACAGACATGGGTCTGAAACTATTAGTGAGTCCACATATAAGTAGATCCACTGAAACAACTGTTGAATGGTTAGACAACACTTAGATAAATTCCACTCATTTAATAGGACTACCGTACTTTAGTTGGGGTTAACAATAGGGTAGACAACTATGGACTTGGATTTCAAAGAACTCAGCAGCTAAATAATAAATGCAAGATAATCCAGAAATACTGAGATGTATCAATTATTGCAAAACGCTTTTAAAAAAGTATCTAAATACATATGCATGCACCCACATATACAAACACACACACACACACACAGTTGATTTACTTTGTTTTCAATGAGACAGGAACTCTATCAAAAACAATTGTTCATTTCCATTTCTTAAAGCCCCCAAAAGCTTTAGTGAACAATAATTTTTACCACTTGTTGGCAGAATGACAGCAACACTGATGCCAAACAGGTCTCCAAGGGGAGGGTGTTCTATCACTTGGATGCCACAAAAGAGAAGATCTTCTCCTGCACCTTACCATAGCATATTTCCTTGACTGACGGGAGACACAGAAGGGACAGAGAATATATGGAGAGGTGCTCCTTCATGTATTGAGGCTCCAAACCATATAGGACTTTAAGGCCATTTCCACATTACATTGCTATAGTGCTATTATTCCACTTTGAACATCCTGTGGAATTCTGGGGTTTGTAGTCTACTGAGGCCAACATTTGTAGTTTCCTGAGAATTCTAAATGTCCTTCCCTAAACTGTAAATCCCAGAATTCCATAGGATGTTGAAAGCGGAATAATAGCACTAGAACAATGTAGTGTGAAAATGACCTAAGTGTCATTACCTGCTCCTTGAATTCGGATTTGAGGGGTTTGGCAGTCAGTGGAACTCCTTTAAAGTTGGTATTGGTAGTTCAAATAGGTGTTTGTGTATTATTTTAGTTTAATTTATTTAGTTTAGTCTAGTTTTGTCTTGTCTTGTTATCATATTTTCTTCCTTATATGTAGTTTTCTATTTGTTAAAAAGCGTGTTTAATAAAAAGGTGTTTTAAAAACCCGGAGATATATGGTTTTTGTACGATGTTCCACTCAGCAGTCTAGCTGCTACATTTTTTCATGTACTGCATTGGAATAGTCTAATTGGGAAGTTACCAGTGGATGGAATACTATGGCTAAATTATACACATCCAGGAAAGGCTATAATCTGGAATACAAGTCAAAGCTGACCCCAAGCACTCTGAGAGACAAAGTTGGCACGGGTATCTAGTAACAAAGACTGTGTACTTCCAAGCAATGAGCTGTTTCCAGGCCTGCATTAAGACTTTTGAAGGCCCTCAGAACTCTTGTATTTGACTCCCCACTTCACTTCAATGTGGAATGTTTTTAGAGGACTTAGAATCCTGCTTTCATAGGGCCTATAATTTTCTTAGCTCTGTGTCCAAAGTACCTAATGGATAAGGCAATCCCGACTGTTCCCTCTTAATAATGGACATTCAAGAACTACTGGATTAAACCTTAGAACCTCTTATTTTCTATTCATCATTTTTAATCAGCTGCCAACTGTTCATTTTGTAGATTTCTTCTAGTTAGCAACAGAATACATCAAGCTTACTTTTTACAGTTTCTCTTTGTGTATGACACTTTATTTGGCAGTATTTATCTCTCAATAGCATCAAAGCAAACCAAACCAAAGTGCATCATGAGGACAAGAAGGTTGTGGAGAAACGAGTGGCATGAGGTACAAAAGTTAGATCCCGCTCTTCAGATTAGATGGTATAATTGTGATGTGTGGTGATTTTTGGTGTTACATCCATAAACTTTGACATGTCCCAGATGCATGGGATCGTTACTCATCACACCTAGCTGTTTCAAGCCAGACTTGTGAGCTTTCAGAAGAAGAGCTTTCATAGTACACAATTACAGCACTATGGTGCCAGCTTAATTGTCATGGCAACATACAGTGGAATGCTGAGGGTTGTCTTTTGGTGAGGCAAGAGAGCTTTCTGACTGAGAATTCCAAAATACTCATCCCTCAGCTGCAAACTCCAGGTTTCCACAAGATGTTGCCAAAGCAGTTAAGGTGGAAACTGTCATTACATCAGGAAAAAAGCAAACAAATCTCAGCTGTTTGTGGTTATAGAAAACTAATGCAAAGTTATAAGAAGATGCAACAGTGATGTGATGAATTTAATCTTCTTCCTCTGAGGAATAGGAGAAATGTCACCCGGAAATTCTTGGAATGAAAATTGTGTGTCATGGTTTGACAGATTCTTCCAAGTTCTAGCTTTGGCTGGGATATGTGGGGCTAACTCATTTTATCTTCAAAAGAAAATGAAAAATGACATTAGACTGACAATATAATCTAGTTATGCCAACACAGAGGGAAGCACTGAATTCAAATAAGTACATACAGAATTGAAGCCAGATGAACCCACTAAAAACCACTCTTCAAGCTTACTGGAAAAGCAAACATTTGAACTTTCATATCTTCACCTGAAGTCCACTCTCTAAATTGACCCAGACAGCAGGAACATACAGAGAGACACACAGAGACTGCAAACGAAGAATTTCCAAAAGCAGTCACCCCAGTATTGCCTTTCAGCCTGCTGATAACTTATTTACACTTCTTATCAATAAAAGAGAACATTACGTTTGTTCTATTCAGTACATTGAAATAAAGAAAAAGAAATGGATCTCACAGCTGTAGGAGCTGAGCATATTTTCTTGGGTTTCCAGCAACATAAAGAAACAGTACTAAAGACAAATGGAATTTACATAATAAGAGACTTAAATAATTTTATTATTTTCCCAGGAAGTGTTTACTCATTAACATGATCGGTGTGGGAAAGTAGTAGAATCGATAATGAACTGGACCAATGTCTGATATCCCATTCATTATACAAAAGAGAAAATTACTGTTTGAAGAAATAAACACACCATGTACATGGACTAGACAGCCACAATGTGGCTCAGGACACATTAGATTCAAGTTTGAGTGGCTAACCAAGAATTCCTTTGTTATTTTTTATTATTCAAAGTAATGATGGCACTATCAAAATTGTCAGTGCATAACAGTCAAATTACACTTCCATTGCAACACAGTGAATTAACTCCCATTCATTTACCATGTTTCCTGCAATTTAAAATTGTTGTTTTTAATTCTACAGTGGATTCTGCTTGTAGAATTGAACGACAAAGTAGAAAGCTTCCTGGAAGTGGAAAGAATTTTTTTAAAAAAGAAAATATATAAACATGAGTCCAAGAGAAACAAAATTACTGTTTAAATTCTAAACTGAAAGTTTTTAAACACTGTTTTATGGCACACAGGGTATTGGTCAGTTGGAACTATGAAGAACCAGCTGATGTACATGATGAAATATTGTAGTCTACATGTTTTGCTTAGCTTCTGATTTTCCATCTCATTGGATAAAGTAATTATTTACAGCAAAGAAGGCTAGAGGCCATACAATGAGATTATGAACAGCCGGGGGCGGCAGGAACTGTAAGCTGTTTTCTATGAATTTCTTAGGGGCAAATCATTTTACTTCCGGCCTTGGTTCTTCATTCTCAATAAGGGGATAATAACAGTGGCCTGCTTCACAGGTCTGTTGTAAAGTTATTGTGATTATGCTACAAAACACTCCACATACTTGGGCGGAAATTGTTATGAATGCTAGGTATTGCTACTGTAACCAAATACTTCTGTCAGATGCCATATTTACTGCATTTATCAGAAGGCCCCAAAGATCAAAAGAACTAGTGTAACTTTAATGCAGCATCTACTACTTCTGAAATTCTTATTTATTTCCAAATAAAATATTGTGAGTGTGTCCATGTGTGAATGTGTGACATATCTCCCTACAGAATCTTGATTCTCTTTTATGTTTTCTTCTATATAATTTTCTAGTCTCCCACTGGTTTCATTTTCCTCTTATCCTCTTCCCATATACCCAGAGGCATCTATTTTTATTATTATTTTATTTTTGGGGGTGTGTGTGAGTGTATCTGTCAAACCATTCATATTACTTTTTGCCCCTATTTTGCTATTATCTTTTCTAGGCTTACCTTTCCTTGATTAATTTACAGCAACATTTATGTATCGTATCTGCTGAAAATCAACACAAGGAAATCAGCTGATCAAAAGAGGAAGCTTCAAAGGCCTATGTTCAAAAGGACTCTGCCAATTTTTATTCTGAATGCCCGGTATTAAATTCAAGACCAATCTTTGAAGGAAAGGCAGAAGTAAACCAAGGTGGGATCTTCAGAAAGAAAGACAGTGTCAAATGGCTAGGGAACATGAAATGTGAACTTCTTTTTGCCAAACTGTATTTTCAACAGATTAATCTTCAGTGGTTGAAAAGTGTTGGACTGGGTGCTAGTATTTCAGAACTACCACAGGACACCACTCTACTCCTTGCTTCAGCTCTACCGGATTGTTAAGTGAGCTGATACAGGTCTGTCTCTTGTAAGTATCAGTGTTGGGACTCATCCTTTAAGGCTCAGCTGTATGAGTTCCAAAAGGCTCACAGTGTGCACCAAAGAAAAAGAAGTGACCATTAGAAACTCCATTCTTCTTCAATTCAGATTTTAATTTGAGTTGGAGAAATATTCTCTTTCACCCATCCACATTTAATCTGTTCCATTGTCTTCCTTGGAGAACATGTGGGATCTTACTGTAATTAAAAAACAACTTTGTTGTTGTGTACCTTTAATGCATTTCTGATTTATGGTGACGGGGTTTCTGGGGTTGAGAGTGTGTGACATGCCCAGGCCACTCAGTGGGTATCAATGGCCAAGCAGTGAATCGAACCCTGGTCTCTCAGGTCACAGTCCAATGTTCCCACCACTACACCGTGCTGGCTTTCCAAAATTAAAAATAAATAAATAAAATAAATAAAACCAAAAAACCCACCAAAACCTGCCTTGGACCTTTCCTCCAAGAATTCATTCCTATCAATCTATTATCTCTGGAAATACTGTAGTGTGACCTATACTGTAGTAACAGAGGTGATCTTGGTTTTGTAAGAAGAATTCCAGCTCCTCTCTTGTTGTTCAGCACTGATTCTTTGCTTTGTCATACCTTACAACTGACCCAATTTGGGAGGGACAGTCTCTTTGACTCCTCTGTTGTCCCATTTTTTCAACTGCTTTTAAAATGTCCCACTTTCTGTCTTCTCCTCCTTTTCCCCTTTGTGCTCAGCTTACTTCAGTTGCTGCAAACTGATGTCCAAGTGTAAAAGTAGTTTGTGTTCATTTAACTCAGCAGGGAGGAGATGAGGTGAATTGCTGGAGGGTACATTTTGTTGTTCAGTTTTCACTCCCTGGATTGATTGCTCAGTGTCAGGGCTGATTCTCCAGCTCTGATTCATGGAACAACAGCTCTGATCGCTGCCTATGGCTTAATACAGACACACTGCAAGGACAGTGGGAAGATTTAATATGGCATATAGGCAGAACAAGTGGGTTACCTATGTGCTATATTTTTGGTGTATCTCCTTCAATTAAACCTATTACATCTAGTTTGCTCAGAGGAATTTAGTGGGAATACTTCTGGTATATACATGTATGCACGAGGTTTGCTCTCTCTTTTGCTTTCTTTCTCCACTATGCATAGCATTTAAAATGGTCATCTAAAAGCAAATCTGAGAACATTTATAATTTCCCTTTGCTGATGCCTGACCAACTCAGAATGACGGGTTTGTGTAATAGCTTTGTGGAGCATTAACTCAAGATTCATTTGTAACCTCTCTGACAGCTTATCACAATAAAGACCTACTATCAGGCAGTCCATGAGAAGGTCATCTGTGAGGATACTACACTTGCAAGATTTTGCCAGTGTGCAAAAGCACAATAACACTGTCTACAGGATCTGAAGGCCCTTTAATTGTGGAGTTTAAACGCATTCTACACTTCAGTAATAATTTTCTCCCTGAAATGGTGGTAAAGGCTTCTGCCAATTTATTATACTGAGCTTTGTGCTCCTCAGGAAGGAATACTGAATTGCATCACTTTGATCCTTTACTGAACAGAGTACTTACTTGCTAAATCTCAGACTTTATATATAAATTTAAAATGTCCCTGAACATCTGGCCAGACTGAACCATCTCCTGTGGTTCAGTCTTGAATGAATCTATTATGTTTGGGAGTGGGACCCTGTTGACGCTTGTTCAAACATTTCAGTACTGTCTTTTTATCAATTTCCCCCCTAAGTCTCAGCCTTTAACTCACTGTTGCTATGCTCTTTTTGGTATTTTCAAAGCTTCTGTGTCTATTGTTACCTGCTGGGGTCCTTGTAGTTTACATTTCTTGTAAACTAGAAGCACAGCTCAACCACCACTCACACTATGTATTAACACAACTGAAGGACTGGTTTGCCTACATGTTTTATTTCACCTAAGTTTTATTTCACCTAATAATTCTGTCCCTTTCCAATGATTGATAGAATCTACAGATGTAGACAGGGTTTCTATGTATGTACCTGCCTGCCATATATGCACAACTTTTTTTCTGTGCTTTTTCAGTGATATAATTAACACATTTCAGAGGTAGTATTTTTTGACAAAAATAGACGTTGCCTCATAAATATACCCCAGAATTATGAAATGTGAATATGGGCCTAAAATCCTCATCATCAACTACTTATAGGGAACAGCGGTCTTGATTCTGATTTAATATGATATAGTGTCATGGTATATGATATTAATGAATCTTAACAGAGAACATAATTGTTATATTAGTATTTCTCTAGTAGTTTTATATTCTGCCTTACTTAAAAAGATTATAAAGCTTAGAATTAAAACCTCTTGTTATCCTTTAACCTTTATCCTTTAATCCTTTAGAAACCAATGTGAGCACCAGGAAGTCCTCTTCAGAAGAAGGGCCATATTCCACAGTGGAACATACGAGACAACCACAAGAATCATTTCAAAATCCCTTCACGCAGAAACATCCTCTCAACTCCATCCTCAGCCTCAATTACTCTCCTCACCCGAGATTCTCTACAGTACATGTGGAAATCTCATTTACTATAGCATTTTCCTGCTATCTAATCATGAAAATGATTCAAGAGGTGCTAAATGACCCAGCTATAGACAATAAAAAAAATCAAACCCAGCTGCAACAACTAAATTAGGAACAGAAAAAGGTAAGAGCATTATACATAAGCTCTCATCTTCCTCTTGAGCCTTAGCACAGACACAACCATCTGCAGCATGTTTCTTCACATCTACCATAATAATCTGTCTTTTGAGAACATGAAAAACACAATTCTAACTACTGTTTACAACCAACGCAGATATTTAATGTATTACAGTTGAAGTATTTTATAAAATAGAAGAAAGTACCCATAGAAGATTTTAAGCTTTATTTCTTCCCCTTCCCCTTTTAAATTCCTTCTAAGTATATAACTGATTCCTCATTTAAACAGAAAGAAAATGGGGTAAATATGTTGAAATGCAATTTATACACAACACACAACCATTTTACTGAATTTATTCTTTCCCTTTAACAGAGCTAAGTGTAGAAGAGATCTAGCATACCTATAATCTACTCTTAACATATAAATATGAATCCATTAATTCGCATTCCATTCTCAGGTGAGCTTGGTACTATTAAGACCACCACATTGTGCAAGTTTGAAAGTACTTCCATATGAAACATGTCTTTATTTTCTCCCTCTTTCAGTTTGTGGTGCCACTTACATGAAACCAAAATCATCAGGCTTCCTAGCCATCTATCACCTTGTAAAATTTTCACACTTCAGCAAGTCATCAAAATAGTTTATATTAGCACAGCAGATGCATTATCTAGCAATCTGCTTGGATTTATTCTGAAAAGCAGCATATGGGGAAAATGCACATATGGAGCATAATAGTCTGAGCCAACAGTGGGTGAACTGCAGTCAAGAAGCTAAAATGCAACCATTGTGCTATTTGCTGCTCTATGTGCAAGGCTCATATTCTGACTCTGCAGTATAACAAGACTAACTGGCATAATTTAATCACAACTGGCATTGTAAATCAGCATTTAAGTCATAGCACATTATACACAAATCTGAGCAGAGAATATCCAAAAGGTACATATACACTTCAACGAAGAAAAAAAAAACACAAGGGGGAAAAACAGAGAACATTTTTGCAAGTACCAACACATCTTAAAATAGAACATTAAAAAGTTATGCAAAGAGGTTCTCTCTCCTTTATTGAAAAAAAAGCCATTGTACTTTTAAGAAGTAGGAAGGAAATTCAGTTAAGTCAACAAAGCAGGAACAGGGGCTGAATATCCATCACATTCAAGGAGACACTGGATGTCAGGTAACTTCGAGCAAGAGTCTGGAAAATACTGACTTTAAGGAACCACATCTCCCCATGAAATAGTGTGCTATTAGTATGCTGATAATACTCTGCTGCATATTTCCTTGTCACTGGAATCACCTGGGCCTGTGCAGGTGCTGGACCACTGCCTGGATGTTGTAATGGGCTAGTTGAGGACAAATGAACTGGAGCTGAAATCACAGTGATTGAGACTCTATGACTGGGGTTTTTTCAGATCTGGGAGCTAGATGGGGTCACTTTCCACCTGAAGGAGCAGGTGTCCTATCTGGCACATTTCTGGGTCCATCTTTGTCACTAGAGGCCCAGGCAGACTCTCTGCCTTGCAGTCCTTAAAGAATTAATAGCTATTTTGTCCAATCCACTGCCAATTCAGAAGTCCAATGATAAAGTACCCTTAGAACTGGGCACCCAACCTCTGTTTTAATACCTCCACAAAGTAGATTCCACCACCTTCTAAGTCCATTCCACTGATGAACAGCTCTTACCAGCAGGAAATTCTTCCAAATGTTTAGCTAGAATCTCCCTTCTTGTAATTTGAATCTATGGTTCAAATCCTATCTTCTAGGGAAGAAAAAGCTCACTCCTTCTTCCATAGAACAACCTTTCAGCTACTCGAATGTATGTCAGATATTCAGCTGATCCAGATGCTACAGTCTTCCCCTGGAAGGAATAACTGAGCCAACAATACTCAATGCACTAGTTAAATTAAAAATTATACAATGTGTGCCTGCCCTTGAAAATGACTCTGAAACTGAAGATAGTGCAAAATGAAGGAGTAGAACTGCATATTGGGGTATTACTTTGGTCTGCCCAAATTCCACTGTGAATTTTATGTGCTGGCGGGGCTTGAGACTTCGGTAGCTAAAACACTACCCCTTCTTGTTATCAGTCTGCACACCTCTCCCCCCCCCCAGACTTGATATGGTTTAATGGGCAAAGTATGATTTAATTGGCAAAATACATTAATTGGCATTGATATAGAATGAAACCTGAAGTGACTGTTATGACTGAGGTGGACAGAGCAAAATTACTGGCTGAACACATGTGCTGCAAAATAGGTCAGAAGAACCCCTCTAGGTGTAGCCAAGGTCACTGTCAGGCTAATCACCAGGTAACTCCAGAGCTGATAGGCTTAAGCTGAAGCTGTAGTGTCTCTAATACCACACAGTAGCAACCATAAGTTCCCACCAAAACACTGATAGTTTCAGCCTTCTTCCTAACACCTGTATTGTTCCTTTATCTGTCTGCCATTACAGAGCTATTATGACAGCCATTAAATCTTTATCACCTAACACTAAGATTATTAATTCTGTCTGGACTCCACTGTCTATGTTACAACCACCACTGTTTGCTTGGCCAGAGAGCCATTTACACTCTTCCCCTCCAGGCAGATTTTGCGTATAAAAACCATCCATCTGGGGCAGTCAGGTGCAATTTCTTGCTTGCTGAATGGCACGCTATCACTTTGATTCCTAAATGAGTACTGTCCTCAGGCACAAGTCTAAGCCACATTGCTGCTTTTTCCACTGCTCTCCAGATCAGTAATTATAGCCCATTACCTAAAACTCTGCTGTCAACAACTTTCCTCCATTTATCCTTCAATTAGCTCTTGCGCAAGTGCTTGAATCTTTTGTGTACATAACTGAACCTTTTCCAATAAAACACATTTTAGCTTAATGTGGAATCTCAGGCTAGCTCTTTCCTGCTAGGATCCTGTAAACATTGGTGGAAGATCTCGTTAGGCTACCCACTTCTTGCGGGCCTCCTAATTTAAGCTAATTAGTTCCCCATTGTCATGTGGAGGTACTGGCATTGCAGGTGGACCCCTGAATCACCCACATTTTGGGATAACATCCTTACATACGATCAAGGAGTGAGGTCTACTGGGGAGTTCTCTTTTCTCTCCCAGCAATGGAAGCAATGAATTGTTGCTGGATCTATTATTGAAGCCTTTGCTCTCACCTCAAAATACACGTGCATGCTCTTAAATGGTTTTAGCTTATTTTAACTCCTTAAACTCTTTAATCGGTTTTAATAATTTTAATTGTTTTAAATTCTGAACTGCTTTAAACAATTTAAATTGATCTTATTTGTATGGCACCCTCAAATCCCATGATATAAGGTGGTTTAACCAAACTAAGGATGGGCCAACCAAATCCTCGAATCCTCAAATCTTTGGCAGGGATTCGAGATTCGGGAATCCGAATTCCTGTGCCAAAATAGGCAAACGGAATCTTTCGAATCCTCCACTCAAACAGTTTGTTGGAGACCAGGACGCCTGAAAACCTGGGAGACAAGGATGCCTGAAAACTCGGGACCAGGACGGGATCCCACTCCTCACATGTTTCCCCACCCAACGTGGGCATGGGTGATTGGCCGGCAGACTGGCATAAGGCCTCACACACCCTGGAGGCCATCATTTCTCCCTCCTGTTGCCTGTGCCCCTAGTGCTGCCTCTCCCTGCTGCTGCCTCCCTCTGCAAGATAATTTTGGGATAGGGATTGGGAGGTAAGGGACAGAGGAGCAAAACTGAGTTTGTGTGGGGGTCTAGGAACTTGTGGGAATGTGCCAGGGGATTCCAAAGACTGCAAAAAGGGGTTCAGGGGTTCCATGCAAGCCATGCCAGCCACACTTTTCCCTTCACCAGCTTTTTTTGGTCAGTTCTGGAACTAAGATTGTCATGATGCCACTTCCTCTTTTAACTTCCGTGTCTTGAATACATGAATACTTAAGTCAACCCATTTTGAAGCTACCTTCTAGAAAGTCTTTTTATGCTTCTCAACCCCTTTTCCTCTTTTCCCTCTGTCTAGCTACAAGTTTATAAGCAGCATTGCCATTGGAAAGGTTGCAAAGGAAAGCTGGAGAAACACAGACTTTTGGTCTTGTGTTGCAGCACCATGTCTGTGGTAAACAATGAATGCCAAAAAAATTGAGCTGGGAAAGAATGGGATTCTACTGTAGCTGATTCTATGGGAGGAGTGTGTGTTGCCTACAACAAACAAGGTGAACAGTAGCTGCCTCCAGAATCATTTATTGAGCATGCATTAATCTGTAGTATTTTTTGATTTGAGACTGGAGGGTATGGATTGGGAATTGCTGAGACAGGGCTAGAGATTTGACTTGAGTGTCCCTTGCAGGACTTGAGGGTAGAGAATTGACTGGACTAGAGGCTTGTTTGTGTGTATGTGTGCGTGTGTGTTTTTAAGTGCTTTCTTTGCTGCAGGACTTGAGACTTGACTCTTGAGACTGCAGGGTGCAGAATTGAGATTGAATTAGAGGCTGTTTGTTTGTGTGTTTGAAGTGCCTTCCTTGTTGCAGGATGTGAGACTTGACTGGAAGGTACAGTCTTCCTGAGATTTCAAGGACAGCTGAACATTTCTTTGCATCGCTCCCTTGCAAAGCTCTTTCGGATACAATTCTGGGGTTTGTAAATGTTACAAGGAGTCATAGCCTTCTCTGATAAAGTGTGCTGGCACATCATCAAACTACAAACCCCAGGATGCCAGAAGGAGCTATGCAAAGAAAAGCTAGTTTTGACCTGGATTATCTCTGTACTGTAATATGTGGTCCTGTTTACACAGACAGGAAAATGTGGGATTAATCCACATTTTCCTGCCTGTGTAGAAAGGGCCTTCATGTCATTTTCAATCTGGGGAGATCCTGAGGCAAAATTATGACAATCGTGCTGGCCAGATTTCTCCAGAGGGAGGTTTGCCTTTGCCTAAGCCTTTGCTAAGGCTGAGAGAGTATGTCTTGTCCAAGATTATCCTTCTTTCCCTTGATTTTAAATCCTTTTTTAAAAAAGGATTCGAAAGATTCGAGATTCGTGATATTCATGATTCCCAGAACCTTCCAGTGATTCGGATTCAGAAAATTCTGGATTCGTCCCATCCCTAAACCAAACCATCTTTGTGAACCATAGTTTGAAGCTGGTTCTTCTGGAACTATTATAATTAAAATTAACTGCAGATCACTTTTTATGCAGAGTAAGGTCTGAACTGCTAAGATTCTATATCAGTGTTTCTTAACCATTTTTTAAACCAGGGACCTCCTGTAAATAATATTTGTTGCTAGGGATCCCCGAAGATTTAACTCAAATTTAAATATTTAAATATATATTTAAATATTCAATTATTTGTTTATTTATTAAGGGCTTCTGGGGACTAGGATTCAAATCCTCACTCAGACACTGGGTGATCCTGGGCAAGTCACCTTCTCTCAGCCCCAGAAATAGCCAAAGGCAAACCCCCTCTGAACAAATCTTGCCAATTAAAATAAAAACCCTGTGACAGGGTCATCATAGGCTTGCCATAAATCAGAAATGACTTGAAGGCACACAACCTCAAAGTGCGGATGACAGGGTGAGGTTCTTTCTAGCCATCATGTCTCTTCCCTTTGATAACTGATGGTAAGCCTAAGTCAAACCTATCATGGGAGTTTTCTTGGTAAGATCTGTTACATTTCTCTGAGGCTGGGAGAATGTGACTTGCCTGAGGTCACCCAGTGGCTTTCCATGGACAAATGCGGAATCAAACCCTGGTCTCTAAGAATCATAGTCGGGGTATCCATGTACACCTGCTACCTTGTTCCTTTCATCAGGGACGCTGCAGCAGAGGACAGGTGTGTGGGGGTGCCAAAACTACTTCCTTATTTCCAAATGAGGGAGCAGTTCGGGCATGTGCATGTACCTGACACCATGTCCCTCAGCACCCAACTCCCTGCTGCCTTATCCCTGATGGAAGGGACACAGCAGCAGGCATGTGTGCATGCCCAAACTGCTTCCCCATTTGCAAATAAGGGTGACTATGAGTAACCTCCCCACACTGTGTTGGCTTAAAATATAAATGAGGGATGTTAAAAGATTCTCAGTTGCCCTCTCCTTAGTATGATTAACAAGAATATTTATTAACTGCTTCTATTGACAAATTATATGAATAATCTCTGTTTTGTTAACTTCTGTATGAAACTATTATTGCTGAAATTTGGAGTATGTTTGTTACATCAATGATAGACTTGTTTGTGATCATTATGATAGTTACACACTTCCAAACAGCTGGCGGAAGAGTTAGATAAGAAATAACAAGTACTCAGGCTTAAGTGAAATACTAACTTCGCTGATGTATGTTTTATTCTGCTTTCTTCCCAGACTGGACTCTGGGCAAATCATTATGAGAGTAACAAAAAAATTGCCATTAGCACTGTCAACTCCCTACTAAGATTCTATTGGGGCAGAGGTAGTAAACAGATCCCACCTGCTATTAAAATTTATAAGGCTAAAGTAGTTACTCAGATATGTTATGGCACTGGAATTTGGGGAGCATCCTTGAAAACACACCTAGAAACAGTGCAGAATCATTTCCTTAGGGCAATTTTAGGATTACCTATAGGAACTGAAACCTCTATTTTGTGGTTGGAGAGTGGTCTCCATACACTGAAGAGTGCTGTTCGCATGTATGCAATTAAACATTGGCTGAAACTGAGAAAAGGAATAGGTTCTTCTTTAGTTTTGAGTGCCTTCAAAGAAATGTCAAATTGCAATAGTAGAAAATATTTATCCTGGAATCAGAAGATTCTACATCTAGCGGAGGATTCTGGTCTCTCGCTGGAGTCTTTAGATGCTTTAAACTTTGAGCAAGCAGCTCAACATCTGAAAGCACACATTTCAAAAAAGGACTTCCAAGCTGATCGTGCTTCCATATGTTTGTCAAAATGTGCTCCCTGGTATGCCAAATTATCTATACAAATGCCTCATCCTCAATACTTAAATAGTATAACAAATTTTAAGTGGAGATATGCTCTCACAGCTCTCCGTTGTAACTCAATGGACTCAGCAATAGTTCATGGAAGGTACCATCATATCCCTACGGAGGACAGAGTCTGCCCACGTGGGAGCAACACAGTTGAAGATCTAGTATATTATCTATTGGTATGCCCAATTTACACAGACTTAAGAAAGCCCTTGTTTAAAGAACTTGACCTTACACCCAATAACTGTACCTCATTTCTAATTAAATTTCTTCTGGGGGATTCAGTTCCACACATTTCCAATAAAGTTGCTTGTTTTGCTTTTAAAGCATCAATTTTGAGACGGGAACTTAGTAGGATAAACAGATACTAGAGATGATGGATGGAACCATAAAGTACAACATTGTTTGTATTGTTTTAATGCTATTTTTACCTGAAATACTTTGTAATGGCCTTGGCTATACAAATAAAGATTTATTATTGTTATTCTGCTTTCCTAATTAAAAAAAAATAGTATCAAAACATTAAGCCTGAAGAATAAAGTTATCCTTCTGGATCACTATTGCTGATAGGCTGGACTGAAGGTAGTTCTGATTATCAGCAGCAAAACCTTTTGTGTGTTTTATTGTATTGTGTACTTGCAGTCTGTGTTGCTTCCTCACTTCCTACTCGGTTTCAGAGCTCATCCCAGCTCTGTGTCCAATCCGTTCAGATACAGTGGGTACAAGATTTCGACCTGTTCACAACTGCTGCATCCCTGTTGCTGCTGGTGCTGGTTCGGGAAGAGAGTTTCAAAGACTCCAGGTTACGAATCACTGTTCTGTGCTATCCAGGCTTCTCACTAGGGTTTCCCAAGACTTGAAAAACTAATTTCTGGAATATGTTCAAGTGTAAGTGTGTGTGTGTGTGTTTTAATCCCTAATCTGGAGCCACCACCAAAATGACCACCCAGCTGTATCCTCTCTCACTATACTACTTGGGAGGAGATTAAAGCCAGTATCAGCACAGAGAACTATCAGGACTCAGTTGTAAACTAGGAAATGGTTAAAAAATGAACCCCTTAATAAATTATCAGTCTTGGTATGTTCTCAACATTGGCTCCCAATATCATTAACATTACCAACTTGCTTCCAATAGCATTACCTTGTATCATCTTGCAACCAAAGGTTTCCATATCCTCCCCACTTCTGAAATCAGACATTTTCACCTTAAAACTTCTCAGCCTATTCATGAACATGTATAAGGACTTTTATTTTCACCAATAACTTACATTTCATTTTCCTTGTTCTCTCTTACTATCTGTTATCAGTTATGGCTGCAACCTTTGTTCTGTTGTATTTTGCATGACAAGCAGAAAATTATTAAGTTTACCAAAAGCAAATCAATCAATCTCTTTCTCAAGTATCTGAAAACCTGGTGAGCGGAATCATGGACTAATCAGAATCCTTATAATTTGGGATTTATTTTGTGCAAAACTAGCACATTGTTTTTTCTCTTTGTTTTGTCCACAAAACACCACATGCAAATTTTGCACAGTGTAAGGCCATTTCCGTACGCGGTGAGAGAATTGCTCCCTGCCGCTACTCACCGGACCTTATGTGGGTCCGGTCCAGCCCGAGGTGAGGAGGAGCAGTGCATGATCATAGATCCGCACTGCTCTGCCATCCAAAATGGTGGCTTCCGGTTGGTCGTGGGTCTTGACCAACCGCTGAATCTCGCCAGCCTAAAGCCTGCCCTCCGCAGATCACAGGCTTGCATTGGTGCAAGCCTGCAAATCTGCATCGGAGAGCAGGCATGCAATGGCGCGCGCCAGCATTTTGAAAGACCTGAAAAATCAGGTTTTTCAAAAACACAATTGAGGGCCACTTGGGGATGCTCCAGAGCGGACTGAGGTGTGGATCTATGGTAAGTAGTCCGGACCCAGTCCGCTCCAAGGTGCAGACGTCCTCCGTGGAGGACGCACTGCACCGTTTTATTTACTGCATGTGGAAATGGCCTAAATCTCAAACTATAGGATTATATGCACATCATCATCATCATCATCATCATAAAATTTACATGGAAATATTATTTTCTGCATGGAAAATGCTGCCTTCTATGCAAACATTGTCCATTTTGTGTCGAATATGTCCCATATTACAGCATTTTGTACACAGAACATAGCATAAATATTATTTTTATAATATTAAATATTATTCCTGCATAGAAAATGCTGTTTTTTCTGCATAAAAACCTCACATGTGATTTTTTTTTTTTGCAGAATTAATCCAGAATTGCAATTTTTTTTTTTTTTTTTTGAAAAATGCAGTTTTCAAAGAGCTTCTTGTAACAGGAAAAATACTGCTAAAATTTCATGTTGCTTCCTTTGAGAATGTGATTAGCACATAATCACATCCATACCCACCATGGAGATGCACTAATGGGGGAAAACATCAGTCAGCTTATATGGCCATAATAATCATATAATGAATGAGACTTAAAAGCCTTTTGTCAGGGAAACAAGATTAGGAAACTCTGACAGCCATGGATAGTTTAGGAAGACTGCAATGCTCTCCCTCCCTCCCCCATCCCTTGACCTTAACTCCCTTCTTTTGCACATATTCTCATTTTCCCAACAAACCTACACACTGAACAACGGTATGATATGATTAGCTGGTCATCCTATACCCTCCCACATCTCTCACTACTCACACACAGAAGGGAGGGAGGGAGAGAGAGAGAGAGATATTCCAGTAAACGCTAACTTCAGGGGGTGGATTAAAGCTTGCATCATTCCTGAAAGTCCTGAGGTGACTTTCTATTTACTGTCATTTAAGCTCCAGGGCAATAAATGTGATTGAAACATTTTCATCCACAATATACAATGGTGGAGCAAGAACAAGTCAGGTGATTACTGAAGATAAGGTAAGTCTCACTAAATACTTCCATTTTTGAACAGAACCCATCTCCTTTCAAAGACCTGGCTTCATGTTTGAACCTTGTTCAGTAATTGTGTTTTCTCGCAAGATTTCATAAGCAACTTATGCCCATTTTTTGTTTTATTTTGCAGCAAGTAGATGTGAGAGTGAGAAACAGGTTTGTAATTAGAATCCTGAGTTTTGAGGAGTGGCAGGTAACACAAGGGAAATATACTCCCTACCTCCAATATTAAGGTGAGCCTTTTCCCAAATGTCTCTTTAACCTCTGACAGACATCTATTTTTCTGATTTGAAACTTCACTAAAGGTTCTTATCTGGTAGCAGCATGTGCCAAGGGCAAGCTTGCTGCACACCTGATCTTTTGATGGATGAGATTCCCAAGTCTTGATTTTCCCACAATGCCTCATAGCACTATACAGAGTATCACACCAAAGCACTGCAAGAAAATGAAAATAGTAAGGGGCTTTCCCTCTTGTCAGTGAAAGAAGAAGACAGTCAGTGAGTAGAGCAAGAAGTTGGATAAATGGGCATTAGTGTGGAGTACACTTGTAGAGACCAACTCTAGCCTAAAGCTGGCTTCTCATGTCAGGTGACACGAGATATAAGACTATAAATTAACTGATTCTGGAAGGAAAACAAATGTGCTTGCCTTGTCATTTAGTAATCCAAATGAGAAGGTTTTGAATTGTCCATCTTCTCCCTTGTAAATGATGCCATGGAATATTCCCTATATTTTACTGTTTTCTTTAGATAAGGAGAAATTGATTCCATCCACGACTTCATGCTTTTCAGGGATCGGGGGGAGGCTGCTCTGCCCAATAAACGATAAAAACAAGCAAGCAAAATAAACTCACAGCACTCTGAGATCAAAGAGCTCTTTACTTGCTCCTCTTGTGTAGCTTTAGCTGGATGTGCCAGTGAATAACATATCTATGATCTCTGAAATGCCACAAACTCAAAATAAATTACTTTTTCGGGAATATCTGAAACAGTCTGTGGATTTTATGCTTTCTCTAACAGTCAAAGTTTTCTTTCAAATCCAAGTGTCATTCAACCATGCTAACCTTGATCTAATCTGAGCTTCCCTATTTCTACTGCTTGAAAACTAAGATGCAGTGGGACCTTTAAACCTTTGTAGAACAGGTCAGTTCAACTCTAATAGATGTATCAAGTCAGGAAGGATAAAAAAGAGTGGGTGCATTGCAAATATAATAGGGAGGGTAGTTTCAACAGATTTCAGCCTTCAGACAGAAAGAGGCTAGTGATATTTTTTAAAGAAAAAAGTAGCAGCATCTTCTTCTTGCCAGGAATTTCTTCATACAAATATTCAAGAATAATTTAGAAGTTCTTCCTTGATACAAGTGCCTACAAATGTGGTGAAAAGAAAGCAATGGAACAGGCTCCAAAATTATGAGGAAGATGTTCCAGGAAAGAGTAAAAAATAGCTCTTTCATATATCTCTAGCCCAAGCAACTATTATAGCTATAGTTTCTCATAATCATTGTTCCAGTTGTTGCATCAGAAGTTGTGGTATAAGGATATCTTGCCATTCTATACTTACTTATTATACTACATGATATTATGTTGAGATTACATCACTGCCTTCTTTCTTTCTTTCTTTCTTTCTTTCTTTCTTTCTTTCTTTCTTTCTTTTTTATTAATTTGATTTATATTCCGCCTTTCTCCTTATGCAGGACCCAAGGTGGCCAGAATTAGAAAACAATTGCATTATGCTGGACATAAAATAGTGAAAATGCATTTACTTTAATTGAGAACATGTACTTCTCTCTCCTCTCTCTAAATGTACAATTTTCCATTGACACTACATATTCCTCCTCATACATATATTCACTCCTACGCTCACTCCCTTACTTACCCAGGCACATCTCTCATAAAACTTATCCCACTTTCTGCCTACAATTCTTCCATTACTCTCCTCCACAGACACTTAACCATACGTGTAGCCTGCCATCTCTGCTTTGTCAGACATTTGAAGAAATTCTGTGCAGAGAGGCTCTTTAAAACCAGCTCCCATGCATTTGCTTGGCAGGTTGATGGCCAAACCCACGGCAGTTGTTGCTACTGCAGGGGCAGATATTCTGTTCCGCTGCTAATATAAACCCAATATGTGTGGCAGTGCTTAACTGTCCTGCAAATAATTTCGAATGCAGTCTCATATTCTCTAATTATCCCAGAATCTGAACATGGGAAGCTTACTTTCAACTACCATGATTCAGGTGCCTGGGGAACTTGGGGAGTTGTAGTTTAAAAAATAACTTCTCCAAGCTTTGACCAGGACAAAGGATACTAAACTTGTTACACTGGTTGAAAATATGGATGCTAGTGCAGAGTATTTCCCTTCAGTCATGTTTGAAAGAAGTAGCAGTGAATGGCACTAGCAGGTGTAGGGGGGGCAGAAAACATTATGTGAACCACGGCTGGCTGTTAGCACCTGGATTCTTTGGGCAGCTGCCAGTCCCCCCACTGATATCTGTGCTGCACCTCCATAGCAATATATATTTTTGATTCGGTTGGTTCTCAAAGGAATGTCAGGCAACTGGATCTAGCTTTCATTTCAATTTGGCACAAAGATCCCAAGCAATACTACACTGTGGACATTGGGAGGAATTAATACAGTGGCCAAGCATATCCACTTGGCTGTGCTTGGAGCACTGCCACTGCCACTTCTCCTTATCTCCAAATAAGCTGATCAGGACTCATCAATGGAGAAGGA
The DNA here is from genome assembly GCA_030412105.1 of Cyclura pinguis. Lineage (NCBI taxonomy): Eukaryota > Metazoa > Chordata > Lepidosauria > Squamata > Iguanidae > Cyclura > Cyclura pinguis. The sequence continues at coordinate 98,663,556 of CM059601.1, forward strand.
GCTTCACCAGAAAGCATGTCACTCAGCTCCTCCATCAACCTTGCATATGGATGATGCAGGACCTCAAATAACTATACAAAAGTTTTTCAACATATGATGCATCTCATGTTAATTTTAGGATTTCTGACTCTGTCAAGAATACTTAAGTGCTATGATCTCCCTACTCATTTTCTTCACACTGCCAATAGCCTACATCAGTTCTTAATCTTCCATAATCAATACTGGGACATAGTTCATGGCTTCTGTAAGCAATAATTGCTGTTGCCAGTAAAAAATCACAGCTGTACTTGGGACCAATGCTCACGAGCATACTGGAATACTTACAAAAATGTATTTCCTCTCATTCCAACAGCAATAGAACTTCCCTGAAGATGGTGAAAATATGCAGGGATTATTTTCATTAAGAAGACACATTCTGCCATTTTTCCTTCATGAGAAATGCATTCAATTGGCCTTTGTCTTCAAAATTTGATCTGAAGTCTCAGTTAAAGCTCAGCCTGTCATTTAGTTTAGAAATGACACTTTTTCTGCACACACTCTTTTTGCTTGCCTTATTTATTTTGCTAATATGCCACCAGTACACTTGTAACATACAGACATAAGGAAAAACACAAGATGTGAATTTATACAAGCCACATGCCATCTGCATTATGCCATGTATTCATTGCACACAGAATTTAAAGATCTAAACCTGATGCACCTCTATTTCACATTATTCATTTCATCCTGTTAAATTTATATATATTTATATATAGTTATATGGTGCCAGTGACAGGAAGAAGTGATGGGGATCAAAATCTAAGCTTATTTCATCCTTCCTTACAAGGACATGTAATTTCAAAAGTATTCTCATCACACAGAGAGATTACAAGGGGTTTGTGCATTTTTCCATAATTGTTCACACTATGGAACTTTTTATTTTAAAAAGTAATTTGTGCAAAATAAAAAAAACATCTTTTTTGGAAAACTGCTCAAAAATAAGGTTTTTCATCAAAAGAATTTTCACAATAAAATACAAAAATGTGAAAAATCTTATAGTGGTTGACCATATTTTCATTAGAATAGATCAAGACACCTTTCCTCATTGGGGACAGAGTGAAAAAAAGAGAATGCTTTACATGAAGGGTTCTTTTTTTTTAAAGCAGTGATCAAGGATAAAACAAAAGATGAGTAGGTGCAACTCCATAATAATATTAATTAATAGCAACCAATTAAAATAGTATTCTGTGGTCCCCACGGTGCCAGGTAGTAGGAAGTTACAGAATACAATGCTCTTTCAAAGTTAGTTTTGTTTCAAGAGAGTCCACTAGAGGTTTATTGGCATACCATGGAAAAGTTGAATGTAAGTTAAGAGATTAAACTCTTCAAGAGATGCCTGAAATATGTTTTTGTATATCAGAGCCCTAGGGAAACAGTCAGCATCTCTCAAGAATGTTAACCTTCAGAATCCAAAACCTCACCTGTCTGTGCCTGCCCCTCAATAAACCCTTGCCACTAATATTTACACGCTACTATTTCTTACAGTAGTTGTTGCTGTGTGGGTTTAAGTCATTTAAGACTCATGGCAACCCTAAGGTGAACCTATCACAGGGTTTTCTTGGCAAGATTTGTTCAGAGGAATTGGGCCTTTGCTTGTCTCTGAGGCTGAGAGACTGTGACCTGCCCAAGGTCACCCGGTGAGTTTCCATGGCTGAGCAAGGATTCAAACCCAGGTCTCCAGGGTTATAGTCTAATGTTGACAAAACTACACCATGTTGTCCGTTACAGATAGACCTTAAACAACAAACGTTGAATAAGCTGTTGAAGGGGGAAAGCATGCCCTTTTGCTAAACTGGCTTTCAATCTTGGAGAAAAAGCCCTTGCAGGCCATTTGCTTGTAACCACCCTTATAAATAGTATATTTTTCAGAGGCATTAAAAATAATCTCCAGCAGTTTTCTTAGTTCTATTAATTTTTCCCCCATCAACAAAAAAACCCTCCCCTACAACAATACATTACTGTACTTAAAGTGCAATGAATGAAATGAAATGAAAACAAAGTTTGGCAAGCCAAAGTCTTTTTTAACTATAAATGTAACACTGACCAGAAATGAAGCCCTTACTCAGCAAGGAATTCCAGAAGCTGGAGTCAAATACTGAGAAGGCACTCTCTCAAGTCTCAGATGTTCGGATCATAAAGAACGGCCTTTCCAAATGACACACAACTGAAGCATATCGTCTTGGGATTCTATTAGCCTTAGCTCTGCAAAAAAGCACTCATGTCTGCCAGTGAAACCTAATGATCCAGACTATGGAGTGATGCAGCTGAACATGATTTCCTATTATTAGTCATCATATGCCCAGCAGAAAATATTGATACATGCCTCACATGACTGAAGCCTCACAGGTTCCTGCACATATCACTTGAAGATGTTATTAACTACTCATCTTCCTTCAAAGAGTTTGGTTTCCGAATCCCACACTGGCAATCCTATTGTTTGTCTGCCAACCCATGATGATGGCAGTAAGAACTAGAAGGTGGGCACTGTAAAGAACTCCAGGTCACGTGCCAGAATTCTGCCAGGACCCTGCTTTTTCTTTCGCTTCCTTCTCTGTGTTAATTTGATGCTGCCTGGGCCAGCTATTGACAACGATACAAACACGATAACCAGTTCTTCTGGCTCTAAAGAAGGCAGACAATTGGGTGGGGGGAGTGCCCAGAGAGGACAACTGAGTAGGCAGCAGAGTACATTGACGGCAAAGCGGGGAAATAGGAAAACAGTTTGTCCATAGGGTTTTCTCCTTTTTCAATGTGGAGAAAGGAGGGTCGGTGGGAAGAGTCAATTAGAGGACAGCAGAGTCAGGTCTCCCCTGGCTGCGGCTACCAACAGAGAAACACAGTGCTTGTAACCTACAAGGGTCAACTGATGCCTGTTCTGGTTTGCTTTGTTCAAATGCAACACAGCACCACGGGCAGAAGTGGTTGTAGTGGTGAGCTGATTGCTGCTATATTCACTTTCAATACGGACGGGAAGGCTGCTGATGCTCATATGAACCCTGCCACTTTCTCCAATGTGTCATATCATGGCCCTAACTCACTAATTGAACAGAATGATTTCATCTGTCAGAGAACTATTCCAAGTGAGTTGCTGAATTGCTCACAGTGGGCTTTAGGACTTGGAGAAAGGGGCGCAAACTGTCAATAAAGACGTTCAGCAGAAAGTGTGCTGCTTTTACACATTTCCTTTTTCTTTTTCTTTTGGCAAATATTTCTTATTAAAACACCAATTTAAAATATGTAAAACGACACATAAAGGAATACATAACCCTAAGATGGTAAATAATAACAAAACAACATTAACAAAAAGTAACTGGACAAAAGACAAAATGAAACTAATGGAAAAAGGGGCTAAAAAGATATATACGTACCTTCCAGTCCCCCAGCCAATGGTTACATCATATACTAGAACATTGTCTTCCTCAGTATTATAAAATTATGCAAATACTTTGGCTGTCATAACTATAAGTTAACCCTCAAAACCTAAAACTGAAATTCTCTCCCAGTGATCGCTCAAATAAACAATTCACACATCCCAATCTTTCTCAAATCTACTCAACGATCCTTCTTTGATCAAAAAAATCAGTTTCTGTTTTTGCCAAACCAGTTTCCACCTTGAGATGGAAAAGCTGGATCTTTCCGTCTCTGAGCATAAAGCAGTCTGGCAGTTATAATCACACACTATATGATTCCTCCAAACTTCTTATCAGATCATCTATCTGCCCCAATAAGAAGAACTCAGATTTCAGTTGAATTTTTATCTTCAAGATGTCTGCTACTGATTGATGCATCAAAACCCAAAATTTCTTTGCTTTTTCACGTCTTAACACATATGTAAAAAAAAAGCCCCTTGTTTTTATATTTCAAACAAATATTAATGGACCCATTATACATATTAGACAGCCCTACTGATGTTAAATACCATCTGTACATCATTTGATAAAAAAATCTCTGAGATCTAACAACATAAACTTCAAATCTTTTGTCTGTATTTTTCCAATTGTTCTATTTGTATGTTACGACCAAAATTTTGTGCTCATTGAATCATACAGTCTTTAACCTGTTTATTCTCTGTCTCCAATTTCACTAGTAACTTATAAAGCATGTTTCCTTAAAAAGAATATCCTTCCACAAGCAAGCATAACAAAACACAGTCAAAGAGAGGTACTTTTATCTTCAGAATCAAATGCACTATGAAGATGAGAACTGACGAAGTAGGCTGCAACCCCTCACAAAAAACTAAGCCAAATAAAATTTATTTGGGGTGTTACAGTGTCCAGACTCTTTGGTGTTCTTCTGATGCAGCGTTGTTTTTGCTTTGAAGATGATGTGATCAGACTTAAGGAAGAAAATCCAATTAAAATTGAACAGATTAAGCCTACAGCATACGGTGTGAATGCTGTCTGTGTGGGGGCAGGTATGGCTATTTGGATTTGTCAGTTGTATCATCCTGGAATTACAGTACATGTATTAAGCATGACTTTAACAAATACACTGTTTATGAAGCATAAGAATAATAATTCCTTTTACTACAAAAATGTGTATAATAATATTTTTAAGACTGACAAGACCATATCTGGTAAAGAGCAATTACATTATAATGTCATTGTATATCATGAAAAAATGAAATTCTGGAAGCATAAAATTGTTCACAGACCATAAAAAAACAACTTTGTCAAGCTTTCCTTACATTACAATGGAGCTATTATTTCCAGGTGGTCAACCTCCAGTGATCCACACAATTATGTCTTTCACAGGCAACTTTTTAAAAAATAAATAAAGTAGACATATGCAGACACATATTTAGACACAGCATTGTCACTCCAAATCACAAGAAACTCCACCAATGGTTTTACTTAGAGCCCCCATGCAGACAGACAACTTAATTTAAACAGATACTAATATATATGTCAATTTTTTGAGACAACAAAAACAAGCTTATCCAAAAGAATTACGGGGGAAAAAAGCAGTCAAGGGGTTGACCTAATCTTTTCATGGCAAACACAATTCTAGAGTCCAGCCACTGCTTCTTTATTGTAAAGGTGGTAATGTAGAAAGTGCATTGGGAAGTGAGAAACCACTTTTCTACATTTCAGACAGCAGAAACACAGCTAGGAAACACAATAGGGAGAAAATGTGTGTGTGTGGGGGGGCATAATAAAGTAGTAAAAAAAAATTGCAGCACACCACACCCTAACCATTCATCTGTCAACCACCCCCTTTTGTCCCTGCTTACTTTATAGTGGGAAATGGGGACATGATTTCTGTCACCCTTACAAGTTACTGCTGTGTGTAGGGAAAGGATAAGAATGATGATATGTGAACAGGTACACTGACAATAATTTAATTACATTTCAGTATTTGACTACTGATACAAATAATTTCTCAATATATGCACCATCAGTCAAGTAGGGTGGAAAAAAACTTGTTAATTAGCCCTAACGTATTGGCTGAGCTATTACTGTGTATCTTCTCTAGCTCTTGGAAGGCTCTATTTCTTTGATTAGATACCATTCATCCAATTAGAAGTGGCTAAAAGTGGTTAACTTCAAAAGGTCACTAAGAATAATCTTAGAAGTGCAACAGCAAACTAACTTCACCAAGGCCAACAGGATCTAACACCACACTCACACAAAAATAAAGGCTTTATTCTTTAACATTTCTTATAAATATCAAAAGATGAAAAAACGTTTTTGCTTTGCTTTAGCAAGGGTACTGCAGGCTGAAACTGCAAGCTATTATTTAAATAAACTGAACTGTAACTCATTATCCACCTGCTAGCAGAAAATAATAGGTTAAAGGCTGATCTTGCCTCTGATTAATATCAATTGAACCCCCCCTTACTATGTAACTATCAGAGCATCACAATTAGAAGATCTATGAAACAAAAATTCGAAGACCATCAACAAAAGACTGTCCTCCATGTTTTCAAATCAAATGTTAAATAATGTACTGATTTATTCAAAAGTTAGCTACTTCTTTCTTCGACAAGTTGAACCAGACAAAAAAAAAATTCAGTATTTTCTTCTCAATCTCTTGAAGCCGGCTAATGACTTCCAAACAACTTGAGAAAACACAGGAATATTGTATTTGGAAGTATTCCTACATCAAAATCTGCCTCTGTATAGAAGGAATATTTTATTCTGTTATACAGCAATGACCCGTGGTATGAGGATAATAACTCTATAGACAGAAAGAGTTAAACATCTCTTTCCCGAAGAATATAGCTGCAAGTCAGACTTCTTTACATACTTACCCATGTAGGTGAAGAAAAACATAATGTATAGTTTAATCTTTGGAGAGAAAGCTAACAAGCCATGGTTAAAGTGATATTGTTAAACCGTTATGGGGAAAGTCAGCCACAAGATCTGGGGTGCAGTAGCTTGTTATTCCAGGAGCATAGATACTACAAGAAACTCTGCAATGGCTACTTGTCATGCAACATGCATTCGAAGAAAAAATTATCCTGTATAGTTTGTCTAGACTATGTGGAACAGTGAATATCTAGGATCATTAATAACCATTAATTAGGAGTGGATATATTCCTCCAGATTACCTCTGACCAGGAGAAAAGGTTCTTAATTTTAAGGGTTACATATCTTGCTTTCAATGGCTGCATTAGAAAGAGACCACTTCTTTAATGGTCATATTTAGCACAGCGCAGTAGAACAACACCTGTAAAAAATGCTTGGTGCGATGAACCCAAAAGGCCATTTGGTTTCAAGTATAGTTAACTAGATGCCTTTGGAAACATACAAGCAGGTCATGAGGGTTTGGACTGGATATTCAGTCTCCCTTGGAATACTGAGACTTGATTTAGTTATCATCTAATATAGTGGAAATAACTACCTTTTGCAGTAATTAATTCAGTAAGCAAATTACACACAATGACTAAGACACTACAGTGCTTTCCTGGTATAAATCTATACTCACATAATTACAGGTGGTTGTCTGCTGAACACCAACATTGTGCAACTAACTGTGTGTCTGCCAGTGTGCCTGCTAGGGATAGGCAGAATAGTCATTGGCTACTCATTTCTCACCAGAGAATCTGGGAAGCCAAGAAACTAGGAAACTCTATCAGGAAGAACAAAGGCAAACACAAGCATACAGGGATATTTTTGCACTCTGGGAAATAGTCATCTGCACAGAAATGTATTTTCTGCACAAAAATGTGTATTTGTGCACAGCTGGTATACTTCAGAGCAGAAAGCATGTTTTCTGATCAGTGGTGCCATGCACATTTTTGCTAAGAAAGTGTATTTCTGCAAAGAAAAAGTGTTTTCTCCCCAGAAAAAAAGTAATGGATTTCTGCACAGAAAGTGTAATTTTATTTTCATAGAAAGTATATTTCTGCATAGAAACCATGTCTTCAATACAGAAAAAACACCTTCATTTAGTTCTGACAGCAACAATATTCTGGTCTTTTTATTTACTTGGAAATATGCAAAACTAGGACTTTTGAGTTTTTGCTTGCTTGCTTGCTTGCTTGTTTTAATCAAGGAATTGATTTCCCCTAAGACAAAGTGAACAAATGTGCTTTCATCTCCCTGAAATCTATTTAATTGTTAAATGTGTATCTTTGAATGTTCTTAGCTGCCTTCAATGCCTTCAGTGACTTTGGGGTGGAGGCAGAGGGTGCTGACTATAAATGCCATAAATAAAGGCTATTCTTTCCTGTCCATCTTGAAAATTGTTGTTATGTGCCCTCAAGTCATTTCTAGCTTTTGGCTACCCTATGACAGTGTCTCCTTGGCAAGACTTATTTAGAGTTGGGCTTGCTGTTATCTTCCTCTGAGGCTCAGATAATGTGACTTGCTCAAGATAACCCGTAGTGATTCAAACCCTGGTCTTCCAGTGCTCTAGTCTGACACTCAAAGCACTACAGTGACTGGCTCTGTATTGACAACATCCTCAATTAACTTCATTTGATAATACTATGTTCTGGTATTATGGAACTGGGATAAGAGTAGGGAAATTATCTGTATTTTTTAGCCAACCTCTTTATCATTTTAGATGCCATTTTCTGTGTCTTTAACCAGCCTATAATTAATGAAAAGAGACATTAAAACCAGAAAGAACTTTCAAAATTCATTAATTTATATAATAGGAGTTAAGTAACAATTATATTTTCAAACCATATGCTAATAGTGCAAGTGAATTTGGATCTCAGCAACTACAGACCAAAGCCAGTAATAATTTAATTTCTTAGTAGTTTCAGCCAGTTCAGAGTATATCAGCGTATGTGTGAACAAAGATATTTTATTCTAGTATATTGCTTTGGTTTTACATAGAATTTCAGCTGCTTATATTCCACAGGGATGTTATTTTGTACTCATTAATTTTGATGAGCACATTTATACTGTTTTTTTTTAAAATAAATGTTCTAGTGATTTCATTATTATTCCGAACATATTTAGTAAAAGTTATTCTTTGCCTCCACTGAGCAATAAATCAATGTGCTCTAATAAATAAAGTTTTGACCATGATGGCAAATAACTGTAGCTAAAAATTTAACACCAGTACACTAAATGTAAAATGTAAAATAAGTAATAAACTTGTCTCCTGAATGTTAAAGCAAAATTAAAGGAAGCTGTTCCAAGACAAACAAATTGTACTTCCATACGGATTCAGTGATCCAAAATCATAGAAATGTCACACTGACTCTTTTCTAAAACAACAGGGAAAGCATTCATTAGCTTGACTTGCTGTTAGAATGATGCACTTCATTAAGTCTGTGGCTGTCTTCATTTTCACAGGAAGCTGTTGTTAATTCTAGTGGCCATTTGCAAGCTTCCCTTTCACTGAACACAGAAATGAAAGAAACTTCCAAATAACAAAAATCAAACATCTTAAAGCAAAAAAAGAACATTTAGACTCCAGTGAGAGTGGGACATCATCTTTTTAATTGACAGCCTGACTATCTGTTCTATTTGGACTGTTCATTCTGAGCAAACGCTATTCTTCCTAACCCTGTCCCCCATCTTAACCTAGTGATAACCCTATGGACAATTCAAAGGCTCCTCCTATAATAATTCTTCAAAGACTATGAGTAAATTTCTTTCTAGAATATAGCAAAATTCTTTCTAAAATATACCGTTCTAGAGAGAAAATGAAAGCAATCACGTTCAGATTAACTGCAGTCATAACCAAAAGTTCACTGCAAATAACTTCAGGACGGCAGCATTGCTCAGGATGTATCAGTAGCATCTGTGAAAATTTGGAACCCTGGAATATATAATTCTAACAGCACTGAACATATAAGGTACAATTTCTTACTACTGATGGCAATTCACACATCTCACTGCATGTGTGATAGCCATGGGAGGATTTGCACATTCAGTCCTGGGGGAACAATCATGTTCACATCCATACAGAATTTAGCTTTTGTCTTACTCACTTCAAATGCTCAAAAAGCAGCATTTACAGTTTCATCTCATACAACAACTAAGTGAAACCTGCATTAGCTAATAGATGCATGTGAATGAACCAATATGAAATAGCTGGAAGCCAAAAGGGGAAGGATTTCTTTTTTTTCCAAATCCATCAGATCATAAAGTTGACATGAGAATAGCCCTGCATTATTGATGTAAAAAATCATTAAGAACAATTGCTACCATTGATTTGTTCATTCTTATTTTTATATAGACCTGATTCTAATTGTTTGTCTCAACTAGAGTAGATCCACTGAATCAGATGTATGTTATGTAAGTTATTCATTTACTGGGTCCACACTATGAGTAAGTGAATTATAATATATGCCTCATGAGTTCAGTGGAATTAACAAGTGGATTTATGCCATTAAATTCAAAACCATTTTGTACACATGCATACACACACTGCTGATCTTCTTCCAAAGAATCCAAGGTAGCATACATATTTCTATCCAACCCTGAGTGGATAGAAGACTCAGGTATCATTACAACTGCACAACACTGAAGCAACAAGTAACTTTAGCAATTCTTCTTTTTTTGAAGACACAACTTGAGAATGATTCTGTGCAAAATTCACATGTTGTTCTATTCAGAAACCAGCATTTATACACAGGAACCCATTTTCTGTGCAGAAAACAGTATTTCTCATCAGGCCTGGATTCATTTCATCAGGGTTTCTCAACATTCAAGAAACATTTTTTTAAAAAAATATTTTTAAAATATTCTCCTTTCTCTACACTGATTGATCATTGAATTAGAATAAAGAACCAGGGACTGTATGTGGAGTAACAGCCACACTTTATTATTGACAATCATCTGCAGCAGGGCCTTAGGACAGAACGGGGTACAATGACCATGGCGTTCCCCACATCCAATCTTTCACCCTCACCAACTGCAAACCATGCACAGATGCAGTACAAAGCCTATCAACTCGATTTCAACCTGTCTGGCTTCAATAATAACTGAAAGTGGTTCTTGGGTGTTTTCCCCCTCCAAGCACCCTCCAAGCTCAAGACTGAGAATGAGTAAACTCAGCCCAGGTCTGATCCTATATGCTACTTTGCTCCCTACATCTGAGCTTCATGCTCAAAGTTTAGAAAACCAGCCTTCACCTGCATGGTGCCTTCTAGAAGGCTTATCAAAGTTTTGCATCCACTGTCCTCCTCCAGTACCTTGCCAAGTTACCCAGTCATTTAACACAGAACCCACTCCTGACAACTAGCCCAACTTCCCTACATGCAACAGTGCAGATCAGGTGAACCATTGGAGATGTTAGTGTGGGAGAGCAAAATTGTTATCTGGCCCTTACTAAGAGTATGGCCTATACAAGTGGTTCTCAACCTGTGGTCCACAGACCCTGGGGGGTGTGAGGTCCTCACAGGGGGTCTACACATAAGGAGGGGTGAATGGGGTGTGTAGTGTTGTTGCTTGACTCAGTACGCTGCCACCAGCAGAGGGGAGTTCTGGAGTTGGCAGTTGCACAGTAGAGGGACAGAGAGTGGAAGGCACTGGCAGTGGGGTTGAGCTGGGCCCTTTTCCCTGGGGCCCCTCAAGACTCTCAGTAAAGCAGGAAAGGGGGGGGTCAAAGACAGTCACCTGCACAATTCCCTGAGAAGAGAGCAAGGCAGCTGCTTCTTTGGAGACAGACCCTGGCTGAGGACACACACTCTCTTTCTTTCTCATGCTTGCACATACAGAGTCAGGAGCAAGTTGGAAACCATTCACACATCATCCAAACAGTACACCCAAGATTGGCCATAGATGTCATGGAAACAGTTATTAGTCAAAGGAGTTGTGAGATACCAACTTCCTCCCACTGACATGATTCATCTCTCCTCTATTTGGAAAAGGGAACTTCCTCTGTCCCCACCACTGCTACTCCTGGTTGGTTTGTGTGAGCTTAGTCCTAAGGTTTCCACTGAGTAATCCTGTCAGACAGTCTACACAGCAAGTATTATTATTATCATTATTAGTACTAGCATTAGTTTTAGTATGGAATCATTCCAATTAAAAATGTTGGAATAAGAATATGTGGATTTACTTATTTTTACCTTTTCTTCAAATTTGAACACCCTTGACGAGCAACTTTAAATAAATATTTGATGCACTTTAAGGTTTTAAATCCTGCATTATATCATGGTGGTCCATAGCAACAAGATATACTTAAAGGGGGGCCATGGGAAAGAAAAGGTTAAGAACCACTGACCTATAATTTCCACTATGAAGAGTGGTTGGGCTGAGATTGGGGGCTCAGCTGCGATACACAACTTCCTGTCCCCAAACCCAGGTGACATGACAGTTCCAATTGCTTACCTCCTTTCCACCACATGCCACATCGTGGGACTAGTGTCTGTTGCCAAAATCAAGACAAATAACAGTGATCTAGTCCAGGCGCTCCACTACATGTGCAATTTCAAATGTGTATTTGAAACTGTGAGGAAAGGCTGAACATTAATTTCAATGTCAAAGAATCCCATGAGCAGGGCATTATGTGGACACAGGAGTCCCATTGTGAACAAGGGATCATTTTTTTCCCCACACAAAGCAGAGGTAATTAAAAACCCCATTAGCTTGTGCAGTGAGTAACCAAGATTAACTATGAGCAAGTTATAAACTGGGGTAAACTTCAAACAGAGAACAATTTGTCTCTAATGTTACCAAACACTATCACAATGAAAATGGATAATAAAATAATTAGATCAATGTAGGAAAGTTGTTACAATGCTGGCTAAATGATTTATGTAAATTTAAAGCCCACTGGAACAATCTTATACTTGAATAACTATGAACAGATGGAAATCGATAAATGATACTGCCTTTGACACAAAGGCATTAGTTTTCTCTAGATAATGCTATTAGATAATGAAGTCTTTTAAAACCAAATAGTCACACTTTGTGTTATTTTAAGATTAGGTTTTAACTTTATATAACATTTTGACACATGAACAATTTTCACAGTTTGCTAGACATAATGTAGCAATCTGCAGTGCAGCTTTTGTAACTTTTTTGTTCTGAGATTTAGAGCCTATAGTCTTCACTTACTCTGTTGCAATTAAAGTTTAAATTGATCTACTCAGCTAAACAGTGAAACATTTTAATGTAGAGGGGCACACTTGTGGTCCTCCATATTCTGTTGGACTGTAGCTCCCCTCACCTATCTCCATTCTCTACAAAGAAGAGGACTGATGGGAGTTGCAGTCCAATAACATCTGAGGGTAACCTTCTGCCTATCTATATCTAGCAGCTCACGGAAGCTTCCAAGTCAACATCTTCAAGTGAGGATTTTCCCCCCATTTTGAAGTACTCTATAAAAAAAACCTGTTTTACCAGTTCCCACCACTTCCTCTTCCAGTGTGTTATACTGTTCATGTGAGTAGACCAATTGATAGATAAGTTAACTGTAGAAAGATGGTAACGCATGAATCAGCTCTCTTGGCAGGCATGATTGCAAGCCTTAAATTTGCAGCCTGAAAGTTCTGCAATTTTTCAGAAATCACACAACAGTGAAAATCTAACCAAATTTTGAAAGGTTAATGCTTCAGAGTTCTCCAGACTCTCTAAAGGGAAGAGAAATATTACAGGCCTTTCTTCAATATTTGGAGTAGAAAGAGTAATGCTTCACTTTCAAGTAGAGTTCCAGTATGCATCATCAGCTCACCACTTTCTCCTGTTTAGGAAAAAGTGCTGTTTTCTTTGCAGGAAGCTTGTTTCCGTAAAAAATGCATCTTAGTCTTTGAAAATTGTGCAGTTTCATATATTATTGTGCTGCTGGATGATTGCTTGTCTGTTACGTTCATATCCTGCCTTTCATCCACAGAGCTCAAGTGCACAACTCTCCTTCTCTGAACTTTATCCTTGAACAGCAACCTTGTGTGAGGTAAATCAGACTGAGAAACTCTCACAAAGTCACTCAATAAGTTTAATGGCTTGGTAAGGACTTCAAGGATCTTCCAGCTCTCAGTCTAACTCTCTCAACACTCCACTCCACTGGCTTTCCACACAGATAAGAACTTGGTGAATGGTTATAGAAATACTGGAAGAGGCAGTTTCTCTGCTGGAACTGAGCCAGAATTCTCTTTTTAGTATCACTTCTTCTCATTATATTTCCCAAAGAATTTTTAGGGTTTGATGTGCTTTTGACATCCCACCAGCTCAATTTTTTTTGTAAATTTTTCATGCTAGAGCCTAGTAAAAGCATTCAAAAGTCTCCAAAGACTTATGCTTAAGCTTCAGAGTGCAGCCTTTGAGTCAGCCCAAAATGCACATCTACTGGGAGAGAAAAAACTGTATAGTCACTGGACTGCTTCTTTCTAACAGGAACTGCCTCTACAACAGCTTAACATAATTCCAGATGTTTTGGATTATACTTCCCATCTGTCCAAATCAGCATGTGCAATTGTCCAGAAGTATGGAAGTAGTAATCCAAAACACCTAGAAGCTAATAGGGAAAGGAAGGCTGCTCAAGTAAAACTCAAGAGTAATGAAAGATCTTCTAAGCTGAATTTGACAGTAGTAAAATAAAATAAAATAAAATAACCACATTGAAATTTGTATCTCTAAGCAAAAGCAATGTGAAAGGTGTAACTTATCTTGATGTTTGATCACAACTTAATTTATGACGGTGAGGAGGAACTATCAGAAAGAATGAATTGTGCCAAATGTATTTTTTAGAATCGTTTCTTTATAATGTATTGGTAGAATTGTTAGAAACAGTTTAGGGAAGGAAGCATATCTCATGGTAGCCATAAAGGATCTGAGTTCAAGAAGTAAAAAAATTCTGGTAGAGAGTAGGGCCAGAAATAATATTTCAATTTTTCAATATTTCAATGTGAAGTTTCAAATATTCAGAAAATGTTCAAAAATGGGTTTCTGAAGTGTGAGGGAACCTTGCCAAGGAATATCATGAACAGGTCAGAATATATATATCTATATATCTATAGAGAGAGAGAGAGAGAGAGAGAGAGAGAGAGAGAGAGAGAGAACTGTATTCTGTGCAAAAAGAACACCTTTTGCATGAAAGCAGCATTTTCTGCACAGAAATTCTACACAGAAATTAACATTAAGAAGTTTCCTGCATAGAAAAAAAATCTGCTTAGAAAATGCTGTTTTATCCACACACAGCTTCTTTTCTGTACAAAAATTTTGTAAAAATAAGTCCTGAACTGTGAATAGTCTTTGAAAACTGTGCAGGCTTCAACAACTTTTCCAAAGTAGAATAAAAGTCTTAAAATTCTTGTCTGTGAGAACAAATTTACAAAAAAAAAAAAAAAACCCTAACAGAAAGATATTTTCAGTTTTTTTTTTTCTTTTCTTTCTGTATTAGGGATGCCAAGAATATTTGTGTAAATTTTCAAATTCTTGACAAGAAATAGTATCTTGACACACTGAGGCAACCTGTCAAGAAAATAGACAAGTACTGTGAGATTTCTCACAATCCAGTGTTCGTTATTCATTTTTGAAAGAAAAAAGCGAGCAGGGGAGTCAACAAACTAACTGTATTTTGTGCAAAATGATTTCTCTGTACAAAAGTGATGTGTTGACCATGAAATAATTTTTTTACATAAATTAATTTTTCACAAAAAAAGTCCCAAAGTTTGAAAAATCATTGAAGAATGCATAAAATCTCTCATAATCCCACAGAACAGGCAGGGTAAACATTTTTGGAATTAGTTGTTGAATACAAGAAACAAAGATTTACGTTCCTGTTGTATTCAGAGGATCAGAACAAAGAGCATATTTGAACAAACTTTTGTTCACAACATTATTTATACTGAAGACAGTAAATCTGAGAACCTGAGAAAAAGTGGAGTGGAAAGTACAATTTTACTGTTTTAATCATTAGCTGCTGTGAAGATGAGTGCCTGAAAATGGGATATGAATGCCATAATTAAGAAATCAAACCTTTCATTTTAATTGGAGTAAGAGTAAATAACACAGGTTTTATGGGATGCTTCCACAAATATGCATTAAAAAAAACCTTTTTCCTCTTAACTAGGTTTGAATTAGTCTGACAGCTGGGGCATGAGGAATTTGCTTGTATCAGCATATGAAGTTTCATTTGGTTTTTACTATGTGATATTGAGAATGCATCATATAGTGTATGATGGACATTTTAATCAGTCAGTGACTCTGATCATAGATCTAAGAAGTAGGATTTAATAACTGATGATGACGAGAGGTTGATTTTGTAAGTTTAAATGGCTTGTTTAGGTATGGCAAAACTAAAGAAGTTTATGATTGCTTGGAGTTGCATTTTGATATTGAGCACAGCTGAAAATTTTAAAACCACTAGACTACTGCTGAGGCACTGACTCAGAAGACAGAAGTTTACACATAGACCACACTAAACTGTGGATACAATTTATTGCATGGTCTTTGAGATACAAACAGAATCTTAGCAATTTTGCTGCAACATAGGTATTCTATAAAGCAGTAGTTGCAGCTAAAATGTTTTGCTTACCTATTCACATTTAATGGTGTAAACATGGGGTAGAGATGTTACTTCTAATCAGCAAGTTCAGATGACTTACTAGGACAATGCATCTTTTATTGTTTAATTCACAAACCTAGTGCCTGATCTTGACAACCTATTCAGCCTTAAACACTATTTAATTTTCTTTTAAAAAAAAATCGTGCCAAAGGCACAACTGAATCAATAACCTAGTATAAAATAATGCTTTCCAAAGAGTATTAAGAACTTTGTCACCACTATTTTTACAGGTGACTGCTCTGTTGGCAAAGCTATTACACCTGAGATAAGATGACATGAGATGACAATGCAATTATTCCAACCAGTGATTTAAGACAAGTAGATAACTATAAAGCTGAGAAGAAGTTTCAGACTTTGCTACAGTCTGCACACTTGCTATTCAAGGGTAACCTGTGTGACAAAGTGATTGAGGCTAAAATTCAAGCCTAAGCACATCATTACATCAGCTGAGAGAGTGCAGTGCTTTGTCACTAAGTGGAACAGTAGTCTCATTAAACTGCACTCTCATTTCATAAGGCTCCATCTAAAAGAACCCAGGTGGATTATGTTGCTGAAACTGAAGTAACACCACAATGAGACAGAAGTATCAAATAACCCACTGGCAGCCATAAGTCAACCCATTCACATAAAAGACAAAAATATAATTACTAACTGGAACAAACATATAAAGTTGGGATTTCCACCCTTTCTGTGACAGGACAAACATAGTGCAGTTAATACTTGAAATACACCCTGCTGTGTAAATTAATTGTTCTCTTGTTACAGAAAGAAAGATCAGTTTAACCTCCTGCCATATCTCCTTAGTAGTTGTAACAATTAGCCGTCTGTAAGAATTAGTTGTCTGTAAGGCAAATACGGATACTAAGTTCAACTTGCAAGCTAACATTAAAATCTTCTATGAATGGCATGATAAATAGTTTCAACTCCATCTAAGAAAAGCAGTCTAACACGTCCAGAATGTTAGATTAACTTGAATATGTCAGACACACAAGAGAAAATGCTGTAGCTAGACCCATATTTTTTAAACAAAGTAAAATTCCATGCACAGGTTTGGGAAATTGCATTCTGACGTTCCACAAGTAAAACAAACCAACTCTGCCCAAAAGTTATTACTGCAGCTACTTTGTATTCATGTAAAGTGCTTATTACTGCAAAGAATAAACCAACCCCATATATTTTCTCTGCACAGCTTTCCAATTAACTTAATATATGGATCAAATGTTGCCTCATTAGACAACTATTAAAATACAGCCTCTTGTTTCTGGATAGCAGCCCTCATCTATTTTCTCATGACAAAACCAAAACAGAGCCATCACATCTATAATTAAGGTATCTTTCTCAGCACCATACTTGGAAATAGCAAACATATAGTAGTTTACACTGCAATTGTGAACAGACAAGAATTTTAAAAAAGCACAACACAAGCAAAACCAGGCATACTATTATAGGAGTTAATACATAGAAGACAGAGTTTCAGGGGTGAAAAAGACTTCAGCATCTTCTACAATAAATTGTTAGCACCACTTTATTACTGCCAGCTTCTAGCTATAAAATTCAAAGCAGATGATTCATATGCTAGATACCTTACTTTGCTCTTTGATAAAATCTACACTTTTCAGGTAGTTTACCATCAACTTCAGTTTAAAGTGGGGGAAAAAATAACTTACTGAATAGCTGAAAGTTTCATGCTTAGCCAACGCAGAATTATGCCTTAAGTTTCTCCTGCTATGCCTGTTTACTGTATGCATCTCACATAAGAAGAACGAGGTTTCGGGTTTTTTTTCATTTCAAGGTAAACAAGGTGAAGTGCAGAACTGCAGTAATCTCTTTGCAAAAGAAACATTCGGCATAATCATAGACCGCCCCAATAAGAACAAACATTTCCTCTTTTTTTAGGGAAAAAAATACCTTCTTCTCATATTAGATCAGAGAGCCACAAAAAACATTCTCCACGTTCTGCTGTGCACTCCAGCTGCTTTAGTCATCACGAGTAACTAGCCATACACTCCAAGCAGGAATTTGTGTGCCCTCTACCTGCAGCTATTAGCTCAGCACATTGATTCACTGGCATTAAAGCAACAGCAATTAGCTGTCCTGCTCTCAGCAGCTACTGGAGAAAAGGAGAGACAGAGAGAGAGAGAGAGACAGCTGAGTGGGCTAAACTCTACAGTGACCACTGAGCTCTTGCTGGCAATTAGTAGCAAGTGCTACAGCCCTAAGACAAATTGATATCCCACTGATAATCAGGGCTAGCTCCTCCAATATGTCCAATCAGCCTTTGCCAAGGGCTCTGTGTTTGCTTTTTCTACTTCATCAGTAACAAAGGAGTATAGCCACTTAGGTTTATTTGCAACATATCATTTGACCAGAAAGGAATAATCTCTTTAAAGCCTCTCAGCACCAGCGGTATGGACGGTTAAGTCTACCTTGTGCTAAATCTTTTAGATAAACAAATAATAACAATTTTAAAAAAGAATAAAAGACGTAGCTTTTTTTCAAGGCAGTTCTCTCTCCCCCCCCCCCAACTTTTCATTTGGAGCAAACAATAGCAGCTTTTCTATGTAAAACTCCACGACATATTTAGATTAGAAAATTATTTTCATTATTTTCATTTCTGGCATATACAGCAGCTGTCCATTGTGGATTTAAGGAATCTTCCATTCTTGTCCTGTGGTTTCAAGACAGCATACTGGACCATATTCAATAATGATAAAAAGTTGGCAGCGCCTTTGCAGTAGTGATCAAAGAATGTGCTTGCCCCAGATCCAACATCATGAGATGTCCATGAGAAAGGAGTATAATGTTACAGTATATACAGACAATATATGTACAAGCCAATATACGTAGGGTGCATTGTGGAATGTACTCTTTCATTTATACTAAAGGAAGGGGGTTTTTTTTAAAAAAAAAGAAGAGGAAAACATACTTTAAACTAGATAGCCATTAAACATGGCTATCTTTTTTAAAAAAACATTAAAATCTGTGAGTAAAATTCACTAAGGGTATTTCAAGAGATACCAATAATATTCTACATCATAGCACAGTTCAAATATTCCAAGCTTTTCAGATAGCAACTAACTTAACATCCCTGACAGGTAGGCTAATGCTGTCATTCCTATAAAACAGCCCCAAAAGTATGACACCGCTGACCACAGGCCAGGTCTTGTGAATGAAAATTGCTGAATGACAATTTTATGGTTCAAACAAGGAGAAGCGTGGCTTACTTTCAACTCAGCTTCCACTTAGATGTGATGTTCACAGTGCTGGTTAGTGGCACTGATGCCACTGGAACAAAGATTTTGCTCTGCATTTTAGCCTAAATTGTAAAATATCTGTCCAAGGTGCTGAACACTGTCCCCAAAATAGGTTGGACACTCTAGATAACTCCGTTAAATTTCAAACTATAAGCTGGAGCAGATTCACTGTCTTGTATATTTCTGTCATGTGCTTTCATTCATTTTGGTATCTGGTATAGTTAACATTAAATACTTTAAAGCATTTGAATTGCATTGTTTGTCACTGTGCTACTATCCGGTTTCCAGGCTGAATGCATCACATCCCAAAGCAAATTAATGGAAAAGGGTGCAACAGAAACAACAATAGTGGCAGCCTACAAAAATTCATTCTTGGCTATCATTGTCATCTCTGGAGAAATAGTTCTGCAAACCAATGTGGTGCAGTGTTTTAAGCATTGAATTACACCTCTAGAGAAAAGGGTTTGAACGTCTGCTCAGCCATGGAAACCAGGTTGATGACCCTGGCCAAGTAAAAACAAACTAGGCTAGAAGGTCCTAACATAGGAGGTCCCTAAATACAGCTAACTACAACAGGCGTTAGAAAAGTCAACAGTTTCTCTAGTTCCTTGATGTATGACTATGACCAATGTAGTGCTATAGTTTACAAACGTCCTGTATTTGCAGTCATTTATAGATAATGATTTAGCTGAAATCTTTTGGGATCCTTAACTGGTATAATTTAAGTTACCCATAAAGTAATAACATTATGTATACTGACTTGAAATAAGTAAGTTCAGTGAATTCACATACAAGCTATATATGGATTCACAGCACTTGAATAAGAACAGTACTTGCATAGGAATAGCACATGAACAAGAACAACAACTGAATTACAAACAAACCACAAGGCTAACTTAAACGACTCCCATAAAAGATTCCAAAAGATGTCAACTAAATTGTGATCTGTGACTGCAAATATAGGACATTAGCAAATTATAGCACCACATTAGTCATAGACATAGAGGGACTACTGACTTCTGTAGCACCTATTGTGGTGACCTTGGGCAAGCCACACTCTCTCAGCCTCAGAAGAAGGGAAAGGAAAAAACCCTCTGAATAAACCTTTCCAATAAAACTCCATGATGGGTTTGCCTTAGTGTCACCATAAGTTGGAAATGACCTGAAGGCACACAACAGCAAGGTTTTCTGAAAAGTATATAGGGCAGGCAACAAATATCTCTTACTCTCTTCTAGAGATGTAATTCTTTACTAACTTCTTCTTGAAGGAAGTTAACAAATAATCTTAACAATTTTTCTTCTTGTGGTGAAAACGCCTTTCAAAATTGCATTTTTGATGACCATTCCCAGTTCAAGACTTACTCTGCACAAAACTCAACAGGGAACTGCAGGTCCTACCAAATACTTATTTGTAGCCTTTGTTGAACTAGCAGTAGCTTTTGATTCAATTGATAAAGACACCTGTTGTGACATAAACTGGCCAATACTAATATAGATAATTGTTTATTGTTTCTAATCAAGGAACTTTATTCCAATATGACTGCTAGAATAAGAGTTGGTGTTTCTGGCTCATTAACGGATCCAAACCCCATGACTAAGGGAGTCAAGCAGGGATGTTTGCTAGCGAAGGAACTTTTCAATTTATATTTGAATGACATAATTCCAGGATTTTCTGGCCCAGAATTTTTTCTGCCTTCAGTTGGGTCAAGGAAGATTTCTTTATGCTTACTCGCATAGGTTTGAAAAGGCTGCTTTCTAACCTCAGCATATTTTGTTCTAACGAAAGGCTGAACATTAATTATACTAAAACAAAGGTGACGGTATTTGGAAAAAGACACTCTCATTTTTGAGGCCCTATCAATGGTCATCAGATTGAACAGTGCTGGAAATTTAAGTACTTCAGCATCCATCTTACAGAAAATCTTTCCTGGAAGTCCCATGTTGAAATTATTACAGCACTAGCTCTGAGATCTATTGGAACAATCCTTAAATTTTACAACATTGCGGGCGGGAGGGCATCTGGTTGTCCTAGCCCTGAAAATATTTCAGAGCAAAAGTCATTGCCCAGATTCTGTATATGCTGTCTGATGACTCTCAGTTGGTTAAACTAGAAGCCCACCAGAATACATTTCTCAAGAAACTATTAAGACTTCTACTTGGCAATTCTGCAACTTTGATTCAAGCAGAGGTTGGCTTGCCTCCCATTAAATTTTACATTCATTTCATTTTATTTAACTACCGGAGAATTGTAAAAGACTCCTCACTCAGGGTTTTCCCCAAGCTATGTTTGAACAGCTATCAAATTGCAAAGTTTGGAGTTCATGATATTACAGGTTGTTTGAATTGCATCCTACTCTACTTGACAATCTTCCTTTCTTGAATTCAAAAGAGAAACTTCATGAATACTTTTTTGAAAAAGATATTCGACTGGATAGCCAGGCTATAAACAACTCTAAATTTTCAAAATGGTATTGACTCTATAAATTTGACCATCAAAGGGCTGCTTACCTGACAAACCTTATATTCTCAAAACTTAGGCAAGCTTTTACAGCCCTTCATTTTCAAACTATGCCTACAGCTATGATTGACAGCAGATATTTTCACATCCTTTTGGTGTTTTGTTTATATACTTTTGGGGCCCCAGAAATTGAGGATTTGCCTCACTATTTGTTCGTTTGTCAACTATATTCTGAACCAAGAACTATATTTTTCGAAACTATTCTGTCTTGCTTATATCTGAATACAGATTCAGAAAACATTTTCTCTCTCCTGTCCGACATTGTCTCTATGGTAACCCACAAGGTTTCTCTTTTTGCCCTGGCAGCAATGAAAATCAGGGCAAGATCTATTACTGATATTGCAATTGATTGTTTTGGGAATGCTCTTCTCTAATTTTAGAATCATTGTTCATATTTAATGTATTTTAATTGTATTGGATGTCTTTTTCTTATAATATGTAAGAGTTATATCCTACTTATTTTATGTTTTATTTTTTACCTTTTCATTTTTATTAATTATAAAAGAAAAAACAAACAAAACATAACACCACGTAGTTACCATAATGTGTAAAAGAAAACATTACAACGAAATAGCTTACATTATTATTTCTTTCCAGATCCTTTATCATCATTTACTTATTTCACGTGTTATATATCATATTGCTTATATATTTTTGCTATATTCTTAACTCTATCCTTTTCAACTATATTTAACCTATTGCTGTTGCTAAATACGATCCTATTATTAAACATATTAATACTAACCATAACCTTAAATGTAACCTTAAATATAACCTTATGAAACCTCAAATGTAAGCCCTAACACTAAGTGTAAATCCATCCCCCAAGTCAATTATCTTTCAACTTACTCTACTTTCCAAAATTGTAATTCTTCTTCTGGAGCTGTGACACTTCCCACTTTTATTAGGACTTTTTCCACAAATATCTTCCATATTTCTTCAAAATCATTCCCTTTCATTATTCCTTTTTTGACTTTAATTCAACATGTTAGCTTATCATTACTCGCTATTTTCCACACTTCTTTATACCAATCCTCTATTTGAAAATCTTCTTGCATTTTCCATTTTCTTGATATAATTAACCTTGCTGCAGTTAATAAATTTGCAATTAAATCCTTCATTGCCTGGGTACAATTAACCTTATCGAATATAGATAATAATGGACATATTTGTAAGTCAATTCCTTTTATCTCTTTTATCTCTTTAAACACAATTTGCCAAAATTTCTGTACACCTTCACAATTCCATCACATATGAATATATGTGCCAATCTCTTGGCAACCTATCCAACATAACCTTGAGTGTTTCTTATGGTTTTACCTTACTGGCGCTGGGTACCATCTCCAGACCAATTTATAATAATTCTCTTTTATCCTTATGGATAATTTTTTTAAATGATGCTGATTCCAATATTTTTTTGTGCTAGTTCTTCCTCCCATATTTTTCTAAGATATTCATCATCATCTTCATATATTGACAATATTTTATATATTTCACCTGTTGTACCCTTCCATATTTCATTTTCCTCCATTCCATCCCTTTGCTGAATCATTTGTTCAAATCTAGTGTATTCTCTAATATCTTTATTATTACTTTTCCAGTTCCTTGTCCATTGCTCTAACTGAATATAATTAATATCTCTAATATCTTTATTATATTGTATGTTTTATACTGTTGCATTTTGACACTGTACTTATTTAGTTTTATTTACTATGTATGCCAATGGTCTATGGTCTAAACATTAATACATTACTTACTTACTCCACACAAAATCTGTGTTTGGTATTTTTGCATAGAAAACTGCATCTTCTACATAGGACACAGTTTTCTGCAAAGAAAAAAGCATTTCTGCACAGAAATTCCTGTGTGGATCATGCTGTTTTCTGTACAAAACAACTAAGAGTGAATTTTGCATAAATTAAGTCCTGCACTGTGAAGATACTTCTCAATCCAGGAGTCTTCTCTTCAGGGTTTCTTGACACCCAAGAAAATTTTTTTTCAACCATTGTTCAGATATCTTCCATCTCTATTCTCAGATCTCTGAAGCAACTGTATTGCATCTCTAGTCATTACAGCATATAACACACGCTGTTATTTTGTTTGAAATATATACAGAAAGGTTAAACTTTATAATCTGGGAGACTTGATGAAGATCTTAAATATTGACAGGTTTTGTCCTAATTCATTCTGTTTTCAAGTGAACATGAAGAAGCTTGTGAAAATTAGACTGATTACAATAGAATGTGGAATAGCACATAGAATCATAGAGCTGGAAGAGACCACAGGGGCCATCGAGTCCAACACCCATATAGAATTATAGAGCTGGAAGAGACCACAGGGACCATCGCATGTTATGTATAGATTTCTTATTGCTAAAATGGAAGCTGCATTTTGAGGGTACACAAGTCATAATGCTAGCTCTGAACACAAGGTACCCACTGGGCATGATTAAAAGAGGTTTTGCTTATTTTTCAACTTTCTTTGTTCTTTTTTTCTTTTTTTTTTGTATTTTGGAATCTCTGTGCAAAAAATTTATGAAGGAGTCATTGAAGGAAACATAGTAATTTTTTGCACAAAAATGCACACTTGTGGAAAAAATGTGAAAAGAAGCAAATAACCTGGTATTTTTATTTCACTCAAGGATGAGAATGTGTGGAAGACAATAAGATACACAAGCACTTTTTAGATCTTTTGATTAGCTCTTTTGATTAGCCAATTAACTCTGTTTCACTGGATGCTCTTCCATTTGAAATGAACTGACTTCTTTCCTAACAGAGTTTAATGTTTATGATTAATCTGTTCTCTACTTTTAACATGTATTCCAGAGGATCCTTAATAAATGTTGACCTGGCAAGACAGAAGGTCTTCAGATGAATTTTATGAACATATTGACATGAAGCTTCCCATTTTTCTTGGGCTTATAAACAGATATTAAATGGCGAAAGATTTATACTCTTTTTTGGCTGGCACACCTATATGTGGTATGATAAGGTAAAGGTAAACAAGGAATTTAACAACCATTTTATAAGAAAACCTTTGTTAAAAGTATGGTTACAATATAGAAATAAATTATATGCAAAAATACCACAATGGGTGTCAGCACATGAAGCATTTTATAGAAGAGAGAAACCCCAATTAAATAAATGGTTAACATATAAAGATTTAACAAAAGTTCAAGGTGAAAACATAAGTTGGAAAAGTAAGGAGGATATGGTTAAAGGTGGTATTATTTCACATTGGTTACTGCAAAGGCAACTAGAAGAAAGGTTTAAGATGGATATGAAGATGCAAGGAATTGAAATAAGGGAGAAGGAGTTCGATAAATTGCTAAAACCAGAAACAGACCATTTGATAGGTAAAATATACAAAATCTTATTAAATTTATGTATGGAAAAAGAGATGGTTAAGGACAATATGATAAGGTGGGCGCAAAATTTGGGACATGTAATTCCACTGCAGAGTTGGGAGAATTCTTGGAAAGATGTGAAAAAATATTGTATAAGTACAAATTTAAAAGAAAATTACTATAAGGTATATTTTTGATGGTACTACACACCAGTGCAAATTGCCAAAATAAGTAAAAATATGAAAAATACATGCTGGAAATGCACGGAGAGAGGGACTTTTTACCATATATGGTGGTCTTGTGCAAAAGCAAAGAAATATTGGAAAGGTATTCATGAATATATTGTTAATGCATTTCAAATTAATTTCCCTATGAGTTCGGAAATATATTTATTAAATATGTTAGGTACTAAGTATTTTAAAAAGAATTCATTGAGAAAAATGATAATATATATGGTAACAGTGGCGAGATTAATATTTGCACAACAATGGAAACCAAAAGAAGTCCCTGATCTGGATGATTGGTTATGGAAATTGTATGAACTTTGGGAAATGGATGAATTAACATCAATATTGACTGATAGACCAAGAAAACAGATTGCCGAAGAATGGAATTTAGTTAAACTCCTTTGGGAAGCCCAATGGGGAAAACAATAGTAAATGAATTAGATAATTTGGAGTAAATAAAATAATAATAATACTAATAATAATGATGATGATGATGATGATGATGTGTGGTTAAAAAAAACTTGGAGTAAACATTATAGTAAGAATTAAGAAATATTGGAAAGAGGTAGTGGTATGATGGTTAGAGTATAGAGCATAATGAATTGTTGGTCGCTTAAAGGTAAAGTATAATCGCCCACGATTTATGAAGAAGTGATAAGGGAAGGTTGGTAGGTAGGTATGGAGATTGTATTAATTTTCTTATTTATTATTTTGATTTTTCTCTCCCATTAGTATGTATAAGAATGTATAAAAATGTATAAATATAAAAGGTAGGATGTATGTTATTTAAGTATATAATGTATAGAAATGGTGGAAGTATACTTTTGTTTATGTAAAAGTTATATAATGTTTTATCTTTGTGACTTTAATAAAAATATCAAAACATAAACAGATATTAAATGAGATTTCTCCCCCTTACCAACATGGTAATTTTTTACACATGGTGGGTCATTAGTACTGAGTAAATTGGTCTAGCTATGATATGACACATGATGTAAGGCATCCCCATGAAGACATCTTATTCCTATAGCCTATCTTCTCCCAGAGGAAGGAAGATCATAAGGCACAGATGTTTGCACCTATAAATAAGCTCAAGTCACATTTTTTTTTATTTATTTGATTTATATCCCACCTTTCTCCGAAATGGGACTCAAAATGGCTTACAATGCTGCTTTAAGTGGCTTTCACAGTGGATGCCATATTCATGAGAAGTAGGGATTTGCAGTTTGGAAAACATACCATATGGCCTGTTATTTCACCCACAAAGAGAGCCACAAAACACATACCACACAGAGTAGAGAACATTAGACCTGATATTTTAAGAAAGGTGATTGTTTTATTGAACAATACTGAGAGCAGAACGGAAGGATGCATCCCTAACATCTTAAGTCAACATCTGTGTTACAAGAAATAAGGCTTGCAAAAATATGCATGATTTATTCTTCTGCAAGACCTCCTCCTGATGAATATCTACATCAGCCCTATATTTATATCCACAGTTATAAATAATTTTGCCAATGAAGAAGAATTTAGTATTGTAGTCTTTGTAGCTTCTACAAAATTATTTAAGAGTCGTACCCAGCACATATCAAACACATTTTTTTGTCAGACTTAAAGCAGGTGTGGGGAAACAAGGGGAACAGGGAGAACATTTTTGACAGTAGCTCTTTGTTTTCCACAACATGCAGGTTTACAGGGAGAACTTCAGACATGATATGACTGCTGAAGGGGCAAGACACACTCCCTCTTTCTCTCTCTCAATCATATTCAAAATAGAATTTTGTATTCCAGTTTGGATTGTACCACATCAAAAGCTGCCCTTTCAGCTACTAAAAGGGCCGTGTTCAGCTTCCATAATACTGTCAAAAGTTAAACAAACAGTTCTGTAAGAGATAGAGCAATATCATAATTTTTCATGTAGGCTAATACAGTTCCACTGTATCTAAAAATCGAGAGGGAACAAGATCTGTGTAAAGCTTCAGCAATCCCTATTTCACATATATTTTCTTAATACAATGGGCCCTCAGTATCACCTAGGGTTTGGTTCCAGGACCCCCTGTGCAAACCAAAATTTGAGGATGCCCAAGTCCCATTAAGTACAATGGTGTGGCAAAATGGGGGCCCTTATGTAAAATGGCAAAAATCAAAGTTTGCTTTCTGGGGGCGGGGGAGGAGGGAATATTTTCAAGATGCAGAATCCATGGATACAGAATCTGTGGATCTGGCAACTTTAGAAATTGCATATGTGTGTCTACTCTCCATTGTATTCTTGTCAGGGACCCTGGCTTCCAAGGTGGAGGGGGTCAAATTGCAAGCAGGTCTAACAGCAACAAATAACTGAAGCAACAAAAAATCTGACTATCATGAAAGTATTGCCAAAAAAATAAATGAAATTTGATAAAACTGAGTCAATTAAGGGAACATAGATATTTAGGGATAGAAAGAATATTCAAAAATATTAGAATAAGGATCAAAATCATGATTTTCCAGTGTTAAGAGACCCTGATGAGAAGAAGCCTAGAGTGAAAAGAATCTTCCCAGTTCAAGAATTATTTTGCACAAAACTCACACATGATTGTTTTGTGTAGATAACAGCGTTTTCTGTGGCACAAACAGCATTTTCTCCACATAAAATAATATTTCAATACAAAAATATTAATTCCCACACAGAAAATACTGTTTTCTTCACAGAAAAAAATGCAATTGGGATTTGTTCTGCATAAAATTTGCACAGGCTTGATTTGCATAGAAAACAGCACTTTCTGTGCAGAAATGATCATTTTCTGTGCAGAAATGATCATTTTCTGTGCAGAAATGATCATTTTCTGCATAGGAATGAATATTTCTGCATTGAAATATTATTTTACATGCAAAAAGAAGCTATCTCCTGTGCAGACATACTGTTTCTCTGCAAAACAACCATGTGCATTTTTTTTTTTTTTTGGCAGTGAATCCCCAATTATACCTTTTTTCTGCACAGAAGACTACATTTTCTGCACTGAAAACATCATTTTCTGTGCAAGAAACAGCATTTTCTACCATCACTTCTGGTATTTATTTGCAAGCAGTGCAACTGTAGCAACTCTTGAGGAAGT
The DNA here is from genome assembly GCA_030412105.1 of Cyclura pinguis. Classification (NCBI taxonomy): domain Eukaryota; kingdom Metazoa; phylum Chordata; class Lepidosauria; order Squamata; family Iguanidae; genus Cyclura; species Cyclura pinguis. The sequence continues at coordinate 98,691,956 of CM059601.1, forward strand.
TCACAAGACTCCAACATACAGACTTCAACACAATGCTGGTCCTGCTTGCAAATTGTTCCTTCAGGTTCTCTTTTTTTTTTTTTTGAAAAAAAAAGTTTAAAAATCCTTCCCCCTTGTCTATGTATTTTGCATGTTTGCCCCCCAGTCTCCTACTGCATAAGCAGCAGATATACATCATAGAGAACAGAGGATGAAAAGGAGCATGAATTCATAAATTCAAGCATTCAACTGACTGTGTTGTTGGCATCCTCTTATTGAATTATGATGGAATATGTTGGACTTATGTCATCATAAGTCCAACATATTGGACTTCTGTTGTGGAGGCTCGAATTCTGTGCTGACCTAACAAAATGACCAAAATGCCCTCCTGAGGTCACCTTTTAGCTGCTGCAGCCCCCACTCCACAACCATTTAGTGGCTGATGGAGAGCTGGCAGAGAAATAGAAAAATGTCTGGCCATGTTCCTATATCGGGACACAGAATGGCAACATCTCACACAGAAAGGCACAAACAACCTTTTATAAAACCATGTGGAATCCAGAACAATTGCTTTTACTAGTCACTGGTTTACCTGGCATTAGAAGTTCAGCATTCCAAAGCTCTGGCCAAGGTCTTAAAAGTTATCATCAACTATGCAATTTTGTAAAAAAAATGCAACACTCATCACCACATCAGAGGATAAGAGCTCTAGATGAAAGGTGAAGCAATCGTCTCCAAGCCAGGCAAGCGAGGCCTGAATATTTCCCTTTATTTTCCAGATGAGACTTAATGAGGATGCTGTCTAGATTTGCACAAAGGGCACCACAAACTCTATAAGAACTTGAATAAACCTCTGTATTGCTGAAAAGTGACACTGAGAAACATTTTGTTTTAGAAAACATTTGTGGAGCCCACTTTTGAAGAATCAACAGATGCCACATAGATTGAAATCTTGGCACCACTACTGTCACTCCAGGATGAAACACTGCTCTCATTAATTTCTCAGAAGTGATTAAGACCCCACATGCTTACAAAAGGTTGAATGTTATCATTCTTAGGGGTCCCATTAACTGACCATCAAAGCTGCCAGGTCAGCTTGTGTTGGATTCCAGCAGCTGTCAGAAGGTCAGAATACTGAATTCATCTTCCAGTTTTAGGAACAGAAAGCTATAATCTTGAAAATGAAGAAGAGCTGTCTTTGGGTAATTTGGTACAGCAAAGCATAATCCCTGAAGGCAGTTGTCTGTACCTACTGATCAGTACATGTTTGCTGAGGCTATTTCTGTGCACAGTGCTGAAATTTCTTCTTCTGGAAGGCACACAGAATATTTTAGTGACTCTATAAATGTAGTTATTTTCATTTTGTTTTCCAAAAATGACGAAGAGAAATATACTAAGTTGTGGGTTGTACACTTAGATGTGTGGTCAGTTTACTTGCAATAGGAAAGACTTTTCCTTAAAACAAGAGGCACCCAAGAAAATACTGGTGGTATTTTAGAGTAAAGGCCTCTCAAGTCTTAGGTAAAATGCCTCACTTTCCAATATTTCCAACATTTCTCTTCCTATGCAGAAAGCCACATCCTTAGCAAATACAACTTCTAAAATGTCCACTTTGAAGACCAAATATTTAAAGAATATGATATTTAACATAGTTGTGCCTTTGCAATTCAGAAGGTAATCAGGATGACAGAATTTTTTCCCCACACCACCTAGAATGCCCATTGATCATATAGAAATGTGTATTGAAATCTCTGCTCAGATTTTTTTGAAAATATGTACAACACATTATTCATCCAATCATACTTGCTCTCTGTAGGGATGCAGTATCAAATGAGACCAGCCACTGTGAAATACAGTGGGAATATGCCACTCAGCTGAGAAACATTTTCTAAAATCAATTTATGCTTACAAGAAAGAATTGGGGACAGGGAGGAATATTTGTAAAAAGTTATGAAATTTATCTGGTACCACATATATTTTAAATCTAAGGCCATTTCTGCACAAGACTGTTACTGTGCTATTATCCCACTTTCAACATCCTATAGAATTCTGGGGTTTGCAATTGAGGGAGAAGGCTCAGGCCCCTACCTAACCTGCAAACCCCAGGTTTCCATAGGATGTTGAAAGTAGAATAATAGCACTATAACAGGCTAGTGTGAAAACAGCCTAAGACAGGATGTAAGAAGCTGGACAGACCAAGGTAGAGCCAGCCAATCACAGCTGATGGAATGCTGGGGGTAATGGGCAAAAGATATAACCTAGAGGCTTACTGCTAAATTGTTAGATAGGGTCAGTTTGTCTTATGCCTACATGCAGCAAGCATTCAAAGGGACAAATTCACCTAAGTGAAGAAGCTACAGGGAAGTCAATCCAGCCCAGCGCACGGACAGGTAATCCATGGAGATGAAGAAAGTCACAGGTGCAAGGTTCTTGTCAGTCCAGAAGCTGTTCCGCAAAGCCAGTACTCCAGATATTCAGGTATAAAAAGGTATGAGAAAGGGATCATTAAACATAGCTAGATCAGGGATCAAGAATTCAAGGAAACAGAATAAGCAAGATCATGGCCAGAATTAGAAACAGAGTTGGATAGATAATGGAGGAGATCTGAATAAGTCTTTTGTGATCTGAGGCTATGGAAAGAGTTCAGGAAGAAGTGTTCTTAGTTTGAAACTAAGGCCCTTTCCACATGGGGGGGGGGACGGGCAAAAACACCCAAAAACGGAGCTTACCGACAGCCGGGTAAGTCCGTCACGACGCGGAGCAGTGTGAGCTTGCTGCTCCGCAGTCCTCCGGCGTCCCAAATAGTGGCTTCCGGTTGGTGGACGCTCTCCACCAACCGGAGAAGCTCACCAGCCGGAAGCCTGCCTCCGGCAGATCTGCAGGCACGCATTTGCGTGCACCTGCAAATCCGTGTCAGAGCCGGGCGATGGAGCGGCACGGAGCTGCGTGTTCCGTGCTTTTTAAAAACCTCGAAAAAGAGGTTTTTAAAAAACATGCAGCACAGCTAGTTCCAGCCACTCCTGAGTGGATTCTGGTGTGGAACTACAAAAAGTAGTCCGCATCAGTCCACTCTACGGTGTAGAAGAGCTCCGTGAGAGGTCGCTCTGCACCATTACAGAAGCCCGGTGCGGAAATGGCCTAAGATACTGTTGTATTTTATCTCTTACAATAAATCTTGTTCTTTTTATTTTCTATACTTCTGGATTTTTCAGTTTAATAATTAACAAGGAGAACTGGTCATGCTTTACCACACTGAGCCCAATGAGCAACACATCTGCTTGCGCAGCAGTCATCTTGAAACCTGAGTACCAGTTCCAGAGAAGGATCTTAGAGGTAAAAAGGCAATGTGAGTGACAGGAGCACAAGGGCTGGAACTGAGGAGCCAACCGGGATAGTGTCAGCCTCACATAAGGGCTTTCTTATATCATTTTACTCCACATCCTGTCAACATTTTGAGAAGAACTAGATTCAGGTTTCTCTGGAATTGCTTTGCTTTAGATATTTTACAGGACAATTTTGCTTTTTTTGGTGATACACATACACTGTACAGCTCAAGATTATTTTGAGGGTCGATCTAGATTAATCTAAAACAGATTATAATATCAGAAGATCCTTCCTTCATGGATGGAGAGTATTGGACACAAAAGTCATAAAGAGAATCTTTTTACAAAATCTTGAAAGTTAAAGAGGAAGCCCTTTCAGGTGAGACATAAACGAAACAATTGATTCTGTGTTTTTAGTTTATTTACTACTATTTCTTTTATGCTATAGCCTGCCTTGAGTCGCATTCTTGGAAAAAAAGCAGAATATAAATAAAATTATTGAGTGAGATCACACAGAGGGAAATTTTTCAACATGGAAGAAAGCCTGTGCACTTGGATTTATTTACAATAACTCACACAAGAATCTAGTAGCGCCTATGAGACTATCTGGGGGAAAAAGGAGATTTTTACCATCAGCCTTCATGGGCACACTCCACTTGATCAGATGCCTTAAAATAAGTGTGATCCTGCTCTGAATACATCTGTTTGGCAGTGTCGTGTTTATCCTTCATGGAGGCAGGAAGCGTAGGAAGACATGCAGAGAGGAGGAATTTTTATGGAAGCCATTTTCCTTCTCTATTTCATTCTAATTTCAAAGGCTAGCCTTCAGAACTCCAATTTTGTTTCTATGAGGAAAGGGTGCAGGTGCATGTATTTTGGTTGGTCACTCAGAACAGGCATAGTGCTGCCTTTCCAGTCAATTTTAATTTTCTATGAAGTACTAAGACTCACAATAGTAATCTCTCCCGTCATTTTTCACTCTCATTATGATAAAGGAGTGACATTCTCATGATGATATGAAAGCAGGCCTGTCAGTTACATACAAATAATGTTGCAATTGACTTTTGGAGATATTCTCTAGTCTGCCTCAAAGAAAAGATACTGGCTTTGTAGGAAGAAAACCAGTTGTTTATTCTGCATGGCAAACTATGGAGACCCATTGCCTTTCACTATAGTTAATTCTAATTGTCATCTTAAGTACGACCACAAGAATGTCATAGTGGCTTCTCCTGCTTCTTCTCCTTTCCTTATGCTCCAAATAATAAATCTCAAATCACCAGAAATGCACTATAGTTTAGCACACATAATAGCCTCAAAACTGTTATTAATATTTCCTCTAAGTGGAAGTGAGGTCTGCTACTGATTCTTTTCTCCCGTATGCCTGTTTCTCAGAGGCACTGAGGAGGAAATGCTGGCTGGAGCTATCTTGCTGGTTTCTGGTGGCAACATTTCCTAATTTTTTTTTTTTTAAATGGCAAAACAGAAAAGACCTCAACTCACAAAATCTCACTGCTCTCGTGGTACCCTTGAATTATAGCTGGTGCTGCAGAATGCTACTATGGGTATTGTGAGCCAAAAGTGAAGGCTGGAGTGCAAATTCTCTGTCCTTAACTATCCGCTGGACATTCATGCCTCAGCCTTCAGTGGTCTTTCTTCTCTCTCTCTTTATTTCTCTTAGATCAAAGACAGGGGAGAAGGGTGTTGTGATGAGACACAACTACTGTCTGAGATGGCATAAAATTTCCCTGTTGTCCTGTCTTTGCTTTCCTCTGGAAACTGAGAAGAAGCGCACAGAACAGAACAAAATATGAAGCACCAACCTCTTGTGCTTCAGCACTGCTTTTTTTTTTTTTTACCTACTATATGTGAAAAGAGGGAAAGCTAAGCTTAAGTAGCTACAGCAGGAAAGACAGATAACCACTCACTAAAAACATTCTTCTATCTCCCCTCACTGAAATTATTTTCCTCATACTTCTCTCAAAGCACAGTTCTTGTTTCTGTGACCAGTTTTATTTGTCTGCCACACAACATCCATTAGAAAGCATTACAAATATATTTGCTAAAAGACATCGATGTTAAACAGAACACTTACTTGTGTATAGAAAGGAAATTGCAGAAAAGGTAATAAATAAAGGAATAAATCCAAGTATAAATAAAATAATGTACCATCACAGGCCAACCTTGACAGTGGAAACTAAGACAACCGATTGCTCTGCAATGCACTGCTGCTGTCTTTCCTAATTTGCAATGGATTTTTTGGGGCTACCACTGCAAAAATGGCAACATTGGTTGTAAAACATTTAGTGTGAACTGCCAACAGGACACAGATGACAGTTGGCAACATTCAACCAGCTTCTTCTTTCAAAAGCTCTTAAAGGAAACCGAATCTCTGTCTAAAATGACACCTCTCTCCTAAACTGAGACCAGATATTGAAATAAAATTTAAATAATACTACAAAAGTTCAGATATGAACCATACCAAAAACCTGTTGCATGCTGACCAATCAAGATTGTTCTGTACATTGAACGGAAAACCTTTAGTGTTGCTCATCTTGGAAGATCTGCCTGCCATTGAAGATGTTCTTCCAAAAATAAAGACTGGCACACTCCAGAGTTGCTGGAGAATAACTAAATACATGACATGCCCAACTTAGCATCCTCTGGATATGCTGCATTGCAATTCCCCCCCCCCCCCCATCTTCACCCAGGATTTATTAGGTTGGGGCTATGGTTGTTGTAGTCTAAGACATTTGAAGGACACAAAGTTGAGGAAAGCTAGGCTAGAAGTTAATATTGTGGACATATAGTTAAGACGCAATGAGACTAGCATAAAGTTTCATGGTTATTAGAAATCTCTGGAAGTGGGATTTGACTTTAAAAAAGAAAGCTGACAGAGTAATTATGGTAATACCTGGGGATTCATAAAAAGAACACAACTTTTCATTGGTCATTGCAGCAAAAAATAGCAGCAAAATCCCTGTTGTGATCAGCTCTATGTGGTAAGATTTTACAAACGGTATGTGGCAAAAAAATAAGTCCTATCTGCATAAGGGCATTGCAGAAAGGCTCATATCTGAAGGCACTCTGTTGGGGTTTCTTTAGTTGTTATTGTTGCTGAGAGGCAGGGTGTAAGAAACCTGATTACAGTGTAGAAGAGCTGGATGTATTGAACAGAGCCGTGCAATCAGTCCATCTGTTCACCATGAGGGCTTTATCTAAATCCCATTGTCACAAATCCAGGGACAGTAGTAATCGACTTTAAACAGAAAAAAAAGTTTTTTGTTGCATTTACAATTTTATGTTAGCTTCTAAGCAACAGGGGTCAGTTTCCCAACATTAATAGCCTCCTCCCTTGTCCAGTGTTAGACAAATTCTACATACCTTTGGAAGAATTATTTGGCCATGCTGGTAGTCTGAATATCAGCATTTCATTGGAATAAATCTTTGGAACGGAAACGCAGCCACTAATAGAATTGGCACTAATGTGCTGCCTTTTATGGACCACATATCTCTCACGCATTATAAAATTACAGTGTTCTGAACTGATGTAAACAATCAGATACATTTTGCATACAGCTGTGAAGATTGTTGTAAAAGCTGTTTGTCCACAGCCATTCACTTCTTCTCGGAAAGAATAAATGCATGAGAAATGTAGAACTGAAGTTGTTTCTGTCAGTTTGTTTTCCAAATTACATACTAAACAACATACATGGACATATTCAATGTCAACGCAAACATTAGGTCCTCTAACAGTACTATGGTCACTTGCCAAATAATTAATTGTCTGTTGGTGTTAGTGGGCTGTTTCTTTTCTTTTACATCTGTCAACGAAATTGTTTGCATTTGTCTCTAGACAACGTAACCCTAAATCAGGGGCAAGAATTGTGTGGCCCTGCAGATACTGTTGGACTGCAATCCCCAACAGATTTAGTCAGCACAGCCAATAGTGAGGAACGTTTGGAGTTACAATCCAGCAGTACCTGGAGTGAGGCACTGTGCCCATTTCTGGCCTAAAGGCAACTGTTAGTCTCAATTAAAGAAGATCCACTGAATCAATGGGATTTAACTAAATGTTGATTGGCCATTTAGCAACTGATTTGATGAACCTACTTAGCATGAGTAACTGAATTTAGGCTTAAATTGGGTGGGAATTGGATGGACCTGCAGATCTTGATGAACTGCACTCTGATCAAACTGGATATATTGGCTACAGTTGGTGAGAGGTGCAGTTCAACAATAGCTGGAGGATTCCCAATCATGGGAATTCCCACTCACAGCTTAATGGTTGAATAACCTGATTATTTATTCCTTTTTAGTACTCTGTGCTGGCTAATTCTACTGGAAAAAAATATACATTACAATGCTGACTGACCTATGTGACAAGGTGAACCTTGTTATTGTCATACCATGTTACTGGGAGACAGTCGTATAGAGGGTGGGAGCACAGGAGAAATGGAAGATGGATAGAAACTCAAGGAAACAGGGAGTGATTACCCATTGTTATTATATGCTGCTCTGTATTCAGAGATGTAATAAAATAAGGAAAGATAAGTACAGAGAATATTGTTATGTGCTCATCAGGTATATAAGTTGGGAGTAGTGATGGAAAATTTTTTTGAAAATATTTTTAAAAATGGTTCAAAAACATGGTTCTTGAATATCGGGGAGCCCCAGTGAAAAGAATCTTGGACTCATGAGAGTCTTCAGTGTTTGAGACTTCCTCTTTGCTAAATTCACATGTAGTATTTTTGTTTATTCTGCATAGGAAATAATATTTCTGCACAATATAATTTTTGTGCAGAAAATGCTCTTTTATGTGCAAAAAACACTACTTGCAAATTTTACACAGAAGTCCCCAAATACAGAAATTTCTATAAAGAGAACAGCATTTTCTGTGCAAAGAATAATAGTTCTGCCTAGAAACATCACTTCCTGTGTTGAAAATGCTGCTTTCTGTGCAAAAATACCATTTGTGTATCTTCATAGCTATTCCTAAAGTATGATTATTCACTGAAACCTGCACAGCTTTTGAAGCCTTTCCTGCTGTGGGAAGAAAATCGCTAAAATTACTCCTTGCATTCTTTAAGAGCAAAATTAGTGGAAAAGGTACATCAGTGTGTGGAAACAATATAAGTATCAACGTAACTGTTTGCTTTTATTCAAATCTTTTTCCCCTGACCAGGTAAAAGACTTTGTTGGTGTTCTATCCTGGCTCAGGTTAATAATGATACACGTTAGGGCAGGGGGAGATAAAGATAATGTGGTTTGATTTCCTGGTTTGAAATCTGGCAGAAAGACTTTTCAGAATCAGCATGAGGCAGCAGGAGTACAAAAGAAAAAAGCTAGATCAAATTAGTTTAGCAGAATGCAAAGATTCTAAACTCCAAACTAGCGCTGCTGCTGCTCCTCCTCCTCTTCTTCTCTCTCTCTTTCTCTTTGTACAAAAGTGCCACAGACAAACTCGGTGCAGAATAAGCCCAAACTGCAACAATTCTTGTCCATCAGAATTTTCCTCATCAGGGTTTCTCAGATGCATGGTTTGCAAACACTTCCTCAATTTTTTTAAAAAAATACTTGTTCCAGCCAAAGATTCTAACTTCACCCAGTATTTATATCAAGCCTTCAACACAAATCTCACATGCAGCTACTAAACCTATCTTGAAACAATCATATATCCCTTTCCTTTCTAACTCTCTTCCCTTTCCACAGTTATCCAGACCCATAAAGAGCCATACCGAGGACAGCATGAGATGAAGCAGTAGCAAACAGGCCTTACACCAGCATTTGAGTACAGATGGGGAATGCCAAGGCCCACTTGGGCTAGTGGTGGTCCCTGCAGAATCCGTTATTTCCTTTTTCTTTTCTTTTTTTTTATAAATAGTCATGGCTGGCAAGACAGGTCCACAGTTACAGATTTCATTTTATTATTCTACCTATGTAAACAGACTGTCCCTTTTTTTTAACGACAAAAACATCGCTTATTCAGAAGTCAATGTCTTTGACGTCAGATCAAGTTAATTCCACTTCATTGCGATGGCCATGATTTAAGTGAATTTATAATACAAAACTTAAAAAATTCATAGGATTTATTTTTAAAAATTAACATTAGCAAGGAAGGTATGGGGTTTGGTGTGAGGCTTTCACTCACCAGAAACAAAGAAGCAGCTCTAAAAAAAATGGAATGGTAAAGGGTGGGGAGATAAGAAGTGAAATATTATTAGTTTGCTGTACAGTTAAAATCCCACCTTACTCCATGTTATGTTGAGAGAGGGGACATATCGTAGACACATCACTTCAGCTCCCAGTTCTGTTTACCCTACATCAATTGCTAGATTGTTAGCTTCTTGGGGCTAGACTTCTAGTCCTTTACTCTGTAAAGCACCATGTACCCAAGGGTGTTATATAAATTAATAAATTAATTATTTAAATGACAGTAATCAGTGAACTTATTAACAATAATGTTAAATGCACCTGCAAGAATATGCTCACTTCTCAGGCATATTTATGCAAGTATAATATTTACTGTTCATCTCCAACTTAATCCAAGTGTGAAGAATTTATAACCTAATTGTAAAAAGCACAAACAGGCTATTTCTAGGCCCTTGAATCACTAGGAGAAAAAAAATTTGATAATTAATGAGAATAGGAAGAAAAAGACCTACAAAAGAAGAAATGGATAATCTCCCTCTCTCTCTCTCTCTCTCTCTCTCTCTCTCTCTCCCCCTCTCTCCTCTTGCCTGTAATCTTCATTATCCTCATCCACTATTTTTAGCTGCTCAAATGTATAATGTTCTCCATGAGGTGAATATATACCTCCAAATATGTTCTACATGATTGCTCCCACAGTTTTGACCTATGAACACTGAAGTCTGAACATTTGACCTGAATATCATCCTCTGCTGAATATGAGAAATTGCTTGTTGAGTAGCAAAAACACTGGTGGGACTATCAGCAGTAGTACAATTAACCTGCTATTCAAATCACATTTTAATTCGTTAAAACAATTTAAGTAAAGACACAACTTGAAATCTGAAACAATGAGGAAGAATGCCCAACAAAATTAGATACTGAAGTTATTTCCAACCTGGATTTACTTCTGCACGTGACACAATGGCACACTCAGTTCATTCATTGGCACTAGGAGGATCTTCATCAGTATTCCCCTCTGGAAAAGGATGGCTTGAATATAGTAGTCCCATTGTTCATACATAGATCTGGTAAAGCAGATCTCTGAGCTGACTCCTTGTTAGTCACCTCTCTTTCAAAGGCAAATCACACAAGATTAGAAGAGGAGTGCTCTAAGCAGTACTGGGTCCTAAAGACCAACAACTTTAAGAAGCATTCACTATATCAATTAATACAATTACTAGTAATCCTATGGAGAAGCCCGAGAATGGAACGGAGGTGGAAGAATGCCCTTTCCAGTGACCTAACACTGCACTGGCAGTGTGGTTGGGTGGAAATTTTTCCCCCTCTCTTTTTATTTGGCCATTTCTGGACATTTCCTTCCTGCTTTTCCCCTCCCATTGATCCCAGTAAGAGAGAAATTGCTTTCTACCCTCTGACTAATGTAATTTCTTTTAAAAAAAATTCTATGACTGGACTGGACTACATCTGACATCATGTCGGGACATACATATATGTTGGTCGGTGCTGAGTGTTATGTGGGGGGTAGTGTTCCCTCCCGCCCTCCACTGAACAGCTTTGAAGCTCCTACATTGCCATTTATTGCTTTACTAGCATATTTACCTGGCGTTGCCTGGGATTTTATTTTCTCATAGGTAACACTCGTTAGAAATACCTTAACAATTACCTTACCTTACCTTAGGAGTTAGATGCAGCTAAAATACACAGATTTGAGATCCTGTGTCTCTAATTCCCCAAGCAGTCTTTTCCAGTATGTGTAACTTTTCCCCATATTCCCTAATACAATCTGTATTCAGAGTTATTAATATACAGAGCTGGGGTTCCTGATAGAATACATTGCCCTTCTTCTCGCTGATGGGCCTTCTCTCCACAGCAACTGGCCTGAGCTCTCTGGCTGAGAATTCTGAAGGCTCCTCCCTGAACTGCCTACCCCAGGATTCCATTGAATTTTCACAGCCAGTCAATCATATGAGGTCTTCTCGCCTGACACAGCCAACCACATGAGATCTTCACCTGCCTGACACAGACAAACAGACAAGCTCACCCACAAACAGACAAGCGTTGACTTTTATATAGTAGATGGAGATGAGGCAGGACTGCAGAATCATCTGCCCATATCCAAGTATGAAATGATGACATTAGCACTGAATTCTGATAGGATCCTCTGGAGGTCTCAAAGCTACTGTACTCATTTCTCATCAGGCTATGGGAATACAGCCACATGCATCTGCCATCCTGCCTGCTCCCCATAAAGCAGGAAACAGTTGTGGGGGGAGAGAGGCTTCAGGGGTTTTTTGGTAAGTCAGGGAGTGGAGCTATGTGGCTCAGCCTAGCTTAGGTCTGTGCTATGTTTAGACATATAGGATTATAGCCTGTGTCTTTCCATCTTTGCCTGGTCAAAATCTGTTGTTTTATTTTGTTGACTTAAAAAAGACAGCAAAAGCCTCCAAAAGTCATAGGCCTTTGGGATTCTTTGCTACCAAAAGGTGTTAAAGAGGGCTAGTTTTTCCTCATATGGCACCTCTGCTACAATCTTGTACACTAGGACATTGTGGTGCACATTATTTCCTTCATGTGATCCTTTATATTGTGATTGCTGGTTCCATTGTACTGAGTGCTTTTTTAACAATATAATTTCACTGGCTGCCACAATACTAAAACTATTATGTATTTCAACTATGATTTTTTTTCAAAAAAATCTTACTATACATTAAAATATAAATGTTACAATATGGCTTGTAAAAGTTACAATTTTTGCATGTTATGGTAAGACAGCATGCAAGAAAGTATTTCTAGAACCAGGATGCAAACAGGATATTCTAAGGGCAGGATAAAAGTGGTGGCAGCAGCAGTAGTTGTGGTGGTGGTGGTGATGATGATGATGATGATAATAAAACTTCCATAGATAGATATGACTATTGGTGCCACAGTGTTAATATGGCCTTCTTGTCTAAGTTATCTGGATCAACTTTTACTAATATTCAAAATCATCTACATCCATATCTATGCCTATATCATCTATCTATATCTATCTCCACTTGGACACCACCTTGTGACATCCACTTGATCACATCCAAGGTGGAAAGCTTCTTCAAAATTCATTACTTCACTGGAGAATGGAGCCAGGGAAATGTGATTGAAATCAAATATTTATGGTATGAAATGACTTAAAGCACTGAAGAATCTTTATCTGGGAAACTACCACTGCTATGAAATATTTTCCAGAAGTTTTCACCTGTATTTGGAGTAACTTCAATAGCATGCATGGATCATCTCCCCCTTCCCCACAAGAGTTACCAAATTCTGAATTAGCCTGGAAGTTCATGGTTTTGAAAATTCGGTCATTATATCTCTACCAAATGGATTAGATGCTAAAAATAACACTTGCTTTACAGGCTTTAGAGTTGTATATGACTTTCCAATATAATTTTTTTTGATTGAACAAAATGGTAAAGACGTTTATTTTTTTTAAAACAGAGCTCTGTGCTTTGTGAAGTGCAAACTGAATTAGCTCCCTATCCCTGAAGAGCTTAAACCTGCATGTGACTGAAGAAGATTAACATGAGGTTAAAAAAAGGCAGACTGCATCATTCTCTACAGTCAGACCTTAAGTGAACGAGTCAACAAATAAATTTAGACTCACATTTTAAACCACACACTTTGGAATGTTTTAAGCAATGCCTCATTCAAAATGATTATGCAAGGCTTTGTGTGTGTGTGTGTGTGTGTGTGTGTGTGTGTGTGTGTTTAAATCTAAATTGGATATTCCAGTTAATACCTTTTCCTCTCTTTCTATAAATTAAGCCTTAGGACTGTTTTCTCTCAAAAAGGCAGAACACTGAAAATATTTCTATAGCAATTCGTGATTAGATAAAAGTTTAGAAAAAGGTCAAGAAGCCCTCATGCCTCAAGAGAAATAATGTAGTAGAATAGACTAAAAATTAATACTGACTGAACTAAAGTGAAGAAAAAACCCTCTCTCAACACTTTTACGTGCCCCAACTTCATTTTTATGTTGATTCAAATCCTGGAGGCCCTAGAATTAAAACAAAAAAAATTGATTCATTAAAAAGAAGCATTTATGCAGGCAGAGAGGGAAGAATTTTTCCTGACTTTCATGTTATTCAGATAAGCTAGGCATGAGAGCATGAGAGTCATGTCATGGTAGCCCAGGGTTTCCCCAGAGAGTGTATGCTAATCAGATACTCTTTTATCCTATGTTTCTTTTACATCTCTCTTGAGGAGCCTACATGAACTAGAACAAACTGTTCAAGGTAAAAGACAAGAACATATAGTACCTAGCATTAACACACCACTGAGCTGAAGCAAAATAGCTCCTGGAAGAGTCATCTGCTCCACATTATCCCTTGAATCCTAGTCTTCTGGAAGAAACTGATTATTCGTTTTTGAGTAAATATCCTAGAAATTTGAAGGAAAGCAAAAAAGAGGTTTGATATAAATTTCAAACTAGTATAGGATTCTTAGTTCCATTTTTCTTTGGATGCCAGGTGATTCTTGCCAACACAGGGAGTTATGCAAAGAAACTGTCTGTGTACTTGACTAAGTTAAATGAAAGCAAAGTGCAGAAGAATGATCAGTTCCACAAACCAAAAAAAAAGCTTGTGTAAAGAGATATCTTTTTAGAACATCTCTAAAATTCACCATATTTTGCCTCTCTTGAACTAAGCATGGGAAGCTTTCCAGGGCATCGGTGAAACAACTGACAAAGTGCATTCTCATGACATTACATGTTGATATTTATGGTGACCAAGGAACAGCCAACTCTGAAGATCATAAAGTCTGACTGGATTTATGTAAGAGAAGGTAGTTTATTAGGTAGGACCTTAAAGGTTTAAATTCCCTAAAGGCACAAGATCCTGTCTGATCTTGGAAGCTAAGCCCTGGTTTGTACTTAGATGGGAGACCACCAACAAATACCAGGTGCCATAGGCTATATTTCAGAGAAAGGAACTGGCAAAACCACTGCTGGGTATTCCTTGCCTAACAAAACTCACGGAGAAAATCATGGGGTTGCCATAAGTCAACAGGAGACTTGAAGGCACACACACAGCTTATTAGGTATCAAGGACTTAAATAATTTAGGGTTTGGGTTATGTCAAAAGCAACAAATCTTTGGACCTGCCTTACTAGATAATAGGTATCCAGTACAGTTCTTTTAGGGTAGGTATTAGCTGAGTTACTATAGAACACATAATCTGCATCAGCTACAGCTTTAGAACCAGGCACAAATGCAGTTGCAGAAATAGAAACAGAATATATTACAGCAGTGTAATCTTGATATTACCACTGCGTGAAACCTAGGTGATGGATTATCCCTATCCAAGAATATAGGTAGCTATTCTCCTAGCTGAAGATGATAATAGGTGTTCTAAGCTACTAAGGTCAGCTATGGCTCTAGTAACAGAGATGGATTATGGAAACTCCCAAACTTAATTGGGAGTGGCACCCAGTCCAGAAGAAGTAAATAAACCAGTTTTCAGTTCTGGAAACCATTTACTGACCTAGTCTGTTCCCTCAGTATTAAGGGTATGTGAGAAAACTGATGATTTTAGAAAAGGAAACATATTTACCCTATCTATGACTCCTAGACCAAACAGGGGAAAAAACTGCACACTTTGCTTTGAGAAATATCTGCATTTCTGGACTTCCACTACGTTCCTCATAAGAAAAAAAATGTATTCAGTAACATGAGCACACTTGAAAAATGGATAGGTAACACTGCCTAAATTTCTAAACAGTTCATAAATATACTTTAGTCAACATGAGCAATATGCTCAAAGTATGCACAATTTGTCCATTAAGTTATGTACAGGATTGATGCAGAATGGAATGAAGTGGGAAAAGAAAGAAGTTTATGCAAAAAGACCCAACAGTCTAGCCATGCCTAACCAAGATTCAGTTTCAGTATGTAAATCTTTATCAAACTCTTAAGTGCAGCCAGGCACTGGTTTAGAGTATGCATGAGATCTCTTGCTGGAGGTATTATAGAAAAACACAGTTGAGAGTCACCAGCATACTGATATTCCATTGCCTCCAATCTCCTAATAGCTAACAGCCTTGGCCATGTGCAAATATGCATTTATTTACATTCGGTAGCCTTGGGGTAGTCACTATCTCTCAACCCTTCAGAGGTTGTAGCAAGGAGAAAGTAGGATAATGTGAGACTGAAGCTGCTATAAAGAGTAATCCAATTTTTCAAACTGTCTTTGGTGAATTAGAGAATGAATGTTGGGAAAATAACCCTTTTATTTTATCCCATTTGCCTGTTCATTCCATGGCTTAAAATGCCTTAGTAAAGAACATTAAGATCTATGGTTGCAAACAATTTACCAGATAAATTAAAATGTTTAAATTAATATATAAATGCCAAGAGATACAAAAAAAAAGTCTGCTGAAATGGAATCTCTGCTTTTAGAGAGATACTGTTCGGGCGAATCCATATTATATAAATCAATATCTATCAGCATTTTTTCCAGTAAATACAGCCTTCAATTGATGAAATGGAGTTGATGTCATCGGTCTTATTAATATCCAGATAGATGAAACAGAAAAATGTAATAAAAACAGTTGACACTGTACATCCCAGTGTTTCATGAAGAATTCAGAACAGCATCCTTGCCAAACATCACTTTAACAGTGTGTTATTCACTAGCGTTTCTGCCTCACTTTTTCATCAGTGCAAATTTGCTTACCAATTATAAACCAGATGCAAAAGAAATCTTTCTATTTTTTTTCTACTGTTGTTATATGCCTTCAAGTAAAAGTCAACTTGGGCTGACCTTCTCATTGAGTTTTCTATGCCATAATAATTAAAACAATAATCTTTTATTACACAATATGCCCCCCACAGGAGGCAAGCTTCTCTTTCTTGATTGCCAGGTAAATCTCCACCATTGCTAAATCAATTTCTTCTACTACCCAGAGAGCTGCTAGCTGTGTACTTACTCTTAGTTAGAGCCAAAATAAATGACTGTGTATATGTATTTTTGTGTAAGAACTTGTATGTTCAATAACAGAGAATTTTTCATCAAACAACTAAAACAATTGGTATGGATGTCTCAAAAATATTGATTTGGTGATAATGGTTAAGAGTTAACTAACAAACAAGAGGAAGAAGCTTCCTTCTGTGGCATGGATATTTCATTGGAAGAGAGACTTGGTTCTTATATGTTTTGATGCTCAGACTTCACTTCTGCTTTGTGCTTAGGTTCTTGGGCAGGTTATTTTTTCTAAGGCCATTTCTGCACTACACTGTCTTAGTGCTATTACTCCACTTTCAACATCCTGTGGAATTCTGGGGTTTGTAGCTTACTGAGGACAAAAAGGCTCTCTGGCTGAGAATTCTAAATGCCCCTCCCTAATCTGCAAACCCCAGGATTCCATAGGATGTTGAAAGTGGAGTAACAGCACTATGACAGTGAGTGAGGAAATGGCCTTAGTCTCATCAGTTTGCTCTCTTAGAAACTGATATTTTGTGATTGGCTACATCTACCGCAGCAGCCATTTTCTTACAGAAGCTGTGTAGCTCTCAAAATTCTAACTGTACCTGTGGGACCCAGGAAAGTTAGGGACTCTGTTTGGAGGTGTTTTCATGCACTACAATATATGATGTGTTCTGAGTAAGACCAAGAACTATTTTCTGACCTTTTTAGTTGTCAAGTATCAATATTGAATAATTAATGAAATTCTTGAAACTTACACAGAAAAGTTAATGTTTTCAATTAAAACTCACAGATACCCCCAGTTAGTATGCTGTTTTTTTTTCTCTCTCTCTCTCTCTTTCTCTCTCTCTCTGTGTATATATTTGATTATTTCATCTCTCACTTCATTTCAGTACTGAAGTGTTTTAATAACCTTTCTTTTATTGGGTTTGAAGGGTAAGTGCTTAGAAGACAGAGCTCATTTGCAACACTTGCTACCCATAAGATGTGTTAACTTTAATTCTGTAATACTTTGCACCTTCCTCGGGAAAGGCAATCACCAT
The DNA here is from genome assembly GCA_030412105.1 of Cyclura pinguis. Lineage (NCBI taxonomy): Eukaryota > Metazoa > Chordata > Lepidosauria > Squamata > Iguanidae > Cyclura > Cyclura pinguis. The sequence goes on from CM059601.1 coordinate 98,709,410, forward strand.
TGACTCCAAGAGATGAGCTCCTGCTTACATAAGCAGAAACTTGTATGACTTGTGTTTTGATGGCAAAGAATATATAGCTGGCTGCTGATTACTCTTGCAGCTTTGCTTGCTGTTTATGTCTTGAAACCTTTCTCATTTTTTTTTCTATAATGCATTTTTTCTCTAATGTCCACAAATCACAGATTCACTAGCAATGAAGGAAGGATGAACGCTGACTTCTTCCTACTGGAAAATACCATTGTTGCCAGGTTTTCCCATTTTCATAAAGTACATTGCTACTGATTGGAAAAGAAGTCTATTAAATCCATCAGACTCTAAAAATGAACAGTGTGAAATCATACATATGAAAAGAAGCCAATTCACTGAGTAGGAGATTATTTGGAAAGAATCAGAACTATCCAGATGGGCCAAGTGTGTTAGGCCATGGCAGGTTCTGTTACTATAGTTATGGGGAGGGATGGGAGGAACGTTCTTCAAAAACCATATGACGATTTCCTAATGGTAGATTACTTTGGACTAAATCCCCTACTTTCCTGTATTTTTTGTTGCTTCCAAAAAAATGTTCTTTTAAAATGAAATTAATTGTGGTATAAGGTGGACTACTCATTGGAATAATTGTGACATGGGTTTATGTGGATGTCCCTAACTGACTATCTCCCTCCCCATTTTGCAACAGCTGAATTTCCCCTTTCCAGTCCTCACTTGGTCTCTTTTATTTCTCCTCAATTTTTAACTTAAAAGTTTTAAAATTCTTTTCAAAAAACACTTGTGAGCATACAGTAAAATGCATTAGTACTTTGGTAATGAAAGTTACTTAAGAGCCACATCCAGTGGACTGCTGCTAAAGAGAGCAGCAGGGTAAAGAAGCAATAAGGGCGAAAGAGCAAATGAGAAACTGCATAGGCTCACTGGCAAATGGCTGCAAGATTAAAAAATGAGAAAGGGCATGGAGAGAAGGTGCAAAGATAAGATGGATCATGGAATTCACACTCCCTGGTGTGGATCAGTGGAACATTGTAACTTGAACTCTAGTGAGCAAAGAAATCAAGACCACTTATTTTTCATACAGTCCCAATCAACCATATGATGAAGCTATAGAATAATAGCATTTGATCCACACTCCATTCTAGCACTGAGCCAAGATAAGAAAGGAGAGCGGTAAGAAATAGAATAGTTGTTGCTTTACTTCTCCCTCCTCCAGACTCCCAGTGTAACCACATATGACCCACATTAAGCTGCATTTGACATTATTTAAAAGAATAAAAAGCACTATTTTAGGGATGGGACAAATCCAGAATTTTCCGAATCTGAATCTGGATCCAAATCCCTGGAAGGTTCTGGGAATCCACGAATATCACGAATCTCGAATCTTTTTTAAAAAAGGATTTAAAAAGCAAGGGAAAGAAGGATAATCTCTTAAGACATGCTCTCTCAGCCTTAGCAAAAGCCCAGGCAAAGGCAAACCTCCCTCTGGAGAAATCTGGCCAGGACAATTGCCATAGTTTTGCCTCAGGATCTCCCCAGACTGAAAATGTCATGAAGGCCCTTTACACACAGGCAGGAAAATGTGCATTAATCCCACATTTTCCTGCCTGTGTAAACAGGACCACTACAGTACAGAGATAACCCAGGTTAAAACTGGCTTTTCTTTGCATAGCTCCTTCTGGCATCCTGGGGTTTGTAGTTTGATGATGCACCAGCACACTTTGTCAGAGAAGGCTGTGACACCTTGTAAAACTAGAAACCCCAGAATTGTGTCTGAAAGAGTTTTGCAAGTGAGCTATGCAAAAGAATGTTTCAGCTGTCCTTGAAATCTCAAGCCTGTAGCTTCCAGTCAAGTGCTGAAGTTAAATATTCAATGTTCAATTTAAATATCTTAGAATACAACTCTAGATGTAATTTGTGAAATTGTTAGCAAAGGCCATTATTACTCCAAGGGAAAAATTCACCTACTTGCCATCTCCCCTTATGTGTCTAGTCCCCCAAGTTTTCAGGGGTCCTAGTCTCCCAAGTTTTCAGGCATCCCGGTCTCCCAAGTTTTCAGGCATCCCAGTCTCCAACAAACTGTTTGGGTGGTGGATTCGAAAGATTTGGTTTGCCTATTTTGACACAGGGATTCAGATTCCCGAATCTCGAATCCCTGCCAAGGATTCGAGGATTCGGTTGGCCCATCCCTACCCTATTTGGATGAGGAGGTGACAAGAAGCCTAAAGAACCAACACTAAACAATGAGAAAGAAATTGGAAGAACCCTCTTTTACTAGATGATAGAATTGTGTTCAGTATATTTTTCTGTCTTCCTAGATCCATAGCAGGTTGCACAGAGGTATGTGAGCAAAAGTACCATTTGTCATGATTCTGTAACATCAAGTACTAGGACACATTTTGGGGGACAAACATCTGTAACAACTGCTGGTGGTAAATAAGAAATAGATTTTAGGATCACAGTTTTTAAACTGTAGCAGCAATATTCAATATTTATTAGGAAAGGGATGGAAAATATGTCCATGTACCTTTTTGCCTTATAGTTAAACTATAGACTTAATACTGTGCATAGTTCTGGCTAATACCATCTCAGCAATTTTGCTGCAGAACTGGGAAAAGTCCAGACCACAGCAACCTAAGCGATCAGGGAGCTGTCACATAAGGAAAGCCTGTAACACTATTTTTTAGAAGTTTAGTTTAGGAAAAAAAATGTTACTGGTAAGCAAAGCTAATACGAGTTTTAAAAGCATGCTATGGTGAATATTTTTCTCCATATTTCATAATACTTGAAGTAGGATCTATCCAACTTTTGGACATGATATTCAGGGAGGATATTTTTAGAAGAATTCTAGAGAGCTGTATTCCCAAAATATAACTTCTTTCAAGTTCTCATATTCCTACATTAAGAAACTATGTGTCATCTTCTGGGGTGCACTGGGCTAAGGGGCACTGTGAATGCCCTGTCTTATTCATGCCACAATCACGCACATCCTGGAGGCACCTCCTCTTCCCAGAGGTTTTTGCTGTGGGAGACAGGAGGCCATGCTTGTTGACTCTTTGTTCTGATCCAGCAAGATCAGACTCTATTACATGGAGTCAGTTCTCCTATGAATTGGTCAGAAGTGGCTGAATGAAAGCAGACAGAGATCAAGTTTCAAAATAGAAATCAGGAAAATGAAGGAAGAACTAGGCAGAGTCATGACTACATTACAGATGGGCAGCCAAAATGGAGTACCAGAACTTTAAGAGGAGATGTGCAACAGGATGGCTACTGGAATCACCTGGTTCAAGAGATACACATTCATACTAGCTTTCACCGTAAAATAACACAAGCCTCGTTTATGATGGGGTGGTGATTTACCCTTCACTTCTGATGCACTAACGTTTGTAGAGTAGTGACTTTTAAATCTTAGTAATGGTAAGGTAACTTAACTGCACCTGAATTCGGAATGTTATACTTTGAGGTTAACTCATTGATGTAAATTGCTAGAAAAGGGAAAATTACTTTCTTGCTCTCCCTATTGGGACGGGGGACATCTAAATCATTTCCTCAATCTTTAATGCATTTATTAATTATACTGTCAATCTTTGAAAGGAATTATGTAATTCAAAGGGAGTGGAATATTTGGTTGTCACTGTTTGCCAGTCACATGCTTTGTTATTGGCTCCTATGGATTGTTTGCAAATTGTGAATAAGGAACTATGTGTTCAACCCAGTTAGAGGACACTAAAGTGTAGCAGTGAATGGTTATGAAGATCAGCTGATGAATAGAGAGTAGAGAATTCTTAATCAGAAATATTCTGAGTCCCTTTCAGTATGTGTGAAACATTTCCTGTACTATTGAACAGCTACCTCCTTCTCTACCTCCCTGCTCACTTAGGATCAAGAATTATAGTTTGCACAGATCAGTGCTAGAGTACATGTTTTCCATGCAGGAGGCTAGGTGTCCCAGGTTAAATCTCTGACATCTCCACTTTCTAACAAAGCTAGTGTTTTTCTCTTTCATCTCTCATTCACTCCAGTGTAGTCCTTGGAGTTTCAGTCTCCAGTTGCTTGCATTTTTAACCTTGAGAGGCAAACACACTGAGCTTCCTGCATCCTTTTAGACACAATATTGGAACACAATCCTCTTGCTTTTGGGACGACCCTCTACAATGAATAATATGACAAAACGTATTTATTACTTCCTAGAAATAATGAGTGTGATTGGTTAAGCGTCACTGAGATAAGGAGAAACCAAACTGAAACAGAAAAAGAAAACAGATTAGTACATAACTAGTCATTTTTAAGCTCAGATGGTGAGTGCTATTAGCCAACAAATTAACTTATTAAGCCTCACTGAGGGAAGGAGAAACTAATTAGCATATACCTATTTAATTTTAACTATTTATTTCCCAGCTCTAAAGAGAGAAAGAGAGAAGAGGAATCTATTCCAGCTACAGAAAGAATTGCTAACTTTACAGTAATACATCAGAATGTTACTAGAACATTGTCATTATCACCTACTCTAGGAATCCTGATCCTCCTTCCTGGATTGGTGCTAGCATTAAGCATTGAGAAGCTGCTGTCTCAACCATTTTATTATTGATGTTATGAAACAGCATAAAATTCTTATTTTTAAAAATATTATTATTATATTAGAAGGATCTACAAAATTTGCTCCCTGATGTCCCAAAGCAAACTTGGACAGTCTTGAGTAATATGCATAACAACATGAATTGACAAGGGGAATCTCCGTTTAGATTTTGGGTAGCAAACTCTTAGGCTGGCCTGTCTCTTTAATGCACAGAAGAATGGCAAGATCCAGAAGGAGGCAGTACTCCCGGATGTTTCTCAGTTAAGAAGAAGGAGGAGGAGGAATTTTTATGGGTCCCCCCTCCCATACTTACTAATTTCCATGATGGCAAACCGAAAACCTTCTTGCTTTATTTTATGGAGTTTCCATGCCCTTGGCTCAGCAGTTAGTGTAGAAGACAAAATACTGAATTAGGGTTGGTTTGTACTTTACATTTTTCAAGGCAAGATACTTTTTTGAGACTATTATCAGCAAAAGCTACACACACATATACACATAAGAAAAAAAGGAAGAGAAAGTATATCCTTATATTTGTGTGTGTATGTGTGTGTCTGTCTGTCTGTCTGTGTGGTATGGGAGTTCGGCTCTCTTGAGATACAGCAATCCTTTCTATTCCCTTTTATTTATTAACCTTCTTGTCCTTTTTCTGTGACATTCAAAAGTAAACCTTTAGCTCAGGTTATTTGCCAAAAGTTTATGTTAAATTATGATCTGTTCTCTGAAATATACAGCTCATGCAGTTGAACAAGAGTGGTATTTGTATTTTTTCATTCATGCTATTAGCTTATGAAATTGGACCAGGCACAGCAGTACAAATTCATATTTTTTTAAGTTATTCACACAAGTAACAGAACAAATTTGATTTGTATTTCAGTATTTACATTCTGTTATGAATCATTCAGTATAAAAATATTCATTGCATCACATTGCATTCCCTGGTTTTATATTTCATTTCTAGATTATATGCTAACTTTACCCATTCATTTTATTTCCTTGTACACTGGAAATTGAAAAGAAGTAAATTAAAGAAAACTTTATGGACAAATTACAATTACATTAGTCTGGATTTTAAGACTGCTGCACACAAGCAAATATATGAAATATATTCATTTGACTCAGTCCTACACCCACAAGAGTATTCCCATAAAGTATTCTTAACTCTGGATTTCTTCCTGCTATGAATTGTTGAAATATAACAATAAAGTTAATTCTGCTTTGAAGCAAAAGTAAAGAATAAACATAGAAATCAATAAAATAATTAATTATATGTAGATCAAGAACTTTCTCATAAACAATTATTATGCTTCAGCAGAGTGCTATTGTTTCTACATAAAACTAATTTATTCTTGGCGGAAAACTAGGTTCTCTCTTTATAAACAAATACATGCTGTTTAATTCAATAAATTATAAGAGTCAGCAATCTTCCCCCATGTAGTTATACTTTCTGTACCCACTGAGACAGAGAATTTAGGGCAATGGCAGAGAGGAAGGGGAATAGAGAGATGTTATCAACTGATCATAAAAGTCACCATGCCATTAAATAAGAGCCACTACACTATTGCCATGGCATTACTATGGTTCAGGCAGTTCTTGGTTCAGGGAAATTCATGGCTCATGGAGTTCTCACATGAACTGGGAAGAGGCCAGTTCGAATTCACACTATGGGGTTTTAGGAAAGTGTCCTTTTAGCAGTTTTTCTTGATATATTTTGGAGTTAAAATACTGAAGTATGCCAAACAGTCATGCACATTGTTGAAATCCTGTGAGAGATATGCTCTTAGGCTCTCTAGGACTGATCTCCAGAGGAATAGACAAATAAACTCTATATTTTGATACCTATTTGTGAATTAGATACAATTGGAACACAATTGGGCAGCTCCACTCAGTGCGCCTGGCAACACTCCCCCCCAGTGCTTATCTGACAGTGCTGAGGCCTACATTGGAAGAGGTTTAGATCATTAGATCTTCAGGACTTTCACAAAATCCTAAATCATCTAAAAAAGATGACTTTCCCATGAATCCTGACATCCTATTAGGATTATTAGGAACTGTGAGATGGGAAAAGTCACATAGCCTTTATGAGTGGCGGCAGTTATGTGCATGCACAGCATTTCTCTGGCTCAAGAATCCATGGGAAATATAGGATATCAGGATTTGTGGATATTTCAGTTCCTATGGATTGTTTCACCCAGAATAATTATACATTACCTAAAAATATTCAGTGGAACATACACAGAAAGTTTCCTTTTTTAACTGATAAGTTTAGATGGAAAATTGAAGGAGCACCAATATGTAGGGGTTAGAGATGTGATAGGTTATTCATTCCCACAGTAACGAATCAGTTTTCTTTCCACTGTCCATTTCAAAAATGAGGAGGGAGAGAAAGCCTTTAGCAGTAGGAAGTTTGTGCTGAGATCCTTTCCTGGTTCTGCTGCATGGGACATTAAAAGGATGGACAAGGAAGGCAAGTGAGGATTGGCAAGCTATAGCCTTCTGAGATTTTCCCCTGGTTTTCCCCTTGCCTGCCCTGCACGACATGGAGAAATCTGATGAGGATTGGTAGACAATATCCTTCCAGAACTCTTTCCTGGCCTTCCCCCTTGCCTGGCTCACACAACTTTCAGAGACACAAATGAAGGTGGGGCTGTTGCCTCACTACTAGTGCTTTGTTAGCTGGTACATGGATGGTTGTAGAAGCTGTTGCTGTGTGTCATCTATAAGAACACAGCCCATTATGACAATTCTCTTTCCTGGGATGCTCCATTGCCCTTTCAATTTGGGACTGGTGGCCAAGAAATAGATGTATCTGGGGTTACGGGTGGGAATAGTCCTCAAGTCTGTTTGAAAACTGTGGGAAAAATAGGGATGTAATTCTTCGCTAAGTTTCCTGAATTCAGCAATTTTTTCCTGCTTAAGAAAGTCTTCAAAATCCACACAGTTTTCAAAGGCTATTGGCAACTCAGGACTTATTCTGCACAAATTCACACATGGAAAATGCTGTTTTAAAATCCCCAGTTAAACCATTTTCTGCATAGGATTTGATATCCTTCATTGAAATATTATTTTTCCATATGGAAAATGCTTTCCCCTGCACGGAAAACTCTGTTTTCTGCACAGAACTACTACATGTGCAGAATGAGTCCCAAACTACAAAGGTTCTTGCCAGTCCAGAATTTCTCTCATCAGGGCTGCTCAAGACTTGAGAAAAAAAAATCTTTTTTGACCATTTTCCAAATATCTTTGAATATTCTTTCCATCTCTTTCCATTTCTAGGGGGAAAAAATAAGAAAAGGTTCTGAGGAGAGTTCTCCTCATCAGAGTTTTCAGAAAGTCAAAAAGCTGCCTTCTTCTTCTTCTTCTTTTTGAATATTCAGATGTTCTTTCCATTCCTAGTGTCCTGGGCCTGGTGGCCCGCCAAGGCTCCTCCACTGCGTAACAAGCAAGATAACAGCAGCTCTGTAAAACAGCCTCAGGGATGAAGTAAATTCTCTGAGAAACATAACAACAATCCAGACAGCCAAACTGATAATCCAAGGAAAGTGTTGAGGTCCAAGGGCCAAAGCACACAGGCAAAGGAAGCAAGACTCTCTACAGCTGTCAGTAGATTCCAGCAACCTTCTGTTCTTGAGGCCTCTGATTATATAGCCTAAGCCTCCAGGCCAGCTGTGACCTAATTAAGAAGCCTTCCCATATAAGCACTGCCAGAGGCCTGGACGTTCCTTTTGCTTCCAGCACTGGCTGTCACAAATACTGCCTTTTTATGTTTCTGGGATGTGGCTGCTGGGAAGAGACCTGTCTAGGTCCTTGGGTCAAGGGCATGACACCTAGCGGGGATGCTAATTTTCAGGTATTTGATTTTTGTGTGTAAAAATATGAAGACGGTTCTCCCTGCTGGGTGAGAGTAAAAGAGGTTTTGTCAATGTTTATTATTTGGGCTATTTTGAAACTTTTTTTGAACATTCTGTGAAGCATTTTCTCCACAAAAGTATTGTATTTTGCACAAAAATATATTTTTGTGCAAATCCTCTTCATCAAATGTTCACCAAAAAAATGTCTTGAAGCATGTGAGTGATGCATGCATGCCTACATGTGTACACACACACAAACACATGCTGTTGGTAGCTAACATTTTATTTATTATGTTTTTTTCTTTTTCTGAAGATGAGAAAAATTGTGAATGCTTTTACACCAATCTCAGTGTCAGGAAAAGCTGGTACCTGCCTAAGCCCATCAAAACTGGGTTCTGTTTTCCAAAGAACCCAAAGCAACAACCATGGGTATCTACATAGCTAGTGTACCACAACATCTAGAATCACGCATTGGAAGGAAGAAGAAAAAAAAAAGGGAAAAAATAAGAAAAAGAAGGAAAAGGTTACTATGACAAACCGTCTTGATAACAGAATATTTCATTGGAAAGAAGCAAAAGAATCAACTGTCATTCATGTATACACAACCATCATGGCCATAGTGTAGCTTTACATAGAATCATTTTCAGTGAAACACCTGAAATAATAATTCTAAATAAAACATATCCTTCCTTCGTTGTGTATCATTTGGTTTCACAGCCTTCAGGGAAAATTGTACAAGCAGAATCAGTCTGCCAACTGACAGCTTGGCAGTGAAAATAATTGGCATCAGACTTTAAGGTACAAAGATGGTGTGACAAACTCTATATCATAATGAATAAGCCTAACAGTCAAATCACTGTATTGGTATCGGACCTCCTGGTCACACTATTAGCTTTTATTTTGCAACATATAGTTTGGGTGCTGAATGACAAATCCCATGTTCATTATGGTGAAATATGCCTGGTAGATGGTATGGGAAAAGTTATCATGGAAATTTATGATTAATGGTTCAAACTGATCTCTCGTGTAATAGCTGATTTTTCACTTTTCCCTGTTTCTAAAATATTTTATCTCTAGGATTTACACCAAAGAAAAGTTTATCATGAAACCTACACCAACTGAAATTGCCCCTTCTACACAACTTATAATATAAAGATAGGCAAAACATGGCTCCTCCAGATGCCGTCAGATTACAGCTCTCAGCAGCCCAAGCCAGAATAGCAAACAGTGTGTTATAACTGGGAGTTGCAGTTCAACTTTTCTTACCCCTGTATACTTGCTGGTGAGCTACAGAGTCAAGAGGTTTTCATGACCAATCTTATTCAAGTCAAATATAGCACTGGTTATTTTTCATAATGGAGTACTAAATGGCATAGAGATTTTTTTTTCTTCAAGATTAATTTACTACTGGATATGTTTTCCTAGAATAAACAAAGCATAAGCTTGAACCTGTCAAGTTTTGTGACAAACTGGATTTGACCTTTTTGTGTGAATACCAAACAGAGAGATGGACTTCTGTAAAAAAAAAAAAAAAAAAAAAGTGGCAAGATACATTTGACACCAGAATCACCAAAACCCACAAACATTTCCTAAAAATGAATATATTAGTACTTTTTTTCAGAACTGGACAAAGGTAGTATCTGGCTGAAAACTGGATAGCATCCCCTGTTCATTTCCTATATAAAAAGAAACTGGACAACCAGCTGAATCCCACCAGCACTGGTGCTGTGACAATGTTTGTTACTGCACCTAAGGGCAGCAGACTAATTTAGGTTGTGCAGGACAGGGTATGGGACACACATACCTCAGTTCAGCAGAGAGACTAAGGTTGGACTAATTGGAGCTGAACCCTAGTTGGTGGACTCAGGGGGAATGGTGTTTGACTAAAACTGATACTGCACAGTATCTGACCCTTGAATCGGTTGCTTCACTCTGCCCAATGATAGGACCAGTCTGTCTTTTATCCTCCTACAGGGAGCTGAATCAGGCCACTGGGCCATCTACTTCTGTTTTGTCTCACTGACTGCCAGAGGATCTCTAAGCTTTCAGACAGCAGTCTTTCTGAACCCTAACTGGAAATGACAAGGACTGAACTGGTGGTCTTTTGTATGCAAACTGTCTGCTCTGCCACTGAGCTACAGCAAGTCCCCAAAGGCTATCCATGTATAATCCAAATCTTTTTCCTTAATTCCATCCATTTAACTACCATTTTGTAACCCTACCTTCTGTCCCATATTTCCTTCTACATTAATATTCATACATCCTAAATCAAACTTGTAATACCTAATTTACATTACAGTCAACATAACCCTTTTAAGTTTTGTCCTTCTCATCCTTTCTGTTAACTTGATAAACTTGATACTGTCCCTTGAAACTTACTTTAAACACCTTGAAGGTCTGCTTTCCTGCATGTACAACTTGTAGTTCATTTGTGTATTATAGATTACTCAAATATATATATAAAATATATAAAATATATATAAAACATATACACCCACATATACCTACATACACATAGTTGAACACACACACACCCCGTCCTGCTTATTTTGTTCACAGTATCTTGTACAGAAATTTTCTATCATCCTGAATTACACAGATAACTTGGAAAAATTACTTTTCACATTGTAAATCCTACGTGATTAATGTTCCTGGTGGTTGGGAGATCCTTATAGCTGTAGTCCAAAAAGTAACTATTCCAAGCCCTTTTTAAATGTTGTCTTTAGTTTATTCTTAAATATGTGGGCCATAAATGGAGTGGTTCTGACATTGGCATCAGTTTTTAGATGTGCGCTTCAGAGGAGAACTGGAGTATTTTCCACTTTTTTCTCTTGTGTGAAAAGGACTAATCCCAAGGAAAACGAAGAAGGGTACCCATAATTCATCCAGAAATTCCTGAAGGCTTCCAGACTTATGACCTTTTCACACTACACTGTTATAGTACTATTATTTCACTTTAACTGACATGGCAATGTCACATGGAATCATGGTATTTGCAATTCAGGGAGAGGCATTTAGAATCCTCAGCCAGAGAGCTCTGGACTACAAACCCCAGAATTCCACAGGGTTCAAGAGAAGGAAAGAAAAACTTTCATGTAGAGTTGAAATTGTTTAAAACTCATTTTCACTTTCACCCCACCCCAACAGTGAAAGAATTTCTCTATTCTCCCTACTGATCTAGGATACTTTATTTAAAATGTGTTCAGGTCACCAGATTCCTGGAATCTATTATATATCTTTCTACATCTAAACAGTTTACATGCATAGCTTGCATGCCTGGATCATCTAGAAAAATACAATTCCACCTCCTGCCCACCAACACAGAGGTAATCAAACAAGAATAAAGTCCAAGGTACTTGACTACCAGACTGCTTTTTGATGTCATGTCAGAAGAAACACATTGTAGATTACTGCTGCATCTCTTGTTGTCTGCATGTATCTGTTCTCTTCTAGTTGGAAAAATATGGCTTTTAAACACGATATATTTAAGTACAGGACAGAACAAATGTATATTATTAAGGGGTATACATTCTTAAGGTAAGAAAGCCAGCATCACACAGTGGACTATGTTGTTGCATGTTGAATGCTGGACTACAATGCTGGAAACTAGAGTTCAATCCTGGCTCAGCCATGAGAACCCACTGGGTGGTCTTGGGCAAGTCACACTCTCTCAGCCTCAGAGGAAGGAAAAAGGCACACCTCGGAACAAATCTTGCCAAGAAAGCCCTGTGACAGGTTCACCTTAGGGTCTCTATGAGTTGGAAACAACGTGAAGGCACACAACAACGATAAAAACAACAAATTCTTAAGGTATTGATTAAAAGAACTAGATTTTGATGAATGCTCTCTTGAACTATCAATAAGCTTGTTCTATCAAATCTAAAATAGTCTTATACTTTAGAGCTTTTAAAGTAAATGTTCACCTTAGCCAAGTTCTATACAGATACAAAATATAAAACAACCAGTGTGGTACAGTGGTTTGAGTTCTGGACAAGGACACTGAGAGACTCAGGTTTGAATCCCTGCTCAGCCACAGAAACCCAGTGGGTAATTCTGGGCAAGTTATACTCTCTTAGCCTTGGAGGAAGGCATTCTGAGGGTCACAATAAATCAGAAATGACTTGAAGGTATAAAACAACAAATACAATTTGCCTCCCCGCGCCTTTTAAGATTCTTTGGTTATTTGCATAGAATATGTCCTGTTGCCTCACATGCACAGGCAACTGTAGTAACAGACTGTGAAGTTTGTCAGATGCAATGAATGTCTGATTCTAGTCAGGTGCCCTTTCCCAGTAGGACTAGAGCAGGTAGTTCACTTAGCAATTTACCAACACCTTTCACAGAATAAATCACTTTGAATTGTGAAATACAGTGAACTGTGATATTGCTGGGGTGGGGGGTGGGGGGAGAGCTCACATGACATTTTTGCTGAGGATTTCCACTTATAAAGCTAGAAAAATAAAATTCAGATTCCTAAAGGCAATCTTTTATTTTCCAGGGGTCAGCATTAAGATTTTTGATGCTCACCATGCTAATGGTTGAATAAATGTGTGGTATTCTTTTGGAGCGACCTCTCATGGAGGTCTTCTACACCCTAGAGTGGACTGGCGTGGACTACTTTTTGTAGTTCCACACCAGAATCCACTCAGGAGTGGCCGGAACTAGCCGTGCTGCGTGTTTTTTAAAAACCTCTTTTTCGAGGTTTTTAAAAAGCACGGAGTGCGCAGCCCCACGCTGCTCCGTCGCCCGGCTCCGACGCGGATTTGCAGGTGCACGCAAGTGCGTGCCTGCAGATCTGCCGGGGGCGGGCTTCCAGCTGGCGAGCTTCTCCGGTTGGTGGAGAGCCTCCACCAACCGGAAGCCGCCATTTGAGACGCCGGAGGACTGCGGAGCAGCGTGCTCGCACTGCTCCACGTAGCGACGGAGCTTACCGGCAGCCGGTAAGCTCCGTTTTTGGGCGTTTTCACCCGTTTCCCCCCCCACACACATGTGGAAAGGGCCTAAATCAAGACATTACCTTAAGCCCATCAGTGGCAGATATGCCTGCTTGCCCTGCTACCTGATTATGCCCTTAACACCAGCTTCTATAGCTCGATGATGAATAAAGCATGCCTGCCAGAAATAAGAGCTGGTCTTTTTAATATTATATCTGTGTTTACCCGCAAAGAAGAAATAAAATTTACAGGCATTTCTGTTTCCTAACCCCCAGCCAGACAAAGTTTATTTTAAAAAAAAATGCTTAATTTCATACTATCAAATAACATAATTTTGCTTAAAGTGAAATTATTTTATATGTTGAAAAATTTAGACTAGTCACCATTCATCCAGTCTCAGTGACGCAGCTAGGCTGTATGAGAGATAAGAGGTTGAGGAAAAGCAAGAAGAAGCATGATGTGGGAGGAACGCTGCAAGATTTAAAGCTGCACTTGTCAGGCTTCATTATTTTTGATGGGGTGTGACGGTGCCAGGGTCAGAGGTGTTCAGAAGCACAGTAGCCGAAAGAGAAGCAAACAATATACCTACTGAGCCAGTAACAAGGTATATGCTTTCACAGTTTGTATATATAGCATGGATTTGCCATTAAAAAAACAACAGAGTCTCCCTTCTCACTCTGCCAAAAAACTCTGTACCTGCTTTATGTGACAAGGGATAAACACAGTCTTTCTTCACCCGAAATCCTAGTGACATCTTTTGGGGCCTTTGCAAACAGCCCCAAGTATAAAATCAGGCTGGTAAAGAATATAGTGAACTGATGTTTCTACAAAATCATGAGGATTTGGTTCACATTACAGGAAAAAATAGAAGAAGTTATGCTTCTTAAATGAGATTAGGTATAGGAGCAGCCAAGCTAGTGCCTTTTGAACAAGCTAAGCAGGTCAGGTCTGAGCTACAAACTCAATGGGAGACTGCCTGCTTTGAGTTCCCTTAGTGAATGGCTAAGTGTTCAATCCTGTGGAACATCCATGTAAAATACTGTTGTGTGCCACCTTCTTTACCCAAACATTGAGAAGTTCAAGTCTCACCGTTACCCAGCTAGGGACAAGAGAATACAGGTGTCTTATGATATTTTTGCAATTGTTTCATGTGCAATGATAGACAAGTACAACACAAGTAGAAGCAAAGAGCACACATCTCTGTCAGGCAGCAAACCTGCTTCCCCCTCCTTCCAACTCCCAGTGAGAGCCTCCAGACTCAAAAAGTAATTCAAGCTTTCATTTAATTCTTTCCTTTCTTCTTGTCTCATTCTGTCTCCCTCTGGCACATAGTATATACCCACATCCCCTCAAACTCCAATGATCCACAGTTGAAAGTTCTAGGTATCCAGAAGCCGTTCCTTAAAAAGAATAACAGTCTGCTTAGCATAGGGGTGCAATGTTCCAGAGATCCAGGGACCAATTTTCTTCCCCTACACCAGGACACTCTAGATGGCATGCACACATCATGCCTAAAAAGGTCATGAATTAAACTAACCCCTGCCTTAAGAGAAGAAAATTGTTGTCTGGCCATAATAAAAGGGTTGGTCCTGTCTTGCACAATAGTAAAGAGATCTCTTATTACCATGAGAAAGGGAAAGATGAACTCAGGAATACATTTGTTTACTTACATATTTACTTAAATGTTTACGTCTGAGTGTTACAGTTAATTTTTTAAAGTGCTGGCACAGGAGAGTGGAAAGCACCTTTGCTTGAGGACTCCTTCAGAGAGGACAAGTGCTAGCCCCATATATATGAGGATGGGAAGGAACAGTCAGCTCCTGCAAACCCAGGAATCTTGAGGGTACGAGGATCCTACACCCTACATGGAGATGGGCTAATTCAAGAATCAGAAAAGAAAGTGCTCTCTTCTATTCCATGGGAATTTTGAAGAATGATGGCATAGACTGAGCTTGAGACTTCTAGTAGCGTGGTCATGTAAATGGGAGGTGTGCTTAGAGGTAACAGCTCTTAAGTAGTGTCCTCCTTCAAGGCAGATTTGTGAACGGAATGCCAGCTTATAAGCACTGTGGGCACAAGGAACTCAGCCATACAAACCAAAGTTTTGGCTCAGTCAAGCTGTTGAACATAGTTGGACTATATCTGTTGTTCCTCCATTCATTTCTTACTCTGAACCCTATTGCGCCTTGAAATCCTTCACTTTGGACAGTATTTGACCTCCATTTCTTTGAATATTCCTACCTTGTTGCTGTTAGGGATGGAAATACTATTCAAAAATATATAGAAAATCGTCAAAAGGACCTTCAGGAAACCTCTACTAGGAGAATACAAGACTGATGAGAATCTTCACAATCTGGGACTTACTTTGTGCAAAATTCAAATGCGTCTTTTTCATGCAGAAAATTTTGTTTTCTAAGCTAAAACGAAAAAATCACATTTAAATTTAGCACAGAAAAAGTCCTGAATTGAAAACAGTCTTCAAAAACTGTGCTGTTTTAGGATATTTTTTTCAAGTCAAAATAACATTGCTACACTTAGGCATTGCTTCCTTCAAAAACAAAATTAACATTGAATCACATTCTTAGTTGCTATTCTGTGTTAGACTGTGAACTGTTGGTGGACTCTGGCTTCAGATCCATCTCCCATGGTTTACCTGAGTCACTGGTAGTAGTCTGTTTCTTTTGCCTTTTCTCATGCTTTCCGACTCCTTTTGTGGGTTTTCTCTGCCTCTCCTTGAAACACTACCGGTATTTACCTAGAATCGTTAGCCCATGCTATCAGAATCTAGCCTCCTGGGAACACAGAGCTCCTTGGGTGACACTGCATAATTAATATGAAAAAGGTATAAATAAAACTAAGATATGTACTTTGAACTGGATTATATAACTAGAACAGAAACAGCAATTTTTACAACAGAAGTAGTGTTACCCTGTTATTCTTAGTGCATATCTCAATTGCTTTTGATATCCCTGAACTGAACATGGGATCCACTTGGAGGGAACTTCTAGATTGGGGAAATTATTTTGGTGTAATATCAGAGAATGGCACTGGGGAACTATATGTCAGTCTCCTGCAAGTCCTTCAGTGAAGTGTCTGGACAGCATTTTGTCTCCAATGCTCTTTAATATCATCGTAAAGCTGCCAGGTAACATCATTAGGTGATTTGGAATCAGGTGGTATTAGTATGCTGATGGAACTCAGCTGCATTTCTTTATTATATCTCTGTTAGGAGAGGCTATGCATGATCTAGATCAGTGCTTAAATACCGGTTGGATGAGGTCTAACAAGGTGGATTTGGTCCTGTGGGTTTGGTCCCAGTGTTACTCAGTTCCTTTTTGGAGATGCTGGCAATAGGTGGCTCCCATATCATTGGATTAAGAATTTGCTCCAGCTTTTGTTCAGACTTTAAAGAAGTTATCCAAGGTCCTGACTCTTTTGTTGAATCAAGGATCAGCATGTTGTATAGTTCCTGAAACAGTGCATTTTGTGTGAAAACAGGGGAGGGGGGTGAGCAAAACCCAGCAACTGTACACTAAAAATATGTGTTTCTTCAAACTTTGTTGGGGAGGGTGTTTTTGCACAAAAATTCTGACCAACTATCCTTAACTAAGTAACCTCTCCTGTTCCTATGCAGAATAATTTCCCAAAACACTTCTGGATGTAAGAACACTGAGTGAAAATTGTATAAAATTTTCACTGTTTTGTTATTCTTTCTACTTTTCATCTGGGAAGTGAAAAACAGTGATTATTCTTAAATTTAAGAGAAAACTATTATAAAATGTTGCATAGATGGTATATGACGCCAGAGAGATTACTAAAAATTATAAAGAATAGAAATTCAAAATGACGGAAGTGTGGAGAAAAAGAGGGAACATTTCATCATATGTGGTGGACATGTAAAAAGGTGAAGATATTTTGGAAATAATACATGATGAAATTCAAAAAATATTCAAAACGAATTTTGAAATGATACCTGAATTATATTTATTGAATATAATAAAACCAAAGGCAGAAATTAGAAAGCATAAAAATATGTTATATTTAGTTACAGCAGCTAGATTAACCTATGCTTAACATTGGAAACAAGATATTAAAATAAATTTAAATGAATGGAAATTAAAGGTTATGGATGTGATGGAGATGGAAAAATTGACAAATGCATTAAAGAACAAATCCATTCAACAATTTGATAGTGAATGGAGCAAAATAAAAGAGTGGCTACAATTGTAAAGCTAATGATTATAATGATATAATTTGATAAAAAGGTAAAAATTCATTGACTGGTTAAAAGATAAATTATGACTGTTATGCCAAAGATTCTATGTATAGTGGATTGAACTCTTTGTATTGTATTGTATTATATTATATTGTATTTTTTGTTTGATTCAGCTGGGCAAACCTGGAGAAGAAAACTTGTTATGGGAGTTGGTGGGGGGGGGGACATTTAGAAGAAATGTTCCCATTTTATACTTTCTTTTAGAAATTTTAATAAAAATATTTAAAAAACAACAACAGTGATTATTCTTTTCTTCCTCACTATTTGGGATTGGACGTATTGCAACAAGGCTTACAGAAGTACTGAATGTAGGAAAAGATATGTTTGGTTTGGATAGAACACAGAGATTTCTTAACCTGGATCTTTTGGATTTTGTGGTGGGCAAAGTCCGAGGCTGAGCTATGCACCTTAGATTGCAGGGAAAAGATACCAAGATGAAATTTTTCAGTAGGTCTATGCCTAGGGTATACTCTGATAAGATACCCCTAGTCAAAGCTACACAATATCATATAGTTGATAGTGCTAGAAGCCCTCCCTTTGGTAGCACCCAAAGTTTCTGAAAAAGATAGTGCTTCAAGCGTCACATAACTACATTCAATGGCAGAAATAATTTTATTTTTATTGTATACATTTATTGAAATATTTTAAGCTGTTCCCATTGTACAAATAAAACACAATAATTACAATAGTCTATCAATATGACTGGAAGGAAGAAAGGCACCTATAACAAAATTTTAAGATTCAGTATAGCTGGTAATATTTTGATCACCTTTTTATACAGAACTTGAATCACAACTGATTCAAATGTTGAGAAACCAGCCAGTTTTTTCAATCCAGACAGCCTTTATTTTACCTGTCTAGATTGAATGTGTGTAGCAGAATCCACTGATGTAGAATATCTGTCACAAATAAAAATGGCAGATGTGCATCTTACGTGGAAGACTACACAAATGTGTGTGATTAGTGTTTGCAAAGATCAACCTCATTATGCGTGCAATCAACTAAGGGCAAAAACAAACTGGCAACACAAACTAGAAAAGCAGGGTTTTGTTTTGTTTTTTTTAAAAAACCCTCTCTTTATTTGAAAGTTAATATATTTTTAATGCATTCAATGCAATGATAATTTGGGGTATTATGATGATCTCTCAGTCATATGACATATATTAGAGGAAACGTATGGTGTATGAAAAATTGTTTTTCGCAAATGTCATTACACTCAAAGAAAAAAGCAGATTTTTGGTGGGTGGGTGGGAAGGAATTCTGAATTAGCAGGTGTGTTTTGTCCTAGTGATTAAAGAAATATGAGAGAAAGTCTTGGAATTACCAAATCATAATTATTGAACCCCCCACCATTTGTTCTTCAATGATAATATTCACAAGAAAGCAGTATTTTTTCTTTCTTTTCCCACAAGCAAATTCTAGGAGCAACTTCTTTGTAATTTTGAAATCAACTTCAACAAGCAATGAAAGCAAGGAAATGTGCAAAAATGCTTTTGCTGTTGTTTTTGTTGTAGTTTTTCAGGATGATTCAAGTTTTTTTTTCCAAACTTGTTAAAACATCATATGTGCATATGTATTGGTAAGGTGTTCCTGCTTTATCCCTAGTTAATCTACCTGATTTACTTGTACAGGAATTTCAAAGGAAGAGAAAACCTAGTTCAGTGAGGTGAATAATTCTGTAATTTAAAAATGCTGCAAGCCACAAATATAAGTCTGTTAACGCTAGAAAAATTACATTTCTCTATATGCCTGAATTATAAAGTTAGATTTTAAATTAATGCTGAATCCCTTGCCTTTTTATTATTTCAATCCAACTGCCAGCAAACAGAGTCAATGATATATCCAAGGATGTACAGGTTTTTTATTCTCTTTGCTGGTATGAGAGAGAAGAAAAATAGTTATGTTTGCTTTGTGTTTAAACTAGATAAAGAAACAAAACAGATTTTTAAAAAATCTTTGTGTGAACTAAACTTTATATCTACTACAAAAACTAATTCATTCCCTGTTGTTTCATCAGCACAGTAGTGACACCAGAAATTGGTTAATTATGAAACATCCTCTTTGCTTAGTACTCTTTCATACAAAACAAAATAGAAATCCCCCTCTCATTCTATCACTACTGGTATCTTTTGGTTCAGTGTGTTGTAAGTGCATTAGCGACCAAACCTGTGAAGAAGAGCTCTGGGAATCATTTTGTCACTTTATGTGCACTATGACTGGAGTCACTAAGTAACACAGCCTTGCCTTTCACAGGGGTAAGAGAGAAAATTATTTGATTCATATTTTAATAAAAATTGACCTAATTCACACTTTCTGAACCAACTGAAGCATGCCATCACCCACAGATTTTCACACCTCTCTAATTTTTCTGATATACATTTTTCCAGTAAAAAATGCAGAGAGAAATGCATATATTACAGAAAACCAACATGTGCATTAGGGAAACTAGGTTCTTCAGAGTCATATATTTAGGAAACACACTACAAAAAAAAACCCCTACATGAGAGAGGAAAGTGAATACAATTTGAAAATTTTTGTAAACTTAATGTGTTTGGAAAAAGTATGAAAAAGCCATATTCATCTGTTTGTAGTTCCCAAGGGCCATTCTTTTTTGTTCGACAAACAGGACTCTCCACCCATCTCTTCATTTTGCACAGCACTCTGTAACTTTTCTGGGAAATAGCAAGGACAATATTGCTCATGGATAAGTGGTGAAAATTTCCCATAACTGAAGAAAGGAAGGGAGAGTTATAAAAACTGCTGCTATTCCATGTCCCCTACAGAGCAGTGCCAGTACATTAGTTTATACTAATGGATAGTATGAGGGTGTGGAAGACCTTGTTGCAGCATAACACTACACTATGATTTAGCATCATGTGAATAAGCCTTGAGATTTCTTCCTTTTCCTCTCTCCCTCTGGTACAACCATGAGGAGACTACAAGCTTCAGATTCCCGTTTTTAACTAACTGTGGTTCACTGTTATATTGAAAATGGATGCAAACTATGGTTTAGAGAGGAAGGCCAACTTCAAATCATGTTGTGATCCCAGCATGTTTCCCTAAATCATATCAAACCATGTCTAGAACCCTGGGATGGGCACTTAAGATCAACTGAAGTTTCCGACTGGCACATAAAAAGTATGTTTAACTGAAAATGAAAATTAAAAAAATCCAATAAGTTGTGCAGTTAGCAAATTTAAGACAGTCAGCTTAAAAGTCTTACAGCAGCCTCCCTTACTTCAAATGTAAAGCAAACAGTGATCCTCACCATTTCCATCACTAAATACATGTGGTATAACCTGATCTTATGCATGGTTATTCAAAAGCAAGTCCCACTGTGGTCAATTTATTTGTTCCAAAGCAAGTGGCTGAACAAATATAGTATGATATAATTTAAATGTAGGAATTAGGAACCAGTATATTGTATCCTACAGTAGCTCCTTTTAAATTATGCTCAGCTATTCTTGTTGTTATGGGCCTTCAAGTCCTTTCTGACTTATTGAGATCCCAAGCTGAACCTGTCCTGGGGTGTCCGGGGCTAATAGTGTGTGACATGCTTACCATACCCAGTGAGTTTCCACTGCTGAGTGGGGAACCCTAGTCTCTAAGGTTGTAGCCCAATGCTCAATCATGCTGGCTGTCAGTTAACTTCTGGTCGATTCACTTTACTAAGTTTTCTATATATATTTAGGGACAAAGAATTATGTAGAACAATGAGGTTTGACGTCCTGGAAACAGTGTATGAATACACACTGTCATTCACTTACATACAGAATTGTCTGTTGGCATGTTTGAATGCTTCTCATGGAGAAAAGAAATCTCCACATCATTAAAGAAATGGCATGCCACAGGGAAACATCTTCACCTCAAGATGTCGCTTTTCTGTGTGCAAGGGGATTTTGTTTCATTTTAAGAAGCATGTAGATATGCTGTGTCCCCTATCTCTCACCAGAATTGCTACATATAATCAAGAAGAAATTTGCCTTCACTAGCTATCCTTCACTACCAGTTCAGACCAGGGCTCATTTCAATATTTTGTTTCTGGTATGTAAGGCACTGTGCCCTAACTTCCCCCAGTATCTGGCAGCTCCGCTAGCATGATATGTACCATTTAGCCATCTACGATCTGTAGGCAAAGGATTATTGTCTGTTCCACCAATGCACACATCCCTGCCATGGCTGCAAGCCTTTCAAGATTTGGCTTCACATCTGTGGCACTGTCTTCCTTTAGACCTACAGCTGGTTACCCATTTTTGTAACAGTTTGAAGACCTTCCTCTTGGATTCATCAGATTAAGCTGCTGAGTTGTGCCTGAGGTCGCTGCTGAGATGGGTCTTAAGGATTGCATTTTATGTATATCCATAGTGTTACTGTTTAGGTGGATGCTCCACCCTTTGATGAAAAGAGTGTTATAAATAAATGTTGTTGTTGTTGTTATTGTTGCTGCCAATTAATTCTACTGAATGTAAACCTGATGCTTAAGATGTTTAATTCTGAGAGTGATAGTGGACTACATTTGTGGGGAGTAGCAGCATAGCCTATGGAACTTAGAGATAAATGAGACTGTCTACTGCCAATGTTTGAACAGAAATCTCTCCCTTTCCCCTGCTGAGAAGCAGGGAAGGTCTTCAGCAAGTAAAAATAAGTACCCTCAAAGAAATTTAAATATTTAAACATCCCTCCCTGAATGGAATGAAAAGTAGTTCTCTGACTCCATGATGCCAACTCAAGGAAGGAGGCAGCTTTTACGCCCTCCAACTGTCCCACGCCATCCAGGAATGTCCTGATTATCAGATGATAATCACTGCCCTCAGAAAATGATTGTACTTGTGCAGAAGAGTCCAGGGTATTCTGCCATCCTGGTTTTGAAAGCCAGGCAAGTATACTGGAGCTTCTGAAAATTATCATATACTGCTTTACTGATTTAAGAGGCTCTTGGAGGCAAGCTTGTTCTGACAACTGAAGACCTGAGGAGCAGCAGTTCCAAAAAGCAGCATGAAAGCAGCTCCATTCTGTGTGGCTCCCTTCCCTATGAGCCAGCATTCCCTAGTTTTTTATGAGTAAAGCGGGCAAAAGCAAATGGGAAGGCCCCTCATTCCAACCAATATCTGCATTTCCTTCTCAAAAGGAGGATTTTAAGAGGGGGATGGGATTTGAGCTAATCAGCATATACATAGGTGTCATGGTACAGGTATGCCATAGCTGTCTGATTTTTTTTTTTTTCCAAATACCTTGACCTAATACACAATGCTTTTAGAGATTTCTCTGTTTTGAGCTGTTTTAATTCCAACAAGATTTTCATATGTTAGCCACTCAGGAATACGGAATATCAGGAATTACACTCATGTCTCCCATGCACCTAATTCTAGTTATTTCACACTGATAATGGCCACCCCATCTCAAGTACACAGCAACATGTCTCTCAGGTAGTACAAGTAGCTCAGTCAGCTCATTAGTCTTCTGGGACTCCAGTACGTACATCATATGTCATTCACACTTATGCACATTCAGATATGCCACTGCTTCTTGCAGAAGATCACACCTAAGTGGCTACTACCCAAGGCTTCAACAAGGTAAACTGGATCCCAAGAACTCTTCAACAACAATATAAGCTTGTGGTGGACTGAGTAAATTGTTGATGTATTCTAAGCTTGGCTACTCCAATTCAGCCTTGCTCAAGTTTGTTGTTGCTTTCCACAAAGGCAGCTTACATATCATGTTGTTACTTCAAACATGGCAAATGCTCTAACATCTTTCTGGATAATTTGGTTCTAACCTAATTTGACCTATATGTACCTTGCAGTGTTACCTAGCTTCACACGGTCTTTATGATGGGTACTCAGTGAACCACTAAGATGGCCCCTTCTCAAAATGTACCAATTCTGGTATCCACATGATTGTTTTTCTGTATGACTGTGGGCTTAATTCTGCTTAGTTTAGATGTTTTGAGGTGCGAAGTGCTATTGCAATTGCTCTGGCACCTAGCAGGGCTGGCTGAGTCCAGGAGTATGGCTGGCTTTGCACCTATCTAGCCTCCCTCTGTGGATCACATTTACTTTTGGAATTTGCTTCCTAAATTTCCAGTTACATGTTCCGTATAATCTGAGATGCCACTGTTTTCAACCACTTCTTTCCTCTTTCTTAGCATTTTTAATAGCATGCTAGCATTTTTTGGGGTAAAAACTTGCTGGATTCTTCTAAGAGTTGCCTTTCAAATCAAGATTTGCTTGGCTTTAATGTTGTTTTCCTCAAATCACATATTGCTTTATGGTGGTCCAGGATGATTCAGCATGAGTAACAGTCTAAGACATTTTGAATACTATGGTTTATTACTTGCTTCTGCCCAGTTACAGGCTTATTGTAGGAGAAGGAACATGGCAATGCTACTTCTTGATCATTTCCCTTTCGAACCGGTTCATTCTAAGAAGAAAGTGGAAGACAATGGCTCCCTTTTCAAAATCACAATGGTCCACTCAAGCTGCCCTCAAACAATCTTTTTCATATTGCTTGTATTTTTAAAAAGCACCCCCACCCTTGCTTCCAGCAGACACTTGTGAGAGAGCAGCAGCAGTCCATGAAGTCTAGACTCAGGATCTTGTCACACTATACTGCTATAGGGCTATTAGGCAACATCCTATGGAATTCTGAGACTGCCAGTTCAGGCAGGGGCATTTAAAATTCTCACCCAGGGAGCTCTTGGGCCTCACTAAACTACAAGTCCCAGAATTCCATAGGTTGCTGCCGTGCCAGTTAAAGTGGAATAATAGCACTATAACAGTGTAGTGTGATAGGGCTATTTGTCAGCAGTACGTGTGTGGAACTCAAGGTTGCAATATTAGGGGGGTTACCTCGCTCCCTGCAGGTTTCAAAGCCATTGAAGGCCTAGAGCACCTGAATCTGGTGCTTCTGGTACTCTATATATTCTTATTGTGTAATGAAGGAAGATACTATACTTGACCCAACGTTAATATATGTACTTCTAAGCCACAGTTGATATATCTAAAGCAGACTGCTAAATCATAACGACAAAAATATTATTAAAATCTGAGTCCCATTTTAGAGAGAAAGACAAAATATCAACCAAACAAATATGAAGAAATAATAAAGAAATTGCATATCGTATGCAGTAAAAGGTGTATGCCTTTCTTTGTGTGGATATTGTAAGATAATATATAAGCATATAGGTTAGTTGTATAGGATGGATAGATCTCATCCACGCCAATGTTGTATGTATACATTATAAATCTCTTCCATCCAATTTTTGTATTGGTCTGCCTTTAAAAAAAAGGCACAAAAACTCACACATTTTTTTCTGTGCAATTTTCCCTAACATACGTATATTGTAAGTAATTGTAAGTAAAATGTATTATTGAACGTACGCATGCATAGTACTTTTTCTAACATATACATTTTTGTACACTATTTTTGAGTCAAGAGCTGCACCATTGCATTTAAAGAAGAGCCCACTCCAAAAGACAAGAGTGTTCCACTATAACAGTACAGGAACTCCATATTTAGTCAGTTCACTTAAAATATGGACCAAATAAAATTCTTCCTGTTATCATCATGAGTTCAGGTCTAATTCCATTTGGAAAGCTTTACTTATTTCAAGGCAAATTTGTCACACAATTAGTAGCCAAAATACAAATAGTTGCTTTCTCATATGTGTAAAACAGCATGTACATTTCTCTGACATTTAAATAGTTGAATCTGTAAAAATGTTTTCAGTGAAATGACATCTTTAATAAAACTCAAGAGAAATAGTGGAAAGTAAATAAATATCATTACAAACTATTAGTATCTGCTGGTCTTATTCACCTCACTGCAATCCTCTTTTCGCTGTGTATAGTACCTTAGATTGTAAGCCTGAGGTGACTGGAGACTATCAGATGAACAATTTGTAAGCCACTCTGGAAGTCTTTTTGGCTGAAGGGAAGGGTAGAAATGCTCTAAATGAATAAATACATAAATAATCAAGACAATGGTTCATAATCTCTGTACTTTTTATAATGCTTGGCCATAGCTCTCAACTGTATCAGACAAGAATCTTTCCCAACCTGGAAATGCTGCAGTTTGAACGCAGTACCTTCTCAGTTTTATCTAAAGTCAAATAACTTACACTTATAATTCTCTCTGTCTGTGCATGTGCGTGTACAGAACAAGACACTTCAATTATATGTGTGCATGGTTGGGCATTATAAATGAAACAATATAAAGGTATGTGTTAGCAGCTTATTAAAAGCATGCTTTTCTTTGGGAAGATTTTTACTGATATCTGAAATAGGAAGGAATGTGCTGAAAAGAACACGAGAGCAGCAACTAGAGAGGTAAATAGGGATTGTTAGACTAATCATATCGGTTGACAAATCCATACTAATTATTTCCAAATATGTCCTAAACTCAATTACATATAAATTAAAAATAAGGCACTTCAAGTTAGCAAGAACTGTGCAATAAAAGTTATATCTTTACATTAATATATTTAACATCCAAATGTATTGGAGTCAGCAACATTTGCACGCCCATACTCATTGGTACCTAGAATGCATACCTCTGTAGGCCTTTAGGCACAACCTGTTTATGGCAACTTCCAGTATGCTTTCTGTGTTCCTCCACACCCATTCTCTTCCTACATCCCATAGCTTTCCTCTGTTCTCTGTGGTCTCATCTGCTTTCGCTTCTTACTCTCTCTCCCGTCTCTTCCATGAAGCATGGGCGATAAGAGCCTCTTTAGATGACAGGTTACAGCTCTCCTAATAATAGTTAGCATCTTTGTTTTCTTTTCTTATCTTTCTGCAAGAAGATGAATCTGTATTCATCAGTATTTGCAAGTGAAACTACCTTTATAATGTATATAAAGAAAACAATGTTTAATTTCTTTCTCTGCTAGGCCCTCTGTCTGTGGTGAGGGTAGGCTGGTGAACTGTTCAACTTCTGCTTAGCATATTAATTATGTGGCTTGAGAGATGCACTACTGCCTCTCTCTAATTTCCAAACAAAATAGAATTATGAAAATGAACATACAACCGCTCTCACTCCAAATATATTTGGAAGCTTGCAAGAAACTGATTCTTCTAAACAGTGATTGATTTGTGAATGCTTCTGTTTTAATTATGTTTTTTAAACTTTGTTTTAATTATTATCTAATTATTTAACTTCTGTTTTAACTTTTGTACTTCATTATTTTTAACTACGAACTCTTTTTTAAAAAAATTTACTCTAAGCCACTTTGATTCCTTGCCAGGAAGTAAGTGGGATATAAAAAAATGATGATGATGATATAGTAAAATAAACAACAACAATACTATAAATGTTGCATGGTATAATGAATATCTTCACTGAGAAACCATTTCATGTCTTTCTTGGACAAGTTTTACTTTTTTAATTATAGATTGAAAAATTAATGAGATACTTGATATAACGGTAGCAAATATGAATAAATAATCATCTGTTTTTAACTCTGATCAGGTACTAGCTAGCACTTTCCACTATGATACCTTGATATTGTTGATAAAATATCTACTTGCCCTACTTGCCATCAGAGGAGAATTCTCTGACACAGTTGTACAACTGCTCTTTTATCCCAATTGGCCTAACTCCACAAAAATATGCAAAGTCACTGATTTTGAGAACGTACATCTTCATACAGTGTCTGCCCTATGGTACTAAGGACTATTACATGAAGTAATGGTGAACAGCTTAGGTGGCTTTGAAAGTGGAAAAGACAAAATCAGGCATCATGCTTCTTATTTACTTTTCAATAAATAAAATCTTCTGTCATGATAGCTAATGATAGAAATCTTCAGAACAGTGCTATGTTAGCTCAGTCTTGACTGACTTTGAGATGCAAGATCAAATTCACATTTTTTTTTCCTAGCTTGGTTTTTGGACTATGGCTGGCAAACATTCATGGAAAATTCTGAGGAGCTGGAGTGGGTACAACCTGACAATCTCTAAAATATGGGAAACATGGTACAACGTTTGATCAAATTTTGAAACTCACAACATAATAATGCTTGTTTGTAAAAAGAAACTGAAATGCAAAAATTCTCTTTTTATTTTTAGTAGTAATATGTGTTGGTAAAAATATATATCAGATACTAATTTTAGCAAGTTAATTGACCAGCTTGGATCTTACTGCTGTCTAATCAGTGCTGATTACAATAAAGCATAGTTTTGATTAGCAGAAAAAAATAGTTCTTAAAAAAAAAATCCTGCAAAGAATTTTGAGAAAAATATATAAGTAAACAATTACAGTTGACCTCCATGAATTTGATTATTCCCAAGGTGCCCATTTGCCCCCCCCCCATTCTTCCCTTCCCATTCCCTTGCTTTTTGCCTGGGCACACCCTGCCTTCCTTCTCCACACTCAGGTAAAAGGCAAGAGCATGGGAAAGGGGAGTGCTGTGCACAGAGAAGGAAGGCATGCAATAGCCTTGCCTCCATTCTCCCCTTCTCATTTACTTGCCTTTTGCCCAGGCAAAAGGAAGGCAGTGTGTCCAGGCAAAAGGCAAGGGAATGGGAAAGGAGAAGACTGGAAGGGGATGGGAGAGGCAGCACTCACTTGGATGAGGAACTTATTCACTTTTTTAAAACTTTCACAAGGGTTTTTTTGCCTCGAAGCCTTGCGAAAGTTGAGAGGCCACTATATTTCATCTGAATTTCTCAAGCTATTTACAATAAATATCCCCAAAACAAATAAACAAACAAAGCAGCTGACTGCAGTGTGATCCTCCTATCAAAGCAATTCAGGAATGCCCTGAGCTTAGGGAAGATGTGGGACAAGGAGTGGCAGAGTGCAAAAACTGAGAGGAGAAGAGCGCAGTCTGGAAGATGGTGAGGGGAATGCATAAAACTGCCTGAAGGACGAGGAAGAAACAACAACTCCACCCGAGTGAATGAATCATAAAGAGCTGCTAGAGGATGGTATTGGAAATGTTCTGGTTGTTTACAAGTAGCCAAACATTTATGAACCAGTTGGAGATCTCTGATGTCTTCCAGTCAATGAATTTGCTGCCATGAAGTTTAAACATTAGGTTGTTAGATCATGAGAATGTGGAATTTCTTTGTCACATGGAAAATGGCAATACAACAGTGGCAGTGAGTGTCCCTTACAATATGGATCTGTGACACAGAACATTATTTATCTAATTTGTATTAAAAAGTCATCCAGGTCAGTCACGTTCAAAGCAGAAATATATTAAAAAGCAGCCAGATAATTCCTTGAACTTTTAAAAACCGTAAATATTTCATAGCAATATTGCAGAAGTCTCATAGCTACTTGAAAATACTAAGCAGTCTAGCTGAAATGACAAAAATATCCACAAAATCTTTGATGAATTCAGCACTTTTTAAGTGATATTTCTTGACCCAAACATTCTTTGACATATCCTAGGAAAGCATGCAGAGCTTCATAATAAAAGCAGATGATGTGTTATATATTTGCCTGCATAGATTATAACTACATGCGAAGCATTCTGTGAAATCTTTCTCTCTCTTCCTTTCTCTCCACACCCCTCTCTGTCATGAATAGTACAATAAAGAAAAAAAAAGTAATAACGAGAAAATAAGATTATATAGTCTTCAAAGTGTATGACATTTCAAGCTGCTTCCTGGGGTCATTGGAAGAAATGTGTTTTCTATTTTTTTATTTTTATTTCTTTTTTTAGTAGAGGTGTCTGAGGAGTCTTTGCTTTCCAATTGCATGCCAAGTTCTGCTTTATAGGTGCAAAAGCTGAGATGAAATATATAGTATTTCTCAGAATTCCAGACTCTAGCCTCTATTTAAACATGTATTTTTTGTTGTTGTGTGCTTTCAAGTCATTTCCGACTTATGGAGGATCCTAAAATGAACCTATTATGGATTTTCCTGGGGCTGACAGTGTGTTATGCACCCAAGGACATCTAATGAGCTTCCATGGCTGAGCGGGAGGCTGAACCCTAGTCTCCGGGGTCATAGTTGCATATTCAAACTACTACAGCTTGGCATACAGCCAAAGGTATATTAATGCAATCCCTTTCAAACTTACACTATATAAATTGATCACTGTGCATTCTCTTTCACCTTGATTCACTACTCTGCACTGCAGAATTAACCAGGTAACTAATATTTAGCATTACCTTTTATTAGCAAATCTGCTCACTGATGCCCATCCTATTCCATCCTATGAAATCTTGTAGTTGACAAGTTTGGTGAAGCACTAAAAAGGAGTGTTCTGATGGAGAATCCCAAATACCCCTCCTCCAAACTGCCAATCCCAGGATTCCTTAGGGTGGAACAATGGCAGTTAAAGTGGAAAAACAATGCTATAATTGTGAAGTGGAACCAAGGTCACTATACATTAAAAGGGAAATTCTAGAAGTGGAAAAAGTATAAAAAAGAAGATCCACCAAAATGAAAAAAAGGGACTTGAAGCACCCCTTCCCCACGAAGAAAGGTTACAATGTCTGGTATGGTTTAGTTTACAGGACAGTAATGCATAAACCTATACATGAAGTGAAGAAAATAAATAGGGCAAATGCCTTCTCTCTCACAATACTAGAAGCTGTGGTAGTTCTTATAAGTTAGATGGTGGGCAACTGAGAGCAAATAGAAGGGTGTACTTCTTTACCCAATGAATGGTCAAAGGTGGAATTCACTTCCACAAGATTCAGTGATGTGTGCCAATTCAAATGGTTTTAAAAGCAAACTGGATAAATTCATGAGGAATGGGCCATCAGTGGGTACTTGTCAGGTTAGGTAAAGATCATGTCCCATTATCAGAGACAATATACTTCTGTATCACAGTTTCTGGGGAGTGGCATATAAAGGGTTCAAGCAGGCTTTCTGTAGGCAATTGATTGGACATCATGTGAACAGAATGCTGGATTAGATATGTGTTTCATCTTATCCAACATAGCTCTTATATTCTTGTATTCTTGAACTTGGAGCCTAACAGTGTTATGCAAATTTAGCCTGTGTGCCACCAACGAGTCCTGGTCAAATGCAGGATAATCATCCAGAACAGTAAAAAGGTTTCTCAAGCTACAATAGGCTTAGAAGAGATCCTGGGACTTGAGCTCTATAAAATCTTCTTGGCTTTAACTCCTATGGATGATGGGTGTTTTTTCCCCCTCTGGTGCAGCTGTTCCTTATCTATGTTATTGCTTTGCAGATCAAGCTTCCCTACCTTCTGGCAGTAGCTAGATCTGAAAACATGACGCAGACAGAAGGTACAGGTTAACTATGTAGTATATAAAGGTGATACCTTAAAGTGTTCCCCCACCCCAGCACACATTAACCATTCAGAGCAACAGATTGATTAAAAGGCAAGGAAGCAATCTTCAAATGCACCCTGACAAAGCAACATAAGGCAGCAAGACTGAAAATCTGAGGTTTTATCTCCAAGTTTCAGTTATGAATATAGTCCATGCTGAAGAAATCTTCAAACAGAATGTCTCAAAAATTTCAAATAGAATGACACAGAGGACTTTGGCTATAATATGTCTAAATAAAATTAAAATGGCCACTGCAATGTCAAAAGAGAAGTTATAGGTAAAACAATTCACTGTACAGGGGAAAAAAAGAAGATATGGTTTTCCTTCTAGTTTAGGTCCAAATCTACCCCTTTGTTCATGGAAGAAATGCAAAGGAATAGACAGCTGCTATTCCAGATATCTAGAATGTGAACCACACTCACCCATGGGAATCTAAAATGCACCTATAAGAAATGTCAATTACATTATGCACCATGTGGAGCTTGCTAGGAGAAAAAATATTTCCACATTGGAAGACTCCGTATGAAGGTTATGAAATTTGTAGAGCCAAATCAATCATTAGGCAGAATGAAGCAAGCATTTTGTATACTACATTGTTGCCAGACAGCTCTCTACATATTTCCTTCCCTTTGAAGATCTCTCTTGTACCTTCTAAGATAGGTTGTTCCCTTAAATTTCATATCCAGTTCAGCTGTCAGCTCAGCTGATTCTTGTAGCTGGGATGGGAAAGAGTGTTTTTGTTCTTTGCTTCAGACAGCAAAATGTCATGGACAGGGCCTGAAAATATGAAACCCATTCAGTCCACATAGAAGGCTCTAGCTGCATGGACAGTCTTCATAGTGGCACCAGCAATCACCAGGAATGCAAAAACCTAGATGGAAATGTCTTGTCCATCCACTTGGCAATCTTACTGCGGAATAAATAATGCCACTGTGGTATGGAGTACCACTAGGTGATTTTATTTTTAGTTTCTATTCTTTATGATAGTGAAGTGTAATACCTGAAATCATTAATAGGCTGTGAGTTAGACAAATATACAAAAGGAAAAGGTCTGCCTTTGGCTTGTGGGAAAGAAATAGAGGGGCTTGACTTATGTGGCTGTCAATCCAGTTGTAAAAACTCTCCCCTCTGGCCCCAAAATGTTAGTTCAGACTCGGCATTAGTAAAATTACCAGTTTGTTATAAGTTAAATCCAGCATTGCTCTCAACTCTGTAGAAAAAAGGAAAAAAGGAAAGAAAAACTTGTTCTGTGAGGGCTGCCGAGGAAAGGAGGAACATGAACCCATCTTAAGTTCCTTGAGTTAGCAGCTGTGGTCAAAATGAAATGTGAAGCTGGAATCTACAGAGGAGAAATTCAGGGTATATTTGGCAGATAAAAAATACTGATATGAAATATTAATGGACTGCCACAGAGAAATATACTGTTGAAGCTACATTGTTTGCACTGTTTGGATTTCATTGAAAAATATGATGCATACTGACTGCCAAAGGGAGACTTATTTATTTATTTTTAAATAGACTTGCTATCTCAGCTCAAGGATGATACACATTTAATGCTGCACATTACCTGCTAGAATCACTTGCAGCTTCAAAATCACTACTTTTTCCTGGGGAAAAGCCATACGAAAGACCTTTAAAGGTTTGCATCAGATAAGGAAGCTAAATGGCTCTGCTTACAAAAGCTTGCAGCAAGTACTGAAAACCACCCCCAGAATTCAGACAGTCAGTCCCTCTCCCTCCCCACCCCATTCACCCTTTGATACTGCTGGTTTCCATGTCTGAGGTCAGAGAAAAGAGCAGCAGAGAAACAGGGAGAATAATAGGAGTACAGAATTATCTGTCAGAGGCAGATGAATGAACTGAAGGCACAGAGAGAAATTAAAGAAAAGGACAGGGGTGGAGGGAGTGAAACTACATGGTTGCTCCCTACTAAGTTCTCCCTGGATGTTTAACATTGGGAGACTGACCTTTTTTACTCTACTTGGCAACTGAATTCAATCCCAGCAGCTCCTGGACGTAATAGATGGATTTCAATTGTGAAAGGATTTGGGGAGCAGAGCTGATAAGAGCTGGTACTATTCACCCCATTCCTGTCTAATGTGTAACGAACCCTTTTAGCAAAGGAATCACATCGTACTGCTTGAAAGAGCAAGAGCTTAAGGCCAAGTTTATGTTGGACACAGATGATCAACTGTTTCAACCAAGCATTATGAATGCAAGAAAATAAATTACCTTAAAGTTCAGATGATTACATTTCAAACATGAGCAGGAGAGGAGGTGTAAGAGGGTATGATTAAACAGAAGATGAAACAGAAATGGCCATGAAATTGTAGTTGACACTCCAAGTTATATTAACAGTACCTCTAGAGGGCAGTGAATAAAAGAAAATAGAATGCAGTCACAGTGTACAAATCATAATGCAGTATTAATATAAGTGTACGATATCTCATCCAAAATCCACCTTGCATTTCTTTGGTGATTCCTTTTTTTTAACTGATTCACCCTATAACCCTTTACTTTTCAACTGAACTAAAATAAAGCACAGATATATGTAACTCTACTGGCTTGTTCATCACACTGTCTTTGCCTATGCCTTCCTTCACTCTGTTTCATCTGTTGTCTAAACATTAAATATGGGGCAGGAATTTATTACTTATACGTCACTGCAAAAGGAGTTTGCTGGCTATTTTTCAATAGCATATTAAGCCTTTTGGAACTCAGTCAATGTTTGTCAGGAGTCATAATAATTAGTAAGCTTTGTACAGCTCAACTTGAAATGTAGTTTAATTCAGACACATTCTTCTGATGTATGGTCTGCCACCATCAGGTTAGACTACAAGAGAGAATGGGGGAGGGAGAGGGATAGAGAGAGTGGGAAAGGAAGAGAAAGTGGAGAAGGAGAATAAAGATGGCAACTAAAACATTAGAAAATGGAAATTATCTCCCCACACACAAATACCCTTTTTTCATATAAATTTGACTTTTTAAAACAAAACAGTGTTGTTGTGAACCTACATTGGCTATAGGACATGCACTTGAATTCAAAACAAATTTTTCTATCTGTCCTACTAAAACAAGAACTACTCATATACGAAATTGTGAAGAGACTCAAACATGCTTTATGTGTCACGTGTGAACATGCCCTGAACATAAATATAAGACTAGAAATCATCACAGTGCTTCCTACACAGTAGTCACATAAACTAACCATATGCATTGGGTATCAGAATGGCATTGATATACATTTGAAAATCTCTCTCTTTCTCTCCCTCTCTCCCTCACCTGCCCCACTGCATGTTATAAGATACAGCTGGGCAATCATGTATCTATCAAATGATCTAGAGTCTTGAGGGGATCAAAGGTAAAGAGCCAGCTATCACAGACAAAAGAACCTGTTTGCATGCTCACTTAAAAAAGAAAGTCCTTGGACTGTCCAATTTATTTATTTATTTTGTCAGACAAATAGTTAAAACAAGAGTCATCTGTTTTATGCAAAAGTACTTCATACCAACCAAAAGGAAAATGGCTGAGTACCTGTTTTCAAAATATACATTTCTATTTAATTGTTGGGAAGAGGGAGAGACATGACACAATACTGAGATGATGTAAAGTCGAAGGCTTTCAGGGCCAGAATCCATAGGCTGTTGTGGGTTTTCTGGGCTTTGAGGCCATGTTCTATTAGTGTTTTCTCCTGACATTTCATCTGCATCTGTGGCTGCAAACTGATCCAGCCAGAAAAATCAGCAGTAGCAGAACATGTTATAAACCAACCTGGACACAGAATGCTTTCTGAAAGCACAGAAATTCTGGACCGTTCTGACAACTACTATGTCAGACTACACAGAGAGGCCATTGAAATCCATAAACACATGGACAATCTCAACAGGAAAGAAGAAACTCGGAAAGTAAACAAATTTTGGCTACCAGTACTGAAGAACACTAAAATTAAGACTCAAAATATGTCAATGAACACCACCCAGACTCTGGAGGTCCCTCTACAAGAAACAATACAATAGATGGCTAATGTACTTAACTCACTGTTATGTATACCCCCTGACTAACAACTCAACCTTGGGAGATATTCCATTTAACAACAGGCCATCACACAGGCCAACCTAACCTATGCAAATTGCTTCCTCCCACCCAGGGACTACACAGTATATATACTCTGTCTCACTTCCATGCCACCAAATCCTCTGAAGATGCCAGCCACTGATGCAGGCGAAACATCAGGAGAAAATACTAATAGAACACGGCTTCAAAGCCTGGAAAACCCACAACAAGGCTAAAACCAATAGAGTAAAATATGAGTGCCAGTTGGGTTAAAACATAATTGGATAAGATCACATGGGGCCATTTCACACATTCTCATCACAATTTAAGTCCACCTATAAAAATCTAACATTTGAATGTGACTAATACATATTTTCACACACTGTTATGCTGGGTAGAGAGTACATGAACCCACATTTTCCTTCTACATAACTTTTGAAATAGGCCAATATAAATTAAGATACAGCATATAATATAATATAAAATGGGTCAAAATAAATTAAAGATTGTATGAAGAAAAACTTTCCACAGATCTTATGGTGTGGTGTAATAACGTCATCCATTTAGGTTGGCAATATATTTCACTATCATGTCGAACACATTCACGTATGAACAACGACATTATACATTTCATTATAAATTTCATTTATAATAAATTTCATTATAAATTTCAAACATGGTAAATGATTTTGACACTTCAAAGAGACAAATACTGTTCACAAACGTAAACAACTGAACATTTACCTGCTTAACAGGTCAAGTCTATGCACATTTAAATAAGTCTCATTATTTTCAAAGGAATTTACTCTCAGGTAAACGTGCACAGGATGCACACAGAGGATGTAAAACATTTAATTGGTACTTTTTGTGATATATTCACTTTTGACCCTTTCATCTTACATATAAATAAAAATCCAGCTCAGTCAACGTCCTTATTCTTGAAGTAGACATTTAATTCTAAAGAGCACAAAACAATATACACATTACTAAAACTAGTTCCATTTTGTGTTATGAACACAAGAAAAGAAACATACCTGAACTCTTTAGGGTCACTTCATTCCCTGTAAGAGTCTGTAGTTTCATTGTCATGAGAGTCATTCTGAAAGAAATTATTAGAGAAAATAAAGTGCTGAACAGTATTAATATTATTATTAAAAACAGATAGCATTAATTTGTGTGCACACGTGTATATATATATGCAGACAGGCACATGAGTGCTAAGAATTCAGGCAATGTCTCTGAAATATTTTCAAGTTGGATCCACCTGTAACATACTCAAGCTTTCAGGACTTACCTTTTCAGACATATTCTACAGAACACAATAGAAAAATTTCCCTAATAGTGTTGCACAGTTTTGTACTATCTAACCTTAAGGTTCATAATGAACTACTTATAAGAACTACTGCACTTATTATCTACCAATAGTATTCCCCACTACTGTTGGACAGTTAAGTTTGCAATGTTATTGACATTTGCTTGGGAGTAAGCTATTTCCACTTAAGGAGAGTAACTTAAGAATAGACAGGGCAGTGGTGGAGCTTGGAGCGTGTGGAGGAGGGCAGGAAGGGGTAGGGCTACGGCACAAAGGGCGTGGCCACTGGGCGTGGGTTGTGGCCGTGGTCTGTGGGGGCATGGCCAGGGTGCATGTGGGTGTGGCCAGGGCACAAAGGCGTGTCTATGAGCCGGGATGCCACAAAAACATTGCTGCCCAGGGTGAACCACCCCCCCGTCCCTGCTTCCGTATGTGACTGAGACAGCATCAAGCTTTTCAAAGTTCCTGTTGGTTAAACTATGCACACCAGAGTTCTCAGACTTCATTATTTCCTAGGGAACTAATGAGCTGAAGGAAGATCATCCCCCCTCTGTAGGGTGGATGTATATAAAGCCTTGTGCAATACTTGGATTTGACAAAATTGGAGGGGAACGAGGGCTAGAAGGGATCAGGAGGCAGAAGTAGCCAAGAACTAAAGCAACTTTTGGGCTCCATTAATGTCTATGGCAGAATGATGCCAATCTCTCCCTCTGAATAAACATGCATTGGATTTGAGTGCATTTCACAGAAATTGCAATATGGTTACAGGGAAATGCCTCTTCTACTTTTAAATTGTATAACTGCAGAAAACTGATTATCTTTTTTGAAAATCTGTAGCTTAAAGTTTACTCCCTTGGGCATAATTTCACATACTGTGAGGCAAATCATCCTAGAAGTAAAACAACAAAGATTTTTTAACTGTTATTTTAAAGACAGAATAGAACAGAAGAATGCAAAATATCTTACACAAAGAAGTCATTCTGAGTGAAAATGCAAAGAAAAGATTAAATTATAGTTTACATGCAAAGCCTTGCTGATAACATGCTTCCCAACAGTATTCTGAACTTAATATTTCTTATTTGATTTCTCCCCTTCAGTTTTGTCTCATGCTGATATCATAAATTCTGCCATACTTTTATGAATACAAACCAATTTTTAAAAAGTGGCTTTTTTAAAAAAAAAAATGTTCCATGATATCTTGCTATTTTTCTTTATTGGAAATTTTAAATATTCCCTCCCCTCCACACCCCAGTATAATCCTTAGGACATAGAAATGTGTTTGCCCCTAAATATCCCTTGTAGTTTTGGTTCACTTCCTCTTCCATCATTATAATTTAGATAGTAAACTTGGGAAAGCGCATGATGGCCTGTCTTTTCTTTTCTGAACTTTATAAGGTGTCATATACATTGCTATGAAATTACAATGCAACACTTTTTCTGAAAATCTTTCCTTTGGGGAATACTGGGGCAAGGGGAAAGATACTATCTCCAATAACAAGGCTTTTCCCCTTCTTAGTCTTTCTCATTTCTCTCTCTCTTTCTTTCAAGCCCTTTTCCCTTCTGCAGTGCTGAAGAAAAAAGCTTCCTCCTCTTTTGAGCAACAGGAAAAAAAAACTCCTTTTAACTGATCTGAATACATAAAGCTGGAAAGAATGTGCATGGAGCATATGTATGTGCAACAAATATGTCGGGAACATGCCTTCTCCACTTTCTTCTGTGTCTCACCCTCTTTGGGTGGCGGATGTGCCCACAGCTGGTCCAATGAGGGTGGACTGCTTAATCTTAACTCCTCATCCCTTAGAATTTATATGGGTTGCTCGGCAGCCTTCAGGTGTCATTACTCAGACTTCAAGGTCTTTTTGTTGTTATGTGCCTTCAAGTCATTTCCAACTAATGGCAACCCTAAGGCAACCTATCATGGGGTTTTCTAGGCTTGAGAGTGTGTGATGTACCCAAGGTCACTCAGTGGGTTTTCATGGCCGAACTGGGAACTAAACCCTGGTCTCCAGGTTTATAGAGCAGTGCTCAAACCACTACACCACACTGGCTCTCTCAAGGTCTTTAGCCTAGTTATTATATCATATGTATGTAAAACCTGTGATGTCCAAGATAGCTCCAAATTCAAAGAATTAAGCTTAGATGTTTCAAAACCTTTATTCAGGAACATCAAAGAAAGAATAGCACACCTTGCTGTTGCCAAGACTAAAGGAATATTGGATACGCAGTGATATATAAACCATTGCATTTCAGAATTAGCTTACTGTAACTTTAAAAATGTACTCAAGTATCCAATTCCTTTTAGCATTATCTCTGATAGGTGATTAAAGATCAAAATCTACTAACTGAGTTCTGGGAAAGTGAACTCTGATCTAGAGCCTTCCTAGAGCCTAGGAAGCTCCTTTTTTACACAAGTAAGCTCTTGCTTGCAACTCCAGAGCAAACAATCAAAAAAGGGCAACTAAATAGAATTGCACGCTGGTTTGCAACCTTGTAAGCTGTTGCGCTGGGGTTTACTTGTATGGTTGGTAAGAAAAAATGGCACAGTTGATATTAATTACCTTTGGTTTCACACACTTTGCTTTGACTTTGCCTGTGTCCTTAGTCCCATCCACTGCTGGAATGTGACTCTAAATTTTTTGGACCGGGCCAAAAAAGTTCCCTAGACTATAATAAAGAATACACAGCTAGGTAGACTGATGCATGCAATTTAGTATAGTGCATGTTTCCTGTGAGACAGCCAGCATGGCACAGTAGTTTGAGCATTGGACTATGATCCTGGAGATCAGGGTACAATTCCCTGCTCAGCCATGAAAACCCACTGAATGACCTTGGGTGCATCACATATACTCAGCCCCAGAAAACCTTGTGATAGGTCAGAATAAGTCAGAAATAACTTGAAGACACACAACAATGCTTCCTATGTTCTGAAGCTGATATGAATTCTGTGAACCTCTCCCAGAGGTTGGAACATTACTTATTTGTACTTGGCTATGTTATCAGTTATCAGATATTTGCAATTCACTGTGTTTGTCACTAAGGAAACCAACTGGCACTTCACTACCACTATCACTTCCTATGATACTGCAAGGGATGTTCTAGGCGCTTTGTTTTTAAAACACTGAGAATCTCCTAGAGCTTCCCTATGCTCTCTCATCCATACATTGAATTGGCCATACCAGCAAAAACTAACCTCTTTTTCCCAACTGCTTATTCTAAATACAAATAGCTGTGCAGGATGCATATTGCTTGACTGGCTGACCTGCAAGCAGTCTAATCGTGCTCCAGGAGACCTCCAGGAGGAATGTAAAGAAGGTGCACACACAGAATTCCTAAAGTACTATTAAGTTTCTTACATAATAATAAAAGTAGCTACACATTTGTTTGTGACCAGAAGAAAGACAGACAAAAGATAGCTTGATTTTGAGCAGGGTGGTCAACGATGGGGATAGGCGGAAGTGGACAGTAGGTTCCAGAGGATACTGAGAAAATGGCCACAAAATATCCACAAAAAAACCCCAGAAGGACGACCAAAATATTGTTCATTATTGTGCCCATGGGTGATGTTTGCAGCTGCTGTTAAAGTGTGAATGACAGACTCCTCAATATTTTTTTTTAAAAAAGCAACATATTCACAAGTTCCTTCCAAACTCTTCTCAGTGATTCCATATCCACTGTAGCCAAATCCCTTCCGTACTCTTTTTACTTGGATAGCAACTCAGCCATAAAGAAAATAGATTTAGTAGGTCTTCCAGTGAAAGACAGATAACAAAGAGAATTTAGAATATAATTTATGTGGGAATTTCAATCCCACATTGCTGCCCATTAAACCATTCTCCATATACTGTACTACTTTCTAAAAACCTAAAATAAAAAATATTCCTCAGTTCTTTCCTACATTGATGAAATCTCACCCTGAATGACATATGCCCTTCTCCCAAGAATATGCAAAGGTATGGCTTAAACATATTACTTGAAAGTGAGTCTACTGACATAAACATTAAGTCCTTCTAAGTAATCAGGTTCAAAATCAAAGCATTAGACTACTTTGCTGAAGCCAAGACCAAAGAGAACTCAACTAAGGGCTTTTCTGCACTACACTGTTATAGTGCTATTATTCCACTTTCAACATCCTGTGGAATTCTGGGGTGTGTAGTTTACTGAGGCCAAAGAGCTCTCCGGTTGGGAATTCTAAATGCCCCTCCCTAAACTGCAAATCCCAGGATTCCATAGGATGTTGAAAATTGAATAATAGCACTACAACAGTGTAGGGTGGAAATGGCCTAAATTAGCCTTTGGACATTAGCTAGCACTGGATTTTATAGCATCTTTATACATTTAAAAAAAATCAAAAGGACTGGGTGACATTATAGTGGTTTGTAAGTCTGCATAACATCTATGTTCCTGAGCCACATAAGATTACAGTTATCACAGTATTGTGTACGGACAAGCATGGGCTGCTTTCTAACCTGTTCAACTGGCACATTTAAACACCTGAAAAAAACAAAACAAAAGCAAAAAACCAACACATTCAACAAGGCCTGGGTTGCACTATTCTCATAATATAACATTACAGCCATGAAAATGTAAACTGCAATGTGGGTTCAGTTGTTTCATCTAAAATAATCACAGCAGGAAGATTGGCCCTAGCAGTTAAATTTTTATTTTGTTTTTGCAATGCTGCTTGAATACCAATGGAGCAGCTCATAGTTTTTTAAAACGACGTGCAATCACCAGCACTCTGGAAGCATTCATAAGGCCACCATCATTATCAGGAAGTTAATGAGAACACTCAAACATATTTAAGCCAGCTTGTTTGTGAAAAAAGGCTCGCTTGAAACAATGCATAGTTTCATGCTCTTGATCTTTTAGTCTCATTAAAACAGTGATCAAGAAGAGATAAGCAAGAGCTATATGCATTTGAAAAAAGACAATTTGAGATGCTGCAATTTAAACTCAAGGGAATTTGAGCATGATTTGCTTTTTAATTAATAAAATGGTCAAAATAAATTTCTCTCCTGATACTAGCCCTTATTTTTTCAGTCCTTATTTTTCAGTCCTTATTTTTTTTTAAGCAGGTAGAGAGAACCAAATACATGTTCTCTAGCCCCTACACTTCAAGCTCCCCATTATGATTGGGAAATCCTGCAAAGCAATTGCAATAGTGTTCAGCTGAATATGAGTACAGAGCTTTATGACAGCACAGAGTATCTTGACAGCATGTCGTTTCCAAACGCATCAAGATTTGTAACAGTGGTCACTTGGATTCAATTATAGCTCCTTCACAACAAGATAAGAAAGTGATAAAGGAGGACTGGAGTGTGGAACCATGACTCCACCTACAGTTTTTGAAAAAACAATGCTTAAATAGGGTCAGTATTCTCCTTTGAGGTTTTGCAGAATGAATCTGCAAAACCACAGAATATGCAATGATTTTGGTGGGTCATGTTCTGTGGACTAAAATCCGTATAACTTTCTGAATGCTGTACTATTTAAGAAAAATTGGCAACAATGGGATTTGATCAATGAGATAATAGGACTGTCTTTACTGTTCCTACACCTTAATCTGAGTACATTATTTTGCTCCTTTCCCCTCTCCTTGTCTATGTTAAAAGACTTCTGATTCTGTGTGGACGTGGGAGGTTAATTTCCTTTCAACCAGTATTAGTTAATGATTTTGGCCCTATGCAGGGACTGGCTGATCAGTGTAAATCTAAAGATGACGAGTAAGGATGTACCAGGTAGGGATGGAAAAGATAGCTAGCATACACAAGAATCCCTGCCTTCTCTTGTGCTGCCTGGAACCCTTTGATCAAGAAGGAGTGAGTCATGATTCAAAAGCAGTGTTTTACTCAAACTGGGTAAAGGCTTAAAGATTTTATTAGCAATTTGCAAAGTATGATTACAATGCTTACATCCTTTCTGCTGTTGGCAACTTCTTGGAAAAGACAATAGACAGACACCTGGGGCCAGCCAATATGTAGCACCTTCTCTGGAATCACTACAGGGAAGTTCATTTGTTCAGAATGTTTCTGGGACTAATAGGAATGTTATAACTTATCCTTCTCTTGCCTTTGGCATTTTTAATAAACCAGCAACAAGATCAATATCAAGTTCCTTTGGCTAAGCTATCAGCAACAGGTTTCTATTAATAGCAATTGTTTTCTCTTTTTTAAAAAATAATGTTCTTATGTACTTGGTGATTTCTGATTTTTATTCAGTGATACTGTATTTAG
The DNA here is from genome assembly GCA_030412105.1 of Cyclura pinguis. NCBI lineage: Eukaryota > Metazoa > Chordata > Lepidosauria > Squamata > Iguanidae > Cyclura > Cyclura pinguis. The sequence goes on from CM059601.1 coordinate 98,751,884, forward strand.
GTTTACATGTAAAAATTATCTTTGTTGTCAGTTTCATACACTGAGCTTGAATTTCATTTGCTCATATAGTTTTTTTCATTTTTAACGTGTTTGCTCTCTCCTTATAACACACAGCAGTTAGGAGGTGAGGATTTTTTTTTAATTCCTGGAGGCAGCTTGACTTATTGAAAGAACCACTTAGTCTTTAATTTCCATTTCTGTGAATATGTGGTTCTTAAAAGAGCTATGATCAGTATGAAGAAAGAGAAAGAATCTATGAGTAACTGCACAGGTTTCCAAACTCATATTCAAAGTAGTGACCTTCTCTCTTGAGATACTGGTCTAGATGAGAGTGGTCAACCAGGGTTTGATTTCTATCATAGATATCATAATTCTGCTACCGTGCCAAGTATCCTGGCCTCTCCATTATCCAAGTCAACCTGATATAATTCCTGTTGCAGGGCAAAAATATTAACAGCAGTAGCTGGATTTGTAAAATCTCATCCATACTGGTTAATCCATGCTTGTTAAAAAAAAAAGTAGACATTGTTCTTTGTGCAAAGGGTTGGAATGCTGTGTGTACAGAAGGGGAATGATTTTCAAAGAGTTGTGGAGAATTATTTGTTTCCCTCCTTTCCCCACCCAGTGTCTGCAAAGAGTCTGGGAAAGTCCTTTCATTCTATAGGTAAAACTGGTTTGTTTCTGTAGTAATCTAGATGTTCGTGAAGAACTCATTTTAGAGGCAAAGATGTTGCATGAGACACTGTGTCAACCATGCAAAAAAACTTGAGACATAGTTCACTTACATATCAAGCAATTTGCTGGAAATGCAAAATAAACACTCAGTGAATTGGCTACTTACAAGAAAAAATTGCATTTACACATTGGGAAAATGCCCTTTAACTGTTCTAATTTGGGAGGGAGAAGCCCGATTAATCTTCTATCATCCCACCTTTTCAGCTTCTCTTAAAATGTCACAGTTTCCCTCTGTTCCTCCACTTTCCTCCTTTGTCCTTAGCTTACTTCAACTGCTGCAAACTAGTTCAAAGCACACAAGTACTTTGTGCTCAATTACTCAGCGGGGGAAGAGGAAAGGACGAGACAGAGTCTTGCCCTTCTTAGTAGGTTCAAGCAAAGCAAACTGCTCTGCTTCTTCTAGCTTGTCTGTTCTTCCTCATCAGTAACTTTTGCCACCTGGAGCACACCTGTGAAATCTTGGAGGGTCTGTGTAAAGTATTTTGATTTGTTTAAAAAAAAATCTGCAAATGTGCCATTGATGGAAATACAATCTTAAAACATATGAACATTTACTTTTAAAAAGCTCTTCAAACCCTCTCTAGTGTGCTACTTGATCCCATAATCTACATTTTTAAAATACAAGATATTTATTTTGAAAGCTAATAAAAGATTTTGACATTGTCCAGATTATACTGTCCTTCCCTTTTTCTACAGAATTAAAGTTCCTCATTTTAACATCTTTTACATCTTCCTGTCCCTAAAGCAACACCTATAAATGCACAGTGATGTTCTTTAAACGATCTGTTTAAAGATGTACTGCAATGAAGTTCTCTCCAAGAAAAGAGGTGTCTCTAAATATATCTAACAGGACTAAAATTGTTCTGTAATACTGTAGCCTCCTGAGAGGCTACAAAGCAAATTGTCTATGTCACTTCTTCTGTGTTTTCTTAAATGAAATTCCAAAGCAATAAAACTCAAAGTCATCATTAAGGCAACATAACAAAGAATAAATCATGTCTTATATAAAGTCAGAACATTTTAAAGTTATGATCAGGTATTTTTGGAACCCAGGCATAATTGCCCATTTTCTAGCTGTTCACACTTACTTCTTAGCACGTGCACCTAAATACCAGGTGACAACCATACCTTGATTATTCCAGTCTTGTCTACACATAGTAGTGAAGTGATGCCGCAGTTAGAAGGAGCAGGAATTGTACCAGCAAATAATAACAAACTGAAGAATTGTGGGGGGCAGTTGAAAAGATTAGGAAGCCATATGAAAACTGAATACTAAAGTAACTTCAGGTTGATGGTTACCTAGCTAGTCTTTCATAATGCAGGCACTGCACTGGTGTGCTGAAAGACTAGATCTTTTAGGGGTGTTGAAAGAGTCTTCTTTATTCCCTTACCCCATCAACACAAATGAAAATAGCATGTGCTACAGTCAATAAAGCAGGAAAGTTGAGACACCTGCCTGAATGCATGTAGGGCTAAACCTGGGGAGAGGCATGTACGCCTTGCTTCAAATGTTGCAGCATATCCAGAAATAAGTTAGCCTTTTGTGCATTTGGTATAAGAGTCTGAAATGGACTTGTAAATTATATTTGGTAGCATGCGGTTATAGAGTTCCGGTGATGCAGAATAGGATTCCTGATCACAAGAATTCTGTACCTATGCTCAGCTGAATGCAATTACAGATCCCTCCTCAGACCTTTGCATTCATGTTATCAGCTTCAGAGGGGCCAATGGGCTACTTTGAGCTCATAGGGATAATTTCATATATGGGCATTGCATCCACTGCTGCTTCCTGCTGCTGTTGAAGATCTAAGCAGCTGATTCTAAACAGCTGTGTCTCTCTTCTCCAAGTCTTTGCCTTCCTGGGTGGGAAGGGTATATGAAAGTGGAGGCAGCCACAGGTGTCTTGAGGGAACTGACTAATGGTGGGTGGCTTCTGCAATCAAGTTATCTGGAGCTGGGCTGGAGGACCAACTTTCGCATCAGGCCTCTGCTGGCCCCTATTTCCATGGAGCTGCTGTTTTCCCCATAGGAGTGGCACTGTGTTGCTTGATGCTGTAGAAGACCTAAGCAGCTGATTCTAAATAGCTGTGCTTCCCTTACCAAGCCTTTGCCTTCCTGGGTGGGAAGGGTATCTAAAAGCAGAGATAGGCACTGGCAGGGGGTTGCCAGTGGTAGGTTGCCGCTGAAGGATTGACACCAAATGGGATCACCCTTTGGGTCACCACTTGGGAAACACAGGGGTAGGGGCACCATCCCTTCTTGGATGATTTGGAAAGCCAAACCCTATATGAGAGTCTCTAAATGAGACCCTAGATGAGAGATGGCCATCCAGCCTCTGCTTAAAAACCTTTGGAGGTTTTTAAGCAGAGGCTGGATGGCCCCCCTGTTGGGAATGCTTTGATATATGTTCCTGCATAGCAGGGGGTTGGACTGGATGGTCCTTGTGGCGTCTTCCAACTCTATGATTCTAAGACCTAAGCAGCTGATTCTAAGTAGCTGTGCTTCCCTTACCAAGCCTTTGCCTTCCTGGGTTGGAAGGGTATCTAAAAGCAGAGGTAGGCACTGGCAGGGGGGGTTGCCCCTGAAGATTGACAACAAAGGGGATCATCCCTTTGGATCACCACTTGGGGAAACACAAGGGTAGACAAAGTGATCCCTTCTTGGATGGTTTAGAGAGCCAAATCCTAGATGAGAGTCAGGCTCTTGGAAACACATTCAGGGATAGCTTTGGTGGACACACAACAAAATAAAACCAACAAAAGAGTGATACATTTATTGCCCAACCAAAATACACAAAACACATCAAGGAAGTTTTCAAAGCTCCACTGACTTCTTCATTAAGCAAAAAAAGTTTAAAAAAACATACAGGAGAAGAAAAGTGATGGTGTTAAGAGTCACAGGCCTACATTTTGTATTAGATGGTTCCGCTGTCGTTCTGTTGGTTTGGAGGAGTCTCAATGCAGGTAATGACAACTACCATCTTGGCGATGTAGGGACTGAGACAAAGGACAGTAGAATTTAAATTCCACTAACAGCAGTAAATACCCTCTTGAGATTCAGAGTCTCTCCCTCTCTCTCTTTTTGGTGAAGTTACAGGTCTCTTTCTTAAGCAGAAGGTCTTGGAAAACTGCCAATGAATATCAGGAGCTGTAAGGTATATTTCAGAGGAAGGACCTGACTAAACCGCTTGTTTCCTAAAAAATCCCTATGAAAATTCATGGGGTTGCCATAAATCAACAAGTAACTTGAAGGCACATACACACATACTTTAGCCAGGGACTGTCCTGTTTTCCAGATTATATGTAAATTGGGTGCCTTTTAAACTATTGCCAGGGGTAAAAATCCCCCAAACACTAGTTAGGTAACAACTTTTAGAACTAAATAAAAAGTACACCCTATATCAAGGTAAGCTCACTTTATGTCACCAGCATTCAGTAAAAGAAGATCTGTTTTCTATGATAACAATGTTTACTGTAATGCTATAATGGTATTTTTGTATGTTTTGTGTTCCCATTCTGAAATTGATTGTACTGTCATGGCTTTCCAAAATCTCAAGATCAGTTCAATTCTTCTGCACCAAATAAGAACATCAGTGGATCTAATGTCAGCTGCTCTGCTATTCTATCTTCTCCATATCCTTCTTCCTAGATTGCCAGACCATTATATATGAACATAAATTTGGATGTGTTTGGGGCACATATAACCTCTTTCAGCCTCGATTGTGTGAATCAATATAATACATACTGGTTCTTGGTTTTATATGCCTGTCCTAAAATGTTAAATTAGTTTGATAACCTCATAGGTTTATAGCACACTATCATGTAAGAGTGTTATTGCATTGTAATTATACATCCATATATTGATTTTATAGCATAGTGGAACTCTTTCCAGCCATTGCCATTATTAGAAATTTACTTAATGGCAGTGGCCAGAAGTTTCACTCTTCTCTCTTCACATTTTTAAAACCATTATGATATTATAGTATCTTAGCACTTATAGCACACTTTCATTTAAGTGCTCTTTCCCTAATATATGAATATTTTAAAACAAAATTATGGCCAAAAATCTATTTTAGTTAAAAACAAGGACAAGGATACCAGTGCTTGTGTGACTTTAGTGAATGCCTGCTGGGCTGTGCTAGGTTTGTCAAGTGTTATACAGCACTGTTCCCAGAAGACCCCATCTTTTCAACAAGACTGAAGAGCAGCATAGCTGCTGACTACTTCTCATTCCAAATAGCTGAACATAGAGCCATGTGATTAAAAAAAAAAAAGCAAGGAATAAAATGAAAAGAAAATAATGGTATCAGTTTGGATGCCCTGCAAAAAGTGAGGGAAGGAAATGTGAAATGAAAACATGAGATAGTAAATACTGTTGAAGAACTCCAGACAAAACAGATGTGCTTACTATTCAGGGTTCTAATCTGGGCTTAGAGGTGTGTTAACCACTTCTGGATGGGGTCACACTCCCCCTGAAAGACTGTGTTCACAGTTTGTGAGTGCTCCTGGATCTGTCCCTCCAGATGTCAACTCAGATAGACACAACAGTCAGGAGTGCTTATTATCAGCTTCGGCTGATACCCCAACTGTGTCCCTTCCTAGAATTGGACAACCTAAAGATGGTAGTGTATGCACTAGTGACCTCAAGGTTGGACTTCTGCAATACACTGTACATTGCACTACCTTTGTACCAAGTTTGGAAACTCCAACTGCTTCAAAATATGGCAGCCAGATTGATTATGGGTACAGCTAGGAGTGAGCATATTATACCAATATTAAAATCACTCCACTGGCTGCCAATTAGTTTCTGGGCAAAGTACAAAGTCATGGCTATTACCAAGTTACCTACAGGATTGCCTCCTGCCATACAATCTACCCTGTACACTCAGGTCCTTTGGGGGCCATTTACTTAAACCGGCCAGGACCAGACTGGCAGTGGTCACCCAGAGGACCTTTTTGTCAGGGGCCCCTAGACTGTGGAATGATCTGCTGCAAGAGATTAAACAGCAAAATATGCTGTCTGAATTCAAAAAAGTACTGAAGACAGCTCTTCCAGCAGGCCTGCCCAGTTTATTTTAATTGTGTTTTTAATTGTACTTTTAATTGCATTTTTAACTGTACTTTTAATTGTGCTTTTTAATCATGATATTTGTATTAATCAATCTATGTTTTAGTGTATTTTAATTATGATTTTTTTAGTTCCATAGTCTGTACTCCACCTTATTATTACTATTTAAGGGAGGGAGATCTAGCCTAGCATTCAGTTATATCCGCCCATCTGTGCAATAAACCCTATAGGCTGAATATACTTCCTTTCTCCTTGCAGCCTTACATACACTCCCAAATCTCTGGAGAACTTACATCTGGTCTTTGAGTTATCCTCCAGAACAGATTTAGGATACTCAGATGGGGACTACAAGGAGGATGAAAGTGGCAGGGAGGATATAGGAGCAAACATCCATTCATGTGACATTAAATGAACTGTTTGTCCTTCATAGACTTGCTTTGTACTGTTTTTAATTTCTGTTTGTGTGTTTGGTATTTCAGTAAAGATACTATTGTCATCCATGAAAAATTTGAACATGCAAATTGCCCCAAAAATGTGATTGCAAATTGATTCCTTCAGTTGAAATGATAGGCCAATTTCTGTATATAGAAAACATACAGATACAGATCACAAGGTCCACGGTCAGAGTTACTATACAAAAAATTGGACCAATACAGCTATCACTGTTTTTCAGTCTTCTTTTAAGATCTGTCAATCTAAAGTCATACTCTTGGAACTAAACCAACAGAATGAGAAAGAAGATTGTCAAGAACCTCTAAAATATGAGGCTAAAAATGAACTCATCTGGAAAGAACTGAAATGCTTTATTAATAGTTGGTTGAACAGCTTATGGGATTAATCTTTTTTGTTTTAAAGTGGATCTTTTTTATTACATAGTGATAACCTGCACTAATGACTTGAGCTATGCTCATTTATGAAGGCGTGCTAAGTCTCCAAAGTCCACTGTCTTCTCCTTTGAGATTAAAATTAAACTTTATAAAGAAAACAATTGTTCAAATTCATATTAAAGCAGAACCGAATAAAGCTATTTCTTGGAGCACAAATTATAAGAGCTGAAGACTGAGTCACTTACTGAAGTTGTGACATTAGATTTTAAAATACTCCAAAGACTGGATTACTTTAATTCCCACTTAGCGAAGTTTACATAAAAGCTTGCCTGCCAGTTGCAATGGACTTACAAGTATGTTTGTTTATGGGTTTGAATAATGTATTGTCTGTGTTGTTGTTAAATTGATTTTTAGAAAGTGTTGTTTAAAAGCTCAAGTCTTTAAAGGGCATTGCTTTTGGTACTGGCTTTGTATGCTTTCTTTTATCTCTTCTTTCAATTTTTTTAAAAAATCACTACATTTGAAGCCTTTTAATGAGTAGTGTTAGTCTCATATTCTTCCTGTAAGGTAGTGTTAGGTTAAGGGACAGCAAATGACCCAAGGTTATGTCCAAGTTTTTGTTATATGCCACCCAGTTAGCCTCAACTTCTGGTGTCCCTATGAATATTAGACTTGCAAGAGCACCAGTCATCAATAGCTCTATTAAGGTCTTTCAGACGGAGGACTGTGGCTTCCAAGATTGCATCAATCCATCTATTAAACAGTTTACTTCTTTGCTGAACTAAGGCCTAACAGCACTGTTACAGTGATATCATTTTACTTTCAACACCCTATGGAATCCTGGAATTTGAAGTTTAGGGAGAGGCATTTAGAATTTTCAGTCAAAGAGCTGGTTGGCCTCAGTAAACTACAAACCCCAGAATTCCACAGGATGTTGAAAGTGGAATAATAGCACCATAATAGTCTAGTGCGGAAATGGCCACAGTGTCCTACATCCAAGATCACTGAGACCATTGTTCCTAAACAATGCACAGGCACATGAAACATATCTATTATTTTCAGTAGATCCTTCACTCTATTTCCCTTTGAGCAGAGGCTATTTGTAACAATGGCATTATTTCCATTGATAACTTGGAAAAGTTAAAGTTACTTTTTGGATTAAAATTTCCAGCACCCCCACAGTGGTGTAACTCAAAGATGGTATTCATGTATCACAGACTGGCCCTAGGTTTCTCATTCAGCAATTAGAATACCAGACTCCCAGAAATCCTCAAACTCCCCTCCCCTTCTTTTTGTTTTCAGCAACAACAATAAATAGAAAATTACTCCTGGACCCAGACTTAGCATTTTAGAAATATTGGTGGGGTACCCCAAAGCAGAACAAAATTGCACTACAAATTTCATTATTTTAGTTTCATAGAATATCACTTCCAATTCTCAAACCTTAAGCCTGACCCTTGGGGGTATCCCCACTCCTGCTCTGTCTATAATGGTTGAGAGAGTCCTAGAACTCCTACCGCTAAGAAAGCACAATTTGACCTTTGAGATCTGACTGACTCGGAAAAGGACAGCAAAATATAATTGTGTTATTCTACATTATCAATCAGATGGATGCCTCCTCCCTGATCTGGAAGGTAATCTAGTAAATACATACTAGGTTGGTCAAGATTTCAGTGCATCCAACTGGAATAGTAGATATGGACTTGCCCACTCCCTCTTCCCCAGAAAAAGCTCTTCTTTCTCACTTAAAACAGTAAACAGACAGTCTAGTACCCTAATACATGGGCTGAATTATAGTTAAATAAGAAGGAGAAACCCCCACAAATAACTGAAGGCAACTTCTTTATCCTTCCCTCTATTCTTATATCAGATTTCTGTGAACAGGAGTATCACTACTACTGTTCCTTAAAAGTGAAACCTAGGCAGAGTTTTAGATGTCATCACGGGTGTAATTCTTCACTAATGTCATTCTTGAAGCAGCAGCAAATACCTTACAAATCTTCTTCCCAATGTGAAAAAGCTTCAAAAACTACACAGTTTTTGAGAACTATTCACAGTTCTGGACTTATTTTGCACCAAAATTGCACAGGGTTTTCTTGTGCAAAAGCTAGCATTTTCTCTATGGGAAACAGCATAGTAATATTTCTCAGGTAAGTATTATTTTCTGCACATAAAATTCTGTTTCCTAAACAGAAAATGATGTATTCTGCAGGAGGGGAAAAAAAGACAACAGCACATTTCTCACAGAATAAGTCCCAAAGTCCAGGACTCTCCTTGTCAGTATTTTCTGTCACTTGCGATATATAGTATGGTTCTTGGGGGGGGGGCACTTTATGCATATTTTTGGATATATTTCTCATCCCTAGATTTGACAAAGGAACATTACCAGCCAGGGACAATCATGAGAACAAATAGTTAGAAGCTTGGCTCTTGATACAGGATAATTCTGACATATTCTACATAGAACAACCTGTTCAGAGGGAAGGGGCTGACATATCAGTCCCTCTCACCAGGAAGAATGTAACCTTGGTCTCTGTGTGAAAATGAAACAAAAAAAATTTGAGAGGGATGCAGAGAAAGGGTCAGAGGATCTAACAATTGACTTATCTGGAAAGAACTGAAATATTTTATTTATATTTGGTTGAACAGCTAATAGCAGGGCTTTCCAAATGGTGTTCCGCCACACATGACTATGTCGGCTGTTATCTTGGAAATGCATATTATTATTTATAAATCATATTTTTTTAAAAATGTAGGAAAGGTTTTCATGAGATATGTTGTGTCCCCATACATTTTGTTATTACAATTTATGTATGTGTCTGTATCTCTTATAAGGGGTTAGTTTAACCTCTGGTTTGTTAGTAAAATTGAATTACTGTGTTGCGAAATGATATATGTCTAAAAAGTGTGTCACCAACATGAAAAGTTTGGAAAGCTCTGGCTTATAGTTTTTATGGATCTTTTTATTAAATATTGATGAGACCCTTTTGGTGCAGTGCCTTTCAAGAGATCCCATACAGATGTCAGTGAATCACACTGCAGGAGAGTTCCCAGATAAGATGAATGGCTAGTGTTCATTCCACATATATCAACACTGTAGTGCTCACAACTGATTTGACTTAATTTAAAGAGGTGAGCTCACTCCTAACCTTTTCATTTAGATTTACTTTCTTGATCAATAGAAATTAGACAAAAGTAACATTTCATATAAAGTTCCAAGGCTACTCTTTCACCAACATTCCCACTTGACTAAGCAATATATGGATACTAGTGGAGCAGTTACTGCCTTTGAGTGTAGTGTACTTCAGAGTGGCCATAACATTAAAGTCTACTCAGAGGTCACTGAATGAAGTACAACACTGCTGGCTGTAAATATGATGAAAGGCTGAACTATACACTATATTAAATTCATAGCAAACAGCAGGAAGATCTTTTCATTTCATATATATATACACATATATATATATGCATGCCAGTGGGGACCTGATCAGGACTGGCACTAGGACACATAGATGGGGCAAGGTTGAAGCTCCTGCTGCCAGTTTTTAAAACATGCCATCTTCTTGTGCCTGATTTAAAAAATGAGTAAATGAACAAATAAACCTCCATTGTAGATAATGGAATTGTGTCCCTTGTTTTTAAATCCCTGGCTTAAAACAAGTTGGGAATGAAGATGCAGCCATCTTCTAAGCCTCAAGAAATGATCTTGCAGCTTGATGCTCTAAATATAATATGGCATCTAGTTTAGTCCTCAGTTTAACCTTTAGAACTTATCCAGATTGGCAATTTGTGTTGCATGGTCACTTCTTGTTTCTTCATGCTTCTTCCTCTAAACATTCTTCTACATCTTGCCAAACTTCAGTAAAAAGGCAGCACATTTTGCCCCAAAGTAGTATGAATCTCAAAAATAAGTGCCCAGATGGTTTGGGAATTCAAATTGTACCAAAATCTATGAGAACAGGAAAAAGTGTAGCATTCAACTAAGGAATAAGAAGTTGCAGCAACTGATGTGCATTACTGGGAGGTGCAATATGACATGAGAAATGTCACTCAGATCTTTTAAAAAAATGTAATTATAGCCATGAAAACCAACCCAGCACATCATATTTGGCCAGTCTTGGTGAAGCTGAAAAACAAAACAAAACAAAACATTTCCATGATCACAGATGCTTAAAGATACAAAATAGATTCCCTTCAGTATGTCTAGCATCTAAATCCAGTTACTAGTTCCAGTAGCATAAAACCATTCAATCACTGAATGACAAGTCAGCATTTCACTAAATCCCATTCATTCAATGGTTCTGTTCTAGTCTTTAAGCCTACAAAGGCAAACCTTAGAACTCTGAACTCAACTGATGATCCCCTTAAGAGTTCCACATCATTTCACCCAATGAATTTTCTAAACCTATCTGAACCTAAGTCCCTCACACCCCACAACATTAACACATGATGTAAATGTCATATAGTTTGGTACTTATCACAGGTCCTCAGCAAAGATGTGGTCATTTGGAATCCTCTGAACAGACATAACATGCCACTTAAATGAAATCAAGAGATGTTTAAAATATTAAAGATATAAATTAATTAGACCACAGAAGATTTGACGTTGTAGGAATCAGTTAAGCAAATGAAGCACTAAATCCAATTGCTAATCCTAGTTAGAGTAGACTCACTGAATCAACTGTGGCATGATAAGTCAACTCTTATGCAAGTCCTTTTATTTAGTAGTTCTACTTTAGTTCCAACAGTACCAGCAATTGGATTTAGACCATAATATATAAAGGATAAAAGGAAAAGTGTCATATTATACCATTATTTAGACAATTAAAGTTATTAATATTTTGAAAGGCAGGAAAAGCATTCTGTAGACTTCAACTTTGCCTACAGCAATTTTTATATTACAAGAAAATAAACTGTATTTTGTTTGCTTATCTTCACCAGAGTTCTGTATGCCTTTAAATTTGGTGGCCTAAGTCTTTTGTTTACATCTGTATGTACTAGATTAACACACACACACACACACACACACACACCTACTTGTTCCCACTCATTATTTACAATTTATTACTATCAGCTTTTACTCCATCTCTTAGGGGCATAGTTGGTTGCAAAAATAAAATTAAAAAAATTAAATAAAATCTGAAAAATGTCCTAGCAGATATTGTATAACCTTTACTACGACAAATAATGAGATAAAGCCTTAGGCATTTCTTCACAATGCATGCATATTCTATGGAAGTATTTGTCAATTAAGAATCCAGACAACTAATGCAAGATTAATGTATCAGACACATAGATGTACACAACATGACTAAAATCCTTCAGGGCTTTTACTTCCATAAAAATCTCATAGGACAAAATGTGTTCACATCTGCAGTTTATACATTTGCATTTCTCCAATATTGTTTAGCGATATTAAAAAAATAAAATTTACATCTAGATTGAATTTATTTCTCCCTTCATTGTAACACAAAAACAGTCTGAAGTATGCAAAACAAGGAAAATCCATAGCCTTGGGATCAATAATAAAGCTAAGTTCTCATAGCACCCAAGACTGATTAATATTTGCAGGCACAACCATTTAATGACACAAGGGAAAATGTGTAAGACACTGAAAAATATAGTCTTTGAAGAGAGGCAAAAGTTCAGCCTGTGACGTGTGATCTAAAATGGCTGTCATGTTTTCATGAACGGCTACTTATAAGCAGCATTTGTCAGCATAGGTGCACCAGCTGAGACTTTGGCCATTTCCACACTACACTGTTATAGTGCTATTATTCTCCTTTCAACATCCTGTGGAATTCTGGGGTTTGTAGTTTACTGAGGCCAAAGAGCTCACTCGCTGAGAATTCTAAGTGTCCCTCCCTAAACTGCAAACCCGAGATTCCATAGGATGTTGAAAGTAGAATAATACCACTGTAACAGTATAAGGTAGAAATGGCCTTTGCCTTCTCCCTGTGGCTTCTTAATGGGGATGTTCCACATAGAAGGTTTTAGATCATCTGAACAATACTGATAGAGAGGTAGATGTGCTCCTTCCTCCCCTTGCCGATCACATTGCCATTTGAGGATGCCACATATGCCACATACACAACCAGCTCAAGTAGCCTCACTATGATTTGTGACAGAGATACCTAACTTAGCTATAATATACTGCCATTTCAAAGCCAGTTCCTTGTAAGTACTTGACTCAGCACAACATTGCTAGAAACCATTAGTAACATTAGGCAGAAGGGTGGAGATTCCTTGTGTGACGCTAGTTATTCATATAGTAAGTTCTTTTCCTCCTAGACTGGGATCATTAACTATGGGGATGCTATTACTAGCTATTTACAATGTGACATATGTTACACTGAGTTGAATGTAACATGTTCATCAGCCTAGAATAGCAGTTATTATGTAAATATTTTATCACTTTGTATTTCTGAGCAATACTGGTATCAATCTTATAGTAAACCTGAAAATAATCCCCTACATAAGCTAATTAGTACAAAACTGAATGATAGGCTGTGTGGTGTAGTCATTCAGGAAGGAGACCAGGGCTTGAATCTCCACTCAGTTCTGGAAACTCAGTGGGCAATTTTGGGCAAGTCACACTCTCTAAGCCCTAAAGGAAGCCCTCCTCAAACCAATCTTGCCAAGAAAACCCTATGATAGGAGTGCTGTAGACCAGAACTGACTTGAAGGAATGTAACAGCAAATACAACTGTATAGTTCTTCCACACAGTCCTTTAAGATTTGGGAATACTCAGGAACTTTAAAGAATAAAATTTCCTGATTCAAAGTGCTTCCATAAAACATATAGAGTTGCTGATCATTCTAATCTGTGCTGGAGGGGTTGTCAAGAAATTGGCTCCTACTTTCATATGTGGTGGGAATGTGAAAGTGTATTGAAATTTTGGCAGTTAGTTTTTACAGAAATAAAGGAAATAACTAATCAAAATATACAGCCAAATCCTAAGTTAGCTTTGTTATCAATATTTGATAAGGAACAAAGTAAGGGGCCAACAAGAGAATTAATTTCTATTTTATTAACTGCAGCAAGGTTAAGAATAGCTAAGAACTGGAAAATAAAGCAAGATACACATTTAGATGAATGGTATAAAGAGGTATGAGATACAGCTATTAATGACACACTGCCATGTAAGATTAAAGGAGGAATTAAAAAGAGACATTTTTATAGATATTTGCAGGGATTTTATTGATTATGTGTTAGTAAAGGGGAGAGGAAGAAAACCTTATGAACAATCATTACAATTTTGGAAGGGGAATGGAGCTTTTTGAAGGGAATGGAAGTGGTTATATCTCTAACAGTCCTGGTGGTGGGGTGCATTTATGATGTAATAGTAGAATAGACTAAGTTTAAGAATATATAGTACATAGTGGTTTGTTTGTTTAGGTTTATTATGTATTCAGTAGTGTGTTATATGTTTTATAATGTTATATACTGTTTTGTTTAATTATTGATAAAAAAATTTTTAAAAAGAAAGAGTTGGGTCTGTTATAGCTCCCACCACTCCCATCCCTCACTTCTTCATATAAGGTACTAACAGAGCTGTACACATGGACAATTACATGTACATGGGAACCCTTTTTTGTCTACATGCAAACATTTGTACTTCTGTAGACCTCCAATCATACCTTTTCTTGAATGCGCAGAAGCTGGGGAAGAGCCCAACAAGGTCAAAATCCCTATACTTTTGTCCTCAATGAGTATAGAAAATTAAATGTCCAGTGAAAGATTCTATAGCCTAGTCCCATTCCTGAAATATTAAGTTCATATGTGTAGGGATTTTATATGATGCGGACAAATAATTGTATTGCATCCAGAGACAGCCTCATCACACCACTTTTTATTTATGAGGCTTTAGCTAAAACTAGATTTTCAGTTTCATACAGCAGCAGGGTGTGTTAACAATTCATGCCTATAAGACTGATCAAAGGGGGGCCAGGGTGAAGCCAATGTTGGTGTTTGTTGCAATTAAGCCTTGTGCCCTGTTCATGATCAGCAGTTATATGCAGGTTAAGAGACCTAGGCTAGATCCTTTATTTTGTCATACTGATTTTTCACTCCTTACTTACTCAATATCAGTTCTGGACTGTCACTTCCAAGGTCCTAGATTGGTTGGGCCTTTCGGCGGTTAAATTTGGATCCTATTTATTTTGGATTGGAACAGCTTCCATGGCTTTTGCCATGGCTCTGGGTGTAGGATCAATCCAGGCACTGGTGTTCATATAAAAAGCATGGCTGACCTATCAAGTTTGATTGGTTTTATTCATGTTTCTAATATTCTTATCTTTACAAATATTACTTTAACATCACTAATTTAGGGTGCTGGTGCCAACATTTAGAGCACTAAACAGAATGCAACTTTGACAACTGAAGGATCGTATCTCTTGTATGAGTGCTGAGATTCACAGGAGGGCCCCCCACTGTGTCTTACCAGTGGGAGCAGAGAAAAGGCCTTTTGTACTGTTCCATCTCAGTGATAAAATATTTTTTCCTTAGAGGCCCAAACCTCTACCAAACCTTTTCCAAAGTCTTCAAGGTCTAAGAATCTTGCCTTGAATTTGCATAACCCTATCATTCTATAAAATTATTAAAAACTTTTTATATTGTTTTATGTGTTTTAGACTATTTTAATTTGTTTTAAATTGCTTTTGGCAATTCGTGTTGTTTTATCTGTACAGCATCCTGAGATCTTATCTCATATGGCGAGATATAAATATTTACCTAATTTTAGAAATACGTTTTGTTCAAGGACACAATAAATAGAGATCATATTTCCCCAATCACTTGAAATCTCACAAGTACAGGGAAAGTTCATGGACAAGATAACTACAAGCTCTTGTAACATCTTCTCACAATCAATATGAAAGAAAATTATGAAAATGCTTTACGCTGAGCCCAAAACCCAACATGGAAGAATATTCTTATGAAAACAAATAACAGAAACTACAACAATCAAATGAGGTAGTTACTGTTAAAGAATATTCATCACAGAAATAAAACAGAGTATGAGCTTCCCCTAGTTAACATAGGATTACATGAATGCTTCTCTTCAAATAGCACACCATTTCCCAACTCCTTTAGCAAGCCAAAGATTCATAGGAAATGGCTGTTTCATTACTTGAAGGATGTTGAAATAGAAAGCAATCAGTCTGAAAGATCAATAATTCCAAGCACATAGCTCAAGCATTACAAGTCACTGAACTTATTTCTTTTTATTTCATTCTGTTTTAATGTTTGTAAGATAGCTAATCTGAATTAGCCCAAATATATTACGTAGAAGCAGTGGTTACTTCAGAATCATTAATGTTAAATGTACAAGAACAGACCCAAGAATGTGCCACCATAGTTTTATCACATATTTCACTTATATTATTTATTCTCCCAAATACGTACTGTGGTGTTAGCCATAATAGAAAATCATCGTATCACATTTATTCTCAGTAGTAGTTAGTGTGTCATCTAGGGCTATGTTCAAATTCCTACTCAGGTACAGAATTCATGTGGTTACCTTCCATCAATTACTATGTTTCAGTCTCATTTAGCTTACAGAGTTATGGGGGAGTTTGTATATTGTCCTGAGCAACTTTGAAGTAGTATGAAAAACAGAAGTTATTGGATTACTGTAATGCACTTGAAATGAATTCGCGAACAATCTACAAAATATAATTTTCTCAAGTGGAGGGAACATATATTATAATATGAATCCCCAAAGATATACATAGTTTGTCTTTTTATTTCTTGGTCAAATTCAAGGTGATGGTGTTAACCTACAAAGCCCTAAGTGATTTAGGATTCACATATCTAAAGGAAACATGGGATCTATACTTGCTTAGCATGTCCTTATACTCCAGGAGGGCTTGTTGCATGTCACCACTGTGTGTGTGGGGTGCATATATTGGGTATGGCAAGACACAGGACCTTTCTTATTGTATTTCCCCCTCTTTGAAATTCTGTCACCCAAGAGGCAAACCAGGTGCAACTTTTATTGTCATTTCAGCACCAGACTGAAAGCCATCTGTTTAACACAACAGTAGTGTATTGTTTAAACCATTGCAATCAACCCTGCTGCTGATTGTCTTACTAGTTATATACAACGTGCTATATTTTCTGGATATATTTTCTGCAAATGTGATACAAAAAAAATAAGAAAGATATTAAAGAACATGGAATTAATTGAAAATAAATAAGGCTGCAATATTGAAATGAAAATGCAAAAGCACAGATTATAACTAGACTCACAGTTTGGAACGTTAGAGAAGTTAATTTCAGGGAATTCATGGAATAGACATTTCTGGTTTTCTACTTTCTCTTTACCTACCTACAACCTGAGAAGTGGGAGGCTGCTGGGGAAGAACGGTTTAAGTTAATTTATCTTGGGATCCAAGTGTGACCTGGATCAATTTTTTTTTCAACTTCCAGCACTCCCTTACCAGGAATTCCACATTCTTCAGGCTACAAAAAGGCTTATGTGGAAAAGGGGCTCATATGACTGTGATGGGACTTTGGAATAGGATAAGATGTGATGATAAACATTCTTACATCAGTTTGAACTCCTTGTGCTAATTTTCTCTTATGAACTCCTCATGTCAATCTATTGGGATCCAATCCATTAAAGTTTTATCTTTATTTTCATTTCATTTTAATGAAATTACAATACTTATATTGCTTTTCAGGTTTTTTACAATCAACATAGCCTGCTTCTTTTCAACAGTGTTATTTTTCATACTTTAACAAAAAGAAAAATCCAATATTTGGTATACTACCAGGATAATATTGCCATCCTATACGAAAACAAGCTTCAATCAGGAAAATACAGAATGTAAGTAAACAAAAATACTTTGTGAACACAGCAAGCCTACTGAACAAATTGAGCAAAGCCAAGCTAAGTTCAAATAGTTTAATTAGGCTTTGTTTAATTTGTTTAGGCTGTATTGATGCCAACAAACAAACTAAATAAATGCATTAAGTGCAGTAAATCTAATTAAGCAAATTTCAGCTTTGTCAAAACAAGACAAATGAACTAAATGTCAATTTCTGAGCATGCAGTCATGCGTGCTCACTTGCATTTCAACCACTTAGCAATGATAACAGCACTGGCCTTCTTTTGGGAAGAGATCTATTTCTGGAATTACAGAGTTAAATTATTCAATATGTGATAAAATGATCTGAAACCAAACAAATTTAATTTAGTAAATACTGCTCTAATGGGCCGAACTGACTGGCTCACTTGGTATGTAAAAGGGAAGGCACAACAATACATATGCACAGTAATATAGGCAGTACTGGCCCAAAGGTCCATAGGAAGTGAGAAGATACTGTGCCAGGTACAAATGTACCTTACACTGGCTACTGGGAGTAACTCCCTGATTCACTTAAGTCTATAGAACAGTAATGGAAGCTATTAAATCCTCCAGATACTATTGGACTGCAACTTCCAGCACTCCCCACCATTGTCTATGCTGACAATGGTGTTTTCCCTTGCTGTAGAAGATATATTCCTATTTCTAACCATAAATCTGTAGTTTGGACTCCTGGAGAGCGCTGCCATTGCTCCAGGGGTAGAGTGTCATATCACAGGTGCAAGCTATTCATCTTTACAGCCCTTTCAGGTTTAACTTCAGTATTATCAATACCAGAGACAGAAGAAGTAATAAAAATATTAGTTCCAGTATCATGGAAGGCATCTTATAGAAAATTTGTGGAAAAACTGTCTTCCCTAAAGTCATGAATGCTCTATATATTTTTGCTACCTCCGAGATATTTGTCAGAATTTGAACTGACAACCCTGAAATCAGTTCTCCCTCCAACTAGAGAAGAAAAGGTATTCATATAAATGAAGTGTACCATGTTTCAGGAGAAACAGATAAGGAAATATAAAGGAGATAGATAGAAAAAGAAAAGATGTGGCAGTATTTTACATCTCTCTGTATGGGGAATTTGTTTTGATTTTGAACATGACATGTAACATGTGTAATCTAAGTCTGATGCCTCTGAGATCCCTTTGTTTTCAATGTTGGTAAACTATGAGAAGTTTGAAACCTTTAAAAGTAGCCAGGACTTGACTTTTTCAGTTGGGAATCTGATTACAGAATATATATGGAGGCCTGAATCCTCTTGTGAGTACCAACTAGAGGAAAGCTATTGATTTAATGAAATGTACTTACATGTTGCTTTACCATTCAACAACTGATTAAATGGGCCTCTTCCAGTTGGGACTAACCAGTGGGACAGAGTCTGGAGTGTATTTATATTACATAGTTCAATACCACCATAACCATCAGGCACTATCTTACAGAGCCAAGGGATCTGTAGTTTACTAAGATACTAAGAATTATCTTCTAAAGAGTTTTGACTGCAGCTTAACTTCTCTTACAGTGGCATTTGGGGCTTCTGCTAGAGATCATTTACAAACCAAACCCTATGGTGCCCTTGACGGTTCAGTTTTTTTCCAATTTTTTAAAATTGAAAATCAAGTGTGCTAGTGTGCCTTCAAGTCACACTAATAGATTTTCTTGATAAGAGTTCTTCAGAGGAGGTATGCTCCTGCCTTCCTGAGATTGAGAGAGTGTGACTTGCCCAAATTCATCCAGTGGGTTTCCATGACTGAGTGGAGATTTGAACTCTGGTCTCCAGAGTCTTAGTCCAACACCCAGTCCTCTATATCACACTGGCTCTTCCCCCAAAAATCAAGTAGGAAGGTCTAAATGAATAATAACTGATCACACAATATGATTAAAATGGAATATTCTAATTGGATTGTAAACAAGAGTATATTACCAAAGCATTCTTTGATGATTTGTGGGTAAGAGTTCATTTTGCAGGTGGTGCAAGAATGGTTTGTGTGATGACAGCAGAGTCAGAGGCTATTTAGGGTCTGACCCCTCCCCCCCCCCGTACACATTTCTCTTTGGATCTTCAAAGTGTAGCCCATCCTCCCATCCTCAGTGGAGTATGAGACTTGTCTGGTTGCCTTGCGACTAGGTAGGGATTTTTTTCCCCCTTTACCTTTTTTTGCCGCCTATTACATACTGTATCTGTGGGACTCTGACAACTGGCTTTCAGTGGTGTCGTTAAATTGGCTTTCAACTGGCAGGTAGAAGGAGAAGAATATAAGTCTTTGGTGATCACCTTTGACACTCTTCTGGTGTTGAGCAGGACTCTGAAACCTCTCCTTCTAACTCCGGTCTAGAGCCTGGGAAGTTGGGGAAGGAGGCAAGCCTTGAGGTTAAACCAGGATCGGGGCCTTATTTATAGAGTTCCAGGGCTCGGGTTACCTTGCAGTTACAGCTGTCCACGGAGCACCCAACAGAATTTTGGATTGCTCTTGGAGCTGAGGTCTTTTGCTCAATGGAAGACTGGGGAGGTTGTCAAGGGGTTGACACCTGGGCCCAGGTTGCTCCTCCATCCCCATGATTCATTTCCAGGCCAATGCATCTTAAATAGGTTAGGTCAAATAAAGTGGCCCTTATTTAACCCAGTGTTTTGTGTAGGGTCTCATTATTCCATGGTTGGTTATCAAGTGTCCATACTGCTCTTCCAGACAAGTTGCTCACTATTAGAGTTATT
This sequence comes from Cyclura pinguis, assembly GCA_030412105.1. Taxonomy (NCBI): domain Eukaryota; kingdom Metazoa; phylum Chordata; class Lepidosauria; order Squamata; family Iguanidae; genus Cyclura; species Cyclura pinguis. The sequence goes on from CM059601.1 coordinate 98,772,092, forward strand.
ATCTTTTGAAAAGAAAAAAAGAGAGAGAGAACTAACTACTTCAAACCACCTGCAATGCCTCTCATTTTAAACACTTCACTTTATAAGCTGTGACAATTGCTACTAGAAATATTCTTAACCTTCACTGAAATTAACTAACAAGTAAACTGCCTTCTCCTTTCCCCTCTCCTGCCTCTTCTGACAGCCACCTCACCCATTCCATTGAACCACTCAGTTCCATAAGCCTAGTGTAACAGTAGGCTTCCCTAGTCATTGCACGCAGCAAGCTCACCTTTGCCCCTTGGGTCTTTTTCCCTTCTCCCTTCCCATCCTTGAGTTTCCATCTTTCTCTTTCTGAGTGCTCCACCAGGCTGGCCTCTACCTTCTTGTAGAGGAGTTCTTGATGGGGCAGATGGGACAGAAATGAGGAAGCCGCATTGGCTGTAGGACACAAAGTATCAGTGGAATTTTAACAAAATGCCCCAACACATTAAAAACTTAGCCGGATAGAAATTTTAGCTCTGAAAAAGTAGCCGTGTCTGGAAAAAACGAGGACATACGATAGATAACCCTACCCACCATCAAATTACTTTTTAAAAAAGACCTCACAAGACTGATGCCTCATTAGATGATGTATATGTCAAGGAAGAAATATTGAATTAACCATAGCAGTTGACAAGTACATTAATATCTTACATGGCTAATCATTTTTTCTGAAGCATTCATTTAATGATAAATCAATATTGAATTATAAAATAGGAACTATCTGAATGAATGACAACTTACTACTTCTTGGATCTATTTCCACATGTTGATTTTTATGTTCTATTTTAAAATTGGTATTAAGCTGCAACAGTGATATTAAGCTGCAACAGTATATTTCATGGCTAAGACCAATCATTTTCTAAATTTCTTCTAAACACTGATGTCTTTACTATCATATTCAGCCCAGAAGATACAACTTATTTCAAAAGAAACAAAAGTACTATCCCAGATTTTTCTTGCTTTGACACAAAGATTAACTTTGACCAAACCTTGAAGATATTTATTCCTCTTTTTTTAAGCTGCATACAAAGACTTTGTTCCAAAGTCAACAAAAACCTCCTAGCTAGCAATGTTCTGTTAAAAATGGATAAACATACTTTCCTGATTGTTCCTTTGATTTCACAAGATTAAAATAATGTGCAATTGGAGCTTGTTAAATTTACAGATGAAATCCATTTTCCCCCAAAGAACCAGCTATTTTGAATGAATGGGGACAGTTCGCTAAAGGACAGAACATTCATTCCGTACTAGAAAAAAAAAGTTTCTAAACTGCAGCTATTACAGAAATAGTTAAAAAAAAAAAAAAGAGTGGAAAGCACTCACATTTACTATCTGATTCATAAGCCCTGTAATCCTGTTGCAGAGCCTTTTCCTACTCAGTTTTTGAAATGATTTTGTGGTTCCATCAGTTAATCAACTGATTACATCTTCATAACTTTACATATGGGTAAAATATATGAATCTAGGACAAGTGGCAGAACTTTTTTTGTGATGTTGCAGAAGACTTTATCTTAGAAGAGAGATATCCTGTATTCTCTGGAAGAGAAGGAAGGGCAATTTAGATTCCAAAGGGGTGCTTGCAATACAGTGCTCTCTAATATTAATTACATTCCAAACAGCATATTTTAAATCTCTGTCTGTTAGAACATAATGGACTTTTTAGTTGGTCTAATTAAATATTTTACCAATTAACCAACAAACATTGTAACTTGCCATATGTAGATTGTGCTATTATATGGCTTTAATCATTAAATGACACTGGCTTATTTGTATCGTATGTGCTGCTTCTGTTCTGTTCTTCCTTATGAACTGGTTTAGCTATTTGACTGGTATGTCTTGAGCACCTTCCATCACATCTCTGTCAGGAAGAAGCTCGTGCACCCAGTTCCAATGGGGCAGTAGATCTCTTCCGCATTTTAGCTCTAGATGCTGAACCTATTTCATGGATAGAATTTGGCAACTTGAATAGCTCCTTTAAAGTTAAGATTAAAACCCAGAATAGATTCACCACCCCACTGACATCAGAACCATCAACTCCCACTAATCTAAAGTTGGCCCTCCACATTTGTGGGTCTCACTTTCACAGATTTGATTATTTGCTTCTCCAGCCCCTGCCCCCCACCTCTGGCACTTTGTTTCTGGAGGACCTTTCCCTCTTATCAGCTCCAGTCAGGTCATGCAGCCCTTTAAAAACTCACTTCTGGTCCTCTTCCCCCTCCACCAGTAACTGTCTTGCCAACCACAGGCAGCTTGCAGTCCAATTCCTCAGTATCACAAACCATCTCCCAGTGCTTCCCACACACCCAAGGAAGCTGATGGGTGAGAGAGGCAGTATAGGGCTATACCTCCCTCTGACTTCTTTCTCCTTTCCTCGATCTGGGTTAGACCCTGGGTGCCCATTCTCCCCGCCACATTTCAGCCCCCTTCTCACAGACTTACACACACTTTTTGGTACTTGCGATTTTTTCACTTTTGCAAGGGTCCTCCACCCCTAACCATAGCAAATGTGGAGGGCCAACTGTAGTCTGTATACTCTAACAAATATACACACTAGCTTTGTTGGCACATTCTTGCAATGCATACATGGAGAACATACCAGGGTCTTTTTACAAGCGAGAGTTAAAACAGCAATGGAGTAATGAGTTGGGAAAATAAACATAGTGGAAAAAGGAACAGCACTGTCAGATCCCAAAGCAGAATCATTAATGATATCATTAAGACTATTTAGAGATAAGAATGTGGAATTGTACAAAGCTACTGCATTTTGTGGGGATAAATGGGAATGGCAGGGCACAGACAGAGCTAAAGATAACCCACTCGGATGGATTACCTGGACCTGCATGGCAAATGGTACTGCGGAGGGAGGTAACTATTTGATGGCCTCCATGACAGAGACCAGAGTGACTGGTAAGCGGTGTCTGGTGCCTGATCACAGCATGTGACAAGGGTGGGACAGGAGGCTATTTAAGCCTGATTGCCCCTTCACATACCTGGTTGTCTGATCATCATTTCTGCTTCAATTAAAGCCTGTTGTTAGACTGGCAGGGGCAGCACAAGTTCACTATTGTGTTTGCTTATCCTATTGTCCGGAGCTTGGTTTTTTTTTTTGGGGGGGATAACTGGTTGGGGGTTCTTTTAGCTATTTAGTTGATTTATTCTTTCATTTGAGAATGGAATTATTTTGGGTAGCAGCAGCCCAACTAGCTGGGAAGTGGATTTTCAATATTTGATTAGTCCTACTGGGCTTGTATTTTGGGGTTGGTTTAAGTTTTCCCCTTTTCTTGCCCATTCTCAGTTTGCTTTGGGTGACTGGTTTGTGTGCTTCTAGGTTAACTGTGTTTAAGCAGCTGATTAATTGCTATTTTGTCTTTGGCTGTTATCCTTTTACCTGCCTCGTTTTTTAATTGTGGGGGACTGCTGGTTTCAATGCAATCACTGTTCCATTGGGTTATTTTATCTTTGGCTGTCATCTCTTTGCCTGCTTCTCTTTTTAATTGCAGGGCACTGCTGGCTACATTGTGATCATCATTCTGTCGGGCAGTTCTGGAGGTTTTAATTCTGATCATGGCTCACTTGCTCTGATCACCGCTCTCCTGTTTTCTGCGTGCTCCTATTCTGTCTTGATTAAAGTTCAAAGTTCGTTTTGAAATCTGGTTGACGTATAGTGATGTGAAGGGGCCTTTTTTTGGTGGCCTGGTCATTTTGTTGGCAGCCATTTTTTGGTGGTTAATTTTACATGCATGTAGGTTGCCATTTTGTGGGGTCTTTTAGCTTGGTGCCACCATGTTCAAGTTCAGTGCCTATTTGTGGCTTGCAGCCTCAAGGCTGCCATCAATTTATTTTGGTACAGGCACAGCCATTTTTGTTAGGACACCACCATTTTGTTTAAGACTGTTGGGGTACCACTATTTTATTTTCAGGCTAGGGTGCTGCCATTTTGTTTTCCTGGCAAGGGCACTGCCATTTTATTCAGGCATGGTAGGGCACCACCCTGCTGGAGCATTGTAATTTTGTTTTACAGGCTAGGACAATGCCATTTTGCTTAAGAATGCTAGGGTGCCATCATTATGTCTAGGCCATTTTAGAGTCTTTTTGTGGGCACCAGCATTTTGTCGTGTAGTTTTCCTGGCCATTATTTTTATTGTAGTCTTTTTGGTGTCAGGCCCAGTTAGTTTTATTTTTCCCCTGATCCTTCTTTGTGAATTGCTGGAATTGTAACTGTGGTAGGGTCTGATTTGGACTTGGGCTTAGGGATGGTAGTGCCAATTCGGGGTTGCAATGTGGACTTGGTCCTTCTTTCTCCTGGGTTTATGGCCTGGACTGAGCCCCTTTTTTATTAGGTCTGGTTCCTTTTAAGACCTGTTTGATCTAGTAGAGATTTTTTCTTCTTCTGAATAGCAATTGCTGTTCGTGATTTGCCTGCTGGTTGTATGTGATTGGGGGAGTGTATCCAGATTGTTGTCATCATAGGGATAACATTGAAGGATTTATTATAGTCTGCTTTTCTTGCAGGTGATTGATACTGAGTAAGTTGGGATCCTTCTTCTTTGAGTGTTGGACTAGGAATAGCGTAGGTAAGACAGTTGGACCAGGGATAGCCTAGGTGGGATCCTTCTGAATGTTGGACTAGCAGTTGCCTTGGTAAGCAACATCTGAGTGTTGGACTGATCCATCTGTATGTTTGACTAGGAATTGCCTACATATAGTCCATCTGAGTGATGGACTAGGAATTGCCTTGGTGTGCCCCATCTGTGTGTGGGACTAGGCATTGCCTACGTGTGATCCATTTGAGTGTCGGATTAAGAATAGGAATTAGTTAGATTTAGTCTCTTTGAGGATAGATAGTGAATTGTCTGGGCTTGATCCAAGTGTGTTTCATCTGAGGGTGGTATTAGGAATAGCATCCAGAAAAGGATCTGGTGATTCTAAAAGGAAAAAGCTCCACAGACATATTTTTATCATCAGTTATGTCATGTAGGTTTTCCCATGAATAGCATCCCACAGTGGCCTGTTGGTTCACTTGTGCATGTGGAGAGTGCCGCTTCCCCAGCGGCCTACTGCATCTCCATTTAGTATGCAGCAGCCATTTATAAGTATGTATAGTGGGATAGCATATCGAGCCATTCCCTGTGAAAATATAAACATGGACTTTTCCACCTCTTTGCTGTTCAGCCCTGGTTTTATTCCTCGACATAGTTCACTCACCTTATGTCCTATCAATACTGATTCTTGGGTGGCTAGAAAATTCTGTTGGACTCTCAGGTCTTGTATGTAACTGACTCAGAGTATCTACAAATAGAAACTTTTATACTTTCTGGTTTCAATTCTTTTCCAATTATACTTTCCTAAGTAGCATAGACTTGAAAATTCCACACAATGAGAAGCAATAATGGCCTCATAGGCTATTTGGGGTATATATAATATGTGGTTTATCTATTTTGGTTTTAATGCATACTACCTCATTTGCAAGGGGAAATTAATAGATACTTTAATTGTACTATCAAGTTATTCTGCAAGAAAAGAAACAACAGCTGTAGAATTACATTTGTTATCCTTTTGGTTTCTGCAGATAAAACATTAACATTTCAGTTTATTTTCATCTCTTTATGACATTTGAGGGCTTTTTGCATAACTAAAATCACTAGTCATTTCAATGTACCCATTAAATACGTTTTTGGGATATTATTATTATTATTACTATTATGTGTGTGGTAGTGAGACTCTTCAGAAATAAAAAAAGAACATGAATTATTTCGACTTCTATCACTAGTTTAAACATAACAGTTCTTCAACTGTGTAATAATCCCCTTTACTGCTACTTCTCCTTTTTCTAGGCCTTTATATTAGTCCATTAAATTTTGTAGTTATTCACTGTAGTAACAGTTTTGAACATTTATTTCAATATTAATTCTATTGTATTATAATGTTAATTAATAACTAAATGGCTATAATTTAGTAACTGAACTCTAAAGTAACCCCAGAACATCACTCAGTAAAGCAATTACATGGTAGGGTGAAATTAGATGAGTAATGAAATGTCATGACCATTCAGGCATATATATATCATATGCAAAAATCCTAACAGGTACTAAGGAAAAGTTGTGGGATCTGTCAGTACATGTTTCACGTGAGCCCAAACAGGAAGCAGCATAAACATGTGTACAAAACAGCACTCTAATAAGCAGTTAAATATCAAGAATGCTTTTGCTAATACAGTATGAATCATTTGTTTATTAGAAAATGCCACAGGAAATCAAATTTCTGCTCTGTGGTCACCTGTTTAGCAATATTAGAGGAAACAGATGTGCTTCTGTATGCAGAATCTGGACATGTACATATCAAAAGCTATTAGCTCCACAAATACAAACAAAAGCCAACAGATGTGACATATTTTGAATTGAGTGATGAAGACACTAATGAGATAAACATATGTAAATGTGTGAGAAACAAAATGGTCCATTTGTCTTGGTTGTTTGCATGTCTCTATTCACTGGCACTGGACAGCAGAGAGGGTATTTGAACTGGACTGTGGATATCCAAGTTCACAGCTGTCACCCTAAGATACTTATGATAAGGACAGGATAAATCAACTCTCAAATAGCTTCCAAGGTCAAGAGAGGACTATGGTCCTGTGTTTGCATTTCTCTATTTGGATATCATCATCACTGGCATTGAACAGCAGAGAGGGTATCGGAACTGGATTTTGTAAGTTCAACTCTTGTCAGCCTAAGAAACTTATAGTAAAGACAGGATTAATCAACTCTCAAATAGTTTCCAAGGTCAAAACAGGACAATCTTCCTGTGTTACATGTAGGGATATCCTTGAGGATGATCCAGCACCAACATCTAGCACAGAATGCAGCTCATAGAACATTAAAAGATGCATCCAAATACATCATAAGCTTGAGTACTGAAGGTCGAATACTAACAGACACTTCTCAAGACAGACAAGTGGTATGAAATCTAACTTAACTTAAAACGTAAATCTAATCTCAGTGTCCACATTCTTTTCTGTCTACCAGTTTAGCAATATATTAACACCAATTCAGCACATCACCAAGTCCTCTACAAGAGGTCAAAGTGTCCGAAAGGAACAAATTCAAAGAACTTTATATTATTTATTCATTTGCTCATCTTCCAGTATGATATACGCTGTCATCTGTCAGCAATTCCTTTCTGTGTTCTGACAGACAGACAGACAGACAGACAAAAAAAGGGCAGTCTCTACTCAAAAAAGAATACATGGATACAAATCTGACATCAGAAAGACCAATATTTCAAAAGCAGCAAGAAAATAAGACAGCCTCTCAAGACACTGACCTTAAAAGTTGCCACTTTTGAACAAGGGCACTGGCAAAGAGAGTTTCTCTACTTTTAGTTCCTCAAGGAAGCAAACTAGTTTGTCCTAGGCAGAATCAGCTTTCTTTTCTTTCTAGAAAGCAAAGCAATGCACCTCAGCTCTCAAAGAAATGAATCTACTGGTTTCTTGTTGCAATAAGAAGCACTGACAATTTCAAGTCTTGACTCAAACACCCTTGGAAAAAAATCAACATTAGCAAAAGGTTCTAACCCACACCCCAATACCACTTTATATTTTTTCACCAAACAAATCAATAACATTTGTTGTTTTGTAGTTATGTGCCATTAAATTGATTTTAATTCAACTCTCCCCCAGCACAACATTTCAAATACGCTTATTTCTTCCTGTCAGTTTTCTTTGCTGTACCACTTTCACAAACAAACATAAAAACCAGAAATATGGTAGCCTCAATGATTCCGACTTTGGCATTTAATATGTCTTTATGCTTGAGGATCTTATCTAGTTTCTTCATGGTTGTCTTCCCAAGTCTTAATCTTCCATCTACATTTTGATTAATGACTGAATAGAGGTAAAAAAAAATCTTTAAAAAATCTTTAACTATTTGTCTTTGATAACAACTTTAAAATTATGTGAATATCTGGGATCATTATTTTCGTCTTCTTAATATTCAGTTGTAACCCTGCTTTGGCACTTTCCTCCTTCCCTTTATCAGTAATCCAAGTCTTTGCTGTTTTCTCCGAGTAACATGCTATCACCTGCATGTCTTAAATTGTTGGGTTTTGTCCCCCTCTGCCAATTTTCACACCTGCTTCCTCTAACCTTGCTTTCCTCATGGCATGTTCTGTTTATGAATTAAACTGATAGTATGATAAAATGCCCCTTCGTCTGACCCTTGGCCAACAGGAAACCATTCTGTCTCTCCATATGGTATCCTTACTTTCAGTGGCCTCTTCTCAGGGCAATCAGATATTTTGGCACTTTCGTTTCCTACAGCATGAACTTTAATTTCTTATTATCAAAGTCAAAGGCTTTGCTGTAAACAGACTTTGTTTTGGAGTGGGAGGGTTCACTATCCAACAGCTTAGACATCTGGCATTTCTTGCTCCACATACAGTAAAAGCTTTTCATCTTGTGCATCATTTTGCTCACATAGGAGATCACTGAGGCAGTCCTATAGTTACTACAATCCCTGGTGCGCCCTTTTTTGTGGACTGGAAAGTATATTGAACATTTCCAGTCTATGGGCCATTGTTTTGCTTTCTGTACTTGTTGGCAGATTTATGTCATAATTTGAATGGATTTTGTCTGTACAGCTTGAAACAGATTTATTTGTATACCATCTGCACCTGGTGATTTATTTCTCCCTCTCAAAGCTCTCTGCTTTCAGATCTTTTTTATTTCACTATCTAAAATTGTGGGTTCATCTTCAAGTGGTTTTTCCTTGAAGAACTCTGTCAACATTTCATTTCTTTTAAAAAGTTCCTCACTGTACTGCTTCCATGACTTTTTATTTTATCCTCATCATAGAATGTGTTCCTCTGTTGGTAATAAAGTATCCTTATTCCTGGTCTGAATTTCTCAGATCCTTCCACTTCTAGGATTGTGTGGAAGATGTCATTTGTTCTATCTTCTTTTATATCTTTGCATTGATTATTATACTAGTTCTCTTTGTCCCTACACACAAATCTCTGCAAAATTGCATTTGAGATTCATATCTTGCCACCTTTTACCATGCTTCTCATCTGGTCTTAACTATTTGAAAAGTTTGATCTGTCATCCAGTAAGGTTTTTCTTTCCTTTTGGAGACAGATACTGGCTTTTTGCATTCCTCTTGACATTTTGATTTTGGACCAGAGTTTTTCCAGTCCTTGTCAGTTAGTCTCAGTAGTGCAAATCTATGGTTTATATGGTGTTTAAATTCTACAGGGATGTTCTTCAAGTTATATTTTGGCACAATGATGTACTTCTTCAGCTTTACTTTAATTTTTGATATTAGCGGTTCATGATCTATGCTGAAATCTCCTCCTGGTCTTGCTTTTGCAGAGAGAACCGAGCTTCTCCATGTTCTACTCATTTACTTGATTTCTGCATGTGGTTGCTTTAAAGAATGTGTTTACAATGACCAAACTGTTGGCCTCACAAAATTCAGTAAGTTGCCCCCAGGTGTCTTTTTTTGATCCTAGGCCAAATTCTTCCACAGTGTTTGGCTCTGTTCTGTTTACTACTTTTACTTTCCAATCACCAGTGATTATTGACATATCCTGTTTCAGTTTGTGATCACTTTCCCCTGGATGCCTTTGTAGAATCTTTTAATTTCTTCTACATCTGCCTCATCTGTGAGAGCATTAATTTGGATCATGGCTTTACTAACGCTTTTCCCTGAAGTCTTACTGATATTATTCAGCCAGACTTTGCATTGTATCTCCTGCTTTTGTTTCATCTTGCTTCACTATCAGTGCCACCTATCTCTTTTTTTTTATTTTCCTTTCCAGGGTAAAAAGATTGTGTAATTATCTGGTTGAAAATGTTGCATTCCTGTCCACTATAACTCAACCACAACAAGTATGGCTAAGCCTATGCATTTTATTTCTTCTTTTCTTACTTCCAGCTTCCTCTCACTTGTACGGCTCACATCTCATGTCTCTACTATATATGTTGTGTAGTTTCAAACTCTTCTTCCACTTCTGCACTTGTCAGCAGCCGAACACTCTTTTAGTTGGAGTCTCATATAGTTGTATCAGTAGGCACGGCACTACTCACGCTTTTCCTCTGCTCTTTCCTAGTAGGTAAATGCCTTTGAACCTGTGAGTCTCAACTTTTAGCACTAATAATGTTTTATTTTGGATTGTCTCAACACAGGGTTTTCAAGGTAAATGGCTTCAGGAGTGGCTTGCCACTGTGTTTTTCTGTGCAGTACTAGCTTCTTCAGTGGTGCCACTGCCATTGACTCTGAAAGATCCTCCACCAATGTCATCCCCTCTGGTACTGTTCCCTGGAAATAGTTTGGTAGCTAATTCTCTTCAATGCTCCTGGACTCCTCCCCCGCCCCCTGAGATTAATATAGCTCACCAACTGGCAAACTTCTATGACCAAACATGTTTTGATCTCTCTGTATTTCCTCTCTTGTGTGTAAAGAGGAATTATCCTCTTTAGATAATTTTCCTTCTGAATGTTCAGAAAAGAGAACAATACATGACTATAACACCAAATTTCCATTATTTCTATAATATTAACATTATGCAAATCAGAAGAGATACAAGGCAAATTGAGTTTTGTATGGAGCACAAACTCATTTATCATCCTGTACTGTCAGGTTTGTTCTGCATCTCTAATTCTTTATATCACTGTTTGAAATAAAACAAGTTTTGTTGATAGTGACAATCTTCTCTTTCCCAGCAAGCTTATTGCAGGTATCAGTATTCACAATGCAGAACACTCATGAACTAGCCTTTCCCATGCTTGTTTCAAAAGATTATTTTCATTATAATCACCCTGTTTTCTAGTTATTCAAGAACACAATTTCATTAACTTTCAGCCATCCAATCTTGCTGTAATAATACAATTAAGAGAACTGCCAGCATAACTTTCTTGCAGCCTAGTCTCTTAGAAGTTAGTTACATTCTATGTGTTGGGACTTAGTCTGGAGTAACTATATTCTAAACTGCAGAGTTATTTCCTTTCCTTATATAAGCTGGAACAGTAATGTAGCAATGAGAGTCAGGGTGGTGTAGCAGTTTGAGCGTTGATCTAGGGCTCTGAAGACCAGCATTCAAATCCTCACTTGGTAATGGAAACCCACATTGTGACCTTGGGTAAGTCACACACTCACAGTCTCCGAATACAGAAATAGCAAACTTTCTCTGAAGAAATCTTGTCAAGAAAACACCATGATAGTTTCACTTTAGGGATGGAAACATAAGTTGGAAACATCTTGAAGGCTCACAACAACAAAGTAGCATCCCTACACACATTTGTAGAGTAACTTCCCTACAGATATTTGTGATAGTTTTACATTACCAATATTTTATATTTTTCCTCCCTGTCCATCCTGTGAAGTGGATAATTATTATTAGTTATTTTTTAATTATATTTCTTTCTCAGCACGATGTAGTGTTTTGAGCACTGAACTACAGCCCTGGAGAGCAGGGTTTGACTCCCATTTGGTCATAGAAATCCCCTGGGTGACTTTGAGTGCATCACACATTTTGAGCCCCAGAAAACCCTGTGACAGGTTTGCCTTAGTGTCACCATAAGTTGGAAATGACTTGAAGGCACACAATAACACCATTCCTCTAGTAAGCTTACATCATGGTTCTTTTCTTTCTTATTTTCACCCAAGACACAAGTCAGATTGGGAGTCAGGCCTGGCCCAGAGTTTCCCAGTGAGTTTCATCATTCTATGCAGACCTGAATCTGAATTTCCCTGTTCCCAGTCCAACCATATAACTGTCGTGTATCAGACAGGACAGGCATATGGGCAGAGGCTTCAAGAGCTAATAGCAATTAGCAAGCTGTAGGAACAAGGTTCTTATGGCAGAAAGAGAGAGCAGTTCAAGTCTAGTCGGAATCAGAGCCAAAAGTCTACAGTTCTGAGATATCAAATCCAAACGGAAAACCAGAATTATAGTTGGGTCTGCATGGTAGGCAAAGGTCCAACTGGAGACAGAGTTCTTGGCGAAGAAGCAAGGGACAGATGCAGGATTTGGACTACCAAGAAGAACAGTTGTTGACCCTGGTGATAGAAGTCAGATGCTTCTTATTTGTAGTCTAATGATGTTGATGCAGGTGGTCTCTCATTAGGGCTCGTCTGGTATATAAAAAAGCTGAACGCCCAAGTCCGTCTTTCTCTTGCCATCATTCTGCCAATGTAGGTGCCTGTGTAGATTCTTCCTCTGACCCTAGTTGCTCTGGTCATTCTATTCCCCTTGCTCTGGTTCTTGCTGCTGCTGGTTGTTCTGTTCCTCTGGGCTGTCCTCTGCCTCTGAATCAGAACTCTCCTCCTTTCTGTCAGGGTCTCCAGGGAAGGGCATGAAGTAACCACTATACAATACTGACAGCACTAAAGAGCTCAGAAAAGCTACTTCTTGGACAGTGATTCCTGGAATCCTCCAACTACCTAGGAGTCTAGACTCTGGGTATTGTTAAAAAATGAACATTTCAAATATTTCCAATTTTGATTTGAATTCTATATGGTGTCATGTTGTAGTAGAGGTGCCAGAGTAAACACTGCAGAATGCTTCTACACGTTTAATGGTTGTAGTTTTAATGTGTATGTGTGTGTGTGTGTGTGGCAGGGAAGAGTAAGTATTACATTTTTTCCAGAAAATTGTCAATAACTTTCTCATTTATGTTTGTATGGCAACTATTTGTGATTCAAATTGCAAATGGACTGTATTAATCATTATATAGTCCAAAACTTTCATCTAGGTCAGAGTAATATAAACAGCTGTTAAGATGTTTACTGCAACGTTAGTTGTCACTGTTAGCTTATTTTCTTTATAAAGGGAACAATGGCCTTAGCCATAATTCATCTGTTGTTCTTGTTGTATGCCATCAAGTCATTTCTGACTTATGGTGACCCCAAGACAACCCTATCACAGGGTTTTCATAGCAAGATTTGTTCAGAGGACGTTTGCCATTGCCTTCCTGTGAGGCAAAGAGAGTGTGACTTGCCCAAGGTCACCCTGTAGACTTCCTTGGCTAAGCAGGGATTTGAACCATGATCTGCCAGAGTCTTAGTTCAAGACTCAAACCAGCACAACATGGAGGCGCTACCATAATTTCTCTAGAAGTAAGATTGTAGATCGAGAAGTCTGGGCTACTGAAGAGCATAATAAGAATGATTATCATTTAATTCATCAATTCATTCAGCTGGTCAGTTAGCTATCAGCGGTTGCAATACAACATCCCTCAGTGTAGCATAAATATCTTCATGTGGAAATATGCTGCACCAGCACTACACAAACCCTAGGCAGAATAGCAACATTGCACAACAAAAGTCATTGACTGGATGCTGTTGTGCAATGTGCAAAGACAATCACAATACAAATTGGGTAAATACAATGTACAGTGTTGCTGTAGGCACAACTCTGCTTCTGCCTCTGCCTGCAGTATATATCTGTTGTACTATGGTGAATAATTTGGTCCAAACGCGTAGATCAACTTGAATGTGTGCATATCCCTAACAGAACATCAGCCAATGTGTATTTTGTCAGTCAGTCCATGTAGTTGTGAGCCACCATGCCCAGTACTGTGAAGTGCTTCATTCAACAAAGAAGGCAACGGTGAGTGTATGGTAGTGGTAACAGCCCTTTTTTCCACCAGCTGCCCATCACTAAAATTATGAAGACTGTTTACAGAACCTTAATTGTACTATAGGACGGCAAAGCTTGGCAGGGGGAAATCCTATTATATTAGATATTAGTCTGTACATTTTACTAAGTAGCTGGAAATCACTCCAATTGAAGAGGCCTTTTTTTTTTTTACCAAGTAAACTGCATGTAACAGCAAGAGTATTAAGTTGCATCAATGTCTTCAATGCAAATAGAAAGAAAAAAAAATGATACCATATGGATTTGTATGAATCAGCAACAATTAAAAAAAGGATTATTGTCTGGAAAATATGTGCCAGGCAATAGAAGCACATCTGATGACTGACCATTTTCTGTTCATTCTGTACATGACTACATTTATAGAGATGTAAGGATAAACTCTAATCTGCTGATGAACATCTACAACTTGTGTCCTGATAAGGATCATTACACTTTCAAGATTGCAGACTAGCAGCTCTTACACCTTCTGAATCAGGTGATGATTTGCAGAAAATGAATGACCCTGATACAGTTTTCTGAAATGTTTCATGTTGCCAGTGGCAGGCTCCTTTAGATAAAAATGGTGTTAAGATTCCACCAGATGTTGGGAACTGAGAAGAGACAATTCTTTTTCTTCTTCTCCCTTGCTGTGCCTGTGAATTTATTTAATTGCTTATATATGCTCATGTCAAGTAGCACTGTGTGCACCCACCCTTTCTTCCTCTAGAGATGATCTTTGTTATTTTCATTTATGCACGCAAGAACAGATGATTGCATAAATTTTGGGAGCAAATTTCATTTCCAAAAAATATTGTACTTTGCAAAAGAAAAAAAAATAGTATTTTTATATAAAACTACAGTCAGCCCTCCCCATTTGTGAGTTTCATTTTTGCGGATTTAATTATTCACTGATCATTTTCTGTCACCTCTGCTGCCTCCCTATGCCATTTTTAATAGGGACTGCAAACCTCCTGAGACTGAGAAACTACAAAAAGGCTTGTAAGTCCTTATGAAAAATGGTGTGGGGCAGCAGCGGAGGTGGCAGTGAGCTCCACCAGCCAGCCACTTCTGCCTTGTGAGGGAACCCTCATGGTGGGTTGAATATGGTGGTTATACTTTTTTTCTGTATGTTAAATATGATTTGGGAGAAGTTATTAATGGTTTTTCCACTTTTACGGGGGCCCTGCGCCCCTAACCTTAGCAAATTGGAGGGATGACTGTATTTCTATTTTGTAAATATAGATTTTGTGCACCACGTATTTTTGCAAAAACACGCTTTTTCACAGATAAGGGTGGGGTTTTTTCCAAATTATTTGTGAAAAATTATTGAAAAAATATGCAAAAATGTTCATAACTCATAACACCTCTCATTAATGAGTCAGGATGTGTTGAGATACCTTTTCTTTCTAAGGGCAAGATTTGCAAATATTCTTTAACATCATTGTACCTGATAACTTGATATCTGACGAGAGATACAGAGTCCCTGAATTTTATTAGGAATATGACATATGACTAATTTACCAAGTATTCCACTAATTTACATATGATTCATCTTTACTTCACTTTCTATTTCTGTTCTTGGATTGATAAAAGAGAAATATTACATGTTAGTACTCCATATTGTTGCAGACACTGTGAAGATACAAAAGCGTACTTAAATCACCAAAAGATAATGTTATCAGGCTTACTAATAAGTTTCAGCTCTTAAGGAATGTCTTCAAAGAAATATCTTCAGATCTGTAGAATGATATGACAAGCACAGTGATGGTCACAAGTTTTTATTAAAATAATATTTGTAATAGAAATGTTACTGAATAGATAGCTAGCCTACAAAGCATCCCTGCAATTCTTTAGTCTAAAGGGATGTACTACCAAGTGCTGATAGACAAAGCCTTAATAAACTTCTCTTCCTCCGATACATAAAACACCATTTCCATAAGCCAGTAAAAATCAGACTTTATTAGCCTAATATCACAATGCCACTGAAAAGTTTGCCTGGTGCCTAACATGTAGGATGAAGTCTCACCACTGTATACCACAAAAAAAAGTACTAGAGTCTAAAAATGCGGACATGGTCTCCCAGAGATTAAATGGGAAATCAGATGATGAGATACAGAAAGAACGGCAAACTATAATGGGTAATTGCTGGGTTTTAACAGTTGGGAATACGTAATTCATGGTTAAAGTTATATTACGTGTGGGCGACAGGTATATATCATGAAGCGGAAATATGAAGAATGAAATGTAAGAACTATCAGATAAACTAACAGTATAATGTTGTACAGTACCTTAAGTTCGTAGAAATCTGGAAAATGGAATCTAGATCAATGTGGAAGATCAGATATATTTCTAATGAAGCTGACAATTGAATATGTATGTTTTTTATAATGAGAATTTTGAATAAAATGATTAAAAAAAAAAGTACTAGAGTCTGGAATGTCTCACTGAAAATGATATAGCAAATGATATAGCAAGATAAATAAAAACAAAAAGGTAAAATACATTTCCGAAAATTCCACAGAGTTTGAAGAACAAATTAATACATGTATTTTTAGAAATGCATTCCGTTTAACTTGTTAACAAACTAGTGTATAAAATGTGCATGAAAGTCTATAAGTAAACCTGTATGAAACCAAGGAAAAATAGATATTGCCCCATTGCACAAACTTCATTATAAGTAACACTTTTACAGTCTCAGGCTGGGAATGAGGCTGAGCAAATTATTATACAGATAAAGATGGTGTAATCTATGTTAATAAAGCCTGATGATGATATAATACCTTAAAGGGCATTGGTCCATGTGGAACAGATATCCATTAGTACAATCATTAAAAATCACATAATGGGCATGAGTGAAGATTGTGTTGTTGCTCTTAAGGGCGAATCCCCCATTCCCAGCTGTAATATGCCATCCTTTTGCCATATTCAGTCATGCTGAGAAAACATTAACTTCTACGAGTTCTTTTTGAATTACTAAACTTCTGCCTGAGCTGTATGACTTGATTCTAGAGCTTAATATTTCTCCATTCAAATAATGTCACCCTGGCACACTGTCAGGCGGCTTGAATCCTTTCATTTTTAGTATAGGAAACCCCCTGCTTAACTTAGCCTAGCCTGTAGATGAAAGCAGAATAAAGTTTGCTATTGCAATAATGTATCCATTGCTAAATATGACTCACAACAACACACTGAATGTCAATTGCTGTATGTAACCTACACCTGGGCATGGGCTGAAAGGCTTCAAGGTGTCAAAAAGAATGTGTAAGGCCATCCAGCGAGGTAGGGGGAGAATCAGAACGATGGAGTGTGAAATCCCAGGAAGACAGTATAAGAATAACCAGAAGGGAAGAGGTAAGAACAGAAGAAGTATTTAGGGTCCTGGAATCAAAGTATGTGAACATTCTGAGAAAACTTGGGAAAACTTGAGGTCTGGTGGGGTGATGTGACATTTATGGCTTTCACCAATAAATGCCTTTTGCACCTGAATTTGTATTTGCTGGTATAAAACCTTGCTCCTAGCCAATGTGCCTCAGTCTTAGTAACTTTTGCAAGTTGCTATGTTGCTTATTTTGCCTCAATAAACATTGCTGCTAAATTCTGAGTGTTTCTTGGGAAGTAAGTTAACCAGTGCAGGACACACACACACAAAAATGAAGTGTGGAGGAACTCTAGCATAGTAGCATACACAGTAGCATTCATTACTGCAGTGTCCCCCCACATTCTGAAGTAGTACAGCCCAGAAACTTGTTTATATCACCTCAACAATGATTAGGTTTCACGCACAACTATACCCGTGACCCTGTGACTGGATTCATGACACCCAACATATATCGTGTTTAGAAACAGACTGAACTGATTTCTTTATAACAAACTTTTTTTTCTTTTTCTTCCTCCAGCAACTATAGAGAGCTTGCTTCAGGGAAATGTTTACAGGTTTTCAGTGCTTTGTTTTGATTTGCTGCTGTAGCTGAAATCTATAGCTTCAGTACTCAGAGATAATCTGTCATTCAGGCCGTAGGGAGAACCTCATGATATGACAATACATTTTACCTTCTTAATCTTTTAAACTGTGTAAAACTAACAAAGCAGCAGCAAGTTCTCCAGAGCAACTATTTAAAGGCTCCTGCGTGTGAAGACTGCAATCTGTTAAACCAGAGCTTTCCAAACTGTGTGCCGGGACACGTTAGTGTGTCGGCTGCAGCGTGTAGGTGTGTCACGCAAACGTAACTGGTGGAGGGGCTGCCTTTCCTGCTGCAGCTGTGGGCCAGGCTCGAGTGAAGGGGCTGCCTCTGCTGCTGCCACAGGCTGAAGACCCTGGCGAGGGCAGCGGCGGACCAGGTCTGGGTGGAGGGGCTGCCTGCCCGCCTGCCACTGCTACCATCCTGGACCAAGGAAGACCCTGGTAAGGGCGGTGGTGGTCCAGGAGTGTGAAATCCCAGGTCTGCGCGGAGGGGCTGCCTGCCCCCCTGCCACTGCTACCATCCTGGACCAAGGAATTACTGAATTACTGTGTCGTGAAATGATGCATGTCTAAAAAGTGTGTCACCAACATGAAAAGTTTGGGAAGCTCTGTGTTAAACATTTAAGCTTCTTCTTTTTTCTTTTTTTTTTAAAAAAATCCCATCAGTTTACTCACAAGTAAGAAATTCATGGAAAATTAGAGTAAATCATACCATCTTGTGTCAGAATAGATTCCTCTTAGTTCTTTAAAGACATCACTGACTGTAATTGGAGATAAAGGGCAGGAAGATGAGAGTAAGGCATTATGGGAAAAATAACAGTTACTATGAACTTAATTATATCCAAGATACTTCCCCCTCCCTATTAACATGCATGTGTCTTATAGCAATTAATGATTAGAACATATCATAGAATCATAGAATCATAGAGTTGGAAGAGACCCCAGGGGCCATCAAGTCCAACCCCTTGCTATGCAGGAACACGAATCAAAGCATTCCCAACAGATGGCCATCCAGCCTCTGCTTAAAAACTATCCAAAGAAGGAGACGCCACCACACTCTGAGGCAGCATATTCCACTGTCGGACAGCTCTGACCGTCAGGAAGTTCTTCCTGAGGTTCAGGTGGAATCTCCTTTCCTGCAGCTTGAAACCATTGTTCCTTGTCCTAGTCTCTGGAGCAGCAGAATACAAGCCCACTCCCTCCTCAACATGACATCCCTTCAAATATTTAAACAGGGCTATCATGTCCCCTCTTAACCTTTTCTTCTGCAGACGAAACATACACAGCTCCCTAAGCTGTTCCTCATAAGGCATGGCTTCCAGACCTTTCACCATTTTGGTCGCCCTCCTCTGGACATGCTCCAGCTTGTCGATATCCTTCTGTGGAATTCCGGGCTTTGTAGTTTACTGAGGCCAAAGAGCTCTCTGACTGAGAATTCTAAAGGCCCCTCCCTAAACTGCAAACCCCAAGATTCCATAGGATGTTGAAAGTGGAATAATAGCACTATAACAGTCTAGTGTGGAAGTGGTGACAGCCATTGATTACCACTCTTTGAGCACAGTTTTACAACCAATTATGGATCCATCTGGCACATTCCCATCTATTCCACACTTAATTATTTTGCTAGTCAAAATATTGTAAGGGGGACCTTATCAAATGCTTTACTGGCATCCAGATAAATGACATCCACAGCATTCTCACCATGTACTATACTAGTGACCTGATCAGAAAAATATATAAGATGCAAGTTTAATTGACAGGATTTATTCTTGAAAAACCCATGCTGGGTCCTACAGATCACTGCATTGTCATTGAGATACTTACAGACAGACTTTTGCATAATCTGTTCTAATATTTTGCCTGGTACTGAGGTGAGCCTGAATGGCCTATAGTTTCCTAGATCTTCTCTGCCCCCACCCCTGCTTTTAGGAGAAGGACAATTTTTGCCCTTCATCAGTCCTTTGGCACCTCATATGTTCTCTAAATTTTCTAAAAAATGATGACAAGTGGCTCAGAGGGTGCCTTTACTACTTTGGGATGTACTTTATATGGCCCTGCAGATTTGAACTCGTTTAAGTTAGCTAGGTGGTTCCTGACTAATTCTCTATCAATCTTGATTTGCAATCCAGATTACTTGCCAAGGCCTCTGCTGGTGCATGAAAGCACACACTTATCTTTTTGGGGAAAAAACTGCAGTAACATAGGCATTGAGTAGTTCTGCTGTTTCATTGTGATCTATTAGCATTTTGCCATCCTTACTGAACAGCGGCCCACTGTCTCCTTTGTCTTTCTCTTGCCTTAAATTCTGAAAAACCCTTTTTTGTTTCTCCTTCCTTGCCTAGCCAGTCTCAGCTCATTCTGAGCTTTAGCATTCCTCACACTCTTCTTGAAAGCTTGAGCTACATATCCGTACTCTTCCTTGGTGATTTCCATTCTGTATGCATACTCCTTTTTCTCTCACTTCCTTCTTCAGTCTGCTGTGCAGCTGCATTGGCTTTTTCACATGTTTCCTATTTTTTCTTTTTCCATGGGATTGTCTGTGATTGTGCTTTTTGCAATGCCTTCTTCAAGAACTCCCTACCTTTTAAAATAATTATCTCCACTAATATTGTATCCTCTAATACTGTATCTCCAAGGCACATCAGGAATTTCTTGGAAAGCCTATACTTAGAAGAGTTAGTCTCCCAAAAAATATCAGTATAACTGAAGTCTCCCATAACTACTAATTCTTGAATTTATGGGATTTTTGCTGAAACGCAATGTCTACCACCTCTTCTTGGTGGTGGTTCTCGTGAAGCTCTCATAATGATCACTGCTTCAGACGTAATCTTAAACACAGTTTAAGGCAGACAAAGGAAGGGAAATATCAATTTGTAAGAGGGGAGAAAAAGAAGAGAACGTGAGTGGAAAGTTCATTTCAAAGTCTGGACTCCATTTTGTAAAATGGCAGGTTTTTGCTATCTAGTATTATCTCTGCTCTGGGTCAAAAAGTTGAACATCTGCTAAGATGGAATGAAGTCTATTGTTTCTCATCCCAGGATGACTCTAAGTATCTTGACCATATCATATTCTAAAGCTGTGACCTAATTAAGTCAATTGCTTTCTCTGGTCTTTTAAGATTAAAGCAATCTGCAGACAAAGATAAATGAGACACAACACCATGTCTGCTGTGCTAATTTTTTCCTTTTTAAAAAAACTCTTCCTGTCTATCCAGTCAGGAAGAATACAATTTACATTCAAAGCTTACAACAAGTACTGCAAATATTGATAGGTCCTCAAAAACCAGTTTTAGTTTATTGAACCTGGAGTCTCCCTTCCTAACAGATAAATTTTTTTCTCTAACAGTAGAGTGAAAAAAAATTCTTCCCCCTAAAAGTAGTTGTCCTTGTCAAATAAAAGACTACAGATTCCTAACTTAAAACAGTAAATTTGTTTTCTTGAGATGACGTAAAAGACAACATTTTATGATTGTTTATGCTCTGATAACATTCTCATGAAACTAAAGTAATAAACTTTAATTCTCAACTTCTAATTTATGCTTTAAGAAACAAAACTGTTTGTGAAAGAAAAGAAAAAGTAAAGTACTTTATCTTCATTAATTTAAATCAGAATGCTCTTCAAGAAGAATGAGATGAAAAATCATATAAATGTTAATTTTCCTGCTTCTTAATTGGCATATTCAGCTTGTAAATATACTTTCTAAACTGATTATTTCATTGTGGAAGCACAGAGCACAA
Source organism: Cyclura pinguis (assembly GCA_030412105.1). NCBI lineage: Eukaryota > Metazoa > Chordata > Lepidosauria > Squamata > Iguanidae > Cyclura > Cyclura pinguis. The sequence goes on from CM059601.1 coordinate 98,793,446, forward strand.
CTTTGTACTAAGGAGATAGATTCTTACCCACTGAGCATGATAAGGATTAATGGGCATTAGATCGTTATATAAATAATGCACTAGAACACTGTTAGGCAGTTGTAGATGCCTGAATTATGCATCCACTGCATACTTTTCCAACTTAGAAGGCATAGTGAGGTCAAATCTTATGACTTTTTTAGGGAGAAGGGAAAATGCTTCTCTCAGTACAATATGGAACATGTAATCCTCTTGGACATTGTACCTGAAACGGATTTTTGAATATCAGCTAGTGTAGCCTTTGTATTTGTCCCCACTTACGGTAATAACACATAGCATTCACTCATGAATAACAGGAGTACTGTTAACTAATTCATTATTTCATTTACAATATTAATATTTACAATATTAATGAAATATTATTATGAATTACATTAATCTTCCAGCATTAATCTTCCAGCAAGTAAACAAATACGTAAAAGCCTTCTCAAATGAACCAAGTTAAAGACAAAAGAGAAGCAACGTCACTACTCAAAGACTAGCATACCCTAGCAAATGCCTGAACTTTAGAATTTCATTTTATTTTGAAAGCAAATACATTGAGCAGGCAATCTAATTCCTTAGGAAGTCTTTGAAAGTGTAGGTGACACAAACACACAGCACCTTCTCCCATCTCTTAGATCTGAGAAATGTATGAGAAGGCCTCTTACGATTACCTTTATCTGTGGGAAAATATAAATCGGAAAAGGAGTTTTCTGAGGTATGCTGGACTGGAAAGCTTAAGTACGATTTCTTAGAGGGAGACAAAGAGGTAAGAAAAATAGCTTGAACAGGGTTCAAGTGCTAAAAGGCAACTATTGCCAGCAGCAGAGTGAAACTTCACTATTTATTCTTATTTTTAGAAAAGAAACTGTGGCACTCTGCAAAGGCTGAGGCTCTGATTAAGGGAAGTTCAGTAGGTTTACAGACTCCTCAACTGGTTAAAGAACCTATAAATGCAAACCAGATGATGTTCCAGAGAGAGAGAGAGAGAGAGAGAGAGAGAGAGGGCCGTTTCTAGCTGATTAATCTGGAATGAATTAGCCTCTGAATGAATGAATGAATTAGCCTCTTCTGCCACCTGTGAAGTAAAGACAAGGGTGTGAACCAGAAGAAGACACGTAGGCTGTAAATGATTTACAGAGAAAGTGCAGGACAATCTAAAATACCAATCCTATCTTTTTCTTTTTTTTTTTTTAACATATGCCCACCATCTACAGCTCTTCCTTGTCAAGAGTCAGCCTCAGTTTTTGGCCTTCTCAACTCTAATTGTGTTCAAGTACTTGTTGAAGGAACTTATTGATCTTCCGACTTTTTGTTTGATTTAAAAAAAAGTTAATTATTTCTGTATCGTTCATAAGAAGTCTCATGGGGGAAAGCGCAGTTTTCCTAGAGTTTCCTTAAGTACAACTGGTCAAACAAAAGTGAAACCACAAGAGAATGGTGCCCTGAAGATCAGGCACTGTTGAGAATGCTAAGAACATTAATAGAATCATGGTTTATCCAGTCTGCCAAGTCTGCAAAGATCTTCTATTGAGACTGCCAGAAAGTCTCTTTTCCTAATCTTGACCTGAATAACAATTGATATACATCAAGAAAATAATCTTCTAGGACTCATGGAGATGTTTACCAATATTTAAAAAATATGGACAATCAGCCAAAGAAATAAAGTTGTTCATATCAGATGCACTGTGTGAAAGCCTCATTATTACTGAATGAATTATAGCCTCTTTTCATAAAGCTTTTCATGTTGCAGAGCCTCACTTACAATGGAAATTAAGTATCTCCCCAAAAGGTTTTCATTAACCAAAAGAGTAAGGCAGATGTAGTGGCTGATGGTATTTTTACATTGTCTATTTAAAAACTCAATAAGCAAGTTACAGGGAAATCTATTTCAATTATTTTAAGCAATTCCTATCCTGAATTTTATCCAAACAAACTTTTTCTCTCCTGATTTACAATTTTCAACATATTTTAGGCGACAAGGAAGTGTTGGATTGTTCCACGTGGCCTTCATGGATTTCTCCTTTACACATCACACCACAAAAACCTGAAGCTGATTTAACTTGTGGAGGAAAAGAATACTTTTCCTACGCTCAACCAACTTGCAGCTTCCCTAGCCTTACTCCTGACACAACCGCAATTGCCATTAATGTCTGTACAGGTTTCCATGAGAGATTTACTCAAAAGAATAAATATCACAGCCTACAAGATTCTTGATTACAGATATCCAGATGTTAGTAACAGGGATAGAGAAGCCACATAACTTTGGGAACAGATGCAGCACTGTAGCCATGCTGCCTCTTCAGCTATACCGAGTCCTTCCAGTAAAACAGTATGAATGCAACCACAGTTCTTGGTTTTGTACATGTTATTCACAACTCTCCTTTTCCACTAATGCCCAACACACGAGAGGCTTCCACTGGATGCATCTTCAAATTGTTATTACATGACTTTCAGGGAAAGTTTCTGATTAAAAGACTTTTGCTCTGCCATATTTAATAATCCATGAATGACTTTGGAACCCAACATGGAGTCCATGCATGGGCCCAAAATGCCTCATTTGATTCCTTTTTAAAAAATTGTTCACATACAAAAAAGTTGTGTAATGAATTTTTATGTTATTCCCATGGGTTGTACCATGTAAATGCATGGCAAAGTTTAGACATTATGACATAGATCAAAATTTTATCCTAAGTAGACCTACTGAATCAACACCAGCTTCTAAGTCCACATGTGATTTGATTGGGACCAAGAACTGGATTTCAGCTGCACATAACTGCAGAAAAAAGAATACATAATTTAACAAAATTATATTATCAATTTATATTTATACTCACACACATTTTGAAAGCTTCAGTCTGATTCTTCTTCAATTTCTATCTTTTCCATTCTAATTGAATTTCAGTCTTTAAATGAGTTCATATAATGACTTTAGCTAATGGAATGTTGAAGGCATTTAATATTTCAGCATCACCAAAGTTGGACAAACTTTACTCACATATAACCAGTCAGGACTGGCGTGTCTCTCCCTCCCCCCCTCCCTCCCTCCCTCCCTCCCTCCCCTTCTCTTTCTCTCTCTTTCTTTGGAATATACTAGGAATCATCTTCAGCTAAATGTGATTGAAACAATCATGGTTCTACTATATGGCTGAATACTGTATTACGGTCATATGGTAGGATCATTATATATATATCTAAAGTAGGATCATGATTGTCTCAATCACATTTAGCATGATTATCTCAATCACATTTAGCTGAAGAAAATGCCTAATTATTTAAGTTCACTGAACTCTTGTAAAACATTCTGTAAAAAATCAATCAATTATTTATATGGCAATCATGTTTGAGAGCTTCAGTTGGACTCCTTTTTTCCTCCTCCTTCCAAAAGCAGCACTGGTTTCAAGGCCAAGCAAAGAAAACAACATGAGTGGTGCTCCCTTAAGAAGATCCACCTTCCAGACTGAGAAACAGTGGTTATATGCATTCAGTTCAATTCAAATAGTAGAGTAAAAAGAACAACTCTTTCAATAACTATCTTTCTAAAAGAATATTACTTTCCCCCACCCAAAAAAAGCCCACTGGAAAAGAAAGGTATAGCTGAAGGGGGAAAAATGTGTCACCACTTAACTTATAGTTCTGGTGACCTTTCCAAGATAAGATTGCTGAAAAGTTATGAGGTATCTCAGACCTGGAACATCAGATACAAGGTCTCTGAGCTGTGAGTAACAACACTGTGGAAAAGCAGATTCAAGACCAATTGTGATATATGTTAAAAAGTTTATGTATGCCATGAAGTAAATAATGGCTGAATTAATTCACTCCATACATTAGAAGGTGGAGACAGGGACCACAGGAAGGCTCTTACCACACCCTAGACTTTAGCCCTTCACACATGCCAAGCATCCATAGAGCAATAAAGATATACTAAGAATTGCCTCTTTGAATTTCCTTAGAATGCAGATATATTACAGACAACATTTTTTTCAAAGTTAAATTGTGAAATGCAATTTGAATGATTTCTCATTGGCTTCAGATTTGCACAGAAGGAACTTCTAAGAGATAAGGATACATCATCATCATTTTGAAAATGAATCTGCCATCCAAAATCACATTAGTGTTGTTCATTCTCCTTTGCAGAAATGAGCACATAACTCACTTGCAGTGGTTGAATCTTTACAGAGGAAACACCATAAAATTTTTGATATCCTCTAGGGCAAATGTCTGCATGGGAAAGATAGTGAAGAATTATAAGATACATGAACCTTGAGCAACCTCCTGGTTGATGATATGTAATTACCTGCCATCCACTAAGGCAGTAGTAACTATTAAAAAATCATTGTTAGATTGGACTCAGTGGATGCAACCCATTTGGGAGCTTTACAAAGCTTTAAAGAACAATTTATCTTTAAGTAGCAAATCTTTTAGAGGCAGAAAAACACGGATACATTTAACTAATAAAACATAGTCATCACAGAAAACAAAATTCCATCCAATCAATACCGCAAGTCCATCTTTGATCAACTCTACATGTTTAGCACTTTGGTATTATTCAGCATTGAATAAAATACGCATAAATACTCAAAAAATGCCTGTCAGTATACAAGTAATAGTCATGTTTTGTCATTGACAAATGCTGTGATCAAAACAGAAATGTAATTAAAGTAATATATGAAGACAACTTAAAATTAACTTTAAAAATTAAAATCTAGCCTGGGAAAAAATGAACAGGAGGCATGGCATGCAGGGAACAGCACTTGGATGTTTAAGAGTTTCTAGCAAGGTTATGGAGTTCTACGCTGGTTCTACGCTGTCACAAAGGTACATCTAAAGTAATAGACACATACATACAACATTTTAATAAAATCACCTTGGAGCTGAGGATGCTTGTTTACTAGAATAAATAGGCCAGGAAAGATGTGGCTGGAGTCTCTGCAGATCAACAATTCCACAGCTTCCAGGAAGGGGGTACAAGTCTAAAATACTTTTAACGTTGGTTTTGGTCACACTTAATCTTTATTCTGCTGGAAATCTGTCTGCTGTATCATGGTTACCTGAGGTTCCAGTAATATAATCTATCTGGTTATGCATGTAAACTATTCATTTATTTTGCTTTGACTGTTGTCAAATATATATATAATCAGTCTGAAAATCTCTTGGTCTCACTAATACACTTCTTTATCTGCCTCCACCTCTCTGTATACACAGATCCAAAGGGAAAGGGAGAGCACAAAAGGTTGTAAATTTCTACATGTCATGTCCCATTTTACTTGGTCAGTTTTGCAATAACGTGTTCTCCTTCAAAAACTACAGAAAATAAGGACAACCAAAATTACCTTCAGTTCACTCCCATTGTTTTATGTTGCTGCCGTTGTCGAGGTACACAAGTGATTTTGTGACGGTTTGAAAAACCCTTTGATCCATTTTTGTTGAAGGGGTCTGAATGCGGCTTATTCCTCTGAAGGCCGAGTTCCTGTAAAAATAAGGCACATGGAATTCAGAGAAGTTGATTAAGGAGAAAATAAGGGGATCATAAAGAAACATTACCTAGAAAGTCCTGAAGTTATTGCTGTCTTAGGGACTTTTCAAGGGAGGAACTGAAAGAGGTTTTGGCAACAAATTGCAAATTCTAAGGAGAAAATGGCAAGTTCATGAAAGTTCATGAAGGTGGTTTGAGGAGAGATTGATGGTATGTTGCACACAAGGTTACATCCAACTGCAAACTGAAGGGATAATAAAAAGAAATATAGATAATGAAAATAATATCACTACTGCAGAGAATATTGAAATGAGAATCATCACCATCACCACCACCACTGTAATCTGCATGCTTCTTTTCCAGATAAATATACCTCAGCCAGATCACTGACTGAAGAAAGAAAAAAATATGTATCTCCTCAAAGTTCTGTCATCTTATAATTAAGTTATGACATTTTATTTTCTTTGTATCATCTCTTTCCAATAACTACAAATGTTTTCAAAAAATCTGGTGGAATTTAAGAGTAAGACATTGTGTCTCCATGTAGAAAAGAAGTCATATGGAATCTTTTCTATCACTACTTAGGTGTACATGCATTGAATAACTCTATCTTTGAGAATCTGGAGAGGCCCTCAGGATATCATCACACTGAAGTATGTACAGAAATGAACCAAAACAATCCCTAAATGACATAAGCAGTATTTGGACCCCACATACCACACAGCGCACTAACAGGTGGCCCAAAACCAGCACCCTGTAAACTTCCAACCAATCTGATCCCCTGTCTTCCCAGTGAAACCAAGATGAGGTAGCAAAAAGGTATACAAAGTATTATTTGGTTCTGCTTAGCATGGTGGGGGGTAAGAATAGGAAGAACATTTAAAAATACGGGATAAGAGTTGAAAAACCTATTTCTTAAGTTTCAAGAAACCCTGAGAATAGGAATCCTGGAATGATGAGAATCTTCATGGTTCAGGGCTAATTTTAGACAAAATTCACTCATCACGGTTTTGCTTGAAAGTAGCACTTTCAGTGTATGAAACAGCATTTTTGTCTAAGAAATTTTATCTTCTGCAAAGAAAACATTGTTACCTTCACAGAAGGCGTTTTCTCCACAAAACTAAGAAGTGCAATTTTTTACAGAATATGGCCCTTTCCACACGTGAGAAAGGAAATGGGCGAAAACGGAACTCACCGGCTTTCTTGATCGTCCGGGCGAGTCTGTCGGGACGAGGAGCAGCGTGAGCTTGTCGCTCCGCACTGCCCTGGTGTCCAAAATGGTGGCTTCCGGTTGGTGGAGGCTCTCCACCAACCAGAGAAGCTCGCCAGCCTAAAGCCCGCCCCCAGCAGATCTGCAGGCATGCACTTGTGCGCACCTGCAAATCTGCAGTGGAGCGCGGCGATGGAGCGACACGGAGTTGCGCACTCCGTGCTTTTTAAAAACCTCTTAAAAGAGGTTTTTAAAAAGCACGCTGCACGACCAGTTCCGGTCACTCCGAACCGGACTGAGGTATGGAACTACAAAAAGTAGTCTGCCCCAGTCCACTCCACGGTGCAGAAACCTCCATCGGAGGTCGCTCTGCCCTGTTTTAATAGCCTGGTGCGGAAATGGCCAAAGTCTCAAAGTGTGAATAGTTTTTTTGAAAACTGCACAATTCTCCAATACCTTTTTGCAGTGGGAAGAAAAATGCTAAAATTACTTTTTCTTTCCTTTGAGAAGAAAGTTAACAAAGAATTACATTCCTTCAGGGGTTTATCATGGAAAGCTATTTTAAGATCTGGCTACTGATAGAGCTTCTTCCCTCCCACTTCCTCTGAAACTAGAAGGGAAATAAAAAACTTCAACAATACAAGAAGTGATATAGAATTTTTATCTAGTTTTTGTGAAAGAAATATATTTAAAAATTATATTATTTTTAGATGTAAAATCTGGGCTTTAAAAAGGAGACCCTTCAAAGTGATGTGCAACAATACAATGTTGGTGAATTTAAAAAGAGAATTTAAAGACAAAACAAAACTACAGCTAGGTAAAATTTTCCTTGGAAGTGATTACACAATTGAGGTGTTGCTACTAGAAAGACCCTGTTGTGTGTCATCACCATAGCATCTGCCTTTGTAGTGCAACACAAGTCCAGATGACTGAAGTTGAAGGGCAGGTTCATACAGGAGATGATCATCCTTCAACATCCTGGTTTCAAGCTAACATTTTTAGAGACAAGAACCAGCATCATTAATTGGGCCCGTAAATGGACTAACATGTCATGTAAGACACAACAGCCACACCAAAACACATAGGTAAGCCATAAAAACCAGTGGACTTGGTAAGTTGAAAAGCATAGCAGACAAATAAAGCTAGTTCTGCAGCATTTAAAACATATGAGGTGGTATGCCTTTGATGTCCCAACCCTGGAATCAAAAGTCCAGACACATAAGCTTGGGTTAACTAGGGTCACGTTCATTGAATTTATTTATTTACTTATTTATTCATTAAAGGCCTGGAGGAATCAGCAAGAGGAGGAACGCGGGTCTGGCCAAGGTCAGGTGACAAACTGCTGTCCACCTCCTCAACTTTCCCTTGGGCACACCGCCTGAGCCCCTACAGCAACCCAGCTGTTGCTTGTTTGCTCACCATTGCTCTATAAGGGGAGTTGTACTTAGGGGTAACTCCTGCCAAAGTTGCAGGACCCTTCAGGCAGGAATTAAATCTCTGTGCCAGCCTCAAGGGGACGCCATTGTCACTGCCCATGAGATTGCAGGACTCAAGAGGTGGATTCAGAGACTCCCACTACACCCAAAGTGGGTGCCCAAGGTGGCCACTGGAGCTGTCACTTTGCCCCTTATCTGCCAGATGAATGCCTACTTAATGACTATACTCCAGCCAATTTTCTCAGTTCCAATTGAAGCAGCGTGGGGTAGGTGAAAAAAAAACCCATAAACAGAAAAAAATCCTACCTGGCCCCAAACTAAAGCACACTGCAATGAGGATGGGAAGGACGGGCCATGGCGAAAATCCAAAGAGACCATGTGTGGGGCGAGCTGGGAATAAACAGGCCTTTGCCTGCCCCATCACGTGGTGCAGTATGGTGCCGCCTGTGCCATCTGCCCATTGGTGGCCTCTTCCGAGGAGGGCATCAAACTCCTCCCCTCCAGGCCACGACGGTCAGGGAGGCCTTCTTCTCAGGACCATTTGAGATTGCAGGCTGGATCTCCCTGAAGAATATCAATTAAATAAAGTTACATGATTTCTACTTTATATTCTCATTGTAACATTATGTAAGTTTTGACTTCAAGGAAAGTACCATTTTTACAGGAAAGAGAGCTTTTGGAAGTCAGTCAAATCAATTAACAGGAAGGCTTGGAGAGAGAAGGAAAAACTATATTTTATCTTTGTGAAATTGGCAAGTTAGCACCTTCAAACTCAGCTATTATCATGCACAACAAATTCGGTTCGGGCTAGGAAGGGGGTTAATACTATGAGTTAGCTGCTCAGCAGTCAAAAGGTTAAGGAATCAGCCATTTAGGGTAATCAACCCATTAGACTTGCTGAGGGATGGTTAAACTGAGAACCTGTCAAAACTACTTTTTGTTTCAAGCCACAAAAGGGAGCAGAGTAACTGCAACTTCAAAGACCTCACTCATGGCATGAGAGGGGAGGAGCCAGAAGAAGACCCAGATGGGGGGAAGATTTACATGGACTACTAGCCAAGTTAGAGATTATTTTTGTTTCAATTTCTTCTTTGGCAAAGTAACTCTAAGGCCCTTTCTGCAGGACGTTGTAGTCCCGCAGTGGGGAGTGGAGAAGGACAGGGCCACAACAATGGTTACGCATGATGTCATTGCAGTCCCGTCCTTCTCCTGTCCCCAGGTGGTGTGATCATGGAGTAAATCATTGATGGGTTTTTCCCATCAATGACCCACGATCGCACCACCATCCTGCATTACCTGGTGTAAAGAGGGTATGGAAATGCAATGGTTGTGCTTCCTGTGCCAGCACAGGCTGGGAAAGTGCCCAGCTGCACTGTGGCAGGAAGAGGTGGGGCCATCACGCTTCCTAGATTGCAGAGGCAGCCGATGCCCAGCAGAGCACTCTCAACATGCTCCCCTCCCAGCAGAGACACCACCGGGAGAAGGTAGGGTGAGGAAATGGCCCAAAATACCTGCCTTTGATTTTGACTGAGTTAAGGAGCTCCTATAATCCATGTGATAATTACAATATGCTTCCAATAGTGTAATTGCTATTTTTTATATTAATAAAGCTTAACATATTTTCAAAGACTAAAGCCTTTCTGCTCCATTAAAGGGAGAGAGATATAGAGGCATTCCAAGGAGGAGTTTCTTTTCTGCCCTCTGGAGAAAAGTGAAGAAGGAAGACGGCAGTGATGGCGGTCAGTATCAAGGCATAGCTTGCCGCCCCAACTCCATTCCATATAGAGGATCAGTTCTGCACACATTTTTCATCTTCCATCCCCCAGTTTGAACAACTCCCTGTGGTATGTGTTGACCAAAATACTTCGTTCATGTAAAAATGTGCACTCTTTGAGTCTTTTATATGCTTTAAAGTCTGCATTATTCCACACCAGGGGTGAATTTTCACATGTATGTCCATCCAGTGTTCATCCAGTGGCTGCTGTGTCAAATTACATTTTGCAGGTATTAGCAAAGCACAGAGAAAGAACCTGCATATCACCTCTAGGTCAACGTGTGCCAAAGGCTGGTTTTAATCATGTGAGGAAAACTTTCTATTTTTTTTTCTAATGACAGAGTGAATATTCCTAGTACGGATCAATTTGACTTTAGCTCTTCCGATAAACAATAAATCACACAAAGGTTCCTGGCTACCACAATCTTTGTTCCTCTTCCTTGGATCTCAGAGGCTTAAAAACAGGAAAGAAGATTTTTGTCAGAGCTTTATAGGGTTAAGATGCTGAGATGTCTTTAGGAGAACAAGGGGGAATTACTCCCCCGTTTACATTTGGGGAGGTTTCTTTTCCCCCCTTTTCTCTTATTTGGCAGAGATCCACTATCTATATCTATAGTTGAAATCTTTATGAGAACTTAATCTTATCTGATATAACATCTAAATAATCCTGGAAAGAAGAAAACAGTCTCAACACCCAGGAGATACACATGTTTACTCATGAGCACAGCTATATATAATGCTTTCTGTTGCCAGCATGCCACCCAAGGGATATAGTGCCTAGTTGGAAAACTGGACACATTACTGGGCAATTATTTAATTATCAGTGAGAATTCACTTGCACATTGCTTCAAATTCCATGTACCTGATGACCATTTAATGGTATTTGCCTGAGCCTGTGTTGGTGGGAGTCTGGTAGGTGGTGGAATAGAAAAATAAAAGGAATATCTTTCATTTGTTGAACAAGCTATAATAATCAACAAAGCTACAACAGAGAAGATGGTAAGGATCCTTCCAAATTTTTAAAACATGATTGATGGAACAGTTCAAATGGCTTGAAAAAAATTGTTTATCAATAAAAGGAATGAATGAATGAAAAGGAATCTTCTCATACTGGTTATTTTGGTCCCAGTTCTTCTGCCTTCCAAGTCCAATCCTATCCCACTGGACCAATCTGACACATCTGCAAATGAGCCACCTCCCTAGCAGACAAACTGAACTGTATGCTGCGATAACATAATAATAAGATATATATATTCATCCTCTTCAGATGTAATCTACTTTCATTACTGCTGAACACTGGTGAAAGCAACAAATGCTACTTTGGGGGCCTGTATAGTTCTAGCAATTGTTTGTTTCGACGTTGTTTAATCAATGCTAATGAGTGCTTTATATCTTAAAGTATTTATATTTAAACAAAAAGACATTATCTCCACCAGCTGGATGCAATTAGTCTCAGAAGGCCATTGATGGGGTTATTATTTAACAATGTTAACTATGTAGATTATCATGATTTAGGATAAGATGCTTGGAAATAATGTGCAATTAGGAGATAACTTTTTCACTTAAAGCATAACACCCTGAGGTTATCATTTGCAAGAGCAAAAAGATGTGCTATCAACTTTATCTGGACATATCTACGTAGATGAATATATATGTAATATATACATATATATACAAATATATATATATATATATATATATATATATATATATATATATATAAAAATAATATATATATATTCCTTTATTTGTTAAATTGGACTTTTTTCTTCTGTTTTGATTCAAGATGACTGACAGAGACAGTGCCAGAAACAGTTCCCTCCTGTTAACAAAGCTTCATTTCCCTTATTGCTTGTGGCAGCAAAACAGGAACCAAATAGACCTTTCCTCCATCCATTTCCTTAACAGAATCACATCGTCATCTTTGTCCTCTACCAAAGGAAACGGAATTCCTGTCCAAACCACAAGATGATCACTATGGGGTTTTTTCCCCCCAGGGTCTGTTTAATATATGTAGTGGCAATGACTTTTAATTACTCCTGAGGGAAGGTTCTTTCACTATGGGTTTATGTAATAAGTATGGCCCAATCACTAAGCAGATGGGGTTTAGAATACTTATCAGCATTATGGCTAATTGTTAACAGCTAATCATTTGCACTAAATGAATTAGTCTGTATGCAATACAGCCTGCCAGATACTTTAGCTTCAGCCAGTCAGTTCAAGATTGGGAACGGCCTGTGGATAAGAATACACTGGCGAAGTACATTTTTCCATTAGCAATATGCTTGCACAATTCTTATGGAAATTAATATGGAGATGGGTCACACCCTCACATTTACTTGTTTGGTCCTCGTCTAAATAACCTTAGTGATTAACAGTTTTGGTCTTGGCATAGTTAGGGGTCCGATTCTACCACTTGCTGCAAGTGGATGTTGGAACCTGTCTGCTAAAAGGACTCAGCTGCTTTCCTCTGTTGTAGACAAGCTGCTGCAGTGATTTACCTTATAGCACTGATGTGTTACAGTTTTTGGTGCCAAGATAGTCTTAGAGAGACCTTGAATTGCAGCCAGCTGAAGCTTAGAATAGTCAGACTGTATACATCCAGGCAGAAGGTGGAAAGAACTGGGCAAAACCACACTAGCCTATTAATTCCTGCCCTGCTTCATTATTCGTTAGAGGCTTCCCTAATAAACATGTAGGGCACTAAGTTGCAAAACCCCCAAATTTCTTTACACACTTGGAGCATAAACCAAGTTACTGCTGTCTGAGCAAATATTATGTCTGTGTGCAGCATTTCCCATATATATAGCACTCTGTTTTTAAGTGTCTCTGTGACCTAATTCTAACAAGTCAGACTTATCCCAGTTGTCTCTGAATATACAGAGACTGAATGATTCCACTGAGATCAATCTATGTTGAAAAGTTGCTGGTGATTAGAAAGCAGAATTCTATTTCTCAGATAATACAGAGTGCACTCACAGAGAAAAAAGTCACATATTAAAGGTCTCATAAACTTACATATGGAAGATATGTGGGAGCCAGTGTGCTGTAGTGGTTTGAGTGACAGACAAGGATTCTTGGACACAAGGGTTTGAACTTCAATGTAAACCAAATGAGGTTGGGCAGGTCACACGCTGTCAACCTAAGAAGGCAGCAACGGCAAACCTCTAAATAAATCTTGTCCTCACCAAAAAAACCACCACATGATAGGGTTGCCATAAGCTGGAGTTGACTTGAAGGCCATAACATAATAGCAGCAACAAATATATATGAATATAAGAAGCAAACGCATGCCCACATATCAAAATGAACTGAAGCTAGCAGGAGGCCAGAGGAACTGGATAAGAAATTTACCTTAATTAGTAAAGTTCATAGTATTGTAGAATTCAGGGAAGGAAGGAAGGAAGGAAGGAGGGAAGGAGGGAAGGAGGGAGGGAAGGAGGGAAGGAAGGAGGGAAGGAGGGAAGGAGGGAAGGAAGGAGCATTGTAAGGCCACTTTTTACTCTCATGTACCAGGACAGAATATTTTAATTCCCCATAGTGAAGGTTTGTTTCAGAATCCACTGGACCAATAATACAGGCCTGCTGTGTCATTGCCACCTGCATAGTGGCAAACAATTCCAAAATTCTACATGTGCTTCTTAGCTGTCCAGAGTTTTCTGGCCTGATGCCTCCCAACCTACATTACCAGGCAACAATCACATAGACATAAAGGGCCATTCTTCTGGTAATCGGGCATGAGTGCATGATATTTTCACAGACACACACAACTAGCCTCTGAGACTGCAGCAAGGGAGAGCATCAATAATCCTGCTTCTGATCATCACAGCGTTGCTGGTTGGCAGAAGGCAGGGCAGAAATGTAATCCACCCTTGCCTGAAGCACAAGCAGAACAAGTCCCCTTCTCTCTGTACAGCTGCCTGGTAAAGTAGTTCTGAGGAGACAGTTACAATTATGGCAATACTGCTATGGCCATGACTATGTAGTAACCACAAATATGGATCCACTACAGACACATCATTCCAGGGCCCTTTTCACACCTTACTTGTTCTCGGCACTGCGGTATGGGGATCGCACAAGCAGCCTCTTGCAAGAGGCTCTCGTGTCCCCACTGCTTCGCCTCCGCAGCCGCTGCCTCCTAGTGAGCAGGCAGTGTGAGGGCTCCTCCTCTTCCTTCCACAGAGCAGCCTGGGATTTTCCCAGGTTGCGCTGGGGCAGGAAGCACGAGCGCTGTGGCTCCAGAGGCTCCGCATGCACGGTAAGTGTGTGCAGGGCTCTGGAGTGATGCACAACCGAGCACCATTTTCGGCTAGAAGCCAAAAATGAAATAGTGCACGATTGGTGCCTGCTGGCCCCGGCAGCATCGCACAATTGCGAGGATGTCATGTGGATGGCTCCTCGCAATTGTGCAACACTCCAGAGGCCCTTTTGCATGGCGAATGCCATGTGAAAAGGGCCTAGGTTATGCATCTGTAATTCTGATCCTGAATTCTGGCCAATGGCTTCAAATGTCAATGACTTGCCATGTTCACTGTTGCTTTGGATTTATGGGGGGAGGGGGTAGGGTTATTTTTTTTTCTTTAAAGGGACAAAACCTGTCCCATACCTTTTCCCCCCATTGTCACTGAAGCAATGTACTCTGGCTGTTAACATATTGGTTAATGTATGATTGTAAAGTGATAGTTTTAAAAGAGTCGGATAATACGAGAAGGGTACCTGAAACCCTAATAACCTCATTTCTAACTCTAAAAATATTGAAATTATTACTGGGATCAGAAAATGACTTCATGTTTTTATTATAGGCTTGGTTCATGAGGGTGGCTTAAACAGCTAAATGCTATACAACTGTAATATATAGAATTATTTGTGATGACAGTAAAACATCCCACTCAGAAAATACAAAAATCTAATACATAATTATAATTTAAAACATCATTTTAAAAAGCTCAAGAAAAAGCCAAAAAACAAACAAAAATGTCGTTCCCTGCCAAAAAGCCTGGAATGAACGTGTTAAGTAACAGTTACTAAAAGTAAGTATTACTGCTCCCTCTCAGCTCGCTTTGCAAATCCAGGGTTTTTTTCCGAGTGAAAACACACTCAGTTTTTTCAGAGCTTAATTATAAACTTAATTGCATTACATATCACTCCCCATGATGTCTCAACATGGAGTAAATGCTCTCCCCAGATTCCTGCGAATTTCCAAAGTCTATGAACCTGCAAAGAGACATTGCTTGCAATTTCTATACTGCAGCAGCAGCTGGAATGGGTGGAAATGTCATTTTGTTCCTTAAACCATTCCAAGCTTCTAGAATTATAGTAGTGGTCCAGATGCCAAGACCCCTGGCAAACTTATGAGGAAGGAAACACCTTCATTTACATGCCTGGTGAACAGAAAGACCACAGGAATGGCACAAAGTAAACCTCTAGAATAAAGTGCCATTATTGAAAAGACATCCTCCATAATAGCTATCTCCATCACTTAATTTGCAGGGTGTACTTGGAACTTCAGTTTTTTAAAAGATTTTAGTACTGATAGGAATAGGATGTCTTTTGGGTAATCTGATACAAGTTGCTTGGGACTAATACTATATATTGGGACTAATGGGAATAGGTTACCTTTGGGTAACCTGGTCACAAGCTACTTCAGACTATAAAAGTTAAAATCAGCGCTTTAATTTGGCCCAGAAATAAACTGAGTTATAGTGCTAGTCAAAGCTTTCAAAACATATGAATGATCTTTACTACATTCCATAATCTTTGCAGTTTCAGAAACTGAAGTGTGTGAGTGGTCAGAATATTTGATCATATAATATACGCAGTTGCTTGTGTTTACAAAGTGCAACCCATCATCCCAGTTTTGTCTTTTTCCCAAACAAAGAGAGATTTGTTGGTTATTTGGCCTGAGACATGGGTCATTACCTACTGAAAATTCAGTATTATCAAAGGTTATCAGATGATATCTGTGCTAGAACTAATAGAATTTATCCATACAAAATACATTACAAGAATTATATCTTTCTTTGAACAATGATCTTCACCCATCTGCTTCCTTCTACATCTAGAGTATACTGGGATTAACACACTTAACAAAGCACACTTTTCTATACCTCAAAGCAACAGCAGGCTATAGTATAATTTTCAAGTCATCCCTTCACATTCGCTAGGGCACAAGACCCTCGTGAAAGTGAAAAAACAATGAATAGGCCCTCCCAAACCATATTTAACACAGAAAAAAAATATGATCACCATATTCAGACCATCATGGATTGCACTGAGGCATCAGGGTTCCTTCACAAGGCAGAAATGGGTGGCTGGTGGGGCTTCTTGCCACCTCTCCTGCTGCTCCACACCATTTTAAATAGGGATTTACAAGCCTCAGTCGCAGTTTCTCAGTCTCACGGGCTTGCGATCCCTATTAAAAATGGCATAGGAAGGCATCAAAGGTGACAGCAAATAACCTGTGAATAAGCAAATCTGCAAAAGTGAAACCTGCAATTGTGGAGGGCTGACTATAGTGTGAATTTAAAGAACACTCTTAGATACATAAGGATCTTAACATCTGAATAAATACCAACTGTTCCAATGAATGCTGAGAAAGGAGTATGCAATACAAATACAAAGTAGTTTACCAAACATCAAAATAAAGTAGGGAGGGTGACATCATAAGGGGAAAAAAAGATACCAGAATGAAATATAAAATCTACACAAACTGACCAGATCTGCATATCCCAGATTAATGTGAAGATCAGAAGTTATCCATCAGCATTTGCATGTTGCTAATTTTCCAGTGCAGTCACTGTCTTTAAACAAGGATTGATATACATCTTTTAAATACATATTTTGAAAGAAATTAATTTACGCATTGTGGTTTGAGAGAAAATATATTTTAAATTATATATTTAAAAAACTTTTTAAGTTCAGATTTTTTGTAGAGTTTTTTTAAAATCACATATTAACTCAGAAATGGGACAGATTTATGGGAGAGTAGATGTAAAAATGCCATAGACCAGAAATAGCTTGATTCACTCATTCTTCTTTTTAATGTATGCACATCAAAATTTTTAGAATCACTTCCCAGCAACCTTAGCCAAGAAATGTTTTCTTGTATACATTATTATCCGTATTGTTGCTTGCCTTTGGTGGTTTATCCTTTTTGATAATATATCCTCCCTCTTCATACTCTTTCCTATACCTCCTCCATATTCAGTTTATTCACTCTGTTCTTGCTTTATGAGCTTTGAAGTCACAAAGAGGACAACAGAAAAGGTAAATGAATTAAAATGGCTTTGGGTGTTTGTGTTGTGTGTGTGTTTGTTTCAGGGAAGGAATGGGTTGTACTAAGTGTAACAGAGTAGCCAGGTGTCTCTCTAGTCTTCAGAGTTCTTTTCTCCTTTTTCCCCTCAAGGGAACAAGATTAGATTATAAAACCAGCAGAATCAAATAAGTGATAATGGATGCCAGGAAAGCAGCAGGGATGGAAATAATTGTGTTAAATTTCTTTCTCCTTTCTTCAATGATTCTCCTCTTGTTCCAATAGTATGCTTGCCTGAGGAAACACATAAGCTTATGGTGAAACTACCCACCACAAATACCTGTCCAGATCAATTTACTCTGCTTTAGGAACTCTCTAGTTTTATAATTCTTTTTATTCTTTTTTTCTTTCATCAACTTTTGTTTGTACCAGAAAAGTTAACTAAAATCTATTCAAGCCAGAAGAAGTCTCTCATGCTCTTACTGGCATTATGTTTGGACCCCTGAGCAGAGGTTCAGGCTCTGCAACCTGAAGTCCTCCAAACAGTCATCCCCAAAAAGGTACTCTCACTTCCAACTGGTTTTCCACTGAACTCATTATTTGTTCACCTCACTGGTGCCTCTCTATGCATTCTCTCTCATATACTTTTCACTTTCCACCCTCATCCATTCCCCACTCCTGCCATGAAGAAATTCATTTAGCTTTTAAAGGACCACTACAATAATCAAAGCAATTTATCAGAATAACCAATAGTGTTTTATTAAAATTTCTGTCATAATCTGTCATAGAGACTTTTTTGAGTCTTGTGGTGGTAGTACAATTAAATTCTTAACAATCTGAAAATTTCCTCATAGACTACTAGTATGTATGATTCAGTTTAATCTTGAGTTCTGCTAGTTAACATTTAAAGGAAAGTTACTTTCCTTCCCTACTGAGTTAGTCATTCTGTTTTATTATGTGAAAATATGTATATTTAGTGCTTTCTCTATGATTCCTTT
Source organism: Cyclura pinguis (assembly GCA_030412105.1). Lineage (NCBI taxonomy): Eukaryota > Metazoa > Chordata > Lepidosauria > Squamata > Iguanidae > Cyclura > Cyclura pinguis. Next base: position 98,811,613 of record CM059601.1, read on the forward strand.
TTGCCAGTCATAACAGATCTCATAGCCATTAGAGATGAGTAGACAGACGAACAGAGCAAAAGAATGATGGTGGTGATCAATGTGTCTTGCTCTCTCCCACAGTTCTGGTTTCTCTTCTTCATCTCTGAACTCTATTGATCCTGTTTTATTTTAGGTTTTACTTTATATCTTGATGTCTGTCTAAGCCACCATATTTGCTTATTACAGCTTTGTCACATCAACTGACATCTATTTTCCTTTAAAAATAGAAGCAGATCCTTGTGCCAAGAGGTCTGCCAGAATAATAGAAAACTATTTGTTTTGAATTAACAACTTGTTCAAAAAGTTGAAAAATGTGTTGCAACTATCATTATTTTATACATATTTTTCATTACTTTATACTCCCTATCCCTTTCCACCTATCTATCTATCTATCTATCTATCTATCTATCTATCTATCTATGGTTTTCCTCCTCAAAACACTGCACTGCTGATAAATACATCAAAACAAATATTAAGGGCCAGAAGCTTGGATTTATTATATTTACAAAACAAAATTTATTTATTTACGTATTTAACCATTTATCTATTGCACCTTAGCCCACCTGAGATAAAGTATGGTCCAACGTACCTTGAGCACATCTAGACTGATGAACAACTGGAATTCATTTTAAAATTATTCTGTGACTAAATTTCAGAGATGACAGGAGCAGCAAAACAAATTAACATTTTAATCTTACATGTATTGAATTATTTCAAGTAAAGATTTTTTTTAAAAAAAAAGAAATATTGTCAGTTGTGAATGACTGGATAGAAAGTAATCAAAACAAAAATAATCAAATACTTAATTCAGAAGAAGGGAGAAACACTGCTACTGTGGGGAATCTTTTAATTCAGAATTATGGCTCTATTTTCTTTTCCCCAAAGTTGCATTCACTCAAAAGGATCAAGTCTGTTGTTACTGCCCTGGCTAGTCCGAGCTTTGGGGATATTAAAAGATATCCTCTTGATATCATAATTCGGCTTCACTTCTCTATTCCTCTCCACGTGCTTGCAAGGCCGCCAGACAAGCACGTAAACAAGCTCGGCCGTTAATAGCCGTAATATTCAAACTACAATACAGGCAGGCCAGAAATAGCTGACTCACTGCTTTAGGAGACCTCCAGGCAAGTACTCTAATTAAGTATGCACGCTACTTACAAAAGAGGCTCTGCCCCACGATGGCAGCTTGATGGATTAACTATACAATACCCAAATACTCTGCGTTTGCATACTGGCTACTCTACTGAGAACTGCTACGATAACTCAATCATTCAGATTCTGACCTTTCGGAGGCTTTGTCTCCAACTCCAAATCCATTGTTTTCCCCCAAGTACGGCATAGCCCGCAGTCACAATTCTCCTTATAAAAACCCTTGATTCCGAGACCTTCCTCGGAACGCTCCCGAGTTTCATCCCGCCTTGCTGCCGCTTTGCTTGGTGATCCTCCCCTCCGCTCCACGTGCTGAGCTACATTGCACCCCAGCTTCGCTCTCTATTTTTCTGGGCTTCAGGACAGGTGAAGTATCACCCAAACCAGCAATCCCTCTAAAAATCCCTCTATACCACTCCAACCTTTATTTCCTTTAGCTATCTTGTATGAGTGTGTCGCATACACTGTTTTGCTTGTGTTTAATAAACATCATTTATTGTTTCAACTTTTGTGTGCTACTTGACTTGACCCGACCCCGTAGATTCAAGATCTCGCTACGTTACCCTGCCTCTCGTAACTCTAAGCAGTGCTCTGAGCTAATTTTCCCCACCTTTATTTGAGCACATTTTGGTGTCCCTCCCAGGACCCCCAGTACACAGGGTAACACTGTTGATTGTAGGTACTCCTTGCTTTTGGAGCCTCAAACTGTAGTGGTAACCAGGGGCAATTTTCACCACTTCAGTTAGTTTTTCAGCTGTGACCTTTGCTATGATCAGACATAAATAAGCAAAGAATTCCCTCCCTAGTGAACTCTGAGTGCCATAACACTTGTTACACAGAACAGTTTTGATTCCATCTCTGATAGAGAGGAGTGTGAAATAGGTTTTTAAAGCAGTGCTAACAAAAGGAAAATACTAGCCTACCGTACAGTACTATGGCTTGGTTCACTGTCATGACATATGCAAAACTCTCAATGCATGTGATTTTCTGTATTGATAGTTATTTCTATTAATAAATAAATCTCTAAATTTCCTACAGGGAGCTCAGGATTCCCCTGCACATTTCTTCTCCTTCCTGAGATGTATGCGAAGATAGAGAGTAACTGGCCGACAGTTAGCTTCATTCACATCTCTTCAATCCTATTCACATTCTGATCATTTCACCAGATGGAAGATTTGTGGTGGTGTTGCTGTTGTTAGGAGATAGCAAAAGCAGAAGTCTTACTGCTATGAGTACTGGAGGTCCATCACAGCTTAGACTAGCATGACAGATTGGACAACTGTCAAAAACACCAAACCAAAACAAAAACAAACAAAAAACAAAAAAAGGGAGGGTTCAAGCAAAATAAGTGTCATGGCTTCAACCTGCCATCTTTGAAACAAAGCACCCGCATACTCATCGAGTTACACACACAGGCTGTCTCTTGCTCTATTACGCATTTAAATGAAAAGTCTCTGCAATATGAATGAAAGTGGAAGTCCACTTTGATTTCCCACTAGTTTTTCATTTTCAGTAATGATTTTAACTTCAACAAACTTCAATATTTAATTCAGTAATTAATTAGTTTGTGAGATCAAAGGCTGAGTCATTTTTTTTCCTTTTGCTCATGTCTTTCTCTAAATGCATTACACTACCAGAAGTTTTAAAAAAAAAAGGTAAAGGCAATAAATACAACCACCTCCTTTAGTTGTCAATAGTTCATTTTGCTGCATTGCTGGACAAGAAATATTTATCTTAAGAATCACACCTCTAGAAAAATAAAATAAAAATAATAATATTTATCTCTAACCAATATATAGATAAAGATTTTGCAGTTCATGAACATGGATTCTTATTTAACCTTTAAAATATCATCATATTGTAATTTTGGAGATAGAAGTGTAGTATGATAATTACAAAACAAACTACATGTCCTCAAGAGACTTTGAAACCTGTTTTGGTTGCTAGATTTTTAAAAGAAATATATTTTACACATTTTACACTAGGTCATTTTTCTGCACCAAACAGAATATTTTCCCTGTGGACTTTCAATGGTTCCCCCCTCCCCGCCCGGTGTGTGTGTACTCGTAGTCTGGGTGGTGTTGAGACAGCAGAAAAAAGAAAGGGAAAAAGTTCAGGTGGGAGTTTTAATGTTTTTGCTTCTTGAATAAACTGTTGACAGTTTCCTCTGCCCTATGATCTCAACAAAGCCAAACTCTTGATGAGGCTATTTCCGCCCTACACTGTTATAATGCCTTTATTCCACTTTCAACATCCTGTGGAATTCTGGGGCTTGTCGTTTACTGAGGTCAAAGAGCTCTCAGATTGAGAATTCTAAATGCCCCTCCCTAAACTACAAACCCGAGGATTCCATATAAAGTTGAAAGTGGAATAATAGCACTATTATTCTGCAGTGAGTGTGGAAATGGCCTATGTGTGCTATCAGTGATTTACTGTGGAGTCTTGCAGAATCCTGTTATTTTTCCCATGACCCATGCAAACTACAGAGAAAGAAACTAAAACATAAAATCAATTTAATTAATAAAAAGGGATGCTTAATTAAGTTTTTTTAAACTGGTTTAATGGACTTAAGTTGAAATTACAGCACTATTAATTAATTTATTAATTAAATGAAAACCAGCAGCTTTTACATTTACCAATCAGTTCATCTTCCAAAGCTTAGCTCCTTGGGTTTTTGAAAAACTATTTATAAATTGCTTTTCGTAAGTCCCCCAGCATTGGGAAATTACACTGTTAAGATTATAAGGTCCAAACCATTTATTTTAGTTCAGTATGTTACAGCATGAAAGTTTAGTTAATTACAAGCTAAAAAGATTTGAAACTAACATGTAGAAAAGACATCTTGAACAGTTTGGATTTTCTTATCCAAGCACTCCTCCTGCATTGTACACTAGACCCACATAGAACATCCTCATGTGTCCAAGGAAACTGGATTTTTCATCTCTTAACCCTAGGATTTTTGCTGGATATTTTTGAGAATCAGTAAGCTAAAGAAAAGATGGGGTTAGGAGATGACATTACAATGAAGGAGAAAGCAAAAGCCATGGTGGGATGGTTGAGAAATACGATTCTCAAAAATTCATGCAATTATTTCTTTTTCTCCAAACCTAATAACACATTTGGGCCATTTCCACATTGCACTGCGATAGTGTTATTATTCCACTTTCATCATCCTATGGAATTCTGGGGTTTGTAGTTTACTGAGGCTAAAGAACTCTCTGAGTCAGAATTCTAAATGTCCTTCCCAAAACTACAGACCCATTATTCCCAGAATGTTGAAAGTGGAATAATATCATTATAACAACGTAGGGTGGAACCGGCCGTAGCTTCATTCTTATGTCTTTTAGCACAGGTTTTTAACTGAAATTTAAATGGCAGTTTAACATAAACTTAACAGTTAATTTTCCCTCTTCTAACATAAATACAATTGAATTAGTTTTAGCTTATTAACAAGTGAATAAAAGCATTAACATTTTTCTCCTAACTTTCCTATCTCTGGACCTATACTATTTTGTTAAGTAGGAGAAAGAAAGAAAGAAAGAACAAAAAAAAAAACAGAGGAACTCTGACTACCTTATTAAAAATAAGCAACCCTCCTCAACTTTTTGCACCCTTCTGACATACCCAGCAAGCCACATAAATTCCCCCGTCCATCTTTATAGAGAGAAAAGGTAGCACAATGATCAGTTCAGCACTGTTATTAACTAAGAATTACCATGCTGGACAAGAATCTAGAGGGAATAAAAGCAAGACTTGCATGTCAAATTAAATGCTACTGTTAGTTATAACAGCTGCGAGATGCAGTCAGTTCTATTTATAATTATATGACTCTGACAAAATACTCTGGTATCTGAAACCACGTCTCTAAGGAAATAACATGATGAGTGTCAAGAACAAGAACTCTACATAATGATAACAGAAGCCTCGAGCTATATATGCCCCCACGCACCAGATCACCTGTCAATATCACACTGGAATTCTATCAAAAGCCATGCAATTCTATTAGTGCTTCCATTGATGGTGGTCTCTGTGGATGATGCATTTGTTTTTCCACTTCTCTTTGGAAGATTGACTTTGCACCAAGATTCCACTGAGGAAAAAATATTGTTATGATTTATTTATTGCAGACACATGAATGTGGAAAGAACTGTCAATTGAATATGAAATATAACAGCAAAGTCACAAGACATTATTCTCCAAGCTGTCTCTCACCTTAATAAGTATGTGCTATAAGTCAGATTATATAAATTAAATGTTTCTATTAGACAAGGAACAAGTAATTACAATTGGACTTAGCAGCAGGAAATTAAACACTAAATATTTCTAAATGAAATTCTGACTTCACAAAAGGACATGGATTTACAAATATATGATTCATCAACAGGAAATACAAAACGCCTGATTGAATTAGAATTAGGCCATTTCCGCATTATGGGGCTGTTCCACTATGGGGACAGGATGGCAGCGGTCAGCTGGTCATGGTTCCACACAACATTGTTGCTGGCCCACTGCCATCCCCTCCCCATGCATTGTGCTTGTGGGTTATTCGCTAAATGGATAAAATCCATTTAGTGCCCATCATCATGTGGTGCTCCTGTACCTACTGTCATGCAGAAGGGCAGGAAGCACGATAGCAATGCTTCCTTCCCCAGCGCCAGCATGAGAAAGTGCCTGATTGCACTGTGGAAGGAGGAGATGTGGCAATCGTGCTCCCTTGCTCAGGGAGGGAAGTGTTCCTTTTGTGCTCCTTTCCCTGCTGAGACTGCAACAGGAAAACTTGCAAGAGCCCTGTCATGTGGAAATGGCCTTAGAATGAGTACTGTTAGAACTTTTGGAATATATTCTTTATTAAAAAAAAAATCAGGAAATGTATTGCAAAGTTCTGCCCAGGTAGAACTATAACACTTCTCTCATCTCCCCTCCAACAGGAATCACCACTTAATGGCTAATGGGGAGCAGGGGCAATCAGAACAGCATGTGACTATGGGCCTTTCCACACTACCCTGTTATGGTGCTATTATTCCCCTTTCAACATCCTGTGAAATTCTGGGATTTGTAGTTCACTGAGGCCAAAGACCTCTCTGGCTGAGAATTCTAAATCCCCCTCCCTAAACTGCAAACTCCAGAATTCTATAGGATGTTAAAAGTGGAATAATAGCACTATAACAGTGTAGTGCAGAAAGGCCCTATGTCTCTATACCCAGACACATAACAATGACATCCTCCTCTTGGAGGACAACTTCGTAGTTTTATATTCTGGTGATAGAGACACTGCTCCAATTCACCCCTCCACTCGTCACTAAATGGCCATGCAGAGTGAAGCTGCAGAAAAAAAATGAATTCTGCAGTGGTTGGGAGGGTCATTGTGTGAATGAGGAGAAGAAAGAGAAGTAGTAGTCATCATCTAAGGCTAATAAATGTGCAGTTTTTGTCTTTTGAATTCTGTCATATATCAAAGAGACGACAGTCAAAGCAACAGTTAAAGGCTTTTCTAAATTTCACATTACCTCTATTAATGGTCCATGAAACAGACCAGAGGTGGGTAAGTGTGGAATTCTAGACGACCACATTAACCCTGTAGGAGACCTTGGAAGGCCTCATCTGCTCCCTTGAAAGATGTTTTTTGCCCCTACATGCTTCACAGAAGTATTGGGGCATGTCTAAGGGTTTTTTAGGGTTTTTTTTTTTAAAGGAGGGGCTTATCTTGGGTCTAAATTGCCAAGAGGGTACCAAATGTGGTGGAAAGGCACCAAAAGCCCCCTAGTGGATATTTGGGAGCATTTTTTAAAATGTCATAAAAAGTGTTTTTGACCTGGGGCCTCCAAACATGATAGAAATGCCCTACACACCTCCTAGAGTGCATTAAGAAAGCACTCAAGAGAGAGAGAAAGAGAGAAAAGATCATTAGGGGTTCTGGAGGCCACAAAATGACCCTGGAAGGCCACATGAGGCCTGTGGACTACACATTGTCCACCCCTGTTGTAGGGCAACAAAGGGTCTGGGGGCCCCTCCAGATGTTGCTAGACTACAGTTTCAAGCATTTCTCACTATTGGCTATGCTAGATAGGGCTGCTGGACATTTCAGCCCAACAACGTATGGAGAAGTATGCTTTGCCCATTCCTACACAGGGCTTTATCATGTCCTGTTTGTATGGAAACTTCTAATCACCATGGAAAATACAGCACTGCGGAGTTAGTATCGACATGCAGGAGAACGGAAGGGGTGGAGACAATGCACACATCTTTATACCCCCTGTCTGTATAATGTATTTAGGATGAATAACTGAAAAAAGCTTATTGGAATCTTCTACAGAATTTTCTATAGTGTGGTAAACATGGAATCTTCTACAGATTCTGATAAAGTTTATAGAACTGTGAGACCTATCATTTCCCTTTCTTTTTCTTATTCTGTTTTAAAATATCATGTTTACGCAGAAATCATATTCCAAACAGAGATGTGCATACAAATCCAGTCTACATACAGGTCCATTGTTATTGTTTGAGGCAGAAGATTGCTATATTCTTTTCTCAAAAGTATGTATGTTTTAAATTCTGCACATTCCTGGACTAAAGGATGTCTTTGTAATGATTTCTACACACTGGAAGTGTGTTCATTTTTCTATGCACACTTTTCAAATTTATGTTTCAGCTGTTCATAGTGAATGAATTCTGGTATCAATTAAGTCTCTGTAGAAATTGAGAAATTCGCAGACCTCCAGAATCAAAACAGATCATCCCTACTTTAAACACAAACTGATAGACTCTTTAAGAGCTTCACTGTTCAGGAAAGCAAGGACCATCACTGCTCTGTGGGACTCAAAGGATCCACTTTAAACCTTTCCTACCCTCCAATTATCCCAATTTGGCAAGGACAGCCAAAATTAATTCTCTATTTTCCCACTTTTTCAGCTGCTTTTAAAATGTCCCACTTTCTATTTCCTTCTCCCACTTTCCCCCTTTGTCCTCAACTTACTTCACTTGCTGCAAACAGAGTCCAACTTGCAAAAGTAGTTTTCACTCAATTAATTTAGCAGGGAAGAAATGAGGGGACAGAGCCCTGCCCTTCCTAGTAGGCTCAGGCAAAAAGCAAACTGCTGTAGACTTTCTTAGGTTGTGTATTCTTCCTCATGAATAACCTTTGCCATCTTGACCACACTCTGATGTTGCTTGGCCACATGTGTCCCAGTTTCCATCTGTGAAACGTTGGAGGTATGTTATTAATCCTGTCTGCCCTTCTATACAAGCAAATAACATTCATTAGAATACATTTTTGCAAGACTCCTGTCAGATTCCAAGAAGACTTTTACAGTTCTTCAGTTCTGGCAAGAGGACAAGTTTCACACATTGTTCAACACAAAACTCACAGTTTGTGAATGTCAGTGGCAGCTCTGTGCCAGGCCCCTGACTTAGCTCTCATATCAGGTAAGCAAGGCCCAGGCGATCTCTAAATTGTCTCTGACATTTCCACTGCAGGGAGTAGTCTTTCTCTCACTTATTAAATGCCTGACTCTGTGCAGTTGCATTAAAACAGCAACAATAACAAAAAGGGAAAAAAAAAACTTCAACATTTTTGTGGAGGTAGGTGCCAAATGCTTTTCGGAAGCTTTAAGCAGTATTATTATATATACTTCCCCCTCCCTTCTGGTGTGATTTGTAATTTGAAAATATATGCAACAACTTTTCCTATTTGTAATGACTACTAGGAAAATGGTTATGGCTCTTGGTGGCTAGTTGCATATTATCCTCCACTACCTTTTTGTGATATAATGAGAATGATTCTGCATATAATAGTTCCACTAATATGACTGTCTGCTAAACAAAAATCCAATAAAAATGTAAAAGCAAAACTGTAAGCCCATAAAAATGTAATGAGGTATTAAGATGCCAAATGTTCGAGTTTGTGATCTACTGCCTTTCAACAGAGAGCAGCAAAAGAGGAGAAAGAGAAAGAAATCTACACAATTTTTTATATCTTCTAGTTTGTGGTGCTCGTTTCACCATCATTTCAATGAAGTCAGTTAAAAAGAATGCAACAACTAACATTTTATAAATGATTACAGTTTTATTATAAAAGATTACATTTGTTCTTTCTTCCCTTATGCATTTAATAATTGCATAAATCTGTTTTTTTTTCCCAACAAGGTGAAAACACTAAACGGTTATCTATGGCAAGCAAAGGTGTAGGTAAATGATTTTTTTTAATTCAGAGGAAAAATGTGCCTGGGCTTTAAATTGAGGCAAATTGCCAATAGAACCTATTGTTTTGCTATTAGATAAGACATAAGATATGACTCAAATGAAGAACACTGAATGGAAGCAACAGCAGTTATGTACAATGGAGAAATGGGGAAAATATGTGGTATTGCTTCTTATTGTATAAAATATCTTATTTAAATAATATAGAACAAATCTAAAAAAGTTTCTATGGAAAACCAGTGCAACTTTGTTGAAGACCGCAACAGTAATAATAACTATTTAAGAGTAAAGTATTAAATGGAGCATTTAGAATATAAAGAAAATGACATGATTCATTAATGATATTAATGACATTGACTGGGAATGGATCTTGATAAACTGAGTTGGCTGTATATAAAACAAGGTATGAAAGTATTACCGCCTATCCAATTCATTCATTTTATTTCATTAAACTTGTGTTGGTTTTGTTAAGCTGGTCTGTGTTTGACTAGATGGTTACACTGTATTCAGGAAGGTGATTCTGAAAATATGATAAAAGTGTACATTGGGTCCTCTAACAGTAAAGCATCTAGGAGTTCTTAATTTTTCTTTCTTTCTTTCCTTCCTTCCTTCCCTCTGTCTCTCTCTGGTTTTGAGGACAGGAATTCTGTGTAGCTTATGTTCACTATGATTGCTATTACACCCATAGTGAAAAATTCTTTAGGCTATGTCACAGGTTAGGAAGGCAGAATGGACGCAGACATGAATAAGCAGCTCAAGCTGACGAAGCTCTAACGAGGAGAAATACAGAGAAAGAAAGGGATCAGGAAATCAGAACTGTACATCTATATAATCTATGTAAATAAAGAAGCATTTTGTGAGGGACTGTTTCTCGTGTGCCCCCCTTCCCTTGGCGGGTGGGCAGGCAGAACCAACCGGAGCTGTTATCGGCAGGCCCCCTTCCCCCTCTAACTCTCAGCCATAAGACAGTCCAACTGTACAAGACAGCTTGTTTACCTGGAGCATGATCGCTCCTAGCTGATATTGTTAGTGCTGGTAGGCAGGCCATTTTCATCCGCTTACTTCACAGAAGGTACAGCTCCAATCTGTGGTAGTGGGGATTACAGTAGTTTGAAAATCCAAGTGAGGTGAAAGAAAGTTCTCCATTAGACAAAAAACCTTCAATCTTTCAGCCCATGTTTATCAAAATAATATAGATGAAAGGCAGGAAGGGAAAAAAGGCTAGGTGCATAAGAAAAAGCAAAAATTAAATGGCACGCTTTCTTACCTATACTAGTTCTCACTGCTCACAGTGTTGGGGAGAGGATCCTTGAATAGTTGGGAAAGCTGTTTCAGCTCAATTCTTCCAAGGTGCCAGCATGACAAGGCAGCATGCTGTAGTGTGACAAAGATAATGTGAGGTGGCCTGGTTTGCTGAATGTAATGTATGATATAACAAAAGAATACCAAAGATGGTCTACAAAGATGTTAACCGAAGGAAATAACTTTCTAGATATCTGATGTTTTCACACATCTCAAAGCTTTCTGTTTTGCAGAGATTCTAAGGCAGAAAAGACATTTTGACATTCAGAAGCTCTGTGGTGGCCAACTGACCTTGTCAAGATGTTTGCAGCTGTACAGAAACTGACACTGAAAGGCAGCTCAACACCACATACTCAAAGAGAAAGAAGATTAAAACAAACAAGAAGTAAAAAATTACTAGTGAAATCCAATGGTTTCCATTTACCAACACAATGGCATTCACTTGATGAATAAATTTCCCCTCCCACCTGCCCTGACTTTGGACAGAAGGGTTGGAGACACTTGGGCAGAGGAGCTCGAGGGGAAAGAGAATAAGGGGAAATTTCATTGTAAGAAGAAATTCTGCTTCTACAAATTTGGATTTAACCCTAGGACTGGAGTCATTTTCAAAAGTCTCTTCTGAATCAAACATCACATGCTTACTATTTGCATATATCTTTATGAATTGCATTTTATCACCCTAGAAAACATAATGTCCATAATAAAATGTGGAGTAGAGACAATAGACGGTAAAATATAACTATTATCTTGAACTTCTGTAGATCAGCATTTTTTACAATTTTTCCAACATTCCATCATCTAGAAGATGTTAAAGTAGTAGTAAAAATTGATTTCTTAGTTTACCAGTTGGTCAAGGCAACTAAATATCCTACTTCTCTCACAGTAAACTGTTGTCATATTGTAATACGTAGCCAATTTCATTGTAGATAATAAAAAGGAATTCTGATTTCTAGGAAAGTACCAAACAAAGCCATAGGATGGAACAGTTTGGTGATTTTCTTTCATTTCATTTCTTTCTTTCATTTCTGTAATTAAAGACGTGTATAAGAATATATGAGATTATGATGCCAGTTTGTCTTAATTTTTTTTAAAAAATGGGATGAGGTTTCAATAACTATAGCATAAGTTCTGAATGAAACAGATAAAATGCTGCCATTAGTGTAGCCATGTCCTTCTTAAATGTTTTGTTTTGTTAGACTAGGGATGGATACTTCCAAAATATTTTTCTTCAATTATTATTTTTATTTTCTTCAATTATTATTTTTATTTTACCATCCAACAATAAATAAAGTATACCCAAATATCAATCCACATGTACTATATACCACAATCAATGTGTACATTTTCCCATTTTGTTCAAATATACAAGTAATATATTATATTTATTATATTATATTATATTATATACACCGTCTATTAATTCTATTATTTGTATGTTTCTCTTTTCTTCTCTATTATTACTTCTTTTCTATCTTAACATCTCTGTCTATTCCATACATTATTATTCTCGTTTATTCTTACTTCCTAACTTCTCCTAATTCCAGTTATTTCTCGAATCTCTTAAGTTTCTCTTCTTTACTATCCCTTATGGGATTTTCCCTCCATTTGTTTTATTGTCTGTTTAAGTTTATTCTGACTGCACTCATTATTTTGTCGGCCGTATCTATTCTTTTATTTTATTTTCTTCTTTTGTCTTTATCTTTACCCTTGAGAACCTTAATTCACATTTCTGTTTCTATTTTATTATATTTCATGTTTAAATATATACTCTTCTATTTGGTTCCATTCGTCCTCATTTTGACTATGAATTCTTCCCTGTATCATCATAGTTAATCTGTCAATTTCTCTAAATTCCATCATTTTGACAGTCCATTCTTCTATTTGGGGAATTTGCTTGTTTTTCCACATTTTTGCAAATATTATTCTTGCTGCTGTTATCATATATAAAATTATTCTCCAAAATTTTCTATTTATTTCTCTGTCTATTTTCTGTATTATGTTCAAAAGAAATATTTCTGGCATTAGTGGGATATTTACTTGTAGCATCTTTTGACATGATTTTTTGGATTTTTCTCCAAAAAATTTTTGCTTTATCACATGTCCACCATACATGAAAGTAAGTACCATTATCTTTACCACATTTCCAACATTTGTTTTCTTTTGTTTTATATATTTTGTTTAGTTTTACCGGGTTCAGATGCCATCTATATAACATCTTTAAGTAATTCTCCTTCAAATTTTGTGCAGCTGTGAACTTTTGTGTATCTATCCAACTTTTCTCCCAATGTTCTAGATATATCTCATGACCTATATTTTGTGCCCATCTTATCATTGTCATTTTAATTTGTTCTGTTTCTAATTCTCTTTCGATGAGCAATTTGTACAACTTGGATGTCATCTGTTTCTGAGACTTGAACATGATTTTTTCAAATAAACTTTCTTTTACTGTGGGTTCAAACCCCTCCAATTTTTTGTCCATGTTAAATCTTTCTTTTATTTGTCTGTACAGAAACCAGTGACATTTAAGTCCTTCTTTTTCCAAATCTTCTCTTGTCTTCATCTTATATTCCTGCTTCCTGTCTTCTATTATTATCTCTTTGTATCGTATCCAATTTTCTTGTAGGTCTTTCCATCTGCCATAAAGTGCTTCCTGGGGAGAAATCCATTGTGGAATTTTTCTATAAAATTTCTTCTTGAATTTTTGCCAGATTAATAACAATGCTTTCCTTATATAATGATTCAAGAATCCTTTATCAACCTTTGCTTTGTTGTACCACGCATATGCATGCCATCCCATGCATATTCCAGAACCTTCCAAATTTAATAATTTTTCATCTTGAAGTGTCAAGCATTCTTTAACCCATGTCAGACCATTAGCCTGGTAGGATATTTTCAAGTCTGGTAAACCAAAGCCTCCTTTCTCTTTTTTCTCCATAAGCATTCTCCATTTAATCCTTGGTCTTTTCTTCTCCCAAATAAATTTAGATAGCTCCTTCTGCCAATTTTTAAAAGGCTTTTCATTTGTAATAATAGGTAAGTTTTGAAAAAGAAATTTCAATTTAGACAAGATGTTCATTTTTATAGCTGCAATTCTCCACAACAGTGATAACTGTAGGATACTCCAATTGTTTAAAGATTTCGTAATCTCCTTCCATGTTGTTTTATAATTGTTTTCGAATAACTCATTATTCCGCTTTGATATCCAAATTCCCAGGTACTTAACTTTCTTCTCTGATTTAAAACTTGTTTTCTGAATTAGTTCTTTTTCTTCCTCCAATCTTATGTTCTCTGTCAGAATTTTTGTTTTGTCTTTATTGATCTTAAATCCTGCCACTTCTCCAAATTGGTTCAATTTCTCTAATAGTTTGTCTGTGCTCGAGTTTGGTTCTTCCAAAATAATCACCAAGTCATCAGCATATGCTTTCAACTTGTATTCATATTTCTTCACTTTACAGCCTTTTATTTCTGAGTCATTCCTTATTGCATTAATCAATACTTCTAGTCCTATTATGAATAAGAGTGGGGACAATGGGCATCCTTGTCTCGTACCTTTCGTTATTTCAAATTGTCTGGTTTTTTCCCCGTTGATAATTAAAGAAGCCATTTGATCTTTATATATTTCTCTTATTCAGCTAGTAAAAATATTACCAAAATCCTTTTTATTCCACACTTGCAACAGAAAGTCCCACCTTAAATTGTCAAACGCTTTCTCGGCGTCGATAAAGATCAATGCTAATTTCTTCTCATTATTTTTTTCATAATGCTCTATTACATTTAGTATCGTTCTGATGTTATTCCAAATTTGTCTTTTTGGTAGAAACCCATTTTGGTCATCCTGAATTAACTCTTGTAGTATTCTTTTTACTCTTTCTGCTAATATGTTTGTGAATATCTTATAGTCAATATTAAGTAAAGAAATCGGCCGATAGTTCCCTGGTTCTTTCAGATCTTTACCTTCCTTCGGGATTAATGCAATCTCTCCTTCATTCCATGAATTTGGTTTTCCATCTTTTATGATTTCATTGTACATTTTTAACATAGGTAGTGTCAAATCTCCTTGTAATTTCTTGTAATATATTGCCGAAAACCCATCCAGGCCCGGCGCTTTTGTAATGTTCGATTTTTTTATAGCTTCAGTTATTTCCATCATTGTTATGTTTGCATTCAATGTTTTCTTTTGTTCTTCTGTTATTTTTAAAATGTTTTCTTTCCCCAAATATTCTATTACCTTCTTTTGTGTCTTTCCTTGCGCATTTACACTGAAAAGTTTTTTGTAATACTTATAGAAGGTTTGTTTTATTTCCTCTTGATCTGTAGATATCTTTTTCCCTGTGTTAACTTCCATAATTAGTCTCTTTTCTCTTTCTTTCCCTAACTTATAAGCCAGTCATTTCCCCAGTTTGTTAGCCTGTTCGAAGGATCTTTGTTGGATTCTCTTCAGATTCTTGCTTAATTATAATTGATGTTCTGTTTTGATCTGTTCTTGGAGAATCATAAGTTCTGTTCTTATTTTTTTATCTGATGGGTTTTTCCTTAATTGTTCTTCTCTCTGTTTTATATTTTCCATAATTTTTTGATATTTTTCTTGTCTTTTCTTCTTGAGTTCTGAGCCCCATTTAATGAATTGGCCTCATAACACCACTTCACCAGTGTCCCATGTTGTCTTCATTTTCAGCTCGTCTGTCATGTTTTCTTTAAAATAATTTCTTGTGGCCTCCTTTATCTTGTTGAAATAATATTCGTTTTGGAATAAGTAGTCATTGAGTCTCCATCTTAAATTTCTCTTTACAGTTTTTATGTCCAATTGAATTGGATTATGATCTGATAGTACCTTTGGGAGAATCTCTATATTTTTAATCTTATTTTGTAAGCATTTCGATATAAGAAACATATCAATCCTGGACATCGAGTTATGAGACTCTGAATAGAAGGTGTAGCCTTTTGATTCTCCATATTTTGTTCTCCAAACATCTTGTAATGCCATCAGATCAATTAGCTTGAAAAAGGATTGTGGGAGTTTCCCATGTAGTTTCTTATTAGGTTTACTTAAAGATCTGTCTTTCTTAGGATCCATCACCCCATTCACGTCTCCTAGCATCTAGAAATTATCTTGATTTGTTTCACTTGTGTAATTCAGCAATTCTTGTTGTAATTTTTGGTAAAATTTAATTTTCTCTTCTATTGGAGAATATATACCTATTAATAATATCTTGAATTCTTCGAATTGCACCTCTACCCCCACATAATGTCCTTGTTTGTCTTGAAATTTTCATTCAGATGGGAATTTCTGATTAATATACAATGCCACACCTTTATTTTTCTTTTGAGATGCTGAAAAATAACTTTTCCCCAATTTCGGATTTTTTAGGTATTTGTTATCTTTGTCTCTAATTCTTGTCTCTTGTAAGCATATTACATCTGCCTTTGTTTTTTCGACATAATGGGAGACTTGTCTTCTTTTGTAGTTTGAGTTAAGTCCTTTTATGTTCCAGGATATTATTTTGATTGTCATTTTTCTTCGTTTTTATTACTTCTTTCTTTTCTTATATATCCTCTTCTTCCACGTATAAGTCTTCAATTTCCAGTTCTGGCTTTTGTGGATCCTCTTCTTCTTGCTCTATTTCAGATTCTATATCAGTACTTTCTTTTTCCTGTCTTTCTTCTTCTCTATTTAAATTACTTTCAAGCTTTCCTTCTACCTGTTTCTCTTCTTGGTTTCTCTCTCTGTCTTTGTCGCTTCTGCTACTGGCGTTATATCTGGTTGCATTTTCTAGCTCTCTTTTTAATTTTTCACAAACCTCCTTTGCTCTTGTGATATTTGTAACTTTATATCTCCGTTGTTTGTATGTATAAGATATCCCTTCCAGTCTTTCCCACTTGTATGCTATTTTATGTCTTTGGAGCAACTGAGTTAGGAATTTATAGTCCTGTCTTCTTTTCAAAATTTTATATGGGATATCTTTAAAAAATTTTATAACATTGTCTTCAATCTTTAACTGCTTTTCATAGTTAGCTTGTGTTATTTTCTCTTCTATCCTTGTCCTGGTGAAACAAACCACTACATCCCTAGGCCACCCTTTCTCTCTCACTACTCTTGAATTCCCTCTGAAAATATGGTCAATTTCCATTTCCATGTTTTCTACTTGTATTCCTATAAAAGTCGTCAGTACTGGAATTATTTTCTCATATAGATTTTCCCCGGGTGCTTCTTCAATCCCTCTCAATTTCACACATTTATCTCAATATCGTAGTTCACGTTGGTTAATTATCAGTTCTCCTTGCTTTTGATTTTCTTTCATGATTTCTTTTTCCTTTTCTAGCTGCTTGGTTTTTTCTTGTACTTCTTGAATGTCCACTTTCATTGTTTTGATTTCTTTATTCACATTGTCTATTCTTTTCCCAATTGTTTCTATTTCTTTTCAAATGTCTGCCTTTATTTCTGATCTAGTAGCTTTCACCTCTTGCCTCATCTCCTGTTTAAGGCTTCTTATTTCCTCTAATATTTCTGCCATCTGTTGACCCATTTCAGTAGAAGATCTTCTTGTTGAGTCAATGAGTTGTATTTGAGTTTGAGTTTGTGTTTTACTTCCTTTCCTTAATCCAGTAGCCATTTTAGATGTGTTTCTTGATCTTTACCACCAGGTGGCATTTCTGAGCTTTATTTGATTCTTTAGTCGGTCACTTCAAGAGTTAACTGATTTGTTTTCTTTTCTTTTCTTTTTTTAATATAATTTTATTAAATTTCACAAATATAAAAAAAGGATTATTTGACTTGTACTTGTTACATGAATTTTCTTCTGTTCTTCCACACTGTTCTGGTCAACATTTCCCGCAGCTTAGTCCACTTGTTACATTAGCGCATCACAATAAATTGATTATCTCATCTGTTCGAACACACATTTCCTTCTCCTAACAATCATAATATAGTCGTTCTGGCTAGACAGTTCCCAACCATCACTCTCTTCTGCTTAACTCAAATCGTCCTGTTTCAAAATATTTCCATATCACTCTCTTGAAGCTTCTGTTTTCTCCATATATATATATATATATATATATATATATATATATATATATATTCATTTAACTCTCCATTACCTACGGCCCAAAATCTTAAATTTTTTTAATTATTTCTGTCATTGTATATCTGGCAGTCTGAGCAATTATTACTGCAACAATCCCCCATCTTCTTACCCTGAATTCCATTATACTAAAATGTCTTGTTTTTCCTTAAGTACATTTTAAACGCCTTCTCCCATTCAGCAATATCACAATGTTCATATTCATGAAATATATTGATATATCATAAGTTGCAAGCTTAATTAACAATGCCAAAATAAAAATCCATCAATCATCATCTTCCCGTTCCCCTCTCTTGTCTGGTGCCCTGCAGCCCGGATATTCATTTGCAAATTCTCTGTACTCTTAAAGTCCAAGCTGCACCGCACCCAAGAGAGAGGGTATAGAATCCTGTGACTTTATCCGCTCCTTTTCCCCCCTCCCTTCCTGGACTTTGCGGTCCGGAGTCTATTTCTGAATTTTTACTGTATTCTCCTAGTCGCTTAAGTTCTGAGCCGCTCCGTCCAGGAGAGTGAGGGTCTTTACTTGACTAACTTCCATCACAATCTCCCTGTTCCCCCCTTCCATCTTGGACTTCACCACCCAAAATTCATTTCTAAAGATTATCTGTAATTTCTTTGTCGCTTAAATTCCAAGCAGCTCAGTCCATGGGAGGAAGGATCTTCCAATCAAGTCTCTTCCATCACAGGTTTCACAGTCTCAACCCTTGACATCACATTGTTTATATTACTGACAATATATCACTTATAGTAAACTTGTTTGATATTGCTGAAATACGTTGCCCCTTCTCAAATCCAGAACCCTGTGCCTTTATCCGCTTTATATTCCCTCCTCCCTTCTTGAAGCTGCCCGGAATTCATTTCAGAAGATTCATTGCATTTTCATTGTCGCTTAAGTTCCAGGCTGTTCCATCCGAGGGAATGAGGATGTTTTGGGTTAGATGACCTTCAGCACAGTCTCATAGTCTCAACAATCCAAGAAAATCAAGAAACAAGAGTCACTCCAGAGGAATAAAAAAAAAAAGGAGACGTGCAGCTCAATAGCTTTCAATCCCAAAATATTCCTCCAAAATCCAAAATCCAAACCCCTAATCCATAAATCAAATTCCAGATCTTCTCAGTCCAGCCAAAATATCAAAGTATTATACTGTAGAAAATTTAGTATCCAAATGGAGATTATAACTCATTTGTAATCCATCAGTCCAAATGATCAATTATATGCCATCTTATACTATAAGTCCCAATTGTGATTCATAAGTCTTTCTTTATTCTTTAAAAAATACTAACTTCAATCGTCATGAGTAAGCAGCACTCCCAGCTAGCCTTTTCTTAAAATTCCAGCCGCCCCTTTAAGAAAAACTCCCAGCCATAACGAACTCACTCAGGCTCAGGGTCCCCTCCATTCTTTCGCTTCTGCCCACCGTTGCATGCCAGAACTGCTGCGATATTGACAGAATCGCGACCAGAACAGGTTAAATGACTCTTATTAAATTCTTACATGTTATTTGATTTCTTCTTTTAAAAGTTGACGGCAGCGCTTGTGCCGCTCAGGTGGCGATCCCGCTGGCTCCGTCTTGGTCCTTCGACCCCCCTGGCGCTTTCCGCTCTCCCAGCCGGGGAGAGCAAACGCTGGTTTTGGGGTCCCCGTCGGACCCGTTCTGCACCCCTCGTACCGGAGGGGTGTTCTGCCGCCTCTGTGATGGCAAAAGAGGCGGCTGGAGTCCAGCGGGTGGCCGCTCGGAGCCGCGCCATTGCGCAGCTTCAATCTGAGCTGTCACTCGCGCCGGCCATGCAACCGGAAGGGGAAGGTTTTCTTTTCTTGATAATGCCAGCTGAACGTTTTAAGTTTTGTTTTCTTTCTGTGTTCCAGTACCAACGTCACTTCTGTCTGTGAAAATGGATTAATTTGTCGCCCAGCATTTTTCTATCCACTCTCTTATAGATAACTGTTGCTACTAATTATTAAATTCTTTCATTACTTTAAACAATTCCTTCTATCATAATTTTCTTATAGTTATAATATTTACCTTTTATATTCAATAAGACAAATATATTATATATACTACACAGTTCATTAAGTATTCTATATATATGAACAATCAGTTATGGTCCAATTAATCAATTGTATTTGATAAAATCAACAGTCCGATCTTAACTATTTCCCAATAAATTATCTATTTATATATATATAGTTATATATAAATGAATTTATATATTATGAATTATATATTTTGCTTAGCAATCAGTTCATTCAATTAGTTCATTGGCAATCAAATTCATGTTAAGTCAGACATTAAATAATCCCTTAATGTTCTCTCAGGTATCCCCCTTATTCCACCACCCATGTTATTTGTTTTATACTTTATTTCAGTTTCATCAGTCTTTCACCTTTTATCTTCTCATCTTCTCACCTTTTTATCTTCTCTTCTCAGCGAGCTCTAGTGAATTATTTAGTGAGCTCTAGCAGATTCCCCATGAGCTCCAGCTAATTCCCTCTGTCCTCTTCACGCGAGCTCGAGCTTTCTGTCTCTTTTCACCTCTTAATTCTTCTAATAATACTATCCGCTTAATCTTTCTTTCTTTTCCAACATGTCTCTGTTCTTTTGCCTCTTTTCTAGCAAATCCCATAATCATAATAATTGGACACTCTGACTAGGACTTTTGTGAGCTGAAGTCTAAAACATCTGGAGGACTAAAGATTCCCCACCCTTGGGTTAGAAATTTAAATACGTGAATCATTCTTAACTCCCTTCATGATCTGCCAAAGATCCTCTCATTGCATCCTGTGGGCATGAAACTGAGGAGTGGAAACACTGGTACACAATAGCCAGTGCTTCCTTCTTTTGGTGACTGTGGACGTATGGTCCATTGGAAGTCCTCTCAAGCTTGATGTTCAGCAACCCTGGCCCGCTGCTGAGGCAAGGGGCTTTAACTGACAATTGTTACTGTTGCTGTTATAGGTGTGTCCTGCTTTTTTCCCAAAATTGGGACTCAGAGCAGCTCACAGTTTAAAAAAACAACACAACATACAATGAAAAACATACAAAAAGTGAACATGAAAATAGAATTAAACTATTCATAGTATTAAAACTATTCAAACTTTAAAAGAATAAAACGCAATTTTAAAAGATAAAGCTATTAAAAACAGTTCAGTTTAAAACAGTATAGCACACCCTTGCCAGTTGTTTAAAAATGTGCTGTTTTAAAAGGCAGTAAGCATAAAAAAGCATAAAAAAGGATTTTGCTGATGGAAGAACAGCAAGAAGGGAGCTATTCTGGCATTCCTGGGAAGAGGGTATTCACTAAGGGGCATCCACCAAGAAGGCCCTGTCTTGTTTCCCCAGCAACTGTGTTTGTGGGACTGAGAGAAGGGTCTCTCCTGATGAGCTCATGACTTGGGCAGGTTTCCTGCCAGATACCCTGTACCTGAGCAATATAGTTTTATAGGTCATAACCAGCACTTTGAGTTGTGCTGAGAAACAAACTGGCAGCCAGAGGAGCTGATTTAAAAGGGGAATAGTACAGTTTCTGCAACTACCCCAGTTAACAGTCTGGCTGCAGCTCTTTGGACCAGCTGAAGCTTCAGAAAACTCTTCAAATATAGTCCCCAAGTACTTTGTGTTATAGTAGTCCAAATGGCATGTATCTCTGTGGCCAGATCTGATATCTCAAGGAGCAGCCCCAGTTGGTCCCCAAGTTTTAAATGTGCAGAAGCACTCCTGGCCACCACAGAAACTGGGGCTCCAGGTTCAAAGCTGAGTCCAGGAGTACATCCGAACTGTGAGCTGCATCTTCAGGGGAGGTGTAACCCTATTTAACACAGGCTGAGTACCTATTTCCTGATCTGTCTTTCAACTGACCAGGACCATCTCTGTCTTACTTGGATTAAGTTTCAATTTGTCCACCCTCATCCAGTCTATTACTGATGATAAGCACTGCTTAATTTTTTTAATTGTTTTTATTGACACAGAATTTATATTTAAAAAGAAAAACACACAGGATATACCAACAAGACAAAAAAAACAAGAAAGAATCACATCCACAACATGCAAGGGATAATCACACATGACTTCCAGCTTTCCATCTATTGGCTACAAGCAAAACGATAAGTAACCTCCTCTGTTTAATATATAAGCTAAACCCCTACATGTTATTTAAACCTACTATTCTTCTATTTCTGTTATTAATAAATCCTCCCTGCTATAGTCTTCTCACAGCTGTCATGGAAATTATAACTTCCTGAAGTTAAATTCATCAATTTCTCCCTTTAAAAGTTATAGAATTTAATTAATCATTTCTCTCATACACACACACACACACACACACACACACAAATTTGCACATAAATAACATTTAGCCAACAATGCAAAAAAATCTAACTATAAATGTTTTTACTTTTAATTTCATTATGCATCTCCCTTCCAAATAAAATCAAATTGTGCCTCAAATTTGTTAACGATAACTCTTATTGTTTTAAAGCCCAGTCAAACCTAGCCGTCATTTAATCGATGACCCATACTTAAATCTTACACAGAATGTATTATCCAAGCTTTCAAAGCTTCATTGACTTCTTAGGCACTTTGCTTTATAGTATTCTGTGCTTTGGAGCTGGCCAAGTAAAGGTATCACTGCTTTGTAGATTTTGTTGTACTTTCTTCCCAAGAGTATAAGAGGAAAAGCAGTTATTTCTCAAAGCTGACTTTGACTCGCAGTGATCCTATAAACAAGAGTCTCCAAGACACCCTGTCATCAACAGCCCTCCTCAGGACTTCAGATAAAACATAGCTTTCCTTGATTGAGTCTATTAACTTATAACAAGGTCTTCCTCTTTTTATATTCATTTCCACTTTATTAAACATGATAGAGTCAAGCTATCTTATAATACGTCCAAGGAAGAATAGCCTATTTGTTTATTTTGGCTTCTAGAGAGAATTCAGATCTGATTTGCTCTAGAACCCATTTCTTGGTCATTTTGGCAGTCCATGGTATTCCTAGCACTCTCCTCCAGCACCACACTTCATATGTGTTGGTTCTCTTTCTATCAGATTTCTTCATTGCCCATCTTTCACAACCACACATTAAAATAGGAAATACTATGGCAAACACAAGCTTATAGTTACTTAATATGACATAGGCTTCATTGTGCTCAGTGGGACTTACACCCATGTTGCTTCACAGGACATATAAGCTCTAGGTTTCTGTTATCAATACTTAAGTTCTTTAACATTAGATTGAAACCCATAAAATTACACAGGTGTAAGCCCCATGGTACTCAATGGCTCCTAGATGCATAGGATTGTGCTATCAATGTATAACTCCATTACAAGCAGAAGAGATGGTACTCTGGAGAACAGCATGGGAAAAGGTGAGAAAAGCAGTAACTGCTTCAAATGCTCCCTGTCCATAAAAGAAAAAAACCTTTATATCAAAAACTTATAGTGGAAATCAATTCTGGGAATATTATAGTACTAACAGAAACTGAAACTAAAATACAAGTTTTTGAAATAACAAGTAAGTCTATGTAGCGGATTTTTCATGAAAAAAATTGTTTGAATATCCTAAAAGTGTCAACGGTTTATGTGACTCAAAAATGAGACACATTTACAACACTTCCTCTCATCAACCAAATATATTGATGACTCAAACAGTGGATGAAGTCATTCTGTCCTTATACTGTTTCTATGACAAAACATATCCTTTGGTATCAAAAGTCTAGGAGTCAGAATAACCCAGAGTGACCTAATCTTTTTTTGTGAGAATGAGGACGACCATATGTCTCTAGTATCATTAATTTTATCTCTTCTCTGGTGCCTATTGTTTCAGCAGAAACAAATATAAAAAAGATTTCCCTAGTTTGAATCTTCTTGTTTTGGCTTAATTAGGCAAGATATCAATGGGCATTTTATTCGCTCTTTCCATTGCAGTGGAAAAAGTTGCTAACTAACTATAACTTCCAATCTTGTCTGAAACTGGGGACTATTGTTACTAGTTCTTGAACAAGCCTAAATCTTTGATTGTGATTTGCATTTGGTTTATTCTTCCAGCATGTTTTGAAACTCATGCCCACTCTCCTGCTCTCTGCATTGTGTTCAGGAATGCCAAAAGAAGGAACAAGGAATCTGCTATATAAGTTTCATTCATATCTCAACTTATTAAGATTGTCTTAGCGTAGCCCTAATGTCCAAGATATTAGGGTAATCAGTTTTACTCTTGAAACTTTGGCTTTATTGTTTATTCTTCCTACATCTCAAACATGAAACACAGAATTAACAAGTATATTTGGTTAAAATTAAATGGCAGTTATCTCCTTATTCATCACAGTTTAGGCACTACACAATTAAGTCAATAAAATGACTCATTCTCATAGTATTCTAAACAACAAATATTTTCAGTAATAAAACGATTCAATAACGTACATAATACCTCTGTGTCGGTTACTATCCTACAGAGAATCACCTTCTATCAGACAAACAGCTGATAAAATTTTAGGATCATACAATTTTTGCAAGACTAAATACAAATGAATGAACCAAAACAGTTAAAAAATGCAATCTTAGTTGCCTGAAAATCACCTTTATCTTATGACTGAGGCCTTACTTGGAAATGTCATTAATCTTTCAAGGTGCTTTTATAGCTGAATAATACACCTTGGTTTCTGGGTACTACATGCCTGGTATTTGGTTTTAGTCACATGAAAACCATGAGATGACCAAGGACCTTGGTATTATCCTGATGTTATTAATCAACACAACATCGATGTGCTTTCATCTCTGGAGCACTGTAAAAAGTAGTTTTATGATTGATTTTATTGCCTAATAAATCAAGATGTGACTGAGTAACCCTTAAAAAGCTTTACTTTTCTTTTTCTTGGTCAGCCTTGGAATTCTAGGACACACTGCATGTTCCTGAACACTAAAATATAATCTTCCACAATGCATGACAGGTTTATTTAGGCCCAAGACTTTTCTTGGGACTTCAATTTGCCACATTTATTTATTTATTTACTTATTTATTTATGTAAAGTATTTCTGTACTGCCTTGCAACCCACGAGGGTTCCTGTGACGAACCAGGTGGGAGGGGGTCTTGACAACAGAGCCTCCTCGGCAACTGAGAGTGCTTAAGCTGATTGGCTGGGGAAACGGAACCTTGGCTAGCCCAGGGGAGGGGCTGGTGGGAAGAGGAAAATAACGGATTTTAACTGTCTGGGGTGTTTGAAGGGAGTGTGATTTGTGGTGTGTTGAGAGAGGTTGGAGAGTTGAAGAGCTCTGTGGGAGAGAGAACTGAGAAACTGGGTGTACGAGAGATCGTGAATGAATTGAAAGAGAGAGAGAGAGAGAGAGAAGAATGGTGTGCTGTTTATAAACAGTTAGATACAAAACACATGTAAAGCAACAGTGTTACAATAAATGTTTGAAGTTCTGTGTTCCTTTAAACAGTGTCACAGAGTCTTATTTTGAATCCTGGAATATACACGCTACTAATAATATCATCTCGACCTTAGTGCCAATGGTACCACAGTCTTGGAAAATATAATTCACTGCTGATCCTTACATCTGGGAGAAGGGCAGATTTAGGGAAGGCAGTAAAGGGGGAGAGTCCTGAAAGGAAGAAGCCAAGAGGGGACAAGAGTGAGGAAGGGACTGCGTTCTCAGAAAGGGAGCACTGAGGCAGACCCGCTTGTCCTGGCCCTGGCTTGAGGCAGAGATCTCCCTGGTTTTTCAGGTCTGATCACAAAGAGGTGTCAGGGGTGGGCAGGCCTTGAGTGCGAGGCTTGGCTGTGCCTTTTGCACTCGGCACTGGTGGGCGGTGTTTTTTTTTTTCCGCTTGGTTACCACAGTTCCCAAGGATATGAACAAATAAAAACCAACTATCACAATACAAAGAAAAAAATATTTTTAAAAAACATTAAAACACTCTTTTAAAACTCCTAAAAGCTGTCTAAAAAGAATCCTAGAATCCTGTTTTGAAGCAATTAAAATACCAATTTCAAACACTGAATGCCACGTGGAACTCTTTTGGCTGCCTGCTGGAAGCTTAAAAGGGATGGGGCCAGCCTAATTCCCCTGGGAAGGGAGTCCTACAGTCAAGGCACTGCTATGGAGGACATGTACCTACCAGCTTAATTCCATGAGATGCTGAGACAAACAACAGGCCCTCTGAAGATCTAAAATTTCTGGCAGGCTTGTATGGGAGGAAGTGGCCTTGTATTGGAGAAGTTTGGCCCCAAGTTGTTTAGGGCTTTGTAGATTGACACCAGCACCTTGAATAGAGCAAACTGGCAGCCGGTGTAGCTCTTGCAGAACCAGTGTGATATGGTCTCTTAAAATACTCACTCGAAAGCAGTCTGGCTGCTGCATTTTGCACTAGCTGCAGCTTCTGAACACTTTTCAAAAGCAACCCCAGGTACAGCACATTACAGTAGTCTAACTGGGAGGTAACAAACGAAAACTTTAGATTCAAATATTTGTTTCTAAAGATATAAAATACATTTAGCACTAGGACTGTCTTAATGTTTATGACAATTTTATATTTAACAAAAAACGAAAATGTTCTAAAAGTTTTCTGGTAGCTATTAATGAGGATTAATTCATTCCCTGTTACAGAGTCTAGCACTGTGGGATACACCTATGTTAGTAACCCACTTTGTTGATATCATTCTTTGCACTGTATTCATCAACAGGTTGCCAGATATTCTGCAAGCTATTACTTCAAAATATTCTATATATGTTTACAGCTTAATTTCACCCTCTCTAGCTCAGCTTTGGTTTGCCTTTCTGAATGGCCTTCAGTCATGTTTTTATTTGCCCACTTGGTGTTTTGCTTCATAGGTTATTTTATTTTATTTTTCCCTTTTTTCCATCTCTGACAGTATCTCAGTGGAGCACATGCCTGGAACACTTAACTGAAAATGCTAGGAATCACGCTTTTAATACATTTCTTCACAATTTACCATGTCTATATCCCCCCCTTTTTTTTTTAATTTGGGTGCAATTTTTCCTGTTTGGTTTCCCTGTTCAAAATACTATTCCTTCTCTGCACCCTTTTAAATACTGCTACCTGCCCATATTCCTTGGGGCAAGATGATATAAAAATCGAAACTAACAAAAATGTCCATTAAAATTTCTATCTACAATCCAAAAACACCACAGAAATTTCCCAGAATTTTTTTTTTAGAATCGCTTTGTTTTTAAAAAACGTGAACAATTTTTAGTATTTCAGACATGTACATTTTAAAAGGACATTTTTTATCAATTGTTCATATTACTCTTAACTAGATTGTTAAGACCACATGTGTTGCACACACATAACACATTTTCAGTTGTATAGTCCAAACTAGTAGCTGGAAGCTATAAACCTGATCCTCCAGCACAATCCAACCAAAGTTAAGTCATTTCAAATCCTACTGAATGAACAGGGGGAAAAAATGATTTAACAGTCTATTGACCAAATGGTGAGCAGTGATTAACTTGTCTGAATCATATTCTGTGTACATTCAAGAAAAGCAAACCTTGTTGCTTCAGTCTTTGAATAATTATTTTTAGGATTACCATAAAGAACTGTCATCCTATAGTCACTTACCTAAGAATAAGCCCTTCTGAACAAAAAAGGACTTTCTTCTAAGTAGATATTATAGGACAACACTGATAGTTTGTTACTTGATTAAGAGAACTGAGAAAGGAAATTCATATTAATAATTTGACAACAATAAACAAAGCTTTTTCCCTCCACAGACAGGCTTAGTTTCTTAAAGGCATGTTAGTCTCCAAATGTAAACAAAATCTGAAAGAACACAGAGAAGTCACAGTCCAACGATTACAGTTCAATTCTCATTATTAGCCATCTGCAAACTTTCCAACAGTGACCAGTCAGATGACTGCCTGAGACACCATTTGCAAATAAGGGAAAGAGACAAAGAAATGGAGGGGTCAGTTGAAAAACAGTCTGCTCTATGAAGGCAACCACTTGCCTTTAGCCATGGGACAAATCTGCCTGTTTACCTTTCTGTAATGTCTGCATTTTTCCCAAGTCAAATTCATTCCATCTTATTTATTTTTTATTTAAAGTATTGACATATTGACTCTAGCCCATCAAGGTCACTGAGATAATTCACAACAGATTAAAAACATTTAAAGAGATTAAAAACTCTGTAAATATTTCTATACATTTTTGTAATCCATTTCCTCGAGCATGCACATTTTTACAAGCTTTCTCCTTTTGTATGATTTCCCCCCATATTGTATTGTATTTTAATGCAATTTAGGTAGCATTTTTGTACACAGCTTTATTAAATAAGAGCAGCTCCATGTTTGCAGAAGCAAGGAAATCGAAAGAGAACTGTATTGCAGTTCATGCATCAATCTGAGATGTCTCAATTAGGTCAGCTTGGGTTAAAATATGAAACAAACCAGATTTTCTCCCATCTTTATATGGCTTGTGGTGGGTGAAACTCATCAAGCTGCTGAAATTCTGATGGTTCCTCCTTCTTCTTCCTTTAATACCTGTTGTTCCGTGCTTTCAAGTCAATTGTGCCTTATGGCAAAATTGTGGGTTGATAGTTTAAGTACATTTAATGATAACCTTTTGCATGTTTTAGATATATTGCATCTGTTTTGATTTGTAAGCTACCTTAAGTACTTGCTTTGGGTGAAAAGGCAGGAGATAAATTATGTTAATGCCAATAAAAATAATAGCTTTCTCAGTGCATAGTCATCATCACCAGCATGAACTTGCTGGTAATATGCACACCCTGCCCTGGCAAACAAGATGCATGCTACAAGCATTGCTACTTTCGTCATCCCATCCAACCCTGTTTGCTTTGATCCTTACTACTTTCTTTCAGGATGAAGCAGTATTCGTGACCTCTATATAGTGCTGAAAAGTATAATAGAAACTTAACTACCTTCTCAAGAAGGAATGTGCCACAGATCACTCAAATATCCATTTAACACCACCTTAGATTAATGTTAATAAAGGCATTGCTTTTGCAGCTGCCCCCTGGAATACATGATTAAATATTCATTAAAAATACTTCAGTGGTATAGAAAACTAAATCTCAATTATTTCTTGGTGACTCATTCTCTTTTCTGCAGCCTCCTGACAAGTTCAGTGTAAGTCTCCCTATATCTGAGACTGAGATAATTGTCTTTGAATTTTAAAATATTTTTCTCCATACTAATCATATGAAAAGCAGTAATGGAAATTTCAACCAAAATAGGTAGTTGGGATTCTCTGACAGGATATAGCTTAGCCTGCAAAGTCTTAATTTAAAAGGCGAAAGATCTATATGATCTAAAACACATGTAAATGTTTTGTGTTGTTTCAAAAAAAACAACCTTCTGAAGAGGTGTGTAACATGAAAGACTTCTATGGTTGTGTAGAGTAATGTGAAGTCACTCCATATCTAGTAAAACATATGGACAACACAGGCCAAATTGACTCTGCATCAAGAACTATTGGCCAGCGGTGGTAAAATCACATCCCAAAACTGGTGAGGCCACCCCACTGCTGGCACATAGGGTACCAGTATGTTCACTAGATCAAATTCACACACATATATTGACATCATTCTCTCTCTCTCTCTCTCTCATATACACACACACATACCGAGAGAGAGAGAGAGAGAGAGAGAAATTTTATTCTCTGTGAACCTTCTTGTAAGCAGCAATTAATAATTGAGGACTTATTCTGCACAAAATTCACTCATAGTTGTTTTGTGTAGAAACCAGCATTTTCTGCACAGGCATCATAATTTGCAAAAATCTATGCACACAACATTATTTTTTGCACATAAAATTATAAAGTGCTGTTTTATGTACACAACAACTACATGCATATTTGTGCAGGAGCAGTTTGCAAAGATTCTCATCAGTCCAGGATTTTTCCTGTCTGCATTTCCCACTACTCACTGTTTTTCTTTTCTTCTTCTTCTTCTTCTTCTTTTTTTTTTATTTTCATCAGCATTAACATATATATGCATAACACACACACAAAGTTAAACACGTAAAAAACATAATGAAAAATACAACCCTTCCCCTCCCCCTCCCCCTAAAAAATAATATTCCTGCTTTTCTCTGACTGTATTCTAATTCATAAATCTAATCTTTTCCCTAGACCTAACTACTATCTCTTATTGATCATAATTAATTTTACCACCATAATTATACATATCTTAAGTTTGCTTCCTATACATCAAAGCTTGCAATACTAGTCTGGCCTCCATGTTACTTTACAAAGTCTATAAAAGGATTCCACATTACTAAAAATAGCTACAATGAATTCATCTTTACTAAATTAGTTAACTTGTCTAAGTGTGCCAAGTCCATCATTTTTTCTTGTCCATTCTACATGGATCAGTATTTTATTCGAATTTCAATATCTCACATAAACCAATCTTGCAGCTGTCACCATATAACTTATCAAAACTCTATATTCTCTTTCCATTATATTCTCTAAGTTTATCTAATTTAATAAGTATAGTTCAGGTCTCAGAGCTAGTTTGTATCCCAAAATCTGTGTGTAAATATATCCACAAAAAATCAGCAACTATTTGAAAATAACTACTTGAAAGTATGAGAAAACATCAATAAAGTTTACGTTCTGCCATCTGGTTAAAACGTATCTTTGATCGGTAAAATATCAGCAATTAAAATGAATGTCCTACTGAGAATAATGCATCTATTTAAAGCAATTCTGTTTATATTTCAAATGCGATATTTACTTTGTGTATACATACTCTTGGAAGTAAATTTTTAGTCTATGTCCCAGGATTGCAGTGAAGATCTTATAGTCTTCATTTAATAGAGAAATAGACCTGTATTTTTTTTTAAATTATTGTCGGGTCTCTATCTTTTTTGGGCTGTAACACAATATTTGCTTCCCTAAAACTATTTGGAGTTTGTTGGTCTCAGAGGATGTCATTTATAAATATTTGGAGGAGTTTTGCTAATTCTTCATAGAATATCATAGTACTCTTTGGATAGGCCACCTGGGCCTGGCATTTTTCATTTTTCTAGTATTTTTCAACTATATTCAGCCCTCCACATTTGCAGGTTTCACTTTCAAGTATTTGCAAGTCTCTCTAGTCCCTGCCCCCCCCACCTCAGGTGCTTCTTTTCTGGGGGAACTTTCCCTCTCAGTAGCTCTGATCAGACTGCACAGCCCTTTAAAAACCCGCCTCTGATCTTCTTCCTCTTCCATAGTCACTGCTTGGTCAGCAAAAGATGGTTTGCAGTCCAATTTCTCAGCAGCACAAAACCACTCCCAATGCCCTACCACACTCAAAGAGGGATGGGCAAAAACAAGCAAGTATAGGGCCATCATGCTGACCCATCTCCTCAGGCTCAACTGTTATATGGGGCTCAATTGAGGTTATATAATAATATTATATTATAATTATATAATATTATAAAATTATATATTTAGTAGTAGTAGTAACAATAATAATGATGATGATGATGATGATGATGATGATGATGATATAACTATATAATAATATGACTTCTCTAGAACAAATTCAAACACAGTTTTTGAGAAACATACCTCAGGTTGCCCAATATGTTCCAAATGCAGTACTTCGAAGGGAAGCAGGAGTAAATAAACTGGAATCAAATATTTGGCTAAATATCTTTACTTACTAGTTAAAATTACATAATAACCCTGGTGGATTGACCCACTTAATATTGGCAGGTAATTATAAATCCTTGTGGGAAATAGCTCTCCACCAGAAACTTAGCCTTTGCGTATTTTCCAGCGATACTATTCTAAGGTTGGGATTAAATCAAGTGGAATCAGTTGTAAGGCAAAGGATTTTAGACATGGAAAGTCAGACAGAAATTGCTGCCTTTCCTTAGTACACATACGCCAACAATCAAATGCTGGTTTCTAAACTGGTCATATCTTTACACTATGTTACATACCTAAATTTAGGAGAGCTTTATCATTAGCTCAATTCAATATCCTCCCAATATTGGAATTGGAAAGGAAATATGGGAAAATTCCATATGAAACCCGACTTTGCCCTTGCAATACCAGTGCTAAAGAAACTACAGTCCATGTATTTTTGCACTGTCAATTTTATCAGGATATTCACCAACAGATGATTACCCCCCTTCTAACCAAATTCCCAGGACTTTCTGATTTTTTTACTTCTGCTATCTGTTAGATAATCAGGAACAAACTGTTATACTTAAAGTAGCTAAATTTTGCTACATTATGTGTAAGATACGCCTTCAAATGATTAATAATCGTTGATGTTAGATATTAGAAGTTAACTTTGTTACTTGGTTTTATGACTGTACTCATTATTTTATTGGGCAATGACCACATAAAGCCACTGTCTGTATGTCTGATAGCAACAGATGGTAAGTATTTTCTTCTCTTCTTCTCTTCATTTTTACTGCTAATTTTTATGGATATAATTTCAGGGTATAATTTCAAATAAAATAAAATAAAGACAAAACGAGAGAAGGAGAAAAAAGGAAAGTTCACAGGATAAAAACTTGGTCTAGTCATTAATACAAACTGACTATATTTTCCAGGAATACATCTTTATTTTGCTATCTTTAAAATGCATATTGATGTATAAGTAAAGCAGTAAGATGCTCTGATCACTGACCAATAGATGAGGGATATTTATATTTCCACATTTGGACTATAAGTCATACTACCACACCACAAGCATGCAAGATTTCAACTTGCGGATCCTTAATTTCCACTTTGCAGCTATATAATTTAAAAGAACATGTGTGTCTACAAATGCTAAAGGTTTTTCTAATAAAAAATTATGTTGTAATACATCATATACATATACATATGCATACATCATATTCCACAAGGGAACACTATCAGTATTAGATCACCAACCTCTTTATTTATTTGTCAGTTTTTTTAAAAAAATTGCATAATGGTGTCCAGTACATCTGAACCATCAATTTTCTGGACCATATACAGTTTTAGTTTTGGAAATGTCTTTGCAGCTGGTTCATTCACAGTCATGCTCATAGAATTCCTTTTAGTGGCCACCAGCTAACAGTTATGTTCCTTGCATTAATCTAAAATATATCCTCGTATTAATCCACAAAATATAGAAAGAGACAAAGAAAGGGAGAATAATGGTAGCAATTTTTAACCCCCCAAGGCTTCAGACTTAACATTGTTCTAGAGTTTTCTGTGTTGGGGATGATAGGTCTTTCAGCTCCACAGAAACGCAGCGGAAAAACCAGAGTTCAGCGAGCCAACAGCAGCAGCCTTGTTCCCCAGTAAGGATACTCACACACGGAGGAGTTTCCTCCTAAACAGGAGGCACTTGATCTTGCAGCAAAGTTCCGTTATATACAAAACAGAGGACAGACGGACAAAAGCTTGCGCCAGGCACCAGGTTTGGTCAACAGACAAATACATACTGGCGTTGCTTTGCTATATACATATCCACAACCAATCAGGTAGAGGTTTGCACACCTCCCTCTACCATCTGCACACCACCCCAGTTTCTTATGCAACCTTGCAATTACCCACAGCTGGGGCATGATGCAACACCTTTGCAGTGGGTTGATCATTTTCCCAGGGTTCCCTGCCTGGAATCCCTGACATTCTGGTATGGACAGGGTGGACTGCTAGTAGATGGTTAGAGAGCCAGTATGATGTAATGGTCTGAGTATTGGACTATGACCCTGAAGTCCAGGGTCCAATTTCCCGCTTAGCCATGGAAACTCAATGAGTGGCCTTGGGCACATCACACACTCTCAACCTCCAGAAAACATTGTGATAGGTTCACCTTCGGGTCACCATAAGTTGAAAATGACTTGAAGGCACACAGCAACAAGAGGACCGTTCCCATTGTTAAATTTAGTCCAACCCTGGTTGTCATAATGTTCTCTTTTGTTTGTAGATAGATGACATTTTGGCACTGCTCTGATTTTGTTAGATTTTAGCAAACTTAACAACAAAATGTTATTAGTATATTACTGTGTTAGTGGGATCACTGCCAAATATCTGGCATATTCTATGAACCAACATTCAATGGGCAACTGGCATTATTTTAAAAACACTTCCTATGAAATATCACGTTGGTGTAAATGTACAACGTATACTGGCTATTTTACTTTAACTAGTGGGGGAAAAAACAAAGTGAATTATACGTTCCACATTTTCAGCCACTGATATTTCAAGTTTTCCCAAACCATCTGAACTTTTGACATTTTTCTTTAGACAGGAATGTATAAGTTAAGTAATGAAAGCGTGTACTGGCTAAAACTGCAAAAATTAAAAGAATGCTACAAAAACTTAAAAAGTAGAGCAAAAGGCAACTAAAATTCTTCAGGCTGGACTGAGTCGTAACAAAAGATTAGCTGATTGGCCTCTGGCACAGAAGACAAAAATGAAGATCAAATGGAAGTCTTATTGGTAAAGTCTAATCCTAAAGGAAAAGGGTCAAAACAATGTCAGTGTACCTGCAAACAGCAGTGTTGACTAAAAAACAAGCCGTTATGATATCTTTAGATTTTCAAGTACAACATCCTATGGCAATTACACATATATTTTCCTAAACAGATTTGCTGATATATTCCTAAATAGATTAGCTGAGGGCTTTTTTGAAAACATCTTAAGATGTAGATGGACGGATACATCATGCTGGAATGATTTCTTTATAATACCATAATTGGATGCTAAAGATAGAAAGATGGATCTTAAGATTTGAGTGCCAGTGAGAGCCTGCAAACCTTTTAACCTTTGAAATTTAAACCAACAGAAAAATAATACACACTGTCAAGGCAGCATATGATTAATTTATTCTCTCTCCTTCCCATGCCTGCCCTCTGACTGACATATGCATACACACTAATGAAAGGATCTTTTTTGATAGCCAACGTCTCAGCATTGCTTAATGTGGGGTTTGTAAATTTAACAAAAATGTTGGAAAACCTCAATTCTAGGTGCTTTGTTTACAATAAATTTTCCAAACCTAAAATTCATCTACTCATATTGTAGCAAAAACAGCTAGTGACTGCTACATAAACTTCAGAATTACATTAGCTGCTTTATTTCCTAAAATTGCACATCCCATACAATGGCAACTCAGATGGGGGGAGTGGGGAGTGGGAGAGAGGCAACTTCCAGCTTGCTTCCAGGTGGTAGAGGTTTGGATGAGATGCTTTCATTGCAACTGCCTTTGTAGATGCTGTCATAATCATGGCTTTTGCCTTTCCCACTGGCTCATCTGTGATAGACCAATGAAAAGAAAAAAGGCCGTGGTGGCAAAGAGAAGGCAGGATGGAAAGGGAAGGAGGTAGGAGAGCAAATGGTACCAAATCTTTTTCTTTGCAGCCTTCCAACCACAATGGGTTGGCACATGAGCAAGTGGCAAGAGATAAAGAAGAAGAGCAAAGGGGACCATCCATTTTTTTTAATTTGTGCTAAAGGTGTCACTTCCTGATGCAGGACCACTGAGAACTAGCCTAAACATCATATGTTTTGGAAGATAACGTGCAGGAATTAAAAGCAAAACAAAACAAAAAGCATACACAAATCAATACACTGCATTTCTCTTCAAGAAAGCTGATGCTTTCTTTCAGATACTTCTCAGATGAGAATATCTTCGATTGTGATTTAAAAAAAAGAAAAAGACTGTGATTATTTTGCAGTCTCATTACTGTAAACCAGAGGAGAGAATCATACAATCCAGATGTTGCTGGACTGCAGCTTCCATCAGTCTTATCTGGCATTAACAGTGATGATGAATGCTGGGCACTGAAGTTCAAGAGCATCTAAAAGCCACATGACTCCCACTCCTGCTGTAAGTAGTAGTGACTATGAGGAAATGACTAGGAACTCCAAAGGGAAAATACAGTGGAAGGTGAAATTCAGGTGGAGCTAGAAATACATTCATGTACTAAAGTTCCTCTTCCCATTTTTTTCCACGCTACTACTTCTCTGCAACTTTATTCCCACTCCCCAAGTGTTTCTTCAGGACCCTCAAATAAAACTTTCAAAGGGAACAGGAAGCTACACTGGGGGGGGGGGGCGGGGGGGCAGCCACTGATTCTCATTGCATTAACATGCTTGTACCAGCAATGGCTCCAATCTACAAAAGATGTCCAGAATCCTTTATAACCTTTGTGTAGGTGTTAGCACATAGGCATAGGTGTAAGCATGCACTGAATCCTGGTGTGATCTTCCCAACTCTGCTTACTAGGCAGGAGTGTATGGGATCAACAGGGGTATGTTTCCCTGTTGGTTGGGAAGCTGCTGGCCAAAGGTTCCATCCCCTCCTCTGAGCAATCCCCACTGAGACAGACAGAAATAGGATCCCTGTCACAATTGCTCCTTGCGCTGGAGACTGCTCACACAAGGAGAGGGGTGGGAACGGTAGCCATCTGCTTCCCAAACTGACAGAGGAATGGACCCCCACCAATTGCAGTGGCTGCTTCCTAGTTAGTGGAGATTGGAGGAACTTTCATGGTCCTTACATAAACCCTAAACTAGTGTGTAACTCCAGAAACTGTGTACATAGTAACTATGATACAGGATTCCGTCCTATATATTTCTATGTATTGGCTACTTTGTATTATCTACATTTGGCTGATCAGATAAAATCTTTGTTTATATTCAGACAGAAGCAGCTGTCTGACTTACAGTGGCAACAATAATGAATTTATTATTTAAGAAAAAACACAACAGCCATGCATAAGGGAGAGGTAACAGAAAGACTCTGAGGTTTGCAGAGGTTAAAACGTATTTTAGGGAAACTTAAGAATGCACTGTTGCCACAGAGCAGAGAAAGAGGATATATGAAAAAAAAAACACCAAAAAAACAGAAGAGGATAGAGAATGGACTTAGATATCATGGAAAAGGCCATGGCTTGCCAGATGGCTGACTGAAAAGCAGTCCTTCACACTGTGAAATTTTGTTTCATGTCTCATTTGTTATTTATATTTTTGTGCTCTAGTTATTAAAACCTTACACACATTTCTTACATAAGTAATAACATGAACTAGTATAATATAGACACTTGGGGTCACATATGCAAAACACACGCTTGTCATCCAGGTAAGATGTCAGAGTTCTAGCAGTGGTGTCAGAAAATAGGAAAATCCAAGTCACAAGTTGTTCATGAATAATGCAGTATTCACAAAAATGAATGAAATAGCCACTGCTTCAAAGAAGGAAGAAATGATATTTATGAAGAACACAGACTGCCTAAAATGCCTAAGTATTCAGATGTTGTCTGACTATCTCTTTCTTGTAAGTTGCCAATACTTAACATAGTGATAGCAACTATATCATGCGTAATTCGAATGTCCTGTAAAAGATGTGAGGAATTCCTCACTGGGAATACCTGACTACATTTCAAGCTTTTCACTTAGTGAGTATTTAGCTTCACAAAACTATAACCTATTTCAAGGACAATAGTCTCCTTTGTGATTGTGTGCACTTCTGTGTATTGTCTTTTGGAATTATCTCATGGAACATGATAACTACATTATTAGTAGGACAGAAAGAGGAAATCTGAAGATGAAACTGACTCAGCTTTCCACTGGAACCCTGTCAAAAGACTCAGGTTACTTGTTTCCTTGACAAATTGAAACAAGACAGCAGTTTCAAATATATTGTTGCAGTACTGTCACTGTGTACAATAGACTAGGTGGACTACATTGTCCCACAGAAATATATCATCTTGAGATTCTGAAGAGTTACTTTTGCAAGGATGAAAAATAAAGGCATTCTTTCTTTCCATATTTGAGACATGTGTTTTCTGTCTGTTCTCAAAGATAGTTTCTTACTGGGAATGTGGTGCAGAAGCATTTTATGTTGATGAAATGAAGCTTACATTTGTACCTGTGAAATGTAGTGAGAAATGAAAGGAAAATTCTTTGAGAGACTGAGCAAAGCAAATATTGCTTCTCACATTTTTTTTTTCACACAAGTTCCCAAAGTGGCTTGGAGATGGGCAGGCTTGTATGCTCTTTAATTTCAAGGCATATTCAAGCTTTTAAAGTCACACAACAAATTATCTTTTCATGACTGTATCACATCCAAACCTCATGTGTTCATAAGCCTTTGAAATATTCATATGAAACCAATGGTTTTATGCTGGAATTACAATCCTAATAACATTTTCATTTGGAGGCAGAATCCTATCTGGGAGTAAGAATCACTAAATGCAGAGTCTGAACAGACACATAGAAAGATGTACTGTCAATTCTGATCTTAAAAGTCAATATCAAATTTGTACTTCTGTTCTGCAATTAAAGCTAAAATTTAATTTAGGCCATTTCCATACCGGGCTTCTGAAACGGTGCAGAGCGACCTCTCACGGAGGTCTTCTACACCCTAGAGTGGACTGGCGTGGACTACTTTTTGTAGTTTCACACCAGAATCCACTCAGGAGCGGCCGGAACTAGCCGGGCTGCGTGTTTTTTAAAAACCTATTTTTTGAGGTTTTTAAAAAGCATGGAGCACGCAGCCCCGCGCCGCTCCGTCGCCCAGCTCCAAAGTGGATTTGCAGGCGCGCACAAGTGCATGCCAGCAGATCTGCCGGGGACGGGCTTCCAGCTGGCGAGCTTCTCCGGTTGGTGGAGAGCCTCCACCAACCGGAAGCTGCCATATGGGACGCCGGGGGACTGTGGAGCAGCGAGCTCACACTGCTCCGCATGGCGATGGACTTACCCGGCTGCGGGTAAGCTCCGTTTTAGCGTGTTTTCGCCCGTTCCCCCCCCCACATGTGAAAAGGGCCTTAATCTCACCTTAAACTCAGATGTATTGGAATAAGGGCACAAGAATATAATTTTGTTGGAAGCACTGCTAAGTTATTCAAAAGAAAAATATTCCTTTGCACAATGAATGTTTCTGTTGAAAAAGTCTGGGCAACTAATATTTTTATTAAATACCTTCATAAAGTTGAGCATCATTTCATTGTCTACCAGCCAATTTATTTCTGAATCACTCAATTGCAGCAAACAACAAGATGTGGTTTATAACCTAGGATTGTAGTGAGAACTTAAGCCCCAGTTTGCAATTTTGATGTTACAGGGAAAGTGGAGTTTAACAAACCAAGACATCTCCTCTGAAGCTGAGCATGCAACAGAAAGAAAGAAGGGACAGGGGAGTGATCAATCTCATTTCTGTCAGAAAAGGAGGAACATTTTTTTTCCTGGCTGTATCTCAGTCCCTGGTAATAAAAATACAAAAACAACGTACCCCAAATTTAGTATCTGAAGTGACCCAACATGCTATCTAACGGTAGGGCTAACCATGATGGTTTGAAGACTTCAGTTTGTAAAACACCACATATATAATGCCACCATCAAACAC
Organism: Cyclura pinguis; assembly: GCA_030412105.1. NCBI lineage: Eukaryota > Metazoa > Chordata > Lepidosauria > Squamata > Iguanidae > Cyclura > Cyclura pinguis. The sequence continues at coordinate 98,850,668 of CM059601.1, forward strand.
ATTGCATAGTTTTTTTTAATTTCATGATATTTGCACTTACTGTAATCCTTTCACTGCTGCAATAGTAACGAGTGAATAAAAAGCTTAAGTATTAAATACAGGGTATGTCCCTCCCAGGTCCCCTGAAAGGGATGGTGTACCCTTTCAACTCCTGACCTCCTACTGTAGGTCATGCTTAGTTGAAATTAAGACAAAGAATTAAAGAGACCTAGCAAGGTCTCTGCAGAACTGTTTGTCATTTTGCATAGTTATCAGAAGTAGAATGAATTGCCCAGAGTAAGGAACTATCTGTAAATTTGTAAAATCTATAGAGAACTGGATGTTCTTGGTACACAACTTCAATTGATTTCTTCACATGCAGATCACAAAGGTCTGCCTCTGGACCTTCTATAGAAGCTACAGAGGGTGGTGCAAACCTGCTCATCATAACTGTATTAGTATTCGTCAGATATTCCAGTCATGCATTGTTCTTTAGCTGTGGCAGAGCAAGCCTCTATTTGCATTGTTCCAGCTAAACCCAATCTACAGGACCAGGCTGTTAGATAAAGTACAGGAACAGACAGGCATTCAAACTTCTTTTGTTCCAGTTGAACAAGCACAAGATTAAAACATTTTCTCAAACTGCTTGAAGCTTTGTCTAAGTACTGCTTTCCACACAGGCAGGTCACCTTATAAATTACATTGGCAGTTTTAGAGCACTGCTGAAACCTAGTGTTAAATTGGCACCCAGTGATGGAGCTCCAAAAAACATTTTTTCTGTTAAAGTGACAAAAACAGAACTCACATTATATATCATGGTATCGATCAAACAAATAGCAAGCATTAGGAAGACTCTTCCCAATTTTAAGATGCTAAAAGTTCAACAGGGCAATGTTGACTCCTGACAACGTAAAACGGTGAAAAGCAGAAAGAATTTTAAATGGGGAGTGGAACAGTGGGTGCAGTTCCTGTCTATTTTTGAAAAGACTGATGACCATTAGACTGTTTCTTATCAGGTGTTTGTGAAAGAAGCTTTTTTGGTGTTCAAATCTGTGTTCAATCCTCTTAGGAACTGCAACAATCCAGATGCATAAAAAAAATATATATATTATCACAAAGAAAAATGCAGTGACAACCTGCTCCTGGCCAGGGATAGGTGAAATGTTTGTTTCTGGTGTTTTTGATAAGTAAGGCCCTTTCCGCACTTTACCTTGATAGCGCGATGAACCAGAGCCCTCACGATATTGCTAATATCGCAAGAGGCTCAGTAGAGACCCCTTGCAGTCCGCATGCAGCAGGGCATTGGCGAGAGAGCACCAGTCCCTGCCCGGTGGCTTGTCTGCATGTTGGCATCCTGGGCCACGTCTAGGTCCCGCTCTCTCCCCGCCCCACCACCCCTGATTGGGAGGTGATGTTTCTTTTTTTTTAATTTTTTTGCTGGCTATCATGCTAACGTTACCACGATAGATCCTGCCAACAGGCTGTTTCATACTACGTTGGTAACGTGCTAATGATAGCACCAGGTTTAAAAAAAAAAAAACACAGTCGGCTGGACGCCGGGGGCTGCTGTCATCTCAAGTGTGAGTGACGACGCAGCCCTGGGGTGGCCTCTCACGGCAACATGTCGTGCAGTGTTCCCTGCTGCGATAGGGGTAGCGGCCAGCCTGCTGCTGGGCGGAGCGTCCCCTGGGAGTTGCTGCGTGAGGCACAGGCAGCAGGGACTGCCCACACCCTGCCCACTCCCGGGTCCTTCCCGGAAGCACACCGGACGACGGCTCCGCAGGCCCTCTGGTCGCGCGACCGATGCATGAAAGGGAGGTTATTTTCGCCTTTCAGGCGAAAATAAGAAAACACGCTATCAGCACTATCCATGGCCGTGATAGCACCTGGTTTGCCAGAACGTCATGTGGTACGGCGGCTCGTGAAGGGGGGAGGGAGCATGCCTAATACGCTTTAAAAACGCCGTGCAAAAAGGGCCTAAGACTCCCAGACTTACCTGAAGCATGGCTGGCTGCCATTTTCTGCTGGAAAGAGTGGATTTTTTTTTTCTTGGAGCCTTTGCCTTACATAAGACCTGCTTCCAGCAAGTGCCCATCAGGAGTTGGCTAGATTTGGTACAGGTGGCAGGCCATCCTTCCTGGGTCTCTGCCAGTTAATATTTTGGAGGGAGCCTTCTCTTCCTCCCTTGGGTTTTTGGCTTTTGATGATATGCTGTTTGACTTGGCACAAGGATTCAGAGCTAGTTTACTCTCTATGAATTGCATAATTGTGTAAATTGTAGGTTTTAGGTATGGCTCTGATCTTTATTTCTTTTGGGGGGAAATGGGGCTTGGGTACTGGGGCTTGAGTGCGTGGGGGATGAATGCACTTAAGATGATACTCAGCTCAGGGTTCACCCCTTTCTTACTTCCACATAGTAGAAGGAAACATGCAGTGGTGGACTGCCATGTGTTTCTCATCTAATGACCTTTTATGTGGATCCTCAGCAAGCAGTTGGTGGATGTGGGGCCTACTCTTTGGCTACTGGGTCAGGTGATTATTTGGATCCATTATCTTATGCAGCACCAAGCTGTAACCAATGTTGTAGTGGCCACAACAGCTCCAACAAACAGTACATTGGGTATGCTTTGTAACATACCATTTGGCATCTCACATCCTCTTAAACAGTTTTGCACCCAAAATTAAATGAACAATAAACCAGACAGGTTACTATGAAAGTACACTCTCTAACTATTTGCAAATCTGTGACATTTTTTATCCTTGTTGGCAACAAATCTGTGACTACTTTAGCAATAGTTTATACAGCCAGCAGACAATCTTGAAGGAAATCTTGAGATGACTACTCCAAGGAACATTTTGAAGAGATTTTGAAGAAAACAAACAAACAAAAAAGGTAGCTGGAGGATGCATGCTCTGCCATAGGCCTATTTTGCACTCTAACTTTTCATGTGGGTGTTCAGTGGGGATGCCGGTATTGGCTCTGCCAGGAGGGGAGCACAACAGGAGCGGTCCCCTCCACACCAGCGAGTTCCATGGTGAAGAAAGCATGATGGCCATACCTCCTCCTTCCACAGCACAGCCGGGTACTTTCTGAAGCTGTGTTGGGGCAGAATGCACAGCCATTGCACTTCTGTGGCTTCTGCAGGCCAGGTAGGTCCAGGATCGTGACACAATTGTGGGTTATTGATGAGGAAAACCTGTCAAAGATTTAATTTGTGATTGCACTGCCTGGGGATGGGGGAAAGAACAGGACTACAACGACATCATGCAGAACCATTCTCATGGTCCTGTCCTTCTCCAGACCCCATGGTAGGCTGGGAGGGTGGTGCGGAAAGGCCAACAGTAGCCTATCTAAAGACATAGCTGTATTAATCTGGATCTGTATGCAAAGGGATCTTGTAGCACCTCTGAGACCGAGAGAAATAAATTGATAGATGGTAACATCTGATGAAGCAGACTTAAGTCTACAAAAGCTTATGCTACCAATTTCTTTCTCTCAGTTAGTCTCAAATGTACTACAAGATGCATACAGTATCCCATTTAGTTTGTTTTTCATTTAATTTTATTTTGCTTGGAAGATACAGATTAATTTTGAAATCTGTTTCAAACTTTATTAATTTTGATCTGACTTCTTTTGTTGTCTTATGTCTTTTGGTAGCATCCTAAGTATGTTGACCTTTTTTTGATATAGCTTATGCGTCATTTATGTTTATTGTTCTGTTGAATTATGTATTTTGAGGTTCACAATATTTGTTTTTGCATTGTTACAGTCGTTTTCATTTTATTGTGCTACTATACTCATTATATCCTCCTCCTATTATTTTTTGTTACTATTTGTATGTCTCTTGATTTTGGTTTGAGAAACAGAAACTGGCCTTTAAAGACATGACTCCTATAATGTGCATCAAAATTAAATATGTGGAAGAAGATTCAGTACTGTTTGTGATCTAATCCCTTAACTGGTCCCCCCCACCATTCATTACTGAAGGCATTACAACAGAAAGAGCAATGGACCATACCTGCCGCTGCTGCTCCAGGCTCCACAGCAATAGGAAAAAGTGTTTTTCCTCTTCCTACCAACGTTCAATACAATTTTCGTGAACTGAATCAAGCCCTCCTCCACCCCCGCTTTGGGGCTGTGGGATGTACACTGCTTTTCTCTTACAACTCTATGGCACTGCCTCCACTGCCCATAAAATCCCTGTCGATAGTGCCTGGGCTTCCCAGTATTGGAACAATGGTCCCAAAACCCAACGTTACACGTTTTCCATAGGAATGAAATGCAACTATTCAATATTTTTGAAAATGTAAAACATATAATTAACAACATACATGGCAAGAGCAAAGTGTGCTGTTTCTCCCAGAGATCCTAGCATCTGTTGCTCCCATGTAAGTTAATTATTAAATACATTAATTTTATTAATTAATTAAATCCAACCCATTCAACATTTCCCATGAAAATTTCAACAAAACTGACAGAAAATCGAAACCAGCTCTCTTCAATTGAAAAAAGAAAGAACTTTTGGACAGATAAAAGCAGCAGTTGGAAGGAATAAGTTACTGATAAGAACAGATATTACACTTGATCTTAGCCAAAAGGCTGAGAAGTGTGGAAGGAATAGGTTACAAGTAACGCAATAACCTGAAATAGTTACTTTTTTGGATAACAAGGGTCTAATGAAGCTACATTTCAAAAATAACACAATGAGTAAAAGTGCTCTACTGGTGTAATGAGCAATGACTTCTGGTTACTTCCAAATATTAGTAAGGGTATTTGCATAGGAATTTTGACAGGAATTTTTAAAAGTGTTATCCTATTTTACTATCAGTCCTAAGGATTTTCTTCTCAAAAAAAAAAAAAGGGCAAGAAAAAAGGAAAAGAAAGAAAAAAGAAAATAAAAGAGGAACAGATGAGCAATGCATATAATGTATATAAATACTTACTACTAGTAGTTAACTTGATTTCATCATGGTAAAAAGGAATGGCAACAGGCTCCTTCTTAAACTCTGAAGCAAATAACAGGGCATGTAACTTTAAAAAGTAACTTTCAAGTTCTGGGTAAAAGAGAGAGAAAGTACTGCCATAGCAGCCTAGTTGCCTAAAATGCCTGTCATTGATGAGCTATAGCATGTAAAGCCTTCTTTTCCAAATGAGAACTAACTGCCTTCAGGAAGCAAGATAATATCTGAGAGGCCAATACACCTCAACAGCTCATGCAATTTGGACTTAAGCATAATAGCAGAAAATAACTTATGATGAACAGCTGGCTGAGAGCTGAAACAGGCCCTCGCGCGTGTGATAAATATTAGGCAGATTCTGGTAATAGGCATTCAAGTGGACTATGTTTAAGAAATCATCCTTTAATAAACTACCTAGGGGCAATTTAGGCACACGAGAAACGTGTATATTAGAATTCCCACTCCAGTAACTGAACACATGTTGGGTTAAGTCTAAAAAGGGAAATTGCCAATTGTGCCTTCAGCATTACCACATTACCCTCCAGCAGCCCTCTTAGCAACAAGCAAAACATTCTTACCTTTCTCTATCACCAGCACGGAACAGAACTTATACATAACTAAAAAGATCATCTTACAGCATAAACTAGGAATGAAAGCTAAAATCAATGAACTAACTGAAGCTTTAAGTTTGATGGAAAATATAGATATGCATCTTCATTCATCTTAGTCTCTTCATGCATTCAAAAGAAGTAGCAAAGCTCAATAGAAGCCCTTCAATCTTTTCCCCAAAGAGACAGAGAGGAAGCCCAAGTGACTCATGTATCATCTTTCAATGCTTCTGAGAAATATAAAGCAAAAAGAAGGGGAAGATGGACATTTCCCAGCTGAAAGGACAGATTGGGCAACTCTTCCAAGGTAAATACATATTTTTCCCCACTTTAAACAGGAGGCATGGGGAAAGTGCATCCAGTTTACCTCCCTACATCGCATGCTGCAAGCATGTTTCTCCCAGTCAGGTTTCAACTGGAAGAAAACCAGGCTAAAAACAAAAGTGCTTTAAGGCACAAGGTGAGATAAAGGAGTGGGGAAACTCATCTGTATAGGCTGAAGGAAATAAAAATTACAACCTCCTCTTACTACATTAAAAAAAGCAGAACAGATCAGTGAACAAAATATGATCGGCCATTGCAATCTGTTGAGCCTTTAGTATATTATTTGGCTACAAAGTCTTTCCGCAAAAACACAGAGCTATATGCATATATTGATACAAATAGAAGACTGATTGTGGTTCCCAGCTGAAACACTTTTATCATAGTACTTTGTGTAAGGCACAACAGAACCCCCTGATCTCAACATATACATATATCAAGCTTCTGAAATATTTTCTCACCAGGAATCTGGAGACATGGTGCCAGGTTGAGATTCATGACGAGATTCTGTACCTTTTCTTCCATTCTTCCAAAACTGCAGAATAAATTAATTAAAATTAATTTGGAAAGTATGAATTTTAAGAAAGTAGCAAAAGTTCACCATATTTTACATATATCTAAAAGCAAGTTGTTCTCAGAGGCCTGTATTGAATTATATAACTGCACTAATGAAAAATTCATAGCATCAGCACATTTCTAGTGTTAACACAAGAATGGAGTCCCATTTTAGTTTTAAGTGTCCATGTGGCTATTGAAAGTGACTGTGAAATAACTTGCCCAACTCCTTTGCATAACTGCTTCCACAAAGATGTAATCCACTACAACAACACAAGCAGGCCTTTTCACTGCACTAACATTTAGCTGGATTTGAGCCACAGCATGTCTGAAGAATTCCAAGACTACTCAACCCTACTAAATGTGGACTTCTTTTTAACGTGAGTGCACATGAAGAAAGGTGGTATAAAACAAATGCTGGTGCATAAACATTCCATATTAAACAGGGGATGAAAGCATCAAATTATGGATTTAGTATGTGAAGTAACTAGAAACAAATTTAGAATATAATCTTTTCTGAATGTTATTTACTGCACAGATGACACTGATAACCAAGAAACGTACTAACAGTATTCGCTATATGCCAAGATCAGTGGTCTAAGTTGTTGGCCCTTTTAAATCTCTCTGTGGCATTCCATACCATCAACCATGGCATCTTCCTGGAATGGCTGAGAGGTTTGGGAGCGGGAGGCACTGTGCTTCAGTGGTTCTGGTCCTATCAGGGAATAGGGATTCAGCCTATGTTAGATGTGGTTACATTCCCTCTGAAGACACAGGCTTGCAGCTTGGGAATGCTCCTGGATTCAACTCTGAGCCTGGAAACTCAGGTCTCAGCAGTAGCCAGGAGTGCATTTGCACAATTAAGGCTTGTGCACCAACTGTGCCTGTTCCTTGAGATGCCAGACCTGGCCATGGCAACACATCCCAGTTGGATTATTTTAATATGCTGTACTTGGGACTGGCTTTGAAGAGTGCTCAGAAACTTCAGGTGGTCCAAAGAGTTGCAGCCAGGTTGTTAACTGGAGCTGGTTACAGGGATCATACAACACCCCTGTTGCAACAGCTCCACTGGTTGCCAATCTGTTTCCAGGCACAATTCAAAGTAATGGTGATGACCTTTAAAGCCCTACACGGTTCAGGTCCAGGTTATTTGAAGGACTGTATCCTCCCCTATGAACCACCCCGGGCATTGAGATCTGCTGGAGAGGCCCTTCTCTCTGTCCCACCGCCCTCACAAGTGCATTTGGTGGGAACAGGGGACAGTGTTATCCCACTGGCATACCCTATCCTGGGGACTATAAATTTGATATTAAAATATGCCCGCCATGCCAGAGAAGTTGCCCGAATGAGTACGTAGAAAAAGAGATCGAACAACTGAAAATAGGTCAGGCCAGGGAAATCGCCAGTCACGTTCCTCTAGGGGACCTCAGGCTAAAAACATCTGCATAAACAAAAGGTTTTCAGCCAATCTGAGTGGATTATTGGGTTTTCCCCAGGTTAAACAACTCCAACATTAGTAAACCCTGCACTGAATCTGCATAAGCCAGTCATGCAAACTACCAAGTTGCTATTGTGCGGCATTTCTCCCTTTGTTTTGGCCATTGTTCTTCCCGGGAAAGGGCCTGCCCTCAAGGTACGTTCTGCCCTATAAGTAGTCTTAGTTTTTGAGGATCTCTTCAGAGAACTCCCCGCCACACTAGCAGACTGCCACTCTGTTAGATGAGTGATCCCCTCAGCCGCCTCTCTTCGCTGAGCTCCATTCTTCTCACCGCTTCCTGGAGGGAAGACTTCAGGATAGGTGCAGTATCATCACCATTACACTCTCTCCATTGAATCCCCTATCAATTTTCACCTCTTTCCCTTTTCCATAGGCCTTGTGCGCGTGAGTGAGTGAGTGACTGCGTTGGTGCGTGACAGTTTGTTAACAAAATCCAGTTATTGATACGTTTGTCTGGCTTTTCACTTGGTCTGACCCTGTAAAAAATCCTGCTGAGTTACTCTGCCCCTCATTTGGGTACAGCCAGTGCTCCGCTAATTTCTCCAACCTTTGCATTTTTGGAGCAAATCAAGGTGTCCCCCAAGGGACCCCTAGAAGTCAGGGTAACAAGAGGACCTTCTCAGTGGCTGCTCCCAGGCTCTGGAACTCTCTGCCCAAAGAGGTCAGACTGGCACCCTCCCTGCCTACCTTCAGGAGACAACTAAAGACATTCCTATTGCAGATGGCACTTAATATGTAATTTGTATGTAGAATGGTGCTGGTTATTTTAATTGCTATTTAATTGCTTTGTATGCTGGTTTTAACATGTATTTTAACATTGTTTTAATCATTGCTGCTGTTTAATCTGTGTTTTAACTTTTGTATATGACAGTTTTTAATTATGGTTTTTTAAGTTTGTAAGCCACTTTGAGTCCCCTTGGGGAGAAAAGTGGGATAGAAATAAAGATGATGATGATGATGATGATGATGATGATGATGATGATGATGATGATGATATCATCTCTTGGGTGTGTTTAAGATGGTGGTGCTTGGTGGTACTCCTAAAAAAAGGGAGGAGCTATTACATGGGATAGAGTGACAGCAGGGTGCCATTCTGTCCCAATGCTGTTTACCATCTACATGGCACTACTGGGAGAGATCATCTGGAGGCGTTAGGTAGCTTTGGAACCTAAATATTTGAAGGAACCCCTCTATCTATATAGGCCTGCAGGAGAACTGAGATCTCTGGAAGGGCCTTCCTGCATGTGCCACCAATGGGAACAATTTCTTAAATTGTTATTGTTCTAATTTTAAGAGAGATAGAGAGAAACAAAATAAACAATGTGAAAAAAACCAAAGTCAAACTCCCATCTCAAAAGAAAATGGGAGTGGTGGTAAGTGTCTGTGTGGCAGGCTTTGTGATAGATTCTGCTAATCGGCTATGAAACTGCCTAAACACATTTTCCTATTTCTGTTTTAAGAGTGCTCATGCTTTCTAAAGAGCTCTTCTTAAGATTCAGTACTGCCAGCTATTTCATCAATCTGTTCTAACGAAAAGGCAAACAGTGCATAAATACTATTGTTATATCCTCGCTACATATTTAAATAATGTAATTTTTTCGTCTTATTGCAAAGTGAAACCAGTGTGAGGTGAATGAATTAAAATTTTCTAATAGAACATCACGGTATCCCCACCAAATTCCCATTCTCAGACACTTTGGGGAAAACAATTCTAATCAAACAGATATGGAACCAATATACGTTTGTACTGTAGATTCACCTAAATTTATATCATATCCATACACTAATTAACTGAAAGATAGTTCCATATATTAAGTACTGATGAAAGTAGACTATGTAATTGACCTACTCGACAAAATTAGAATATGAGAAGTGGAAATAGTCCCTTGTCTCTGGAAAGTAGAATGCATAACTATCAACACTCCAAATGTACCAGACCCATTAAAATGAACAGAATTGTTTAGTTGACACTAATGTAACATGAATACAAATCCCGATGGGTATGGCCAAGTGGTTTGACTGTTGGACTAGGATTCTGGGAGAGCAGGATTCAAATCCCTAGCCACCCACAGAAACCCTGGGTGACCTTGGGCTAGTCACAGTCTCTCAGCCTTAAAGGAAGGCAAAGGCAAACCTCCTCTGAATAAATCTTGCCAAGAAAATGCTATGATAGGTTTGCCTTACGTTTGCCATAACTTAGAAATAATTTGAAGGCACACAGCAGCAGCAAGTCCCACCAATTTCAACATGTGTACTATAGTGGCAAATGAAATTTGACTTAGCCCTGCTGTAGCAGGAGAGAAGAAAGTGGATACCATGGGCAACTATGGACAACCATTATCTTGCTTTCAAGCAACCAAGAAGCCATCCTCTATAAACAGCACTGCTATAATCCTTAACAATATTTACTCAGAAGCATGTCAGAATAAATGTGCAATGGATGAACATACTTGAATAAATGTTCAAGTACTTCTGAACAAACATTGCATTAAATGCAACTTATTTTCTAGAACACACAATTACACTGGGAGATTACATTACTGCAACAATAGATAGTAGGATGGGAGATATATACAGTAGAACTGTGTACTGAAATTTCATAATCACAATTACCTTATGCACTGCTTCCCAAATTAGCTCAGTTTCTATAGCTTTCTCAATTAAGACTTATGGAAGATGTCAAATCAGGGAAGTCTTCAAATACCTTTCACTGCCTTTTGAAATACAATTTGGCTGGTATGTTATGAGAGGAACATATTGTGCTACACTGATGTGTGCTTGCCTCTTCAAACTCAGCAGTCTATAATCTAACTCTGATCTGGCCCATTTAACTAAACTGCATTCTTCTGAAAGGTGTTTGCTTGACAAGTAACAATGGACTTTGCAGCCAGCTGTAGCAGTTTTCTGTTTTTTGTTTTTTTGTAATTTCACTTTTCATTTTTTTACAACATTTATATAAATGGCCATGGCTTTTTCCCTACACCTATAATGGAATATTTATACTTTCAACAGAGTATTTGTCAAGTGCTTACATAGTGCGCATATTATACTAATGTTATAATTTATTGCTAATCTTTGTGACTGTAGATATTTACTACTTATTGCACTTCTAGAGCAGAGGTACTCCATTTTTCAGGGTTAAAATAGTTATTTGAAAATCAAAGTACTGACAATTTCCATTAATAAATAAAATAATAGGGTCCATTAATGCTGCCGAGGCATTGTATTTTTACAGTTAGTTGGAACAGAAATGAATACAGAGATTCCAAGCAGTTGTTGATAAGGCACTCAGTTAATTAGAAGCAGTGGCGTATGCAGGCTCAACAGTGCCCAGGGCAAGGGGGAGGGATGAGCAGTGGCTGGTGGGAGCAGGGTGTGTGGCAGCGGGTGGGGCAAGTGGTGATGGGTGGGGGAGGGGTGAGCAGCAGCGAGGGACCAGGCAGGGGGTTCCTCTTGTTTGCGACCCCCTGACATTGGTGCCCAGGGCACAAGCCTCAGTTGCCCCATTCTGGATCCGCCTCTGATTAGAAGTCCCTTTCCACAAAGATTCACTCTAGAATATCTACTCCCAAAACCTGGCAACTGAGTAACTGAGTGTTTACACCTTACCACAGTTCACTTTATTCCTTCTTGTTCAGTCAGGTGGTAGTGGGGAGATAAGTAACTTTCTCTCTGTCAATTGTTCTTTACAACAGATCGTAAAGTACATGACTATGACTGCTGATAGTAAAACTTTTGTAGAGAAAATTGCTTGTAGCTGTCCAGGATAGTCTTCTGATTTTTTTATGAATATGATTTCATGATGGGAGATTGTCAGGTTGGCTGAGAAACCACTGCCACATTTTTAGGTAGATGACTTTGTTTTAGTGCTTATGTGCTTTGCTATGTGGATGGGGATGAAGATATCCACTGAAGGCTTAACAGGCTGGGAACACAGGAAAGTTATTGTAACAATCCGTGCTAATGGAGCAAACAGACATGACTGCAAAGTCAGCAAGCTGAGTGGGAGGCTTGAGAAGAACAGAAAGCCTGGGAAATATGTTGTTTGGGTAAACCATCATATGGGATATTAGTACACAATAATTCTGAATGGTCTATATAACACTACAAATCCAATATTCCTTTAGTCCTGGCAATGCCAAAGGGTGCTGTTGTTTCTTCGATGTTCCTGAATAAAGGTTTTGAAACTTCTAAGCTCAATTCCTTGAACTTGGAGCTATCCTGTGTACCTCACAGAAATGGACTCCTAATGAATGAGATGTCTTCTAGCTTTTGGAAAGTTCTGCTTGCAAGCCTTTGTGAAGATGACATCCCTTCAGGTACTACAGCTCTCAGCACCCTATCTCTGGGAGTAAGACTGAATAAGGAAGAGAGAACAGATTATTCATTGTAATTAACTGATCCTGGAGGTAAAATTAGATGAGGAGATTGTATATATTATTCCCTATGAATTTTCTGTCTACTCCAGGAATGTCTATTTCTTTCTACTATGTTCCAATTAAATCTTTTTGTCTATTTACAAACTATATTTTTTATTTATAATACTTCCCAAAGTAAAGCATTGTTAATGTTTTAAATATGATTGTTTATTTGCTCTTTAACTTCTGTATCAGCTGTTGTTTTAACTGTATTTTCTTTTAACTCACTGTGAGCCACCTTGGGTTCTATAATGGGAAAAAGAGAGGCTATAAAATAAAAATACAAATTAAATCAATTTGAACTATGTGTACACTAAGATTCAAACGAGGTTGTAGACAGCCTTGTGTGCAGTCCACATTTACATGTGCTTAACTACTTAAAATATAGCAGTCACTGATCTTTATGTAACTTTCTCTTCACCTACAGTAGCACAACACAATTACTAAATAAACATAGGAAACCAATACCGGGGCCTGTTATTGCATCTGTACTTCTTATTTTTACATAGGCATTTAGAACTCTGGTCACTTAATTTATTCTACTGATCTTGGTAATAAGAATTTGAAAATGGCATCACCTGAGGTGTTCCATAGACTGTGAATGAATGTAAGAGGGCAATTCTAGAGAAAAGGGTTAGTGTGAAGCCACCTTAAGTTTCAGGCTCAGTTCCTGGCCAGTGACTGCAAAAAACTTTCCATATGTAGTGAACAGAACACCTTGGACCTTGATATGAACTACCTGAATAACTCATCAAGTTACTAATTTTCTAGATTTATTAGTGATCTTTAACTAGCTAGATTCGTCAGTTAACATCATAGCTAAAAGTTACTTCAGTGAATTGAGTCATTGAGATTTTTAGAACCCCTTAGGGCGGGTGTTGCTCCCTCTTTCAACTATAGTATAACAGAAGAGCCTGCTGACTCAAGAAAACAGCTATGCAGTTTCAAGGAAATGCATTACATGGCCCTGTTTTTTAGCAGGCTACAAAGAGAAAAATAACATTTTGGAACCCATCTCAGAGCAGTAACCAAAGAATGGAATATGGGGTGGGCTGAGTCTTCGAGCGAGGTGAGCTAAGGGATTTGTTTGGAGACACAGGCCCTTAAGCAGCCATGCCTAGGGTTTTTAAGCTTTAAAGGCAGGGTCTTACCCACCTTCTTTCCTGGATGAAAGGAAAGTGTTTGGAGTCTTTCTGGGAACAAGGGTGTACTGTTACTCCCTCCAGTAACAACTCCTCTTCTACTGATTACATTCTGGAATGTTTTCTGCTATATGTTATTGCACAATATAGAACTGTATAATATTTGGGACGAGCTGCATTGAAACTTTCCGTAATCTCAGTTATTTCCTTCATAATCACCCAGTCCTATGCACTTGGATAAGTAAGTGAAAAGTTTTCTCTCTCCCCCTCCATTTCCTCTCTCTTGGATTCTCCCTCTCTTTCTCCATGCCTACCCCTCCTATTCTGCTTTTTGCCCCCTCCATCTTACCCACTCCCTTTTATTCATATGATTAAAATAAGCCGGATGAACAGAAAAGTTACAAACGTGTTCTGCTGCTTATCTTTGCAGACAACGCAAATTGGGAGTGGGGAGTCAGAAAGTAAGCAGGGATTCACTTCTGCAGAAAAGTACTGTGCGTATGCTCAGATGCTCTGAAAACCTTTCTGATTAAGAATGCTACACCTCTGAACCACTGTCAGATTCGTGTTACTATCCACTTGATGTTCACTTATGGCTGATCAGTGTTCTTTAAGCAAACTTCATCATTACATATTAATCTTTAGCAAACAAGGCATTTGTAGAATGAGTGAAGTATTCATAGGGATGGAAAGAAAAGAGAGATGCAGACGAATGACAAAACAAATACATTTCAAAAATGAATTCCCATGTTTTAAGGCAGCCATTCACAACCAAAAAATGACCATATATGTTGGATGACCACAATTCCCAGGCAACAAATTAATTGTGGACTTTGTAGTCCATGTGGGGGAAAAAAATCTAAGGTGGAGGAAGGCACTTTTAAAAGGACAGAAAGAGCATTTCTGAATGTGTCCTTAGGATCTAAACAAGTCCCAAGGGTCAACAGCAACAACCTCCATGCCATTCTCTGTTAACTGCCAACAATTTCAACAATGAGATAAATAATGATAACTCAACTAATCCAACGATTTCAGTCATCAGTGGCGATGGTAATTAATTAATTTACACATCAATATCATTTAACGTCATTTCTTTTTTTTAAGTAATTTTTATTAAAATTTTAAATGAAAAAGAATTTTAAAAAAACCCTCCCCGCTTCCAAACATCAATTTTCTCAGCTGAATCTGAGTTTAGCATTCTATTTCATATAAACATTCCATTCCATACATTATCTCTGTTTTGCAACAATCACAAACTATTACTTTTAACTTATATTTAACTATTTACATTTTATCTTTTACCACCTCATTTTGTCTTTCACCTTTCTCACAATCTTTCTTTCTTTTGCCCTATCTTATTCTTTTATCCAATTCAATACCTCTCGCCATTCTCTTTCAAAGCCCTGGATTGGCTTATTTTTGAGTGAAAAAGTTAACTTCTCTATTGCCACCATATCCAGGACTTTGGATTTCCATTCTCTTATATCAATATATTTTCTTTCTTTCCAATGTTGAGCATAAGTGAGTCTTGCTGCCGTTATTATATATAACAATGTCTTTTGATGAGATCTTATTTCTCTTTGTTATCCTAACATATTCAACAAATAGAATTCTGGCTTCATTTCAAAGTTAAAACCGTACAATCTTTGAATTTCATCATGCATTTCTTTCCAAAACTTTTTTGCTATTTTACAGGTCCACCACACATGGAAAAAAGTTCCCTCTTTCTCATCACATTTCCAACATTTTCCATTCCCATTTCTTGTTATTTTTTTCAGTTTTACAGGTGTCATGTACCATCTATACAACATTGACTGACCTAACATTTCAAGTTCTTGTCTCCACTCAAAACATTTCACATTCATTCCCCTTCTCCAGTTCATTTGCACTAATAGCATGTCACAACTCTCTTTTCTACTTTAAGCACATAGTAATTTTTTCCCCCTACTCTCTTCCTATTCAGTTCAGGAGTTTAGAGAGCGATCAGTAAAATCTTCCACAACTTTATTTAAATGCTTGCAATAATTTAACACGGACTTATGTGAACTATAAAAAAAATAAGATATATCACTGAAATAATACTATCTGAATACAATACTAGCCAGAGGGATAAACATATTAATGTTACTGCATTTTTATTGCTGAAGCTGAAATACATGAATATAAGATTGAAATATATGCGCTAAAGTGCACACATATAATTTTAGCTACAGCTTATTTTATATCTGGTTTCAAGCACTTAACGACAGTGAAAGTAAATTCACACACAACATAAACTGTGCATAATTCAGAATAGTTTATATAAATCTTATAGACTAGCTTTGAAAAACAACAAAATAGTAAATACAGACCATTCTTTTGTTAATTTTGGGTTATAATTTTTTTAAATTTAAATTTTAATTTTTGTCTCAAAAAACCTCTGTGCTGTTTTTTTCCCCTTCTGAAGTTATGCCATTTTCCTCCAGAAAATGTCTTCCTCCTTTTTTTTGGAACTAGAACAATGGCTGGCATCTGTCAGTTATTCTCAACTAGAGTAAACCCATTCAATCAATTGTTGAATGGTGAGTCAACATACAAGTAAATCATACTGATTCAGTGGGTCTACTCTAGTCAGGACTGACAATAGGATTTAGGTTTATGTGATTATTTCAGAAAACCCAATCTTGATTGTTATTTGCACAGCCTTTTTGGGCTCTTTTCAGAACCATGAGACACCCCGTAATGATGGGACAGGTAGGAAAGCACATACAGATAATGCTATTTTAGACATGACATGAAGGGAGGGAATCAGGAAAAAGACAGATAGTGGACTGACACAAGAGACATGCTTAGTCTCTGATGACAACACAAAAGCTTTTCTTTACATAGTACCAGTTGCTTACTGAAAATGTCATTTATGGCAGAAAAGCAGGTAGAGGAGGGAATAAAAGCAGCAGTAGATTTCTTTGTGAATTTTTGAGGTACAAAACCTGACTTTAAAAAAGTGACACAGATTTTCTCAAGATAAATTGGGGGAATATGGCATACTTCTTCCCCAGAGCGATGCAGGTTTGAACATACTCCCAGAAAAGTTCTATGCCCAAAAAAAAGTGACACAGGTTTTGTTAAGACACAGTTGTTAAAATGGTGGATTCTCTGTTTCCGTAGGTTTGAGGGAAATTTCAAAGTGTACAGATTTGCCTCACTTCATGCTTTTGAAAGGTAAGAAAGTGAAATTCAACTGTGGTTGACGAGTCCATCAATTCAAATCACATCGCTAACCTCAAGATTATTATTTGTGATGATTCATTTGAGGGTAAAAATCTGCCATGACTGTAGGAGGGAAAAATGAATTTAATTAACTAAAGCCTCTGTAAATGCCATGTCTGAAGTACTCTGTAAAACATGCAGAAACAATAACAAAAAAAGCTTAACAATGGAAGAGTTCAAAAGTAATTGAACCATTTTGGAATAGGTGAAATATTCTGAAATTCCAACATTTGGAGGAGAAATCTGGATGCGTCCCTAAGATACGAAAGGTCCATACCAATGCCAATAATAGCTAGCGGGTAACCTCTTTGCCTTGCATGGGTGAGGGATAGTGACAACAGAAGCTGAAGTATGATCTGAAACATTTTTAAGCCCCTTAAGGTGCATAAACAGACAAAACACTACAGGCATACACCTACATACAGTTCAAGGAAGTGCCTTCAGGCAAAAAGCAGTATTGATGATTTCTATCTATTAAAACAACAATACAAATACAAGTAAGCAAAAGAGGATTAAAGTGAACAGAGAGTTCACGCATCATGGTCAGAATATAATGAATCATGATCAGTAGTAATGTTCAGAGAATCACTTCCAAGGTACATTTATTCCACTACAAAGGGAAAGAGGCAAGAACATATACATAAATTTTGTCAACAAAAGTAAATTTCTACTTAGCATGTACAACATTAACAGCTATCAACAACCAAGGAAATTAATAATCAAATTCAACTAATTCATTATATCACACTTCTAGAATCTGTATAGGTGTCATTGCATAGTAAAGGTTCTATACTCCATGCATTTGCAAGTAGGCTTGGGAAATCTCTGGGATAAATTACACATTAAATTAAATATGTAGTATGCAGGTGAGCCTTTCTTACTCTCAAATAAGAACACATGGGACTAATCCAAACTGAGCTTGCCATAAGTATACAGGGCTTTTAAATTCACCTCCTTCCAATGCCATGTTCTTCTCCACTGCTGCCAATATAATTTTCTTTTTCATTCTATGAACTCGGCGGGGAGGGCAGGGAAAAATACCTGGGGATAGACTTAGGCCCTTTCTGCATGATGTCGCTGTCTCGTTTCTGCCACAGGATGGCAGCAGTCAGTAGGTCACGCTTCCGCATGATATTGTTGCTGTGCCAGTGCCATCCTGTCGTGGAGTATCGTGCTTGTGCAGTTTTCACAAAATGGAAAAAATCCATTTTGTGTGTGCGATTGTGCAGTGCTCCCATCACTTCTGGCCATGTGGAAGTGCATTGGCAACACTTCCTCCTGTAGCCCAGCAATGGAAAAAGCCTGGCTGCGCTGTGGAAGGAAGACATGGTGCCATTGCGTTCTCTTCCACATGGACCAAGTGGGTGCAGAGGGGAGCATTGCTGATCTGCTCCCTTCTGGACCCGAGACTGCAGCGAGATGATACAGAAGAGAATCGTCATGCAGAAATGGCCCCAAGCTTTGCTCATCTACACATGGCAGAATTTATCTGGATCATACTTTATGCTGGACTATGGATATAATTCTTCACTAATCTTCTTCTCAAAGGAAGCAACAAATAATTTTAGTATTTTTCTCCCACTGTAAGAATGTCTTCAATGGCTACTCAAAGTTTTTAAAGGTTATTTGCCACTCGGGACTCATTTTGTTCAATATTTTCTCTTTTTCTTTTTTGTTTTGTTTTTCAGTATTTCTTTTTTAAAAAATATATAATTATTACAGAATAATATAAACAGAACAAATCTTGTAATCTCATGTATAGATAATTATATAAAATAAATAAAAACAAAAATGAATTATGCAAAAAAATTCAGCCTCAATCCTAAGTATTATAAATGAAGGTAAAGTCTTCTCCCAGAATAATACAACCATCGTTTAATTGGAACATGTTAATATAAACTCTAACATTGTCATACATACTCTCCATTTATAATTAACCTATATAAAAGTATACTTCCAAAACTTTCTTTTGATGGGTTTGCATTCAAAGCACTGGATAAATGTGATACCTCTATTTCCACATAAACAACAATTTTAACCCTTTTTTAAGCTTAGAACTACAATCATCTGTATTCTGCCAATATATAAATGGTTTCACAACACACTACTTATTCATGCTTGTTCAATACTTTCATGTGTTTTGCTCAAAAAACAGTATTTTCTTGGGAAAGTCACTTTTGGAGGGTTACAGCTCCCAAAACTGCCCAGGCAATTCTGTGAGTTTAAGTCCAACAATAACTTTTCCAAGCT
This sequence comes from Cyclura pinguis, assembly GCA_030412105.1. NCBI lineage: Eukaryota > Metazoa > Chordata > Lepidosauria > Squamata > Iguanidae > Cyclura > Cyclura pinguis. Next base: position 98,869,647 of record CM059601.1, read on the forward strand.
CCGGTACAGCCATTAATGAGCAAGATGGACAGGTTGCTCACCTGTAACCGGAGTTCTTCGAGTGAACTCACACAAGTGGGTAGTCTGCGCCTGCACAGTACTGGCTACAGAAACTTCTAGAGATTCTGGCCTAGCATTTTGGCAGGAATCCCGCCCCTTTCCCTGAGGCCATATAAGGCCGCCTGCCACACTCGTGTTCAGTTCCTTGACCTCCGCAAGGTGCTGGCACATAGACCATGACAGGACATAAAGAGGGGAGGCAGGGCGAGATTGTGTGAGTTCACAGATGACCAGTCAAAGAACTCCAGTTACAGGTGAGCAACCTGTCCTCCTTCTTAGTGGTCTCTGTGACTCACACAAGTGGGAGACTGGTAAGCTGGCAGCAGAGGAGGAGGGAGTGCGTGCCAGCACATCACATGATGCACACCAGTGACATAAAGATATTTCACCAATAAATGCTAGGCATGGTAACAAACAGTAGCAATAAGTATAAGAGTGCATACAATAAGGTCATTACTAGAAGGCACATCCTAGGTGACAGAAGAGAATAGCACCACTCTGCCAAAGGTAGAGTCTCTGGAGGATCTCTGATCAATCCTGCACTGGGAAATGAAGGTGGTAGGCTCGAACTAGATCACTGCCCTGTAAATGTCTTGTAAAGGTACAACTCTCAGGAAGGCCACTGAAGCAGATAGGGCCCTGGTGGTGTGGCTCCTGACCTGTGGACAACAGTGGTGTTGTTCATTGAAATCTGTATGGTATGGCCCTTGATGATGTCCTTGAAGGCTTTGAGGGCTTTGATGATAGCTAGCATCCCAAGGGTGTTGATATGGTAAGATTTGTGGGAGTCAGGCCAGCGGCTCAGCCTTTGAGAGAAGTGTCAGTGGTAAGAGAGACTGTCGGATGCGGGAGGTGAAACAGCATGCCTGCCATGAGGCTTCGGGGGTTCTTCCACCAGGAGAGGGACCGAAGGACAGCCCTCAGTATCAAAAGGTGACAATAGGCACTGCCGATGATCAGGTCGAAGACCTTCAGGAGCCAGCTCTGTAGGGGTCACATTGTAACTTGGTGAAGGGGACAACGGCTGTCATCAAAGCTATAAGACCCAGAAGGATGTGTATCGAGTGGGCGGTGGTAAGTCGATTGTGCTGTAGTGTCAAAATCGACATGGAGAAGCAAGTGATCCTCTCCTGAGGTGGGAAGGCTAGTTGTCAAGTCGATGATAGCCCCGATGAATTGTACTTAACGAATCAGACGGAGGCATGATTTGTTGAAACTGATGGTGAGACTCAGGTCTCTCAAGAGATGGAGGGTCTAGTCAATGTCAAAATGCCATTTGCCCAGAGAAGGTGAGACAATCAGCCAGTTGTTGAAGTAGGGAAACAGGACAACTCCTCACTGACAAAAGGCAGCCGCTACAACTGCCATGCATTTTGTGAACACTCTGGGCACCATGTTCAGGCCGAACAGAAGTATTTTGAATCTGAATGCCCATCTGCCAATCAAGAAGGCAAGGAACCTCCTGTGGTCTTGGCAGATTCCTATATGGAAATATGCATCTCCGAGGTCGAGGGTGGCAAACCAGTCTCCCCTTTGGAGAAGAGGAAGGATGCACTTCAGGGATATCATCCTGAACTTGCGAGATTTGATGTAGTGGTTTATCCCGTGGAGGTCCAGGATGGGTCTTACACCCTCATCCTTCTTTGAGACCAGGAAATATCTGGAGGAGAAGTTGGATCAAAGGGTATGGAAGGGGATTGGTTCTATCACGTCCTTTCTTTGGAGGACATGGATCTCTTCAACAAGAGGTGGTGACAGATGGGTGACTCAGATGCATCCGAGCAGAAGTATTGAGGAAACTCAACCACATACTCTCTGAACATGATGCCAAGTACCCAGGCATCAGTCGTTATTGAGGACCAGGCACTGAGATGTTGTAAGAGTTTTGACCCAACGGTTGGGTCTGGTAATTGGTATAGGTGTGATGATCCATCTGTAGTGGCACCTGTGGTGGTAGACGTAATGATGTCGGACGAGCGTGTAGTGGTAGAAGTGGAAGCATAAGAGTTGTCCTTGGGACTGTCAAACTCGGCATTTGGAGGTATCAGGCTTCTTTTTGTAGGGGCCCTTTTGTGGGCAAGGTGGTAGGTGGCAAGGAGGTTGGGTTGAGGTGGGTTGTGATGAGTGCTGGGGTAAGTATGTGCTGTAGGTATGATGGGAGGACTGCCAGTACCAACGGTAGCAGTATCAAGAGAGGTACTGTTGTGGTTGGATGCTATATTTCTTTACTCAAGAGTGCATTTTGTGAGTGTGCTCCAGTTTCTCATCTGTTGTGCTGTTGAAAAAGCCAGCTGAGTCGAAAGGGAGGTCCTCTGAGATGAACGTGACAAGCCCAAAGAGCAACACAAGCAAAGGGTCACCGAGGAAGTGAAGGCTTTTGAGACACAGTCCACGATGTGGTGCACCATGGTGATTTGTTGCAGCAGGCCTCATCAAGGAAGACATCTGCTACCCTTTTCTCATCAGGGAGTCTATTAATGAAGACCTTTCTCTTGTCCCACAACCACTGATCGTAGGCTGCCATCCAAACTGTGTAGTTCGACATCTTGAAGATCATTAGAGTAGTTTTTGCAACTGATAAGAGTCAAGCCTCTTTTTCTCCTCATCAGGGGGAGTGTCAGGACCCTGGAACTCCAGGACACAAGCTCTGAGTCTGAGCCAGAGGCCCTGGAGCCTGCTGCACCAACACAGCCCGTCCCAGAGGCTGCCCCAGACACAGAGCCCTTGGCCCCAGTAGCCCCAACAACAGAGCCAGGGGTTGCCTCAGACCCAGCCAAGCCAGAAGAGTCAGATAGTGAGATTCAAGAGCAGGTACCTACTTACCAGCAGCATCGGGAGCGAAAGAGTGCTCTCAGGAGGTCAGAGCGTTTAAATAGAAAACGCCAGGCAATCAGGGTCCAGCTGAGAGAACACCTGGAGGAGTGATCTGCCTATAAAAGCACTCACTCAGCCTTAGGTCGTTGTTGGCTCACAACCGTCCCGTTTGGGGGGAGTTACGTGTTGGGTATCTTGAATCCCTGCCTTGCCTCCTGGAACGCTGCTCCACCCGCTGGAACATCGCCTCCTTTCGATCTCGGACTGGCCCTGGTAACTTCTCTTGCTTGAGCTAACTCAGACTGTTCACTGAGAACCTGGCTGTGACGTAACAGCCAGGGAGTCTCCTTGCTGCCAGAAGCTCTTTTATTTACTGCTGCCTTATCTATTCATTTGCCGTTCGTCTGGAAAGCTCTTTGATTTATTGCCTTATTTGCGAGAGACTTGTTAACCGGCTCTAGGCTGCCTGCCAGGCCTAGGAGCAGACAGGGAGCTGTGTGTAGAGATTGCGAGGTCTTGGCTTGGGCAGCATCCACAATGACAGAATTAGGCTTCTGGTAGTTTTGGAACCATTGTTCGTTGGCATTGATCACCTTGTAGAAGGAGTTGAGCTTCTTGGATGTGGCCGGTGTGAAAGCTGGGGAGGACCAAGACTTCCTGAAAATGTGGAGCAAGTAGGATAGCAACGGAATAGTGGCTATGGAGGAAGCCTGTTCTTGTGGCTGGTGATAGACTAGGTTGTCTATGGCCTCCCTAGCTGTTTCTGTGGCAAAGTTGAGGTTGAGGTTCTTTGCCATGTGGGATATAAAGTTGGAAAACTCTAACATCATGGTCGACCGAGTCTGAGGAAACAGATGTTAACCTAGAGAGGGATCGATGTGACTGAAAGGCTGGGGAGTGTTCCCTGGAGGTGGCATGGGCATGAGGGATGGTGGTTGCCGCAGAGGACGGGATGGTACATGTCAATGGGAGAGGCTGTCCCTCAGGAGCATTGGAGGCTGTCTGGGTCTGCGGCTGCTCAGGTGGTGGCAAGGGGGTCAAAGTAAAGGACCGACATTGATGATGACGAGACACCAACTCCTCATATTATCTGCATCCCCTGTAATGGTATTGGGGAATGTACATGTCTTCTGAAAAGTAGTCGTCAGATGACCTTGAAGGTGAGTAGTATACATAGATACAGTGCTGACGAGATTGAGATTGATCACAACGTGTGGATCATTGGTGTCAAGAATGATGGGAGCGACTCGAGGAAGAGTGTGATCAAGAGCGGGAGTGGTGTCTTTGAAGATTACTACAGCGATGATGCTGTCGAAGGGTCAACCATGATGAGGAATGGGAATGGGCCCTGGAAGCAGGAACCAGTGACTTGGAGGTGTGTGTCCATGGAGGAGGAGGTGGGAGATGAGGTTCTTGCGATTCTTCCTGCACCGTTACTATCTCTGTCTGGACATCATGACCGGAGTCTCGCTGAGGGTCTCATGTGGGAGTGCATTCGACTATCTCGCCATCAGAGACTTGAGAGCAAGCAGAAGGTGAACGGGAAGGAAGTCAGTCCTCAAGAGATGATGCCTGTAGGAGTGGGGCCTGACATCTAGGTGACTCAAGCGGCAGGTCCTGATTGGATTCAGAGATGGTTACCACAGTAAGAGGCTTAATGTGAGAGGCCTGGGCCGATTTGTGTCTATCTCAAAGATTTGGCCAATTCCTTCTCAAGGGGACAGCCTGGAGTAGCCAGGGCTGGAGGTGAAGGTGCCACTGAGGTCAAGGGCCTAGATTTCTTGGCTGTCAATGCCGAAGATTGTTAGAATGGCTTGAAGTCGGGATCAACACCGATCAGTCTTGTTGAGGCTCTTTGGATGAAGTCCGACTAGCCAGTTTCTTTGCGGGAGGCAAATGGGCTTTCTTCGAGGTACTCATCTTCAATGGCCTCTGAGAAGAGGCATGGTTTCCACAGAAGCTGATGTGGCAGAGGCTGTGGAGGAGGAGGGGGAGGTAGTAGGTTTTATGGCCTGTTCATAAAGAATGATGTGCAGTCTAGCCTCCCTGTTTATCCTGGTCTGTGTGGTGAAAGCCTGGCAGTGAGCACAGGCTGACACGTGTGTTTCACCAAGGCAGATGAGGCACTTAGAGTGTCCGTCGCAGTCTGGAATCCTGGCGTTATATGATTGACAGTATTTAAAGAATGGTGTCAAGGCCATAAACAATTGAACCGAGAAACAGATCTGAGGTCGAAGTCCAGGAAGAGTAAGGGCTGAAGCCAAGGAGAAGCAAAGATGAAGAAGCTCTGAAGCTAACCAATGTGGCTGAAAAAAAAGAACTGAACATGAGTACAGCAGGCAGACCTATATGGCTTCAGGGGAAGGGGGAGGGGTTCCCGCCAAAATACTAGGCCAGAAGCTCTAGAAGTTTCCGTAGTCAGTACTGCGCAGGTGCAGACTGCCCACTTGTGTGAGTCACAGAGACCACAGAGAAGAAAGGGTAATGCTCAACATAATGCAATTTCCCTTGTTCCTAATTCTGCAATATTATTTTAAATACTTCAAATAGGTTTTTTTTTAAAAAAAATGATGAGCTCCAGAGCAATGATTTAATCCATGAATCCAAAACTTCAATACAGAATTTGAATGTTAATAAATTGTATATTATGCCAGCTTCCTCTGCTGGATTAATACATTAAAGTTATTGTTCTCCAGGGCTGAGAAATTTCTACATCATGTATCACACTGTTGCCAAAACATACAAGCAGCACTAAAAATGTGACAGGCACTGGTCCTTTTGTAAGTGTCTCAAGTGTTACAAGACAGTGACATATATAGGAAACAAAATGGTGGTTTATCCAGGATTGTAAATTTACAAGTACGTATTTTGACACTTAATCACACTTCTATATCTTGCTATACTGAAAGAATAAACTAGAAGCTCGGTCCTGACCATCTTTCAGCTTATAGTAGTCACTGGTGTAATAGAGCAAGTGCTCACAGGGTGGGAATGCTAAAACTTTTTTGACTGACATGGACAATGACATTATGTGTAGCAGTCCCTCTCCCCATGCTTCTGTTCCCTCTCTGTTTAGTTGTAATCCTCACAGCACCTGGAGGAAACATGAATTTTCCCAGCAACAATACACTGATGTGATCTGTCTCTGTTTGAATACAAATTCTTGGTGGCTGTCTTTGTCTTGAATGGACAATTAAGTTTTATTCACTTTCCAAAAGGCCTTATTCTGACAGAAATTGAATTGATGTCCTGATCTGGATCAACATGCTAGCTGCATTTTTGAACCCTTCTTGGAGGTCTGGTTGTGGGGACTGTTATGATAACCACATGTGCTTCAGATACAAGAACCCTAAGAAGACGTAGCGAGGTTCTGAAGTTCTTCATCAGCAGTTGGTAGCATCTTGGTAGCAAGATGCATACAGGTCACCTGTGTTCTCCCCTATGTTGAGACATATTGACCAAGACCTTTTTTCACAAAGCAGATAGAGTGTAAGTTGATGCTTATGAAATTGCATGTTAACTGAGATATTGCACAAACATGCATTCAAATGTGCATTTGCATGCACCATGTGCTTTCATCCATATATACAAAGATACATAATTATGCACAATGTATGCGTATCAACGTGAAATATTTATTTCCATTTCTGCTCTTGAACTGAATAAAGCTGTTTCACATTTGATAAATTTGTCCAACTGCTTCAATAGCAGAATTTAGACATGTATAAGACACCAACAGCACACTAGCCACTGAATTTTTACTTAAGTAATACCAATTATTTCTAAATCTCCATTTATACATACAAACTAGCATATGTAATTTTTATGTAAATTGGTCTTTTTAAAGTTCTTTTTGCACTGACAGAATTCTTACCTGTTGGTGATGCACAAATTGCTATCATAGCAGTCATAGCAGTAAGTTCATTTTCAACACAGTTTCATCCAAGTAAATACATCATACTCTATACTGTCAAATGAAATCCTGATTTCCAAGCACACTGAATCAACAGTTTCAAGCAAGAAGAAGATGGGGTGACCTACTCTTTTCCTTGCCTTATCCATTCACATATTTTGACTTTCAGCAGGGCTAGCTTGATGGTGGAGTATGTGGGTAACATTTTTGGCATGTCATCTCTCCACCTCTTCTAATGCCCTTTCCGCACCTTACCTTGATAGCATGACGAACCAGAGCCCCCACGATATTGCTAATATTGCAAGAGGCTCAGTAGAGACCCCCTTGCAGTCCGCATACAGCAGGGCATTGGTGAGAGAGCACCAGTCCCCGCCCGGTGGCTTGTCCGTATGTCAGTGTCCTGGGCCATGCCTAGGTCCCACCCTGTCCCTGCCCCACCGCCCCTGATTGGGCGGTGGTGTTTCTTTTTTTTATTATTTTTTTGCTGGCTATCGTGCTAATGTTAGCACGATAAATCCTGCCAACAGGCTGTTTCATACTACGTTGGTAATGTGCTAACGTGCTAACGATACCGCCGGTTGTTTTTTTTTAAAAAAAAAACACAGTCGGTCGGACCCTGGGGGCTGCTGTCGTCTCAAGTGTGAGTGGCGACGCAGCCCCAGGGTGGCCTCTCGCAGCAACGTGTCATGCAGTGTTCCCTGCTGCAATGGGGGCAGTGGCCGGCCTGCTGCTGGGCGGAGAGTCCCCTGGGAGTTGCTGCGTGAGGGACAGGCAGCAGGGACTGCCCACACCCTGCCCACTCCCGGCACATTGTGTGTCGTCCAATGGACGACAGCTCCGCAGGCCCTCTGGTCGCGGGACCAATGCATGAAAGGGAAGTTATTTTCGCCTTTCAGGCGAAAATAAGAAAACGCGCTATCAGCAATATCCGTGGCCGTGATAGCACCTGGTTTGCCAGAACATCACGTAGTATGGCAGCTCGTGAAGGGGGGAGGGAGCGTGCCTAATACGCTTTAAAATCACCATGCGAAAAGGGTCTAAGAGGGAGACCAGCTTCACGATCTCTGTTTTCAATCTGAGGCACCAACTAGGATGGGCCTCTTTCTTATATAGTGCATATTGCTTTTTTTGACAATTTAGTGTATATGCATGCTCCCAACCCCTGCTTCATCTTGACATGGTAAAAACCCTATCAGGGCACAGTGAGCTTTCTCATGTGGTGTGTGTATGTGTGCGCATGCGTGCATGCATGCATGAGAGAGAGAGAAAGGAAGTGGGCTGGGAGGATCCTCTTTTTTATCCTTCTTGAAGATGGTGACATTTGCCTTTGGAGCCCTTACCTTTTCTGTACAAATGCTGATAAACTAGACAGAAGCTATGAGATTATATCTTCATAGTTCTTTTCATATCTTTAGATGTACTTCATCTGACCCAGGACACTTGAGTTCTTTAAAAGTATCTAAGTGGTCCTCTATCATCCCTCCACCTATTTTGGGCTGCATTACCCTATCTATTTTCAAATGAGGAAAAGTACCTGTGGAACAATCCCACCTTCTCTGTATCACTCTAGCATTTCTTAGCCTTCTCTACTGCTTTTCCTTCTTGCTTTGAACATAGCCAAAAACCTTTATATTTATTTTTAAACACTATTGCAAGTCTGAGCCCCTTCTCAGCTTTAGGCCTACTGACCTACCTACAAATACTTGTAACTCCTTTTTACTCTTCCTCAGTTATTTTCCTCTTCCTGTGTTCCTCTTAAATCTAAGCTTATTCTACAGCTTCCTATCCAGGAGCTGTAGTTTCTTTAGATGATTCCCACTGAAACTGTGTCATCAACACCTCGCTTTTAAGAAACTTACATTCATCATGAACTTTCTTCTTAATGAAAATTACTGGTCTTGGTATTTCATCCAGTATTCCTTTCAGCTTATTAAAATCAGCTTCCTTAAAGTGCAGAGTTCATGTACAGCTACACTCAGCTTTCCCTTTTCTCTATATGACAAATCCCATGATGATGTGGTCACTTCTGCCCAAGGTTCTCACTCTTTCCATCTCACTGACCAATTCTTTCTTATAAGAAAATACAACATGGTTCCTGATAACGCTGTTTCAGTGTTACATTATTCCAGAGCTCTGCTTCCTGCTTTTGTTAATCTCCTGCACTAGAAGAATTCCCCTTTTGCCTTTTTCCCCCCCCAGAGAGTCTGTTTTGGTCTTTCTTAAACCTCTTTCTCTTCCCTGATGAATTGAAGTACAGCCAGACATGAAGCTGCTGTACCTTCTTTTCCTTCAGGTCAACCAACTTATTTTCCTCAGGTAGGAAAACAAATATGGTACAGATGTTTGTAGTCACTGTAGCTGCTCCCTAGTTTCTTTGTAATATGTAGGCAGTGACAAAATACTCCAGGCCTTCCTATCAAAGGCCCTTTTTGCACCTTACCTGGTTCCCCTGGCGTTGCGCAGGATTCACGTGAAAAGCCTCCTCCGGGAAGTAATCACATCCCCTGCACTTCCCTCCACACTAGCTCTGTGCTGGATGGAAGGAAGTGCGATAGCTCCGCCCCTTCCTTCCACAGTGCAGCCGGGTACTTTCCCAGGCTGTGCTGGGGGAGGAAGCGCAGCCATCGCGCTTCCTGATGTTCCGCACACCAGTTAAGTGCAGGAGAGACGTGGGAGGAATGCGCAATTGCACATCATTTTTGGGAAAAATCCAAAAATGATATACTGCGCGATTGCCACGGGATCACTACAGAAGCAACGCACAATCGCGAGAATGTCATGCGGAACCATCCTCACAACTCCGTGTCACTCCAGTTGCCATTTTGCCTTCAAAGTCATATGCAAAAAGGGCCAAACTCTCCTACTAATATCCCTTACAAACAGCTCTCTCTATTTATCTGTTCCTAGAAGTCACTAGCTCTATATGGCTGCTTTCATTCCTGCCTGTGAACTCAAAGAAAACTGGAAAGACACTAGATAAAGCTAGTAGCTTCTGGCTCCATGCCTAGGCCAGCTAGTGATTCACCTCCAACTAGGCACTCACATCCTCAACACTAAGGAGGAAGATGGGATACTAAATATATATCCCATATAAATAAATAGGCAATTTCTCTCCCCTTTATGTAATATGCTCTAGTAGTCCATATGGCCTAAAATACACACCCCTATGCACGCGCGCGCGCGCGCGCGCACACACACACACACACACACACACACAAATACAAGAAAACCTCTATATCGGTCAGTAGAACCAACCATAATCCAAAACATACAAGCTTACTTTATTTAATCTCTCCCACCAATACCACGTAAAACATTTATTTATTCTCTTTATTTCCAGGCTTCAGTTCATGAGCTCAAGAAGACTGTGCGGGCAGCCATAATACTCCATGTCCCCCATTACATTAGTGATGTATTTTTCTTCTACACTCATATCTTCTTAGAGGTAACGCCTTCCTTATTAATCCTCAGAAAATCAAAATGCAACACAGACTGCAGCTTTAACTAGAATTATATAAATTAATACTGCACTTCATGTACCAATAGGTTTCAAACTCAGTTTAATAGGCTTTCTCACCCTGTAATAACAAGGTGCCTTCCATCCATTAATTTTCAACACATCTAAAGTTACCATAAAGTGGTTCCAAAAATACGTATAGCGATCTCATTATTGATTACTATCTGCAGTGAAACGAATGAGCCCCTCACAAAAAATATCCCATTAATCCAGGTTTCTTCATATTGAATCTTGTCTCAGTGATCATGATATAGCACGCAAGGTGCAAAATGATATTTTTAAAAAGAAAAAAAGGTGGATGCTTACTATGCAAAAGTGTCATTTCAATATAAACGATTAAAAATCTGTACAGAACTCAATTCACTGAAAGCTATTTTCACATCAAGGACACCACTTGACAATAAAAAAAGTAACTTAAAAGTGAACATTTTTTGCCTGTAATTGTACAGCAGGTGGCCTTCCAGATTTCCATTAAACATTTTGCTATCTTTATGAAGTCTATTAAATCTAAGAAAAAATAATTTTGTTTCAAGATTGCTCACTTAAAAAAGTTGAAAAATACATTCAGGAATAAACTGGGCAGGAAGAAAGGATTACTTGTTAGTGGACTGCATGGAATAGATGAGCCATTTCTGAAACATTGTCACTCATTAAAAAAAATTAACAGTGCCATTTTATAAATACCCACAAAGAAGTACCATTGACTTGAAGTAGACTTATCCTCGGATATGTTGGTGCAGGATTGCAACCTGATTCTACTATATTTTGGACAAACGTGAGCAGATTGAAGACCTTACCGTCTTCCGGCACTGGGGTGCAGGGATCGCGCGAGCAGCCTCTGGTGAGAGGCTCATGCGTCCGGGGTCCTTTGGCTCCGCATGAGCTGCCTGCTCATGTGAGAGCGCCACCTCTTCCTTCTGCAGTGCAGTCTGGGACCTTCCCAGGCTGCACTGGGGCAGGAAGCACAACTGGCACGGCTCCGGAGGCTCCACACGCTAGGTAAGTGCGTGCAGAGCCCGGGAGCAACGTGCAATTGCACACCATTTTTGGCTTCTAGCCAAAAAGGAAAAGGCGCACGATCGGCGCCTGCCCTACCCTGGAGCGTTGCACAATTGTGAGTGCATCATGTGGATCGCTCCTCACAAACGCACGACGCTCCAGGGGCCCTTTCGCATGGAAAATGCTGAGCGAAAAGGGCCTGAGAATAGGCTGTATTTGTGCTACTACATTATTTCCCCTAAGTTCCATTAGTACAATAATTGAAATGGTCACTTTTTGGGGGGGGGGGTATTTTTAGGGTAGTTTGCCACAGTAAAGTGGTGCAGATATGTATAAAAGGTAATAACTCCTGAAGCAAGCCTTTACTTCAGTTTGAACTTAGTGTCAAATCGCTTACTGAAATGACTATAGCAGATGAAGAAATAAGCAACAATTGATTTTTTTAAGGGAAATACAGCACCTCATACTGACAACCTGAGGGCACATTTTCTATTATACAAGGGTTAAACTTTGGCAGGAGGGACGGATTGCTAGATAAACAACATTTGGACAAGAGCCTGAAGTCCCTTTTATTAGGTAAAATCAATGTTGCTAAGCAAAGCTTTACGCTAATTTTAAAAGGCTATCTTTGTGAAATGATAAAGACAAGAAAGAAGAAATACTTTGCATTTTAGGAACATTGGTCCCAAAGGGAGCCAGTAGTAAATAATTGCTCTTTTTATTATATTCTGTTAGGTCCAATAAGGCATGGGGATCCTTCACCTTTAATATCTGTATAGACAAGAGAATTTCAGCAGGTGGTGCTTGTATGGCACGTAACAACAACTGAAACTCAATTTTGTACGCAACTTTTAAATGCACAGGAGCCCCACCCCTTGTTTTACATGACAACCCACATCCTACCATGCCTTATCTAAGTAATTCCTTGTTGTTATAGATGGTCTTGATTTTATGATAGATAGTTTTACCAACAGGAGAACTGTATCTTTTCTGTGCACACATGGTTCTAGGACAAAGAAAAATTGCAAAAACGGAGAAACCAGGAAAACAAAAACACTATGACAAATGATGTTACACATTTTTATTGATTTCTTTTTTGAATGTTAGGACTTTTTAGTCTGCGAAAATTATATCCCTTCCAAGGCCACTGAATTTAGCATAAAACATCATTTTTCCCCAACTGGACACTGTGTTTTGCACAAAATACTATTTTAAAAAAACAAAAAGTCCCAAAATGTGAAAAATCAACAAAAATGTGCAAAAAACAAACAAACAACAACTCACATCTCACCAACTGGAGAAAACAAAAATCCTCTGTTTTGTTTCCTCATTATTTTACGAAGAACAAAATAAGCAAAGATTCATATCCACAATGAGAATACATATCCATAACGACTGTTAGGACATGCACATAAGATGTCATACCTATTCCACAAGTATTTATTAAAAACAAGCTAACGTCACTGTTAACCTCTACTTACTGAACTGAACAATCTCTTCTGGGCAGACCCATCCTCTGAAAACAGAACTGTCATTCATTAGGGTAAACTGGGAGGGGATTACAATGTTGGCAATAGTGTCACGATTGTAACTAAGTAGCAATTGTGATTATGAAAGAATTACTTAGATTCACTCAACTGTGACACTATTGCCATGACAATAATTCCGCCTCCTTACTTTGCCTGGCATCAACTGCATGTGGAGAAGGAGGTCCATTCTGCTGACAACTAGAGCACAGGTGAATGATGTTTCTGTCAGGTTTGGGGGAGGTCAGGCCAGGAGAAGTTATTTAATTACAATTATCCATGCAGATAATTGGCATTGGCATGACTGGCAAAGTATACCCAACTAAGCAGCTAACAAAGAATACTGGCCCATGTCTTTATTTTATTAATGTCTTTTTATTTCTACAGAGTTAGGAAAAGAAATGGATCCTGCTTTTCAAAAGGACCCCTTACCCAACTATTTCTGCAGAAGTACAAAAACTGCTACTACAATTTCCCTGCCAATGCTTTGTTCCAATGTTTTTATGCCACCTGATCAATTTTAAAAGGCAATCTATCCTTTCAAATAGATAGTCTCCAAAAAAAAGTACATCAGGAAAAGCCTTCAACAAGCTTAGCAATTAATAATTAACCTTGATGCAAACAAGCTGGCAAAGGTCAGTTGCTTTGGCAATGGTATCAAGATGAACATTAATCTGACTTACTGAAGCATGCAGGCATGAAGCTGATTTGGTCTGGTCTTCCACTGAGAGTGGCTGGGATGGGAGCCAATGCAATAAAATAAAATAAAATAAAAAATAATCCAAGAACAAATGCTCCCTATTTCCCTGAGAGACCTTGAAAGGTCTTGGGTTTAAAACATTACCTGACAACATTTCAACAATCCAAATTCTGTCAAGCACTAAAGTCTGAAGGTTTTAATACATACATATGGCACAAAGAGCCCTTGGGGCATGCCTGAAGGTGAATAAAAGTAGCAGATCAAGTCTGCAAGCAGAGGGTCATTGTCCAGAATCTTGAACACCCAAACATATTTTTAATGCAGTGTAAAAATAAAAAGGAACATTTCAAATCTGTCATGATGGCAGTGTATTTACAAATGTATATTTTCCTTTCATTTCACTTCCATTTTCCATGGTGCTCCCCCCTCCCACTGCTATTTGGATGGTCTGGGACCAATAAGATTTCAAATACTCAGGTCTCTTTGTACAGCTGTCTTTTGGCTTGAATTCATGAATCTTCTTCAGCCAGTTCTGTGTAAACCATTTTCTTGATTGAATACATTGCTACTCCTTTTATATTTGTTCAGAAAACTTGTCCTAAGGTACTCTTGCCTCACAGAAAGTGTAGCAGAAAGACTCCTCCTGTGCATGTTGACGTAAGTACTTTTGATATAAGATGATGATTGAGACTGTAATATAAATCAGCATGCTTGATTGACATTCATGAAAGATTTAGAGACTCTGCAATTGCCCTTTGCTTTCTGGAAACATGGTTCAAAAACATACGGGCAATGCATCTTCAGTGCAATAGCAAACAGAAGCAAAAGACCATGAATAAATAGTTGAGCCTGGAAATGTTCTGCAAGAAATAGTGTTGAAAAGAAAAAAAAAGGGCAGAGTTATTTGTCTTTAGGAGATGCATTTATTACTTGAGATCCATGGGCCCCATGAACAAGCACGATGATGCATGAATTTCAGGAGCTCTGTAAACCATATCACATAAAAGAATGATTTTCTGCTTTTGATTTCTTTCCTGCTGTTGTTGTTGCTGTTGTTGCTGTTGGAGGGAAAAAGTTGTTTCAGTACATTTGTTTGCTGTGGAAGTTTGACATGAACCAGAGTTCCAAGGAAGTCCATGTCTTCCAAAAAATTAAGAACTATCACTTTACTACTACTCTCTTTATAGGATGGCCAATTCTTTTATGTCACACAGGGTAAAAAAATAAAAAAATAAAATGAAAGACCAAACATACATTACAGTTGTAGTGCATTTTAAAAGGTTATACCAGTTGTGGAAAAGAACAGGAAATAAAACCAAACAGTGGCCCTTTCCACACCCTGCCTTGTCCCGTCATGCTCCGGTGGCAATCCTGGCAGTGGCCGTGCTGGGAAGGGAGTGACGGGAGAGCTCCCCTTTTCAGCAGTCTGACTTCCCGCTGAAGGAAATGCAGTGGATATGCCTTTTCCTTCGGCAGTGCAGCCAGGCACTTTCCCAAGTTGTGCAGGGGTACGAGGCACCTCCATTGTGCTTCCGGGACTTCCTCAGGCCAGGTAAGTGTGGGATGGTAGCGTGATTGTGGGTCATTGATTGGGAAAACCCACCAATGATTTAATCTGCGATCATACCTCCTGGCAATGGGAGAAGGACGGGACCACAACGACATCACACAGCAGTGTTGTCGGGATCCTGCTCTTCTTCTGTCCCCATGCCGGGACAACATCGTCCTGTGGAAAGGTCCAGTGCTTCTATCTCCATATACACAAAATTTTAGGCATAGACAAACTGGCAGAGCTTAGAAAACCAGTACATGGGAAGAGAGAAAGGTGGGGCAATCATACTGGAGGCAGATATAGGCTTGGCTGTTTGGTATATATCTTCTTTGACGTGATTAAGAAACAGGATCCTGCACACTGATGGGAACAAAAACAGTGTTTTTGGCTGAGTATTAGGATTAATCCTACAAGCACCTATATGATATCATAAATCCAAATATTCATGACACATATTTGGATTATGTTTAGAATATGTGTTTTATGTACTCTGTGCATGTCCATACATGTAAAATGTCAAATTTAACCAATTTTAATATAATATATTTCTTTGGCATCATTCTCCTTTTAGTGCTCATAATTCTGGTTCTGCATCACAGCTTACTAATACATGGAGAATATTTTTATGAGGAGGAAAACGCAGTGCTAACAGTTTCATCTGATTAATGCTGATGTCAGGTCTTCTTTAACAACTTTTTAAAATGCTGTCCTGCCATCAATATGCCCTTTTTATACAACTCCCTAGTTAAATTTAACAGATTAAACAGTAGATCCCAATCAATTCTGACATAAAGTTGACACATTCTACTTAAATATCTAATACTTCCTGATTAAAATAACTAAATAAATAAATCTGCATCTTGGCTTTTACAACAGTAGAAAATGCATCAATAAATAATAAACATATATTAACAATGAAATCAGCATTATAAAACATGAACAAATACAAGAAGTCAAATTCTACAGTGTCCTTTAGGCAGCTGAATGCACACTGTCTACAAAATGGATTCTCTCTCTCTCCCTCTCTCTCTCTCTCTTTCTCTCTCTCTCCATCTCCCAAATCTGATTGTCTGGGGCTGCGTAGGGGCAAGAGGCACAGGGAAGAGAGAAAAAATAGCTCTTCATGCATGGTGTTGCCTGCCTCCCAAAGAAAGAAGCATATGTATGACTTAAATATGTCATTGTAAGTCTAAACAGTAGCACTGCAGCCACTGAAACACATGCTAAAATAAATGAGGTCTCTTTCTTTTCTGAACAACGGGAATAATTACACTGAATGTCACATCCCCTTTAGGGCTATTGGCAGCCACACCTGTGACCAAAATCGGAACGTTCATTTGCCTGCTTCGGAATGAAGAAATTGATTGCTTACACCCAACATGCTGGTAACTGAAAAACAGAAAGGTACAGTCAGCCCTCCATATTTGTGGGTTTCACTTTAGTGGATTTGATTATTCACAGATTATTTGCTGTCACCTCTGTTGCCTCCCTATACCATTTTTAATAGGGACTGCAAGCTTCAGGAGATTGAGAAACCGCAAAAAAATCTTGTAGTGTGGGGTAGCAGTGGAGGTGACAGTAAGCCCCACCAGCCACCCGCTTCTGCCTTGTGAAGGAACACTGATGCCTCAAAGGAATCCATGGTGGGTTGAATATGGTGATCATACATTTTTGAGTGTTAAATATGATTTGGGAGGACACAGAGTTATTCATGTTTTTTCCACTTTCACGGGGGTCCTGTGTCCCGAACCCTAGCAAATGTGGAGGGATGACTGTACTGTTCTGTTGACTAAGCAAGAGCAGAATGGTGGCTTCTTGAGTATTTTTTCAGCTGTAGCCATCCTAACTAAGTAGCCCTACTGGTTGAGAGACCAATGACTTCATAAACATTTGGCACAGGAAGAGGTACCAGTGGTGAACAGCGTCTGCTAGTTGCTATTGAATCTCTCAACTGACAAGGGGATCTTGCTTATCTGAGCTTTCTCATCAGAGACTGCTAGGTTCAATGAGTAGTGCTGACCACCCATCACAGGGACAACAGTTTAAAAAGCCCACCCTTTCAGTCTAAGGCCATTTCTGCACTACACTGTTATAGTGCTATTATTCCACTTTCGACATCCTGTGGAATCCCGGGATTTGCAGTTTAGGGAGGGCATTTAGAATCGTCAGCAAGAAAGCACTTGAGCCTCAGTAAACTACAAACTCCAGAATTCCACAGGATGTTGAAAGTGGATAATAGCACTATAACAGTGTAATGCAGAAATGGCCTAAGTTAGGATACCTGTACGCAAGGCCCAGCTGGATCCCAACAATATAACCGTTGTATCTTCCACTAAAACTCTGTACAAGTTGTTACTTGCCATTTAACAAACTTTAAAAGCAAACTGTCAGAAACCTCTGCAAGTATTGTTAATTTATTGACGTGCTATAAAACCACTGTTATTTCTATTAGTTGCATATTTTTGTATGTTTTAAGTATGGTATGCTATGAATACATTACTACTGCAACTGTTCCACCATCTCTTCTTCTTTTCAATAGTCCCTGGGCTTTTACATTTTCTCTTTT
The DNA here is from genome assembly GCA_030412105.1 of Cyclura pinguis. NCBI lineage: Eukaryota > Metazoa > Chordata > Lepidosauria > Squamata > Iguanidae > Cyclura > Cyclura pinguis. The sequence continues at coordinate 98,887,294 of CM059601.1, forward strand.
TAATCATGGAAAGGATAATTTGTCAGTTGATCATTAAGTAACGCCAAAACTTCATCACAGAGGGAAGTCTTTCTTTCTTTCCTCAATTAGAATTGTATGTTTTTGCTATATTACTGTATTTTTGTTATATTATTGATATCGTTAGTATTGATATTGTGTTAGTAATTTATATATATTGTATATAACCATCTGTTTTCTCTAGGGGTTTTTTTCAGATGTTTTGTTTGCTTGCATTTTACTGTACATATAGGTTTGATTGTTGATTGTTTCATTGCTGTCTCCTTTTCTATTTCAATGTTTGCTGGTATTTGATAAAAATAAATATTTTTTTAAAAAAATAGTCCGTGATGAAGGCTACAATATTGTTAACTGGCAGAAATTTATTGCTCATTTTCAGAAAATACTTCCCACTCATCCTTTTAAAAAAAAGAGTCTTGAGACTCAGCCTCTCTGTTTCATTAAAGTTAACTTGTTTCCAGTTCTGTTTTCACAAACAAGAGCTGCCATCAAAAATAGTATGACTCTGGCAAGTCTTTCCAGCTTCTCCAAAGCACACAGTATTAGTAGATGTTGCCCAATGCATTGCCATCACATCATGTGTCAAATTAACACTATACTACTGTCAACAAATCCAATCGTGCCTATGGTTGGAAGCTAATCAGCATCAAGCCTGGGTAGTACTTGGATAGGAAACTATGAAGGAAAACTAAAGATCTCCAGATAGGGGTAGTGAAGAATCTTGCCTGAATCCGTGTAGAGCCATTGCCAGTGAGAGTTGACATTACTAGTCTAAATGGACCAATTGTCTAACTCAGTATAAGCAGCACCCTACACTCCTAAATCATTGGCTATCACTAGTATTGCAACACAGTGAAGTTAACTCTGTACTGCATTGAAAGAAGTAGATTTATATCCATTAAAGTTCATGCAAAAATTAATCCAGTTACTTAAAGGTGCCGCTACATAACTTTTTCTCCTCCCCCCTCTTTTCTCCTTTTTTTTTTAATCTGTAAAAGGGTAAGGTGAACTACATGTCAAATCTAATAAAAATGCCATTTGAGGTAGAAGTTCTACATCATCAATAATATATACAGAGATGATTATAGGAATAATCACATAATGTTCTAAAAACTTTCATGCAATTCAGCTATGGAAAAGAAGTAATATCCAGATCAGTCAGGTAAGTGGATAGGTAGTCTTCACTGTCATGACCCAAACAAACAAACAAAAAAATCCAACCCTCTCTACAAACAAGAGAGAGAGAGAGAGAGAGAGAGAGAGAGAGAGAGAGAGAGAGAGAGAGAGAGAGAGAGAGAGAACGCTCTGCAATTTGGCATAGCAAGACAGCTGCCTCAGGCAGCGGATTTTGGATTACATCATAGGACAGCAAATTGCCCATTACTTAATTTGTAATAATTGCATTTTTTACTTCCAGGAATGGAGATTGAAACATGCGAGAGTTCAGCCTCAGATGCCAAAATAACTTGGCGGGCTCAGCTATACTTCTTGATTTTGCTGCCTCAGGCAGCCAAATGCCTTGAGCTGTCCTTGGAAAAGAAGACTGCCCTTTCCTTCACAAAGTAGCTACTCAAAATAAAAAGGAAGCATGATTTTTACCACGTATTTGTTCCAATCAAGAATGTAGGAGTTTTCTTCATGTTTTACAGGATCTTTTCTAAACACAAACTTTTTAGTAGAAGAACTGGAATCTCATACAAATAAAAATAAATGGAATGGGAGCTGATTGAATATTTTCCCTGGATGTAGTTTTCCCTCTCCCCCCCTCTTTTCTTAGAACAATGCATGTGGAGGGATGGATCCACACAACACTGTACTGAAATTTAGAAACTGCATGGCCATCAACTTGTTGATTTGAATCCTAGCTTTTATTCATGTTTTTCTCCTGAGAAATTCAAATGGATTTTTATATCCTGACACAATGTTTCACTTATATGCATTCTTTAACTCACCAAGGAGTTAACCTCAGTGGATGAAGATACTTACACTACAGCAGGCTTTAAGTTGAATGAGAAAGATGTAAGTTAAAATAATTTGCAATAACTGTGATTTGTGTTTGCTAAAGAATATTGTGAAATGATGCATGTATTTTTCTGCATGGTTTAACTTTCACAGTGTTTAAAAGATTATATAAATGTATGCTTTAAATTCAGTTTCCTACTATTTTTTCTTACATTTTATTTTGCAAAGAAATCACAGTTTACAAATGTCAGGATGTAATTTTGGAATAAATTTCTTTAAAATATATGTATTCTTAATTACAGAATATACCTGTTCTAAAATCCATTCAGTTTACAGCTATCCTTCATGTGGATTACAAAGCTGGAAAACAAATGTCCCGAGGCAGCAAAATAACCTCAAGAAGTAATGTCTGTCCACTAGAGGACACTATTTTTTCACTGCAACAGCTCCTGTTATAGTCACAATTGAAATACTAGCTGAATATATCATTTTGTACCAGAGAATACATTTGGTGTTTGCTTTGCTTATGTCTGTGATGCTTCATTTGGAAAACATAACACGCTATCCATAAATTGTAAATGCAGTTTTGGAAAAGAAAATAACACTCTTAGAACATCTGGTCATGTCTCAAATAATACAAACAGGTTCATCTTCTTAATATATTTACTAATCTATATATCATCAGAACCCTAGATAAGATAACTGGTTGGAACAACAAGCTTTTGTTGCTGTAATCCTTTAAAATGACACAGGCGAATATTATATGTTTTCTTCCATTTAAATGGAATTATGCAGACAAAAACTTGTTCAGAAGACAACTCTTCTTGCAACTAAGCAAGTCTGAATACTGTACGCATGTCACCTTGAAAGTGTGGGGAAGGGGCAGGAAGGGACTGGGTAGAAAATGTATGGACTAAGAAGAAGAAACAAAAACATAGCAAGCTTTCTACTAAGAACTCAGACTACACTCCTCAGCATGGAAAACAAGGCCCATAATCACAGTAGAAAACCACAAAAATCCATGTCAAAATATTTAGATTGCAAAATTCATACATTTAACATGACTAGATCTCCAACTGAAAAGAAGGGGAAAGTGAAGCCAGAATGAAACTAGCACATTGGCCAATTCCAGGTGGTTGAGTGTGGTGTAAGAGTGTTGCTTAGGAACTCTTATTATGGCTGTCCTGTTACCACCCCAAGGATTCACCATTGCGCTGCACAGGTGCCCCCATATGGCCATTCCATTACTGGTGGAGAGCCAAGAAGGGCAGGAAGACAGGAAAAACAACTAGCTATAACCTCATAGCCAGAAGAAGACTAAGAATATCTTTCACCAAGATCTGCTACAATCCTTCAGAGGCCTTAGCAGATGATGTCATTGGTCACTCATAACTAGATGCCTCTTGAATTCCCTCTGCTCTCCAGCAGGGAGGGAGGGCTTTGGATACTGCAGAAGGAAGAAGCGAATACCAACCTCAGTAACACCCCCCACACACACACACACAAATACATACAAAAGTGTAAGGAGAAATTAGACTTGTGCTTATCACTAACAGGATGCTGGCCTATGAGTGTCAACTGTTTCTTCATTCTTAGTTCTCAAACTGACAGTTGAGTGCATTTCACTACCTCTTGCTTTCCCAGTATGGAGAAGGTGTGAGTGAAACAAATCTACGTCTCCAGCCACAGTAGTTCTGTTCTCCTGTCCCATCTCTCTTCTGAGGGGAAGGTGCTTTAGGATGGGGGAGATGACCAAGGAATATTATATTGCTGGACCAGAGACCCTGCCGAAACAGACTGAGGCAGCAGGCCACTGGTTCCTCTTTCCCTTCTTTTCAGCAGATAAAGTTCTAGTAATTTCTCATTGGCAGTTATCTGCCTCTCTATTCATGGGTAAGAATGGAAGAACAGGTGTAAAGGAAAAAGCACAGTCCCCATCCACACTCATTCTGAAAATTGTTAGAAAAACTCAGAGATAACATTTTTTTCTTTTGTTTTATTTTCCAGTAAGTGCAGGAGAATTAGTAGATTCCATACTGAGGTTTCTAAAATATTCATATTCAATATATGATTTGAAACATTACCCTCTTACTACTTTTTAAGTGACTTTTAAAAAGTCTACATTAACTGTAATTATGATTTTGCTAAATCAATGCTATTAGTTCATTTACTCCTTTCCCCAATATGTTTGATGACTTCTTTATTGTATTAGTAGTTCTATTCTAAGGAAAGAGATGAGCCTTCTACATGAGCCCTCCATATGAGTGTTCTCATTTTCTAAATTATCACATTTTATTTACTGATTCTACTTGTTGCAGACTCAATGTTAGTCACTTTTAAAGAGCAGTATTTGACACTATAACAGCTACTCTTGACGTTGAGCGAAAAGAAGTTCTCGAAGCATCTTTTGAGAGTTTTAAAATATATCAAAGCATTTTGACTTTACCCAGTTATTTCCTTTTTCTCAGTGTGTGCTGCCTGTACTACAGTGCAACTGAAGAGCAAGAGATTGATATTTAGTCATTTTGTTGTAATTCTGAACACTTTTTACTAAAAACTGTTTTTGTGCAAATCCCGATGAAGGGCAAAGCATAACGTGTGGGAAAAAAATAGCCAACATTAATTGGAAACTTTAAGCCTAAGGATTTTCATCCCCTTGTGTGTCCAAGTGTAACACATTTGAGATGCTAAGTGGGTTAGCTTTAAATCTGCATATTTTACAGCTTTACAATATAAATTAGAAGCCTGTGGTGGTAGCTAGTCTTTGTTCAAACCAGTAGATGATTTGACCTTCATTACCTACTTGGGGTTCTAGAGTCTGAGTCCTTATACCTGGAACGTTCTTCTATTTTTTAAACTTCAAGGCATAAACACGTTCTCAGGAAATGAATTTAACAAAGTTATGCCTCCTTGCATTCCCATCTAACCTTCCAAATCTTTCTTCAAGTCAAAACATTTCCAAATATCAGCACAGAGTTACTTCTTCCCTCAATAGGATTTTTTCACTACTGCACCTTCCTCTTGTCCTCTCTTTTTTTGAGCTCCCTCATCAAGCTTTTCAGTTTTCAGCATATTCTAACTTAGGGTAGGAATCACAGGCCCTCCTGAGATTGTTGGACTGTAACCTCTAGCTGTCCTCACAGCTGGGTATGTTGGCTAAGACTAATGGAACTTGCTGTCTAACAGCATCTGGAGAGCTACATGACTCCCACCCATGGTCTAACCAATCTGGCTTTTGACCAACCGCTTTCTCTGTCCTCTCTCAATTCCATGTCTTCTTTCTACCAATGGCATAGCTCTTCTGCCATCCTTGAGTCTGATGGGTGGTCTTCCTACCTCTTTCATTAGTCTTTTCTTTAAAAAAAATAGTCAAGGGCTTATTTGTTATTCTTCTTTTGGAACCTTCATCTCTCAAGCCTAAACTAGATGTGCATAAGAAATGCATTAACATGTTCACTCTCTTTTATTGAAAAGCATCATTACTGCCTATCATCAAGTAAGAAACAGTGGTAGAAGACAAGTAGCTCAAACATTTCTGTTACTGTCCTTTTCTCTCCCCCATGCAAAGAGGGATACGTACCTCCCCCAACAGAATGAAAACAGCTCCTGAGTTAATTACTAATATTAGAAGTGGAAAGGGTTTTCTTTACTTAATCTGGTAGCATCCAATGTTTGCTTTTCAGTTTTAAAAAGACAAAACAAAAACTGTGACATCATTCATGTATCTCCAACAGTGCAGTTTGGTGCTTACATGTAACCTTGTCCCAGATTTATCTTTCTTAACCATCTGCCTAATGATAGCTGTAGTTTTCCCTAAAACATGTCACAATCAGGTCCTCCAGTAACTAAGGCCCAAATGAAAGCATTTCTCCTATGAAACTAGCCTCATATTTATCTCCGGAACAGGACTATGGAGGGATTCTGTTTGCCATTTAACTAATTGATACTTAATTAATGTCTTACTTCTAGAATAAATATAATAGTAAAATTCTATCTTAAATCAATAAGTTTAATTAAAAATAAATTTACTTAAGCTTGTCCTTTACATTAGAAAATGTATTCAAATTGACAAGTCAATTGATTTTAACTGGATAGTTCCTATGCCTTGAAATGTCACACACCTAGAGATTGTCAAACATATCATTAAATAAATATAAACCAAATGTGGTGATAACTTGGAGAACTCCTGCACATTGTTTTTCTTTCCACCCAAACCCGGTCTTTCAAACATCAAACAATCTTCTAAGTTTCTTGAAAAGATCAATAGGATTCCTATAGAATGTGACACAAGTCATCCCCCCTCTCAGTAAGAACTTGAAAAATGTGGAAACCGTGATTTAATGCAATGATAAATGATAACCCATAATATGAATGTGGCTGGGTATGAATCATAGTTCTTACGTTTAGGATTCATCCTAAAAAACATAACTATAGTTAAAGTTCTAAGGTCCTAAAAAAAAGCAGTTAACATTATAATTGCAATTAATCTGAAAAGACTCTGTGTTCATCCAGAGATTTATAAAAGGAAGCATTGTCTCATTTAGAGTGGCTTTTCATCAGTAACCATTTTTCAAGGCTGTTGCACGGTCAAACTTGATGTGTTACATAACATTATGATATCCTATTCACTATGTGAATTGCAAGTGGATGAGACCACTGGTATCATTAAATGGAGGAGGAAAGAACATAGAATAATTGAATGAAAATGGCACCAAAACAGACTAATATGACTACAGCCCCTAAAATTTAATGAAATATGCACTCCCTGTTGTTGTTGTGTGCCTACAAGTCATTTCTGACTTATGGTAACCCTAAGGTAAACCTATCACAGGGTTTTCTGGGGTTGAGATTGTCTGATACACCCAAAGTCACCCATGGCAGAGCAGAGAATTGAACCCTGGTTTCCAGGGTCTGGAGTTCAATGCTCAAACCACCAAATCATGTTGGGCTTCGGTACCCATTGGTAAATTGAGCAGTTGTATTTTCTTTCATTTATTCTGATAGAGGTTCACTGACATAAAGCATTATAGATTTATTGCAAGCATTGCTTCTCTTTTCATCTGTATGGAGGTCTGGGTGAACAAGGAATGGAAAGAACATTTAAAAATGTTCAGAAAATGAACAAATTCACATTTTGAGTATTGAGAAACTCTGATGAGAAGAATCCTAGACTGCTGAGTGTCATAACTCCCTTCCTGAAGCACTCAGATCACGAGAAGGCAGATTGCCAAGAAGTTGTGGCTCTTTCTGAATCTGAGAAAATGGGGTCTGAGATAGCAGAGGATCCCGTTCTCCAGCAAGATGCGGCAGAGGCTACAGACACTGAAAACAACATGCTCCCATTCTTCATTGAGAGATGGTGGCAGTCCTTCCTGTGCAGAAAAAGCAATTTCCTGCAGAGAAGGTGCTGCATTCAGTGCAAAATTAGCACATGGTTGATTTGTACCAAAAACAGTATTTTCTGTGCAATAAAAAGCTTTTTTTGGCACAGAAAATAGTGCTTCTGCACAGAAATATTATTTCCTGCACAGAAACGGCTGCCTTCTGTGCAGATGTCTTTGGTATTAGTGCAAATCAAAGATGTGTGAATTTTGGGCAGAAGATTCTGCTCCATCTCATATCTTGTATACCTCATCCTAAACTGCAATTCTGTACTTCTGCATCCTGTTGTCCCCATCAAGCTAAAAGAACAAAACCAAACCCCCGAGTCATTTAAAGAAGCAAGCCTTGCTCCTGAAGCCAATCACATCTCTTTATCCAATCCTACTTGGTATATTCCCAAATCAAGGTTTTAAGGGATTTCACTTCTATAGACATATTAAAGTTATCTTAACTTCAAGTTTTTGTTAAGTGTTTAGTTACTTGTGTTTTTACTTGCACTTTTTTAAAAAAATCTTGTGAGCTGCTTTGAGTTACATCTCAGGCAGGAAAGGGTGGGATACAAAGAATGTAAGACAATACAATACAATTGTCATTTTTAGTGAGCAGAAACTGAGGAAAGTGAAGCTTTTGTGCTTAGGCCTGCAGTTCCTGAGGTCCTAGTTCAGGGGTTTTGGATTCCAGCGTCTCCTAAAGCATCTGTTTCAGACTTGCTATCTGGGCATAAATCCAGAGTATTCATCATCATAATCTCCAACTGTCCTAATTTAGCAAACACGGTTAATTACCTATTGTCACACTTTTTCAGCTGCTTTGAAATGTCCCAGTTTATCTTTCTTCCCCCACTTTCCCCCTTTGTTCCCAGTTTATTTCTGTTGCTGCAAAGTTCAAAATGCACAAGTAGTTCGCACTCAATTAACTCATTGGAGGAAAAAGGAAAGGAAGGAGCATAGCTCACCTTTCCCAGTAGGCTCAGGCAAAAGCTGTACCCCCTAATAGTTTGTGTTCTTTTCCTTAATAAACTTTTAGTTTCTTAATCACATTCTGATGTTGCCTGCCCACATGTGTTCTGGTTTTCATGGGTGAAATGCTGGAGGGTATTGAATTATATGTGTGGAACCACCCAAAACGGTGGGGATCATCTCTGTAGATGTTGCACATCTGGCTTACGGTGTAAGGCATGAGAGAAACAGCCACTGTCCATGTTTTTGTTGACTTTCTTGCTAGATAGCCATACAGAGGCTTCTGGAGTCTTCAAAATACAGCAGCCTGCCTTTGTACAGGTGTGACGTGCCAGAAACACACCACATTTCTGCATCATCTCCACTGGCTATCTTTAAAATTTTGAACATAATACAAGATTTGGCAAAAAACAAAATGAGACTGCTCTACAGAATTACTATTTTAAAAAAAACAAAACAAAACCCTATCACTTTGGTAACTTTTACTTTGTTATACAGGAGTAGAAATTATTGTGTGGCATTGTCATAGTCATAAAGTAGGAAAACTGACCTCCTTTTTTCTAGCATAGCTCCATGCAATTAAAATGTTCACGTAAATCAACAACAGTTTTCAAGGAGATAGCCATGCTAGTCTGTTTCAGCAGAAGAAGGAAAATCTGGGTCAGGGGATATCTAGTAGAACTGCTGAGACTAACTGGTATATTTCAACATAAGATTTAGTGGAGCTGAAACATTTCGTTCTTAAAGGTCCAGCTAGAATACCACTCTTTCCTTCTTACATGAATTAATAAATGTTTTTATCATTGCTAACAATCTTTGGAAATACAGACATCAGCATTTCATTAATACAATTTTGATCCCCATGTTATTTCCTAACGCTAAAATAACAACAACAACAACAACAACACAATCCCATATTCTTCCACTTCCATGCTGAAAAAAATGACAGACAATTGGACCAAAAGAAAAATAGAAGCAGAAGTGGCTACACCTTCTTCCTTTCTTTGGTATTGTCTTGGTGTGGCCTGCTTGAGGGGGGACAAAAACTGCTCCTCAGTTCAGACACAGTTGCCCAGTTTATGGGACTGTAATCTTACATTGAATGAGAAATGAAGAAATAAAATACAGTATAACCTAATTAAGAGAGGAGTAAAAATAGAATCAACTCTCATGGTTAAAACTTCCAATTAACCTAAACCATTTCCAAATATCCAAGAGGCTTCCATATTTAGTGTACAGGAAGGCCACCCGACCTTTTAACATCCTACTATCTGCTCTTTGACACTTCCAAATTAAGGACAGTTTCCGTTAATTTGATGTGGGGTCCACTCTTTTTTTTTTTTTTCAGTTCTTCATGACTACAGAGGCTTGCTTGGGACAAATTGCATGTGCATACGGTCCCAAGTCTTGCCTATGGAAAGAACAGATCCTCTGGCCAAATTAATAAAACTTGTCTGTATTTCAAGCATTGAAACAGCAGCCTTCTGTTAATTCTTCTTGCCTACAGGGACTTCCTTGGGACTGCTCATGAGCTGTTTGTAAAGCGAGCTTGGGGGAGGGGGGCACCAAGACAGCTGAGAGACTTTACAAGTAATGCGTGTACAAGCATTCAGTCCCAAGACAGCCTTCATAAGGTTTTTCATATCCCCTACACTAGATGGGTTCTTCTTTTTGACCATTTCTACTTTCTGACAGTGCTCCACTCCTTAACCTGTCAGATAAGCAAGGAAAGTCTGTACAAAACAGGCAGTTCATCTACTGTCTGACACTACTTTTATTATTATTAAAAATGAACAAACTTGCATCCAAAGCACTTGGCAATGGCAGAAATTGCATCAGCTCAGAGTTAGCAAGTATAGCCTGCTTACTGGCTAGTGTTATAACAGGCTTAACAAAAGATGCGTTCAGATATTGTGTTACTGAAAAATGGGAAAGATCAGCCCCTGTAATTCAGTCATTCATGGAGTCATTCTTATTCAAGTGTTACAATTGAATTTTGTCCTTGGTTCTTCTTTTCTTTTCCTTTACAATAATAGATTAAGGCAAGTTTAATAACCTTTATAGAACAAATGTTCAACAGTCAAAAATAAAACAAGTTTCCTGTCCTTCCTGCTTTCTTAATGACTAATAAACCATTAAACACTCCAATATCTTTTCAAGTAATTCTGGGAGCCACACAAAAATGACAATTGCCTTCTTCCCTCGAGTAACCCAATTACAAATAATTTTACTACAGCCAACATGCTCATTGTGTGAGTCTCTTAGGAAATGTATTAAAAACTGCTATTCATTCTGATACTGTGCTTCATTCCTCTGACTGTGTTGAAAGTACTCAATGGTACAAATAAAAGAGGAACAGCACACTTAAAGGACAATCAGTAGCATTTTTATTTCAGATTTGTGGAATGCTGTATTCTTTAAACAATAATGTCTAGCAACACAGCTGCAAGCATCTCAACAGAGGTGTCTGATGTGTTTGATTTTCATATGGGAGACAGTGTCTTACAGAGAGAAAACATTTCAGCTTTTGCTAATAATGGCTAGTTCTCCTGGTCTTGTACATGATAAAGAGACTTATCAAATGTGTTTATTAATGGACTGTACAAATTCAAGGTGCAGACAGTTTTGAATATTTGAATGTTCCTCTGTGCAAAAACACCACATGCAAATATAGAACGAGTAGGTGAGAGCCAGATGAAGACTCTCACTAGATCTGCAGTGGCAGCTGTATTTTTAAAGGATGAGAAGCAACACTGGAATGAATATGTTCTAAATACTACATGACTTTTAACCAAAGATTGAGATCCATTGTTAAATCCTGATATTTAGTAATCATATCTTTAGTATGAAAAAGAAACTTAAATCACAAGGAGATCAATGACTTGAAACATAGAAGGCAGGCTGCAAACACCTGAGTAAAAATTACATAAGGAAACAACGGTGACATCACGTAGGTCTCCCAGGCAGACTAAAGACTTGGATGATACTTTCCTATATCAGATTACTAAGCGTTCCAAAAGGAAATCTCCAACGGTAATATGAGCCATCAACTATACTGATATCTGTGGAAGTAAAACTCTATAAATACATCCCAACAAATTCCTACTTTCTCTTGCTGACCATTTCACTTTCCCAAAGACAAAAGAATCAACAAGGGATCAACTCTCTTTCAACCTCATCTTCACCTACAAGGAAGAACTGGTCAATGAGTTGGAAGCATTTGGGACCTTTGGTGGGAGTGATTACACCCTTCTAGGATTCATAATAAAGAGGAAAGCGAAAACCAAGAGTAGTTAAACATCCACCTCTGGATTTCTAAGAAATCTACTTCCAAGAAGTTTAAATACTAGATAAGATACCACAGAGATACTCAAAGAGAAGGAAATTTATGATGGATGAGATTTTTTTTAAAGGTGCCTTATTAAAGGTACAAAAAAAAAAAAAGAAAGAAAGAAAAGGAGCGGCATAAAACCAGGATGGATACTTACAGAGCTTTTGGAGAAGCTGAGATTTCAAAGGGTCATATCTAATAAATGGAAGAGGTGGAAAACTACTGAAGGAAAGTATGAATAAGTAGCCAAAATTTGTAGGAAGAAGGCTGAAGAAGCTAAGGCTCAGAAAGAGTTCAGGCTTGAAAGGTCAGTTAAAAATGGGTTTTCAGATCTGTTTACAACAAGAGGGAAGAAATGAAGTAGTAGGTCATCTACATGGATAAAACTGAGACATATTAATGGGCAATACAGAGAAAGAAGAATTATTCAATGCCTATTTTCCCCCTGTGTTTTCCCAAAAGGAAATCAGTATTCAAAATGGTGAAAATGGAATAAATTATATCCTGTAGTGCTGTAGGTCATAATAAGTGAAGAAGTAGTGCAAGAACAAGTCCCCGAGGACAGACTAACTGCATGCAAGGGTACTAAAGGAACTTGCAGATATAATCTCAAAATCTGTCTGTAATTTCTGAAAATTCTGGGTGAAGAGATCCCTCCAGATTCAAGGCAGATTAACCTTATTCCTTGGGGGGGTGGGGAGGATTCAGACTAATGATTAATATAAGTGACAAATGTAATATGAAAAAATCAGGTGCACATATATAATATTGGTGATACTTGACTTGCCAGCAGAATGTGTGAAACCAGTCTTGGGTCAACAATATAATGGGGCAACAAAAAAGCCAAAGCAAATCCAGGCTAAATAAATGGAATTACACTGTCCAAACCAAGGGAAATAATACAGTTGGCCCTCCACATTTGTTAGGTCTAGGGGCACAGGACCCTTGCAAAAGTGGAAAAATTGCAAATATCAAAATATGTGTGGGAAAGAGGCTCAGGTACGGTAGAGAAAGCAGGCACTCAGGGTCCGAATGAGGTCAGGAAAGGGAAAGTGGTGGACTGGCATGGTGACTTCCTCTCTCTTACCCATCCTTAGCTGGCCAGGTAGAGGCGGGTGGAGGTGGAAGGAGACCACAGGCAGGTTTTTAAAGGGTTGTGTGGCCTGATTGGAGCCACCGAGAGGGAAGGTTCCTCTGGAAAAGAAGCACCTGAGATGCTGAAGGAGCAGGGGTTGAAGACACTTGCAAATAATCAAATTTGTGAAAGTCAAACCTGAAAATGTAGAGGGCTGATTGTATTCCATTCTGCTGTGGTCAGACCACACCTGTCAGAGTCCAACTCCCTGCCTGTGCCTCACTGCCAGCAAGCGGGAGGAGGCGAGAATACTTGCTGCGAGGAGGAGGTGGAGGCAGCGAGGAACATCTGATACAACAACTATTAATGAAACTGCAGAGCTGAGCCAGGTTGAAGTCCACTCCAACAATCTAGAAAGCAGAGGTCTGTCCAGAGGGGTCAAGGGAGCCAGAACACAAGAGTCATGAGGCTTGCAAGTAATTTGCTACAAGCAAAGAGCAAGTCATGCTGACAGACCTAAATAGCCACAGAGACAGGTGCTACTTGTCATTCCTTCCTTAATCTAGCCAACACAGCTTTCCTCTGAGCTGCCCATTTCATCCTTCTTCATGACTGCTTCCCTCTCTCTCTGGAGCTGGTTGGGGCAACTCTGCCTCTACTTGTCCTTCAATTGCTGGGAATGTTTGCAAGTTGGTTTGGTCAATCACTGGCTCCGCTCCTGGCACAATCAGTTGTTCCTCAATCTCAGTGCCATCATCTATCACAAGACTTGGTGTAGTTCTGGCCCCCAGAGTTTAAGAAATATTGACCTGATGATACTTGTCCAAAGGAGGATAACAAAGAAAGTAAAGGGTTTGGAATCCAACCCTGTGATAAATCCTTGAGGGAGTTGGGTTTGTTTAGTCTGGAAAAGACAAGCCATCTTAAAATATCTGAAGGTCTGTCATATGGAAAATGGAGTGATCTTGTTCATTTCTTTGTTTGTTTTGCTCTAATTAATTCAAACTACAAATAAAGAGATTCCAAGCAAAGTTTAGAAACAATTTCCTGTTACAGTGTATCAAATAGCTTATCTGATAAGATGGTAGACTTCTCTTCATTGGCATTTTTAAATAACAACAACAGGTGGATGGCCACCTTTCAGAGATTCTTTAGCTTAGATTCTTGCATGGGCTGGGGACAGGATTTCTATGAAACTAGAACATACTGTTTCTTAAATGAATATTATTGTAATGCTGGCAGTCATAATGAATATTATCAATATTAAGGTAATGTGGACAGCATTTTTAGGGAATTATGTGGTTATTTATACTGCCCCCCTTCATCATCACCTGACCTCCTTATAGAACTTTTTAGTCGTGGCAGGAGGCTGCAAACAGTAAGCACAGTGAGTTGGGTAAAAAAGAACAGGAAGAGCAAAGAACAGAAATATCAAGTCCATCAAACATTGCTGTAAGAGAGGAGACAGGACATACACACACACACACACACACACACACACACAGAGGCCCTTTCTGCACTTTACCTTTTTGCGGAGGTGGGGGGTGGCACTCACGCGAGAAGCCTTCGGAGGAAGGCTTTTGCGTCCCTGCTGCTTGGGCTCTGCAGCAGCTTCCTGGTCACGCGAGCTGCAGGCTGCACTGAGGGCAGGAAGTGCGACCGGCCCGGCTCCAGAGGCTCCGCAGGGCAGGTAAGTTCGCCCCAGGCCCCTGACCGGTGTGCAAGCACGCACCATTTTCGGCTAAAAGCCGAAAATAAAAAGGTGCGTATGCACTGAGCATGAGGCTCTTGAGTGTTGCGTAAATGGGAGTGTGTCATGCAGACCACTCCTCCCATTTACGCAACGCTCAAGGGGCCCTTTCACTTAAGAAATGCCATGCGAAAAGGGCCACAGATGAGAAAAAATGGGGGAATGAAAGAGGGAAAGAAAGATGGAATAAAATAAAACAGTTCATGGACTTAGGGAAGAGGTGCCCACGTCCATGCCATACAAGGTTAATAAAAGGAAGGTAAACAAGGTGGATAGAAGAAACAAGACACCAGACATAAACAGCAATGCCAGTGACACAGATATCACTGGAGTCATGGGAAAAGAGAAATCTTCAAAAGAAGTGAAAGTAAAAAATAAAAGGGGGCTATTAGTGAGAAATAGGGGAAGGTGGAGGTGCAGCCTAATTTTCAACATCTTAACAAATGTATTCTGGGTCAGAAATAAAGAGTACTATATTACTATACTGGGTTTTTTTTTCAGTAGTGCAGATTGATAATGAGGGTTCAATGCCCTGCTTGGCCATGGAAGTCCACTGGGTGACTTTGGGTGCATCACACATCACGTGGGTCATTGACAGGGAAAACTCGTCTATGATTTATTCTGTGATTGTACCACCTAGGGATGGGAGAAGGATGGGACCGCAACAATGTCATGCAGAACTGCAGTCCCATCTTTCTCCCATCCCTATGGCGGGTTGGGAGGGTGGAATGGAAAGGCCTTCTTTGTTTGTGTGTGTGTGTGTGTTTGTTTCTAACATCACACATTGCCTTTCAATGTCCAGGAAGTGTCCATTTTTGATTGTGCTTGAGTCATTACACAATTCGTAACAACATCAGGATGCTTGTACAAGTTGTACTAGTCCCATCACTAGCATTTGCAGTGCTTTTTCCATATTCATAATATTGGATACAACTTTCATCTGATAAGTACTGGGGGAAGGATTAAATGGAAAAAAGTTCAGCCACAAGCTCTCTTTTATTAATGTGTAAAAAGAATTTTTAGATATTTCGTCATCATCAGTCAGGATAACAGAGAAAAATAAACCTCCTAAAGACACTCAAATACTTCAAAATAGGCAGAAACATGTAGACATATGACTCGCATCCTGGCAGCCACCAGAGTTTTTACAGATTGCATATCTAATTGTAGACAGAACTTGGAAAATCAGTTTTGGATTATACTTCCCAGAATCTGGCAACTGTAGTCCTAAAACAAATAAACAAACCCTAAATTTTCCAAACTCTTCATGAATGTTTCAACTGACACATGGTTAGACCATTTTCACACTACACTGCTATAGTGTTATTATTCCACTTTCAACATCCTATGGAATCCTGGGGTTTGCAGTTTAGGGAGGGGCATTTAGAATTCTCAGCCAGAGAGCTCTTTGGCCTCAGCAAACTACAAACCCCAGAATTCCACAGGATGTGGAAAGTGGAATAATAACACTACAGCAGTGTAATGCTGAAACAACCACAGTGTACTTGATCATACATTACATGCCTATGGCTCCAAATGTTTGTGATTATTTGATGCGGTAGTCAATAGTTTTACAACTTTTGACAAAATAATCTGTATATTTAGCCTCTATTTATACATCACCGTGAATGTTCCTAACTGAAAAGAAGAAGGACATTTTATAGAACATATCTAAGTTCCATAAGTACTGTATGACAGGAACCCAAATTTGAGATAAGTGACCTTGCATAATTTTCTCATGCATGTGCCAAATAGAAACAGTCAGACAAAATGAAAAGCAGAAATTTCACAACACCCCTGTTTGTCTCTATGCAGATACAATTCTTTGACTATCGCAACACACAAAAGAAGACATGGAGGTTGTATTAGCATTTTTTTTCTTTTTGGGGGGCTCTATTTAGTAATTTAATTTTAATTGTAATCAATATATTTTAATAAGTACAGCAACTAAACAGAATGCAAACACATGACATACTGGATTTTAAATCAATAATTTAAACATGTTTGTGCTCCTTCCTTGGTGATTAAAATCAGGTATTTAATACTGCCTTGACTGAAATGAATCCATCTAGGAATATAAGGCATTCAACACTGGCTTTATTATGCAATCTTATTGTAAGCAAAAAATGTGCAATTTTGCAAAATCCATTTTTTCTACTGTACACTTCGACTATAAGACTATAATGCTGATGTCTTAGATTATCCGCATCTTTGCACAGTCTAGAAAATGAGTTTTCTTTATACCACCAAATATAACTTTAGCTAAGAGAAGTATTTACAAAACAATGGTAAATATCAGGTTTTATTTCTTATTATGATGTGTTCACTGTAGTGATATTTCCATTCTTCTGGCCTTTTCAAATACACGAGCGATGGGGCAGAAAACCCCCACAAAAGTGGAATAATCACGAATAACTCCCCACTGTGATTCTCCCCCCATTCCCTTCCTGGTCTCTGGCACAGGAGCCTTCTTTTTCCATGCCCAGGCCAGAGGCAATGGAGTCGGGGGAGAGCTCCGAAGGTGAGAACAAAGAAAGCGTGCACCCCCAATTGCTTTAGCTTTTGCCTGGGCTCAAGTTCTCTGTGTGGGGAAGAGGCAAAGCAACGGCAGGGAGAGCTCAGAGGGCAGAGGGAAAGTGTGCACATGCTTGTCTTCTACCACCATATTGCCTTTCCTTCTCCCTCGTGCAAGTTCTCAGCACCGGTGAAGAGGGAGGGGAGAGCTTCAGGGAACAGGGAAAGTGCGTGCGTACATGCGTGCGTGTGTGTGTTCTTCTGCCATCCCGTTGCCTTTCCTCCTCCCTTGTGTGAGTTCTCAGCACAGGCAAAGAGGCAAGGAAATGGAAGGGGAGAGCTCCAGGACACCATGAAAGTGTGTGGGTGTTTGTATCTTCTGCTGCCTCATCGCCTACCCTTCTCCTTTGCACAAGTTCTCAGCATCGCAAAGAGGCAAGGAAATGGGAGGGGGATAAGCTCTAGGGCACCAGGAAAGTGTGTATGTGTGTATCTGTCTGTCTTCTGCTGCCCCATTGCCTTTCCTTGTCCCTCGTGCAAGTTCTCAGCACCAGCAAAGAGGCAACGAAATGGGAGGGGAGAGCTTTAGACACCAGGAAAGTAAGAGTGTGCACGCGCTTGCATGTGTGTGTCTTCTGCTGCCTCCTTGCCTTTCCTTTTGCCTCGTAGGAGTTCTTGGTGCTGGAACAGAGGCAACGAAATGAGAGGGAAATGCAAGGGAATGGCGGGAGGAGGACAATTGAGGGGGAGCACAGGTGCCTCATGAATAATCAAATCCGCGAGAGTCAAACCTGCGAATGTGAAGAGAGAACTGTATTTGCATATGTATTTATCTATTCCATTTATATTTCACTTTTTCTTACATTGAGTTCAAAGCAGCATACAGGGAACCTGTATTATTATATATTTTGGAAGATAGTCGTGTGGTTAACACTTGATGAATGTTTACAAACTAAAATTCCTGATATAATTTAACATAAAACTGTCCAAGAAGAGAAGAAAGCCACTGCTCTTTTCAACTGATACAACCGCATGAAAGTACAAGGTAAACTTTCCCTTTCCATCTTTTAGAAATAAAGAGATAGGAAGCAGCTAACACTTCATAATAACTTTTTTAAAAACATTGGCCACAAGCCCAGTTTTTGCTAAAAGAGTCCATAATCACCTCCACAAATTAAAAGAAAATCAAAACTTCAATTGTAAGGAGCACACCTAAGAAATTGACCAATTATGAACCTGAGTAAAGAAAGAAACCAAGAATATTGATTTTTATATATTATACTCATAATTTTAAAACACAGTAGGAAAAGAATACAGAACACTATCAAGGAAACAATACTATATGGTATATTAAAATTATCAGAGTTTCTGAAGCTTTTGTTAAAGCACATAATGTCTTATGCGTAGCATGGTGAAACATGATTAGATTTCTGGGGAGGGGGAAATTAGGTGTGGGTATTTGTTACAGGGTTGCCAGTAGCTTATCAGCAACCTGATTGTTTCCACAATTGTGACTCAAATGGGCAGAGATGAAGTCACACTATGCATTCCATATTACTCAGGAATTTCCACCACCATCCCATGCTTCTCCCTACTCTACATATGCCATGCTTCTCCCTACTCTGGTTCTTCTTCCTTCTGTTCCATGTCCTGCTTTAAATCTATTAGGTCTATGGAATATGTACGTGCATGTTTAAGGCCACAGAAAAGTGAACTGTGAATCATAGCTAATGTTAGGGCTGCCATCACTCCACCAGAATAGTTCTGATCTGTTAGATCACTGGAAGTCATACTGTCAAATAAGGAATGGAGAAAGGATAAGGAACCAGTCAAGGAGAGAGACAGCTACAGTCACCTCATCAGCATACACATCAAATATACCTCCAGAAAACAATACTTTGTAGCTGGGGGAGAGAGGGGAAGCCACAGTAATGAGCAGTACCTCATCAGCTTCACTTATTTTAAGTTGTCAAGTTTATCATATCATGAAAAAAGATAAAATTGATGTTGGGAAATGAGGCTGAACAAATTGGGACATGGAATAAATAATCTGGACTGTCTAATAGAAAGTGCAATGTACCATGTGGAGTGAGACAATATCCCTTTCTGGTTCTCCTTCTGCACCTACATCACTGGCCATCATGACTTGGGGATAGTGGAAGGAGCACAGGGAAATGCTCTGTGTCAGCTTTTCTCAGTCTAGTGCTCTCCATATGTGTTGGATGACAACTCCAGATAAATGGCACCTGTCCTCCAAAATACCTAGGATGTATTGAGTTGGAGAATTCTTCCCCACAGTACAGGCCTTTCCCTGCTAATGTTACCCTAAAAAGTGCAGGACTTGAGGTTCACTCATAATGCCAGCCTCTCCTTAGAATTTGGGGAATTGGAGTTCAAAGGAGGCCTGCAAGAGGAGGGTAACAGCAGGATCTGTTCACCTGTGTATATTGGTACTAACTGCAGAGTGGACTCCAGTTAAAAGTTAAACAGGATTATTTTACTGGGAAATAGCAAACATACAAGAAGCCAGACACTCCCAAGAACCATACAAGGCTATCAGAAAGTGAAGCAAGAAAGGTTGGACAGAGAGAAATTGGGTGGAAATGGTGATAGTTACCAATCCTGAAGCAGAAGGTTGAAACACAGTGACTCAGGCAACATGTCTGAGGGTAGCACGAGTGGACAGAGGTCTGGGCACCACCGATGATGTCCAAGTCCTACAGATTACAGAGGACGGGGCTGAGGTTTTTATACCCTATTTCTGCCTTGAAGAAGGGTGCACGGACAAAGTAGTAATAGCTTTCACATAAAACTGACAAAGGAGTCCAGAATGGGCTAATTGCCTTAACTTTAGATGACAAAACATTGATGGGAGTCCTGACAATCTCTTAATGTTTTGGTCAGGTAGTGTGAATGAGGAAGGTCTGTGTAGGATATGCTCACAGCAGGATTCCTGATTGCTTCATCTGGGCAGTTTCTCCTGTTGTTGTTTTCGGGAGTGCTCGCAAATTACAATTTTTAGAAAGGGTTATCCTAAGCCCATTAGCATTGCGGTTTCCATCCTAATCCTCTCTGAATTTACGACCTAATCATGTCCGAGGTCATCCTAACCTTGCATATGTATAAAGCCAGTGTACTTACAAACATGTATTTCAGCCATGAAATATGTTCAAAAATGATAATAGCACTTTCCACATAGTGGGGGTATATGGTGTGGTAACACCAAACAAAAAACAAAAAAAATGCACCCTACAACAAAAAAACACATACCACAAAAACAAAGAAAGGAACGGACTTAATACAACACAGGAAAAATGCTACAAAGCATGTGAATTAGCCAGGAAGAAGCAGACAGAACTGAATGAATTAGCAGACAAGAGGCGTTTAAATAGCAATACTTGTGTGTGTGCGTGTGTGCGCGCGCGCATGAAGTTTTCAGAAAAAATGCAGTTTGTTCCTGTCTCAGCATTACACTGAAGAATATTGAGCACAGGTTTGCATGTGTACCACTTCCAAGGTTACTTCTAAATTCAATAGTTTGCAACACTAGTGTACTTTTTTTTTGTTTAGGGAAGAGGTGGTAGCAGAGGCCACAACAGCCAAATGGGAAGGGAGCAGTGGCAGCAGCCACCAGAGGAGGCAACTGATGGTTTTGGGCAACCTTTCTCCCAACCCCTGGCTTTCACGGATTGTAGGAAGATCCTTGAAGTTAAACAGTTCTTTAGGACTGGCTTAGAAAAACACGTACCTTATCAGAGGTGATTTTCTAAGCCACTCTCAAAGTGCCTTTAGCTCTAAAGAGCCCCCTTTCAGAAGGCAGGCATTTGAATATAGGATGCCCAGAGCCAGCTGCTGAATCTCCATATGGCCTCTGCCAACTTCCTTGCCTTGAACTGTAGCCACTGTGGCTTCTCCCAACCTATCCCCACCACTGCTGTTGTCCATGGTTTCCCCACTTAATTATGCTGGGAGGAAAGCCAACAGGATCCTGACAAGAATAGAAGCCTGATGTTCAGAAATCATCAGGAAACATTAACAAAGATTGGAGTGTTGCCCTGCTTGCTGGGGGTCCCTTAGGGGGTTTCCCAACACCTGTCAAAATTATCACTTGTGGGGAAAATTAGCTATGAACACTGCTATAGCAATGCAAAGAGGGCAGGGTAATTAGGGATATTGAGTCCAGCTTTATGGAGCTGGATCACAGAGAATCAGGCTACCTGTTCAAACTTAAGTATTTTATTGAAATAGATGTTAAAATCCATACAATCACTCAGCTGCGTTCACTCCCACAAGCATACAAGGCTGCAGAAATTTAGAAAGAGGTAAAAGGCGAAAGATTTATATGATCTGAAGAGAAACCACAGTGTGTGAAAGAAGAAAACAAAAAAGAGCAGCAATGGATGAATTATCAGATAAGATCAGAAGTATAGAAAATAAATTAACTTCAGACCCTAATAATAAATCTTGTATCTCCAAAATGAGGATATTACAAAGACAACTATCTGGGATGGTCACGGAAGAAATGGATAGAAAGTTGAAATATGTGAACCACAACTTTTTTGAAAATGCATATAAACCAGGTAGATGGTTGGCGCGAAAAGTAAGGAAAGAAAAGACGAAAAGACTCACATTAAAAATTAAGGAGGGTCAAAGGACCATAACAAAGGAAAAAGAAATTCAGAGAATTTTGTATAATTATTTTAGTAACTTGTACTGTGACCGACAAGGCGGAAGCAAGCAGAAACAGGAAGAATATCTGCGAGCTCAGAAACTCCCTCAAATTAAAGCAGAACACAGCGAGATTCTGAATCAAAACATCTCTTTGATGGAAATTATAGAGGCAATTGACAGATCTAAGTTAGGAAAAGCCCCAGGCCCAGATGGGCTTCCGGCTAATTTCTATAAAAAGTTTAAAGATCAATTAGTGAAACCCTTACAGCAATTGTTAAATTCAATTCTAGATACTAATAAGATACCAAGTAGTTGGAAAAAAGCGAATGTGGTATTGATTCCTAAGACTGATGCTGGAGAACCTACATGTAAAGATTTTAGACCAATTTCTCTTCTAAATGATGATTATAAGTTATTTGCATCTATTTTGGCTAAACAATTAAAACAGATTCTTCCGAATTATATTGATGAAGACCAGACAGGCTTTCTTCCAGTGAGACAGATGAGAGACAATATGAGGATTGTAATCAGCATTTTGGAATATTTTGAGGTTCACAATGAAAAGAAGGGTGCTTTACTTTTCTTAGATGCAGAAAAGGTCTTCGATAAGATCAGATGGGACTTCATGATGAGGGTATTGGAAGAGATGAAATTTGGGCAGACATTCTTAACCTGGATAAGGTATATTTATTGTGACCAAAAAGCATGCCTGATAGTTAACTCTGAACAATCTGAATCATTCTCTATACAGAAAGGGACAAGGCAAGGTTGTCCTTTGTCCCTGTTATTATTTATTATAATATTGGAAGTTCTGTTAAGACATCTACGGAAACAGGAAGAAATTCGAGGGGTGAAGATTGGAAAAGATGAGTATAAGGTCTGGGCATTTGTGGACGATGTGGTGATCTTCCTGGAGGACCTGCTACTTCAAATGGTGGAACTGAATAGAAAGATAAATCAATTTGGAGAGTTGGCAGGATTTAAGATAAACAAACAAAAAACAAAAATGATAACGAAAAATATCAAAATCACTGAAAAAAGGCTATTAGAGGACATATCTGGGATTCAGTGTTCCCATAGTCTAAAATACCTGGGCATACAGATTACTAACAATAATAACCAACTATTTCAAAACAATTATATAACAGCATGGAAATATATCCAAAAGAAAATGGAGGTTTGGAATTGACTAGGCTTGACCCTATTAGGGAAAATATCACTGTTTAAAATGAATATACTACCACATATGTTATTCTTGTTTCCAATGATTCCAATACCCATCCCTCTTAAGTGGTTCGAAAATGGCAAAAAAGAGATAGTGAGGTTCCTCTGGGATGGGAAGAAACCACGGGTTAAGCTGAAACCTGTCATGAGCCCGGCTGAGCATGCTGCTGACTCAGACGGGGACTCTGAGCTAGACGGGGAACTCCAGGCAGGGGTGGATGCCTGGGAGGGAGAGGGGGCTCCTGCAGAGGCAAGGGTGGGGCCTGCCAGCGACCCCTCAGCGGTCTCCGAGCCAGTGCCTGCAGCAGAGGAGACCAGTGCTTCGGGCTCAACAGAAGCTGCTGTTCCTGACTCCAGCCCGGAGTTTGCTGCAGACCCTCCCCCCACATTCCTCCAGAGGCGGCGAGAGAAGGAGGTGGTTCACAGATCAAAACGCTTGCAGGAGAAGCATCTAAAGTCTGAGGGCCTACAGCTGTGAGCTGGGCCAACGGACGCTTGATCAGCCCAGCTGGGTTAAGGACTATGTATTTAAGTCAGATGCTGGGGGGAGTTGGGCACGGGGCAACAACTGTCTTCCCTCCGGAGAATCTGCGTCCTGTATTTTTCATTCCAGGCCAGCCCTAGCTGCTGAGTTTGCTGTCTCTTTTTGTTTAGGTGATGTAACCTCTTGTTTATTTTACTACTTATTACTAAAAGACATACACTTCGGCCCCTGCCTCTGTTTTCTGCTCAAGCCGCCATCTGACATTGACAAAACCCATGACTGATCTTCAAGAATGTGGTGGGTTTTCTATGCCCGACTTAACATACTATGTGGCAGCATGCCTAGTTTGGTTAAGACCATGGATATTCTTAAACAATCGTAAGTTGTTGGCATTGGAGGGGCACGATCTGCACTGCGGGTGGCATGCCTATTTATGGTATGGTAAGGCTGAGGTGCAGAAAGTGTTCCTCCGACATGTGATTCGGAAACCCTCTTTAGGATTTGGATCAAGTATAAACCCTTTCTATCTGCTAAGTTGCCACCAACAACCTCTCCAGCTGAAGCACTTCAGATAAAAGGCTTAAGGAGAGAGTTTCAATGGTATACTTATAAAGATCTAGCCTACCTAGAAGGTGGGATAATTAAATTGAAAGAAAACAACAACTTCAAAAAGAAGGTATGAATATACAGTGGTTTCCCTATCTCCAGATCAAAGAGAGGTTCAAAAAAGATATGGAAATGGGGGGTATAACCTTGGAACCCTCTCTGTTAGAAAAACAATGGCAGGGTGGATTGAACCACCTGTTGTCGAAAATGTATAAATTGATACTGGAGATTGAATTGGAAGAGGAAACTATAAAAGAATATATGGTCAAATGGGCATGTGATGTAGGTCACAATATACATTTAAGTGATTGGCAGAAGGTATGGAGAAACTCGTAAATATACATGATCTTACATCTTGCAAGAAAATGCATTGAAAACGTGGTTTAGGTGGTACCTCCTACCTGTGAGAATTGCTAAAATGTTCAAGAATGCTAAGAATAGATGGTGGAAATGTAATAAAGAGGTAGGCACCTTTTTCCACCAATGGTGAGGGTGCCAAAAGGTTAAGGAATTCTGGAAGAGGATATGCTCAAAAATTAAAAAAAATACTGCAAGTCAAATTAGACTTAAAACCAGAATTCTTTTTGTTGGGCATTTTCCAGCTGCATAATCAAATAGAACAAAGACACAGCAGGTTGTTATGGCACATGGTAATGGCAGCAAGAATCATATTTGCTAGATATTGGAAAAAAGAACAGACACCACCAGAGGAAGAATGGATAGAGAAATTGGTTGAAATTGCAGGGATTGAGAAACTTACATGTAAGATAGAGAACAAACCAGATGAGGAATTCTTAAAAACTTGGAAACCAATCTTGGAGTTCACATAAAAATTGAGACTGATAAACAAATAAAGAGGACAATATGCGTAAGATCTTATGCAAAACAAGATTTGAAGTGGGAAGTATAACAATCAGAGGTTTAGAGAGGATGACTAAAATAAAAGAATCGTGAAAGTGGAGATGTGGTAATAAGACTGAGGAAAATCTGTATATACCCTGATATAAACCTATTTATATTTGGAAGCAGGGGTATATATAACATACTTAGATATTTATCTGTTGAGCCCCTCTCTTTCTAGTGTGGAGGGAGACCGATAAGTTAAAAATCAGGCTGTTTAGTCAGCAGTGGGGGAAGTACTTTTATATAACATTTGTGAATTGAAAACTGTTCTTTTTTGGTTCTGTTAATTATTAGTTTGTAAATGTTATCAATTATTACTATGTTATCTGTTGAGGAAAGGTTCAGTGGAAACATACTCGGTTTAAACAAAAGAAGTGTATGCAAACTATTGCATCAGAAAGGTTCAAATTGGACAAAACCGATTTGGTGTGAGAGTTTTTTGAAGAGCCTGAAGAAAGAGTAATAGGCTTACATTTTGAAAATGTATCTGTAGAATATCTTGGGTAGAGTATTTATGTAGAGTATGGTAAGGTACTTATCTATGATTGTGAATTTCTATTGATCACGTCTGAAGTGCACTTATGTGTATATTAGGTAAAACTAGAACAATATGCTCCTTTTTTTTCCTACTACACCAATGTTTATTCTTGTGTTATTTTCCTTTCCTATATTGCTTGGTCGAAAAAACTCAATAAATATAATCTTAAAAAAAAAGAAATTTAGAAAGAGGTGAAAATTAAGAGAGAGAGAGAGAGAGACAGAAGGATTTTGGGGTAATACTGTACCAATCCAGAAGTCTTCGGCTGGGAAAAGACACGCGAAAAGCCCAACTCAGCCTCCGGGGGCGGGGCTGAGGAGAGCTTTTCCACTGGCAGAAGCATTGTTTGTGAGTCTGGGAGAACTCCAAAATGGAGGAGAAAAAGGGGTCCTAGTTATCTTGCTGAATACGTCCTGGGGATCAGATGGCTGCATTTTTATGAAGATGGATCTCAGCTTTGTAGTTCAAAGAAAATACAGCCAGGCATCCTTGTAGTTTCCTGCAAGATGACTTCCCCATCTGAGGATGCACGCCTCCAAAGTATAACATTCCTGGCTTTTTGAAATGTTAATTTGATCCCGGAGACCTCTTGTCTCCTGTTAGCATTATTATTGCTGAAAATCCATTCAAATGGTCTGTGAGAACCATTTGCGAGATTTACCTAGGATGCGTGACAGGAAACAGGGCTACCCTCTGACCTATCTCCATAGCTCCACTGCCTACGTGTCCTTCCAGTAGATCTCTATGGCTCACTATGTTTGATATAAAATAGTTATGATCCTCAAGATATAGTATGTAGGTGGGGTAAAGGAGCATATGCATATTCTTGGAAGATAAGTACCATTTGTGCATTACTACAACACAGAAAATATAATTTAGGTGAAACTAGAGCAAGTGAATTATTCAGTCCTTATTTTTTTAAAAAAGAGATAAGATCGAACTCACAGTGTACAGAGACCATTTCATCACAGTAATTCACCACTGATTTGAAACTCTCTCTTTAATTTAGGAATAGCCTTATCACCATTCAGCTCTGGCAGTGTCTTGCAATCTTGAAAAGCATAATTAAAGCTGAGGGGCAATTTTCAGATTAAGCTAGAAAGAGTCTTCAAACACCTTCTGAATCCTACAAGAGGTAACAGCCACTTCTAACACTTCCTATGCAATGTTTGTATATTCTGTAGCAGTAAGGGAATGTTATCTTTTCCAACTGAATGTGAAGCTAAATTATATATTTTTAAATCTCATTAACAGTTAATGACAGCATATACTCCAATTCAACTCACTGGCACCAAGTTAAGTCTTTGCTGCTACATTAAAGACAACAATTCTGCAGTGTGTTCAGCATTTCTTCTATTTACTGATAATAAATAAGACACATGCCTACTGTTTTGTTTTAGTAGCTCAGTGTAAATCTAACAAAAAAGCACATTTTTCTTCAAGAAAAAGAAGAAAAATGACATCTAGTTAAGACAAACAAATCTACAAATATCTCTGATAATCTACTGAATGAAGGTCCAGAGGGCATATGATGCCTCCTTCATTTTCTCTGGTGATTATGGCTTGACTCATGTGACATTCCTGTATTCCCTTGTCGTTCCTAGTCATGTGAGTAAACCAAAAGGATTTGCTAGTCTGACCTCTGGAGGAAACAGTTCTGTTTTAAAATCAATTGAGCATCTCTCTTGGGCATTAAAAGTTTTATGTTTCACAAAAGAAACAGATTACCAAGTTGTTTCAGGCACTGTGTGAGAAAAGAAAGGAAGAGACAACATGAATGATTGCTCAAAACATAATGGGCTCCGTTCAAATTTAGATATGCTTAGAGTAGGACCCATACCTAGCCAGGATCCAAGATTTTAACAGGCTTATTCTAAGCATGACTGTGTTTGGAGCCAAGTTATAACACAGGGGTTTGAATTATGCAACTCCCAGAAGCCGTAGCCATCATAGCTGGTGATGAGAAATAGTGGGAGCTGTATTTCAACAATATCTGAGTGGCCCCGAAGTTCCACCTCTACTTTAGTTTCACTGACCCTGGAGTCCCCTCTGATGCCATCCTACTTTTCAACTAAACCCCTCTGAGTTTTTTGAGATTCCAGGAAATCAGGATTCCCAGGTCGTACAGAAGTCAGAAGAAGGGGGTCTTAACCTGTTGTCCAAGGAACCCCAAGTGGCCCACAGATGTGTTTCAAGGGCTCCATTAAACTAGTACAAAAATAAACCCCCATCCTTCATTTTTACACTGAAAATGGTCTTGTTTTTTATTTCAGCTTATCTTATTACGGTATTATTTTACTTCAGACACATGCAGAGTGGGATTACATATTTCAGTGGCTGCTCTCAGGCTCTGGAAGTCTCTTTTGAGAGAAGGCAGACTGGTGCCCTCCCTTCCTTCCTTCTGTACACAAGCAAAGACTTTTTTTAAAAAAAATTTTGACAGGCATTCAATTTGTGATCCTTGTCTCCTGACAAAAGGTGCTGGCTATTCTTAATTTATGTAGTATTTGTGATTTGTTTGTGTTCTTAAATATATATTTTAATTTTGTTTTAATTACTATTTTGATTGTTTAATCTGTGTTTTAACTTTTGTATGCTATCAATTTTTTAACTATGTTTTCATTTTTGTAAGTTCTGTAAAAAAGCTTTGAGTCCTTCCTAGGAAAAAAGCAGGATATACATGTTGATGATGATGGTAGGGTGATGTTTCTATACACATTTAGGTAACATGCAGTCTTCTTTGTTGCTGTGTTATGCTGAGGGGTCCATAGCTTTCATCAGATTCTCGGGAGGGCTTCACAACCCAAACAGGATTAAGCACCACTACCCCAGAAGGATTTCCATAGTTGCAGGATGAACTAAAGTTGAAAAGCTCTCAATTGTAAAGCCTAAGGAACAGGAAGGAATGAATGAATGCATGCATGTATGACCTCCAATGCATGAATGTTATAGTAGCCACATGGCAGAGTAGTTGAAATCAGCTTCCCTTTTCTTGAATTTAGCACAGTGAATTCCTATACTTGTTGGCCCTTCATCCCTTAATTCAGCAAACTCTGATAAGATTAAGAGTAACAGAATTATTGTTGAGAACTTTGCTTCAAGAAGCTTTGCTGAAATGTCAAGCTCTTTAATTTGAATAACTGAAACCTTGGGAGTGAGAGAACACTAG
Source organism: Cyclura pinguis (assembly GCA_030412105.1). Classification (NCBI taxonomy): domain Eukaryota; kingdom Metazoa; phylum Chordata; class Lepidosauria; order Squamata; family Iguanidae; genus Cyclura; species Cyclura pinguis. The sequence goes on from CM059601.1 coordinate 98,915,880, forward strand.
ATTTCTGAGCTACAATGATTAATGTTCAGTTGTCTCAAACACACTTGGAATGCTTGGGAAAATCACCTTGTAAAATCACAGATTATAAGAAATTGGCCACTAGAGACTGAAAGACCCTTATGTCTAAAGAGATTTCATTACCAAATCTGCTTCATCTCTCTTTCTTTCTTTTTTTTCCAAGCAGCTGGCACAGACAGTTTAAGGGATTCATTTCCTTCTTGTCCACAGCCGAGTTTAAACTTTCTTTCAGTTATTCTAGCTGGTATTCTAATATGGCAATATAATAGATGTATATTCATTAAGCTCAGATTCTTAAAATACGCTGTGAAGCTATTTGGATTACTTTGATCAATTATGCATATATTACAGATGTAATGACTACTTGCAAATTTTCCTGTGCTTAATGAAAATAGTTTCTTGAAATATTGAGAACTCATATCATAAACACAGAGTTTGAGCCTGTGCATAAAAACAAAAAGACAGCACTTTCATTTTATCAGGGCAACATTAACAAAAAGTGGTGTGCGTGTGTGTGTGTGCAAACAATGTATTTTCCACAAACTATGTTGTATTTTTCACAAGAAATTTATGCAAAAAAATTGTATTTTACAATATTGTCCCAAATTGAAAAATATAAAGCCACGCAAAACCTTTGTAGGCTCTCCAGAAGGTAAAACCAAAATAAACCAAGAGTTATATATGTCTACCATCCAAAGTGTAGTATGATTTTAAAAGAACCCAGTGATTACGTCCATCCAGCATTTTCATTTTTCCTAGCAGCTATTGCACCGCTAGAGATATCCTTTTACACTAGATTCAGAATGAATGTTTAAAATGCAAAATTGTACAAAGTTAATAGAAGTCAGTGCCCTTGGTAGAACATTTGTTCTACAGATTGCTCCAGTATATGGCAAGGTTAGACAACTGCTTACAGCTTCTTTTGGCATTCCAAAGTCTCAAAAAGCCACAAATCAGACCCAGTATAAGCCTTAAACAAACTCTCAGCTGGACATTTAGGAGAATATTCCCCAGCCTTGATAGTGCCATCCGAGCACTAACTTTTCAATCAGATAAGAAGCTCCTCCAAAATTCTGCCATAAAAATTTCCATCAGCATTCAAGTAAAATTAAACTGCACAAAACTAAACAAGCATAATCCCATTAACCTCATGTTTGTATCAACATGAGAGTTGTTCATATGTTCACAGTTTCATGTCAGAATCCTTCTATGCCTTTCAAAATATTCACATCCCCAAGAACTATGTTCAGCATGTAGCTGATCTTAAACACACAAAATATGAAAGCCTGGACCTAAGCACAACTTATATAGGATTGATCCAAAGTCAAAATATTGGTACATTTAGTGTCCTGCTAGACTGTCCCCATAGACATATCAACAAGAAATGGCTGCTGAGATGCACCACAAGTTCTAGCCATGCATATTTTACTTATCCTTCTCCAAATGCAAGAGGAGACAACTCAAAACTCCAGTGTCACTGTATTCCAGTTTTGTGAAATACCCAAACTGACGAAGTTTTGAGTCATATCAGTAAACAATGAATTTAAAAGTGAAAAGCAATTTTCAACTGCTTTCTCTACAGCATGACGGAACAAAGGAGAGTGCAAAATGCCAAGGCTCACGGTGATAACAATAAGCCATTATATGTTTTATATCTCAACAGGGAAAAAAATTCTTGGACTTTTTAAAAAGAAACTTTCCATTTCATAAAACACAGCTGCCAGAGCTGAAATTCAAAGAGGAAGACTGCCATATTGTCAAAGGGACCTTCCCAGAACCATTCTTCTCTTGATAATTAGGAAGAGGAGGAGACAGAAAAGGAAAGGAAAAGGGGTAAGATCACATGGAAAGCTTTGAAAGTGTCATGAGTATTACAATTGTGCAATATAACTCTCTGGGCATCAAATTCGCATATCTTCGATGTGCAATATAACTCTCTGGGTATCAAATTAGCATATTAGCATATCTTTACAACAATGTGCTGTTGTAAAATGCAAAAACACGAGCACAAAAGGCTCCCAAGCCTCACAGTCAAGCCCTGCCCAGCCTGACACCTCTTTGTGATCAGAACTAAACAGCCAGGGAGATCTCTGCATCAAGCCAGGGCCAGGGCAAACGGGTCTGCCTCAGTTCTCCCTCTCTGAGAATGCAGTTCCTTCCTCATTCTTGTCCCCCCTTGGCTTCTTCCTTTCAGGACTCTCCCCCTTTACTGCCTTCCCTAAATCTACCCTTCTCCCAGATGTAAGGATCAGCAGTGATTTATATTTTCCAAGACTGTGGTACTGTTGGCACTAAGGTCGAGATGATATTATTGGTAGCTTGTATATTCCAGGATTCAAAATAAGACTCTGTGACACTGTTTTGAGGAACACAGAACCTCAACCATTTATTGTAACACTGTTGCTTTAAATGTGTTTTGTATCTAACTGTTTATAAACACCACACCATTCTTCTCTCTCTCTCTCTCTCTTTCAATTCATTCACGATCTCTCGTACACCCAATTTCTCAGTTCTCTCTCCCACAGAGCTCTTCAACTCTCCAACCTCTCTCAACACACCACAAATCACACTCCCTTCAAACACCCCAGACAGTTAAAATCTGTTATTTTCCTCTTTCCACCAGCCCCTCCCCTGGGCTAGCCAAGGTTCCGTTTCACCAGCCAATCAGCTTAAGCACTCTCAGTTGCCGAGGAGGCTCTGTTGTCAAGGCCCCCTCCCACCAGGTTCGTCACAGCTATTATAAACTATTGAATAGCAAAAAGTTGATGTGGAAAGGACAGAAAGAAAATGGGTAGTAACGGTCTGTTTCAACAAATCTATGTACTTTCTTGCTCCTGTATTACTATAATAAGAGGAGTATTCAGTGTCAAAGGCCAAAGCCCAAATCAACTCATGTCAACATAGATTGATATAAATTATTATACTTCACCACATATTGACAAGGAAGCACATGATATCAAACTGCATTTCTATAATGACAGGATAACAACAGAATAGAAAATAACAAATGTATCTTAATGTGCTAACGAATAGAGCCCCTGAATATTGACACAACTAGATGTTTAATGGCTATTCAGATAATAGTTATTCAGCTTCTCTCTTCTTGTGAATATAACTTAATTCAGCTGTTTTTCTTTCCAGTCTTCCTTTGACTTTTTATTTTATTTTATCTCATTTTTTGTCTGAGAACTGCTATTTACAAGTCCCATCTTGTATGTCCAGGAAGGTCGAAATGTTCTGAAATTGGTTTTGAGGTCTTGCCATTTCTAGTGTCAGATTTACGTCCATCCATCCACTTGCGTAAAGATTGCCTGGTTCATCCAATGTAGAGTGATGACTCTAAAGACTTGGAAGACCTGTTATCCCATCTCTATCACAGTTCTTTGAATATTTTTGGTGAGGATCACAACCTGAGTCTTTCTGTACCCTGTTTCATTCCATCTCACTCCCACAACTGTTTAAAATATCACGGCATCAGTTCATCTGAGTAAGTGGATTGATATCCATGAAAGTTCGTGTCAAAATATAAATCAGTTAGACTTACAGCATGCTGTTAGATTCTGCTCCCCACTTTCCTTATTTGTTACAGCAGCCTAACAGCTATTTCACTGAAAACTGCCATATGGTAGATGTTCGACACTAAGGAAACAAGGCTTCATATTCAGGTTGTGGCTGACCGCTTCCTGATTCAGAGCACTAACTTGAGATCACAGCCAAAATTGAAAACAACCACCCTCTGATTTTAGATATAGCATTCCCTCCATATATATATATGTATATGTATATGTATGTGTGTGTGCGTGTGTGTGTGTGTGTGTGTGTATACACATACATACATATATATATATGGGTTTCATTCTAGTAACCCCTGTGTAAAACTAAAATAGCAAATGCTCATGTCCCGTTACCTTCAAAGGATGTGACGTGTGTGCACCTGTGGCAGCAGAGGAGTGTGCCCGTTGTGTCCTTTGAAGATAATGGATGCGATGCTTCATGCGATCTCAGTTTCCTGTGTGCTGACGTCGCACCACAAATGGGCGTACTGTATTGTTGGATACGGAATTCTGAGACGGGGCAGACGTATAATGTCAGTTCTACTGCTAATATCAAGGCTGCTGGTCTTTTTGAACAATTTACATTACAAATAATAAAACGATAATTTAAAAAAAAGATAAAGTGCATTAACATACTGTTACAATTACATGATTCTGAACACCATGCAACATACCACTGACATTTTCATAACAGATGTAAGCAAAACTGGAATCACTGTTAACATTTCATTTTAAAACTGCCATTTAATTATACTAACACTGCCTGCCTCTGCTCTCTCCTTACTTTATTCCACTGATATTCCTCACTTTAGGAAACTGATGCTTCACTCTTCTCTTGAGAAGCCATAGCCTTGCTTCTTCTGTAGGGATTCATCTGTCTCGTAGCCTGCATTTTCTCTTCACAGACTCTTGAAGTGGGGGAGGAAAACCATATAAAATCTTATCAAAAGCAATTGGTCTTAGTTCTCTCTTTGAAAGAAGGGCAGAGCAGGGACAAAAAGCTTCTATTCCTAAGCAGGTACAAGTCAGATAATTCTATTATTATCCCCAGGTCTGCTGAGAAAATCAGCATTTGTTTCTTAGCCACCCAAAAGGGACTTGCCATGTTAAAACGATGAGAAGTGATCTAACATACACCTTTTACAAAATGAGGGAGAGAAGGACAAGGAAAATCATGAATGTAGCTAGAAGTAATAACACTGAAGGAAATCCAGAATGTGGCCTAGCAGCAATGAATGGAATCTCACTCCATATCTACAGGGGTTTTCTTCTGCATGGAATGGGCATGGCTGACACTGAAATCTCTTCTCTCACCAGTTTTTTAACATATGCAGTGTATTCTCTGAGAAGTTGGTGTCTGCCTAGTTTGATATTAGCTAGCCTTCTTCTTCAGAACATACATGTTCAGGAGGAACTTGGCTTCAAAGGGCAAAGTACTTCTGAAATATAATTTTTCTGATCATGTAGTGTTGCTACTGTTAATGAAAACTCCAGCTACTGATGTTAACTTTCTCTGCATAAACTCTGTACATGAGCAATATTGTTTCTGTAATTTATCACACAATCTGCATAATTTACTCACACCTATCCTTTGCAGTTTCCTGCCTACGTTGTTTTATTTTTGTTTTGTTTTAAAAACATTCTCAGGCTTTGGCAGGAAATTCAAGAAAGGGGTTGTTCTTCCTCCAGAGTGTTCTTAGCATGTCAGGAACACATAATTTGACTGTCAGCAGGACATTGGTGAGTACTTGTTATGTCTCTAGGACAGAGTGCTCATTTGTCCAAATGGCTTGTCAGTTAGTCAACAGTGTGATGCAGCAGCTAAAAAAGCCAATGCAATCCTAGGCTGCATTGATAGGAGTATAGTGTCAAGATCAAGGGAAGTAATAATACCGCTCTATTCTGCTTTGGTTAGACCTTACCTGGAATACAGTGTCCAGTTCTGGACACCACAATTCAAGAAGGATATTGACAAGCTGAAACATGTCCAGAGGAGGGTGAGGGGTCTGGAAACCAAGCCCTATTGGCTTAGGGAGCTAGGAATGTTTAGCCTGATGAAAAGAAGGTTAAGAGATGATATTGATAGCCATATTTAAATATTCAGAGGGATGTAATGTTGAAGATGGAGTAAACTTGTTGCTGCTCTGGAGACGAGGACACAATCAATGGATTCAAAGTAGAGTGGAACATGCCACCTCAGAGTGTGGTGGAGTCACCTTCTCTGGAGGTTTTCAAACAGATGCTGGATGGCCATTTGCTGGGCATGGTTTGAGTATGTGCTCCAGCTGGACTGGACTCAATGGTCATTGGGGTCTCTTCCAACTCTGTGATTCTAAGTCCAGGGAACAATTTCAGGATCATATCACCTTGTCTGATGTGAGGGATACTGATCTATCAGCTTTATTTTGCACATACTATCTATATTCTGTATCCATATTCCAACTGTGCCATCACATTGATTTTGCTTCAGTTTAAGTAACCTCAGAAACTGGCCACAACTGAATGAGATCCTCAGACTTATTCACACACTGGTAGCCCTCAAAGAAAAAAACAAAAAACAGAAACAGCTGCCTTCCAATTTATAAAAGCTTTCCTAACTGGCTTCAGATTATTCCTACTCATAGATGATTGTTTAGAAACTAATCTACAATCTACAAACTCTGTAGCTACGATCATTTTCTAAGTATGCACTGCTAGTGTGTTTTTCCCCAGTTGGTGAAGAAGTCAATCAGTCTGCTCCAATGAAACCAATTCATTTATTCCAGATTTCTGTCCTTTGAACTGCTCTTCTTGATTTGCAAAAAAATATTTTGTATTTTATAGAGTTGGAGCTATCACTGAATTGACCTCTGATGGTAAATGACTAAATGAATATATCCATAAAATTATATCCAAAGTTTTTAACCTTGCAACTGAAAATGGACTGTTTATAGTGTAATAAAATAAACAATGCTGTAACAAAATGCAACCAATTGAACTGCAGTAAGAATGCAGATTATATGACTTCCATACCATATTTTTATTGCAAAATGAAGCAGCAGCCCAGGGACATTTCTATAACACAAGTGCTTCATTATAATCTAATAACTTCCAAAAGGTCACATTACTTTTATGATTTCATTTATGCTACAAAAAGGTCATCCAGTATAGGGACATTACAATGAGTTTATTTTGGAGAGCAAAGTATGCTCAGATGATGGATATTTGGAGTGTATTCTGCTTTGTCATACAATGTGCAATAAAATGAAGCTCAGTTCTACATTAATGTATCTGCAATGCACTCAGATTTCCAAGAAGAAAACTATCAATGGAGACCTAATTCCAATTTCTGGTTCAAACTAGTTTCTGGTTCCATATTGTTCCACTGATGCACTGTTAAATAAGTTAAACAAGACAATATAATGAGTCAAACTCCTGCTGTAGGCATGGTTATGGCAACTGTCATGATGAGTGTTTGTACTTCTGTTGATCACTACATCACTGTGGATCTATGATCTGATAAAGCAGCTTCCTAAGCTGTCCACATTCTCAAAATTTTTGAAAAGGAGATATGTGCTTTTGTGTACAAAGCAAAGCAAAAGCCACCTTGGGTCATCTGCAAGGAGAAAAGTCAGATATAAATTAAATAAATGAAATAAAAATAATTAAAAGGGAAATGCTGCAATGCTTAAACAAGTTACCTTCTACCTAAATTTCAATAGCAGGTTTAGTCTCTGTCCTTTGTCAGTACTTTCCCCTTGCCTCTGCTGTGTGTTACATCTCCTGGTTTATCTGTTGCTTCTGTACTGAACAGTGAAAGAGGAATAACGTAGCCAATAATAAGTAGGAGATAGAGAAAAATTAAGAAAAATGTGACCCTATGAGTAGCAGGTACGATAGTTGAAGTATGTGATATTTACACGCTGCCACAGCAGCCATCTTCTTCTTGCTAACACCTCCAGGAAAAAAAGGAAAGAAGCATTTGCTCCATTTCTTATTTTCCAGAAATGCATTTCACCCTATTAATATGCTGCCTTTTTTTTTTTTTTTTTTTTTTTGAAGTTTTGGCCAATACAAATTGAGGTACATCCCTCAAATTTTAAGAATGAAAAAGTATCATTATGATTCAGGAACACGCTCCCCCTTCTGCCCTTGATTTAGACATAAGATCTTTACAAAAATAATGTTACTTACTTTGATTCAACATCTTGATGCTTAAATTTTCACTAAATGCTACTTCTAAACATTATAAAGTAGTATTTTTGGTCTTAAAACCACACTTAGTACTTCTGCTTTTCCAGGGTACATTCAGTTGAAAAATACTTATTATCAGCTGTCTCCCTCTGTCTTTTGAAGACATTCCTGCATGTTTTTTTCTTCTTTTTTTGAGCTTCAACTATGAGTACACACAAAGTTTATAGCTAACAAAACTGATTTCTGATACATATATTTTTCCACTTCATCACTCGTAATAACTTAGGGTGGCAATGGAATTCTGTATTACTGTAATTGATTCACATTTCATGCTGGAATACTTTCAACAGTTAAAAGTCCTTGTGTCAGAAACATTTTTCTCGGAGGGTGGCTGAAAATCAGCTAAAACGGTATCATGCCTTTCAGCAAGGGCTCAGATAACAATATTCCAAATGGTTTCTAGATGAAGAGTTACCTAAATTAATAATGGATTATGACACATTGTGTATTTATAACTACAAAACTAGGTGCTTTTATCAATGATGATGATATTTTTAGCATAGAGATCAGACTCTCAGAATTAAAATGATTTTTCAAATAGTTTCAGAGATCTCATGAAATCCTATGGCATTAATGAAAAACTAATAAAAAATAATCTTGCATTGTTTTAGAACATATTTTCTATCTCTTTTTCAGCTCTTTCCAGGTTGCTACAATAGCATATCAGTTAGACTTTCCTTCTCCTCTTTGTTCCCTTCCCCTTTTTTCTGTGTGCCAAATGCCTTTGTGTCATATGCAGCCTATACAGATTCTGGAAAGTGAAGACAGAATCAAGACTGTCTGGACATTTGCTCTGCAGTAAGCCTAGTCAGTAAAAAGAGGTTTTGTAGTTTACAGTGAAGTTATCTCTTCAGCTCAACAGGAGGGTTTCTAAACCATGTGGCAATTTCTTCCATTCCCTGCCATCACATCTGAAAGCTCTTGACAAGCAATGTAGCAACATCACACTTGTCTTATTACAGAGAAGAATAAATATAAGGAACAAGCAGTGTGCTGTGCATGCAGTTTACCCTCTTCTGTTTGGCTCTTCTTGGTAGTGTGAGTGGTTACGCAAATCAGCAATGGTTGTTCAGCATGTTGTTTTGCCTAGTAACTGTGTTGTGTTACATCCTGGGGGAATGTGTTGACTTTCAGATACTGTAGGCATAGAATATCTGTAATCATGAACATTGGCTAAACTGGCTAGGAATAACAACAAGAACAACAACATTTACTTATAACTCCCTTTTCACCAAAGGGTCGGCTATAAACATAAACAGTCAGGGACAAAGGCAGTAAAGATAACACTATGCAACACATAGAATGAAATTCCCAATCCACGCCCCCACCCCCGGTCATTACCCATCTCAACATCTTAAACACAACTCAGTGGCTTAAGACAGTAAATCAAAGATGAAGGTCTTCAGACCTTTAAAAAATGTGTGAGATCCTCCTCCAATTGGAGGTCCAAAGGAAGACCGTTCCACAAATGTGAAGCCAGATCTTGAAAGGCTCACAGCCTTGACAGAGATGTGCATGTTGGTGGAACAAATAGTAATCCTTTGCCTGTAGATCTTAAATTCCTGGTTGGAGCATACCATACTAGCCAAGCTGCAAAGTACTGAGGGAAGTTAGAATGCAAAGCCTTGAATATCTGAACCAAAAGTTTGAAACAAGTGCTGGCCTGAACTGATAGCCAGTGAAGGGACCTATAGGGAGAAGGAACAGGTGAATAACAACCTGGATGGCACTGTTCTGAATTAAAACCAGAGCAAGAATGCAAACCTGCCAATAAACTGTTAACAATAATCCCGACATGAGATAACCAAGGCCTGGACAAGCACATGGGCAGTCTTCACAGTTGACCCTGCAGATGTTCAAAAGATGAAATTGCATGCCTTTGCTGTTGCCCTGATAAAGAGGTGCAGAGATAGGCAATCATCCAGCAGTACTCCAAGGCCTCTAGCACCCAAGACAGAAGCCACTGTGCAACCCTGTAAATCCAGTGGAGGACATGAGAGGGGGCTACTGGATGGTCAGGCTGAAACACCAAGATCTCTGTTTTGTCCATGTTCAGCTTAAGACTGTGAGTAATCATCCACAAAGAAACAAATGCAGACAATCTATCATTGACTTCCACATACTGGCATCAATTGATTTAAAACTCTGAAAAATCTGAGTGTCATCTGCATAAATTTGATGCTGAAAACCTGATTCAGAAAGAAGAAATCCAAGAGGGAATGTATATACTGAAGAAGACACAAGACTGCTCTTCATTGCACCCTAATGTTACAGGGAAAGCTTTTGACAGAGCATTCCCTGTAATTTCCAATTACACCAACTCTAATTGTAGGATCTGACGGTTCAAAAGTGTTAAAGGCTGCAGAAAGAGCCATCAGGATCAACACAGAAGTTTGACACTGTACCTTTGTCACCAGAATATCATTCACAACTTGAGTCAAGGCCGTTCTGGTAGAATAATCTGTATATGAAAGCTTGATTGAAAATGGGTCATGAATATCATGTATAGTCAGGTAAGGCATCAACTGGGGAAGGCCAGCTCTCTCCAAAATTTTTAAAAGAAACAGGAGACAAGACACAGGGCAATAGTGAGTGCAAAGTGAAGAATACAGAGAAGGTTTCTTTAATATACGATGCAAAACAGCATGATTAAAGCAGCCTCGGAAAATACCCATTCGGAGGGAACAGTTCACCAAATGGATTATAGAAGCCGGAAGCAGAGGCAGAAGAACTGGGTAGAGGAAGGAAGGGATAGGGTCAGTAGGGCAGGATGCAGGTTAAAAAGACATCACAATCTGATACATGAATGCCTCTGCAGCAGGGGAAAAGTGAAACTCTGCTTGGGCCGGTGAAGACATGGCCTAAGCCAAAGGCTGTGATAAATCCACTGATGGCAATGGAGGCAGAGATCCATCCGGCAAAGACAAATCAAAAATTGAGGTCACCTTCTGTTCAAAGGAAGAGGCCAAGTCATTTGCAGAGAGATCCTGAAATGAAGGACCTTCATCATAACCAGCTACTGGACCTCAATAGGATGCTAGGCAAATAACTGAGGAGGCATAAAGGCTTGATGGTAAATACAGTACCACAAACTCTGGAGGACAACACATTCCCTCCCCTTTCCTGACAAGCTAACATAGAAAACCAGTTCAGCAATTTTGCCTTATAAAGGCCAGATTCCTCAATTCCAATGTGACACTATAAAAAGGCCGTTCCAATAACTCATTTGCACTAAGAGAAGGTGCCAAGCAGGATTGAATAGTATGCATTCTACCAACACATAGCTTTTTCATGGAAAGACTCCCCCAAATGCTTACTGACTATTCCGTGTAAACAACTAAAATTTCTTCACCTAGAATTAGTAGAAGGTAGCAATGTGAAACAGCACTGGAATATGATGATATTGGATCTTGTGCTTAACGTGTGCGTGTGTGTGTGTGTGTTTGTTTATTATATTCACAACCCGCTATTTAGCGAAAAAAGGGTGACTTAACGAATAATATGACAGGCTTACAATCTATCTAAGACACAACACACAAGGAAGAGAGAATGTTGCGGGGAAGGATATTAAGTCCAGAACACGCTGGCTGCTCTTCTCTTTCTCAAAGGCCAGAGAATGGCAGTTGGAACATGGAAGGAAAGCATCTTTCAGGCCACTAAGCCAAGGCATGACATAATCACGCTCCTCTCTCCCTCAGAGGCCAGAGGAAAGACAGTTTGAACATCAGAAGAGGGCCTCTCAACAGCCACTGGGCCAAGGCACGATGGAGCTGTGCCTGGTTGCTCTTTTCTCCTTCAGAGGCTAGCGCAGTGGCAGTTGCTAATAATGCATATGATGATGATGATGATGATGATGATGATGATGATGATGATGATGCAAGGAGGGCAGTCAAGTTGTTATAGGAATGGTGTCACTATTAGCAACATCTTTAAAACAGAAACAGTATCTACACTGGCTTTGAGATAACCAACAAGGTACATTTTTATAGCAGCTTTTTAAGAACACAAGAATTCTCGGCATATTATTGATTTTACCTTGGGTATATAAATTAAATGAAATGGCAATTATATTCTTCTGCTGTATGAGGCTTTTACTGAAACATTTGCTTATCATCGTTCTTTTGAAAATAATTACATAAAGGGGAGGAAAACACTTGATTCCCCTTTTTGACACAGTGCTCTGCTTTGAGAAGAAAACTAACTCCATGTAAACAGAATCATAGGATCAACAGAAAATGAAATTAAGGGTTATTCTATTTGAAATTTTGCTTAAAAATATAATTTAATTTGCTTAGGTAGAAACAAAACTTAGAGACAAACCAAACAAAAGGTATAAATTTGCTGTTTCCATAAATTTAGTATACATTGAATTTATATGCCACCTTTCTTCCAAGATGGGATTCTCTCAGGATGGAACAGTCCACCTGAAATATTATCACTATTTATGATAATGATTAAATCCATTCTGTCACTGCCTCTGGATCATAAAATTTAATTTACAAATGAATAGCATGGTTTGGTATTCTTAAGTGGTATTTTTTTTCCTTCTTCCTTTTAACTTCTATGGGACTGAAATCTAGGACTAAAAGGTAACATAGAATAGCTGTGTATTCTAAAAATATACTGTTTTTATTTCTGAATGATGCCACAGTTACCACGAGCTGTCTCATGCAGTTATTATAACTTTTCCCTTTTCAGATACATGAAAAAAGTGTTTCCCCATTGGTTTTCTGAAGACAGCTTCAGGAATTACATGGCTGGCCTTCCAAAGTAAACTGCAGATGAAAACAACAGAAATGTGTAAACATGAAGGAGGGAAAAACGGATGGTCAGATATCTGATACTTCGCAATCGTTGAACACAGTTATAGAGAGCAGCTATTTCCCTCTCACATTGCTCTCCATAAAGCCCAAGGGTAGAATCAATGAAGCTTGCGATTTGTAAAATGAAGAATCAATAAGTCACACAAATGCAAATTGTGTTGTGAAATTTGAATAGCATTGGGTATTTCTTATTTATTTGAAGGCAAAGTACATTTTAATCAATTAAAGGCCATGGAATCTGGCCTAAAGAAAAGAGTATGAATAATTTACAAGTTTATCCACACAGTGAAATGCTATTTCAAGGATGCTGAGTTAGATTTCCATAATGGAGTAATAGCATTTTCAATCAATTGTTAAAAGAGAGAGAGAGAGAGAGAGAGAGAAAACATCCCGAGATTAAATTGGCTACCCATTTTATTTCATTAGAAATATTATAAACACTATCTCTTTCAGCACAGCATGAGGAAATAGGTCCTTGCATTCCATTATAACAATGCCAGAGAAGCAATGACCTGAAAAAAGTTTTGCTTTGACCTTATAATATTACAAAATTAGATTCATAACCTTAATCAGATGCATGAAAATATATTCCTCTTCCTTTAAGACTTTTTATTAGAGGAGTGTAGGGTTTCTTCCATTATGGAGCAATTAATGTTATACACAGTGAATTGGCAGCAAATTTAAACAGAGAACTCTGATTTTGTGGCTGCTGTTTTTAAGACAAACACAGCATTTATATAAACTACATATTAACCAAAAGACTTAAAAGTTCAGCAAGATACAATTTTAATTTTAAATGTTCATGGAGCTGACGGAAGTCATGGAACTACTCATGGAACTAAACAATATTCATGTTGCAAGACATACATATGGGTAAAGATTAGTGGATTGCTCAGTTGACAGCAAGTGTGTAGGCTTTCAAAATTCACAGATTTTTCTTAAGTGAGCAGCTAATTAAAAGTAAGGCTTTTAAAATATGAATTATACGTTACAGATTGAAAGGAGTGCAAAACAGTCATTATTTTTATCCATTGTAAACTATGCTTGGAATTGGGCAACACAGAACCCATTTTTAGATGTCACAGAGTATGACCTAACCAGAAATTGACTTTCCTGTTTCATTTCCATTTTCTTGCTTAATTTTCACTTTCTTGTTTCATTTCCTTCCTCTTTTCTTTTCTTTTTTTCTTCTTTCTTTTTCTTTGCATTACAGGGCTTGGTGCAATCCATGGTAGGTCCACAGGGCCAAGCCCTGGCCTCCAGACTATCAGGAGTTACTTGCCAAGTGTCTGCATGTCCCTGACATAAAATAGCAACACATGTGGCATCTTGGCTATGGATGTCCATCACACACCAAGATTTACCTGGTACTCACTTTACCATCTTTTATGTACCAAATTAAAATATTTTTATTCTGTCAGGCATTTTAACATATTTTAAGTACACTTACTGTATGTTCTCATGTACAAATGGCGACATGTGTGCACAGGAGACACACCTGAAGAAACAAAAGTCCTCTGGCAAATGCACACACACACAAACACACACACCAGCATAACTGTAATGAAATGCATATTTATTATACTCCTGTTTGCTACTTTACTTCTTCTTTTACTGGATTGTACATCCCCACTCCATGATATGGTTTAATTGGCAAATATCATTTAATTGGCATGAGATATAAATTATCCACTGCTGTGGCTGCAACACTATGCTGGCGAAACAGGACTGGTTGAGCACATGTGACGCAAAAGTAAGTCAGATGGAACCTCAGGGCATGGGCATGTCATAGTCAGGGAAGCCCTGGTGATAACGGACTTGCAAATGTCCCTCAATGACTCAACCTTTAGAAGCAAAAGCACCTGAAACTGCCTCCACAGAGCAACCAATCGTCTTCAACCCTCTTCCTTTGTCTGTCAAAACTCCCTTTTTTAATTTCCTCACCATTAAGGAGCTATCACAATCAGTCTCTTTTCACCTAATGTTAAAGCCATTAGCCTGTTCCAGCCCCCATTGTCTACTCTTCCAGAGATCCATTAACACCTTCCCCCTAAGGGTGGAAACAGGATATTAAACTCTGGCTCTGGGCTAGATAGCTTGTAGTACTCTGTATGTAGGCTGTCATTCTGCCACTCCAATTCCCACTCTTTTACTATGCTCAGACCCTTAGTCTGAGCCACATCGCTTCATCTCTTCTTTCCAGGATAGGTAAATATCACCCACTTCACCCTAACTCCTCACTATCCAATTTTTCCTCCCTTTTCCTTCAGTTAGCCTTGTGTGGTTGCAAGATTGTGTGACTCTTGTGTGCATATCATGAGATGCATGACTCATCAGAAAAGATTATGATATTTGGTAAACTGCAAAGAAGAAGAAGAAGAAGAAGAAGAAGAAGAAGAGGAAGAAGATGAGGAGGAAGAGGAAGAAGAAGAAGTTGTAGTCATTCACGTTACAGATGGCTAGACAGTCCTGACTCTGTAGGACTTGAGCAGAGCTCTTGAGGAGGTCTCTCATACATAAAGGTGCCATAAGCTGAAGGCAACTTTACGACAATTAACAACAAATATGGCTAACCATTTTCTTATTTGTAGTGACTATTACACCTGCCACTAAAGGGGATGGTGTTGAAATACATGTATAAGTCACAAAATAACATTACCAACTGTGAAGAAACATAGAGCAGACAGATTATTATTCATTAAAGTAGCCTTTAAAGCCATAAAAATCTAACATAAGCATTAACAGAAACAAGGAGATGCAACTCAATATGTAAACCTCCTAGGAATCACCACCTCCACATTCCTGCTGAGAGGAAGGGAAACCTGTGTTTGTGGGGCCTTGGAGAGGGGATAGCCATAGATGAGGGGAGGGTAGAAATTACTGAAAAGTTTGAGCAGGAGGGGATGGAAATGGAATCTCTCTCCTAAATGAGGCTAGGAAAAGAAGGGGTGAGAAAGTGGACAGCCTCAAAGTTTAAGCTTACCTTGCCACCTGTTTTAAGTTACATCTCTACATTATTTCTTTTGTTTAAGTAGTTCTTGTGTTTGAGTGTCAGCTGGCTGGACACTCTGATTCCTCTTTAAGATCTATCATCTGGTAGCAATAAAATCCACTAGCCAACAACCTTCTTGGTATCTAGAGTTTTCTCAGACCAGAGCTGACCCAGCCTCTTTGCCATTATCCATTAAAGACCATATCAATCTTTTTTTGTCCATGCACCCATCCTCAAAATGAAGATGAGACAAAATATTACATCTCAAAGTATACCACTTTTTTATTTCTTGAATTTCAATAACCTGCAAGAAACCAATGAGCACACAGGACTTTTGTAAACTGAAGCAGGCTGTCTGCAAAGGCAATATCACGCTGGTTCAAATGAAACCCAGAATCTTGTGAAATGGGTTCCAGCCTCCCAGCAAAAGCAAGAAGAGCTGAGGCCCATCTAAACAGTTCCTCTTCCCTTAGCCAGTTTTGGAAAAGGAGAAAGTTTAGATGAGCCCCTAAAGTCCATCCCCCTACTCAACATCTCATGCCAGGTGGCATTAAAAGGCAGGAAAATAAGGATGCTAAACTTGCATCAAGCATAGTGCCTCAGGGTGCTTAACTAACCCAAATACAGCCCATTGCTCCACACATCTTGCCATAGTTGATAGATGCAAACTGTCAATGAAACCATCAACCTATTAATGGTCTGGAGTTCACAAACAAGAGATGGGGGCTATTTCAACATACCCATCAGGGTGATCCAAAAGCTCTGATGTGGGGCTAGAAAAATGAGGTTAGAAAATCAAATATAGTCAGTCTGATTCTTTCTCACAGGAGAGTCTGCCCATCTTTGTGACAAATATCCAATGTAAAACAGTACAAAATAGACTATAACTGGTAAGAAAAATGATCTGTCACAAAAAATATCTTTCAAAAGCTAATATTCAGTAAGTAACAAGTGAAATCATAGGGTGCTTTCATGAAGTGACCCAACCTCCACTCCTCCTCTCAAAAGAGGATGGAAAATAGTTTATCATCTTTTGAAGTTTCTTACTAATGTATCTCATCAGGCTGAATCCAAGTTTCAAATAATGATTACCTTCTATCCCTAATATATCTAGAGACCATGGAGAGCTACTGCACAGCTGAAAAAAATAACACATATAAATATCATGCAATCTCATCTTAGGGAGACTTTACAAATTAAAATAATTTAGAGATATGCTGTGGTCATGCCACAGTTAATGAAAATGCAAGTATGAAACTGAGGACAATGCTAACAGCTGGGCTGCCTGATAAATTAAGAGAAAGGGCTCCTGTACCTTTAGCGCTTGCGTAAAGAAGGAATTTTGACAAACAAAACAACCATGACAAGCAACACATGCTGAAATTCTCTCTTCCACACAACTATTAAAAGTACAGGAGCCCTGTCACTTATTTCACCTGGCAATCCCATTATTAGCTCACACGCAAAGAACGAAGAACGAATTAATAGCACGAAAGATCTGTACACACAAAGGACTGATTTATGAGCTAGTACAATCACTTACATCAATTCTCATAGAGAGAAATAATCACCCAGTATTTTCAAATCCCAGAGTGCTTCAGGAAATTATTCTGCAGAAAAAAAAATGTTTGTTTGTGTGTGTCCATGTGCACGTGCCTTAAAGTCACCTGTTGACTTATGGCAACGCTGTAGATTTCATAGGCTTTTTTAAGGCAAAGAATACTCAGAGCTGTCTTTTGCCAGTTCCTTCCTCTGGAAATATAGCCTAAAGCACCTGGTATTTGTTGTCAGCCTCCCATCCAAATCTTAAACTAGGCTGACCTTGCTTGGCTTCCAAAATCAGAGAAGATTTAGTGTTTTTAGGATATTTAGACCCATTTCAGACTGTGTAGGTTGGAACAAAAAAAATAAATAAATCCACTGTCTTCAGAAAGCTACATGTGTTTTCTCATGCACGGCTGCTAATGCTTGCCCAAAAAGCAGCAACCTTGAACAAATACCTTGCAAAAAATGCTTGCACAAAACAGTTGTATTACATACAAAACACGTGGCTATTTGGCAACAGTGCTTTTTTGTACAAACAAATGTGTTTTTGGCACAAAACCTCATAATTGTATGACAAACTACTCAAATGTATTTCTATGGAGAAAAGGCTTTGGGATGTATGCAGATTGGGTGATGATTGCATAATATCCTCACCATTATGTTTTTCTTTCCAAATGGATTTCCCCAAAAGTCAGAAAATCTAGTTTTTTACTGGGAAATGTCATCTCTTGTGTGAAGATCCCATTCGATAAATGGTTGGGATACAGGGGCAAATCCAGACTGAGAGGGTTATAGCCTAGCCACTCCTACAACTACACAGGCTAGGTTTCCTATCTTCACTCTCAAATGCTTCCCCTATCACTTCTACCCTATCCTTTTGTAAAAGTCCTTGGTAAGGAAGGCAGGCAGTCACTTATTTGAGCCTTTTCATTGCCTTGGGAAAATTACCTATTTAAAAAACTGATTTTCATTAATTCAGAAGACCTGAACTAATCTGAAGTGAGTTTTGGCAAACTTGCACATCTCTGTTGCTCATATTATCACTTTAAGACAAGTAAAATTCCCCTTTTCAAAAGAAAGAACCAAGCATTATTGAAAAGCTCAGTTTAAAAATGATAGTGAAGAACACATAATTCAGAAAATGATACTCAGCAGCATGTATTGACTACTAGATGGTATTTGATTCTGTGACACATTTTTAGCTATTTCACCTGCACAGAAAATGTACAGTGTATTCTGCTGTTGCTAAAACACTGCTAAAGAACTACACTGCTTTTAAAAAGCAGTAATATAAAAACAGACAACGTGAACACAGGATATTCACTGAAGCAGAAGAGCATTTACCAGGAGGATCTCTTGATCAAGTATGGTTCAGTCTTAACAACTTAACATCACTCACAGTTCTACTATTCGAGGAATGACGTTCCGCTTTCAACATGAAAAATACAAAGAAGTAGCATCATACATTTGCATTCTCATATTCACCGAATTTCCTACTAAACCTGTCAACAATAATTAAATAAATAATAAGCAAAGATAAATTCTTCACATAGAAAGAAGGAAGGTATATAAGGAAAACACTTAGGCTATTTCTGCACTAGACTGTTACAGATCTAGTATTCCACTTTCAACATCCTATGGAATCCTGGGGCTTGCAGTTTAGGGAGGGGCCTTAGTAAACACTAATATCTTACTGATTTTATGGTAATTTCATTAGTGCATGGATGATACATGGGTATCAATTAAAACAACCAAAAATGGCACTTAAATTGAAACATTTCCC
Organism: Cyclura pinguis; assembly: GCA_030412105.1. Taxonomy (NCBI): domain Eukaryota; kingdom Metazoa; phylum Chordata; class Lepidosauria; order Squamata; family Iguanidae; genus Cyclura; species Cyclura pinguis. The sequence goes on from CM059601.1 coordinate 98,934,828, forward strand.
ACTGGCATCTTTGCAGACAAATGCTCCTTAAAAGATTGAAAGCCTGAGCTCATAGCCAAGAATAAAATTAATACATTTAACACCTGGGCAGTCCTGGCTCAGAGTTACTCTGTGGATGTAATTAAGTGATCTAATACCTGTTTGAGTGATCTTGATAGATTAACTTGCACAGTTGTGACAAAGTTCAAAATGCATCATCCAAATGTCACATCAGAAGAGTGATAGATCTCAGGATCTGAAAGAAGTGGAAGCTAAGCATGCATGTTTGGATTTTGCAAAAAAGTGTTATGAGCATTCTCAAATAGCTTCAGAATAATGAATTGTGTGGTTTCTTAATAAGTGGGCTAGGATGAAAATCTGTTTTCTCTAAAACTATCCAACTAATTCTGCCACCAAGGCTCTAGATTACTAAAAGAAATGATATAGAGATCCAAAGTTCTTCATAGAAAACAATGACAAGAACTTCACAAAGGAAGCATGGCTGTAGCTCTTATCAGTAATGTACCAAACGGCAGAAACTGAACATTTTATACCTGATAATCAAGACTTTACCTGCTACCGATGAATATAAAAATATATGTAACAAAGACCATAGGCACTGGAATTTGTAGAAAAGATAAATCAGAATCAGTGTAACATAAAACAATAACTGGCTGCTTTGTTGTTGTTCAAACAGAGCTTGGAACTTTTCCTTTTTTGAGACTTCAGCTCCCAGTATCCCCCCAGCTAGCACGGCTGGAGGCCACAATGACTGGGAATTTCTAGGAGTTGCAATTGTAAAACTGAACTTTTCCAAGCAATTCATCATGCACAGTTGTCTGAGAACATTTTTTTGCTCTATGACTTTCAGGGGGAGGGGAAGGACAGTGCAGCATAAGTGCACTTCACTGGGAAGATGGCATTTGGGAGATTCGGAGATACTGGAGATATTAAGGTATTATCACATAATCACTGGTCCTGGATACTTCCAGGAGTGGAGAATTAGCTTTTTGCCCCCTTTTTTTTTTTTAATCCAGTTTTTGCTTTGGGCTAGTCTCCATGGGCCCATGGTCTGCACAAACATCCTTGAATCTATGCATAGTCTATGGGTCACAGTTTACCCACCACAGCAATGCAAATATATTGTCAGATGCTGCGGTAATCTTACATTAGGCTGCAATAAACATTGGCTATCATCTTCTAAGCCAGTCATCCTCAGACTCTAGTCCTCTAGGTGTTTTGTACTTCAACTCCCAGAAACCTCAGCTGTGTTGGCCAATGATCAGGGATTCTGGGAACTGAAATCCAAGACATCTGGAAGACCAGAGTTTGGGAAACAGCGATCTTAGCAATCCCAGTTAATTAGTTCAGAGGTACATTTTAACATAAGTTTAGAACTGTCCCACCTTGTAATAATAAACAAGTATATCCTATGTAAACTTAAGCTTATTGTAACAAATAAATCAATGCATCAAATTAGGTCTTATGAACAAAATAACAAAAACAATTTCTATACCATTCATAACAATGGAAAAGCTACGAATGAAAACAAACAACCCATAAATACTAAAACTATATCCTAGAAAATAAATCATTCCTGGAAATTAATGAGAATTCTTGCAGAACTCCTCTCAATATCAGCTATATGAATTGTTTCAAATACCCTGAAGTAAAAACAAGGGTAATTCCAGGTGGAAGGCTGCAAATGTTTCCAAAGAAAATCAGTACAAGAAATTTAAATGTTAAATAGAAACATTTCTTAGCATCAAACTCAGATGTCCCTCTAAAAATAAAAATTAAAAAAAAATGAGATAGGATTTATGCATTGAATTCTCTGTGCAAGTAAACACATTTTCTCCTTTAATGGGAACATCTCAATGTAGTTGTTAATTATAAATTAACTCATTCAATTTGGGTACTGATGAAGAGCGCATGGGATATTTCATGCTCTTCATGAATCCACAAGTGAACAATTACTCAAAGCATAAGCAAGATAAAACAGAGAGCAAGGAAAGAGCCAGAGGCATATCTAGTCCAGATATCTCTTACAGAGAATGGCCAATCCAACAGTTCATGTTCCACAAAATCTCCCTTCACACCAGCCTATTTACTCAAGTACCTTTCGTGTGCTATATGTCAACAATGGAGAAAACACTATTTGTTGTAGCACTTTTACTATAAAATACCTTCCACAAACAGGTGTAGTTACCATCAGTAGGGCAATTATTTTGATGCCAGGTCAAAGCCTTTTTCATTATCCATGGATTTTAATTCCTTGGATGTCCCCCCTCCCAATTCTATCATATTTTTGTGCCTGTTTTCAGGATGATGATGCAACTTCAATATTTTTATTCTGTTGTGTACTACTTTAATCATACACATACTCTGTCATACAACTTTAATCATACACATATGCTTTATGCACAAGAATATGAATGATAGTGTGCAAAAGACTTGATATTGAATGAATGAATGAATGAATGAATGAATAAAACAAGCCATAAAAATGGTAACCGGATCTTGAGTGCAATCCAAACCCACCCCCTGATTCTTCTAAAGGAAAAAAAATATATTAGGTTGTAATTTCCTGACTTTGAACATCCTGCTTCTAGATGTGGCATTCCCTGATGCTCAAGAAATAGAGGTCGAGTAAACCATAAATACTTCTTAAGTGCAGGCAACAAAAGGAGGATACAGATGCTTTTTGCAAGAGACTTCATAAACTAAAATGCCATACACTCTGATGTGCATTTGGCTTAGATATATTTTTACAGCCATAAAAACTTGGCATTATATTTGATAGTCCAGAGTAAATGCCACTAGCAGATGGCAACCAACATGCTGCCAATATGCCACAATTGCACATTAGGCCGCTCAGAAAGTTGTTTTCAAAATGTAAATTGTTCCCATTATTATTACAGCATTCAAGAAATAAATAACGTAAAAGTAACGTTTTGCAGTTTAGTACTTCGAGTTACTATTTTTGTGGAAAGCCTCCTTAAAAGAGTAACTTTAAAGAGTTACTCGAAACACCAAGGAAGTGGGATCATTCCTCCTCCATATGTTTCTTTTGAAATGTAATTCTTTTCTTCCCCCATTACCAAGAAAAATAAAGTTTAAGTCTTCTCTGTCATCACTACTAATTACTGTTACAGGTCACTATATTACTTGTACTTTTTCCCCAAGCTCTGGAAACATCATCCTTAACCAATTTGCCATGTATCTATGCAATGACCTAGCCTCATACTGTCTCATGATGGGGAATGAAACTGAACAAAAACAGTTTCTGCACTTCTTTAAAAGAGTGAACTTACTCCTTGTCCTGAACATTTCCACTGTCATCAAATAGATGATTTTATTCGTTAAGCTTTTTTCCACAAACCCAGCCCTCACCTTTATATTTCACAAATGATTCCCCTTTCTGGTAGCATGGTAAAGCGTTAGGGCACGGGTGAGCAACCAATAACTGCACACCTATAGTAACTTTTTAAAAGGTTTACTAGTTTTATATAAAACAATACAAAACAAATAAAACTTTAATTTTCTTAGAGTTCACAATTATATCCCCAAGTGTTTCAAAAATAGTTTGTTTCTGTTCACAGCAAGCCCTGACTGAGCAATAGAGAAAACAAATAGTGAATAAACAGTTTCCTCTAAGCCTCTCTAATGACAGTCCCTTAGGAATGTAAGTCTTAACACTTTTTCTGATGTCTTCCTCTCAGATTTCAAGCAAGCAATTCTTGCAGAGGCCAATTTGCAAGTTATTTTGCTCTTTCTCAAAACACTTCTTCCACAGATCAAGCCTCATTCTGGCTATTTTATTTTTATTTTTTGATTCTGAGGCCATTTCCACCTGTCATGGCCGTCCCACATTGGGGATGCAATGGCAGTGGTCCACAAGTCACACTTTCTCATGACATTGTTGTGGTCCCGCAGCCAGCGTGTCCCCACATGTTCTGATCGTGGGATATTTGCTTAAAAGAAAAAATCCATTAAGCACCTGTGAATAAGCAACACTCTTGTCACCCCCAGCCATGTAGAAGGGGCAGACGCACAATCACATGCTTCCTTCCCCACTACATGGGAAGAAAGGCCACATGTAGTGCAGAATGAAGGAGTATGTCCCTCACGTTCCCTTCTGCAGGCAGCTGGCCAGTGCGGAGGGGAGCACTGGGGACATGCTCCCATCCCAGTAGAGGTGCTGCCGGGATTGTGACGGGATGACGTGGGACAGCATCATTGTGCAGTAATGGTGTGACTTTACTTTCATTCCTTTTTGTAGGGCTACTTGTGTCTCTATTCTGCCTTTTCTCTTCTCTGCCTCTCTTTCGACTTCAGTGCTAATTCCAGCTCTCTCTTCACTGCTTTAGTTTAACTTCCACTTCCATTTTACTTATATCTTTCATATCCTTTTTTTCCAGTTCTGAGGCCTAGTTTACTTATATCCTATAATCTTGCTTTCACTTTCCATTCATTACAAGATTCTTGAATTTTTAAAGAAATGAAACTTAACCGCCAAACATTAACCATAGAATCATAGAACAATAGAGTTGGAAGAGACCACAGGGGCCATCCAGTCCAACCCTTTGCCATGCAGGAACACATATCAAAGCACTCCCAACAGATGGCCATCTAGCCTCTGCTTAAAAACCTCCAAAGGAGGAGACTCCACCACAGACCCAGGCAGCATATTCCACTGCCAGACAGCTCTGACCATCAGGAAGTTCTTCCTGAGGTTCAGGTGGAATTTCCTTTCCTGCAGCTTGAATCCATTGAACTCGATATATGTGCTTGTGTATGTGCCTTCAACTTGCCTGTCACCTTATGGTGACCCCATGAATTTCATAGAGTTTTCTTATGCAAGGAATATTTAGAGATGGGTTTGCCAGTTCCTTTCTCTGAAATATATACTAATATAAACTAACATAAAACATTGTTCCTTCACAAGCTGTGGTAAAATATCTAAAAGAAAATAACTATGTGGTCGCATGCCAGTATGAGATTCAAAAGTAATTAAGTAAAAACATACTTGTGTGATCCTAAATATTTGACAAGAACAAACAACTTTTCTGTCCTTTTATTTTGCTAAAATTCAGTTCATTTCCATTTCAGTAGGACTGATGGTTTGCCTATGCTACAGTTAAGTAAAGCACATTTGTACAAATACAGCCTAACACGTTCCATGTTCAAGACACCTCAATCAAGAAACCCATTTCAAGGTACACTCCATTTACACACATTGTGTTCAGCTCATTAAGCATTCCACTGTGCCATTCCAAAACAAATGTTTGTTTTTTAAAAGCTATGCTGGAATACTGGAGTGGAATTATAACACCAGTCCTCTCAAAAACTGTATTTCTGAGGCCAAGAAAGATTACGCTTCATCTTAATTTTGTCCAATCATGCAGAAAGCTCTGCTCTGTAAGTGAAAGTGTTCTCCCTTAGACCTTTGTTCTTGCCAGCTTCTTTGCACTGCTGTCATTAGTAATAGCACTGCATGCTGAGACATGTGCAAACAACAAATGTGCAAACAGAATGCTTTTACATGACTTTTGCTCTGTCAGAATAAATGCTATCACAATGTGAATAACAAGGTATCTTCCAAAAGCATTATTTTCTTTGGAAACCTTTGAAAATCCTCTACTTTACAAATCGTTCCACCACCACTAGCTGAAACATAACACAGAGTTTGAAGTTAACATCAAGATCACATATTAACTGGGGGAGGATAGCATTTATTCCACTGTAGGTAAACCTATTGCTATCTTTGAGAGAGTCTGATATTAATGTACCTTTTTCCTGTAGACCACACTACCCTGATTCAGATGTAGAAATGGAGAAAGCTGCTCTTGTCTATTCAACAGTGAATTGTTTAAAAGACAATTTAGGGGCACTTGCAAAATTAGCAAAAGTAACAATGGAGTGTGAGTGTGTATAAATATGTATTTGTGCACAGATAATTGTTGTATGGTTGGAACATCAGAATAATTGTAACAAAGCAAGCTTTGGAAAACATGTGTCCTATCTTGGAGCAGACAAGTAAGGTCATAATGCACATATTAAGAGTTGATTTGCATTTGTATTTACATAACACATTTAAAGTGCTGTGTTTGTGCTGCCCATGAAAGACAACATAGAAGATACAAACAATACAGGATCAGGTACCTAGATTTTAGACTGGTTTGTGTTAGTTCTGAAATATTATTTTAGCCTACTTTATGTTAATGGTCAAATGCTACTTTCAGAACATCATGTCAGTTCTGAAACACTACTTTGGCCTAGTTTCAAGCCCAATTCCAATTGTCAAATGCTACAATAAATGACTCAGCACTGAATACCTGAAGGACCACCTCCTCTCACAAAAATATGCCTGTGTATTATGCTCATCAGATGTTGTCCTCTGAGTTCTATTAGAATCATCACAAAGTCAAGAAGAAGGACTTTTCTGTGGTGCCTTCCAAGGTTAGTTGAACTGGCACTGACATACTCTTTTTGGTTATCAGCTCAAAATATATATATTTTTTTTTTCTGGGCATTTTAATCTGATTCTATACATTTCCAAGGTGACTGAATAGGGTTTTCCCCCTTTACTCTCTCTCAGTCTTATGGAATGGCATTTGGCTGGTATTTTTTCATCATATTGGTGATGTGTGCTTTTCCTTTTGTAAAATCCCTTGAAAATGTCATTTATTGATAAAGAGCTATCAAGAGACTGTTTGACAGATTCACAAATACACTAAGTTATAAACATTTTCTTTCGTCTCGTTAGAAATTTCATTTACAAAGATGTTGTGTAGGGAGGGCAAGGTAGAAAGAAAGAAAAATGGAGGAAAAAGAGAATATACTCATGTCTAGTTTGGCACTTGTTTAAACTTTAAATGTATTGAAAGTAAGGAATGATTAGCTGAAGAACTTCTATATTAGAATGGAAGATGTGTGGCCCTTTGGGACTTCCTGGACTACAATTCCCATTATCTTTCACCATTAGCTTTGTTGGATAAGGCTAATGAGCAGTATAGCTGAATAACATCTGGAGGACCATATACTTCCCATGCTGACTCTACACAGTGACAACTTAACAAGGGCTATTTATTTGGAGATGTAGTCTCTAGAACCACAAACTTCATGGTTGCTAACAAAATTTCAGATAATAATCGAACATTGACCCTCAGTAACTTTATATTCTTGAAATAAACAACACCATATTTCAAACATTAAATGTAAAATTTAACAATATCTTGAAATATACACCGGGATGCATTACGGATTGTGCCATGGAAATATACTGGGGGAGAGACATGCACACTAAGCTCTTTTACGTATGAGAAATCATTTTATCACATACAGAACTATGAACTATTGGTGCTTGAAATATTTTTTCCCTCTCCCTGCAAACTAATGGAGACATTATTGGTTCTATTGATTTAAATGGGACAAAATAAAATCTATACATCTGGAAACAGCTGGTGGGAAGGAAATCTCACCACTGCAATGGACCTGTGATGATGAGAGAGACCTGAGGCTTTGGAAGACTAAAGTGAAGTCCCACCTCTGGTTTAGCCTGTTAGTGGACCAAAACGTAGCAACTCTCTCCAACGCAAGCATTAAAAGGAGTTTCACAGTAATTCACCTGCATATGACTTTGAAAGAATATAGAGAATTTAAGATAATCTGTACCAACAGCAGCAGTACAACTTGATTTGTTAAGCTAAAAATACATGGTGAGACTGAGAGTTTATTTCATATCCCTTCCCAAACCTCATTCTATATACTTTTACAACCACTGCAAAAGCCTAGATTCTGAAACATCATGTTATAAAGATTGATTTTCATCTTGAAAATGTCAGACTTCTGCTGGTAATGGCCAGAAAGGTTTTCTGAAACAACAAAGTTCAAAAAGTCATCAATTTGACAGAACTTTGACACATGATAATAGGTGCAGCAGATCTACTATTTATTGCCAGAGATGTCCTTCAACAGAATGAAACAATCAATGAAGAATAATAAATCTCACCTGGAGAAAAGAACCACATCTAGTTGTAAAGGTATGAGTGGGGGATCATTATTGGCATTTTTCATCTCCAAAGACTGATACAGACTTTTAAAAAATCAACACTTTATTCTTTCACTCCCTCATTTTTCCCTTCTTTCTTATGGATGGCATAGGTTAGATTCTAGTTTCACACTATACAGGCAGGGATGAGAAAACCTACCTTAGATGTGACCCCTCCCCATCCCTTCCACACAACATGACATTTCTCAGTCATCTTCTTCCAAGAGAAGACAAAGCTGTTCTCCTGCCAATATCTTATCCTGTTCCTCTCATTTCTAAATATGAATCACAACAGCTTACCCCTTTGCACGTGGCACACAGCTCACTGAACTGTTAGTGAGCAGTCTGACACTTAAAGGAAGGCTCTAGCCAAGCTATTTTTGCTGGTTATATTGGGGCAGAAGATGGTTAAAGAGCCATTTGCCTTCACTTTAACTTGGGTGGCTGTCCTCCAACCCTTGCTCCATTGAAGATACAGACTAAATTAAAAATCAGCAAACTCTACAAATGACAAGCAGTTTGCATCCATCTGCTGATAATATAAGGCATTTCACAATGAATACTTAGTCAGACCACTTAACGGAACCAAGAATTTTTAGCTTCCCCTGCCAGTCAATACAGTGACAGCTGTTTCAACCGCATCTGGTGAATTATGCCCCCATCTTCATGAAAGACATTGCTATTGATTAACAGTATATCAAGGTCTTTACTGCAAGCATAGTGTGGATATATTTAATCTTCTTTCAGAAGAAACTCATATTTAAAATTAATTATAGTAAGTCTGGAAGAATAAATCTTACATTCATTTACTGGAGCATTTGACAAGGAGCACTGATGTGATTCACAACAAATTCTTCACAATATATCCTACCATTTACTATACATTTGCTCTGCCAAATTCTTTGTTTGGTAATAAAGATGGGAGACAAAGAAATCCATGAACTCACTATCTTTGGTTACCTGAGTACAGCAGCAAATTCCATGTTCATAAAGCATACTTAACATTTACTGTGACTCAATAAAATAAAAAAAGCAACTAAAAGGCAACTATATTTGTTATTTTTGAGGAATGGGAAAGTACAGGTAATTTCCGAAAATATACCTATAAGAGTACCTAACTACAGTTTTGGTCCTTGTTCCTATAACTGCTCTGAATTTGTTTCTCTTTGCAAGCTCTTTTGACATTGAAACGTTTGCAGCACTCGTAGATGCCAGTTGGACTCGGCTAGGCATGCCTGTGAAACAGTGTTAATTGATTCTAAGAAACACAGGAATTACATTTGTTATGCTCTTATGCAACACTGGTTGGTTGTACAAATAGTTGTAGAAATTTGCAGTCTTCACGAGCCTTCAATCCTCCTGAAGACTTCACTGATCCTCTTCAGGAAGTAATAGCTGCATCAATAGGAAGGGAAGTTTCTGGGTCATAGAAGCAGTGTGATCACAGGTGGAGGATTTCATGGGGACAATGGCAGAGGCACTTTAGCTAACTCTTGTTAGTACTGAGCATACAGATGCACTGATAAACAACTTTTGAATGTCTTTTACATTGAAAACCCTATGACGAAGCATGAGATAGTGCTGGAATATGAGATCCTCAGGAAGGCACACAAACTGCTACCAGGGAAGAGCAAAGAGTAAGTATGAATAATGCTGTATCTAATGACACGGCTGCACTCAGACTGAAAGGACATCCAGCTGCTGATATGCTTAGCTGTGAAAGGAATGTCTGAAGCTGCACAACACATACAACAGGAACATGGAACAAGAAAATTCCAGCATTATAGCATTCCAATTCCATAGCATTATTTTTACGTATAGTCAAGAAAGCAGGACAGCAGAGACAGTTGACAGGAAAGAGAAAATCAACCCAATTGTAATGTGGTGATGGAGAAGAGTGCTATGGGTACCACAGACCACCAAAAGGGCAAATAAATGGATCCAGAAGTAAGTTAAACCTGAACTCACCCTGGAAGCCATCATTACTAAATGATGTTATTGTACAAAATGATGTTATTGTACTTTGGAAACAGCATGAAAAGATCTGACTCATTGGAAAATAAATGACTAAGTGAAAGGAAGTAGGAAAAGAAGAAGACCACATTACAGAAGGATTTTCCTCAACAAAGGAATCCAAAGCCTTGAGTTTGCAAGACCTAGGAAGGGCTGTTAAAATTAAGAAGATCTATTTTGGGTCTCTCATTCACAGGATTGCCAGAAGAAGAAGGAGGAGGAGGAGGAGGAAGAGGAGGAGGAGGAGGAGGCAGCGGCAGCTCGAGGCAGAGTATAGAATATAGAACTAAAAATCATAATTAAAATTCACTAAAACATAGAAGCTGAACAATGAAGCTGAATTTATGACAAATAACAATAGCTGGTTGCCCTGCCTGTAATCCCATTCTATTTCCCTTTTCCTTGGAGTACTATCAACATTTTAGACTCTGCAGCATCTTGCTCACATTTCTACAGAAACAACCATCTACTATGCCTACGTCTTGCAAGGCTGAGCCCCTGACATGATACTTCAAAGCTGCCAAAACACATGTAGCTTTGGAAATTTATTGTTGCCTTCTAAATGCGAAAAATATGCACTACAACACCACTATGTTCAAACTATCATTCCATCCCACTCATCATCCCAGGATCTCATTTTTATTTATTGCAGTCATGTTTACCCTGTTGTTCTATTTATAAAATGCTTGGAGCAGTTTACAACGTAATACACACACTTAACATAGCTACAGAAATAAACAAAAAATACCACCAGGTTCAGCTACTGAAAACTAAGGAAGATAAAACTACATGAACTGAAATTACTGTGAAAAAGTTCTAATTATTTAGAAAGCATGTTGCTATGAATCACTTTAAGCTTTCGTTTGTAACAGTCTCTTTCCGGCAGTCTCAGAACATACTGGTGCTAGGAGATTGTTCACCGTGGCTAGCATGTGTATATATGGAAGACAGAAAGATTGACAGCATGAGAGAGAGAGGGAGAGAAAGAGAGAGAGAGAGAGAGAGATGCCAAAGAACGGCAGTTGTCTAATGCAGCAGTATTTGTGATATTTAATCCCATTAGGCTCTAATGAAGAGTTGCCTCAGAGAAGATGATAAACAAGTATTATCTCCCACTCAAAGGATTATATCTTCACTGCCATTTTCACTCCTGGATCATTATTTTCTTTAAAAGCCTTTAATAGTTAAACTCTTTTCCTATTCCGACCATGTCTCGATTTTACAGGAAATTCAGTTACTGAGAAACATGCTGCTAACTGCCTCACATAATCTCACTTGCTGCCAGTAAAAGGGGAAGTGATGCCAATTACCTATCCCTCCAATAAGTGTAGATGTTGTGCCGGATTGAGAGCAATCTGTTAGATCAAGGGAGTTGTTACACTAAGAGGACCAAACTGGGAGGACATACGGAACTCATAAAAACATTTAAAGTGATAGATTTAAAGCTATAGAGTCTCTGCAGTGAATAATAATCTACACCAAGGGTGGGAATCATACAGTCCTTGGACTGCAATGCCCATCACTTCTTACTATGAGCTAAACTACCTGGGGCTGTTGGAGCCCACAGTCTAACAACATCCGGTGAGACACAACTCCCACTTCAAGAGACATTTCACACTGCACAATTATACACTGTAATTCCATTTTAACTGTCATGGTTCCATCCTGTGAAATCCTGGGATCTGTAGTTTAGGGAAGGGAATTTATAATTTCCTGCCAGAGAACTCTAGTGTCTCCCCAAACTATTAACCCTAGGATTTCACAGGATGGAATCATGACAGTTCAAGTAGGATTATAGTGTTATAAATGTGTTGAACCAGCGTGGTATAGTGGTTTGAGTCGGACTCAGCCATGGAAACCCACCGGTGAGGCACTTTGGGCACATCACACACCCTCAGGCCCAGAAAACCCCATGACAGATTCACCTTAAGATTCCTATTGGTTGGAAACAACTTGAAGACACACAGTAACAGCAACAAGAAATATGTAATATGAAAGGGCCCCTGGGCTATACTAAGATTAATGTGTGTGTGTGTACACGCGTGCGCATGCACACCACACACACACACACACACACACATATAAAATCACAGTTATTTCATTTAATAATAGAAAAATACAAAACACAGCTGCAAAAAAAAAGTGAGAACTATGCAGACATTCTTAAAAATTAGAAAGCATTATAAACATTCACCAGTATATAAAGAACTGAACTAGTAGACAACTTGCCACTCTCTTTTCCTTTCAAATTTTGGATATGGCACTTAGGATCAGTGCTTCACCAGAAAGCTGAGAAAAACTGTTGCCAGCAAAAGACAAGGACAAACTCGGAGTTAAAGAAGGCACTGGGTATAAACAGAAGTGAGAAACTCACTGCCAACTGGGATCAAGAGAAAGTGACAATACCTAATGCAGCGGTGGGTAAAGTTTATCCCTAGGAATATTAATCTATTTATTTAATTTCTATCCTGCCTTTCTACCAGCATGGAATTCACAATAACTACATGTACTTTTGAAGCTGTTTCTGAGGTCCTTGGCTCTGACCTTGAACTTTTTATTTGGGATAGCAATTCACTTTGGCATAGATTGAAGGAGCATCATGCACTGTTTAATGCAATTTTTTAAAGCCAGAAGCACATTTCTGTACCCTTTTTGTTGGGGTTGCTCTTGGAATTTTTTTTTTGGGGGGGGGGTTCTTTCGGTTACTTGCATTTTTGACAGGCTGTGGTTAGCCAGACCTGGCCTAACAAACTGAACAAGAAGATTTTCTGGTAAGAACACCTTAAAAGTCCAGACCTAACCTGAAAGGGAGAAAAACAGACAGGCAGTAATAAATACGATAGTAAGGCAAACTAGAGGGCACAGCACTGAGTTTGTAGTGCAACTAGGGATTGAAGGAACTAAACATATTCAGAAAATGGCTGAAAAACTGTTTCTTTCAGTGTTGAGAAACTCTGGCAAGAAGAATCTTGGGCAGACAATAATCTTTACAGTTCAGCACTTTTTGTGTGCACAATTTGCATTGGTTATTTGGTGCATTAAACAGCATTTTCTCCATGGAAATTAGTATTTCAATGCGGAAATATTAATTCCTGTGCAGAAAATGGCATAATTGGGGTTTCATTCCATGTAAAATTTGCAAATGGCTAATATACATAAAAAACAGCATTTTCTGTACACAAAACATTTTCTGTGGAAGAATCAACATTTCTGCGTTGAAATATTCTCCATGAAGAAAATACAGTTTTCTGCACAAAACTAGTGCAAATTTTGCACAGAAAAAATCCCAAATTGAGAATAACCTTCAAAAACTGAGTGGTTTTCAAAGATTTTCTCACAGCAGAAAGAAAATTGCTAAAATTACTCATCACTACATTTGAGAAGAAACTCAGTGAAAAATTACATCCCTAAAGCCAACAGCAGTACAAAAGGAAGCCAAAGGGCTCTCTCAAGATCTGGAGGTAGAACTGAAGATCTTGTACCCCTGAAATAAAAGATTGTGGGAAAATTAGTTCTTTAAGCCATGAGAAGACATATAAGGGAAAGAGTACTATATTAAAATGACTTAGATATAAATACTATATTTTTAAATTTTTACTCTGATTTCTCTGATTTAACTGTACTTTGGTCATTTATTTCATTAAAATATTTGTATTAAAATTTATTTGGAATCCACTTGTGCATTTTTCAGATGTTGAATTTGTTTTTTTTTTAAACAATTATTTTCACTAGGAGAACCTTCCAGTCTTCTGCCTCCTATGACTTCAACACTTTGTGTCTAATGGGAGTGAAATTTCCTTGGCTTACATAACACATTAAGAACATTATGCCTTCCACACATTAGAGTGATAGAACAAAAGAGACATTTAAGAAACAATGAAGAAGACATATAATAAAACTTTTAATATTTTGAAAGAAAACCAATCCTGTCTCGTAACATCTATAACTTCACCATTTCAAATTGGAGAGACACATAATTTTCAGACATTATGTTTCCACCTCATGGCATCAAACATGCAAAATTTTAGAACAGATCAGAGGAGATGTGCTAATTTAAGTGACAAAAAGTAATCCACAAAGGCCTCCAACTACTCACCCATGCCTGTAAAATTTTTCACACATACCAGCACCACCACCACTCTGTTACCCTGTGTACTGGGGGTCCCGGGAGGGACACCAAAATGTGCTCAACTAAAGGTGGGGAAAATTAGCTCAGATCACTGCTTAGCGTTACGAGAGGCAGGGTAACGTAGCGAGATCTTGAACCCTATGTCTACGGGGTCGGGTCGAGTCAAGGAGAATGCAAAAGTTGAAATAATAAATGATGTTTATTAAATACAAGCAAAACAGTGTATGCGACACACTCATACAAGATAACTAGAGAAAATAAAGGTTGGAGTGGTATAGAGGGATTTTTAGAGGGATTGCTGGTTTGGGTGATATTTCACCTGTCCTGAAGCCCAGAAAAATAGAGAGCAAAGCTGGGGTGCGATGTAGCTCAGCACGTGGAGCGGAGGGGAGGCTCGCCAAGCAAAGCAGCAGCAAGGCGGGATGAAACTCGGGAGCGATCCGAGGAAGGTCTCGGAATCAAGGGTTTTTATAAGGAGAATTGTGACTGCAGGCTATGCCGTACTTGGCGGAAAACAATAGATTTGGAGTTGGAGACAAAGCCTCCGAAATGTCAGAATCTGAATGATTGAGTTATCGTAGTGGTTCTCAATAGAGTAGCCAGTATGCAAACGCAGAGTACTTGGGTATTGCATAGTTTACCCATCAAGCTGCCATCGCGGGGCAGAAACTCTTTTGTAAGTGGCATGCATACTTAATTAGAGTACTTGTCTGGAGGTCTCCTAAAGCAGTGAGTCAGCTATTTCTGGCCTGCCTGTATTGTCCAGGAATCTTACGGCTATTAACGGCCGAGCTTGTTTACGTGCTTGTCCAGTGGCCTCGCAAGCACGTGGAAGAGAATAGAGAAGTGAAGCCGAATTGTGATATCAAGGGATATCTTTAATATCCCCAAAGCTCAGACTAGCCAGGACAGTAACACCACCACCACCACCACCTCTTCCCATAGGGTGAAAGTCAAATGTGAAAACCCAAGTAATAAGACAGAGGAAACAACTGTTCCAAAAGGCAAGGGAATTTGAAACACAGTGCCAAAAAGGTAGCACAACCACCTGATGTGCATCTCCCCCAACCCGCCACACTCCACTGAGGAAGTAGATTGATATCCACAAAAGCTCATGCTAAAATATAAATCAGTTAGTCTTCAAGGGTCTGTATATTCTTCAGTCATTGTGTCTGAGGAAGTGGGTTTATATGTACAAATGTTTGTGCTCAAAGATAAAACTGTTGCTTTTAAATGGGCTACTAGATTCGCTTTTTACCTCTTTCCTGTTCAATTTTTGCAGCAACAGACTAGCAGGATTCATCTGCAGCTAGGAATGATTTCATTTTCAAAAGGAAGTGGCATCTACCATCACCCCACTTCCCACCTCCTGTTTTGCCTTACTTAGGGAAATTCCAAGGGGAGGGGAGACAGACTTGACTTGATCCAGACTGTGTCTTAGCTCACATTCCTTACTGTCAAGCCATTATTCTTTTTTCTGGTGCCTCAGTGAGGGGCAGGAGGGAGAAGCTGCCCTTATTTTAAGCACCTGGGGCAGAGCACCCCCCCTCCCCAATAGGACGGCACTACTCACACTACAATAATCTTAGGAAAGTTGAGGCAGCCATATAGACTTACATTTACAACAGGTGAAACATCTTGCATAGCACTGTGACACAGTAATCTCTTGATATACATCATCAGCTATTGTAAATATACATGAAGAGAATCATACTTTTCCACAGGCTTTCCAATACATCACAGCATCTGTGACATATTTCCATAGCAGGCATGGATCCAACCAGATAAGAAGTGCTTATTTAATATAATCTATCTAATATTTTGACATGAGATTCTCTTTCTCTTACCAGAATTTTATCAGTAAAAAAAAAAAAAGCTCTCAGAGACAGCTAGGTCTGACTTTGTTGGAGGCTGTCATAGAAGAACCTTTATACCTTTTCTGACATCTTTCTATTGAATCAGCCTCAAGTTTAACTGAATCCCATTAAACAGCTACAAAGATTTTGCCATCCAATTGGAAACGAGATGTTACTGGCCATATGCATGAGGCCACTAAGTAACCAATCACCTGAGAGTGTAACTAGTCCTTGCTGGCAACCTTCCATCAGATGATTTTATCATGTATGATTTAGCATGATTAAACACTATTGTACCAGACCAGGACACATTTTCAGTTTTCCCTTTTTTTTTTTTTTTTTTTGGTCACATCTAGACTCTCTGATTCTTTAAGTTGCGTTTACATTTATTTTATCTTAAGTTTTGGATTACATAGCTGAAAGCCGAGGACATATAGTAAGACTGCACTTTCTCACCATAGAGACTGAAGACACTAACAACCTTTAATTTCTTTTCTTTTCCCAGACATGGGCTTCAGGGAGTTAAATTTTGCAAAATATACACAAAATACAATGTCCAACCTATGACAACTTTACAAAAGTTTGCAGGCTGAGAAACCAAGTTTAGCCTGCATTTTTGTTTATCTCTCTCTAACTTATGGTAAATGAAGGCGGCATGAACTCCAGTCACCTCTAGCATTTGCTACTTTGTAAGTCACCAGTGGTATTTATCCACCGCATCAGAATTGGCTGGGCTTGCAATAGTGACAGATCCAGACCAAGCAGTACGACCACTGTTGACTCATTCGCGTTCCCCTGAAGGTGAATAGATGCAACTTTAGTTGGCTGAATATTCTCATCTTCTTTTCATCTTTGCAAAAGACTGGTGACTAATTTTAATGAAGGAAGAGTCACATTGAAATTTCTGCTTCACTCTAGTCACTCACACTCTTCTCCTTCATAGAGATTACTGCATCTATGCTCAGTCTCCACTGCAACCTACGTCACTCTCTTCAACCCTAAAGGAAGTAGGAGTGTGTCCAGTATAGTAAGATACTAGAAAGAGCAAAGGCCAATCACGCCGGTGTTCTCACTGCTCAGCTGTACCTGTGAAGTAGCATTAATTTCAAGCCCTCTTACTGAGTCACTGAAAAACTGTCTCCTGTCTAATCCATTCACAGGAATTTTTTTTTTAAAACAATGATTTGTTTAATTTAACATCTCACTGCTGTACCATTAATATCGCTACCACATAGTTTTAAGGAATATGTAGATATATTTTAAAAAAATTGATCTCAGATGTGAGTTGAGAAGAGAGGTAAAGAAGCAGCATAACAAAAGACAAGAAACAAGAAGCCAGATGTAGCAGAAATAAAACATAATTAATATATATTTTTAAAGGTGTTATGATAAAGAGAGCATCTTTCTAGCTACATCTTTGGTGCACTTAGGGATATTAGAAATGTATGATCCACTGGAATTAGTCTGAAGTCCACTTCCTTTTAAGATGGTATGGTAACTTGGGACAGTGAAACTCATGTTACAGACCTGTTACCTAAATAGAAAACTTTTCTTAACTCCTTTACTTGTATACCATCCTGAGATCTGGTGACATAGGATGAGATATAAATATTTGAATAAAGAACTAATTGGTTTAAAACTAGACAAGCTCTTCTGATTAAACAATTATGTTGGCAATGGTAATAGTATATAGATAATTTATGAAAGTATAATGGATAATCTTTCGTACAAATATGCCAATTCTCCATAGTATTCTCATGGGCAACTCCCAAGATTTAATGCTAAAACATTTTAAACTTTATGGAACTGAGACAGTTTTGAGTCAAGCAAAATACCAGCTCCTGTTGTTTGTTGGCAAAATATCCTTGAGCTATGAATACGTTTTAATCTTTAAAAATAGTACAGTGGTATTCTAAAGATTTTCACAATAGCAACATCTAAGGGAAACCCAGGCAACAATGCAAAGAATAACAATGTTAATAGTGATTTCTATATGAAAAAAAAATACTTACATACATATTCTTGAAAAAGACTGAATATGACCTGATGAAGCTGTCATTATATGCCTTGAGAAAGAATGCTTTCCAACCAATTTTTACAATCTCTTATTGAGGAACTTCTCAAAACAAAAATGGTATTTCTTCTCTCCTTTTCTATACTGTCAAATTAGCAGCATTCTGTATTTGAAAGTACACACCAATATTTACATTACAAGCAAAATTCTATGCACCTTCAAAGCTATGTGCACATAATGTTATCTTTATTATTTGCTTATACTTTCTTCAAAATGACTACAGTTCTCCCTCCACATTCGTGGGTTTCACTCTTGCAGTTTTGATTATTCGTGGTACCTTGCCTTCTCCCCATTCTCCCCCTCCCATTCCTTGGCAGTGGGTTGTAGGAGAGTGAAGGGGAGGAAAGATCTTTTCCTCCCCCTTCCAATCTCTTCCTACTGCTGTGGATGCGAATGCCCCAGTGGAGGGTGGAAGGGTGAAGGGGAGGACAGATCTTTTCCTTCCAGTGGCCATCTCCCGTCCCCCTCCCCGCTGTGGGTATGATTGCCCCAGTGGCAGGAGGGAGATGGTGTTTCATCCCCGTCACCATTTCCCTGCCCCCAGCTCTAGCAGCGATCCCCCCAGTGGCAAGGAGTGGAGAGATTGTGAGCAAGAGGGAAAGATCTTTCTTCCTGTCACCATCTCCCCACATGCAGCTCCGGTGCAATTGCCCAAGTGGCAGGTGTGAGATGAGTGGGAGGAAAAGATCTTTTCTTCCCGCTGGCCATTTCCCTGCCTGCAGCTCCAGACAATTACCCCAGTAGCAGGGGGAGATGGCGAGTGGGAGGGACATATCTTTTCCTCCTGCTCACTATTTGCCCACCCACAGCTCCAGCGTGATCGACCCAAGGGGCGGAGGAGGAGGATGAAAGGGAGGAAAGATTTTTTTCTTCCCTTCCCATTTTCTGCCTGCTGCTGGTGATGGCCAGTGTGCACACATTGGCAGCTGCCTACAGCAGAGTGTGAGGAAGAAGAAGTGCTGGGGGGAGATATTTGCAGTTATTTCACTTTTGTGGGGGTTCTCTGCATGTACTCCCGCAAATGTGGAGGGCCTACTTTACTTGCTTACTTTGAAGTGGCATCCTTCTCTCCCTTTTTGTTTTCAGGGGCTCACTGTGTTAATTTGAGTAACAGAAACAAAGAGTCTGGTGGCATATTTACAATGGCCATATTCATGCCATGAGGTGCCCCATAAAATCTACAAGATCTTAATTTAGACTTACAGAATCACAGAATCATAGAGTTCAAAGAGGCCACAACAGTCATCAAGTCCAACCCCCTGCCATGTAGGAACACGCACACTTTTATATATTTAATTTTATAACTGAGTGCCAGTGTGGTTTGAGCATTGGACTATGACCCCGAAGATCAGGGTTCAATTCCCCACTCAGTCATGGAAACCCACTGGGTGACCCTGGGCACATCACACACTCTCAGCCCCAGAAAACACCATGGTAGGTTCACTTTATGGTTGACATAAGTCAGAAATGACCTGAAGGCACACAACAACAACAATTTTACAATAAATATAGTTTTATATAAATCAGTTGTCAAGTAATAGTAAAATAGTAGAATGTCTTTAATGCTATTAGCACAGTTAATTATGACATGATCATTGTCATTCTTACTTATCACTGTCTTAGTCTTATTAAAATATATTTAACATTATCAATAACAACAATAACTTTAAAAAAACTATTTTTTTAGAAAACATCAAGGCATCTTATAGTATTTAAAGTATACAAAATTGAAAAACAAAAATTAAAAAAATGCAGTGTTCCCTCTTCTGGTGCAACCTCCACAGAGACAAATGTGAGGTTGTGTGAAGTGTCGCTCTTGTTATAGTCAATGGATGAGACAGGCATACAAATGTTGCACCCACTGACAACAGTAGGACGCAACACACACATTTTTTGTTTTACACAGGGTTTCCTGGAAAGGAACCCCTACATATACAGAGGGCACACTGCATCAATAATAGTGGAAGTAGTAGTGACTATTATTGATACAGTGTGCCCTCTGTATATATCATATCAGTTATAACATATCAGTTGAAAGAGCATATAAAACCTAATACATATTAAAAATAATCAGTCCGTAATTTAAAATCTGTAATTTAAAAATCATATAGATAGGCCTGCAGAACAGACTGGCCTTTAAGGCTGCTTTCAATCAGACAGCATATCCAGCTATTTATTCTGACAGATCATTCTACAGTCTGGGAACATCTGGAGCCAAAGTTCTTTGGGTGATGATAATTTAAAACTACAGTCGTCCCACCACATTCGTGGGGGTTGGTGTGCAGGACCCCCACAAAAGTGGAAAAACTGTTAAACAACCATGTGGCAAATGTTCCTTTTTTAAGGACTGCTGCTACCAGAAGGTCAATGACTGGGGTATTCTAGTAGCTGAATTCTAAAAAGCAACTGGGGGAGTCTGAGAGTTGACATTCTATAAACAGAAAGCAAAGAAACAGAATAATTTCTATGCCCAGCCAATGTGGTAGCCGCTTTTCTTTGCCCTACTTCCTACTCTCTCACTCACTCCAGGATGTTCCACAGAGTGCCTCAATGTCCATGGCCTTGGGGTGAATTTTGAGTGCCCCTTGAAGTCCTCCCTGTGGCTCCCTGGCCATGGCTGGTTTTCTCTACCCACAGACAGCCTTTCCAGACTGGTAATCATCACTCAAGAGGTCTTATGGAGTATGCCTTTCTGTTTTGGAATAGGGATTCCCTATCAGCAAGCAATGTGACTCAAAACAAGAAAAGGATCCAGAGATTGCTTTTGGTTTTATTGGCCAACCCTTTTTTGCATTGAAATTTCCCTTTCCTGTTCATGACAGGAGGCCTTTGTCTCCAAGCCCTTCTCGTGTAAATCTCCAGGGTTCAAAGGGGAATCCATTCCTCTCCAGCATAAGTGCTGCTGCCTGCAAAATGTTTTTATCAGGGAGATGGCTTTTTTGAGACTCCCTCCCTCCAGATCCCATCTCAGCCACCATTTGAAATCTTCTAATGTTTTTAAAAACTAAATGAGCCACCCGAATCTATCTTTAGGTGTCAGTGGGGAGCACATCAGTCATCTGATTTTGCCTCCAAGGTGGTGGGGGTTCCTTCACAAGGCAGAAATAGGCAGCTGATGGGGCTTGCTGCTGCTTCCACCACTGCCCTAAGTCATTTTAATACGAGCTCACAAGGCTGACCTTGTGTTTTCAGTCTCTCACAGTCTCACTCAGTCTCAAAAGTATGCAGAGAGACTGTGGATGTGAGGTGACACTTATAATTCCCTATTAAAAATGGCATAGGGCAACAATGGAGGAACTGGCAAATTATCAACAAATAATCAAATTAACAAATTGATGGGGCTTTTTACTCCCAGGATCTGCCCTGGATCCTGGCCCACAGATCCAAGCAGTTTAAATTTAAAACTCAGTCCATCAAATACCTGGGACTAGAGAAACATCTGGACCATGTGATAGTGCCAGAGCCAGTTGGCCTCAATGAGGATGTTGTACAATCTTACCTGACATGAGATCAACATGAAATCAACAACTGAAGTCCTTTCATTGCAGGTACTAAAAGCATTTACCTCAAATGTTGATCTCAGGATGATCTCATGACAGATAAATTAACCATTTTTAAACATCTCTAATAAAATCTGTTTCTGCTCCACCATTCCTTCAAGACTGACCTGTTCAAATGAGGCCTAAGAACAGAAAAGCACATGGAGGAAGATGGGCAATGTAGTCATCCCTTACTTCAGCACTAGTTTTCTGTATGAAAACACAGATATTGCCAGAACTATGAAGGATGGTGACATAGCACACATAAATTAGGTATGTCCAATGTGTTACAGTTAGAAATCTTTACATGTCTGCATGTGCAACTGCCAGTTTGCTTCTTAGTCTATTTGAGTTTAAAAATAGCATATATTTATGATGACTTCCTGTTCGATTTTTTCCCAACACACCCTTTCTCTTTCTGCATCATTCTAACCTGCAGCCATTTTCTTTTTCCTCTTCTGACTAGACCATGTGTTTGATTATGCACAGATATTCTAAGTAAAACTACTTTCATACATTTTACAAAGGAGACTAAGCTTGTTTCTTCTTGTTTGGCCAGCAACTAGAACACAGCAGAACAAATCTATATGTGCTGGTTTTAAGGCATTCCCATAACATGAAATTAATATTAGAGAGTAGAAATATAAGACTGCAGCACAGAAAAGAAATGATTTTTTTTTTTTTAAGGATTAGCAAGTTTATTCAGCCTGGGCTTTGTTTCAAAATCATAATGTGGTGAGCAGAGATATAGTGAAAGCTGGTCACTGGATCATCGAGCATTATTATTGGAAGAAAAAGCTAATGAGGGCTCTGCGGATGTAGGAGGACAGGGCTGCACCAGAACTACTTGTACGAATGATATATTTGATTCACACATCATTTTTGAATAATTTTGTGAACTGATTTTTCTGTATACTTCATTTTGAGGAACTAAATATGAAACATTTTGAAACTTTTAGATAAGAAGACTAGATTTATGTGGAAATGAAAGTGGAATGAAGAAATGTGCAAGTCACTTTACTGCTAACTATCATGCTGATATTACAATGGATTTATATTAACAAGTGAAATATCTGAAAGTAATCCATTAGACTAACTTTGGATATGCTACCCTGGAACCATACAATCTCTTAAATAACAATCATTTCAAGCTTATTTCCAAATATGTGAATCCTTCTGCGTATCTTTTCCACTCTTCCAGTGACAACTGCCAAAACAAAGTTTATTCAGCATCTAGAATATTCATCCCAGAGTAGCATTGCCAGGTCAGGAGCTTCACCAGCCGGGTGATGTCACAGGGACAAGTTCCCAGAGATATTACAAGAGGTAGCCTCCTCTTGATGGCACTAGATGGACCCCAGTGATGTTACGAAGCCTGACGCAGTTTACATCAATGACAGTTCTGAGTAGATATCATCATCATCATCATCACCACCACCATCACGTCTAACAAAAGTGCAAATATTTCCCTGATGGAAAATGAAATTTCCCTAGCTCCACTGTGAACAAAGCAAAACCAAAAAGCACGCACAATTTTTCTAGCTCTGTTTTTAACACAGGAGTTGTAGTACAAACAAATAAATGTTTTCAAGCAAAAATGAAACATTCCTATAAAGGATTGTTCCCAGTAACCAGTATCCCTAAATGCCCACCATCTTCTTGCCCAAATGCCAGTTCTCATTAACACTGCATTTCACTCTTGATATACTGTCTGACTGTTCAAATTCTTCCCTATCCCTAGCACAATGATTTTTTTTCTTTTTGCTAGTTGCTAGACAATAAAATATTTCCAATTCCCGTCTCCTTTTGTCTCATTTTTTTTCCAATTATGAGCCTGCAGGCAGAGACCTGTTCTTTCTATCTCTGAGCAGTGTCTTGTGTATTTTAAGTGTGTTTATAAATAATAAATGGTGGTGATGCACAAGGTTAAAGTTGAATCTGTTTGCAAACTTAGTAAAGAATTAGTTGAAGTGAAAGTTCAAAGAAAGTCTCGTTCAGTATTGATTAGCAATTAGTTTGATTTTTCACAGCAGATATGCTATTTCTATTTTTTGATCCCTATGGCATGTCCACACATTCCCAGACTACTTCATACAGATTTCTTCCCATAATTTTTGAATGAAAATCAGTTTGTGTTAGTAAAACCCCAACACCACTATCTATCAAAGAAATCCATACATTTCCATATGTAACATAACTGAAGTTAAGTATTTTGGAAGTCTACTGTACTGTCACTTCTAATTATGAGAAATGCAGGTTCCTTGTAAAATGCATCACGTATTCCACAGACTATAAAAATGCTGACTATGAAAAGGATATTTAAAAGGCACAAAGCCAGAGTGACAGAAAAGAACAGATGGAAAGCACACAGCATTGCTTCCACGTTTTTTAATCCTTCCCTTTCTCTGTAAATATTTAACTTGTCAGTAAGGCCTGGATTGTATTGTGATGCTACTCAGACCACAGCCACCCTGAATAGATGTTGATGGAACTAACAGCTAGCCTGTGACATCCACAATGAGGAAACAGGAAAATAAGAACTAAAGCCACTTCTTAGAAGGACATCTATTTCCACTGAAGCTTAAAAAGGTAGAGTTTCATGGAGGTGTATTTCCCAGTTATTACTCATCATCTCACCACAGTATCATATCTTTGCTGGGGAGATCTCACTTCATACTTTTAGGTAAAATTGGGTGAGATTCAGAACAACGGCAGGAAAACAAAAACAAAATTATAAATATCACAAGAAATAATGTGATGAATATAGGCATCCTCTTCCTTTAAAAAAAATAAACTGATATTAAGATGGCTAAAAAAAAACCCCAAAAAACCATGAAATATAATTTAACTAAGCTGCCACACACTTCATTTACAAAAATGCTAAAATGTGCCTAAGCACAAATCTTTACTATGGACAACACAATAGGCTAATATTATAAGTAAGTAATTTAGATTTTCAATTTACGTATTTAGTGTGGACATTAAGAGCAGAAATATGACAGAAACAAAATTAGCACAACACAGAAGCCTTTATACAGCCACAAACTGGCTGAGATTTAAATTTCATATTGGCTTCTTTCATCCTTCATGTATCAGTATTTTTTCATAAAAATGGGGACAAGTGAAAGGGGATGTCAAATCTTTAAAGGAATCTTTTAATTTCCTGGTTATGATTCAACAGTCTGAGCTAATTTGCCTCTTCTTTTCCATGCTGAATAAATTTTCTACATTTATTGCTGAAATCAAAGATAAACATTCACTTTGTAGATTTCGGAATTAGCTGGCTATTCTGTAATTTTACAGACATTTGACTTAACAGAACATTAACAACACCAAAACTGTATTGATTATGATACCATGAAGATGAATAACATGAGAGAATGACTTACCTACTTTGATCACGAACAGCTTTATAATTACACAATATTGTTCACAATAGAAAATGAAGTTAATTTCAAACATGCTAAACACACATACACACTCAATAATATGGTTGCAAATTGCAACTCGTAAGATGAACAGCTTATCTTGAATACTACAGAAGTGGAAAACAAAGCAGCTCGGGTTTTTTAGGTTTAGTCTGTCCACTCACAAACACAGAGAGTAACTTTCTCAATTCCAAAATGAATCTGGAAAGGGGGTGATTAAATACAGCATGGAAGGAAAAAAAAAGATGTGGCAATTCCATTTCTGACTACTTTTTCATGTTTAAAGGAATAGTGTGTATTGGTGGATTGAAATCTGGCAACTCTACTTATTTATTATTGGTATCTCACCCAAGCAGAGAGTAGTGATAATGTGTGTTGCTTAATTAAAGGAAGCACTACATCCTGTCTCTTGTCCCAGGCCCAGTGCTAGCTCTCATTAGTCCTATTGTTCACAGTTGAAAAAAGAAATGATGGAAAAGATGTATTAACTAAGAGAGTGAAATGTTCAGAATAAAATCGAAAGGTTATTTTTCATTTATGAAACTGAAGGTACTGTAAAAGATAAGAGTCAGGCTGCAACATAATTTATAGAATTAGAAGCAGTTTAGAGGATCATAGCTTTTAGAAAATATTAAAAACGATCAAGCTGTATACCAAGATATTGTCCTACCTAGCTTTGGAAACCACCATCTTGTGAAATGTCAAGGGAGAACTCAACTCATTCATTTATTACTACAGAAGCTTCTTGAAACTTCTAAAAATTATTATTCCAGAAGAGGTTTGGCTGAGCTTGCAGTTAGGTTTTAATGGTAATTTTACAGCTGATTCTTATGGGTCTCTTATGATTCTTACATGGATTTTACTGCTGGGTCTTAAAAGTTATTTACTCTGGATTTACTCTTTTTAAATTATCACTTTTTGGAGAAAATATAATAAGAAAAGTTAAATGCCCAAAGTGGTTACACTAATGATATGATGCTGTTCAACAGGTATAATAGTCCTATAGCTTGGGAAAGTATCTAACAGGTAATTGATTTTAGAAGACTTTCTAGTGAGAAAAATAGAATGAATAGGTATACAGTACTAGATGGATTCCTATAATGTCCCATTTCTGCACATCAACATCTGTAATGCCATATGCTTTTAGATATATGTGGCTAATACTCTATAAAAGACATCATAATGACCTACATACACCATAGGCATCTAATAGCTTACTTAATGGACTAGCAAAATATAAATTACTGAACGACATCCCATTCACATCTTTTTTTCTATATATATGCCTCTTCCATATGACAATGCTCTCTTGCATTGTCCCGTCACAATCCCAACAGTGCCTGTGCCAGGACGGGAGTGTGTTCCCAATGCTCCTCTCCACACATGACTGGCTACCTGCAGAAGAGGGAGCGAGGGACATGCTCTGACCTTCCAGACCACAGACAGCCTTCTTCCCATGCTGCAGTAGGGGAGGAAACACATAGATTGCACTTCTGGCTCTTCTGCACGGCTGGCTGCAATGGAAGGCTTGTGTGATTGGGGGTCATTGATGTAGTTTCTCCGTCAATGATATAGCCTGCAATTGTGCTAGCTGGTGGTGTGAGAAGGGCAGGACCACAATGATGTCATATGGAAGTGTCGTCACAATCCCGCTCCTCTCACGTCCCCATGCTGGGACACTGTTGTCATGCAGAAGGGGCCTTAGTATATCTTGAGATGAAGAATGGGGAGAAACCAAAACAACTATCTAGAAATTCAGTGCCACCTTCCGAATGCTTTTTCAAGCTGTCCTTAACAGGCCACATCTACAAAAATCTTAAAATTTTCAGGAATCCCGTGAAACATGTGAACTTTACACATATGCATTGTAACAAGTCACAACTATTGTGTAAAGTGAAAGCTCAGTGTCTGTGATAACTGCATTCAGATTACATGCACATCATCTGCAATTTATTTCATATAAATACCATACTGTGCATGTAGCATATTGTGAGGCAATCCTCATACACAGATGCATGCTATGCCTCCCTTCTCACAAAGACGGGAAAGGTCCAGTTAACTGCAGCTGAAGAGATACTTATACCTGACTTCACTGATGCAAAACCTCTTAGAGGTTGTCTTTTACTGACAGCATTAACTTAGCCAACAGAAATCCTTAATTCTATGGGGCAAATTCATGTGTAACTCATCCTTATCAACAAAGACAATACCATGAAAAGGCCACAGTATGCCTCAATCATTTGGCACCAAAATTTACACCAACAAAAGCACCTGCCATCAATTTACCATAACAATGCCTATGACCTTTACTCTCTGATGATTTTTACTTATTCATGAGAACAATTCCCTCAAAACTGACCATTAGTCCCTCTAAAAGACTGAATTCAAGACAATATGAAATAGGTCACCCATGAATGCTCTTGTTGCTACTCACAGAAAAATAATGATGATATATGGTATGATTCATCTCACTGAAAGAGACTGAATAATACTTCTTCCCTGTGGAACAGTCTTACTCATTTACTGAGAAAACAGTAGTGAATGGATTTGGATGTTTGTGTTTCGTATATAACTAAAAGTCAGGAATCCTTATAAAGAGAAGAGATATATTTATTGAAATAGACTCAAAACTCAACACAGAAGGGATAGTCATTGCTGCCACTTTGTTTTCAGTTTTTCTCATCTCATACGCCTCCCCATCAGTCCAGTTCCAACAGCAGTCAGCATTCAAAAGGAAGGATTATTAAACATGTCCTACAACATCAGAAGGCTTCATCAAGCTGGACAACCCCATTGCCCCCCCCTCCGCAATTTTTGGCTAGGAGCAGGAAATTGTGGCATCTAGGTGGTAGGACTGACCATTGTAGCCCACTGGTGTTGCAACCCTGTTTTAAATCCTTGATGTGGCTTTTCTTAAAGGAGAAGCAGCTATTCACACGCTTAAAGCAGACCACTCTTAAGAATTAAGTAAAGCGGGCAACTGCTTCCAGCCATATCTCCTAGGACAGGGTGAGCAACTGTGGAATGGACAGGTGCCCAGAATGAACCTCTTCCTATTTTGTTTTCAGCCAACATCCCTGATTTGGTGTTTTTACCATACTGAGAGACTTGAGGTTGGTTGTAGAAGCAAAGGCACCAGCTGGTTTGGGCTGCTTTAGGCTGAAAAGCTGCCTGGGGAGGGAAGGAAATATGAAGGTCTGGAGCTCTACGCCTGCAAAATGAGGCCCACGATACTCCTGCCCTGGAGGTTCCAATTGGCAATTTCTGCCAATGAGGATGGGAGTCAGAGAGCCACAAGACAGACCATCCTTTGCACATTCCTTCAACAGCTTGCTGTCAGCTAGTTTCTACTGCATCCAAAGACTACAGGTTATGCAAAATATTCTAAGCTGGGCAATTATGAAAATGGGCAACTTCACTACTTATTGCTTGATCTTGAAACATCAATCAAATATCTCTCAGATGCCCTCTAATACAGCTACATTCATATAGGAAAGTCTTCAATGAAGTTACCTTGGGAAACTGAAATGGGTTGGATTGTTAACCATCTGTCTACATGTTTCTTTATGGGGTTATATAATCGTTAAAGAAATGGTTCTGTACGTCTTGACTGGAGACAATGTTTTAGTTTTAATGACTAGCAAAAAAAGAAGGAACAGAAGACTATCTTTTAAGAATTTTTGAACATAAAGATCAAATGAACTATGAAAATGATTGGAATATGTGTATTTATGACAAAAAAGGGAAAATCACAACTAGTTCCCTTCCTAAGTGATTCACTTTGACCATCACCTTTCTTTTGACAGAGGTTGGAAAGGGAACTGCATAGCTTAATTTAAATTTAAATTAATAACTCAATAAATTGCCATCTCAGATGATACTGTATTTTATTCACAAAGGATGACTGTGGATATTTCAGTTAGAAAGAAGGATTCTGCATAATTTATTCATACATTTAGTATCTATGGATAATAGGAGTTATCAACATGAATTGCATACTAAATAACTTCAGAGGCACCTGTGAAATAGACCAACCCATACTAACTAGAAATTAATGTTGGCATTTCTCACGACCAAAATGTGCTTATACTATCTGTCTGCAAAGACTCAAATGATTGGAAAGCTGTCTGACTGGACAATTATTGCTATAGTCAGATCAGATCAGTACAGAAGGTATCTAAAATGTCCAAAAATGTGTGTGAGTGTTCTAAAACAAGGAGAAGGATTTATTATAATCCTTTCAGGCTCTTAGTGATGTGCCCAAATAGTGAAAGATGGGAACTGTAGCTTTTTTTAAAAGGGGTAGGGGAGTAATATTTATGGCCTTGGCATGAAGCACCTTGCTGTATTTGTATCTCCTCATCCCATTAGACTTGCATTATTTTTCTTAAAATAGGAGATAGGAGGGCTGAGACTAGAAGTGGGCTTTCAGCCACTCCTCTTTTCAGTGAGAAGGGCTGGTGCTGCCTTCAGTGGGTCTGGGAAATGGCAAATGTTGCACATTCTTGATCTACATGTAAGACTATTCAGACCAAAACATCACACAGAATTAAATGGAGAAAAGCTGCAAGAAAATCAGATCCTTCAAGAATCTCTACTTTACCTTCTAATTTGTACTTTCAACCTCATTCTCTCCTAATTTAACTACCTGCCGCTATATCAGTCTCTTTCATGACGCAGCGTTGGGAACTGAGCAGTGTTTAGTAAGTCATTTACTGAAGTCAAAGCTACTTTTAACTGACAAATGAGAAGAATCTGCCTAAAATAGTATTACCACATTTCAGTGGCCCAATGCCAACATGGTAATTGTAAAAGTAAATGCTGTTGTTTAGTAAAAGCTAACTTAGGAAATCTATCATGTTAGTCTTCATTTTCCCAGTATGCATTTCTCAGTATGCATTTTCCCAGCTGCTTCAGTAAAGTTTTGAAATCTACAATCCCTATCCTTGTGGTTGTTTGACTATGTGCTGTTTGAGATACAGTTAGCAAGATAAATGGGATATGAACCATCAAAACATGGGCCATTTCTGCACAGTGTTGCTATCCCACAACAGCAGCGTGTTGTTTCCAGTCCAGGAGTCATGCTACCATATGATGTCATTGCTATCATGCTGCTATCACATCCCCAAGTGTTACAAAACCACCTGATACCATAGCATTTCCAGAAAAAAAATTCATTAAGAGCCTCCTTAAGCACTTCAATCCTGTCAGCCAATCCAGTGCGGTACCATAATAGTGCTTGATAGCACTTCCTGTCCTCCTCAATCCAGGAGTGGGTTGGGTGTGGGTGTGCCCAGCTTGTCTCTACCTCAGCTATTCCCATGGTGTGGTAACTTGGAAATCTATCATCTATCCATGTTTATTTTAAATTTCTTCTTTGAATTAAAACTTTTCATCTTTTTAAAATACATTTTTAAGCATTATAGAATGAAAGTGCAATAGT
Source organism: Cyclura pinguis (assembly GCA_030412105.1). Lineage (NCBI taxonomy): Eukaryota > Metazoa > Chordata > Lepidosauria > Squamata > Iguanidae > Cyclura > Cyclura pinguis. The sequence continues at coordinate 98,965,342 of CM059601.1, forward strand.
GTACTTGTGCATCATGCCTTTACAACATTGTTGCACTAGTATAGCTTCCCCCAAAAAAGACCAATCAGGGGTGGTGGGGTGGGGCGGAGGCTGAGAAACAGAGTGGCCGAAGATGCTATGGGGCAGAAGGAACACCAGCGGCAATAATGCTACTCATCCACTTAAGGAGGAAGAGAGCTTAGGGTGGAAGAGAGCTTTTCTAACCTGCTACCATTTTCTCTGTCCCCATTAGCCCATTGAGCATTTCTGACCACAGGATCTCACCAAATATTTCTTAAGCAGCTTTCAGTCCAGAACATATGCCTATGTTTGACTTCCTTTTTCTCTATATAACAAATCTCAAGAGTATCCTCTTGCTTGCTTCCTCTCGAAGATCACACTTCTTTCACCCCACTGACCAGTTCATCTCTGTTGGCTAGGATCAAATCCCAAACAGTTGATCACTTTGTTGTTGCCTCCTCTACCTTATGGAGAATGAAACTGTCTACAAGGCTAGAGACTGTCTGCAAGACCTTACACTCTTGACAGACTTTGGCTTTCAAAAAATATCAGGATGGTTGGTCTCCCATTACTACTATGTTTCTCCTTCTTGAATCTTAAGTCACTGTTTTAGGAAGGCACCCAAATCTTCAGGCCTAAAGTAGGCTCACACAATGATGTCACTATTGTTTCTCTCCCCTTTAATTTTTACCCAAATGCTCTCAATCTGTTTTCCATGATATAAGACATGGGTGTCCTCAGAGGTATACACATCCCTGACATATAATGTTAGAGGTTTTTTTTCTTCTGTTTGATCTATTTCTTGGATTATGTAATATCCCTCCATTAATACATTCGAATCATGAGACTAATTACACCATACCCCTAGAAAATTTCCCTTTTGTAAACTTCCTTATCTTATGATAAACTTCCTTATCTTCCTCTCATCTTATGATATAGGCCTATGCAATTGAGCTTAAGGCTTAAGGAACTATATCCTAACTTACAAATTAGAATTTAATCACAGAATAAAAATTAACACTATGTTTGGAAGTTTTATGTTGTGTTTTTGTTATGTGCCTTCAAATCATTTCTGATGGTGATCCTAAGATGAACCAATGACGGCAAGATTGGCTCAGAGGAGGTTTGTCATTGCTTTCCTCTAACAATGAGAGAATGTGATTTGTCCAAGGTCAACCAAGGTCATGGTTGAGTGGGGATTTGAACTTTGGTCTCCCAGAGTCCTACTCCACAACTCAAACCACTACAATATGCTGGCAGTTGAGCAGACGAACTCATAGAACTGGAAGGTATTCAAGGTTTATCTAGTACAATCCTCTGGCATTATAGGGATCTACAGCTAAAGGAACTCTGAAAGATGTCGATCCAAGCTGTTTAAAAACCTCCAACGAAGGAGACCACAATACCTTCTAAGGTAGTGTATCCCACTGTCAAACAAGTTATTCATCATGTTTTACTTTCTGGAGTAGCAGAAAACATGTTCACTGCATCTTCCACCAAATAGCCCTTCAAATTATTTAAAGATGGTCCTTATATCATCTCTCAATCACTGCTTTCCAGGGCACACACATCAAATTCCCTACACTAATCTTGCTGCTGCTCCTCCTCCTTCTTCCCCTCTTCTTTTCATTTATATCCTGCCTTTCTCCCAATAAGAATACTCAAGTTGACTCATGATGTATTTAATAACAATACAGACTAAAAATTTTATGAAAACTTCAGTATAAGTATTAATATAAAAGTTATTTAAAAGACAGTTAGGCAATTTAAGTGGAAAACATTAGAATTCATTAACAGTCTATATACAAATTATAAAACAACACAGAACACCATTAAAAGCCCATCCCAATGAAAGAGTTCCTGGAAGGGGAAGTAAAAACAATCTTGCAAAGGACTGCATACACTTGTTTTGGCCAGTGTCACTCCCTGTTCCAAGACAAAGTTAGGCCAGTCCATGACACCACATAACTGTTGATGAGTACTTTTTGGGTTTAGTTCATCAACCAGCTGGGAATCCACCCAGAGACAACCTTGTCTAGCTCACATTTTACCAGATTGTCTGCCAGAACATAATGGGGAACTTGCCAAAAGACTTACTGAAATCAAGACATACTGCATCTACAGAATTCCCCTCATTAACCAAACTTCTAATGTCATCAAAAAAGGATAAGATTAGTCCAGCATCACTTAACTTTTAAGAAACCCACTCAACCTCTCAGTGACAACAGTATTCTTTTTTAAATGCTTCTAGACTGATCCTTTAATTATCTAATCTAAAAACTGTCCTGATACCGATGCCAAATTGACTTGTTGGTAGTTGCCAAGGTTCTCTTTTCCTCCTTTCTGAAGTCTTTGTTATTTTCTCCAATTACAAATTGGATATGCATGTAATCGTACATTGGCTTTCCACTAGAAATGGAAGCAGTTGTGTGAAATTGGTAAACAGCATTTTGTACCATACAACTACTAAATCAGGACTGTTGTTGCTGATTTTGCAAGCTTTGGTAGGGCACAAATGCCAGTTTGCTTTGCGCTGCTACATTCTCACTATGCCCCCAGATCCAACCCCCACTCACTTTTGAGGGGAGATAGGGCAGCAACCAGCAGGGTGGCATATATTCCAATTCATCTCAAAATTGGTAGACACCAAGCCCTACCCAAATTTACTATTAGAAAGAATTATGCCTTCCTTTTGGGAAAGACAAATAAGTTTTGCTTTAGCTGCAGATGCCTATAGCTTCTGTGACCTGGAAAACCAGATTTTAATATCAAGAACATGTTAGTTGAAAAGAGAAATAGAAACATTTCCAAAGCTTCTTCCCAACTCCCTGTTCCCAAAGGGAAAGGGGCACACATTCTTTACAGCATGTTTAACTTCCACTAAAATATCAGATTTTTATTACATCAAGGCCAGTTGTATTAAAAGAGAAATAAAGATGAAAGCAGCAGGGATTTCCGGACAACTTTAAGGATGTCACCTATAACAGAAAAAGAGAAAGGTTCACTGAAATCAGTCATGATTGCTTTTGAGCAGGCATAAGATAACATGGTAGAGGAGTTTTGTACTATGTTGTCTCCTCTCCCCCATCCTTGTACCCTCTTTTCTGGCCAGTTTCTTAGCCAAATTCTGAAAGAACAATGAAAATCAAAAATAGCCGTGCTTTTATGGGAACCAAAATAACCCAACACAAAGCACTGTATGTCAAATGTAATTTGCTGCATTAAAACTACGGCTACCCTGCAATTTTGTCAATTTTGTCAGCCCAACTTACATCTTCTGCAGAGCAAAAACGGCAAGAGTGCTGTGTTTTCCAAAATGTTAGTGTGCCTATATAAATGGCTGAACAGTTATTTTCCAGTTGTCTCATGTCATTGCTTTTAGCATACAGGTTGGGTGCCACAGTTGCCTGAAGCAATATTTGTCATACTATTTAAGGCCTGGCAAAGCAGGCCAGCAGGTTGCAAAAGTTTCATTGGAACAGTAAAGTTCTGCCTCTAGAGGCAATGACCTCTTCCATTTGCTAGTCTGGAGTGTGCAGAACAGTATACCTCAGCATCTGTTCATTACATCAATACTTGATTTACTATTAGAAGGCATGAATTAGCTTCTCTAATGACAATTTCTGGGATATCACTGAAGAACAGTAGAACATACACAGCCTTAGACATCCAAATGTCTCACTGTATCTCTGATCTCATATTATAAAGTAACTAAAGTGTCTCTAAACATATGGCCATAATTCAGCTATAGCAATTTATTGTAAAATGTGTGTGTGTGTGTGTGTGTGTGTAAATAAATAAATTACCCCAGATTGTAAGGTGAGAACTTGAAGAATCTTCCCTTGTCCCCCCGCCCCCCAGCAGCAGGCTCGCATTTCCAGATTCTACAGTGCAGTATGATTCATGTCATATCATGTCATATTTAAGTAAATAATAATCTCTTTGGTCACAAAGAAACAACATCTTAGGTGCTTCAATTAATTTTATTCCCTCACTCTGTTTTCATTTGTATTAATCCTTGAGGTTTATGAGCAAGAAAAAGAAAAAAAAACTCTACAAAAGATCCCCACTCAGTAACTGAAAACCAATTTTACTGAAAAACACAGACTGTTACTCAACAGAATCTAATTGTAACTGTTTGATGTTCAATCCCCTCTTCTATGTCATGCTTTAATTTTCATCCCCCTCTACACTGTAATTAGACAATGAAAATAGGTTGGATCTTTTATGGCATTTCAACAAGTCTGGTTTCAAGTTTTTATTCCACAGTTATGGAAAATGAAATTACCACCACTGCTTTCTTCCCAAATTTTGCTGTTCAGAGCCAGTTTCTGTGTCTACATGATGATATGAGTGGCAGCTGCAATGGGCAGATGCTAAGATTCAAAATGTAGCTTGAATTTTCAATGATCATTCTAGATGACCTCTTGGATGCCTCTGCTAGCAAATATCCTGACAGTTAGATGATCAAATACTGGATAGTGATAAATAATATTTTCTCCACTGGTTATTCACATTGATAGCTGAGAAAAGACCACATTATCATTTTAATTCCAATACTGACTAACAATTTTGGGCTAAGGTTAAAATAACTGAGTGTTAGACAACGTAATATGAATATGCAGTATCTGTGTATAGAGAGTAAATGAAAAGTTCATAATTGTAAAGTACTGAATACGTAAGTAAATTTCTTAAAAAGAGTAATTAGCCATTTCACAAATAAATGTTCACATTTTCTCAAATTCTTTGGGTTCCCTAGAATAGTAATTATACTCAGTGGACTTTCCTATTTCTTCTACACTCCATTTTTTTTCTAAAGAGAATTTCATTTGAAAAAATCCTTAGGACCCAAACCAGTATGAAGTAAAGTAACTTTAGGGCATAAGGTGTGATAACTGTACACCTCTCTCATGCCCACTGCAGCTTACATGGGCATACAAACAGTGCAAGGAGCCAATGCAGAAGACAAGGAGATCTAGGGATAATTCTCTCCAGCTCCCTATTTGCCATGCACTCATCTCTCTCTCAATTTGTGATTAGGGCCATTTCTGCACTACACTGGGAAAGTGCTGTTATTCCACTTTCAACATCCTGTGGAATTACGGGGTTTGTATTTTACTGAGGCCAAAAAGCTCTCCGGCTGAGAATTCTAAATGCCCCTCCCTAAACTACAAATTCCAGGATTCCACAGGATGTTGAAGGTGGAATAATAGCACTTTACCAGTGTAGTGCGGAAATGGCCTAGATTACATCCATAGCTCAACAGAACACAAGTGCTAAGAATATGATTCATGGTAAAATCTGGATGAGAAAACACAGAAGCATAATGTATGCACACCAGTCATTTGATTTTCTGAGATAATGAATGCTTCTAGGCTGGAGACATAGGGCCTTGAAAATGGAATAATAGCATTATAAGTGTAGTGCGGAAAAGCCCTTAGTCAAATCAGGTATTTTTGCCCAGTTTTATGTGATCCTCTTGCTCCACAGGCTATGCTAGTCAGCATGGTTTTTTGCCCCTCTGTATAGCACTTTTAGGGCTAGAGAAGCTGCCACGAGGAGAAGAGGGAATGATCTTCTGTATCTATTATCTCAGTTGAATATGTATGTAAGTGTGTGTCTGTGTGCATCTGCTAGTCACCTGTCAACTAATGGGTGACCCCATGAATTTCATAGGGTTTTCTTAGGCAAGGAATAATCAAGAGGTGGGTTTGCCAGTTCCTTCCTATGAAATATAGCCTACAGCAACTGACATTCATTGGAAGTCTCCCATCAAATTACTAACCAGGCCTGACTATTCTTAGCTTTCAAGATTAGATAGGATCTGGTGCCTTTTAGGTACTTATGCTTCCCCAGCTGTAGATAACCAAGTATAAATCCAATGGCATGTTTCCTGCTTTATTTGAGAGCTATCACAATGACCTGTGCCAAAAAAAAGCAACATTTTTAGACATAATTAATAAGAAAGCGTGATCCCATTTCCTGTTCAGCTTCACCGCTGTTTTAGCATTATGCTGGGAGGCTGTTTAAAGTGCCAGTGACATCCTAATTGCACAGGGAAATTAAATACATTTCAAATAAAATTAGCAGATTCATACTTCACCCATTTCTGGCAGTAGCATATATTTTAATTATGTTTATTATTTAGCACGTCCCCATCAAAACTCTGCAGCATTGGACTCTTAGTATCAGAGCAAACAACCATCTCATATCACTGTCACCCTCTGTTCCACACACACAAGATGTGGATGCCAAAACTAAGTCGGGTTTAGTGGCCAAGAGTTCTGGCCAGGACGTCACTAAGGAGGGGATAGAGCTTTGGACTCAGACTGCATGGTAGACTGATCAACAGCTACCCAGTGCGGGCAATGCTCATACTGTTTTATAACCATGATGTTAGTTATCAGCTAATGGCATCACATTGCAAGAAAACTTGAGTAACAGTACATCTCAAAATACATCAGAAACAAAGGCATTTTTTCCTGTATACCTTTTTATTCTTTTCTTGTGTGTTTTCACCTAGCATAACCACTCGTTGTCATTACTGGCTTGCTCCTTGCTTATCTCGATTGCTCTCTTCAATGTTCACCAAAATTGGCAAATGTTGTCATAAACAGGAGATAAAATATGTTGTTAACTTAGGAAGAATCCAGCTGGATCAGATCCAAAGCTATGTATTCCATTGTGTTCCTACAATGATCAACCAGATGTTCATGTGAAACCCCAGAATAGAGTAATACCACGTATTCATGCCACCAACTAAACAATACACAGAACCATACCGTCTCCATCACTAGGCAATACATATACATATATAAATCAAGACAGAAATGTGAATGTGAAAGAAAGTGAAACTGAAAAGCTCAATCTATGTTTGCTTCTCAACAGCTGTATCCAAACGATGCAACAACTGGTCTTAGGACAGTTGGCCCTCTTTCTTCAATATTTTCCACTGTTTTTATTCCTGTGATGTTCTGTTATATTCGGTAGTTAATTCTGTTACATTTTGGTTTGTAAGACATATTTAGTTGCCCAGTTATTCAACCTAGGCTGTAGACCATTTTAATGTGCTTCTGGACTGAGTTTTCATTTCTTTTTTAAAAAAATTTATCTAGGCATCAACAACATAGATACAATATGACTATTTTAAGTCATTTGGGGAATATAACCACCTCCTTCCTAATCATATAGCTAAATTTTCAATGTATAACTTTTGCATAGTTATGTTAAAAAAAGAACCATGGTATAACATACTGATAATAGTTGGGAGCTCTTTCCTCTAGTTTTAATACTAGAGCAAAAAGAACCAGCCATCTGGACATAGCCTTGGAACTGCATAATTGTCACTCATGGTACAAATTGTCTGTTATTTTCTTTCTGGTGTCACTGCAAATTATCATTTTCCTAATTAAAGCATGGACATAGACAGTCTGTTCTCCTGTTCACAGTATCATTTTGCCCAGCCCTGACAGGTGGTATATTTAAACAAACAGATCAATTTATTCTTCAAACAATAACTTCAGTGGCTCCATGTATTACAGCATATAAAAAAGTAAAGTTTGTGCCTTACATTACACATTACACTTCTATTTGGTCTACTTCCCTGCATCTACTGCAATCAGAAGCAAGCAGGTTTCATCACAAAATGAACCCTTATCCTCCTTCTATTAAAGTTTCCTTTATAAGGAGAGCTTTGGAAGAACTCTAACACTATTTGCATACATGCTTGTAGGGTTCTGGGCATCTCTGCAGTAGTAACACAACTTTGGAAGGGTTGTGACTCAGTTTGCTAGAAGAATGGGATTTGGACATCTCCCAAATCTGTCTAATATAGTCTTATTTGGTCCCAGATTTGTACAAATCTCATATGTACACCTAAATTATACACACACACACACACACACACACACAGCAGACAATAAGCACTAACATGGAAAAAAGTTTAAAAAGACAAAAATATCACCATTTTCAGAGCACTGGGTAACCTTGGGCATTTCACACTCTCGGCCTCCAGACAACCCCATGATAGTTTTGCCTTACGGTGACCACTAGTTGGAAACAAAGGCGCCCAACAACAGCAAACTACCACTTTCATGTCTGTTGCTACAACACAAAAGTCACATAGAGCAAATAATCACACAGGTTGAAAGCAGCTAATATGAACATGAACATGAACTTAATTAAAATAGAACAAACAAACAATAAACAAAAAGTCTTTGCCTGGCACTGGAAAAGTGTGCATACAGGCACCAGACAAATCCGTGAGAATTCCACAAAGGGAGCCATAATAGAGAAGATCTTTTCTTATAGATGTGAGATCAGAAGATTCTGCTTTAGTTTTTGAGTGGTCATGGTTCAACTTGTTGTTTGAACCCTAAGCAGTGGCTAATCTCAACCATGGTCCATTGAATCACGCCAGTTCTATTAACTGTAGTTCAAAGCTTGTTACAATAAATCACTGTTTGTCCAGCTTCAGATGACATGGCAAATGGGGTTAATCTAAAGCAGAAGCCAGAGCTTCTGAACTAGTCCTTGCAGCTGTGCCAGAGGAGGGACTACATTGAAACCAAAGCCTTGAAGAGTCTCATTTCTGTAACACAAAGTCATGATTTAGGAGTCTGTCTGAATGAGACTATGGTTGAGTGATATGTTTTCTATAAGTAAGCTCACGTTTACATGATTTTAAATTCATGCAACTTTACTCTAAAAGTGTTTGGAAACTTCTTGTCAAAGGCAGTTTCATTCAACGGAGTTGCATTTATACACTAAGTAATCAGCAACCAAACTTGCGGAGTATGACTGTCTTCACAGTAAAGCAAGTTGTTGGGATTCTCTTTCGAGAAAATGATACCATGATATTATCATATATAAAGCGTAAGGGAAATATAAACATAATTCTTAAATTAACCCATCTTCATTCTGGATGAACAAATCAAAAGGTTTCAAAAATGTTTTATTTTTTATGTAGGAAGCAAAATGCAACACCTATGTTTCACATCATACACAACCCTCACATTGTGCTATAAAGGAACTGAATTGATCTTGAAATTGTGTTTGCCAATGTAATTATCTTCTGTTTTGAAAATTTTGCAGCATATCATTCTGTATATTTATACTAAAAAAAGCCTGTTATTTATACTATATTAGCTTTAGCGTTTAAACAGAAAATGCTTATTATAGATGGAAACTATCCTTTTCTGCCTTCTATTCTGTTTTGGTTTGGTTTGATTTTCTCCAAGCACTTCATCTGAATATTTCTAAACTTGGACTCTTTTAAACTACACAATTATAGCACCACGATACCATTTTAACTGCCACGGCTGGAATCTTGGGGTTTGTAGTTTGGTTAAAGGAGCTATATGGAAGAGAATCCTAAATACCTCTAATACCGTGAAGGCACCAGATCCCATCTGATCTTAGAAGCTAAGCAAAGTCAGCCCTGGTTAGTACTTGGATGGGAGATCACCAATGAATACCAGTTGCTATAGGTAGGCTATACTTCAGCAGAAAGAACTGGCAAATCCAACTCTGAGTATTCCTTGCCTAGGAAAACCTTATGAAATTCATGGGGTCACCATAAATTCAAAGGCGACTTGGAGGCACGCAAACTGCAAATCGCAGATTTCATAAGATGTTGCTATGGCAGGAAAGTGGAATCATGGTGCTATAACTGCATAATGTGGAAGGACCCCAGGATGACTCTACAGGTAACATAGAGATTTGATATTGAATTCTGGATTTTAAAAAAACGTACCCACTTGCTAGCACTGATTACAGAGCTGCTATTTTGTTTTTATTCAGATGCTCCGCATTAAAGCAATGCTTCCTCATCACATGGCATACTTTTGGCATCTTGGGGACTACGATTACAACAAATGTCTGCCAACAAAAGAAGGGAACATCATGCTAAATTAGTGAGTTTCACCCCATTGCATCATAGTTTGTGTTGGTATTTTGTGCTGCTGAGAATTTTCTTCTCACCAACACATATATCTCTGACACCAACACAACTTTCACAACTATGAATGATTTTGCAAAAATCTTTTATAACATTTCCTTTCAAAATTATATAGGTATTCTTAAGAGTTTATTGCTGTTGTGTGCGTTCAAGTTGTTTGTGACTTTTGCCAACTCTAAGGCAACGATATCATGGGGTTTTCTTGCTAAGATTGTTCAGAGGGAGTTTGCCCTTGCTTTCTGCTGAGGCTTAGAGTGAGTGTGATTTGCTCAAGGTCACCCAGTGAGTTCTCATGGCTGATCAGGGATTCAAACCTGTTCTCTAGAGTCATTGTCTAACTCTCACACCACTGCACCATGCTGGCTAGAAAGCCCTAATCCTCATAGCAATGACGCTACAAAACACGATTTCCTTTCTATAAGATGCCAGTGACTTGCCCAATATACAGCACTATCTTCCTTTGTAAAAGTTAGACACAGAAAAATGAATATTAACACTCTGTAAGCAAAGAGGAGACAAGATGGATAGAAATTTCAGTCACAGTAAACACGTAACCTTTCCTGTCCTCTCTTCTGTTTCGAACAATTGCAAGGAAACTAATGAACATAGCAGGTTACTACATGGAATGGTCAGCTAACCATTTTTTTTAAAGTTTTTAAAAGTCTGAACTGCTCATCTGGGGAAAAAAACCTTGATGTCTATTTTTCTTCTTTATGCACAGAAAACCCAAAGTTGAACTCCTAGGTTTACTTTATCCTGTGGTGACCCATGGGATAATGCAGACAATGCTCGCAGACTGAAAAAATATCTACAGCTAACAAGAGTTGGGGGGGGGGCTAAGCTGAAACATTTTACTTATTTTGTCTGTGAAATGGCAGTGAGCTATTCTCAATACCAAGGAAAATTTAAAGGGCAAAATGATAACAAAAACATGAAATGTAAAGAGATTGTATTAGTGTGGCAACTTGCAGAAGATTCAGCAATTATTTTATATTATAAGGGAGAAGTTATGAGACTGCACAGTGAAACCATTAATGTCTCAGTTTAACATGTTGAAATGTCAGCTTTTATTAATTCAATGGGCCCATCTACCTCAAAGTACTTAAAGATAAGACATTCCAGAAGCTGAATCTTGTAGAAGGAATATCTCTAACATTAAAAGGAATTGCTTACCTGTGATTTAAACATACTGTAAATTGTTTTTTATCCAAGGACTGGATCTTTCCATTGCAGATTTCCACACACCCTCTCTAGCTCTTATATGTTGTTGAGTTAGGGATGTAAACAATGTTGCTGTGTGCCTTCAAGTCACTTCTGATTTATGACGACTCCCATGTAAATACAAGATTTGTTCAGAGGGGATTTGCCTTTGTTCCTTTCGACACTGAGAGTGTGTGACTTGCCTAAAGTCACCCAGCAGGTTTCAATGCCAACCAATGGGTTTCAATGGCCAACCAGGAATTTGATACCTTGTCTCCAGAGTCATAGTCCCATGCTCAAACCACTATACCACATCGGCTCTCAATGATAGTCATCTTAATGAAAACAAAGGTGTTTCAATATGTGAGACACATGACTAAAGAAGAGGAGACTAATCTGAAAATTCTTTGCATTTTCAGGACTTGGGGGAAAAAATCATTTGTAGTTCTCCTGCACACACACACACACACACACACACATGCAGAGAGAGAGAGAGAGAGACAGAGATTTTCACACAACACACACACACAGCTTTGCAGCAGAAAGCATGAAAATAAATTTGTGGGGTTTTTATGCTTAGACAAGACATGCAGGAAAACTACACATGTTTTTTCTGCAGTGGAAAGGTGTGTAAACTTGGAAAAGAGTTTGTAAACTTGGTGAAGTGATCAAAAGTGCATGACCACAAGTACTTTTCGTGTGTACAAATAAGACCTAGTGGCTGGAATCCTGTATCAGCTACTTAGGCCCTTTCTGCACCTTACATTTTTCTGGCGCTGGGGTGCAGGGATCATGCAAGCAGTCTCCGGCGAGAGGCTCTCACGTCCCTGCTGCTTCAGCTCTGCAAGAGCTGCCTGCTCATACAAGGGCCCCGCCTTTTCCTTCCACAGTGCAGCCTGGGAGTTTCCCAGGCTGTGCTGGGGCAGGAAGCCTGGCTGGGTCAGCTCCGGAGGCTCCACATGCCAGGTAAGTGTGCACGGGGCCTGGGAGCAATGCGCGATCATGGACCATTTTCAGCTTCCAGCCGAAAATGAAAAGGTGCGTGATCGGAGCCTGCCGGCCCCTGGAGCATTGTGTGATTGTGACTGTATCGTGCAGATTGCTCCTCACAATCGCGCAACGCTCCAGGCGCTCTTTCGCATGGCAAATGCTGTGCGGAAAGGGCCTTAATTAATTATACGTAACATGCTCCCATGCAGCTGATGCCTAGTAAAGTAGGTTGGGGGAGGGAGTTATGATTCTGCCAGCAGTGTCACAATCATGACTAAGTAGTGATCACGAAAACAAAACAATTACCTAGATTTTCTCATCTGTAACTGTTTTCATGATTGCTACTCACTCCTGTGCAATGCATGTCCAGTGCAATAATGTGCTATATTTTACATCCAGAGTTGGCTACCTCTCTTCCTGCATATTGGTCACAGATCCTTGTAAACAATCTTGCGTGTAGTAGGCTTGAAGTAAGCACATAGGAGAGAAAGAGAGAGAGAGGAAGAGATTCAGAGAAAGACATTGCCTACACCATCAACAATGAAGCATTGTCACTGCCGGCTCAAGAGGAGGGAAACATCAGGAAAATTCAGGAAGAAGAGCTTAGGTAACAAAAATTCACCATTCAGATCATGAAACCTATCTCCAACCATAAGAGTGAGTGGTTATTAACTTTCTATGCAATGCCCCTTGGAATCACATAACATTATAACCACAACATCATTCCAAGGAGACATCATGAAGAAAAGGAGGGGCAGATACTGAAAGAAATTCTGGTCTTGTACCTTGCAGCAGTGACAAAACTAATTTCTAAAAGGTATACAATGGGGGAAAACTGTTTCTTCCACTCCAGTGGGTAAACCCCAGCCCTAGACACATACAGAGTTCCCCATGTTGCTTTGGAAAATGTTCCCACACATTTTTCTGGTCTACAAATGGGGTTATGGAAGTGGCAGTAAGTGGTTTTAGGCTCAGCACTAGTTTCAGGACTTTCTTCAGGACCACATCACTTTACAAGAATGTAGGAGCAATAAGAATCTTCTGTTGAAGAGAATGGAGAGAGCCAGTGTATTATAGTGGTTAGAGTGTTGAACTAGGACACTGGCAGATCAGGGTTCAAATTCCTGCTCAGCCATGGAAACCCACTAGGTTACCTTCAGCAAGTCATCCTCTCTGAGCCTCATGGGAAGGCAAAGGCAAATCCCTTCTGAAGAAATCTTGCAGAGAAAGCCCCTTGATGCAGAGAAAGCCTTAGGGGTGCCACAAGTAAGAAATGACTTGACGACATACAACAAAAAGAGAATGGACAAATCTGAATGACTTCAAACTCAGACATTGGATTAGAAAGTGATGTAGCTTTTAAGATTTGCTATGATTACACATGTGCTAAATCTATAGGCCTACGGGATATGAGCAATGTTTGGTCAGTCATGTTTAAAACTTGTCCCACACACTTCTTCAAATTTCTGGATCAATATGAACAATTTAATAAGTTTTGCCTCAATATCTCTCCCTTTTGTGTGTGACAATGATATGCCTAAGAGCTGGCAAACTGCATTTATAATTGTCCCCAGCTTTTGCCATATAAACAAAAATATTGTCTTTGTTTCCTTAGGAAACAGCTAATGCACTCCTTTAATATATACAGTTAACTTCAGAGGAGGATGGGAGAGAACAGATCAATGCAAGGTGGTGTTATGCATGACTTGCTTTATAACAAAATATGTTACTCTGGAATATACATTTTTTATTGAGGCACACACTTCTACTAGAGGCGGCTTCATTTTATTAAGCATAATTCAAAACTGTATTTAGGCTTCTAATACATAATTATTTTTACCCATGCCTTTGGAGGAAGAATGGCTTTCCCCTTTATTACAATCTTTTTCATCTTTACAAATCAGGTTAAGAGATGACGAAAGAAACAAAATTTAGTACAGATTCTTTTATGAAAGTCATGGGAGAGTACTACTACTACTATTAGTTGTGTGCCTTCAAGTAATCTCTGATTTACTACGATCCTAAGGTGAACCTATCACAAGGCTTTCTGAGGTCTGAGTGTGTGTGATGTGCCCAAGGTCCCCCAGTGGGGTTCCAAGGCCAAGCAGTGAATCAAACCCTGGTCTCCAGGATCACAGTCCAGTGTTCAAACCACTACACCACACTGGCTCTCCTACCATAACTACTACTACTACTACTACTACTACATAATCACTCCAGAAGAGCTACAAAGGCCCTTTCCACACCCTATCATTTTGTGAGGATGTCAGGTGGGGATCCCAGCATCAGAAGCACTCCCCTCTGCACCAGCTGGCTCCCTGCGGAAGGGAGCACTGAAACAGGAAGCACAGCCATTGCACTTCACGGGCTTCTGCAGGATAGGTAAATCTGCAATGGTGGTGTGATCACAGGGGAAATGCAGGGATGGGGAGAATCTGTCAATTATTTAATCTGTGTTTGCACCACCTGGGGACAGGAGAAAGACAGGACTGCAATGACATCATGCAGAAGTGTCATCGCAGTCCTGCCCTCCCATCTCCATGGCAAGTTGGGAGAGTGGCACGGAAAGGGCCAAATTGAGATCCGTTTAATTGAGATCAGTTTAAGACTGCTCTGCTTCCTTGACTTTCTGTTTGCTTATTTGTCCAGTCACAGATTCTTACGTTTAAGATGAAATTTTAAAATGGTCTTGTATAGAGGTAAATTCCATTGATACTAGGAAGCTTTACTTGCAAGTATTATAAGTTGGTACTGTGAATAGCAGAATCTGGCAGACCTCTCTGTTGACTGAGTCATGTGGCAAAACTTTCTAAAGATTGCACTACAGGCAAGGTTTGAGTGTTCTCCCTCACCGTTGAGGGATGGGTGAATGGGATATATTTATTTGTGAACTAAAATAACTAATAAAAGACTATTCCTCACATGCCAGTTTTCCATGGAAGAGCTTTACTACTTGATACTACTGATTGTAACAAACTGCCCTGAAGCTGCCACATGATACATCCTCATCCCAAAGGGGTACCATAGAAAAGAACAGACTGACTTCTAGGGTAGTCACAGATTGCAACTGCCTTATCCTGCAGACAATAATAAACTGGAGCTAGGAGCACTGGCCAGTAGGTTCTAATTTCACTTCTGTCTTGAACCTACTAGATGATCTAAGCAAACCATCTTTGGTTTTAAGCATTTTATTTTCAGTCCCACAGATCAAGCTGATATATGGGAACAAAAAGATACAGGCTTAAAAGAAAAGACTGCTATAAGAAAATTTTTGTGCAGTATGAATACAACAGGAAATAGAAATGTCTGGAGTTTGAAGAGAAGTAGTTAACTGCAATTTGTTTCTTTCTCCATTAACAAAGTCACAGCTGCCTTACATTATAACTGCAACTTTTTTTTTTTTTAAGATAGTTTCTCTTGTTTTGTTGATCAACTATAACATTTTGGTTACTTTTATACTTAGCAGACTGTGGCCTCACTAAATTGTGGAAGAAAAATATTGTAATTAATTCCTGTCTTACGACTTATGCTACCTCATACTTTGTTGTGAATACTGAAGTGACAATAAGATAGGCAGGTGGGGCGTATTGCCATTGTTGTTTGCCATAGAACAGTAACTTGTAGCATTCTGATGTTTCTTTAACTATTTAGTTACTTCTGAGAATCAAGAAGGGAAGGCTACTTTTTTAAAAACACTGTAGGTATTATAGCAACAAAATATATTTACTAACAAAGAAACAAACAATAACTGTAAATTATTACTTTTTTATAAACAACTTTCCAGACTCTGGGAATTTGCCTTTATACTTTCAGAATTGCTAGATTGTGGTTATTTCACTTCTAATGTTTGCTCTCTCACTGTTTTTTTGTTTTTGTTTTTGTTTTAATTTGTAAATCATCATAGAACAGGGCTTTCCAAATGGTATGCTGTGACATGTTAGTGTGTTGCCTGAAGTGTGTAAGTGTGTTGCCTACAATCTTGGAAATGTATGTTATTATTTATAAATCATATATTTTTAAAAATATGTGAAAAGTTTTCATGAGATATGTTGTGTTCCGATACATTTTGTTATTACAATTTATGTATGTGTCGGTATCTTTTATAAGAGGTTAGTTTAACCTCCAGTTTGCTAGTAATTGCTGAATTGCTGTGTTGCGAAATGATGCATGTCTAAAAAGTGTGTCACCAACATGAAAAGTTTGGAAAGCCCTGCCATAGAAATATATTTTGTTAAAAATCAATATCATAATACATATGCCAGTGGATGAGTGGTTGTGTGCATACACTTTAGGCATTTGTACACACAATACCAAGCAGTCTTTGATGGGTGATTCACTTACCATAAACGGTTGGTTGATCCATCTTATATGTGCCTATCTCAGTTCCACTGGCTTTTGCAAGATTAACACAGGGCCAGAATTTGAACCACTTACAAATTGTATACAGTTAAGTGCAAATCCATTGCATGGATAATTCATGGAGCTGGATCTCTGTGTGACCTACTGCACCTTTCAATGCCTCTGAGCCTTATAATCCAATAAACCCATGAGGAGCTTTGGATAAATGAACCCACTTGTGTTTATGCATTTGATTAATTCATTTACTTTGTATTTCCAAAGTCAGCAAGGGAATGTTTTGTTTTTTTGTTTTCTAGAAGCTGAAAACGTTGTCAAATCTCAGGGATGGGTCATGTCAATTATTTTAGTAAAACTGATTTGACAATCTGTATGCAGCTGAGATCAACACAATTTTCTTAATCTCTATATGAAATCTAACACATGCATAAAATTTACTTAGCGTATAAATTATTGCATGTGGTTTTCTTCATTCACTTAACATTGCACTAGAAGAAGAAAAATATTTTACTGACAATTAAAACATCCACCCGTTGATAGTCACATGTCAGCCTAAAATCCACTGAGAACTGAAGCAGACAGTCTGATTAGGATGCTCTGGTTATAAACTGCTTTCTATTGGTATTCAGTCCATTAGTCTAGCTGAGCCACACTCTATCTGAGAGGAACAAGGCCTCTTTTGGGGGCTGGGCTGGTGTATTACTAAATACATAGAAAAGAAATTTAAATGATTGGAGTAGGGGAAGAGGATTCCAATCAGCTAAAGAAAATACCCTGGAGCAAAGAAAATTCAGGAGAATATTTTGCTGTGTGATAACTATATAGAAATAGATTGAATTAAAAAAGGGGGGTCATGCATGTAGTATCATATTTAATTATTTATGCTTTCTGTAATTCCTGGCTTGGGTGGTTATACCTAATTATAGGTGTTCAATCACATTCTCATGTGTCTAATACTGGGCCAACCTTCTTCCACACCCAAATCTTTTCATTTTATCTCTGACAGTAACGGTCCCTTTATCTCCCTCCTCTGCAATTATGATACATCAATCAAATTACAATCTGAACAGATGAAGTTACTTAAAAAGAAAGTTTTCTGAGCTGTTTCCCTTGATATGTGAGGTCATAGGTCATCTTCATATACATATTCAGCAAAGGAGAATTTAAAATTAAGCTAATAGCAAGGCTAAAACTAGAGTGGTATTAGTAACTGTTTGCAACATTGTTTAAAAGGGTCTCTTCTCTGAGGGTTGCTCTTCCTCCTCCAAGTAACTGCTCTGAAAGGACTCCAAACGATTAACCAATTCAGTGAGCACAGTTTGGAAGTAAGTTTGGAAGTTTGGAGAAACAAGTTCATAATGATTCTTTTAAGAAATAACATACAGTGGATCCTCCATGTTGGTGGGGTTTCCATTCCAGAAATCTATATAAAAGGGGGAAAAAATGCTCATATTCCATAATACTAAATGGCAGCAACATGCATGTCACCACCATTTTAAGTATAGGATGTCATCATGGTCACTCAAACACGCACATCTGGAGACTGCAGGTAAGGAAAGTCCACTGTAATGACAGGTAATGCCATGGGAGGAGTTTTCAAGTATCTCATAAATGTCCCATTCTGAAATCTTGGGGGCATTTTTATAGTTTTTTTTTAAAAAAATATAAAAACTAAAACAGTGCATTAATTGCACATTGCACTTCAAGCAATATGTATGTTTTGCTACAAAAAAGTAATCACTAGTGCATAACTTTTTTAAAAAATAGCATTTCTGTGAAAGAATTGCCCTCAATCTGAATTACCTTTCTGCAAATATGATATATGTGAGACAGATATATAAGAAAATGTTTGTCTACATAAGTCTGTGATGCAAGTCAATTTATTCAGTTGATATCACTCACACAGCTATTCTCAAAGATAAGATCTAGTAATTATGTTTTCAAAATTAAATATTTATTTATTTATTTATGCCTATCCTTACTCTCAACAAAGGACTCAAAGCAACAATAACAAAATGCTTTCACTATTTGGTCAATGGTACATCAAAAGCGAGAAATGTAGCAATAATAATAGCTAACATGAAGTCACTGCTGCCTAAGGAGATGCTAGGAGAGCCTTAGAATTGCATATCTTCATCTAACAGCAGCTGGAGAGAAACTTCATTACCCTTGCCATGATTTATACTCCTACCAGTAGGCCATACAACTTCTTAGATAAAAGTCTTACCACTCTAAGACAGTTTGCAAGAAAAGGCTCAGTGATAAGCAGTGATCTCAGTCTAGTTAATGAACACATCACTGAGAAAATGAATACATCACCAAGTGTGTGATATGCAAAACCAGATAAAAGTCTTGAAGGTCCTATTGAAGAAATATATTCTTCAATGTATGGAGACTGATGGATCCAGACAGTCAGATTTACATCTAATAATCCCTGAAATATAAGTCATCATCACAGCTTGATTACATAGTGATATCCATACCAAGCAGATGGTGATATCTGCTGCTATAAACCCAATGCTGCTGGCAGATTATGCTTTATATGGGTAGCACTATGAATAGGACAGGCATATTCAAGGTAACAGTCAGTAAATTTGATTTTGCAACAATAAGATGCTGAGAAGTTCAAGGCAAAGGTTAATCTTTATTTTGGAATGGAACTGCCCAAAATCTCTTGTAAGCTATCGTACAGCAGTCATTCAAACTAGTCCTTTGTGCAGTATCTGACATCTAGGTCCTCCTTAAGATACAAGGCATTTCAGGAAAAGAATAAATCTGGTCAGATATCATACACACAGAGGCAGCATGCAAAAAGCACAAGCAATTTAAGAATATATAGAAAACTATGCAACAAAAGAGTTGAGCTTTGAGTGCTTGACATCCATACATTTTATTTAGTATATAGATATATAAGGGCTAGGACGGTGTAGTGATTTGAGCACTGAACTCTGGAGAACAGGATTCAAATCCCTGCTCAGCCACTGGGTGACCTTGTGCAACTCACACTCTCTCAGTTTCAGGGGAAGGAAAAGGCAAAGCCCATCTGGATAAGTCTTGCCAAGAAAACCCTGGAAAAGTTCACCTTAGGGTTGCCATAATTCAGAAATGACTTGAAGACATGTAACAATGAGATATATGCAGCCAAAATATCAGACGTTCAGGAATAGGGTATCTCACATACACTATTATCTTGTTTTACTAAAGGAATTTTGCAGGCAAGCATTGATAGAAACCACAAAAACCAGTACAGCTCAGTCAAATGTTCACCAACAGATCTTGAGTGATACCACAAGCAACTATAAAACATTTTAGTGGAAACCATTTCACTCTATGGAACCAGAGAATCTCTGAGGAAGAAGTCAAACAAGTAGCTGCCAAATTATAGCCAATAATTATAGCCAAGGATCCCATTTGGCTTTATGTAAGATTATTTTTACATACATTTAAAAATATCCTGCGCATCTCTTTACCTCTTTCTCTAATGATATTCTGGGTAGGACAGCAATTATGCAAACTGGAAAATATATTGGAATGCAGATTTTTATTACCTGAGTACATTAACGAACTAAGACACAACAGTGTTTACTGAGATATAGGGAAACTGACTTAACTTGATAAGCAAATTAAGCAAACCAAAATTGATTCATTCCATATGTATAGCTAGATGATATAGATATAGATAGATATAGATACAGATATAAATATAGATATGTAGCTGCCCCATTAAGAGAATCCTAAATATTACACATCACTGCAAGACATGTACGTGTGTGTGTGTGTGTGTGTGTGTGTGTGTGTGTTTTCAGCTCTGCTGTAGTTAGATACAATCAAAACTTCTGATAGATTGGCATGGGAATACATAATAAACCTTTTTGCCAGAATGAACACATGTGATTTGTTCACTAAACTCGTAGCATATGTATATGAATATTCCTCAACAACTGTTTGCACTAATTTATCAGAATTTCCTGCCATCAGATTAGATGTAAATAAGAGATGGAAACACCCCTGTCTCTCTTAATATTTGCTATACTGATGAAACCACCACAATAAGGTTCTCCTCCTCCCAATTCATAGAATCATGAGAGAAAAGCAAAAGCATATTATTAGGTTTTTAAGCCAGTGTGGTATAGTGGTTTGAGTGCTGGATTAGCACACTGGGAGAAGTGGGTTCAAATCCCCACATGATCATGGAAATCCAGTGGGTGATCTTGGGCAAGTCATACTTTCTCAGCCTCAGAAGAAGGCAAGGCAAACTGAACAAATTCTGCCAAGAAAACTCTGTGATAGGTTCAGCTTAGGGTCACCATAAGTCAGAAATGACTTGAAGGCACACAACAACAAAAACAGCAGCAACAGCAGCAACAGTGTTGCATTCTTCACGGAAGACCAAAGAAACTCTACTCTAGAACTGATGAAGGAATTAGAAAGCTCTTCCTGGGTTCAAAGCTGGGTTGTAGTGCTGGTAGTAAATGACAGTTTGGAGAACGGGGGGAAAAAAGAACATATTCAATACTTGATCCTCAGTGAGAACCAACCCAACCTGTATCAGTGAGACCTTGCTGGATGAAGCTGTTGGCAGGGGTGAGGGTGGGTGTGACAAACCTTGAGGGGGAGATTAGCAACTGAGCACCCCAGCAACCCTGGGGATTTAAATTGATTGGCTGTTGGAAATGGAACCCAGGCTAGCAAGATGGGGTGAGTGAGTAAATGAAATTTAACTTAAAAATAGAGTTGACACTGTAGTCAGAGAGAGCTTGGAGTTGAGAAAGAGTGAAAGATCCATCTGAGAGAGCGTGTGTGTGAGAGAGAAAAAAAGTGTCTGCTGGTTTTCAATATACAAGTATTATGCTGTTTGCAAATCCTTAATTTACCAACTGCCTTTTACCTTGGCGGTGTGTTAAATAAATATTGGTTTAAATTTTTATAAAGAGCAGTCTCAAAAGAGTGTCTCTGTGCTCTGGATTTGGGTGTACATGCTACCACCAGTGATACAGCCATTGGATAAATAAATCCATGCTTTGCCCTACTTCTGAAAGGGTGCGAATTTAGGGAACACAGTAAAGGGGGAGAGACTGGGAAAGAAAGCCAGTGGAGGACAAAAAAGTTTAGAAGGGTACTGCATTCTCCAAGAAGGTGGAGATACAGCAGACCTTGAGTGTCATAACCATGGCTTGAGATCTCTCTGGTTATGACTTGGACAGTGGGTAATCTATCTCAGTCTCGCCTGCCAATTTTTTTTTTTCTTTGTAACAGCAAATGAGACCTGGGGCCAAGGTAGAGTTGCAATGGTACATCATGATTCCATCTCCCTGACCAGGTACCCTATCCTGCATTGTGCAGGTTTTGAGTGTACCTAAGATGAGTAGCTGAGACAGAACAGGTATGCTGTTGGTATACTGTACTGTTCAACAATCTCTCTTCATGTACTAGAGTGGTCCTGCCTCGATGCTGGAGTCTCCTCAGTTTGTGGTGCTGGGGGATTTCAATATCCATGTTGAAACTGTTCCAATGGGAGTAGCTCAGGACTTCATGGCTGCACGTTCTGGACATTCTGTGATGGATGTCATGATGGTGATCTTGGTGTGGAAGAAGTTTCTGTAGTTCCATTGTCATGGACAGATCATTACATAGGAAGATTGAGACTCACTGGGACTGAGAACCTCTGCAAAGGTGTGGGACCAAGATGGTCTGATGACTCTTGAAGATTTTCCTGTTGCCTTGGCAGGCAATCTGTTGACACTCTGGTTGATCTCTGGAAGTAGCAAATGGTCAGGGCAGGACACAATCTCTCCTTAGAATCCTTTCTTGTGGAGTGGGGCCAAACTAGTTCCCTGCCTTTTCAGGTTGCTGGTAGATATGAAACTAGTTTGGTAGAGTCTAGAGCAACATTTATGGAAGACTCAGTTGTGAGTTAGACCAAACACAAGCTAGAATCTATCTGAAGGCCTACTTCATGGCAATTCAGGCAGCAAAGAAATTATTCTTCCTTGTCACTATTCCATCTGTGAGCAGCTGCCCTGTGGAGTTGTTTTCAGTGGTCAGAAATTCATCATATTCTGGCCCTGTAGAAAAAAATGCAGACCACAATAGCACGCTGTGAAGAATTTGGAAATTTCTTTGCAGATAAAATCACTCAGATCTGCTCTGACTTGGATGCTATAGTTGATAGGTTCCTCGTGGATACAGCTTTGCCCCCAGATTGCCCAACTTGTTTCAATTTTACACCTTGACGGTTTGGACAGGAACCCTGGAGATGTGATAGGCACCAATGTATGCTAGACCCTTGCCCTTCTTGAATCATTAAGTAGACTAGGGGAGAAACTGCTGTGGTAATGGTTCCTTACAATAAGACAGAGTTGCCTAATGAAGGAAGTTAGAAGCACTCTGTGGAAAAAGCCTTCTCTGAATCCATCTATAATAGATATTTACTGGTCAGTGTCCAACATTCCATCTGGGGGTAAGATATTAGGGTGCATGTTGGCCTCGCAGCTCCAGAAGTTCCTAGATGAAGTGGATTCTTGTGATCCTTTTCAGTCTGGTTTCAGTCTTCATTATGGGATGACCTACACTGGAAATTTGAACAGGAGAATGTTTGCCTGTTGGTTATACAAGACCTCCTGGTGGCTCTTGATACCATCAATCATGGTTCTCTTCTAGATCAGCTTCTAGGTGTGATAACTGAAGCCTCTGTCAGAGCTGCTGATGATGAGCAGCAGCTGTTGGTCTCTGTTGCTCAGGGTGGAGATGACGAGCAGCAGCTGTTGGTCCCTGTGGCTCTGGCTGGAGATGAGTCCTGCAGCTCAAGAGCTCCCCCTGCTGACATGGACCAAGCAGGCGCGGACGTTCCTCTGCCTGTTCCTTTAGGGCAACAGGGATCCAATTCTGAAGATGCTTTGGAGCCTGTGCCAATCAGCCCACAAACAAGGTGGAGACTCAAGAGAACTGAGTAAAGGGAGGCTTCCTTGATTAAGTTCAAGAAGCAGTGACTAGCCACACTTGTGTCTTGGGCTATATAACTGCCTGCCTGGAAGTTTTCCTTTGCTTGTGGCAAACTTCTTTCAAGCCCTCCTCTTGCCTGTTCCTTGCTCCCAGCACCTGCTACCTTGAATTGATCTCTGGACTCTTGACCCTTGGCTTTTGGAACTCTGACTATGGCTTTCACTTGATGCTCTGGTAAATGAACTCCCTTGTGTAAAGTGCTTGCTTGTCTCCTCCTGGTTGGACTTTGCTGGCTCTCACACTCCCTTCTCTGGGCTGGCTCGCTGCCCAGGTCTCTGACCTTGACACCAGGGATGGAACATGAAAGCACTGCTTTACAGTTGCTCAGTTCCTTCCAGGAGGGATAAGCAGAACAGGATTCCTGCACTACTACTCTCCTGGACCTTTTCTCACTACACTGTTATAGTGCTATTATTCCACTTTCAACATCCTATGGAATCCTGGGATTTGCTGTTTAGGGAGGGGCATTTAGAATTCCACAGGAGGTTGAAAGTGGAATAATAGCACTATAACAGAGTAGTATAGAAAGCCCCCTGACTCACTCCTTCAGGAACTAATGATGCCATACTAAAATCATGCTGAGAAGATAATTCTGGAGGATTCCAGTTTGGTTCTTTGCCCACTGACCCATGAAGTACCTCAGGGCTCTGGTCTATTTCCATGCTATTCAACAGCTACATGAAACCACTGGGAGTGGGAGTACAGAGGTCTAGGGTATGATGCCACCTATGTGCTGATGACATCCAACTCTATTTCTCCTACCCACTAATTTCCAAGGAAGTTGTTTTGCTTCAAAACCTGTGTCTGGCATCAGTAATGGATTAAGGGCAAACAAATTAAAGTTTAATCCAGAGTAGACAGTGGACAGTTCCTGTTCTGTGGAAAGCCAGACCATGGAATAGGGATTCTCCCTGTTAAGATACAGGTTTCCAGTTTGGGTGCATTCCTGTCATTAGCTTGAGTTTCTGCTATGGCCATGAATCTAAAGGCATGAGTTTCTGCTTCGGTCAGGAGTGATTTTGTACACTTAAAGCTTTGGTACCAACTGTACCTGTTTGTGGAAGGAAAAGCAGAACAGAAATCCTGCATTACTACTTTCTGGACTCACCCCTCCAGGAAGGAATGAAGCCACAATAAAATAATGCTAAGAAGTTGGTGCTCAGGGTTTCCTGATCTGACCATGGTGGTACATGCCTTAATTACATCCCATTTGGATTGCTGTAACATATAGAGGACTGTATTTGAGGTATATTCAGAAACGTCCACACTTTCAACAGTTTTACTGTACAAGATCTTCACATACATTTTGCCCAAATGATCAGCAAAGGAGCACCAGCACTATTACTGCTGTATTGCAAAGAGGGGATAAGCAGCTGGGTGAAGGCTGTTTGCTGATTTTGTGGCCAAGGCAAGATTTATTCCAGGGATTTCCCAGTTTATAGTTTTTATCAGGTATATTTTCAACTTGCAGTCTTCAGCTGTTCTATATACCTAAAAGGTCAACAATTGTATTCTGAATCTTTAAGAATGAATGTGTTGTTATACACAAGTACAAATATGTTCCAGACTAAGAGAGGAAGGAGGTATTGTACAGCCTCCGTATAAAACAGCTGATTCAATAACTCACCTTCAAGGATGCTAGAGGTCAACCTTTTAATTTTTAGCTGCATTCTTATTTTTACTCCTGCAGTACTTATTATTGTAACCAAGTGTCTCACAGTTCATATCCTTTCAGAGACTGAGAGTGTAAACTGAGAAACACAGACTTGCCTAGAGGCAATCTCAGAGGCAGTCTCAGAGATTCCTGGTGCTAGATCCCTCATGCCTACAATTGGAACTATGTGCTAGAGGGTTATTTTTAGACGACCTGCTCATTATCTGCAGTTGTTCTCCCACTGAACCATAACTATGCATACACCCCCATTGCACCCCCAAGGGGATGAATCAAATGGAAAGGGCAGCATCACTAGTACAGGCTATACCGTTTTCCCACCTTTCCCAGTGCAGTGTGCAATGTGTTTCAATCAAACCAAGTTCAAAACAATGTGATATGGATCCATTTAGCCATCTGAACACAATGATTGTGTTTCCTCTTGCTTCAAACTATGCCAGACAGCACTAAAAGCAAGTCAGGAAAGAAATCTGGCTTGGCTATGTTCTGGTTCAGAAGGCACTTTCTCTGTGAAGCCTTTGTCTCAATCTCTTGTTTGCCACACCATGTTCTACTGCAACTAAGCCTAAACATATGCATCTAAACTAACTGCATACTAACTGCAAGGGAGAAACTGTATTTCTCCCTTCTTTGTGTCCCCCCTGGACATGATCATGTACCTGTCTGCAAACTGTTTAATACTCTAAAAACTTAAAATCACCACTTTAAATTGAGCCCAGAAGGAAATAGGCAACACAAGCAATTGGTATGTGTTCCAATCAACTGTTCCTTATAAACATTCCAGCAGATGGACTTTTTACCAAATAAAGAGCCTTTAAAAACAGTTTCATGGTGAATATATTGCAACAGTCGGGTCCAGATATAATCAGAACATATGTAACTCAAGCAAGGCCAGATTTCTACAGGTAAGGCTGCATCTGTCAAACCAACATAAGCATGTAAAAGGTACTACCAGCCACCAATATCACCTGTGCTACTCAAAAAGAAAAGAAAAAATATTTTCAACAAGAAGATTTATTGCACAGCTGCAGATTTATTGTTAATTTTGTATGTAATGCCTAGCCTATATCTGAATGCTCATGCTCAGCAAACGGGAAGCATTTACCAACAAAGAATGTCTGACTACTTCGGGAAGGTCAACAAAGCTATTGTCTAGAGGAAAAGTGAACTCCAGAAACACAGAAGCTGGCCATTTTCCGGCTAAACCATCAGGAGGAGATGACAGACCTATGATAAATGAATTTATTATCAACCTTTGGCTATCTCACCTCTTCTACTGCTAACTCATCCATCTTCACTGAAATGGTGTTTATCATATCACATTACATATTCCAAAAGCAAGCAGAAGGGGAAAAATGCAAAAGGGATATTAACAATGTACTTCCGTATCAAGTCATTTTCCCAAAACTGAGGGGAAGCAAACGTATAATGAAGATGATCATAAATAGTGTAATGCCTACAGAACAAATGTAAATAAACTCAAGAACAAAGAAATGCATATTTCATCACAATACCCTTCATTGACCCTGATACAAAATGAATAGCCTCATTTCCCTTAGTGATCACAACAGATAAAAAGCAAACAAAAAGCTAACACTCCTGCAGAAAAAGGAGACAGTTTGTAATATTCACTGAGAATAAATTGAACTATATATTGGAATACAGTGGAACAAAACAGTATCTAGCTTTTCACAAATAAAAACGGGGTCACTGCTTTGAACGTGTATCTGTCTAGAGGGGAAGGGTAGAATGAAGTAATTCTAGAGGCACTGTGCTCAGGAGAAGGAAAACAAGCCAAACAGCTACTTGGCAGACCTTTTTTGTATTACACATGCCTTTGAAGGTTCATAATCAGTGTCACGATTGTCCTTTTACTATTTAACTTGGTTCCCAACACCCACAACCTTACATGGTGCTTATATAGTGGTATTGAATAGTGTACTCCATCAGTACATCTGAAGAAATAGATTAAAATCCACAAAAGCTCACAATAAAATCAATCAATTAATTTTAAAGGTTCCACAAGAGTCCTTTGCCCTGCTCTTCCCCTTCTTTTTGTACTGAAACATTAAGTAATGACTAATACAGATTATTTCTTTAAAAGAGAAAATCTGTTTTCTCTAAGTGACTGTGTTTACTAAAACTACTCTAGTGGCATTTTGGGAAGAATTTTAATTTGAGCAAAAGTTCTGTTCCTTCCTGTCCACTGAATGAAGAAATTCACAAGATGAGATCAACGCTATCCACACTGGAAATGTCTCACAAGCAGAAAACAGAAGAAGAAATGTATACAGTGTATGTAACTCCCACCAACATGCTGCTTTCTAGGTATAGCAGGGTTGGCTTGTGGGCTGCCTGCTCAGAAAGGCCCCTTGTACAATAATAATAATAATAATAATAAACTTTATTTCTATCCCGCCTCTCCACATGGATCAAGGCAGCGAACAACATGAATACATTAAAAACATTAAAACATACCCAATCCTCCCCACCCACACAACAATTAACAGCCAATCAATTAACTATTAACAAAACAGCAAGACAATTGATGGGAGGCGATGGAAATGCTAATCTTGGAAGGCCTGTCGGAAGAGATCATTCTTGACTGCTTTTTTAAAGCAGTCAAGACTGGTAATATGCCGGGTCTCCTCTGGCAGGTCATTCCATAACTTGGGAGCGATAGAAGAAAAGGTCCTCTGGGTAACCGCAGACAACCTAGTTCTGATTGGCTGCAGTAAATTCCACCCAGAGGACCTTAATGTGCGGGGCGGATTATATGGGAGAAGGCAATCCCGCAGGTAGGCTGGCCCCAAGCCATGAAGAGCTTTAAAGGTAATAACCAACACCTTGTACTGTGCCCGGAAACTAATAGGCAGCCAATGAAGAGACTTTAAAATTGGTGTTATATGGTCAATTTTAGGTCCACCGGTGACCAACCTGGCTGTCATATTCTGAACTGATTGAAGTTTCCGGACTAAGCAGGGGTAGCCCTATGTAGAGCGCGTTGCAGAAGTCAAGCCGTGAAGTTACCAGCACATGCACCACTGTTTTTAGGTGTTCCAGCTCCAGAAAGGGGCACAGCTGGCATATCAGCCGAAGCTGATAACAGGCACTCCTGGCCGCCGCATCTATCTGAGCTGTCATCTGAAGTGGCGAGTCCAGGAGCACCCCCAAGCTGCGAACACAGTTTTTCAGGGGAAGTGTGACCCTGTCTAGCACTGGTTGACAGACCTCCATGTCTGGGCTAGGGCCCCTAGCAGCGAGTACCTCCGTCTTATCTGGATTCAGCTTCAGTCTGTTTTTCCTCATCCAGTCCATTACTGCTTCAAGACATTCATTCAGAGGCGAGATGCCACCCTTAGTTGATGCTATTTGAGGCATGGAGAGATATATCTGGGTGTCATCAGCATACTGATAGCACCTTGCTCCATGCCTCCTGATGATCTCTCCTAGCAGTTTCATGTAGATGTTAAATAGCATTGGGGACAAGACAGTGCCCTGAGGGACATCAGATTTAAGCTTCTTTTTCGAAGCAGCTGTCCCCAAGCATCACCATCTGGTATCTACCTGACAGATAGGACCGGAACCACTTAAGCGCAGTGCCCCCGATCCCTAACCTTCTCAGGCGTTCCAGAAGGATACCATGGTCTATGGTATCGAAAGCCTCTGAGAGGTCCAAGAGTACCAGCGGGGTCACACTTCCCCTGTCAATACCTAGGCGAAGATCATCCACTAAGGCGACCATGGCAGTCTCGACTCCATATCCTGCCCTGAAGCCAGTTTGAAATGAGTCTAGATAATCTGTTTCATCCAAGACAGCTTGGAACTGAAGACCAACAGCCCTCTCGATCACCTTGCTTAAGAATGGAAGATGAGAGACTGGTCTATAGTTATTCATATCCAGGGGGTCTATGGAGGGCTTTTTTAGAAGCGGCCGTATAATCGCTTCTTTTAAACAAGCTGGAAAATTGCCCTCCCTGAGGGATGCATTAATAATGTATCTTAAATGGGTCTTAATTGCAACTCCTCCCTGGACGACCAGCCATGAAGGGCAAGGATCAAGAGGGTAAGTCGTCCTTCTTATATTTCCAAGGAGCTCGTCTACGTCCTCAGTACTCACTGACTGAAACTGATCCAGTATAATCCTATTCACAGAGTCGCTGGACACTCCATTTGTAACCTCTGCTGTAACACCGGCATCCAAATCAACTCTTATCTGAGAGATTTTATCTGCGAAATGATTATTCAAAGCATCACAGCAAGCTACACTAGATTCTAACAGCGAGTTTGGAGGAGTGGGTATCTGAGTCAGATCCTTTACCACCCTAAACAGCTCTGCTGGATGGGAAGTCGCAGATGCAATACGTGCAGAGAGGAAAGTCTTCTTCGCCACATCCATTGCCACTCCATAGGAATAAAGGAATTCTCTATAGCATGTCCTGTCAGATAAGAGTCCAGATTTCTGCCAGTTGCGCTCTAGTCGTCGTCCAACCTGCTTCATATTCCTGAGTTCTACTGTATACCAAGGTTTACGATTTGAAGCAGGCCGGAAAGGACGCTTGGGAGCAATCGTGTCAATAGCCCTAGTAAGATCACAATTCCAGGTATTAACTAGGGCTTCAACAGGATCACCGGCGATACCAACCATAAGACCCTCCAGGGCTTTCTGGAATCCAATAGGTTCCATTAACCTTTGAGGGCAGACCATTCTAATAGGTCCACCACCCCTGCAGGGGCGGATAGCAGCCATAAGTCTGATCCTGACCAGGAAGTGATCCATCCAGGACAATGTGGTAGCATTTATTATCTCCACCCCCGGCTGTGCCTGTTCCATACTGAAGACCACATTGAGGGTATGACCTGCACAATGTGTTGGCCAAGAGCCTAATTGGGATAGGCCCATGTTTGTCATAGATGCCATGAACTCCCGAGTTGCATCTGTCAACCCAATCTCAAATGGGATATTGAAGTCGCCCAGAACCAGAAATCTGGGCGACTCCAACACCAACTCCGACACCAGTTCTGTCAGCTCGGCTAGGGAGTCTGATAAGCAGCTGGGTGGTCGGTACACTAACAGAATCCCTAGACTATCCCTTGCCTTCAGGCTCATGTATATACACTCGAAGTGGTCTGTTTTCTGGACAGGTATCCTGGTCAGCGTAAGATTATCTTTGTAAACCAAGGCTACTCTGCCGCCCCCGCCCACTTTCCCTTACCTGCTCACTGACAGAGTATCCGGCTGGCAAGGCCTGGACCCAAGTTGTACCACTATCATCCTCTAGCCAGGTCTCCGTAAAGCATGCCAGGTCAGCTTCCTCATCCTTCAAAAGATCATGGATAATATGAGTTTTCTTTTTCATTGACCTGGTATTGCACAGGAGCAAGGAAAGGTTCTGTGGGTGGTTTGGTTCACTCTCCAGACACCTTGGGGTAGCAGGGCGAACGGAAGGTGAGAGAGGTATTAAACATCTATCTCTCCTTCCCCTGTAACGACATTTCTCCCTGCTATCGCCATATCTCCCTTTGCCCAGCACAATACTTACTATCGCTCCCCATTGTTCATCTATAACATCCAACCGCCCACCATCATAAGAAAATACCCACTGCTTGCTCACATCCCCACCCAGTCTTACCCCCCGTTCCCTCCTCCCTCTCTTAATTTTAAAATCAGGCAGGAGGGTGTGGCCAACAGCAGTAGAGGCTGCCTTTGATGTTTCTTGCTTCCTTCCACTGTCCGTCCCCTTTATAGAGACAGTGCATGCCTCTGGTGTTCTCGCTTCCTTCAACTGTCCGTCCCCTTTATAGGAACAAGCAGGAGGGTGTGGCCAGCAGCAGTAGAGAAAGCTTCCGCAGTTCTTCCCTCCTTCTACTGTCCGTCCCCTTTATAGGAACAGGCAGGAGGGCATGGCCAGCAACAGTAGAGAAAGTTTCTGCAGTTCTTCCTTCCTTCTACTGTCCGTCCCCTTTATAGGAACAGGCAGGAGGGAGTGGCCAGCAACAGTAGAGAAGCTTCTGCAGTTCTTCCTTCCTTCTACTGTCCGTCCCCTTTATAGGAACAGGCAGGAGGGTGTGGCCAGCAACAGTAGAGAAAGCTTCTGCAGTTCTTCCTTCCTTCTACTGTCCGTCCCCTTTATAGGAACAGGCAGAAGGGAGTGGCCAGCAACAGTAGAGAAGCTTCTGCAGTTCTTCCTTCCTTCTACTGTCCACCCCCTTTATAGGAACAGGCAGGAGGGTGTGGCCAGCAACAGTAGAGAAAGCTTCTGCAGTTCTTCCTTCCTTCTACTGTCCGTCCCCTTTATAGGAACAGGCAGGAGGGCATGGCCAGTAGCAGTAGAGAAAGCTTCTGCAGTTCTTCCCTCCTTCTACTGTCCGTCCCCTTTATAGGAACAGGCAGGAGGGCCTGGCCAGCAACAGTAGAGAAGCCTCTGCAGTTCTTCTAAATTGTTTGATATGTTTCCTTCCTTTAAAAACCATTCCTATTGTTTATATGTTTTAATTAGTTATATTGGTTTTATTGTGTGTTAGAAATATTTTAATATATAAAAAGGTGTAGGGGGTGTAACTTCACTCATTCCTAACTTAGGCTCCTTTGCCAGCTACAACCTTTCTGGGGATGTAACTTGTCACTAGGCTTTTTCTCAAAGGAAAGAACAATTAATTTTAACAATTTTCTTCCTGCTGTGAGAAAGTATTTGAAAACTATACAGTTTTGAAGTTTACTAGCAATTATTCTGTGCAAATTTTGCATGTGGTTATTTTGTGCGGAAAGCAGCATTTTCTGTGCATGAAACAACATTTTCTGACCAGGATAATATTTATGTAAATAATTATTTTCTGCATCTTCTGTGCAGAAATTATTTATAGAAATATTTTGTCAGCATTTCCAGAAATGCTGTTTTCTGTGCAAAAAAAAAAAAAAAAAAAACACATGTAAATTTTGTACAGGATAAATCCCAAACTGTGATCATTCCCATCACTCCAGAATTCCTCCCATGTTTTTCTACTATTTTATAAATATTTTCAAATATTCTTTCCAGTGTGCTGTTGTGATTTGAGTGTTAGACTAGGACTCTAGAAAACAAGGTTTGAATCCCTGTTCGGTCATGGAAATCCACTGGGGGACCCTGGGTTAGTTATATTTTCTCAGCCTCAGAGCAAGGCAAAGGTAAACCCCTTATGAACAAACTTTGCTGAGAAAACCCCATGATAGGTTTGTGTTAGGGCTGACATAAGTCAGAAACAACTTGAAAGCACACAACAATATTACACTAATTCTGTCTTAAAGGAATTGACTTCCAATTTGCTTCTAGGCCCACCTCAAAATATCAGATTTTTAAAGACCTTACTGATTTGTGATTAAGATAAATACAAGACTAAATATATACATTTAAACCTACTAGATAATTAAAATCAAACATGAAAAACTTGCTTATATGTTCTTCATAAAGGAGGGTTTCTCTAACCATAGAGACCCTTCTTCTACATTCTTCCAAAACAGAGGTCTGGCTAGAGGACATGACTGACAGGCCCTGCTCAGTGGTCATCTCAGATTTTTGAAATTATCTCTTGCTGCTCCATATATTCCAACAGACTCATGGATACAAAAATACACATGCTATCTTCATGTTCCTACATTAAATTTATGGTCCAATGGAGTGAATGACCAAATTACTATGACTGTCATACTTATCAATATTTAAAAGATAGCTTGCTGTTTTTCCATTACTTACAATCACTAGTTTAGAAGTATAATCTTTGCCTATGTTACTGAAAAAAACAAACAAAACAGAAATAGGTAACTTATTTGAAGGGTATTTAAAGATTAGTTCTCAAAGTATCCAGGTATGTGAGCAAGAAATCCTCCTATCATATCTCAAAATGATTAATGGTTTCACAGTGGGAGAAATATCCCTTAAAATATGAATAGTACCTTTAGAAGTTATTGGGCAGCCTAATCTGCAAATACAAGGTATGTTACTTTCCTCCCCAAAACTGCAGTACTCAAAATTGCAGAGAATGCTCTGCTCCAGTGCTTCTCAGTCTCTCCAAGTACTTCTCAATCTTACAGTTGTTATGGATGTCAACTATCAGAAACCTCAACCACTATGGCCAATGGGCAAAAATTCTTGGAATTAAAGTCTCAAACACGTACAGGACAAAAGTTTGAGATCCACTACTCTAATCCTCAGAACTGTATCAGGGAATGGCATGTGGGATAGGGAATTAAATCTGGAAGATATTGCCCATTGTTCTCTCCCCCCCGACCCCCCCCAAGGCCGCAGCGGTGGCAGCTGGAATGGAAGGGAGCGTCATCCAATGCTGGAGCTAAGGCATGATGGGGCTGTGCCTGTCTTTTCTATTCTCCCTCCGAAGTCAGCACAGTGGAAGTTGGAATGAACAGGAGGAGCTTTCATCTGCAGCTGGATGTAAGGCATGATGGAGCTGTGCCTACCTACTCTTCTCTCCTTCAAAGGTGACATCAGTGGCAGTTAGGAGGGAGGGAGGGCCTTCCACTCATGCCTGGGGCTACGGTATGATACAAGGCTAAGACATGTAAGACACTGGAAAGGCTGTAATGTATTTATTATGTTCCACACATGACCATTTATACCTCAAGCAATTGGCTTCAGCTCACAGAAACAAGAAATCTGAATATGAAGTCCTAAATCAGTGAAATATTTTTCAATACTGTCATAAATCAAAAAGAAATTACAATTGTAAATACAAGTGAATATTTATTCAGGACACACTACAAATTATACTCCATGGAAAGCAAGTAGCTCTCCAAAGGCAACATCCCAAAAAATCTAAATGCTTTGTTTTGATGGAAAAATCACATTGGACTAATGTGTAGCAGCTGTGAAACAGAAGGATGAGATAACGGCCACAGGTGCAATGAAAGCGATTATTACAGTTTTAAAAGTGACCATACAAGTAAATTACCATCTAAACTCAATATTTTGATGAGGGATACTTAGTTTGCTAACTATCACAGCTTAGTTTCATAGTGTGCTATGAACAATGACATTTTAAAGTCTTTTGATCAAATACTACTCATAGTAATAATTTTCTAAAGACGTCTTAGACCATATACAGAGAGAGAGAGAGAGGGAGAGGGATTTGGATCTTGAACAATTTCT
The DNA here is from genome assembly GCA_030412105.1 of Cyclura pinguis. NCBI lineage: Eukaryota > Metazoa > Chordata > Lepidosauria > Squamata > Iguanidae > Cyclura > Cyclura pinguis. The sequence continues at coordinate 98,999,660 of CM059601.1, forward strand.
TAATTTTCTCTTTAACAATCAAATATGTTGATGACTAGAAGTACTCTGCAAATTTTATACACCAAAATGAGACATCAGGATGACTCACAACGACAGTCTGTACCTACTCCTTCATTTCTGTTTTCATAGCATGATGGAATATAGCATTTTCCCTCCCATATAAGCATAGAAGGCTGAAGCAAGTGCTTTTATATGGCAAATGTGTATTTCAGCTTATAGTTTTAGACATTAAAATGAATTTTTATGCAACAGCTTTAGAAAAAGACACAACAGATTTTTGGCCAATGAGATGATTTCCAAAACACAGTACTCTCACTAAAAAGTAAAGCCAATTGTTCATTCACCAGTTTCTAGTTCAGCCCTTAGATGAGGAAACTAAGGTCTAATTCCATACCACTACAAATAGCATGCATAGTTGACACTACATTCTATTTAGTTAGCTACAGCCTTTTCAAGGGTGGGGAAAAGGATCAGGAACAGAACCAAGATGAACAGGACAAAGGATTTTAAATAATTTAACCCAATGCCATGATCCAGCTGATCCTCCCAACAGCTACTATTTGTGTTAGGGAAAAGGCATCCACATGAAAAAACCCATAGGGTTCCTATACTTTTATAACAGGTATGTAAAGGAAAGAATTTCAGCAAATATAACTTGCTGTGTTACATCCCTTTTAGACTAGGACAACTAGTTTCTGTAGATATGAGAAGGCTATTTGCATATACTCAGTAGCAGACAAACACTGTATGATGTCTTTTATAGAAATACAGCAACATTACAGGAAAAATATGTTCAAAACACTCACAGGTCAGTTAGGCCGAAAACAAACATAAAACCAGGAGACAAGACAACATGACAAGGAAATGCAGAGCAGAAAATGATAACATCCAGAGTGAACAAAAGACAAGGTCGTGTTCCTGTGGTTTTGGAACGAGCGTCATTTCATATCTCATCCAGTCTATTACTGACACCAGATATTGGTTTAGAGACAAAACAGTTTCCTCAGACTTGGATGGAAAAGAGAGATGGAGTTGTGTGTCTTCAACATGAACAAATGAAATGGACATGGTAGGGAAAAGGAATCCAGTAGCAACTTTGAGACTAACTGGGTTCTTTCAACAAGTTAGTCTCAAAGATGATATAAACAGGGCCCCTTCACACTACACAGTTACAATTCTATGATTCTACTTTAACCATGATTCCATCCAATAGAATCCTGAGATTCACAGTTTAAGGAGGAACATTTAGAATGACCAGGCAGACAGCTGTAGTGCCTCCCCAAACTATAACCTCTGCATGGCACAATATGCAGCCACGTCAGCTAAATCAGAATCAAAGAACTATAATTGTGGAGTATGAAAGGGCCCTAGATTTCTTCTTTGCACCATCCCCACTGTCCATTTCATACTGTGAGATATTAACATAGTTATCTCTTTGGATACTTCAACATATTAGGGGCACTGAACTCTAATTTTCTAGACAAGCTATTTCCTTGTGGTCTCACCAAAAAAAAAACAACCCTGTATGACAAAGGCACTGAGAACATGGACACACTCCCTCTATTCAATTCCCAGTGAAGATAATCCACCAAGGTGACTAAAATTGTCTCCATCCCATGTTCAGGCCTGAAGATAAAATGGATCTAGCCAATCTGTCTTTTCCAAGCTGAGCAGCAATCACATGCTCCAAAACTTTGCCCCAGAATGGAATATTGGTGACTCGCTATTAATAATTCAATACAGTAGGATTTGGGTTACTGTCTGTTTTAATTCTATAATTAATTTAATTCAAATTTTAAGTCACAGAATTTACAGTATTTTACTGGAACCTTTTTAATCATGTTGAAATCCACCTTGTTGCCCAACTGTGAGAAAAAAAAAAGATCCCAATGTACAGTTAAATCCAGTCAATTGGAAGACTCTATATCAACTATGCAGTCTTGATAAGGGTGGTTATTACTTGGTTAAGGATAGAAACACTTAAGGCAAAAGCAATAGAATTGATATTGTCATATTTCCTTTAAAAATTTAACAGATGTTTTTAAATTTCCAGTGGTTTTTTCTCTTCATGCATCCATTGTTTCGAATAATTGTGATAGTAACATGTTAGTAGTAGTACTAACAGAGCCAGTGTAGTGTAATGGTTTGAGAGTTGGACTATGACCCTGGAAACCAGGATTCGATTTCCTGCTCAGCCACGAAACCCCACTGCATGACATTGGGCATGTTACCTATTCTCAGACCCTGAAAACCCTGTGATAGGTTCGCCTTAGCATCACCATATGTCAGAAGTGACTTAAAGGCACACAACAACAATGAAGCAGTATTAACATGACCACTATTATACCAAAATCCAGCACTAGGTGCAGTTTTAATCCTTACGGAAAATGATACAAATGATATCAGTGCAGGGAACGATATTTTTCTCTTCAAATCATAATGGAACTACTATTCATATTTAAACAACTGAATGGGAAGTCAAAAAAGGTTGGTACATGCATGCTTTATAGCATAATATGAAGAGTGAAATATTTGGGGAAAAAAGTAATATAAGCTTCTAATAAGGTTAAAGCATAATTACATAGTTTATATATTCCTGAAATCTGGTTGTTCACTTAATAGCCATAGCTTAAGAACTGCAATTATTTCTCACTATCATTGACTTTACTTACAAATTTCATCTGTTACAGCATTAAAATGTAATTAGGTAAGGTCATAGGTGCCATGGTAGTCTCTAGATCTGGTTTACTAATGAGTTTCCACCTCATAATGTATTCATTAAAGTATATTGTACTGTATTTTAAGCAGTAACTGCATTATCTCAGTATATTGTTACTTATCCTTTTGGCTGATACCTCATGACCAATGAAAAAATGCCCATTGATCATTACAATCAGTAGAGCTAGTTAAGACTGGGAGTTATTATGCACTGCATACAATTATCATAATAGTAAACTCCAACTTTTCAGAACAACCTCTATGGTTCATCATTAAATTTCTGTGTGAAAACAAACAATAGACTTCTCATTGTGCTCCTTTTAAATGAGGCAAGCCTAGTAAAAAAGTAGAATTCAGTACAGAGCTTCACAGAAACTCACTATAACTTCCCATGATAAAAAGACTTCATTCATCCCAGCTTTAAATAAGAACAGTTTCTGATGTACAAGTAGGATACTTAACATACTATCAAGCTATGGACTATTCTACCAAAACAGAAACAAAAGGAACAGCAACAAAATAGCCACCAGAAAAGATACTGTAACCAGTTATCAAGTGCAATGTTTTATATTTACTACATTCAACAAACCCATTAAGAACATAAAACCACATGAGATGCTAGATTGGAACAAAGACCAATGTAGCTCAGCAAACTTTGCCCACAGTGGCCAACCATGGGAACTGACAAACAGCACATGAGTGTAACAATGTCATTCTGCTTACATCTGCCAACAACTGATATATCAAAATATACTGCTACTCACACCAGAGGAAACACATATCCATCATACCAAGTAGCCACTGATAGTTCCAACCTCCAGGAGTTGCATAGTCCTGTTTTAAAACCACCCAGGTTAGGAGCCATCATAGCCACCTACAGTAGTGAATTCCATACTTTATGACAGGGATGGAAATAACATTTAAGTGCTCAAGATAAAGAAAAGAAAAGAGAAAAGATACCAACAAAGAAAATCTTCCCCCACTCAATATCCCACTTTTCTCCCAGCATGGTGCCACCAATGCCCTGATGACATCTAACATCCAGTATTTCTCTTTCCCACTGAACTCCAAGGAAGCTATTTCGTTTCTCAACTAGTGCTTATTTTATTTTATTTTCTGCTATATGGAACCCAAAGTGATGTTACTATCATCAGTAATGCACTGGATGATGGCAAATAAATTGCAGCCCAATCCAGAAAAGACAGAGGTGCTCCTAGTCAATCAAAAGGTCATTCAGAGAATGTATTAGATGCAGTTACACTTCTGAAGATGCAGTGGGACACATGGCTTGGTTACATTCCATGTAGCTTACATATATATAACATACTCTATCTGGGATAGCCTTTGAAGACTGTTTGGAAACTTCAATTGAATATCAAGCAGAGTATTAACTGGGGTATTAACTAAATAATTGGGGTTGGTTATAGGGATCATGAAACTCCTCTGCTCCAACAGATCCACTCTTTGTCTCTGGGCACAATTTAAAGTGCTGGTTATGACCTATAAAGCCCTATAAGACTTAAGTCTGGGCTATCTGACAGACTGAGTGGTGATCCGAACCCTGGTTTCCATAGTGCAATGCTCAAACCACTAAACCATTCTGGCAACAACGTTTCTGGGTGGAGTGAAGAGGACAGGATATCTGACCTGTGCTCAGTCTATGATTTCTGTAAAAGCCTTCACCATCACCTCTTCCTAATCCCTTTCCCCCTCACTAGATAATTATTTTCTTGTTATTTCTGATTATTCTCTGCTTACCATGAAGAGTAGGCATTTTATTTTTATTTATTATTTTATTTTATTATTTTATTTTTGCCTGGGACATGCTGGGTCAGGGAGTTTTGTCTAATTTGCACACAATGGATGAGTGAAGTTGGGAGCAAGGGAGTCTTAAACAGGTGATTGAATCTGTTGGATTAATTTGGTTGATAAGTATGAGGAGATAAGGGGTTCTTGAACACTCAGCCTTAGGAAAACCTCAGCTCACTTCCTCAGAGTTCCAAGGCCACAGAATGGAATGATATAAGAAGGTCTAACTGGCAGAACCACGAAAGGGTAGCGATCAGGTAAGTAACTTCTCTTGGAACCATGGCTGACTGGTCCATATTAATGGCAGTCCATTTGTTTGTTTTATATGTTATAGTATCCACATAAAGTATAGCAAATTTTCACCTCAGTGGTACTCATCTCTTCCAAGCCCCCTGAATATCTATCTATCTATCTATCTATCTATCTATCTATCTATCTATCTATCTATCTATCAATCAGAGAGCGGCTAATACACTTTCCATCCCTATCATGAAATAGCCAAGAATGTATGTTATTTATGAACCAACGTACTGCATGACAACATCTATATTGTGAAAAAACTGGAAAGCTCCTATGGAATTAACTAAAAGGTGCTGGTTATTTACAAGCCTCAGTACATGACTTGATATTTCAGTATAATTATCTCCATACCAAATCCTCTGCAGGTCAATTCATCAATTAAACCATCAGGGAAGAAATGGGGGATCATTATTGCATGCCCATAAGCCTTTGCCAGCACACAGCCAGTAGTAAGTAGCAGATGATGGCAATGGCAATCCAACAAAAAATAGCTGGCAGTGGGCTGGTAGCACCTAATCTATCAATTTATATTTTGAAAAATAGAAAAGTGGTTCACAACTTTCAGCCCTTCAGATGTTTTGGACTTCAGCTCCCAGTATCCTAGACCATTGTCCATGGAGGTTGGGAGATTCTGGAAGTTGAAGTCCAAAACATCTGGAAGACTCAAGGTTGAGAACCATTGGTTCAGACCTACAAATAGAAAGGCAGCCCTGTCTTCATTGAGTTGACTGTGGATGTAGGCACTGGGTTCACAACAGCAACATCGTATGCCTCTGCAACTGATAGAAAACCATCTCCCCCTCCCCAATAAATCATAGGCATGATGGCAATATCATAGGTTTTCTGCCTGATCTGGCAGGGACGTTCCGGATTGTTTGTCATCCCATCTTTTCAGTTGCTTTTAAAGTAATCCAGTTCTCTCTCCTCCTCTCACTTCCCCTCCCTCTTTTTCCTCATTTTACCTCAGTTGCTACAAACTGAGTTCAAAAAGCAAAAGCAGTTTGCACTCAGTTAACTAAGTAAGAGGGAGAGGAGAGAGGCAAGGTGAGGACAGGACAGGACAGGGCAGGACAGGGCAGGACAGGAAAGGAAAGATGGAATCTTGCCCTTCCCAGTAGGCTCAGGCAAAAGCAAACAACTGCAGCCTGTCGTTATGTGAGTGTTTTTATTCTTTACTAACTTTTTCCATCTTGATCACACTCTGATGTTGCTTGTTCACACATGTTCCAGTTTTCATCTAAGAAATATTTGTGTGTATGCAATTCATGCAGTTTTGACTATACATTTTGATGTTGTATTAACATGGAAATTGCATACATTTCTGTTCTGCTACTCAGAAGAACATTTTAGTGGCTAAATCAGAATAATGTCGTAGTGAATAATAACTTTAATGGACATCTCCTTTATTTAAAAAGAACATTTTAAATTGCATTACCTTTCTTTTTTTAATTCATCTCTTTCTACATGTAGTTGAATGGATTTTGAGGGGGTGTAAAGATGCTCACAATAGGCTGGTAAGCAGCCCATTAATAAAAGAGCTACTCAGTGCCCCTGCTTGTTAAAAATTTAACTGCTTGAAACTAATAAATGTACTTAGCTACACATGACACAAAGAAATTTACTGTATTTCAGTTCTTGGCTGTGATTTTTCATGCTTGATCAATGTGTTAAAGGTAACAATGTCGCAATATTAAAGCCGTCATGAGACCACGGAGGAAAATGTTCCAATAGTTTATTTCTGATACTTTTTCCACATGACTATAGAATCTTGGGATCTGTCAAAATGGGTAAGGAAAGCATCCCAGAAGTGGCCTTAAAATTCAAAATTTGATGTTTTCCCACATTTCATACTGTCTGCTCCAGAGAGGGAGAAGGAAGAGAAAAACCTGTCTGGGGACACAACACACTGTCCGGGCTTAAATCTCAATCAGGTAGCAGACCTATGGCTAGATTTCCTTCAGGCGATATATAAGAGGAGGACTATATGATCCTGTATGCAATAACAAAACAAAAGAAATTCTTTTCATTACAAAAAAAAAAAAAGTTCAGAAGTTCAAAGTTCAAGAAAATCTTACCACTCACATGCTGGTCTGCTGTGTATGTTAGAATCTCTCTCTCTCTTTGTGTTATTTTCTACCAAGTAAAGACCACAGGAAAGCTGAAGAAATATTGCTCAGGAAAAACAGAAGGAACAACCCAGTAAAAAACTGGAAGATAACCTGTTACTCAAACTCTGTGTCCCTTTCATCAGGAGCAAAGCTATCTAGTAGAAATTAAACATCTGCATTCTGTGGCTGAAATACAGTTAATAATGTTCATGATTAGAAAAATCTAAAATTCAGCATTAGTAAACTTCAGAAGGTTTCTGCCATGTTTTTTAAAAAGCTGCTTTTCACTATGAAAAGCTGCTTGAGATCATAAAGGAAATATCCTCTATTCAGAAAGGGGAAAATGAAGAATTATGCATATTGAATACTGCTACTCTTATGCATGAGAGTAACTTAAGTTTAAAGATGAGATTTGGGATGAAAATAATTTACAGTTTCTATCCTGTGATGGTAGATTTCTTCCCCTGGATAGGTATTGATTAGATATATTAACAGATAAAGCACTATAAGATTCACATAACCAAAGTATGGCATCATAGTTGGATATTTGCCCTCTGATTAGACTTATAATCAAGCACAGCAAGAGAATGATCCAAATTGCCAAGTATTTGCTTTTGCCACACCATGCTTCACACAGGGCACTTTCTCTAAGCCAGTTTCTTATGGCTTCCTTTCAAACAGGCAAAAAGAAAATGTATTTGTCAGACCACACCATGTAATAACACAAGCCTTTTAACTATAGTTGGCTATGTATACGTGCATCATCATTTGACTTTGCTTGTGTTACTTTTGAAGAGTGTGGCCTATGGGAACTATGACTTATGGCAGTGCCTTCTTAGAGGTTGTACTTGAGCTGTGGAACTACTACTGCAATTCAGTTGCCACTGTTTACTTTCCAGCTGAAATTGCATTTATTTCTAAAGACTTTTGTGCTGATAGGCAAGTTCAGTACTGTTGATGGCTTTCTTGGGTTTCTTTTTATTGTTGTTGTTGTGTGCCTTCAAGTCATTTCTTACGGTGACCATGAGGTGAACCTATCACAGAAATTTTGGGGGGCTAAGAGTGGGTGATGCCCCCAAAGTCATCCAGTGGGTTTCCATGGCTGAGACATTTGCACAAAGAGATTCATATAGTGATTGGCCTTATTTTAAGCTAAAGTGTACAAGCTAAAGTCTTTTCCTCCAGCACGTACTGAATTTTGAGGACTACTCTTTACAAGAAATTATCCTGGGAAAACACAGTACATTACATTTTTAAAATTATTGGCAGCAATACTATCAATGCTTACAGAACAGAACAAAAATCAGCATGTGATAAACAGGTAACATTGTACTATGATCATCAGAAGAATCAGAAAATATTAATATGCCTTACAAATAAATCATGGGAATTCAACAAGTTCACCCATGGAATTAAACCATTAATATTTTATATTTCCAGTTCTTGTTCATAGATCTTGACTCATCACCAGTGTATTTAAGCTTCTCTCTCTCTCTTTTACTTTTGCAACACTTCACAATTAATAGCTTTGCTGCAGAATGAAACTCAAATTTGAGTCAACCACTAGATTGTTTACATAATTCTAGATTCAAAATTATCTTAAATCAAGGCAGTTGATGTAAGAGATTCTAGATAATTAGGGTATACTACTGTCTCATTTTTTACCTTTGTTACAGTCACTGAATACGGAAACAATATGTGGCTGACTGAGTGATGCTTTAACAACCAAAACTGGAGTTTGACATACAGTAGGTTATTCAAACTTAGACATATTTTATTCACACTGTTAAAATCAGTGGGACTTGAGGTATATATGACTGACGTTCCATGATTTTCAATAGATACACAATTAAGCATGAAAAAATCTTGACACAACCTGATGTGTTTCCGAAATAAGAACTGTGCTTTGCTATCCATGCCAACATGACTAAAAATGAGGAAAACAGGAACTAGTGGACAAATTAAAACCAAAGCTGAAAATAGTTATTTCTAGTCTTCAAAAGCAATGTTTTTTTTGAGACTATCAGGCACATAAAAACAAGTCATTCCTATCCCCCTGATTAGAAAGAAGAGTACAACAGTGCTTTACATCTACAAAGCTTAGTCAGTATGAAAATAGAAACAGATTTCTTATTCTTTCTTATATTTGCAACCTGAATGTGTCTTACAAGAAAGTACACTACAGCTGGGATCACAAACAGGCTTAAAATGACTGCCCAAATATAAAATGAAATTTACAGTATTTTCTCATGATAACATAAATGAACAAAAAGTAGAGTTCAGTTGGATTTCTATGCTTTTAGCAGTGTCTAGTATCAGTTTTCAAATGATAGTTAGCTAAGCAACTTAATGGCTTATTTTCACTTACTAAGTATTTTCACTGATATGTCATCATTGCAAAAAACAACAAAAAGGAATGTGAACTTTTGTGAATATATCATTTCATCACATCTTTAATTTTTCATCTCCTTTTCAAATTGTGCTCTATGCTAGCTCTAAAGCACAAAGAAATATTAACAGATATACACAATGCTTCTCAGACAGAAAGTTTTTGCACCTTCAGTGTTGAATATCTTGTGCACATTAAGTGGATAAATTCCAAATCAATCCATTGCCATTCAAGATTGTGACACAATAAAATATGAAAAGGGCAAAAGGTGCATTTCTGTGTGAACACTTCTGCAAGACACAGCAGATACAGAAGTACTTCACAAACAAACAAACAGTGGAAGTCACTCTTGCTAAAAAAATATTCTACATCTGTCATGGCTTTATATTAACAAGAAGAAAGAATATTTGTAAAATAAACTTGCACCCTTCTTAGTTATATGTTGAAATGCAAATATAATTGATATAAATAGAATTGCTTCTGTAGATATATACCTCTTGTACAGATAAAGCTCAGTTGGAAACCTAGATATTTTGCATGTGGCATGAGTCCACTCAACTTCTATTCCAATTAAGTTCTTCCTGACAACAGTTTCCTTCATAGTGGCAAAACTCTGTGCGATTATGTTGAGTTGAATAACTGATTCAGCCAGATCTTGAATACTGAGATACAATAAGTCAGTCTATCTAACAAATCTGATCATTTTATTTTTAGATAAAATGAAACAGAATTATAACCATTTAATAATAAAATGGAAATTGCTTTGTTTGCTTCTGTTTGTCTATCTGTCTGCCCCTTGGGCAAAGAACTTTCAGACCATAATAGTGGCATCTTTCACTCCCCTTCAAAGTGGGAAAGGGGAGCAGTACTATGATCGTTGTAAGGACATTTAGGGAACAAACACTCCTTGCCTACCCTTCCTTCCTTCCTTCCTTCCTTCCTTCTTTCCTTCTTTATGTCCTTGAGAAGGAGAGACAAGACACTTACTTTATATGGTAGTGGGTTCTGATGCTCCTCTTGCTCCAATATTCATATATGGAACTATATCCCAGGGCAAGCTTCTTCCACTGTCCCACAGCTACCCAGCCACCCTTTGACTATGTAGCTCTCCATTTGCATGCTGCATCCACTTCCTAGCTTCTATGACATTTTGAACACGCTTATAACTTGTACATGTTCAGGAACTATTACAAAGCTAATGGTGCCAGGGTTATATCTATGGTGGCTGCTAAGCATGCTAAGAATGTTGTTAAAAGTAAGACAGAGACATAGAAGAATTCTGTTTGTCCTTGTGATATTTAATATTTAAAAGGAATATTTAACACTTATTTGATTGCATTTGTTACCCTGTTTTCTGGGGGTCCCAGGAGGGACACCAAATTGCTATCAAAATTATACAAGCTGGGGAAATTAGTTCAGAGCACAAGTTGGCAAAACGAGAGGCAGAGTAACTTAGCAGGATCTTGTAACCCAGTGTCTACGGGGTCAGGCCAAGTTAAGAAGCAAACCGGTTTGAAAATAATGAATGATCTTTATTAAATACAGGCACACAATGTAAGCAACACAAACACACATATAACTAAGGAAAATAAAGGTGTGAGTAAGATAGCAGGATTTTCAGAGGGATAGTTGGTTCGGGTGATACGAAACCTGTCCTGAAGTCCGGGAGAAAATGGAGAGCGAGGCTGGGGTTCGATGTATCTCAGCACGTGGAGCTGAGGGGAAGCTCGCCAAGCAAAGCGGCAGCAAGGCGGTCTGGAACTCGGGAGTGATTCAAGGACAGTCTCAGAATCAAGGGTTTTTATAAGGAGAATTGTGACTGCAGGCTAGGTCGGACTTAGGGGAAAACAACAGATTTGGAGTTGGAGACAAAACCTCCGAAAGGTCAGAATTTGAATGACTGAATTACAGCCAAATTTATCAATAGAGTAGCCGGTATGCAAACGCAGAGTACTTGAGCACTGTATAGTTAGATCATCAAGCTGCCAGCGGGGGGCAGAGGATCTTTTGAGAGTTGCTTGCATACCTAATGGAGGTACTTGCCTTGAGGTCTCCTAAAGCAGTGAGTCGGCTGTTTCTGGCCTGCCTGTATTGTCTAGGAATATTACGGCGCTTATCGGCCGAGCCTGTATGCGTGCTTGTCCGGGGGCCTCACAAGCACGTGGAAGGGATATGTGAAGCCGAATTATTGATATCAATAGATATCTTTTATATATCCCCAAAGCTCGGGCTAGCCAGGGCAGTGACACATTTCTTCATTATATCATTTGTGGAGTTTGAGAAGGAACTGCCCACAAAAGCCACCAGTATCTTGGTGCATATGCACCATGCATTCATGACAAACACCATCAAAGTGCAGAAAAGCACAACACACATTTGCAAACTTAAGCATTTGAAATGAAATCTTATAAAGTTTTTAGTCCCTGGATCTGTCTACAATTTGGCAAGATTTAGCTCCTCTAAGGGAGTCATCATGCCCCCAAATTTCATGCATTTATGTGAAAATACACAAGCATTATGATTCTATTTAATGGAAACCACAAATGTGGCTAGTACCCTGGAAATGTCTCTCTGCAATTTGGAATGGTTAGTCTGGTCATGGAGTGGGGGGATCTCCAAATTTCATGTAGGTATGTGGCCCACAGACACATACAAGATATGGCCTTTTACATTTCCCAGGGCAAGATACACAAAGATCTACATCTTCAAATCACATCTGGCAGTGCCCTACAACTATACTAGCTGCAGTTGCATAGGCTGCTGTATGCCCACTATCAGTTATCAGCTCATAATTTTCTACCTGGGTCTAACCAATAGTCTGTCACTGAGTTACATCTTTCCATTCCCAAACACAGTCTGAAAGACACACAAACTTTTGATCTCTTTCAAACATGTTCCCTGGAAGGTGCACACACTGATTGTCATCTAAAAGAGTTCTGTGATGTTTGACTGTTCTTCATAAAGATGTGCCCCTCTGCCTTGTTGACTTTGCACAATCCAGCAGTTCGATCACATAGCAGAACTGCAAATCTTTAAAGCAGAAACATGGAAAAATGGGCTAGTTGCTTTAGGACACAAATATCAGATTCCACATTCATTTCTCTATGATGTAGGTATTAATTGTTTTGGGGTGCCATGCTTCAAAGGCTTATACCCAAAATAACACTGGAAGTGATGGTGCTGTGTCTTGCAGAGACCTTTGTGCTGGACTTTTGGGATATATGATTTGCATTAATTTCTACAGTTAGTCACTGTATTGCACATATGATGCCATGCTTGGCAGTGCCTTGCTCATTTACGAAAAGATGGATTGGGAATAATGTGGTGATGTTTTATAGAGGCCACACTCATGTAGATTCAGGTATATTATTTCTATTAGATCAAAGTTGCTTTTGGGCTTGTACACTGGACATTATAAGCATGGATGGCTACATTAGACTCTCTATTGTGCAAAAACACAATATATAATTTGGGTGTATAATTTGGGATGACTGAAAGCTTAATCTGGAATGCATTCTCTTTTTTTTATTTATAATATTGTAGGTATTATTGGCATGATAAGAATATGCTTTACAGAGTCCAGCACTCAAAACATAATGTGCCACAAACAAATCTGTAGTAGTTTGCAAAGAATTAGTCATTTTAATCTCTTGCAGCATGAAAAGGAAGAAGGGAGGGGGAAGGACAGTGCCTTTAAGATTACCTTTTTTTTTTTATCTTTCTATGATTGCATCAATCTGTATTGCACCTGGAGAAGCTCATATTAAAATAAAAACCAGTCTTAAAGGTACTGTCACATTCCTTTTTTTTTCAAACTCTCTTCCTCATTTCTAAACAAATATGTGGCAGTGCATAAAGGGCACTGTGCTATGGGCACGGACAACCAGAAAAGGCTCACTGTTCTAGTATTACCTCCACTCCACTGCTGCCTGAAGGAGGTTACTTCGTAGTGCATTATGCAAATTGTGATTGCCACGTATTGTGAGTCTCCAGTTCTGTGGGTGAGGAGACAGCTAGATCTGTACAAAACCCCTGACAAACTATCAATGTGTATACTCTAAGATGGAACCTCTTTGATTCTTTGGCCTAGGAGAACAAGGGTTAACTGAAAAGGCCTCTAGTCAAATCCTATAGTTGGCTTTCAACTATACTAAAATCCATGAAGGCCATCACTAGGTATGTCAAAAAACTGATTAAACTTTTTTTTTTGCATTATGGTTTATTAGCCCCAATAAAGGAGGAGGAGGAGGAGGAGGAGAAATCATTGAGAAACTGAGTAACCCCAAACAAGGTTCTGTCTTTCCTAGCACGTAACCTGGCAGTTGCTAAAAAAACTGCATTATAGACATGAAAAGCCACTGATAGGAAATGTCACATTTGGGCAAGGATGGTTCACTCAATGCTTCTTTGATAATTGTGATATCATACTGAGATGCTTTAAAATGATTCAAACTTGAAAGGCAATTAATACTGGAGATGGGCCCAACTGAACCAAGAGCCTGAGCTTGGTCTCCTTCTTCTAGAAGCCTCTTATAGAAAATAAGTGTCTTCAGCCCTTTCGGCATGGCATTTGCCATGCAAAAGGGCGCCTGGAGCATCGCGTGATTGTGAGGAGTGATCTGCACGATGCACTCACAATCACACGATACTCCAGGGGCCAGCAGGTGCTGATCGCGCACCTTTTCATTTTCAGCTGGAAGCCGAAAATGGTGGGCAATTGTGCATTGCTCCCAGGCCCCGCACACACTTACCTGGCATGCGGAGCCTCCAGAGCCGTGCCGGTCGCACTTCCTGCCCCAGCACAGTCTGGGAAACTCTCAGGCTGCACTGCGGAAGGAAGAGGCAGGGCTCTCGCACGAGCAGGCAGCTCGTGTGGAGCTGAAGCAGCAGGAATGCGAGAGCCTCTCGCTGGAGGCTGCTTGTGCGATCCCCGCACCCCAGCGCCAGAAAAAGGTAAGGTGTGGAAAGGGCCTTCCTTTGCTCCTCTCCTGCTGAAATCACTGTCAAGACTAAACTTTACTCTTTTTTAGCTGAAATCACTCTTTCAGACCCCTAGAATCTAGGATTTTGGACAGAAAATCTTGTTTGGCCAGAGAATCTTTCTCAAATCCTTGTTCTGACACAGAGGACCTAGGGGAGCTCCTTCTTCTTATCCTTTCACTGTTCCAACTAGACTGGCTCCCCATGTTTTCACAAATCCAGTAAGACAAAGGGGAAGCAACTTGTGATATCTCTTAAATCTATTTTTCAGAGAGTGCTTTCCCTGCAAATTGGAGCTCCTCAAACTACCCTTCTTTGTTTGGGGTGTGTGTGTGTGTGTGTGTGTGTCTTAGGTTAAGTATTATATTGCCCTTATTCTGAATCTCTTGCTTACTCTTAGCAAACTCTACAGTTTCCAACTGCTTAATTCCAAACACTATCAGCTTTGCAAGATTGCTCATTCTGAATCACTATCTTCTCATTCTAAAGCAACTGTGCTCTATTTTGCATGTATTGCATGTATTTGCATGTATTAATATTTGCTATTTCCCAATGCAACTACTATTTCTTGACTACTGTGTGTTCAATAAAATTCTCATTTCAGGAAGTTCTATGTGAATGTGACTTTTTAAGTCCAATTTGCTTAAGATGCACTATTGATCAAAGTCACAAGATACTGTCAACAGAAAACATGTAAGATTGGGTCTAGTCTGTCTATTAAAGGCTTGGCATTCTATGCTACTGCACTGAACTGGCTAATTCTGGTTTTTATACAAAGTATAGGTGGACAGTTTAATTTGGTTGTAATTAAGCCAAGCACACAGTGAGGGGAAAAAGTGAAGCAGCAAGGCATCAAAACATATTCTGGCATTACTTGTGAACTTAACCACTTATGACTCATTCTAATCTTAATCACAAAGCTTGTTTTAGATAATTAATGCAGCACTTAGTCTTCAGCTCAAGCTTTAACAATTAAAAAACACACAGGAGATGGGGTGTGTGTATATATGTGTGTGTGTGTGTGTGTGTGTGTGTTTCAGGAAACAGAAGAGATGAGCTCCCATTGTTAAAATGCAATAATTTGCATCCCCTTTCATTCTACATGTTGCAAATACAGTTGTATAAACAAAGAATTCTTACTGTATCATTCTTTGACCTAACAAGTCAGCAATATAGTGTTGTCAGCTCTAATTTTGGATGAAATGACCATATATTTACAGCAACATTCAGTACACCTCTCTGAAGTATTTTCCTAGCATATACTGGCTTCAATATTGCATTTAAATCCAACCAAAGTCACAGAAACGTACACAAGATCTAAATAAAATGAAATCATACCACACTGTCACGCAAAAATAATTATTGAAGTAATTATATACAGTCAGCCCTCCACACTTGCAGGTTTCACTTTTGCAGATTTGATTATTCACGGAATATTTGCTGTCACCTCTGCTGCCTCCCTATGCCATTTTTAATAGGGATTGCAAGCCTCATAAGACTGAGAAACTGCAAACAAGGCTTGTAAGTCCCTATTAAAAATGGTGTGGAGTAGCAGTGGAGGTAGAAGTAAGCCCCACCAGCCATCCACTTCTGCCTTGTGAAGGAACCTTGATGCCTCAAAGGAATCCACAGGGAGTTGAATAGGGTGATCATGCTTTTTTTGTGTGTGTTAAATATGATTTGGGAGGGCCTAGAGTTATTCATGGTTTTTTCACTTTCACAGAGGTCCTGTGCCCCTAATCCTTGTGCATGTGGAGGGATGACTGTAATGCTAAACTCTGATTAGGATGTAATCCCATTGCATGTCTACTGTTATATATTGGACAGTTCAACTGAACTTTGCATGAAGTCTGTTCCCACACACCCATCTTTTTTTCCTTTTACCCTCATGTCTAAATATGAAGTAATGCCTCTAAATAAGTTAGTCTAAAACACCAACAGGAAGTGACAACAAGAAACTAAGAAACTAAATTTATTTCCAGCAAAAAAGTAGTTAGAGTTAAGCTGATTTAACAGTACAAAACACATATCCCTAAGCAGGGACGAGCACCTTTATGTAAAGCTTTAAGAAATGCAGTCACAGGATCTTAGAGTTGGAAGGGGCTTCATGGGCCATCAAATCCAACCCCCTGCTCAATGCAGGATCTCCAGCTAAAGCATCTCCAGCAGGTAGCTATTCAGCCTCTTTCTGAAGGTGCCCAGAGAAGGAGACCCACCACTTCTCTAGGCAGTTGCTTCCATCACTAAATTGTTCTTATTGTCAAGAAGTTCCTTCTATTTTGTTCCAACAAATTACAGCTCCATCTGACAGTGTTCCTATTTAGTCTGCATTTAATCAGTTTGCTAATCAAAATTTTATGGGACCTTATCAAATGCTTTGCTAAAATCCAGATAAATGACATCCAGAGCATTCCCATCATCTACTAAACTAGTGACCTGATTAGTGTAGCAAGATCTATTGTTGCTGACAAACCCGTGTTGGCTTCTACTGATCACTGCATTGTCATCAAGATACTTGCAGACAGATGCCTGTATAATCCATTCTAATATTTTTCCTACTATTGAGGTTAATTTGCGGTGCTGACAGGGTAGCTGGGATCCTTCCCATGATAACAGCATCAGTGAAGTTCAAATATCTTCTTCCCTAACCCTCATAACATGAATACATGAAACAGCCTTCTACATAAGGATGTGAAGAAAGCTTATTAAAATTTTCACTGTCATAAAAAGAAGGAGGGAGGGAGGGAGGTGGAATGTCACTTAAACTCAAAACTAACCCTCTGAGGAAATGAAGAACAGGAGGATTAGGTTGTTGTGGGTTTTCCGGGTTTTGAGGCCGTATTCTATTAGTATTCTCTGAAGATGCCAGCCACAGATGCAGGTGAAACATCAGGAGAAAATACTAATAGAACATGGCCTCAAAACCTGGAAAACCCACAACAACCTATGGATTCCGGCCATGAAAGCCTTCGACTTTACAGCCAGAGGATTGTTTGTGCTTCAGAACTTCACTGTGGAAAATGAATTTGATGCATTTATCTGTCCATCTGAGGAATGTACTCACTTTTATCAGAACAA
The DNA here is from genome assembly GCA_030412105.1 of Cyclura pinguis. Lineage (NCBI taxonomy): Eukaryota > Metazoa > Chordata > Lepidosauria > Squamata > Iguanidae > Cyclura > Cyclura pinguis. Next base: position 99,017,042 of record CM059601.1, read on the forward strand.
ATGCACATGAAACACTGCTTACAAGCCACAGAACTCCTTACAAGCCACAGAACTGGTGGGGAGTTGTAGTGGAGAGTCAGCATCATACAGTTGTTTAAGTGTTAAAACTAGGATTCTAAGAGATCAGGGATCATACCTGCATTCAGCCATGGAAACCTATTGGGTGACCTTGGGCAAGTCACACACTCTTAGAAAAAGGAAATGGCAAACCTCTTCAGAATAAATCTTCCCAGAAAACCCTTTGGTAGGTTCACCATAAATCAGAGTAAGTCTGAAGACATAAAGCAGCAGCACCCAACAACAAGGTCTGTACAGCTAGTTCTGTACAGTCAAGAAGGCAAAGCAGCAGAGGCACAAGATTCTCAGGAGGAGTTTCAAAACCATTTGCACTTTTGCAGTATAGTTGTGTATCAGTTCTTCACAGAAAATGAGTAATTCCATTTTTTTTCCTTTTTGAGACCTATACAGTCACTTTAGGTTCTGGCTTCTAGATCCATAACTGTACTACAGTAAATAATTTTTCTTAACAATAATTAGGAACATCATCACAAAGATAATTTTCAAATGGTTCATTTTTCAAATTTTCCCAATGTTTCAAAGAACTAATACCCATCTACCAAATGTGACATCATCTATTTAAATCTTCTATAACATTTATAATTTGCTTAGGATTTTTGTTAACCTGATTAATTACTACATCACTGAACATTGATAATAGCCAATAATCTCTCTCCAAACAGACCCTCACTCTGAACCTCAGAAGTGGCTTGCAGAGACACAGAGCCTTGTGAGCGGTGTCTCTAGCTGCAGAATAATTTCTTCAGGACATTTGCCTATAGCCAACATTAATATGCCTTCCATCACAAGGTTACAGCATATTTTTCCCCCTCTAGAGCATTTTAACTCCTTGCTATTTTAATCATTCTTACATGTTGGTAGTTTCAGCTCTTTTATTCTTCTTTGCTGCTTTTAGTACCTTGTATTTTTACTGTATTTTATTGAATTGGCTTCGCAGTGTATTTTTATCATGTGGGCTTTTATATTTGCTTCATCATCTTGGGTTTGAGTCATCTGCTGAGTTTTTAGATCTTTGTATTGCATTATTGTTTTATTGGTTTTTTTTTAGCTGTATGACACCCCAAGAGCTTGTTCTCTATGTGTTTTGTAAATACAATAGATAAATGGATAGATACATAAATAAAATGTTTTGACTTCAAACAGAAGCTTGTATGAATGTATCCATCCACTACAAATATTCTACTAAGAACACAGCATGCCCTCCAATACGCCTGATGAGCCGCATTGGTATTGTAAAGCAGGAGCAGGCAATACTTTATCTTGATGAGAAAATCTGCAAAATCACTTCAGAAGATAAACTCATCAGAACTGATATAAAGTTTTGATTATCTAAGGATGCAATGATGAAATAAAATTGCTTGCAAAGAACATGTAAAGGAACCTACTAATAAAACACAGGAAAATGAACACTTCGTATGCCTTCATCAAAGTCTTTATCAAGAAAATTTATTTTGGAGTAGACTTGTCAGTGACACAAGGTATATAACAATAGAGGGCATTTTGAATGCCTGGAACTGAAATTAGAAGAGTTTCAGGACAGGTCTGTAGTCCCGCAAATTTTTTAAAAAATTTTTCTTAAAAATGTGTTCTCCTCCAGATTTGCTTGTCCCTTTCCCTTTTTATTCTACTTCCTCCAAAACAGCTGAAGTCACAGTTCAGAAACTAGATGTTCTCTTTTCAGAGACTATAAATATGCAAATTTTGTTCCTGAAAATGAAAACAGGCATTCCCTGCAATCACAATGAAAAGGTCATTAGATGAATACTACATTGAAAAGGTAGCAGTAAATGAGAAATTTTTCAGTGCTTTAATGAATTGCAATTCATATATATACACCACGTATAGAAATTTTCTATAGAAACTCTGGCAATAAACCATCCATGTTATATGGAAGACATGCTATTATACGTACATAATAATCAGATGTAACCAGAGAATTTTTTCACTATCTGTTTCTAATGTCAAGGAGAATATGATCAAAGAATAGCTCCTGTTTCTTAGAAAATATAGATTGGGAAGACAACTATAATATCACGGAAGAGGGAAAAAGAATAACTCACAGATTGCTACCAAGCTGTCACCCAGTTTGAATAACCTGGGTAACCTTGGTAATAAATCTTGAAAATGCTGCTGCTGAATGCCAGGTGACAAAAAGGAAAACCAGCTACATGAGGCTTGAGCTAGGATGAACACCCCACTCTCAGGTGTATAACTATGGCCTAACTGTATGAAGGGTGGGTTAGTATCTTCCAGCTTTCCCCTCCTGAGAGCTTTCTACAGCAGTGAGCAAAATCTAGGGATATGGAGGTGAAAGTGAGGTGCTATGTCATGATTTCACATTCCTGACCACATGTCATGTCCCACACCCTACCATGTCCCACACACCCTGTTAGGTATGAGTGTGTGCACTTCAAGATGAGTGCCTTAGACAGAATAGGTGTTATAGTGATGTACTGCACACCTAACTACAGAACACTCTCCTTTCTGGAGTGTTAGCCTAATATATTGAGAGAGCTGAACATTCATGCTGAGATCATCCTGTTTGAAGTATATCAGGACTGCACAGTTTCCATGACAATAAGAGTATTCCCTATCTGGCCTCACTTACACAGTAGGGCCAACTTGGGTCTGGCTTTCTGTGCTATATGGGAACATGGTGATTCAAGTGAAAAATAAATTTTATGGGTATGATTGTGACAGTAGGATTTAAACCCACTGAAACTCAAATACTTTGATAGATCCAAATGGTTTCCTAATATCTTCTGGACAGTGTCCTGGATCCTTTTCAGTCTGGTAAACTATGCTGGGAGGAAGATGGAGGAGTGTGTTCGTGTTCATTTTGCTGGAATTCTCTGCAGCTTTGGGTACCACCAGCCACATTATCCTTCTGGACTACCTCTCTAAGATGAGACTTGAAGGCATTGTTTTGCAGTAGAAGAATTAACTCAGAAGGTGGTGCCGGAGGACTCCTGCTGGATGCCTTGGCAATTAGTCTTTGGGGTCCCCCGGTGTTGTGTACTTGTCCCCTTGTCTGTACTTGTCAACCTACTTAAACTAGGTTGGGCCCATTCTTTGTTATTCTACGGACAAGCAAAGACTTTTAAAAAAATCAGAAAGGCTTGGAGGAAGGAGGAGCTACTGAAGAAGGGTTTTAATGGAGGGAATTCTGTCATTTTTGTGTTTTTTCCCCTCTTGATTTGCTTTTAAAATGTTTTTACACTGTTCTGCTACAGTGATTGTTTCAAACATGATCTGTGTTTTTTAATATCATCATTTGTTGTGCATTTAGCTGTATTTATTCATGTTGTGAGCTGCCTTTGGTCCCAGTATTGGGAGAAAGGCAGGATATTAAATAAGTAAGTAAATAAATAAATAAATAAATAAATATTTCATGTTATTTTCTCTTCTTATAAACCAACATTTTATACCTTTTTACCCCTAAAATAACAACTGGAAAAGCAAAATATGGTGCAGTTGACTTTTATAAAATTAGAAGTTTGTTCTTTCTTTGAAGATGTGGATAGAGAGAACAGGGAAATCAAAAAGCCCAAAAGAAAAGTTACTAAAAAAACCTACAGATTTGTTAAAGAGAGAGAAAGAGAGAGAAATTTGACTGGTTTTCACCAACCTCTGGTTGTATCTCTCTCTGTTTAAGCTGTCAAGAGTTATATGTGGCCCACAGAGAATAACACCATAAAAAGAAAAGTCCAATGTCAATACTATGGAAAAAATCAATGCAAAAGACTTGTAAATGAAATCCCACAACTGAGTGATGTGTGTACTAATCTGGGAACTATTTTTTTGGACAATACTATGGTTGAAGTTTATGAATTCATTTTGTAGCCCCCTTGATGATGGATAATAAAATGAGGCATATATTTCATTATTCCTTAACATTCGTAAGACTACTTTGCTGCTTTGAAGTATGTCTTGCCTTCCTTGGTAATAGCCTTTTTTCAATCCAGAAAGCTGAAAAACACCGAGACACATTCTATACAGGAAGATGCATGCAGCAGGACTAATGGCACTTTCCTATGTAAGAAGTAGAAATGACATAATAGGAAAGCTCACCAGTTGATGGATAATGGTAGATAACAACAATGTCAAGGAACAAACAAAATAAAGAACTCATTTTAAGACTACTTCACCAGTTTGAATTACAACGCGATTTTCTCACTAATGGATTTCTGCAATGGAATAGACAGAAAAACAGATGAGACATCCTCTTCAGGACAGATTCATATGAAGCTAAGAGTACTGTCTTGGTTAGCTAAAGAAATCAGTAACTGATAATTTGTTGATAATCAATAATTTATCATCAAAGGTTTGTATTCATAACACAGCTTATTAATTGCTTACCACTATAGGCATCACATAACAGCAACTAAATGCTTCACAATTAATAGTTGCCCTCAACTAGAGTAAATTCACTGGGAAATTCACTGGGAATATCCCATCCCCCAGCTGGGCAATATCATAAGACCCCTGGTGTTTGTTTGTATATGTATATGTATATGCATATGTATATGTATATATGTATATATGTATATATGTATATATGTATATATGTATATTAAACTATTTATTTTCATATTCCATATACATGGGTTTTTAATGCACAAAACATTTTTACAAATATGTTTTTGTGCTAAGAAGTTGTCATTTTTTGGTGCAAAACAAATGGAAATAAGAAAAATTGCTGGCCTTTTTGATCTTATTCTGTACCAATAAATCCTGTGTCAGCTGACAGTTTTTTGATGAGGTATCTTAATAGGCTGAATGACGGTTTCTCATCAAAGGGTAGGTTATTACTCAATATTCTGCATACACACTATGAAACCATGGCTAAAGTCTGCAAAGAAAGAACAATCAATAAAACAGGCAAGGGGAGAAGCAAGGGGCACATAACCCTGGATCATGTGCTCCTTATTCTTTTCTGAAGATCATGTTTCAATGTGCATTTGCCACTGAAAAGTACTTTTCAACACATTTAGATTTAGTCTTTCTTTCATATTCTCCCTTGAAATAAAAGTTCCTGTGTCCAGAATACTGTTTTGAACAATGGGATTTGAATTTGGGCCCAAATTCTGAAGGAGTAACTCTACTTGTTTCTCCATAAAGCTATCCATATTTTAACATTTTTTGGACAGGCTCATCTCCAAATAACTATGAAACGTTATCTGACAGAAGGAAAGGGACTTTTTTGTTCTAGCTCTGTATTGCAGAACATGACAAATTTTAACATGACTTATATAGAGATGGAAAGAATAATAGAAAATATTTGAAAACTTGTAAAAAATATGTTTTCTGAGTGTTAAGAAACCCTGACAAGAATTGTGGACTGACAAGAATCTTTGCAATTCAGGACTTATTTTTAAAATGTTGTTTCCTGTGCAGAAAAAAAAGCCATAAATGTTCTTCATAAAAGTCACACATGGTTGATTTGAGTAGAAAACAGCATTTTCTGCATAGGAGTTAATATCTGTGGATTGAAATATTATTTTCCTTCCAGAAAAAGAGGTTCCTTATAGTTTAAATACTCCTTATTCTGCCAAACTTTATAGTTCTATCTGTAACAAGCTTGACAGGTTGGCTACACTCTCCCTGCCGTGTCTGAGACAATAGTTTATGTCATAGGCAATTGCCAAGGTGTGCTGTTGTTTCTTCACATTTCTAAATAAAGCTTTTGAAAACTCTAAGCTTTCTCTGAACTCAGAGCTAGCCTGTATATCACAAAACTGTACTTTTAGTATGTCAAGCACGATAATTTTATACCAAAGTCATCCACAATGCATTTTATGTTCCTAAAATAATAAAGTGACGTTCATTCTGTGATAGTGCTAACATTGCATTTTTCCCAATTTTTCCAAAAGATAAGTATTTTCCCTTTAATGTTCTTCAAAAGTCCTGGAAATTTTACATGTCTAATCAATTCAAGGCTATAAACAATACAGTTAAGAATCTGTAGATATAAGACGGTCATTGTATTAAAAGAAAGATATATAAACATTCAAAAGGGTCCACAATGAATTCTAGATAACTGACATCAAAAACTAACAGGCAATATATAGCAATATATATATATAGCCATATTCAAAGTTTTCTTGACCTTGATTAATTAAATTAAATTAATTAAAGGTCAAGAAAGAATATTGCTTATCAGTTAGCAGTTAATAGGCAACAAATATTCTACACATAAAAAAGACAAAACAATTTGATATATAGACATTCACATAACAATACTAAAGTAATACACTTTGAATGAAGTATTATCTTCTCAAAGATATAATTGAGAAATAATCATATCTGGCCTCATAAATATAAGATTCTTTTATGTGCTTTAATTCCATTGAAAATTTTGAGAAGCTGATCTGAATTCATACCAAAGTAGATAATTCTAAATGGGATAATATTATAGAAAGTGATATTACAGAAAGTGTGATATTGTGAAAATAATTAGGTTCCTTACACCATCCAAAGCTTCCTAAAAGCATGTACCAGCTGAGTAGCTATTCGGAGTTTGGCAAGAACTTGGAATTTTTTAAGAGCTCTCCTGTTAGACTTCATTTGGTCCTTCCTTTTAGATTATTCTATCTGAAGTATTTAATAGCAAGGACTAACTGTGTAAATTTAAACATTTCTGTGTGCTAGTGAACTGCTGTTTTAATCTACATATATGGAATTGGTATTAGTTTATCAAGAATATCTGTATGGATAAATGTATGTAATAAAAGGAAAAAAAGAATTAAAGGATTTTCTTCTTGACTAATACTGGTTAATGCAAGACAAAAACCAAACCCAGTCTTTGGGTGTAGATCACATGTGTGAAACACAAGGCCTGTGGGACAAATCTGTCCTGCCAGACCATTTCATGTGGCTCCTGTGTCCAAGTCTCGCTGTCAGAGAGTTGCCACAGGTTAACATGGCAACACTTCGCATGGCTCACAAAAGTTGAGCAGAGTAGCAGTCAGAAGTAGAAGTTGATCACGAGTGCTGGCTGCTGAGCCCCTCTTCAGAATACTGGCAGCCGGGGGCCCGCAATGTGGGGATCAGGCTCACCAAGTACAGAGAGGGGCAGGGGAGCCGAAAGAGCCACAGGGGAGGGGGAGCAGAAAGAGGCACAGAGAGGGTCTGGGGGGCTGAAAGAGGCATAGAGAGGGTCTCAACTGGGACCAAAAAGTTAAATAAAGTTAATGTAATAAACAGTGCTTGGTAATATTTCTCTGATGGTTACAAAAAATAACTTTCTGTTTTCAAAATTCATTTTTCAATAAACTGTACAATACTTGTACATTTGTATATCTGCTTGTCATTATTTTTCCTAGACTTCTAGTTTCAGAGCTGGTTATTACTAAAACCAGTGATAATCAAATGCAGAGGCAATTGTTTAATATGATAAAAGAGTAGATACATTTTATAGAGTCTTACAGATACAACAGGCCCTTTCAGGGCAACCATAATGCTGATGCAGCCCAAGATGAAATTAAGTTTGACACTCCTGGTGTAGACAGTTAACTGACAGGTTAGTGCTTCCAAGAAGTCTGGAAATATAGCTTGATCACATTGAACAAAGGCACATGTGCAACATTAGATGGAGAGAGAGATTTCAAAAATGATTTCCTTAAAACTACTTTCATTAGCAAACTGAACCACCAAATTACCTATCTGAATTACAGTTATGTTCTCCATCATATATGAGCTCTTGCCAAAGAAAGTGAAACAATAGTGGTTAGGATGTATATAAGGTCAGATTGAGAAGGAGAGTTCATTAAAATATAGCAATCTGATGTATTAAAAATAATTATACTATATAGCACAGAAATGGTAAAAGTTCAGCATGTACTCCTCAGATAACCAAGGGGATAATTTCTTATTTTAATGGTTTTTTTACAACATTAAAATTCATGGAACATAAAACTATTTTTTTTTTCAGAAAGCTTCAGTAACCACTACACCAGGGCTTTCCAAATGGTGTGTCGCAACACGTTACTGTGTAGCCTGCAGTGTGTAGGTGTGTCACCTCCCTGGGTTGAGAAAGACCCCCCCACCTGAGCCTCTCCCACTGCTACTGCAGCGGCAGCCACCAGCCAGGATCAGGTTGAGGGGCTGCCTTTCCAGCCACTGCTGCCCTCACCAGGGTCCTTCCTCAGTGAGGAAAACAGAAGCGAGCCAGGATCAGGTAAGGGGGCTGCCTTTCCTACTGCTGCCACTCTCACTGGGGTCTTTCCTTGGCAAGGACAATGGCAGCAAGCCAGGATCGGGGGGGGGGCTCCCTTTCCTGCTGTTTACCTCTGATTTGCTAGTAAAACTGAATTACTGTGTTACGAAATGATGTATGTCCAAAAAGTGTGTCACCAACATGAAAAGTTTGGAAAGCTCTACACTACACCTTAATCTTCAAAACATTATTTAGTTCATTAAAATTAGACATCTTAACCCACATATATATATTTTTAATGGATTAATGAAACAAAGTGTGGAAGGGAAATGAGCAAAACAATAAGAAAAAAACCCCTTTGCTTCTTCCCCCCAATTCTCTACTTCAGTCCGAAAATGGACATTTGAACCACTTCTGTAAAGTAGAATCATATCCACTGAAATGAAATATCTCTTAATAGCATCTGATGTGCAATATTTAATTTACACATGCCAACAGTTGTCTGATATTGAATCTTTCTGTGCAAAGGTGCAGAGTTACTTATGTGTAAAGATACAGGCTTCCATATTTTCTGTCTCATCTCACAGTGAAAGTGACAAGTGACCAGATTTTATTCAAAGCTTGGAATAGAAGAAGTAGGTAAAAATTGACCTAGTAATGGCATGGTGATCGCTGACCATTGTATAACCCTCAGGAGACTGTGAACTGCCCCGAGAACATTTGCCAGTTGAGCAGTACCTATTTGACAAAGTAAAGAATGAATATGCCACAAGTATTCCTAAAGTATTCTGAGCACCTTGTTAAACTAGGCAATAGAAACTCCTCTGCCAATTGTTTGTGCTACCACCCTTTTCTATAAGGAAAGGTAGTTCCAAGCTTCCTTGCCACGTAAGGATTGGGAAGGAGAAAATCACTGGACTCAGAAGTCTTTTAAAAAAAAAAGGAAGTAATATTTTTGTACCTTCCAAGACTTGTTACAAGAAAATGTGTACTTTCCCTCCTAAATTTGTTCAGTTGCAAAGCTTACCCTAAAACCTATTCCTGTGGAATACAGTATACATGAAATAGTCCACATATTTTAAAATGTAAAAGGCTACAAGGGGCATAAATGAAATTGGGAGCAAGGGCCAGTTATGTAAATTCTGCAAATACATCATAAATAAATGAGGAAACAATGCATTTTAAAACTGTCCAAATTTAGGCGTGATAAGATATACAAAATTTCACAACCTATTTCAAAACAAACACAGGAAGAGAATGAAGCCAGTGAAATAAAAACAGGGAGATTTTCACATCCAGATTTCCAAAGGATCCAGAGCACTACTTACTCATGAAAAAGCAAAGCCCTCGTTGCTTGTTTTAAGCAGCAAATGGGGTCATGGAAGTCACTACTGTAACATTTCCAACAAAGCTGGACAAATGCTCCAGGAGCCACAAGTCTTAGTTTTGAACATTAAACATTAACCTATTTCACACACACACACAAAAAATTGTCCAACTGTAGGAAGACAGAAGAGACCCACACATAAATATTTAATAACTATAAAACTCCAGTGTATCATTACCAAAAGACAACAACTAGAAAAAGAACTCACTGTTTTCTCTGAGGTGGTAACAGCTGTATTTCCTTTTTTGTAAAAAAGTTTCCAATGGAGAAAAGATGATGCTGTTAGCTTTTTGTTTATCACTTTAGTATACGTGCACTAAAAAAAAAAAAAAACTTCCACTCGCTTTGTAGCCTCCCTCTTCACTGTATCTCTTCCATCACTTCACTTCAGCAAACACATTCAGAGCAAACCAACAGAGGACAGTGCCTGTGAAAAGAAGAATCAGCATGTGACATAAAGAAGCAACAGGGGAGAAAACCTCTGTGCATAACTGAAAGATGAGATTGCTATATTAATGTAAAACCCCAAACAGTATCAAACTATCTTCTGATATGTGTTTCAAATCACGAATATGTCCCTATTGTAATCTTCCTGTAATCTTCCAAGCAAGAAAAAGGAAAAGGAAAAAAAATACCAAGAAAAAGCTTGAAATCATGTAACATGAACCAGGGAAAACAAGTAAATGGTTCAACTACATTATATTTAATGATGTAGGTACTACTTTGGTCCTTCCACTTTAACACAAATGTGTACTCCCTCCCGCCAATCTGGGTAAGAACGCTGGAACTTATGGAAGGGCAATTTGGAGGGGTGTGGTAGAGTAAACTGTTCACACACTCCCTTCACATGCATGATAGTTCTGATCCAAACTAGGGCCTTTTACTAGGAAATAGAATCATAGAATCATAGAAATGTAGAGTTGGAAGAGACCACATGGGCCATCCAGTCCAACCCCCTGCCATGCAGGAATACCCTCAAAGCACTCCTGACAGATGGCCATCCAGCCTCTGCTTAAAAACCTCCAAAGAAGGAGACTCCACTAAACTCCAAGGCAGCATATTTCACTGCCAGACAGCCCTGACTGTCAGGAAGTTCTTCCTGAGGTTCAGGTGGAATCTCCTTTCCTGCAGCTTGAATCCATTGCTCCTTGTCCTAGTCTCTGGAGCAGCAGAAAACAAGCCTGCTCCCTCCTCAACATGGCATCCCTTCAAATATTTAAACATGGCTATCAAGTCCCCTCTTAACCTTCTCTTCTGCAGACTAAACATACCCAGCTCTCTAAGTCTATCCTCATAGGGCGTGGCTTCCAGGCCTCTCACCATTTTGGTTGCCCTCCTCTGGACTTGCTCCAGCTTGACCATGTCCTTCTTGAATTGGGGTGCCCAGAACTGGACACAATATTCAAGATGAGGTCTAACCAAAGCAGAGTAGAGTGGTACCAGTACCTCTCTCGATCTAGACACCATACTCCTATTGATGCAGCCGAGAATTGCACTGGCTTTCTTGGCTGCCGCATCACACTGCTGACTCATGTTCAGCTTGTGGTCTATTAGGACTCCTAGATCCCTTTCACACGTACTGCTATCCAGCCACGTGTCCCCAATCCTATACTTCTGCATTCCATTTTTTCTACCTAAGTGTAGGACCTTACACTTCTCTCTGTTGAATTTCATTTTGTTAGCTTTGGCCCAGCTCTCCAATCTATCCAGGTCATTTTGAATTTTGATCCTGTCCTCTGGCGTATTAGCAACCCCTCCCAACTTGGTGTCATCCGCAAATTTGATGAGCATGCCCTCTATTCCTTCATCCAAGTCGTTGATAAAAATATTGAACAGCACTGGGCCCAGGACAGAACCCTGTGGCACCCCGCTAGTCACTTCTCTCCAGGATGAAAAGCAGCCATTCGTGATCACCCTTTGGGTTCAGTCAGTCAACCAATTACAAATCCAACTAACAGTAGCCCTGTCCAGCCCGCATTTTACTAGCTTCTTTGCAAGAATGTCATTGGGAACTTTGTCAAAGGCCTTACTGAAATCGAGATATGCTACATCCATAGCATTCCCTTCATCTATCAAGAGAAAGAGGTTGAACTGCCTATTGTGTATTTAATATAGAATGTAAATTGGCCTTAGTCATTAATTATATAACGAGACTATCCATGCACTGGTACACAATTTCGGTGGTGATTAATCTGTCACAACTGTCCATCATGCAATACCTCCCTAATCATATACAGTCTGTCATTTAGATTAAAAAATAGCAGTAACAGTACAAACTGCACATCAACCAAAATTCCTGTCAAGTAGGCATATAATCTACTATATAAAAGTCAAAGTTTGTATGTTTGTTTGTCTGTGTCAGGCAAAGACCTCATACAATTGGCTGCCTAAGAAGATTCTATGGAATCCTGGGGTTTGCAGTTTAGGGAGGGGCCTTTAGAATTCCCAGTCAGAGAGCTCTTGGGCCTCAGGCTGGTTGCCACGAGACGAAGCCTAGCAGCAAGGAGAAGGTCAGTGTATTCCCTCCGGAAACCAACCTCTGTACGTTAACAGCTCTGAATACTGATTGGATTGGGGAATAATGGCAAAAGTTGCAGGTACTGGACAACACAGTTTAGCGAATTAGAGACACAGGATCTCAAATCTCTCCAACAAGTATTACTTATGAGAAAATAAAATCCTAGGCAATGCCAGGTAAATACACTAGTTTAAGTATAAATGTTATTCTTGCATATCTTTCTATCATGTTTATGGAATGGTTCCTGACATATACTTATTTCAGTGACAACATACATATTGGATGTGACTAGAAGCTAGTGGTTTATTCAATAGGGCATCTCAATTACAGTAGACCTGCTGAATCAACTGCTGAAGGGTAGGTCAACACCTAGCTAAATCTCTTTTTTTTTTTTCCAATAGTTCTATTGAATTAGACCTACTTGTCCATACAGATGTAAAACAGTCATGGTAGCTGGGTTTCAACACACTCACTGCAGAAAAAAAACCTGTATTGCGTATTGTGGTAAGCTTAATAAAGACAGCATAGATTGCACTTACATGCCTATCCAACTGTCAGATTCCTTATAGATATGAAATTATATGTTAAGTCAATTGCAACAAAAAAAAAATTTTTTTGAAAGAAGCAAACTAATTCCAACTTCACCATACATTGCTCTGGAAGAACTTTACCTTAATAATTCTGGCATCATTCCATAAACATGAGCAAGAAAGGGTACCATGAACAGGAATTCTTTTATAGTTACATCATAATGTATAAAAAGCTACACAGAGAAGAAGGTAAAATCCATTAAACAAATGACAAAGAATAATAATTGATGTCATCTCCTAAAACAGATGAGCATCTGAACTTTCTTTCTAAGTGGTGTGGAAACAGACAAGTAGACATAATAAAAGATTTGCCAATATTGCTGCTAACTGCAGTGGGGCCAAAACAGCAGAAGATGAATTGAGGAATATGGTAGGTGCTCATATCTTATTTTGGACTTAGCATCAGATTATAAGGCTCATTGGATCAATTCATATGACATAGTGTGGCACAATATTTTCTAAAAAATCAGAAGAGTATTTAACATGAGGATTGTCATGAAGTAATTTATTTAAATGAAATACAGACATGAACTTGTTGTAGGAGATCTGCTTTTGGAGCTCAGTTGTAATTTACGTAACAGAAACTTTAACTACATGGGTGCTAGTGTTGCCCACAGTGAATATTCAGGTGGGAAACTGGTAAAGACCAACACACAGAGGCTGGCATCCTGTTAGTGGCCTGCACAAGCATAAGTCCACCTGGTTCTTGTACATCTTTTTCGGTCTATGTGGAAGATGTTATTCTCTTCTAGTCTTCAATGACTGAGGTCCCATCTCCTTAGAGTCACTATTTATCTGCTGCAACACCTTCGCTGCCATTCTGTGGCTGATGGAAAAGGGAAGGAGATCAGAGAAGCATCTGGCTATGTCACTGTAATTGGTTGCAGAATGATTGCATCCTAGAGGACCCTGATGGATCTCAGTGGATGATGTAATTATTCTGTGCACATCATCCACTATCCTAGAGAATCTACAGGAACACAGCCAGATGTTTCTCTAGTCTCCACTAGCCACAGGATGGCCAAGGGGCACTGTAGTTGCTAAATGTTGAGAGAAGTTGAGAACACAGGGCTGTTGAAAGCACAGGTGCAGCTTAGTTTCACATGTAGTATTATGATCTAATGTGCCATATAGGATCTCAACCTCAATCTACGGGACTGCATAATGGGCAACCCAACCCCTCAACAAGTTTACTTAGAAATGTTGTGGATATAGACACATGTTCAGAATAAAGTTATCCACTGTATCATTTAACTAACAGTCAACTTCTTCTGTACAGTACTGTAGCTTCAGAAATAATTGTATTTAAAAAAAGAGATTTAGAGAAAAAATTATTTATCTCAGGTGTTTGCTGGACTCCACCAATAGCTCCTCAAGTCTGAATGGTATTTAAAATGCACTTCAAACTTCATTATAAGAGATAAAAACTTGCTAGAGAGCAGATGGAGCACCAGGAATTATTACTACTGTCAAAAGAGGTGCAACTCCAATAATGGTCTACAATTGATCACAAGAACACATAAGCTGAACACCAAAATGCTTCTAAGTGAATTCAATTATCTGAAGAGTGAAAAAGTCCTCTCAAGGAATGGAAGATTCTGCTACTGAACCATTTCCACTCAAAAAATATACTAGAGATAGAATGCTATTCTGGCAGAGCACAGGCAAGATGATAAACCTTTTGACAAAAGCTTTGTTGTTAGGACGAATAAGGAAGAAATTCCTGACAGCTGCTTTATAAGTTGTAACTACTTTATTGCACTAGCCTTCATCTACAGAATACAATGCAACATTAAACTTCACATGCCATTTTTTCATCTAAAGAAGGAAAATTCCACATTACTGTGAAAGTAGGAATAGCAGCAGTACTGTAACTAATTAGGATAGAATATATGCCACTTAAACTAATTTAAACCTGAAGTAAAAGAGAATAGTGGGTATTTTATCTATGAAAAATTGGAAAAAATAGCAAAAATCAGGAACCATGAGATAAAGGAGCTATTTTAAAACTCTCAGAGTGCATTTGAAGAAAGAATTAAATGATCTTTACTCTCTGGAATTCATAATTTATACCATTGTGCCATATTTGTTCAGATTTGTCTGTCTAAGTACATGCATTTCATTTAAAAACAGTGCTACGGAGAAGTAAAAAGACAGAGCATATCTCTGTACAGATTACTGTTTTATTTGTGATGAACAGAACAGTAGCATGACAACATTAATAAATTCCAACTAGAGTAGCCTATTGAATCAAACACTGACTGGTGAGTCAACATGTAGGCAAATTCCATTGATATGATGACTTTACTGCTTTGGGACCAGCCAATAGGATACAGGTTCTTATTTAAATAGCTGCCAATTCACCTGGGACTTATTTTCTTCCTAAAATTTCTAGATATTTGACCCCAGATAAGGATCACAATTTATAAGTGGAAATGTCCTACTCTCACATCCATAAAGTACTGTGTGCTTGCACACTTGTGTACCCAGCCAAGGCAGTACAAACACCACAACATTCAGGTCTCAAGCTGTGCAATATATTTTGAGTATGCTCATACAACATACAAAAACTACAGAGTAGTAATTCAGAATATTGAACAAGACATGTAAAACAAAACTTAACTCTCATCGACTCTGTAGTTCAACTAATAGCTGTACCAGTGTTCAAGAACTGACATCAGCTTTATAATAAATAATAAATGAAATAATAAATTTCATATAATTTCAACTACAATTCTAAACAGGCCTGGAACTCAATAATTAAGTTTAAAGATTATGCCACAACAATTCTATAAAGCATTCTGCTATGAAAAAAAATATTTTACAACTTAGGTCTGAAAGATTTTTTGTTTTCATTTTATTTATTTATTGTATTTAACAAGTCACATGGGTGGGACACGTGGCTCGCCAGATGTTATTGGTCTGCAAATCTCATTGTTCCAGTGGTGACGGATGATGGAAACCTCAATTCAACTAAAATTGTTCAACAATATGAATTACTACTTTGTACCTATTATAGGATATCGCTGAAGATGTCTGTCATAGTATGTACAGCTACAAGAAGAGAGCTAAATGTGTCTCTGCTCACACACCACATTCCAGCAACCTGAAATGGCAGTGTTGGGGGGAGGGTTTGCATAGCTGAAAAGGTAGGTTGGGGAGTAGCCTCATTTCCATAGCTACATCTCCTGAGTCAGGCTATCAGGCAATGGCCCTTTCCACACCATAACTTTTCACGCAGATGTTTGGTGGGGTTCCCAGCATTGGTTCTGCCAGGAGAGGAGTGTGATGGGAACACTCCCCTCTGCACTGGCTGGCTTTGTGGCGAGGGAAGCTCCATCGCCATGCCTCTTCCTTCTGCAGTGCAGCCACAGTGCAGTGACGGGGAAAACCCATCAGTGATTTAATCCGTGATTGCACCACCTGGAGACGGGAGAGGGATGGGACCACAATGATGTCATGCAGAACCTTCATCATGGTCATGTCCATCTCCTGTCCCCACGGTGGGCTGGGAGTATGGTGCGGAAAGGGCCAATGCTTCCCTGAGTATGGAGGGAATCCAACCAAGTTTCCAAATGTGCAGTGCAATTGCATAGCATGACTAGAGATCATAAGAACAAACCTGCTACTGTTGATCCAACTGGGGGTAAAAACAATATTACCTTGGATTTATGCCTGAAAATTAGAATTAATCCACGGGTCACAATATGAAGAAACTGGACTGGGGCTGAAACACTGAGTATATTTATAGACTCAGTAGTCCTTCTGACCTCCCAATAAAACATGCAAAGCATCACCATATTCCCCACCAGATTATACTAATTATACTGCCTTATAGTCCCTCCCTCTCTCTCTCTCTCGCTCTCTCTCTCTCCCGCCCTCAATCTCAATCACAATCTCTCTCACTCTCTTAAGACTTCTTTAGCAGCACTGTGAAAATCACTAGTTATTTCTATCAGTGCAATGAAAGGTGAACACTCTGTTAGCAATATGTGGAAACATTATTTCAGTCTTTGGGAAGTCCTTATATCTGATGCATAATATAATGAAAAAGCAATTTTAAAATGCAGAGTTCAATATTTTTAACAGAAAGGAAGTTGCCAAGAATTAGTTCAGTTGAATAAACAGAAAAATGCTAGGATATGAAATTCTCCTGTACGAAAAAGAAAAAATGATAGCCCACTGGCTCACTTCCCCTTTTACAAATAAACTATAATATGCAAAGACTTCAACACACCCAGTAGGTTTATAATATGTGCTGTTGTTGTTGGAAACATCACTGTATATTAAATAGGATTCCAGACATGGTGTCATAGGAAAATGAGCTATAGGAAAATTCAGAACAGTGAATTTATTTATGAATGCCTAATGCCAATCCAGTTTGGATAAAAAAAACTGAAACAGAAAAATATCCATAGTATTGTTTACTGAAATGAAAGCATAACACACAAAAAAAATCTTTTATGGTATATATTTAATCTTCCTCCAGGCAGAAGGACCATGTTTTCTTGAAGAATTCATATAGACCTAGACTTCAGGGCAAGTGTTTTATGAACTTGGTCCATCAAGCTTTTTAAATAATGTCCTGAGTTTCAGTAGCATGCTATATGCAGCAGTTTTTTGTTGTCTAAAAAGAGACGGGACAAAATTTGGCCCAACAAATCTACTGCATTTTGTCAGTGTGGTTTCTTTTTTGTCCTACATAATGTATTCTACTGGGACAAAAAGTGTTTCATTTCATGTTATTGTTGAAACATGTTATAGATAATCCAGTGTGAGCATGTGGTTGAGAAACACTCCTTCCCCTGCTCAGACAGAGAAAAATTGCAAGATTACGCCTGACACCACATCACTTGCATAAGCAATTCTTGTTTACTAACACAAAAGATTGTCGTGCTCATTAAGGTGAACTATGTAATCAGTTGCTTCACAGTCAGCATTCAGGATTCCTGGGAGAGTTTGGGTTCACTAGATAATCCAGTGGCTGTCCCATCAACAGTAAAATTGTAATTATACACATTAATATTCCTGTGGTCAAGACATCGTGGGTGTGGATAGTAAATATATCCCCTGTATTACTGTTGCTTCACTGTGGTTGGGTGGCTTGGGAAAGAAAAACTTGCAGTAACAAAATTCAGGATGGAGAAAAATAAAATTCGGTACACATTTAGCCAAACCTGTTTCTGTTACATGTTTCACACTATAGCAGTGCAATGAAATGATAACACTGTCATTCTGAAGATGAAGAACATAAACAGAATTATGTTGGGATATAATGCCAGCATATCCTTCGGTTACACCAGCAGTTGTACTTTTTACATACGGAGATATTTAAAAGACCGTATTTTTTCTTATAAACCTGCCTGCACTTTGAGATCTGCTGCAGAGGCCTTTCTTTCTGTCCCATCAAACATGTTAGTATATCTGCACAGAAAACAGGAGAAGTCCTTCTCAGTAGCTGCCTCTAAGATCTGGAACTCTGTTTCCCTGCTTAAACTAGTACCCTTCCTACTTTCTTTTCACAAGTAAGTAAAGATTATTCTATTTTTTGGCGTTTGATGATTGATTGTCCAGTCAGCCCTCCATATTTACAGGTTTGGCTTTCACAGATTTGATTAACTGTGAGTTTCTTCAACCCCTGCCCCTGGAGGCTCCTGCTCAGCCCTTTAAAATCTGCTTCTGGTTCTCCTCTTCTCCACCAGCTGCTGCCTGGACAGCTTAGGATGGCTCACAGCCTGATTTCTCAGCCCTCTCCCAATGCTCCCCGACAGCCAAGGAAGGAGAAGGGTGAGAGAACGAGCCACCATGCTAACCTCCATCCCTCTCCTTTCCCTGAGCTGGTTTGGACCATGAGTGCCTGCTCTCCCCACCATATCTCAGCCGTCTTCCCACAGACACAGAGACAAACACACACACACACACATTTTGATAGTTGTGATTTTTCCACAAGGATCTTGCACCTCTAACCCTAGCAAATATGGAGGGCCAACTGTAATAGGCCATGTGTCCTATCTCAGTCCTAGCACAGCTGATAAATCAAACAAAGCACACTGCATATCTCCCAGCTTGTTACTTACTTCAGGCGGTAAGCATGGAGTCATAAATAAAGTCCAACATAAACAAAGTTCAGCAGGGTTTCACAGCAAGGGAGTGTCCAAGGTCAATCCAAGCATTTGTCAAGGCATCCAGCAAGGTAGCAGGTCAGATAAGCTCTGACAACTCCTGGAGGCGAAGGACACCAGCTAAATAGGTCCTGAGCCTAGCGCAGCTGAGGTTTGATTGATTGTTGCTGGTTATAAATCCTGAGAGAATGATGCTGGCACTCTCTTTGCTGCCTGTGCACTGTGAAGCTGGGTCTAAGTATTCTTCTATATCTGAAGAGGCAGGACTCTCTGTTGGAGCTGGCACTGCCCCCTGTCCTGTTTCCGGCACTGTAACTTCTCTCTCTACAGCAGGCCTTGGCATGTGCTCTGTTTCAGATTCTGAAAGCAGGGCATGACACTATGACACCTAAACAATGTGTTGGATTTCTTTATTTGTAATGTAATGTATGTGTGTCATGTGCATTTAACGGCTTTATGTTTATTTAATAAATAAATAAGCAATCTGGTACCCACATTCATAAGGAGTTCCTTAGGGTTGCCATAAGCAGGATTGCAATAAGTAGGAAAACACTTGAAGGCACACAACAAAAAAACAATTGGAAGATTCAGGTGTTTCAGAGAAAATTTCCACTTCTTCTGCGTGGCAGTTAAAATCATATCATTATCTGAACGCAGGTTGAAAGCCTTTCAAGAAAAAGAAATTAAAGAATTTTTTTAAAAAAAAAAAAAGCTTCTGCTCCTATAGAGCAACATTCTTTAAAAGGATGTCCCCTTTCTTATCCACAAACATAAGTATTTAAGCATGTTTGGATGCTTTCTACAGTTTTAGAAAGAATGCGAGAGGTAGAATCCAGAGATGCTTTTTAGTATAACTTTAAAATACTAATTTTAACTGAATTCCAAAAATCATCTTGCAGAGAACTTCTTAAAATGGTGTGGAATTATCTACTTGTATTTTTTCACAGAACTTATCCAAACCAAGATATGAAATATATATATCCTTAGCAGTTTATAGAGTTATCAGCTGGCAAAAATGCATGAGCAAATATCTCACTGATATGAGGGCTTACACTTCAAGTTCTCCCTAGAAGCCAAGATGACTAAACTGAGACTGTCATACTTTGGCCATATCATAAGGCATGACTCACTAGAAAAGATAATAATGCTTGGTAAGATAGAAGGCAATAGGAAAAGAGGAAGACCACATTACAGATGGATAGACCAATCAAAGAAGACATTTCCCTGAATGTGCAAGACTTGAAGAATACAGTTGATCATAGAGAGACTTGGTGGTCTCCCATCCATAAGGTCTCCATAAGTCAAAATCGACTTGACAGCAGTTAGCAAAAATACTTCAAGTTTAAGGATTCAAATATAAAATACAGAGATTTTAATGCCCCTTTATTGCTTTAGAAGCAGCTTGGGATAATTATAACATGTTCAATAACATACTGGTAGCAAACTGTGGCCTACTGTTCCTTTTTAAGTGAGATATCCACGTCTCATTCTAAGTATCCTAACTTAACCCATTTAAAGCTGAAGAACGAGATTCCTACATATAAAATGATACTGAAGCAAAAATCTATATCTCATATTAATAAAGGTCAAACTAGACAGGAATATACAGACTTTGAATAAGCCAAGAAGAGCAGCAATTCAGATCCCAAGTTCTTGTTTGCAGAGATAATTTTGAAATTATTGTAAACTGAGCTGCAAATGGAAAAAGTCTTATGCTACAATATATCCTTTCCTCATCTTTCTATGCTTTGATGTATTTAAAATTTATTCACTAAGATCAGTCAAAATAATAATAATAAAACTGAAAGATTTTCAAATTTTAGTAGATCAGGGCCATCACTTTTATCTATGCATTTTACCATCTTAAAAGAAAGAAGGCAGACATTGAAGCATTCACATAATAACTAATTTACAAAGAACAGATGTGAATCATTAATAGGAAAACAGCTTACAAGGAGGAAAGACTATTAAACAGCATGTACTGTACCAAGCAGATTGGCTTTTAAATTACTCACACTTGTTCCCTTAGTAAAAAGAAAAATAAATCTGACAGAACATAATAGAATCCGGTTACTTTAAATGAATTGGTAAGGGTCACTTTGTACAGCATTAGTATTTGAGACCACAGAACATAAAATGCTTCCAGGCCCAAAAAGATTCCCCATGTCTCCTACGGGGGGTGGGGGGGCATTTCAAGGCAAAACATTATTTTTCTCCAAAAGGAGGTACAATAGGGGATATGACCTTCCAAGGCCCCACTGGAGGGCTAATGTGGCCTCTGCTTTTCCAAAGTTGTCCACTCCTGCTGTCAACGGTCATGGGGGGCAGCAGAAGAAAAGCGTTTGCAGTGATCAGATGGTCACTGAGGAGGGTGGTAGGGAATACCTCCATCTGAAAGGACAATAAAGAGACAGATGCTGGCTCAAGTTATACTTACACCTGCAGATGTCATCAACCTACATTTTTATTTTTTATTCAAAACTAAGGGTGGGTAACACAAGGCCTTCCACCAATTCTGCTAAGGTGGCCTAGTAGCTTCAAAATTGGGTGCAAGGGCCACATATGATCCACGGACTATGCATTGCCAAACTCTACTATAGATTTTTTTTTCAAAAAAGGGAATAATTATTGAGTAGATCATTCTTTAAACTAATAAAAAATAATAATGTAATAATAAAAAATAGCTTCATCTGTAAATGGGAAAATACTTAACGTATCATTCTAGTTAGTAATTATACTTTAAGGTATAGTTTGGCCTGTAAAGGTGATTTGGAGACCTGTCTAGTTCTCTGGTGTAACAGAATATCCCAGCACTGTCCTGCAACATAGTAAGGCCCATGAGACCACAGAGTAGGATTGCAAGATCAGGATTTACATGTAACCTAAGACAAGCCCTCATGATGTCACAGGATCTGGACCTTAGTGACAAATCAAGCATGGCCCTTCAGACATTAACTACAGTTGTACATAATATGCCATTCAAAGAAAAAGTGCTAAGTCTAGCAAAAGTGCTAAGTCTAGAAAAAGTCTAAGTCAGAAAAATATTTTCAAGACAGTACTCTTGTCCTGAGATTCCTTACCCTGAGAACCTGAAAAGAAGGTTCAGGCTGCTGAATTACAGCAATAATTATAATGGCAAATTTAGCAGAGACTGACATGTTTCAAAATGGTGGCCCTGGTGAATTCTGAGAAGCACAGTGCTCCCACTGACCCAAGAGCGATGCACAACCCTATTGTAAAGTATAGCCGGGGAAGCCCACAAATTCCAAGACCTACACCTGGCCGTAAGGAGGCTTTAACCCTTTTCAAACAGATCCCATGGCTCCATGGGATCAGAGTTCCTGTACATGCTATGTGCATCACTAGATCATGAACATTCTGTTCAATGGATCATATTTTGGTAATATAAATAGCAAGTATAGCCATTTCTGCACTACACCGTTATAGTGCTATTATTCCACTTTCACCATCCTATGGAATTCTGGGGTTTGTAGTTTACTGAGGCCCCGTTGGAGTTGGAAGTATAGCAGATCTAAAGACTCCTACCCTACATATACAGACCCTGCTCCACACTGGGGAATCTATGGTTAGTTATAGCCCCGCATTAAAATGATCTTCTCTTAGTAAGGAGAACAGGAAAATTATGAAGAACTACTGGGAGCTTTCACTATAAACATTTTTCTCATACAGTCGTGTGGAAAGCTAAATTTGTATATTCTTTTGGTAGACACTTACTCATCTTGGGCAATAACCCCAGATCTTATTTTTTAAAAACAGAAAGATACATACTACAAGAAAATATTGAACTGTCCTCAACCAACCAAAGAGATGCTGTTGGAACCTTTTGGGTTCTATTCACACAAAACAACAGGAGGTCAAAAATAAACCCATGGGACAGCAATCAGTAATAAAGAGGAAAATACTACTACTGTTTGTTTTCAATAGTCAAAGCCCAAAACACTACCACAGAGACACATGGTTATGAAATTTTATCACCGAGGTTGTTCAAAGCAGAGTGATTTTATTAACACAAAGAAGAAATACAGATTTTCAGAGAAAACAAGAGAAGTAACAAAGGAAAGCTGTAAGGAGCAGTCTTAACAGCATTCTACTTTTGACTGTACCAAATCACAACTCTACTCATTTGACACCGAACACTTTATAGTGATGTGATGCATAATCAAATAGGGAAACAAAAGTGGCATCTGTCAGACAGACAGCATTATAGAATATGTCTTCTAAATTACAATTAACAACTATGTTCTGAAGCAATGGTGCCAATCAATCCAAGACTGAAGGTAGAGAGAAAACTGACAGATGCAACAGTTCCCAACCTGAACGTGATCTTTTTTATTTTAAAAACAAAGAAATCAAATCCACGAGTCATTCATTTATTTTTAAAAAGATCAGCAAGTTCTAAAAGATTGTATTGCATACATACCATAACATTCAAAATCAATAATTAACAAATGGGATATAAGAAAGTGAATATCACTCTTTCATCTTTTTTTTTTTAAGGTGCTCCTCTTTCAGATTTACAGAATGAATACCATTAAAGTGAGAAGTCATGGCCATATGCATGCATCACTTGGAATAGGTATATGCCATTAGTGTGAATGGAAGCTGATCTTGGGCACCATTAACAAAACGTCATCTTCAGTGAAGAAACATTTAATTGAAATTACATATTTGGGAAAGAAAAAATATGGGGTCTGCTATCAATGCCTACAAGACTAAGAGTATAGTACAGAATAAAAAATAAATGTGGCTATGTGATCCATGTACAAATATCAAAGTTGGGTAATAACATCTCTAAACTTTCTGTGTCTCTTGTTCTTCCTCTCTCACTTTCTCACACACTCACACTTTCACCCAAGTTCTTCAAAATTCTTTATGAGACTGAATGTTGCAGAAGCTGGGTTGTGGGAAGAAACAGAATTTTAAAAAATCCTCAACAAATGTTATAGTCATTTATTCTGTTGTTCAGGTGTTATGAATATTGCCATGTTAACTAGTGTTGAGGCTCCCCTCACAACACAGGAGAGAATAACCTTCAGTTAAAGGCAAAAGCCATATTGCTGACTGCATACTGGTTTTACACAGAAAACAAATGGAAAATATATACAAAAATCTACTTTTCTGTGGAAGAATATGTGCATTGATGAACACTACACAAATACACAGATTCCCATACAAAAAAAACTGCATGTAGTTTTCCCACATGTCTTTTGTTCCGAGATGTGTGTTTGTGTTTGTGTGTGTGTATGTAAGAATCAGTGTGTTTCGCAGAAAATACAGATTATCTGCCTAAAAACACATTTTCTGTACTGAAAAAAACAAAAGCAAACAGAAAAACCATGAGCAAAGAATGGCTGTTCTCCTTTTCTTTGGCAGGCTGACATGAGTGTCAAGATATCAGGATAAGAATATTAATTGATATTCTGCACATCTCTCCTCATCAATGGGAGCAGTTGCGAATTCCTCTGCTCTGTAGCTGGGGTTTTCTGCTCTGGGAGTGTTGAAGGCAGTAAGTGGTGCCAATATTGTCCCCAAGGCTTTGTATGGGGCTGTGGCCCTCCAGATTTTGTTGAACTCCAGTTCCCATCAACCAGACCAGTCAGTTCCCATCACCAGCCAGATTAGACAGTGTTAAGTATGATGGGGGCACAAACTGATGAATATGTAAAAAGACAGAGGTTCTCCACCCCCAACTTTGCTCCAGATCTTCAGCAAGAGAAGGTTGTCTTTTTGTCATATTGCTTAGAAAGTGGTTGCTCCAAGCTAAAGGACAACCACTAATCTTTAACTACAACAATATTTTCATTGATACACCTACAAAAAGGCTTTTCACCAAAACTACCAAAACAAAAATACACAGAAGGGGACAAGAAAAAACTTGGTGACTTTGGCATTAATCTCAGATCTTATATAAGACAGTTCTCCCAGGTATATTTTTTAAAAAACACATCATCATCATCACCATAACCATCACCATATTCTGTGCAAACTGTATGAGTGATTAAGCAATACAACACAGCATCCATCCCTTCCACCAAAGATCACAGAGAAGCATAATCAGCTGCAGCTGAAATAGTCAGGATTATCTCTCATTCCTTTGCCCTGTGTGATTTTAAAAGGATTGTGTGAACACTGACCGCATCTATCTACTTAATAATTATTTTACAAAGATGTTCCAAGATATTTACTGAATATTTCCTTTCACCAAAACACCGTTTATTTATTGAATATCTCCCTTTGCTTCAAAATTTAACTTAGGCCATTTCCGGACTACACTCTTATTGTGAGTTTATTCCACTTTCAATATCCTATGGAATCCTGGGGTTTGCAGTTTAGGGAGGGCCCAGCCCTCTCCCTAAACTGCAAACCCCAGGATTCCATAGGATGTTGAAAGTGGAATAATCGCACTATAAGAGTGTAGTCTGGAAATGGCCTTAAAATAAATCAAAATTTTTGCAATATAAAATTGGCACACATACAAATAACATGTATTAAACATTTAATATCAATAGCTTCTTATCAGTATTGTATTTTGTATTCTATATACAGTCATCCTTTTATAATTCACGACTGAACAGATGGTGGTTTGTGTGAGAATATTCTGATCCTGTCACTTAACCAAAATGTGTTCCTGTATGCAATGCAATCTGGGAAAGCTAACGGCTTCTGTTTTACTGCCATGCTTTCAGGGAGTGTCACCACTTATGATTAGCCAGATTGTTGGGCTGTATCTCACAACAAGGGCAGAACAAAGACAAGCAGCTCTGATAGAGTGAGTGACTTTTTCTAAAGGCTGCACATGCCTTGCATTTTTCTACATTCTTCTGAAAGAAAAGGTAGCTCCAGAGAAGATCTGTTTCTTCAGTCTTTTATCCAAAATGACATTGACACTGCCTATTGTAGCAGAATGAAGGAAGGCCTGGACAATGGACTGGCTCAGGATAAACATCAACACCAGTAGCCAAGTCAAGTAGAAATAGTAACTAATTAGAACCAGAGAAAATGTGTATATCTGTCTGTCTGTCTGTCTGTCTGTCTGTCTATTCCTAATACACACACACACACACACACACACACACACATATTTGGAAATAGATTCTTCGACCAAAAAGGAAAAAGAAAAAAAAGTCCCAGAAAACAAAAAAACATAGTTGCCAATGCTATTACATGGGGAGCATCATGAAGATAAAATCTAAGTGAGACTTCACAAAGGCAAATCATCCATAAGCAATCCTGGCACTCCTAAACTCTCAAATTTGAGTTGAACGGATAGTCCCCAATGTAGCTTCCAAGAGGACAAGCTGATTCTTTTTCTCTGGTAAATTTGAGAGGTTAGACTGGATCCCTAAAAAGTAAACCACATGAAATTCAGAAAGCCACAAGTACAATTGTCTCTGCTTCCTCAGATCACACAAACATACATTTGCCAGATCACATTTTGTTGTCCAGAATGTGTTCCATTACAACTCCAATACAATTTTTCAGCTGAAATTACTCATGTATACACCATTTAAAGTTGGCTATTTCCATCTCTTCTCTCTCTTTTTTAAACAAATATTATGTTACTATGAAGCTTGCAACTACAGAATAAATCTTTCTTCACTGTTCTTTTTTTCTTTCAGACTGAAACTGTATATGCTTATTTACTTGCCAGCTTTCTAGAATATTCTTCTATTTTTCAATAAAAAAAGACCACTTGGGCACTTCAGTTATTTAACAGTCTCAAGAGGCTCATAAATACAAATGTCCTCAAAATAAGTTCCCATGAGATAGAAATCAAGATCTTCCAAGACAACTGCTTTCAATGTTGGCACAATAGTGCTTCTATTTATGCTTGGAGTTTGCTTTGGAGAGGAGTTCTGGGTATTATATCTCAGAATACTCAGCCCTCTAAAGATACTTAAAGAGAATGAAATTCTTGTCATAGTCATGTCAGGTATTATATGGAAAAACTGCAGTGAAATGGTTCATTCCCCTTTAAGGGGAAAAACCGGGATGGTGTGGTTTTGTTTTCTTTTTACAATCAGATTAAAAAGCAAGTAGTTGCACACAGCAGGTGGAAAGAAATGTCACATAAATCTTTTTCTATAGTTTGAAAAGGCTCAGGGGCTGACATATTGGAACTCCAGATCCAATATAAGTACAATAACTGAAGAATAAAAAGCAGAATGCCTCTATTTTTATCCAGCCGGTGTGAACAGCAGCATAATTTTAATCTGATCAGAAATTTCAGAAGGTGCTTCTGTATTTCCTTCTTTGTCAGAAGTAAACAAGATTTGGGCAACACAGTGTTCAAGCCTGTCAATTTCAGCTTCTGATCTCCCATTCAAAGTTGCAAAGTTAAAAAGAAAAACATTGGTGACTGAAAGTTCAAAATATTTAAAGACTTATCTGTTACCCATTTAAACTCCCTCACTCCTCCCACTGTCTTGCTTTCAATGGCCTTGCCAGCTGGTGTATGAACTGATTTGAGGATAAGAGAGTGGGAAATACTGTAAGTTACCAAAACCACAATCTGTTTCTGAGATTGGTTACTACAAAATATGAATGCCATGACAGAAGAGAATGGCCATTTCTGCAGGATGGTGCCCTCCCGGCATTGGGATGTGAGAGGAGTGGGACCACAACAACACTTTCACATGATGTTGTCACAGTTCTGCCCTTCTCGCTTCCCCAGCCAGCATGATTGTGGGCTATATAATTTATGGAAAAACTCCATAAATGACCCCTGATCGTGTAAGGCTTCTGTTGCTGCCAGCCATGCAGAAGGGTGGAAGCACAATCACGCACTTCCTTCCTCACTGCAGCAGGGAAGAAGAGTGGCTACATTGCAGAAGGAAGGAATGTGTCCCTTGTGCTCCCTTCTGCAGGTAGCCAGCCAGGTGAGGAGGGGAGCGTTGGGGACATGCTCCCATCTTGGCAGAGGTGCTGCCAGAATTGCTACAGGACAACACCGGAGAGTGTTGTCATGCGGAAATGGGCAATGATTCAGAAACTATCACTTTACAAGCAAAAGAGACTTTTCAGCATGTATCTGGACCCACTTTTTGGTACTCCCTTCTTGGTCTAAAACTCAACAGTTAAAACACTATGTGCAGCCACTGGCACGACTATCAGGTCCTTACTGCACTATGGCCCAATAGTGCTTCACCTCAGCAGTATCCTGGCAGTGCCATTGCCAGGATGGGATTGGGACCTGAAAACTCCCCACTGCACTCAGTCAGCTGCCAGCAAATGGGCAGCATTACAGACACTCTTCTTCCTTCCGCAGTATAGCGTGAATGGCTGGTCTCTTTCCCCGCCTCTTCCTGAGCTGTACTGTGGAAAGAAGTGCTTTGAAGTGCTTCTGCCCTTACACCATGCCCACAGCTGACAGGATCATCGTGGGAAAGGGGGCCGTTACTGGATTTTTTCTGGTAATTATATATGGTACTTTTACAACACATGGGGACACGACAGCACCTGGTCAGCAACAACATTGTGCAATAGTATACATCCCAGACTGGGAACAATGTGCTGCCATGCCAGGATGGCAATGTCATATGGTACGGGCCACAGTAATGCTTCTTCCTCCTGGATTACGTAAGGACACACTTTTACAGTACCTTTTAGCACCATGGAGAGAATGATACACATTAACAGCAGCCTGACAAAGCAACACAACACACAGATGCACCTCTCCAGACACTGCTGAACTGCAGCTCCCAGCAATTATTGCCAGGTGGCAAGATGCATGGCTCTTGTCATATATATCTGCTGGAAATGTATTAGATTATGCAAGATAGTCAATGTAGGGAATGCTAGAATTAGTAAGAATGCTACAAAGTATCAAATGCCAATTGTTGATTGCAACAATGTATCTGTTTGTTGCTTGTGTGTGTATCCAAAAGTTATGAAATGGCTAATTGCTTTATGCTCAGTGCTACAATTTATCTGGAAGAGGGAAAGAAGATCAGTCTGGGGGGAAAAGAAAGTACCAAAAGGTGTTGTGATAACTGAAAGTATTCAGTGATAAGGGACAGGAAACATGCTCCTGCCCCAAGGATGGAACCTGGGTAAACAATTGTCAACCTGGGGAATGTCTAAAGATGTGGGGTGATGTTAAATTGACGATCCTCTCCAATCACAGCTCCATGCACCTAAATTTGTATGTGAAATTTATGCCTTTACAAGTTTATACCTTCACCTCTGAACACCATATACACTCCAGTCTCAGCAAATTCAGAAGAAGTGTGCTATGTTGATTGCTTGTCACAAATAAGCACTACTCTCTACCTCAGAATGGAGTTTGTGGACTGTGAGTTATCCAGGGCATGACACAAGGAATGGAATGTTCAAAGACTCTGGAGACAACAGAAAAGGGGACTTTTCAGGTATAAGGAAACTCAGATGACAAGAATCCTGCCAAAGAATTTTTTTTATGAAGTGTTCAAATAGACTCGAGCACTACACTCCCATCCCATCCCCAATCCAGCCCCATCTTTTTTTTTTCTGTCCCACCTGACATACCCATTCAATAGCCAGCAGGAAGGACAGGGGAGATGAGTAAGAAAAATCACTAGGTTCTGACAGCTGACACACAATGGTGATGTCATCCATCTGTGCTACTGGGAGGACCCCTGAGAGATCCCAGCAGATGGCTATATCATCCTGCACTGGCTAGAACAGCCATTAAGAGATTATTCACTTGCTCAGCTGCCTCTACTGCCTCTCACCAGCTACATGGCCATGCCAGCAAGGGGAACTGAGAGGCTCATCTGTTACTGGCTGTTACAGTAACTGGCAAGCAATCTTCTTCTTTTCAGCCACTACATGACTCTTATAGTATTGTTATGGTAAAAGGCAGCATAGTATAGTGCTCTGAGTGTTGGACTAGGAGTGTAGACAAGCAGAGTTTCAATCCTTGCTCAGCTATGGACATCCACAGGATGATCTAGAGCAAGTCATACTTTTTCAGCCTTAGAGTAAGGTAAACCTGCTCTGATTAAATGTTGCCCTATGATGGTGTCTCCTTAGGTCAAGGCAGACTTGAAGGCACATAACAAAAACAAAGAAATTTAGTATTAATTTTGTATTAATTGGAAAATTCTTATTTGTTAGGCCACGGTGGTAGAAATGTCCAGCAAGCCAATAAGTTAATGAGTTAATTAACTACTCAGTTCCAAGCTTTGCATCTGTAGGCATGCATGATTTCCATCCTTGTCCTAGGGTCTTTCATATTACACAGCAACTTCTGAAGGAACCTGCTTCAGACGCTCCCATGGCAGCAGCATTGGATAAGAAGTGGAGTTACAAACACCACTGTGATGTGCAGTGAGCTTAAGCTGCTTGGGATCAAATCACAGATCTATCCTGCTCCTTTGCACCATTCATTAATAGGTATGTCAAGACTAGTGGCCTTACCTGCAGCATCACTGTCTGATCTTCTGTAAAAAAACAAACAAACAAACAAACAAACACTTTTCCCATCCATTTAGTTTTTCTAGCCTATTTCTCTAATTTATCAGACAGAACATATCACACAGCAGCAGCAGAAGCATCCAGAGCCTTAGTCTCAATTCTATGGGAATCCTCACTGCCACATGCCAAGGCTAATTCTAAGGATTAATTCAACAGGAATACATACAACAGAAGATTTTTCCCCCCAAATTATTTATTAAAAAAAGATTTCAGTACAGGGACCATTTTCCTTAATTATTTACCACTTTTATTATTTAATAATACCAATAGTAATTAACCTAATTACTATAATACAGCTAATAGTGATCAATTTTTAATCTCTAAAAATCTTTAAGATTTCTTACAATGAAAGCCTCTTGGTTGTGACGGCCTATTATTATTTAATCAACTAAAACAAGCTCCTTTAAAGAATGTGCCAGTGAAGATAAATGCTAGGAGATTTTGAGAGCTCAGCTTTGTAACCAAGTACTTAAGTGAGGCATTTAATATTTGCTTCCTGAAACAGTGGACAAATGGCTAAATGGACTGATAGAAATTGTTGAAATGGACAATCTTATACACAGGATAAAAGGCAGAATACAAAATGAATTTTTGTCAGTATGCAAGTGGTTGATTGATTTTTTTAAAAAAAGAATGAAGTCAATCTAACAGTAGTAGGTTTTGAAATTTAAAATTTATATTAGTACATGAGAAATGTAAAAGTAGATTTAAAAATATACTCTGCTTTTTTAAAATATTAATTTTATATAAAAGATTACTATCTTTTGATGATTGATCATTAATATAAACTAATTTAGAATAAGTCAATGATTTATGAACTTGAGAAATTAAGTAAGTAAATAACTAAAATGATAAGTGATAAGCAACAATTAATACCTATGAGCTAAAATGAACGATTCAATAGCAAGTTGTAAATGCTTAAACAACATTACCTGTTTGCAGCAAGGTCAGGAACCAATTTTTAGTTATGTTCTGTTAGTTTTTGTTTTGGTTATGGGTAAGTTAGGATGTTTGTTAATGTTTGTATGAATGTAATTTGTGTTGTTTCGTACATGTGGTTTGTGTTGGGCCTTTTTTTTTTTTTTTTTTGGTCTTTGCTTAATAAAAAAATCAATGGAGAAAAAAAACCCAGCTGCTTCCTGGAGAATAACAACAGTTTTTTGGAAAACTCAAACCAGTGGTTGAATTATATGGGAACAGCAGCCTTCAGTCTTTCTTAATGTTCCTTTAGCTACTGCTTTGAAAGGAATATGGTAGGATGGGGACTTGAGTTCCCAGATCTCAGTGCCTGGACCTTCTTTTTGAGCTCTCAAGACAAGGGGGAGAAGAATCTTAAGAAAAGAGCACTGCCTTGAAAAATGTGTGTACGTATGTATTTATTACACCTGGCATGTTTTCTATGAATGGCATAACTATGATTAATGTTTAGGGTATCACAGTTAATAGCATCACTTGTAATATCACCAGGGCCTGCATGTTATGATATCATAAACTGTCTAGATCTCAAGTTTTGGCCTTGAAATCTTAGCATCTATAATACCTCTGATCTGGCAACCCTCATGCAGGCATCATTTTGCTAAATTTGGTGACAGACAGGAGATGGAGTTTAAGAATTTCATGAAGGACCATCATTTATTTCCTGCCATAATTTGAGCACTAGTCTTAGATTCTGATGCTTCGTTGATAACAACCTAAAGAATAGAAATGAGCAGTAGCTTTTACCTGAGTCACACCTCATATTTTCAGTCACTTCAGTTGATGAAAATGGTCCTTCCTCCCACCTCCATAATTTTGTAAATGATCTACTTGGTTTGGATTCTTCTAATTTCCAGCTTCCTTTGCTCAGGTTTCCTGAATCATAGAGAATATCAAGAGAAGCCCAAAGACAGAGGAAGAGAATGGGGTAAGAGCAGCAGCACGGCTAAGAAATGAAGAGACAGGAATGTGAAAAGGTCAGCAGATTAACGGAAATGGGATGCACTATGAAAAGGAGACATACAAACAGAGTGATGCAGGAGAATGCAGAGGAAGAGAACCCAGCTGGAGCTAGAGAAATGGCTCTTAAAAAAATGTTAAAAGTATAATACTTATCTTGACAGTTCTTGACATTTCTTGATATTTCAATTGATAAGCATAATATAATATAGAATATAGAATATAGTATAATATAATATAAAACAACAAAAAACATGTCTCTTAAAGGGAAAGACATATTCAGAGAGTGAGGGGTAGCGGAAGAAACTTGGTCAGAAGTTGAACATCTACAGATGGTTGGGGTGTGATTAATGAATTCTCTGGCCAGTTCCACACAACAGTTATAGAGCTATTATTCCACTTTCAACATCCTGTGGCGTTCCAGGGTCTGTAGTTTACTAAGGGCAAAAAGCAATCTGGTCGAGAATTCTAAATGCCCCTCTCTAAACTACAAACCCCAGGATTCCACAGGATGTTGAAAGTGGAATAATAGCACTATAACAGTGTCATGTGGAAATGGCCTCTGTCTCCAGCCCTCTAAAAATTATAGTTCAACAGGACTGGTGCAAGGACCTGCCATAGCCTTACTGAAATGAGCAATTCATTTGGATTTTGTTACTCTTATTCTACTGTTTGGTTTTCATACCTACTCTTGATTGCCTAAGTAGACTCTCTCCTTATTTAAATACCTCCACTTGAAGTGGGGGGTGGGGAGGAAGCTTCCCAAATAGCTTCTGATTGCCACTGTCATCTAAATATTTTCCACTACCATCATCCCAATTTTTTAAACTGCCATCAAAAGCAAGCAGGTGGGTTTTCTCAGCTGTGATGAATTAAGCATATGACAATAATGAGCCAGTGGGGATATTAACAAGCCAACAGTGTTTCTGAACCAGAGATTCACTGACAGACTCCCAAAACCACAGACACCTCTCAAGTACAATATTAGAACTCATACTACTAGACATAATGGAATTGTCATGTTGATTCCATAAAATTAACCCTTTCATTAGAGCTGTTTACTTTTAAAACATGCAGCTGGTTGCTGCCTAGCTGCAATTGCACCTATAAATAAGAAAAAGAGAATGCTGTCAAATTATTTCATATTCTCTCTTTCGATTCCTATCTGCGGAACTCATATCCATAAATTCATGTTCATTTAAAATGTAATTGGTTTGAGCTAAAATAGGAGAGATTACACAGTCTTCATGTGAATTTAGCAAAATATTAATAATACATGTTTAGCCAGGAATATCCATTCCATACTGCTACAAATAAGTACTCTATATTTGTTGAAGCAAAACTGAGTTCTTGACTTTTCTGCATCATGCTTTTACCACAGATTAGTGCCAATTTAAAGCACTTGTGGGGAGCATCTCAGCTGAGCTGTACTATCTTGACTGCATGCAAATATAAGTGCAGGGAATTTGCTGTCACAACTGTACTATTTTGAAAGCCTGTAATGAATATCAGTTTATCTGTAAGAGAAAATGTGCAACACACTTAGCTCTGAGGCAATTGCGATTGGCCTTGGGACAGATGATAATAGCATGGTAATTTCAGCTTTAAGAAGTTGTAGCTATTGTAGCTGCAAGAACAAGCTTAGCCAGTATATAGTTACTTTTCTGCTTGACCTTTCTTTGAACTGAAATCAATGCAAGTCAAGAAATCAAATGTTTTTATTTATGTGTCTTTAAAACCATCTTGTCGCATAGTTCTGAGTACTTGGTAGGTGGCAGTGCCAGACTACACTATTCAACAGCACAGGTTCCTCTCATGCAAATGGAACTTATTTTTAATGGACAATATGGTCTTTTTCAAACGTGAGCATTTACAGATACAGGATAAGATATATTTTCAAAACCATTTACAAGGGACCTCCCCTACTCTTGTAATTATAGTTTGGTGACCACATCTTGCGATATACATTTGGAAATGGGGAGAATAAAGCCCCAATGTATGCATGCATGGCCATAATGATTCTGGATAATACCCCGATCGAAGGGAGCAATCAATCTGATGTGATGGAATTCTTTGTCTCTGAGCATCAAATATTCTTATGGTCATTAATTGCTCATTTCTTATTTCCACATTGCATACTAGTACATAAACAAAATGAAACAAACAAAAAACATGGAAATAGGGTAGCCACGTTGGCCATGCAGCAATATACAACAAAATCCAAAATCCACAAAACAGCAATACCTTTATTGGGCCAACTAAAAAGCACAAACTACTAATGCAAGCTTTTGAAGCTGCACTGATGTTAGAGTCACAGGCCTACATTTTGTCTCGGATGTTACTTCTGTCATCAGTTTAGATGGCCTGGAGGGATATCAGTACAAGCAGAGGCCACTCCTCTTCTTGGCCATGTGGGGACCAGGGACAAAGGGCAGCAAAACACAGGCCATAAAGTTTCAAATCCATGACTGTAATGGACAGTATTGGTCCCTTGCTTAATATGAGATCCAGTAATGTATCTAGCTCCTGGAAAAATCTCAACAGTTTGTAATGCAACTTCCTCTTACTGGTACAAAGGTGGAAGAGAATCCTCAATTCTACATTTTAGAACCATAAACCAGAACTATTCTACATAGAGTCATTTTTTGATGCAGAATTCACAACTAGATCTTAAAGGTAGGCATTTTATGTCATAACTGTTCCAGAGTTTCAGCCATCTGACACACATACACACATGCACACACACATGAATTTTTAGTCAAGAACCATGCTAAGATTGACTCTCTCTCTCTCTCTCTCTGTCTCTCTTCCCCCATACATACACACATACATGCACAGAGAGAGATTGAGAGAGAGAGATAGCTGGGACAAAACTTACCCCAACAAATCTACTGCATTTTGCCACTGCAATACTTTTTTCCCCACACAGTCTAATTTATTGGGGGGGGGAAGGGCCCTCCCCATTAGGGGCTAAAACATGAGGCAGAAAAGCTGGTGACAGTGCTTGGTTGAGAAACAACCCCCTCCTCCTGGTCAAAGGTGGGAAGACAGCAAGTCCTGCTCACTTAAGCTTGCCAAAGATGATCCATGTAAAGGGATTCTGATGTAATACAAAACAAATATGGAAGGGCCCAGTACAGAGAAGTACAGTTCATCTTAAAACAGGCAGGCCAATGACTCTGAGGAAATTTTGCATACACTGAAGATACTGGAGGTTTAACAGCAGTGAAACTACAGTGCCAGCCAAAACGCACAAAATTCATTGTGCAAGCAAAGATACTAAAAAGCATGTCGGTGAAGGAAAGTGCTGTGCTAGAGCCTGCAAACTGCAGTACTGAGAAAAACACAGTTCAGAGAGTAATTTTCTGGCCCTCAGAACCCTTCAGGGACCAAAAGCATTTGAAAAAAAAGTTCAAATATTTTGCCCTCAAAATTTCCCCAAAAGTAGGGTGTTTAGGGCAATTTTGGCATATTTTGCCATCCCCTCAGCCATTTTAGACCTTTTAAAGATGGAAAGCCTCCTTTTTCAATAGGAAGTGCCCTACAATTTGAGTTGGTGTAGAAAGAAGTTCTGTGTACACTGTAAAATAAAGCCATACTCCCAATAAAAAACATAGAGTTTCTTTGAATGTGCTACACAACAGGGACACATCTAACCACTGAGAACAGTTGCACCTGAGTGTTTTGGAAGGGGTAATGAAGAAGCAAAACATATTGCCTCCTCAGCAGCATTTAGGACACACTGCCACCAGAAGTGAGGGCCACTGGCATCACTAGGAGAAAAGGAGCTGCCACTGCCATTTCCTTCCTAATCCTCACATCTTCCTTTTCTCACAGCAGGGAACAGAGGGGCAAGACAGCTGTCCTGCAGCAGCCCTGACTGGTTGGTTGCCCAAAGATCTGGTGTTCCCCATAGCAACCTAAAATCACAAGCCTGTGATTTTACTATCTAAACATTCCTATAGTCTTCTGCTGTAATGAAGTGTGCTATACAATTAGCCGTTAACGAGAATTTTATTAAAGCACCATGCTCAGATTGACTCTACCATATTTTTGTATGTATTCCATCATCTTCTCTTTGCTTCTCAAACTTCGCAGCCTTATTTCAGATTACTCTTTGATCTGAGTTGAATATTTATTTCCCAGTTCAAATACATTTTATCTTCAGATACCTGAACATGGGGATATGTGGCTTGCCTAAACATTACATGTGATGTAATGACAGGTGCTGATTTCAAGGAAGCTGCACAAACAATAACCTGGTTGTTCCCTACTTCTGGAGAACAAGGTTGTGTGTTCTGACAACCTGGCCTGCATGCCGTAAGGTAGCCTGCTGAGGTGAGGGGGAGGTTTGAGGGCTATCACTTATTTCTTGGGCCATTCAATATTTCTTATCGAAGTAAGCTTTACCAGTTCAATTAGTTTCTGTTAGGCAGATTTTGGCCAACCATGAAAAGGTTGATCTGATAATACCGTGGTAGCTGTTAGGCCACATTGTGCCACACATTAGTCTTGTTGCATTTTGCAGGATCAGTCCTAGACAAGTACTATGTTCTTGCTGAAAGACACACCTGCTGCTTTAAATGTTTTGATTCATTGTGAAAAAGAGCGTCATGTTCCTCTGCTGGTCCCCTTTATCCACTCTGTCTCCTACCTGCTGTTGAGTAAAGTTAAAAGTCCTACTCTTGCAAAATAATTGAGTCTGAGTTTATAAATAATGAACGTAGCAGTACTTGTAATTGCATTACTTAAGGAAACCATTATTCTCTTGAACTAAATGTCAGAGTTAAATACCTAAGGTATGAGAATGGTGGTCATTTGTATTTGTTCAGGGAGTCCTGATAGCAGAAATTTGCAGATCTGTCTATTTGTGAAGATGTGGAAAACATTTCCAAGCATTTCAATACTGAATGAATTATTTGGTCATTCATTTTCACCCTACATCTTGGTTTCTGCACATGAACTAACATATTTTTGTTAAAAATATGATAATGATGCAGCTGAAAGTTAACAGAGAATATATAAAGAGTAATATGAAAATGGCCTATACTATGGAACTACTGGGATATTCCATAGCAATTCATAGTTACTCAGTCTTGATCTTTTCAAATCTCTCAGAAAGAATAACAATCTAGCACTTCTCTCTTTAGAAGGCAAGCACCAACTCAATCTCTATTAACCTGCAACTACAGCCAAAGAACATATTGAAGAACATAGCCAAAGTACTGTCCCTCTCTACACAAAAGTCCATCCTTTATTTTCCCTCCATCTTTTAAGAAACAGTGCACAAAACCAGCTTCTTCCTTCACCTGATAAATCTCATCCTTCCAACCCCCTGCAAAATATATAATAGGTATGCACTGAGCATACCTACGTGCTTCCTAGATTAACTGAAAACTGTACAAGGAATACTTCAGCTGGGGATAGATTTTAAATTAGTCGCCATACTGACTTATTTTAAGAGGTACACATAAAAACTTAGGAATATCCTACAAGTGAAATAAAGGATGAAATAGTAATTGCTTGGAGGAAGCAGTCTTATGCACATCAGCAAATTGATCAGTGTTAAAGATATATTAAACTACCAGTCTAGCTGGCTGCCTAATACAAGAGAGAAGGGGGGAACTATATTATCCTTTACCGCAGACAGCAAATACTGTGGGTTGGCTCTAAGCAGAAAAGCAGATTTTCACTGTTCAACCTTCATAGCAGAACTATCTGGTTCTCTGTCACTTGACAAATGTATGTTGCTATGAATATGCATAGTGTCATATAGTTCTGCTGCCAAAGAACTCAGTAGAGCTAAAAGAACAACATAAATCAATGACTTAAAAAAACACACACATACATACACACACACACACACACACACACACACAGCCAAATTAACATCAGTGTCAGTAAATCAGCTCAGCATAATGGAAGCATGACAGAGCATAAGTGAGATAGCACCTTGATTTCATGGATATCTGTGATGGGAGTGGGGAAAATAAGAAAAAAAATCTGAATTTGGAACATTCTTGTAAAATGTGCCTTATGTCCAAGATAATACAGTAAAGAATGAGCCATAAATGCAGCCTTGCATCTACTTTACTAAAAATGTTCTGAGCCGGATTTCACAAGAAGAAGGGTGGGTAAGCAAGGTACACTATTTATGAAGACACTCCCCCCCTGAAAAAACTTAAACCAACATGGATGTCTCAAGAACAAATCCTGCCAAACTAACCTAATAGCTTTTTTTTTTTTCCTCAACCAAGTCACTAATTTGGTAGATGCTGAGAACGCTGTGGATGTCATTTATCTGGATTTCGGCAAAGTATTTGATAAGGTCCCCATAATATTTTAATTAGCAAACTAATTAAATGTGAAATAGATTGGAACACTCTCAGATGGATCCATAACTGGTTGAAAAACTCTGCTCAAAGAGTCATCATCAATGGCTGTGCTTCAAACTGGAAAGAGGTCTTGAGTGGAGCATCTCAGGGTTCTATCCTAAATCCATTATTTTCAACATTTTTATTGATGACTTAGAAGACAGGAATCCTTACCTAGTTTGCAGATGACACAAATCTGAGGGGGTGGCTAACACACTGGATGATAAAAACAGATGTCAGAAGGACCTGGATAAACCAGAAAATTGGGCAGAAATGGAAAAAAAAATCAAAGTCAATAGAGATAAATGTAAAATTCTACATTTAGGCCACAAAAATTAAATGCAGACGTATAGGATGGGGATAAATGCTCAGAACTACCACATGCAACAAGGACCTTGGGATTATTGTTGATCATAAGGTGAACATGACCCAGCAGCAAAGGCAAATAATATTTTAGCTTGCATTAACAGAAGCATAGTATCCAAGCTGAGAGAAGTAATAATCCCATTATATTCTACACTCATCAGGCCTTTTCTGGAGTACTGCATTCAGTTAGAGGTACCTCATTTTAAGAAAAATACATACAAGTTGGAGCAGGGTCAGAAAGGGGCAACAAGAATGATAAGAAGTAAGGAGAAGAAAACATATAAGTAAAGATCAAAAGAGCTGAGCATTTTCATCTGGGTGAAGAGAAGACTGAGGGGTGACATGA
This sequence comes from Cyclura pinguis, assembly GCA_030412105.1. Lineage (NCBI taxonomy): Eukaryota > Metazoa > Chordata > Lepidosauria > Squamata > Iguanidae > Cyclura > Cyclura pinguis. Next base: position 99,056,394 of record CM059601.1, read on the forward strand.
TTGCACTCTTTAAATATCTCAAGGGTTGTCACAGAAAGAAGGGGACAGGCCTGTTTTCTGCTGCCCCTGAGGTAGAAACAGGTCTAAGGGCTTGAAGCTATAGGAGAGTAGATTTCAACTGAACATCAGAAGGAATGCCTTGACAGTAAAGATTGGTTCAGCAATGAAACCAGTTGTCCAGAGAGGTGGCAGGATCTCATTCTGTGGACAGCTTCAGAAAGAGGCTGGACAGCTACCTGCTGGGGATGATTTAGCTGGAGATCCTGCATGGATTCTACGATTCTATTACTCTAATTTTCACTCAATGAAACTTCCTTCCCCTGGAATGGCTGGTGTTCTTACAAAAAAATAGGGGGGTATTAATGAAGTGACTTTCTCTTTCTGTTGCTATCATCCCTGTCTTACCTCTTGTTGCATAATCTGACTGAACGGTTCTTGAGGCAAGAGTCTCAACTCTTTTTTGATCATGACACCATGTAGATAACTATCTTAAGATAAGAACAGAGTGGGGTTGGCCTTGGTCCTTCTCTATATGGGTCTAGTTGTACTCTGGAATGCATGGATACAAGTGAATTGGAGAGAACTGGGCTAATGTTCTTGAAACCCTGTCTGACCTCTGGAATCTGGCAATGGCCCAGGCAGTGGATACCGTCACTCCTAAGCATCTCCACCCACAGAGTCAACCTAAGCAAGCTCCTGGCTTGCTGAGGAAAGGATTGTTATGAAATCAGTGGGACAGAGTCTAGAGCATCAGTGGCAGAAATCTCAGAGCAATCCTGATTGAATACGGGCTACAGCTCATTGGAAAGCCCACTACACGACAGTGGTGGCAGCTGTCATGTCCTGCTTCCAGAGCATTGACTCTGACTCAGAGTCTGAAGCAGAGGGCGTGCCAGAGGCTGAAACAGAAGGTATGTCAGGGCCTGCTGTACTGAAAGAGGTTGCAGTGCCAGAAACAGAACAGGAGATGGTGCCAGCTCCAACAGAGAGTCCTGCCTCTTAAGATACACAAGAACACTTACCTAGACCCAGCTTTGCAGTGCACAGGCAGCAAACAGAGAGCCAGTGTCGCTCTCTCAGAATTTATAACCAGCAACAACCAATCAAGGCACAGCTGTGCTAGGCTTTGGTTCTATTTAGCTGGTGTCCTTCCCCTCCAGGAGTTGTCAGAGCTTATCTGATCTGTTACCTTGCTGGATGCCTTGACAAATGCTCGGATTGACCTTGGGCACTCCCTTGATATGAAACGCTGCCAGACTTTGCTTATGTTGGACTTTATTTATGACTCCTTGCTTACTGCCTGGAAGTAAGTAACAAGCTGGGAGATATACCGTTTGTTTCGTTTGACTTATCAGCTGTGCCAGGACTGAGATAGGACAGCGGCAAAGAAATCATGCTTCTCTGCTACCATCGTGTCTGCATGGTGTCATCCAGCAGAGCTGTCTTGAATGGTTAGGGACCTTTTACATTCTGCACCACAGGAGCAGCACGTAGACCACAAGGCAGCCTGCTGTGAAGAATATGCATGACATTTTACAAATAAAAGTGATATTATCCCATCTCACTTGGATAACGTGGTTGATGTAAATCCAGTGGATGTTGATCTTGGTTCCCGTATCCCCCATGTTATTGGATACATTTCAATTTGTGCACTGTGAGAGTGTGGACAGGATTCTTGGAGAGGTAATGCACATCTGCATTGAGCCCTTCTCCTTCATGGCTTATAAAAACAGCCAGAAGAGGACTGGCTGAATAGGCAATAGGAGTAGTGAATGCCTCAATGCAGCAAGGGAAAGTTAAGCCTTGTTTCATCTGAAGAAGCTGTGCTTAGACCTCAAAAAACAAAACAAAACATTCCCTGAAGCGAACTGAACTGGTTAACTACTGACTAGTCTCTGATATCTTCATATCTTCTAGGAGAGGCAAGTTCACACAGTGGTGCTGAGAGACTCCTGTTCAAACCCTTGGCCATTGGTTTTGTCCCCTATCTTATTTAACATCTATATGAAATTACTGGGAAAGGTTATCTGGAGTTTTGGGTTTGGTTGTCACCAGTAAGCCAATGATACCCAACCCTATTTTTCCTTTCCATCCAGTTCCAAGGAGACTGTCTCTGTACTAAGCCAGAAACTAACTCTGTGCCTGTTGCTGGTAATAGACTGGGATAAAGGCAAACAAATTGAAACTTAATCCAGACAAGACAGAGGTTCTCCTGATCAGTCAAAAGGCAGATCAAGTAACTGTGATTTACGCTTTGTTGGATGGGGTCACGCTTCTGAAATCTCAGGTTCACAGCCTGGATGTACTCCTGGATTCACATCTGAGCTTGCATGCCCAGGTTTACACAGTGGCCAGGAGCTGCTTTTGGAAACTCTTTAGAAACTTCAGCAGGTCCAAAATGCTACAGCCAAGAAGCTGATTGGGACTGGTTATAGGAAGTATAGAGCCCCCTTGCTGAAACAGCTACACTAGCTGCCAATCTGTTTTCAGGCACAATTCAGAGTGCTGGTTATGGTCTTTAAATCCATACACAATTTGGGTTCAGACTATCTGAAAGACTGTATTGTCTTAGATGAGCTCACCCTAGGCCTAAAACCTGTATAGGAAGGCTTTCTATCAATCGCACCATCACAGGAACATTTGGTGAGAACACCTTCTTGGTTGCTGCTCCTAAATTATGGACTCCCCTCCTTGGGAGGCCTGGTTGGACTCCTCCCTGCTGTCTTTCTCCTGGCAGGCAAAGACATTTTATTTAGGGAGGCCATTTAATATGTAGTGATAGTTGGAGTTTTAATTATGTTTTTGTTATGTGTAAATGTGATTATAAAATTGCTTTTAAGTTGCATTTTTAATTTGTTTTTAAAACAGAAGTCTGATTTAAATATGTTAAATATGATTTAACTTGCGTACTTATATTGTGCTTTTAATTAGTTGGAAGTTATCTTGAATCCCATGGTGGGAGAGAGGCAGGATATAAATTAGGTAAATAGATAGATAGATAGATAGATAGATAGATAGATAGATAGATAGATACCTTCAGTTAGCTAGCAGAACCAATAGCATTGATAGTTATACAGTATCAATGACTGACACAAGAACATATGATACATAGTTGTAACAAGTTACTGCTGACTACATTGTTATGCTACACAGTGCTTTATAAGGATTACACCCAACATACACAGAGAGTAAATATTATTGATGAATGTATTATACAAACGTGTAGTAATACTAATAAAATATATCTAACATTTTAGATTCTTCTTGCTTCTATTTATACTTACACAGATAACAAAGGCTGATTTCATAATATTATAATTATAACATTAAACTTTACAAAAAAAAACTGTGAGAGGAGACACTGGTCACAGTCAAAAGATCATTAAAACCATGGTTTAGGAGACTGTGAACAAGAAGCAGTGAGACTTGGAGTAGTGTGATCCTGTTTTCCTCATGTTAAGGGATGAGATTAGAAGCTTCTGATTGTAGTTAGCAGCAAACCAGAATCTGCTGCATTCAAATACAACAGCAAGCTATGGTTTGATATTAACGAGAACTGGAAGTTTCTAAAATTATATCCACATCCATGCAAGAAGGGGTAAGGAAATTGGGAATATATAAGTCCTTATTTTCACCAATGTTCACTTCAAATTCTCCAAAAATCAAGCATAATCTTGGAGCAGAGCTCTAATCTGACCCATGGAGCTTTCCCATTCTCTACTTCAGAGCTTTCCAAATGGTGTGTCGCCTGAAGTGTGTAGGTGTGTCACCTACAATCTCAGAAATGTATGTTATTATTTATAAATCATATATTTTTTAAAATATATTAAGGGTTTTCATGAAATATGTTGTATCCCCATACATTTCACTATTATAATGAAATGAAATAGTGAAAAAATAAGGTAATGAAATAAGATAAGATAATGAAATAATAATGTTATATATTATTATAAGGGGTTAGTTTAACCTCCAGTTTGCTAGTAAAACTGAAATACTGTGTCGCAAAATGATGCATGTCTAAAAAGTGTGTCACTAACATGAAAAGTCTGGAAAGCTCTGCTCTATTTACCGTATCAGGTGTGGCCTTTAGATGGTTAGGTGCATCTGAATGCTATCACTACTTTTCACATTTTACAAATGGGGAACCAAAGCAGCATGAAGAAGTGGAACAAGTTCTACTATTCCTAATTTTACTTAGATGTTGTCCTTTAAATACAAATAATTCAATGTATTGGTTGCCCATACTACTAAAAGAGGCACAATACTGCTTTGGTAAGCTCAACTGAAGTGTTACTTTTGAGCAAAATGCACATTAAGAAGACTTCTCCTAAATTTTCTAACAGTGTACAGTTAAACACGTGGTGGCATTGGAAGCAGACAGAAGTTAAATGCTTGCTTTTCACACCTTTGAAGAATGCACATGAAATGGATCTTGCAAGCAATGTCCTAGCAGCTCCCTTCTGCTCGTGCAAGAGCCGCGCCCCGCCCCTTCCTTCCGCAGTGCAGCCTGGGAGTTGTAGACTGCACTGACGAGAGGGAGCGCGACAGGCCTGGCTCCAGAGGCTCTGCACTGCAGGTGAGTGCGGCCCAGGCCTGTGAGCCTTGCGCAAATGCAGCTTATTTTTGGCTAAAAGCCGAAAATAAGAAAATGCGCATTTGCTGTGCTTGCAGGCCTTGAGTGTGGCGGAAATGGGAGTGCGTCATGCAGATTTACGCGATGCTCAAGGGGCCCTTTTGCTTGTACACCGCCATGCGAAAAGGGGCTAAGACATAGTTAGTTTTGATATGCTGCAGTTTGAGTTCTGGCAAATAGGAACATGAAGTCTCTTTCCCAGTTCAACCACTAGTGGCATGATTAGGCAGTTACCTCTTCAGGACACCAGCACAAGAAGGGATCCTAGACAATGCATTTCAGACTTTTATATTAGAAAGCATGGCCCATAATGCTAGATTCTGAATGCACAGTAGCTCCTAACCAGTCTCAGCTCTGCCAGACATATTTTCTAGATGCACTTTACTGAAAATGCATTTGATCGTAGCATGAGACCTGCTCAGAAGCTTTAAGAACTTTCACATACAGTTAGCCCTTCGTATCCACAGATTTCTGTATCCATGAATCAACCATCCACAGCTTGAAAATATTAAAGAAATAAATTCCAAAAATCAAAGCTTGATTTTGCCATTTCATATAAGTTATGCCATTTTACAATGCCATCACATGTAATGGTACTTGAGCATCCACAGATTTTGGTATCCACCGGGAATCCTGGAACCAAACCCTAGCAGATACTGAGGACCCACTGTACAGTTTTACAGACAATCAAATACAAACAAAGCCCGCTGTGTGAGGATTTTAAAGAGCAGAACTATATAATACTTTGTCACCTGGCACATGCATGTTACTATGAATATGCTCAGTGTCATACGGATACTATGACTAGGCAGAAGCAATTTCAGCTAAGTAATTCAGACTGTACCATGTTCTTTTTGTCTGCAGATTCTCCTGCAGAAATTAATTCAGTGGGGCTGATTAAGTACCAGTACTTGTAGCTGCACCTAACCTTAGTTTTCTTTTTAATTGGGACTAAACTGCCCAGTCAGTCAATGGGATTTGCCATTTTATAAATAGGGACCCAACTCTATGTCATAGCCTAATCTAATTTTGGAGGTCAATGTACCTGCATGCATTCCTTCATGCATGCACACATGTGACGGAAGTTATGTCAACTGTGTCCAGGTAACTGATGGAAGGAATATTACCACTCCTGCTGAGGCAGCAAAATAATGTTAACTAAAATATTTTTAAAAAAGTTAAAATAGTAAAATAAAACTCTGTTTTCTGGTAATTCAATCAGAAGTATCCCTTCCTCAAATTTACATAAACTGTAACCTCAAATCCTCCAACTGTCTCCTCTGGAAAAATTTTTGCCCACTTCAGCCATATTTCAGGCCAAGCATTTAGTCATGTGCTTATAGCACAGTGTATTCAGGGAACTAAGACAGTGATTCCTACATGTTATGCACGGGGGGAGCATAGGCAACAAGGAATATGGCAATGATTTCCTGCTGAAGTATCTAGGAATTCTTAGAAAAGACCTTATAGAGGCAGAAGAGTTCAGTTTCATTTTCCATTCTCCTTGGTGGTAGTTTCAGTTTCTTCCAGGCAAGAGCAAAGAAAGTCTGGTATTGGTTACATTCGTTACAACTGAGTTCTCAGCACCTTATACCGGGTATATGTAAGCAAACATCTTTTCAATATGCTTACCAAAATGGGGCAAAGGCTCAGGTGATCATTGCTGTTTTGTGTCTTCACATTGTTGTTTTGGGTCTTTCCAACTTATGGTGACCCTAAGGTAAACCTACCACAGGGTTTTCAGGGACTGAGAGTGTGTGATGCACCCCAGGTCACCCCGTGGGTTTCCATGGCCAATCAGAGAATAGAACTCTGGTCTCCAGGGTTGTAGTCCAATGCTAAAACCACTACACATGCTGGCTGTTACGCAGGCATAAAAGTTCCAAGCTGAACCCCAGCATCTTCTTGTGCCTGACACCCTAGAGAACCACAAGCAGAAAATGTTTATAATGCCAGCCTGGAGGGACAAACGATCTGATTAAGTATGAAGCAGTTTCTTAATTGTCTTTCACTCCCCTGCTGATGCAATGAACCTCTCATTCAGAAGCCACTCTTCACTATCCTAAATGCCTACTCTTGATAACCTCAAAATTAGAGATATGCATCATTAAATTATTCATTCCCTCAAGGGATAATGAATGATCTAATCAATTTTCTTCCCTCTGTGGGCATGTCTTTGAAACCTAAGCAGTTTTAGAAGACATTCTCACAGAAGGCCGAGCCTCTGCCACCCATAGCAGTGATCCTGGCTTTGCTATCACTGTGTCCCTCCTCCTGACACTGCAGCCATTACAGTGGAGAGGGGGGCATTGAAGAGAACTGGAACTCTGCTGCTACTGTCTAACAAAGGCAACAGTGGTGTTGCCCGCCCCCCTGCCCCTCGCCCAGCATAGCCATATAAGAAGAGAAGAAGCCAAGTAGGAGGTTTAATAGAATCATAGATCTGGAAGCGACCACAGGAGTCACCCAGTCCAACCCCCTGCCATGCAGAAGTACACAATCCCAACAGATGGCCATCCAGCCTCTGTTTAAAAACCTCCAAAGAAAGAGACTCCACCACACTCCCAGGCAGTGTATGCCATTGTTGAACTGTTCTTACCATCAGGAAGTTCTTCCTAAAGTTTAGATGGAATCTCTGTTCCAGAAGTTTGAAGCCATTGCTCTGTGTTTTAGTCTCTGGAACAACAGAAAACAAACTTGTCCCATCTTGCATAGGACATCTCTTCAAATATTTAAACATAGTTATGATGTCACGTCTTAACCTTCTCTTCTTCAGGTTAAACATACTCAGCTGCCTAAGCAGCTCCTTAGAGAGGACGGTTTCCAGGCCTTTTACCATTGTGGACACATTGCAGCTTGTCAATATCCTTTCTGAACTGTAGTGCCCAGAACTAGACAAAGCAATCTCAGTGGGGTCTGAACAAAGCAGAATAGAGTGGTATTATTATTTCTCTTGACCTAGACACTATTTTTCTGTTGATGCAGCCTAGAATTCCATTGGCCTTTTGTAGCTGCTGCATCAGACTGCTGACTCATGTTCAACTCATTTGCTGCTGATGTTCTTCTGATCCACGCTTGGCTGGCCCCCAACCCCAATCTCTGTTTTGTAATATCCTCCCCACAGCACAGCTGTAGTGTAGTACCCAGCTGTAGTGTTATCACCCTGTGCTGGGTATCAAAACATAGCCAGTGATGATCGTCCTCACTTAAATGGCTGCTTTGTTGGCGAGGGGAGGCAGGAAAAAGGTGCATCTGGGCTAAGTGGAAGGAGTAGTTCTCTGGAAGAAAAAAATTGGGAGGAACTTCAGAGGATTCTCCTCATTGGAGTTACCTCCCCCCAATGGATTATAAACTGTTGGATTAAAAACTGTTGCATTAGAAAAGTTAAACCAATCTTTACCTTAGATTTCCAAAAGTGGGGAAGCATTTATTTAAAAATGAAAGAGTGAAAGAAGGTTTACTCCTTTGAGAAAAAGACATTATATAAGCACATAATAGTTTACAGTGAACGATTCAATGGGTAGAGTTTCAGTCTGGATATGGGAGCCCATCATCATCCACTAACAAATCCTGTTGGGACGGCTTTTTGTAACAGCCTTGATGCTGCAGACTGCCTGGGAGCAGCTGCTTTAGATTCTTGCAAGAAGCGGTTTCATTTGTCCCCCTCCCCATCTCAAAGTTTCTCAACCATGGTCTGCACCAATGCTCAGACGGAGAGAGGAGTCTGCTAGAGGAAATACTGAGCAACCTCACGACTCAGCAAAAAATTACTACGGGATCGCTGCTTTGTATTGTTTCCCATCTGATCGCACCTTTCTCACCCCGCCCATAATCAGCTGAAACTGCCATATATTTTCCTATCTTAATCTGACGCATATATGGATTACGTCATTGATAGCATGGCACTTCTTCAGTTACACAATTAATTCCTTTATCTTTTCACTCCGTAATTCACTTCTCCCTATTTGTCTCTACATTTCTGGAGAACTATCTTCTTCCTCAGAAAACTTTCTGTAGCGGGAATGCAACTTTCCTATTTTAATAACAATACTTGAAAAAGTGTTAAGAGCAAAAGTGGGAAAAGTTGGGGAACAGGAGTCTGTTTAAAGCAGATACCGACAACCTTTCTGTTTTTGGATGACATGTATCCTTAAAGTGTCTGCTTCCAAATCTCTTTTTAAAAAGCAAGGAAAATTCTTTGTTTTCTGTTCAGTGCAAAGGCTAGGAAACTTAACTGCCAAGGAGAAAAATATTTTTTCATTTGTTAACTTGTTTTTTTTTAAAGCAAATGATATACTCTAAGTAAGTGTGTTGATACACGTTGATAAATGTGTCAGTTTCTCTTCTACAAGGAGGCTTATTTAAAAACAGGTATTTTGTGATTAGTTTGTTGTGCAGACAGTGCTTTTTATGGACGGTGTGCTGAATTTCTTGTTGTTTTAAAATGATTGTATTGTTGTTGTGTTCCTTCAAGACATTTCCAAATTATGGCAAACCTAACGCAGGATTTTCTGAGGCTGAGTGTGTGCAATGCGCCCAAAGTCACCCAGTGGGGTTCCATGGCTGAACAAGAATTGGAACCCTGGTCTTCAGTTACGCTGTTCAGTGCTCAAACCACTACATTACTCTGGCTCTCAAATAACTGCATACAGCTTTAAAAAAATCTGTTAAAATGCTACAATGTAAAAATCACCATGCAAAGACTTAAACTGTAGCATATTGATAGAATTGTTTTTTTAAAAAATTAAAAAATACAGCTACTATCAGATTTTAAACCGTAGATTATTTCAATCTATGTTGTAAGCTGTCCTGTGTCCCACGTTAGGAGAAGGGCAGGATACAAATTAAAAAAATAAATAGTGTATCACAGTCAATAGTACCACTAGGGGCTATCCCCTGTGATATCACTAGGGCCATTTCTACATCTGAGGTTTGGATCTGGAAATCTCAGTTCCTAAAATAATCTTGTCCTCACAACTCTACAACCATATAAATAAATATTTAAGCACTAGGCCTGAATAGCATGAGGTATTACAACCGTTATCTTCAAAGTATCTTGTTTACATCATTGTTTCCACCAATGTTTTTAAAACTGTATTTGACTTACAAAATCATCAAGAACACTAAGCATACGACTTCTGTTCACCTTTTCAGCATCATCCTGTTATGACTATTTAAGTTCGCCACAGCATTTACAGTTCCCAATTCTACTTTTTTGTAGAGAGAGAAGGCCTGGGGAATAAACACAGGTTGCCAGAAAACTTCGCATAGCTATCACCTCATTTTCTTCTTTTGTGTTTTTCTTGACAAAGTTCATAGTCCCACGTCCAAATGATTTTTCTTTTGGACAGATTTCTCCCAGATAAGTATTGCCAACTCTAAGTTCAAAGCAAATCCATCTTATTATTCATTATGTGAATCAAAGCATCATTCACACCGTCTCAGTCACAGACATCTGGCAGGAAAATAAAACCAACCTCCATATGCATTGCCAGCCAAAAGGCTTTGCTCATGTTTGTGCTGGCAGGAGTTTGCATAGGCAATACGAGACGCACTGGGTAGCAGGCAGCCATCCCTCCTCATCTGATTAGCCCTAGCAACATGGCTCAGATGTTCCAAAATGAGGAAAATATATCTAAGTTTCAGTAAGCATTTTCAATAGTGACAAGACAAAACTTTTGGCAGAGCAGTATGAGGTGCCACGTGACCAGCTGCAGAATGGGGAAACCTCATGGGTTTTTGTTTTGTTTTGTCCTCATTCACACTTTCAGATCAGAATCTGTTTTTACACACCTGAACCTCGAAGTTTTGCAGTCCTAATTCTCTTTTTGCAAGACATTCTTTAACTCTATTGTGGACCATTTCTTTACTATACAGCAAAATGTTTTCTGCTGTCAAATGTTAGCTTCTGCCTTAATGGAGGCCATCAGATGGAGGCTAGGGATGAAGGGAGATGTGAACCAACACCAGGAGGACCACAAATTGCCCATCGTAGTATTAATGATACCAGTATTTTACTAGCCCTTGTTCATATATTTTTTCAAAGGTCAGGTTCCCTGCACAGAATCACTTCTGGTTAAATTTCTTTCATTAGGCCTCTATGTTCTAACACAAGTGCAAAGATGTGGTAAGCAAAGATGATCCACTCTTCCTTTTTTTAATCTAATATTTGATAAGAGAAAAGTGTATATCTTTCTGTGGGCCAATATGTGTACAGTCCCTCTGTAGCTAAGATGCAAGATGTTTATGTGCCTTTTAAAAATAGAAGCAGTACAAAAACATGAAGTGCACCATAATTTATTAGTGTTTCTCATTGCAACAGCACCTATTAAAAACATCAAGAGCCATTCTCAGTTACTATGTTTTATGGAGATGCATAGGCTTAATGAAACTACATAACAAAAGGTTACCAGGGAAAGCTCTGGGAAAAGGCAGAATGGCCAACTAATTATTTATCCTATTTAATAATTGTATCATTCACCAGTGGACCCTCAAAACACTGCATAGGAATTAAAAAACAGAAATCACAATACAATGAAATCCTTTTTTAAAAAAAGGTCACTGTTGTGACATTAGCTCACAATACAATGAAATCTAATAAAAACAAAGGGCCATATAATAAACTATAGTGGTGATAATGAAACAGCAAGATCAGCAATCAGTCCAGAGAGAAATTGGCTTGCATGTCATAACAGCACCACATGTGACGTGCCAGATTGAGTGGAGGATGCAAGCCATACACTTTCCATGTCCTCCAACAATCTTGGATTTGCCTCTGTTGTCTTACCCTTTTGACAGCTTTTAAAATGGCACACTTTCTCTGTCTTTCTCCTACTTCCCTCATTTCTCCTCAGCTTACTTCAATTGCTGTAAACTGAGTTCAAAATGCAAATGTAGTTTGCACTCAATTAACTCAGTGGGAGAAAGGGAAAGGTGGAACCTTGCCCTTCCGAATAGGTTCAGGCAAAAGCTAACTGCTGCAGCCTCTCTTAGCTAATGTGTTCCTCCTCATTAATAATTTTTCTCATTTTGACCACGCTCTGATGTGGCTTGGTCACATGAGTGCCAGTTTTCAGCTGTGACAATTTTTGAGACTATGCAACTCCCTTTCTCCTCAGTCCAAAGAAGGTAAAAAGAATTATTAAACCTACTGTGAACCAGAATATGTGATTGGTGTATCATATACAAGCCAGATGTCTACTTCTCCTAACTCAGATCTCATGATCACTCTTATAACTGTATTCAATCATATAATTGATGGAGACAGTAAAAATAATACGTGGAATTTAAAACTAAAATTGGGCCAACAATATTTTTAAAAATGCCAGGAAAAAAAATCAAGCCTAGTTCAAAAGTATGGGTTAGGAAAACTGAACTATGATTCTGTTAGCTAGTAGAAATGCTCTTCAAAGTTTTGCCAGAATTACAGTGTTTGGCTGACTTTAAAATATTTATGAAAACTGTGACAGAACAATTACTCCTTTTTTGACTGTTTATAGTACACTGAATTTTGAAATTTAGGAGAAATTACCTTTAAAGTCAAGGAAGCATGAATCTGAGGTTTTGAGAAATTGTGGAATTAATAAAATGCTCAAAGTTCACAGAAAAAGCAGCATGAAACTCATTTACATCAAATGGGATACGTGAGCATTGCCAATGTATCAGTTAAAGATTCTATACAGTTACAAAATCTTAGAAACCTTCCAACCATTTTTAAGGACTCAAATAAGAGACTTAAAATATAGAAAACATTCTTTGACAATCAGTTTCTTGTGTTAAAATGTATTGTAAATCTGCTGCATGCACATAATAAAGTATCAGTTCTACATTAATTTCTAGAAGAATAATGAAAACTGTGATCTTTCTAAAACCTTTTTTTCTAAAAAATAAACAACTACTGTCAACAAGGAAATCTTTACAGTATTATGCAAATGTTTCTATTTTTTATTATTTCCTCAAAAAAAAAACAGATTTACTAAAACGAACATAGATTTCTGTTTGTGGTGAATGTTTGATATAGGGATGGGATGAATTTTCCGGATCCGAATCTGGATCCGAATCACTGCATGGTTCTGGGAATCCACAAATCTCAAATCTTTCAGATCCTTTTTTTAAAAAAGGGTTCAAAAAGCAAGGGAAAGAAGAATAATCTTGGGCAAGACACACTCTCTCAGCCTTAGCAAAAGCCTAGGCAAAGGTAAACCTCCCTCTGAAGAAATGTGGCCAGGACAATTGTCATAGTTTTGCCTCAAGATCTCCCCAGATTGAAAATGACACGAAGGCACTTTCTGCACAGGCAGGAAAATGTGGATTAATCCCACATTTTCCTGCCTGTGTAAACAGGGCCACATACTACAGTAGAGAAATAATCCAGGTCAAAACTGGCTTTTCTTTGCAAGGCTTCTTCTGGCATCCTGGGGTTTGTAGTTTGATGATGCACCAGCACACTTTGACAGAAAAGGCTGTGACACCTTGAAAACTACAAACCTCAGAATTGTGTATGAAAGAGCTTTGCAAGGGAGCTATGCAAAGAAATGTTTCAGCTGTCTTTGAAATCTCAAGCCTGTAGCTTCCAGTCAAGTGCTGAACTTAAATATAAAATGTTCAATTTAAATATCTTAGAATACAACCCCACATGTAATTTCTGGAATTGTTAGCAAAGGCCATTATTACTCCAAAGGAAAAATTCACCTACTTGCCATCTCCCCTTGTATGTCTAGTCTCCCAAATTTTCAGGCATCCTGGTCTTCCAAGTTTTCAGATGTCCTGGTCTCCCAGGTTGTCAGGCATCCCAGTCTCCCAGGTTTTCAGGAGTCCTGGTCTCCAACAAACTATTTGGGTGGCGGATTCGAAAGATTTGGTTTGCCTATTTTGGTACAGGGATTTGGATTCGTGAATCTTGAATCCCTGCCAAGGATTCAAGGATTTGATTGGCCCATCCCTAGTTTGATATCACAACAAATGGTTACAGTATATTCTAGCTAGGTACAGATGAGTGACTGGAACTAAAATTGCAATGAAATATATGTTTTCAAGAAGCTGAAAATGCTAAATAAAAAGGATAGTTGTATCAACAATGAACAGATAATGTGTGTTTGAAAAATGGAGGTGTATTCCTTTTCACTATTCCTTGAAAGAACACACTTATAAAATAGTGGTGAAACATTGCATATTGAAGGAGTAACATAATCCATAGTATGGAACTTTAGGTAGGTTTTGTGATGGGTGATAATTTTGTTTCAATTTATAATTTTTTGGTAAATTTCTTCATATTGAGGATGGAAAGAGCTTGGAATTTAAAAACAGAAGCATGTCAGAAACTGAGACACAGTGATTCATTTGACTCCCTTCCCATCCGTGGTTTTCAGTGCTTAACTCCTAAAATTCTGGGTTTGAATCACTGTGTATTCAACTTTATAAGTGTTAAAAGAGAATTGTTGCTTTTTTCACTCCAATTATGGCAGAGAGGCACACTATCGTGCTCTACGAGATGAATGAAACTGTAAATGCAGGAAAAATTACAGTATTTTCTGTTTCAAAAGCATGTATTGAAATTTGTACTTTTCTCTATAATAAAGCTGAAAAGAACTTGATGTTTAAAAATACAAATGCAGGAAAAAATAAGATGATTATCCTACCCCATAAGGAGCAATCAAATTGCAATGAAGTATTGAGGATTTAATGATACATTGGTTGGTCTTCCTAATAAAGATACTATCATAGTGTAGATTTTGGTTTTGTGCTTAGAATTGACACTGCTATCTATGCCTTTCAGTAATAATAGCTGCAAACTTTTCATTCAAAAAGACCAATACACATAAGAAACTGGAAAGCTATGTTAGCTTCTACACAGACCATCCCCCAACCCTCCATAATTCTCGATACATAATAATACATTATCATCATCATCATCATACATAATCTAATAAAATTTAGAATGGATTGTCCTTCAGTTAGACAGCATGCTCTCAAATACAGGATCTGGGAACAGATTGGTCAACACCATTTCTAGAAGGCAAAAGACTAAATTAGGAGAATAGTGGCTAACCATACCTTTTATACTTGAAACTGTTATTATGTTTTACCATTCAGCATTATTGTAACACTATCTAACATTTATTTTATATTCAGGGACAAATTTCCACTCCATTACTATACTACTAAAGTGACCATTTGCCTCGCTGACTGAATTTTAATTTTGTCCACTGGTCTAAATGACTACTGGAAACTACCTTTAATGTTTCACAAAGCTGAGAAAACTATAAGATGCCATCTCACATCATTACAGCCATTACAGTAAGAAGACCATATAATAAATGTGAGTCTGAACTAGTGTGAATGAGCTTAAATAACAAGTGCTTAGGGCTGTGATTGGTAGGAACAGATGACACTACTACCTTTGATGACGTTTTGATAACAAAGCAGATGGTGCTTTGTTGATCTTATCAAAATAATATGTGTGATTAAATTCCAATATATACTGCTCAGAGCAGCTGTATGAAAAGCAATAGCCCAGGACTCAGCTTATATCAAACAGCACAAACAGTTATTTGAAATGTAATTTTGCCTACCCTTCTTTGCTCTGTAAAATGTCATGTTCTAATTCGCTAATCTCTATTATACTGAACTAGGATTTAGCCACATCTCCCAGATTTTGTTAGAACTTTGTTAAGAGACAGCCATTCCACCCTACATAAAGAACTAGAATGTTTATCACATGGTTCTTAACATGTAGTTTGCAGACCCTCTGGAGAGCCATGATGTCCTCACAGGGGGTCCACAAAGATTTGAAAAAAATATTATGAGCTTTTCCAGTTAAAATATAAAGATCAAAAGAGTGAATTAATGAATAAATAGAACAAAGAAAGACAGATGGTCATACATTGATCTTAAAGAGCAGGGGTCTTTTGACTGGTGGTAGACATCATTTTTACAACATTTCACTGCAATCATCTCAAATTATTCAAAAGTTACAAAAATAATGGTTTGGTAGCAAAAATGTACTCAATGAGAACAGGCAAGTGAATGAATGCTGTGTGCATGCTGAACATGCATGCTGCGTGGCTGAGAGAAAGCCACTTTTTTTTTTGTTACCACACATAAAGTCAGAAGCTTCCTTCATAGTCACACCAAATGCTAATATTGTCCACATTGTACCACCACATTCTCTGAATGACTGTTTATTTCCAGAATTCTGTAGTTGTATTGAGAATGTTCTTGAAGAAATTCATATATGAAAGGAAGAATATGTTCATGGGAAGAGAGAGCCTTGGTGGTCCACAACAACAAAAGATATATAAAAAAGTTATATAGTAAAGAAATCGTAAGAACTGCTGTTTTATCACATCCAGCAAAATTATACACAATTCAAGCAGTCCACTAGAGGAATACATTATTATGTGGTTTCACACTTCTGGAAGCAGCATGCTTACAATCCATGTGCAAGGCTCTTAGGATTCAACTATGTATGGATGTGCATGGCCATCACTCAATGTTGGCTCTTCAATTAGAGGGCATAGTGATCTCAATGGTGATCTGAAACAAACTCTTTCATCTCAGTTCTCTCTTGCCTGTTCATTGGTGTTCTGCCTTTGAGTCCAATCTAAACCATTGCTAGGGAGAGGAACAGTGTGGCAGATTGGGAGAAAGTAAGGCAAATTAAACTCACTGATTTTTATTCTCACTTCTCAATGTGGGTAGGTCAGAACTACCTTTCTTGGGACCATTGTAGATGTTGGCTAGGAGTTCTGGGAGTCGTCACTCCAAAGAGTAACTTTTACAACCTTTGAAGCAGGCAGGCAGGCATTGAGAGCAAAGAATAGCAACAGAGCTTGGGGTCTGCAGGAACTGATACTGTCCACTAGAGAATGTGGGACTAGGTACTTGAATGGAAATGCATAATGGTACTGAAGCCTGATACTATAGGGCTCAAAACCAAGTTGGGCTTCAATGGAAGCACTGCCAGAATCTGCATGTGTGGGAAGGCATAGGCATTTCTGTATGTGAATGCACAAATACTTTACAGGAAGCCCCTGCCTTTCAACACCCCATTGTCTGATGACTCGCCCTTCTGACACTTCCACATTAAGGACAAGTTCCATTAATTGAACATGAGATCTGTTCTTTCATAAGTTCTTGCCTACAGAGGCTTGCTTGGGACTGCTTGCACATGTGGCCCTAAATCTTTCCTAGGGAAAGAGGTGATCCCCTGGTCTAATGAACTTGTCTGTATTGCAAGCTTCTCTAAGTTCTTCTTGCCTACAGAGGCTTGTTTGGGACTGCACATGCACTGCTTGCAAATTGAGCTTAGAGGGGGAACAAAGTGCCAAACCAGTTGAGAGGCTTTACAAGCAGTGCACATGCACGAGGTTTGTTCAAAGCAAGTTTCTGTAAGTCCTTCATGTTCCCTACAGTAAATGGCCTGCTCTTTGACCATTTCTGCTCACTGACAGTGCTCTGGTCCCTAACCTTCAGACAAGCGGGAAAAGCCTGTGATTAGATGATAAATATGAAAAACAATAGTCAGATGTGACCGTGGATAATCCATGAGATTCTACAAGCACACTGTTTGGTGGGCTATCTTGTAAGGATTTTTATTTTCCAATAATATATCCCACAGTACGAAGTTAATTACGCATGAGCCAACCAGGCTCTTGCAGTTTCAGTAACATGACTCAGATGGTATGGCATTGCTAGGACAAAGATGGTTATGTGGATTAGATTAGTATTGACTTTATGTAGCTGGGAAGACAATGAATCATGCAGAAGGATGTGTAATGATCATTATATTCATCAGTGTTATGTGGATTCTTACATACGCTTCTGAAGGAGATATGAATAAACGTAAATTCTGCCTTCCCAAAAAACCACTACTTGTTTAAAAAAAACAATGATTAAGTCATCTAAGGGAATCCATGGCAGTGCACCATCAAAAACTCAAATAAAAATAGCCACAATCAAAGAATACCACAAATAAAGAAAAAGTAACATCACTATTAATTAAAAGGCCTGAACAAACATAAAATTTTTGACCTAATGCCAAAAACACTTTAATGTTGGTTGTCAGATGAATGTTTAGGGAGCACATTCCAACTTCAAGGCACCACAACAAAGAAAGTACTCTTTCCTTTATATACACATAATTTGCTACTGATGGTATTTGGAGAAGGGTTTCATCAGAAAATTCTTATTGCACTAAGATGGTGATATGACAAGAGCCAGTCCCCCAGCTATTTCGTTCCAAGCCATTTAGGGCTTGAAAAGTGAGCATAAGCACATTAAATATTTATCTTATGCACTTATTAATTAAAATATTTATACTCTGCCATATCAAAAGATCTTAGGATGGTTTACAAATAGCATTAAAATAAGTGGAACAGTTTAAAATCATAAAAATAACTTAAATAACTAAAAATGCATTAATCATCATGATGAGTTCAAAAGACATTTTAAGTATATGTGTGTAGTAGTATATGGTCTTCTTACTGTAATGGCTGTAATGTTGCGAGATGGCATCTTATAGTTTTCTCAGCTTTGTGAAACATTAAAGGTAGTTTCCAGTAGTCATTTAGACCAGTGGACAAAATTAAAATTCAGTCAGCAAGTCCAAAGAGTGCCAAGATTCAGTGTCTTAGTTCAGAAAAAAAATTAGTGTCTCGCTCGAGTTTTTCGTAAAGCAGAATATTAATTTTTGGTGCTGTGTCCAAAAAGGCAAGTTCTGTCAGAGGGAGGAAGGGACATGAGTCGTTGTTGTTGTCTTTGCTGGGACAGCAACTTCTTTGGAAAAGCTTTGACAATGGTGAAAGGGCTCTTGGGTGATATTTTACAAACCCTCAATTCCTCCTTGTTATAACCAAGTCATAGACAGAGTGGTTTGCTGAAGAAATTCAGCAGCATAATTACTTGGCTCCATTTGCAACACTGATTTTGGGTGGTGATTTTCTTGCCGTAGGGGGAGGCTTTGAATGCAAAAAAGGGGTTGGGAGGCCACATGGTGGCTGCATGTTGTACTTTCCCCAGACTTAGATATTTGAAGAAATTAATTCTCACGCTATTCTTGTAAAGATAAAACACACATGTTTCGTCCTTGAATCTATCTCAACTGCCACCACTGTATCACATTCTAAATACGAACAACTGGAACTCTTAGAGTTCTCTTAGAGAGAACTCTTCTTACAGAGAAGAGAGATCTGATATCAGGCTACATTTCATTCTATTAATATCTTGTATAGTTTAGGGAAGGATAAGACAGGTAAGTCTGATCTGATCTTATTTTGGCAGAGTATATTTCTGATTTTATTTATTTAGTTATTTCATATCCTGGTCTGCCTCAGTACAGGACCCAAGGTGGCCAATAGTTAGTAGCTTTACTCACAGATTTAGTTACATTAAAATGAAAACAGAAACATTATTGTTTATTTAATCCATACACTTCAGAAAGACTCTAAAAGGCATTTCAGCATCTTAGACAAAAGTATAACTTTTTCCTTTGTTCACATACCATGAGTCCTTTCTGGGAAGAGAACAAATGGAGTTGGAGGTTAAAAGAAAAAAAAATTAAAACTCCCGAAAAGTTACCATGCTAGACTTTGCCTTTCATTTTGGTGGGGTGGAAGCAAAAACAAAGATGAAGGGAAAGATACCAGTACATTCTCCCTCCCATTGATGCTATCAGCTTCATCTTTGTCTTTTTTGGTAAGGACCGGATATATTAGAAAGTGGAGGCGTGCTTGGTTTTGCCACATGAGTGCAGTACCATCTTATTACACTCAAGCTTCCAACCAACTCTAACAATGATTTGCCACAAAATATTAGCAGATGTTAGTCTAATTGTGCCACTGGTATGCTATGGTAGGTTTTTGTGCATAGGTGGTATGGCCCTCTGGCATCCTACAAAAGGCCAGCATGCCCCCTACACTTTAGCAGTTGAGCACCCCACACTAAATGAAAATGCCATTTGCTCTTGCCTTTAGCATCCTCTTTGAAATTGTTACCAAAATAGTATGAATGGGAAAGAAGCTAGAAACGGTTGGATGTAGGAGCACTACATTAATTAAAACATTGCTTTCTTCTACGTAAATCCAGTTAATGCCAATCATATGGATAGCAAAGTTTCTAGTCAAAGGTAATATTAAATTTACTTTTTTCCTCTTGAATAAATTGTCTGAAACCATAAGTTGCTTAAAGAGTGAAAAGAATAAAACATTTGAAAATGAAGCCTAAGTGAGCATATTAATCACAAGCTATTTTTTCTCCCGTACACAGCATTCCCCTTTATACCAACTAATACTCTAAAACCGGTTTTTAAGAATACCATAAAATGGTGTATGTACTCTTCTTTTTTCCAGCAAGGTAGCCACATGCTTCACATTACAAAAACTACTCCTTGAGTGTTAACTGTTTGTTGAAGAAAATCTTTTAAATGGAGAGTGTTATATTTTTATCCTCATTACTATAATTTGACAGCCCACAACAACTATTTTAAATTTATGTGTTTAATACAATGGTTTTTAAGCTTTTGTAAAACCTATTGTTTTAAGTTTTTTTTAACTCATATCAGCAGCCTCTTTGAGTCTCACATTCGAAGAAAGGTGTGACATAAATTAAATAAAACCAGATTTTTTTTATAAGGTTGGGTTGAATTCTGCTATAACTACTGTTGTTCCATATATATTGGATTATAGGTTGTGTTGTTTCAAACTGGTTTCCATATGTATTTTTGTATTCCTTCATATGAATCTCACAGCTGATCTTTGTTGAAAGACAAAATAGATTTTTAAGAGGCAGATAAACTTCCAAAGCTTAGGTTCCACTCCTTAAAAGCCCAAAATTATTATTGTAAGTATATTTTGGGTTCCCAGGTAAGAATTTGCCTAGAATATTTTTCCTCCCACAGCTTCTGTTAAGACACAGAGGATGAAGGTGACAATGAAGTGTAAAAATAAAATGGATGCTTGGTAAACAAAGGATGGATTATTTCCTCAGTCTAAAATAATAAAATGTCACCCAAATCTTATGATCCTCCTCTTGAGCCAAGTAATGCCTGAGGATTAATAGGCTCAATGACAAACCCATAAATCCCACCAATATTCCATAGGGATGAGTTCAACAGAATTACCTGAGAATTAAAAACAAGGTTCTAGATTTCAAGGTAATGGCAGGGGGGAATCTCTATGCTTTGACTGTAGTGGATCTTCAGGTAAATAATCTTATAGACTGAAGTAATTAAGGCATAAAGTAACTGTTTGAGTCCCTCTTAAGAGGTAAACTTATAACTCATAGGACAAACACATCTCCTCAGAGAACTGCTCTGAAATGTGTTGGATTGTAGTCTTATAATGGGCTCTGGACGAGGAAAGAATCAGTAAAAGTGTACAAGTTGACATAAATATCTTTTGTTATAATTTCCCATCAAGTCAACTTCAGCTTACGGCAACTCTGTGAACAGGAGGCTTCCAAGAGCCCCAGTCATTAATTGCCTTGCTCAGTTCTTGCAAACTCAGGCCATTTCTGCACTAGACTGTTACAGCACTATTATCCCACTTTCAACAATCTATGGAATCCTGGGGTTTCCAGTTTCTGGAGGAGCCTCTGGAAATGGCCTCAGAGCCATGTCTTCCATGTTGAATCAATCCAAATGCATTGTGCTCTCCCCCACAGCCCAACCAATTCAGGACTTTAGCTGGAAATTATTTTCTTCTTAAAACATGTAAATTTTTTAAGATTTGAGAAATTAAACAGCATGCATTTCCTTGCATTATAGATTTACGTAGCAAAAATGAAGGTACTCGAAACTGTAAACGTATTAATTCTAGTATGCTCAAAAACCAGTGGACAGAAATTTATGTACTTAGAAATTGTCACCCAAAAGAGGTTATCTATAACATTGATCTCTAGATTTAACATGCATCATAATAAGTCCAGATCCGTATCCATTTATATTTTTATACTTTTTGTATTATCTTTTCATACTAAAGTTAGTATGACTTGAAGTATTCATTGTTCAGGTTGATGCAGAAAAAAGAGAGAGAGAGAGAGAGAGGGATTATGTTTGTGAAAAAGAGCTGAAGTTTTTAAAGGATGGCATAACAAAACGAAGAACAAAATCAAGAAGTCTCAGGAAATATATGTATTCTCCTCCCCCACTCTGAGATTTCCAAAGCTAGCAATATCTCATTCTAAACTGAGATGAGGTAAGTTTGCCCCAAAGCTTATAAGTAATGAGCTACAATATTAGAAGTTTCAGAAGTTAAAAGTTTTGATTTCCCTCTTTGATTAGAGGCCTTGCTTAGTTATAAAGCCTGATCACCTCATGTTAAGCTGACAAGAGTAAATCAAAGGCCTCTGGCCTGTATAGGGCAGGAGTCATATCTGCTGACTTGCTGACAGCTGTGGAAATTTACAAAGTCTTTGCAATCCTCTATTTTCAAGTTGTTGATAAGAGAAAAAATTATGCCAAAGTTCAACACTGGCAGGACTGGAAAGCATGAAAGAATTTGAGCCTGAGTTGCTCTAAGCTAAGCATCTCAGAAAGAAAAAAGTGATGACCAAGGCTTTGCTAAGAGTTGCTGCAATTTGACAAAACCTCCTAACCACAGAGGAGATATGCTGTCCATTTTGAAAGGGTGGATACACTTGAAGGTCTTACTGAACTAAACTAAACTAAATATCAGTTAGACCGCCTGCCCAGCAGCGATAAGTCAGCAAGAGCAGCAGGAGCCAAGAATATGCAAACCCCTGAGGCCACAACTTTATTGTTTACAGCTGTAATAGTGTTCATATGACATGAGGCACAGAGCCAGATATCACATAATCTGTTGTCATCCAGTGGACCTCATTTCCTCAGTTCGACTGATGAGAAGGCAAATACAGGCTGACAGCTAGGAATTTACATAGATACACTGCCACTGTGACATTTCCCTGCCACCTGGCAGTGAAACCAGTCCTGCCTCCGCTGAACTGGGTCTCATCCTAATTGTTTGCAGCCCCAAGGTCCTTTAAGGGAAATCCTAATGAGGAAATAGAAATGTTTGCAGATCCACCTCCCACCAAAAGCTGAATCATACCTCATCTCATCTTGCCACAATATCACCTCTTGGACCACCAAACTGTAACAGTTGCAACCATGACAAGATCTTGAATC
Organism: Cyclura pinguis; assembly: GCA_030412105.1. Classification (NCBI taxonomy): domain Eukaryota; kingdom Metazoa; phylum Chordata; class Lepidosauria; order Squamata; family Iguanidae; genus Cyclura; species Cyclura pinguis. The sequence continues at coordinate 99,079,169 of CM059601.1, forward strand.
AAATCATATATAATCATGCTCCCAGGCCAATAGCAATATGCATTCTGATCAGCAAAACACAATCTGGCTTCGAAGTGGAATAAAATATCTAGATACCTGGTCAGAAGTCCATTGTAAACAGTAATGAAGTCCTCAAATGTTTTGCAGACCTTCCACTTTGCTACACAATCTTCTTGCAACTGGTGGCATCGCTCCAACTATGCCACTTCAACAGGTCTGACCAGGTGCGTACAGTGTCCAAGTCTTCTTCTGGACAGTCCATATCAGATTCAAGCTCTTCCCTTCCAGTTGTAAAACTAAGGCATCTCGTGGCCCCGGCTGCTTTGCTTGAGGAAATACTGTAGGAAGCACTGAATCTAACAGATTATGTGTAGACTATGTACGTATATAATTCTATATATGTATATAATTTGAAAAGGATCTTGTAAGCAGAAGTCCAGATCTAATCATTTAAGGCAACATATTTCCCCATCCAGCGCACAATGCTGTGTCCACAGATCTGGATGTTTTTCTTATAGGGTGCTCTAATAATACATCAAAACTAACCAGATCTAAGATCTAAAGGCCATGGTCCTTCATGTTCGTACTGCCTTGATGCAAGATGAGTGCAATCTCAAATCCACAGCCAACATTACCATCTCAGTTCAAAATGAAAGACCCTGAATCTAGACCTAGACAGCCCCACACTAGACAGCCTGGCCCATAGAATGTCAACCACTGGAATGTAGTAAGTGAAAAAAACTAGCATGAACAAGGAGTGAACTGTTCATCCAGGGCAAATGGCCAAAAATTCCAAAACTGCTTAGACGTGACAAGGGTAGTTGCTGCCACTTTCATATGAATGACACTCCTCTGTCAATTTTAACCCATTGTTGCCCTTCTGATGAGAAAGTGGACCTGCCTACCTTGTATTAAAGCTTTCCTTATATCCAATGCCCTCCCAGATGTGTCACTACAGAAACCTGTAACCATCCCTCTTAATATGATGATGGCTACTAGAGTGAAATAGCTCCAGGCAAGTCAGTTTCCTGGAGAATCCCATTTCTATCCTGGCCAATGCTGTGTGCACCATCACCTCCTAAAATAAAGCCCAAATTCAAGGGTGCATGCTGCACCTGATTGCACCTGAAAGTCTGGACCTTCCCCCAGGAGATCCAACCAGAGGGATGTTGGAAGCAAAGTGATTAGTGAGCTTGAGAACTCTAGAGAGCATGCCTGCTCTTTTCTTTCACCTCCCTGTTTCTTTCTTTGAACTGTGATTCAAGCCTTTTGCTTCCTTCTTTCCTGTAGGGGTCATTCCCCCTTCTCCCTAAAATTAGTTAGTCCTTTGTCTCCCTTTGTCTGGCATGGGAGCATCCCTGAGGGTCCTGCGTCATAATGGCTTACATTCACATGACAGCCAGCTTTTAGGGGCTCTTCAATTAAAAATCAGGTAATTTTCTTTTATCTGTCTCCTTTCCTATCCTAAGATGCATTTCCTGAAATGATAAAGGTCAGAGGTTTTTTTTTTTTTTCCTTTTACAGGAGCATCCTGAGTATTCTGTTCTGTTTCTACCACATGCCAGTCCTACTTTGGATATGCCAATTGGACAATCCCCTTAAATATAGTATATCTGGTAAGTCACCTGAGGAAGGTACATTCCACTTCCTGCAGTTTAGACCACTTCCTTTTCTTCCTGATATTGGAAAAACCTTACTCTACTTTGGGTTTCAATAACATCAAAACATCTACAGCCATGTGGAATCTGCTTCCTGTTTTTTTTATGTGAAGTGAATCCCTGGAGACTTCTCAGGTTGATGTTTTATCCCCTAAGTGATCAGTTCCCCCTCCCATCCAAACCAAGTAGGCCCAATACTCCAGTTCCTTACCACTACCACCACCACCACCACCACCACCACCACCACCACACATAAGGGCTAATAAAAAGTTATTTTGAGAGCTGGAGAAGACAAAGCTGGAGGAGACATGAGTGGAGGTACTGTTCTTTGGTCAGAAAAGTCACTGGGGGAGTCACATCAGAGTAAAAACTTTAGCTTCAGCATCTCACCCAAGGAAGTCCATGTCTCTCAGCTGAACATTAGTTGCCTTCCACAGACACTCGTGAAAAGGGGAGGGGGGTCACTTGCTGTCCTCAGTCATGCTGCAGCCTGCAAATGTTCTCTTCTGTGACATGGGGCTCTGGCTTCTAGCATGATTACTTATGTTTTTATATAAGTAATACATCATCAAAATTGTTTGACGTGTACTTAAATATCCCAGTGATATCCCTGAACAACACACTTCCGAGAATTTTGAACCATCACAGATGATTCTCAGAGGGCAATCATCATCAGTATCCACCCCTGATAATTTTGTAAAGTACTTACAATGTCTTAGTGTGGTTGGTGACCAGTTCATCTATCTGTATTTCATATTGCCTTTGTTAATTTTAATTTAAAGAAATTCATTCAATTTGGATAGTTTTTCAGCTTGTCAAGTATGAGCTGATAGTTTAGATCCATTGATTGATTTACAAATTTATTGTGTATACTCAGCTGTAAGATTAAATAAGTCAGTCAAAAAATCAAGCTTAAAAACCTGGATTGATTTATCAGTGAGACAGTGGACGTCTGGGGACCCTATGTGGCTGGTGGGGGTTTAGGGAGTTGCTTCCCAAGAGGAGTTTGCAATGATCCACTCCTTTCAATCTCCCCAAGTAGCATGGGCTCCCAAGAAGTCCCTATGGAGAGCCTGTGATGCTTGGGGGGAGCAAGGGAGCAGATCGCTGGGAGAAATTTGTAACAATCCACTCCCTCAACCCCCCATATCCAGAATACGCTCCCTGGAGGTGTGGATAATTTTTCAACAACTTCCAGGGCACCTCATCAGCTCTATGAGCCACAGCAAATTCCCTAACTTTGGCCCAAAACCTGCCCTAAACTCTAAACTTATCTATGAGATTGACTAATAGTTGAGTATATACAGTAAGAATAAAGATGTAAAGACAGATCAACAGCTAGTAATATAGTCACCTGCAAAAGAATTCCCAGTCTGCTTTTGCAATTTAACAGTGCTGTGTGAGAAACAAGGGGAGATCTCCTGCTTGTAATTCCAAATTCTTCAGCTCAGGAGGACTCTTGTCCATCAAAGTGTTAAAATAGCTTGCTCCCACACAGTTGATAGTCTAAGAAACAGGCATGTTGAGTGTAGGTAATATTTTTGTTACATAGTTCCTTCACTGGAAAGGATAGCACAGTATCAATCAAATATATATATAAACAGGCATGCATGCCTGTTTATATATATATTTGATTGATGCTGTGCTATCCTTTCCAATGAAGGAACTATGTAACAAAAATATTACCTACACTCAACATTGTCATATATGGATTGCCTAATTAAGTTCCCTGGATGTGTTTACCCCCTCCCTATACCTGCCAGTCTAAGATAAAGATTTTCTAATTTTAATTTCCTCTCATGGGACCACTGCAGAAGCAGAGATGTAATGTCATGAAGGTGGAATTATATAAATCCAAAAACATATAACAAGGCTAACCCAGCAGCGGGGGGTGGGTGGATGGAGACTCTATGGTTTCTTTACCAACATGCCTATTTTCTAAGGAATCAAAAAGCACAAAAGCACTTACCAAGAAGAAACAGGAGGACAATAGTTGTGTCTATGTCCCATAAAATGTGAGTGGAGAAGTGCTAGGCTCCCACAGTACCTGTCTAGTGTAAAAGAACTCATGCAGATAACTTTTTGCCTTAAACATTACCCCTCACTAAAAAAGTTTAGAATCTTCTTACATAGTTATACTAACCCTTAATTAACCAAAAATGCTGAATTGTACTGGAACAATTATTTTGGCCGTTTATGATTCATTCATTGTTGTTAATAAAGTAAGGCAGCTTTAAGTGGCTAATGAAGGCCAACACTATCAGAAATGGCTTAAAGAAGAAGCAATTTCCTTGCCCCACCTTCAAAAAAGCAAATGCTTATTACATACACAGTGAAGGAAATCAAAGCAACAAACTGTGCCAATTGTATACATTTAAATACCTATTAGGTATTCATTGAAGACATATCATAAACAAGCAGAGCCAGCATGATGTAGTGGTTTAAGCACAACCATGGAGACCAAGATTCAATTTCCCATTTGGCTATGAAAACCCACCTTGGACACACTACACCAGAAAAACTCATGATAGCTTTGCCTTAGGGTCACTGAAAATCAGAAACGACTTGAAGGCACACAACAACAACAAACAAGCACTCCAGTGGTATTGAAGTATCATAGATATGTTTGAAGAATGATGGAATCAAACTAATTTGAGGTGGGTTCTGCAACAATTTAGAAAAGGTTTATTCATGAGTTGGTGATATTTTATGAACCTCATAGCAGACTTCATAGCAAACCTCTGTGCAATGTATTCATGTGATGACAGTAGCAAAAGAAGCTTTTAAAATGCTGGTTTAAAAAACAAAACAAATAGACAAGACATTATAGCCCCAAAGCTGCTAAAAATGTGTCGCTGCGTCTTAATCTTTTTCAACAGTTACAGCTGAGTGTAAGGCAGAATAAAAGTACAGGACTCTTTTACTGGACAGTAATTGAAAAATAAGCATCTGGAATGAAATCTTCGTAAGACTAATAGCCATAGCAAACTATAATCTGCTGAACTTACTAAAGGTGATTGGGAGACTTAACTCCACTCTCTCATTGCTGAATTTTAGTTTGGTTTAATAGTTATTGGAAGTTATCTTGAACTATGAAAAGAAAACTTAAGAAATATTTTAAATATACAAATATAAAGAAGGTGAATATCCAAGCTATCAGGCCTGCAGACAGCTAGAATCCTCAGCCTTCACCATGGAAAGTTCTTTGGTTGACCACCCCCACCACCACCACCACCACCACCACCACCAAAGTTCCACTCTCTCAGAATGGAGGCAGAGGTGAATGGAAACAGGGCAAAGCTAATGATCTCTGTCATTGACTGTAACTTTGAGTGTAACCCATACTTGCCTTTTGTGTATGGGGAAAGTGCATGGAGAGTACTTTGGAAGCCAGCTGGCATTATAACTCACCCAGCATTCAAATAGTTGGGCAAGCCTGCAAGTCCTTCCCTTTGCTTTCTGTGCAGGGAGGAGGCAAGAAATATGAAGTCAACTTTCCAACTGAAGTATCTGTCGGAGATATTCCAGATGCTCTTTCAGCCAGGGAACTGGTGATGTCAGAAAGTGTGACCAAGTCCTGCTATCAAGTGTGTGCTCGCTCCCTCTAGAATTATACTCAATATTGGCTTAGCCAAGCACGCAGTCTCTTAGCATCTTAGAGATCTGCAGTCTTTGAGACTTATCACACTGAGAACTGAAAATTTGAATTAGGATCTCCTAAATTACCTTTAAAATGTAGCTGACAAATCTTTAATATTCTCATGAACAAAGAGATGTATGATGTTGGCCTCGTCACTAGTAGTGCATCCTCAATCACCTGTCTCCGACTAGAAGGACTCATCAACAGCAAGTCTGAACCACAAATGAAGGAATTATGAGCACAATATCAATTTGCATTAAATTATTTGCTTATTTTCCTCACTCTTGCTCTCTCTGGATAAAACACTGGGTTTCCTGGTGCTAATCACAGATCAAACATGTAACAAAAGCAATCTAGAATCTTTTTCTAGGGAAAGTGAGTGTGACTGAGGTGACATTCTCTTTCAAATGCTCTTCCAAGGGAGATTAACCTAGCACCCAATTTAATGGTATTTTGGTTGCAGGCAAATCTCTTCATTCCCCAGGCTTTTAAAAACTTTTAAGACATCATAAACATTTTTTAAAAATTTGTTTTCCCTTATTTATCAGTAATTTTATATCTGTTCTTTATCTAGTTGTTTAATACTTTTGGCCAATTGAATGATTTGGGTTTAGCTGCCTGGGAGCACTTGCATGCTGATTTTTTTTGAGGGAGATAGATTTAACAAAAAAATAGCTAATTTCATGGTTCAAATAGAGCATGTGCAGTAGAATCACTCCTTTTTAAATCCCAGGAAAACATTCAAATGTTAAATGATCAAATACATACAAGCAACTCTTCAATAAATCTGACCAATATTCCCCACTGATGAATGTTCATGCTCGTGTATATACTGTGCAGTATATTATGTAATGAAGTTTGAAAGGTTAAATTTCACTAGATAAACAGGTCTGACTTGACAAACTAATGGCAAAACACTGAAAGACAAAATGTTCTGTCTCCTATCCCACCTTCTTAAAATCAAAAGCCTAAAATAACTGTGTTTAAATTTTCAAATTTATGTTTTGGCATACCATTACCTTCAATTTTATACAAAAAAAATTAAAGATTACTAACAGAGTACTATAGCTCCAAACAGATTTAAAATTGCTAGAAAATGATTGCACCTTTCAAGTGTAGAACATGTAATTTCAATTTGGAATTATCTATTGTTAGCTATTTAGCGTTTTGGTAACATTTTACTGTGCTACCAAAGAGATGAGTAAGACCAAGACAGCCCAGGCAAGGAGGAGGAAACAGTTATTTTATCAGTACTACAAATTAGGGAATGTTTCAGACTAACTAATGGCCAGCAATTACTAAAAATTTAATTGAGGGATTTATTTTGTCAACTGATTAATTCTCCATCAGAGTCTAAGACCAACAGTTTTATTTTAAAAGCTTATCACATAATTTCATTAAAAGTTAATTATTCAAATGTGAGGACTGCTTGGCTCTTCATTATCAATGACTGATTATTACGGATAAAAATAGCTCAGTTATTAAGATACTGGCACCATATTCATATGCAGACTGGGAAGTAATTCCCATTGATTAAGAAAACATTCTTCCACATAATGAATTCGAGAATGAAGTATAAGTGGTTTCAGATCAATTCACTGAAGATAAATTTGTGCAAAGCATAAGAAATGTGACTTTATATTTGGTTAACACTTGCAGATGACAACATAATAAAATCAACATTACAGATAAAGGTGATCATAGTAAGCATAAACTAGGGTTCCAAAATTTAAAATCCAACCACCATACCGCATACATTATCTATCCTAGTGCAGAAAGGAGCCATGCTACATAAATGTTAACTCTTCCAACTTTTAATTTTTAACCTATTTTTAAAACTTACGAACATTTACAGTGACTGCATTTGAAGAATGCCCACTCTGATTGAATTAATGATCACTATGCTCTACAGATGTAAATCTTAATTAATTTTTGTGAGCAAGAGTGAAGAATTTAAATTTTTTTCTGGTGAGAAAGTAATTGAAAACTATGTGGCATTTGAGGACTATTTGAACTTTGAAATATATTCTGCAAAAATTCTACACATGGGGGAAATATGTTTTTCACAAGAAAAAAAAAATTCCAAATGTGAAAATTCTCATCTGTCCATGATTCTCCTCAACAATGCTTCCCGTTACTCAGGAAACCACCTTTTCATCTGTGATTTCAATATCTACAAATATTCTTTCTAACCCTACTATGCTCATATGCTCTTAACATCAAAATATAAACCTTCTCCTACAATAGATAGTCATATCCCCTTGTTCTATACTCCTCCATCCCAGTTTAATGACAACTCCACTGAATCAAAGGCCTTGATTGAAAATATATATCTTATCTATTTATATACAATACAAAGTGTATCTGTTCAGAAAAAGAATGTATGAGTTAATCAAAACAAAAACTTTTCTCATGCATGAAGAAGTGAGGCAATGGAGAGGGAGTGTGTGAGCCAAAATCTCCCTACAGCTCATTCACAATACAATGATGGCAGTGACAAACTGAACCAGTCTGTAAACAGCAGCCCATTAGAAATATTTTAATTCACAATAGAACTTTAATTCTTGAAAGACTGTTTCTGATTAACTGGATAGTTTAGTATTAGATGGATATTTTAGCATCCAGCAACTCTAAAGTGATGCTACTACATTTCTTCTTTCACATCAATACTAATTAATGATGACAGCTGTGATCAAGATGTTGGCTCATCTCGAGTAAAAGCACAGAAAATTCCACTACAGATCATAAAATATTGGACTTCCCTTCAGACTATTCCTTAAACAATTTAGCTTAATATTCTTAAGTAGATTTACTTCCATTTAACCATATTGTTGGCTATAATCTAAACAAGTAGATATTAATATCTTTGCTCTCTTTTTCTCAAGACTCGGAAATTTGTATTCAAACTACAATCCTCCCTCCATGTGTTTAACCTTTGCAAATCTGCAAGAGAGGGGTGTGTGTGTGTGTGTGTGTGTGTGTGTGTGTGTGTTCCCTCCCTGTGCTCAGGCAAGGTAATGCAATGGGAAGGGAGAGCTTGGGGAGGTATGGCAGGCACATGCCTTCCTTCTCCATGACAGGGCAAAAGACAAGCAAATGGGAGGGGGACCCCAGGTGCAGAAAAGGAAGGCACAAACTTGCTTTTCTTCCCCAAGTTTCCCTCTCCCATTCCCTTCCCTTTTGCCTGGTCACGTGTGACTTCCTTCTTCATGCCCAGGGCTCCCTCCTCCCATTCCCTTGCCTTTTGCCCAGTGCACACAAGAAAGGTGCATGCATGCCTTCCCTCCCCAAGCTCCCCCTCCTATTCCCTTGCTTTTCCCCAGGCACAGAGTAGGAAGTCCTTCCTTCTCCATGACAATGCAAAAGACAAGGGAATGGAAGGGGATTGCCTGGGGAGGGAAGGCATGCAGGTGACTTCCTTCTCTATGCCTGGGACTCCCTCCTCCCATTCCTTGCCTTTACCCAGCATAGAAAAGGTAGGCATGGGTGCCCAAGCAAAAGGCAAGGGAATGGGAAAGGGAGCCTGGGGAGGGAAAGGGAGGGTGAATTAAGGTAGGGAAAGCACATGCATGCATTACCTCACTTGCTCACTTCTTTTAGGAAAGAAATTATTCATGGGTTTTCAACTTTTATGAGAGTATGTGTCCCAAACTCTTGCAAAAGTGGAGTGGTCACTGTACTTGTCTCAGTTTTGAAGTTCTCAGAACTTTCAGAGTAATCAACCTAAACATATACAATATCTCTGTCTACATCCCCACACACAAATACACAAACAAACTGATTGGGTTATAAAAAATATCTGCCTTTTTTCCCCAAGCTGCTAAAAGCAAACAAATATGACATCTGATTTTGCCCAGAGATCCAACTGTGACTTCATTTTAGCCATGCAAGTCTTTATTTCTTAGTTCAGGAGTAGAGCAACCTTGTTAACTCTGACCCACCTTCCTATTTGGGGCATGACAAGGATTACATCCTAGAGTAGCTCTGGCCACTGAGAGGATCCAAAGCAGAATGGGTTGGACTAGGTGTAACTTGTATCCCTATCAACTCATATTTGCTATGACAGAAGCCACAGTGTAACAATTTTCCAGTCTGTAAATCAGAATTCTTTTCCCCCAGACTTCCGTAGCCTTTTATCTCTGACCACTGATCAGAAATGACAGCAGTCCTTCAGGCTTGTTGTGAAATTCCTCAGACTGCATCCACCCCACGGGTCAGAGATTTTCCATCCTTGTCTGAACTTACTGAACTAAGAACCAATTTTTTAGTGTTACAACATATGCCGGATATCTGTGATTCTAATTTTAGGTAGCAAGGACCTATGCATGATATGTTTCACTTGGTTTTTTGTAACTGCAGAGTTAAACCCTCAACAACAGTACTTAGTGCAATACTGCAGTCAAGACATTTTTTAGTCATGCATAAATAAAGGGCCCTTTTGGCTACAACACTGAACTATGGTTTAATGTTATTGGCATGAGCCACAGTCTCACGTGATCCCTCCCTCACCTACCCTGTGCTTCTCCTCTGACACTGCCTTTTAAATTTTCTCTAATTTCCAGTTATGCCCTAATTTGAGAAACTTCAGATAATTTAAACTAGGGTTAATTCAAACAAGCTAGGATCAAATCATGGTTTATGAACCTGGCTGGTTCACTTACTTATGCTGTAATATGCTGTAATGGGGAAATGTAGTAGCTTAAAAATGGAGTCCTACTGCACTCCTCCTTCTGGACTTGTCAGGAGATGAACAGGGAGGGGGTTTAGTTTGGTTTTCTTTCAAACCATCCCATTTTTCTCATTAAGTTTCTCAAACTTCATACCTGAAAGATGTTCAAACATGATCGATTTAAACAATTTTAAATCATAGATGATTTCTAATATGAAATCATTACTCTTAAATATACTTGATAACTGAGCAACTGAGTCTTCTTCACATTCAGAGAACTAACTCCATCATACTATGCTATCTGGCAGTAGCAATTTCAGTGTCAGTTTGCTGCTTATTTTGTGCAAATCCTTAAAACATTTTTCCTAATATGCACAGTTATTCATGTACACATGCAATTTACATAATTTACGCAATTTTTACCTACTGATAAAAGCATGTATCTGTATATTTTTTTTTTTTAGTTGTGACTATTTGCATGTTAAAATATGAGCACTCTGTTCCTTAGTAATGCCTCATAACCATGGAATCGTAGAGCTGGCAGAGACTACAAGGGCCAACTTTCATAGATATCTAAATCTCAGAGTACTGTGCACAATTTTGACAAACTTCAGGAGGTGCCAAAATGTTATTTTCTTCAAGACTGATGAATCAAACAAGTCTGGACCTTCCTCCAGGAGATCCAATCAGAGGGATGTTGGAAGCCAACAGGCATCAACACTTGTGATTACCGAGACAAGAGCTCTAGAGAGCATGCCTGCCCTTTTCTTTCACCTCTCTATTTCTTTGTTTCTATTCCTTCCTTCCTTCCTTCCTGCAGAGGTCACTTCCCCCTTCTTCCCAAAATTAGTTAATCCTTTGTTTCCCTTTGTCTGGGATAGGAACAACCATGAGGCTCCTGCCTCATAATGGTTTGCATTTATGCATGAGAACCAGCTCTTCTATTAAAATTTTGGTAATCTTCTTTTGTCTATCTCCTTTCCTATCCCAAGATTTTGTTCCATTCAATCTACTGGATTAATAATGTACTGGATCCATTCAAGGTCCATTTTCTTCTAGAAACTACAAATTAATTAAATATACTTATTAGAGTGTCAGATATAGGGGAATTTGCAAATTAATCAAAACACATAAACAAGCAATGGCAGCTTAATCTCAAACTTCCTCAGCACTGCAGTCATTTTACAGTAATCTGTTCCATAATACCAGAAAAAAGCCCCTGTGTATTACAAAGTAACTTACAGATCATGTATGCACAGAAGGAAAAACACAGGGAAAAAAGAGTTTGGCAAGAACAGCAGTATTTGCATAACTAAAATAATTCTTTTGTCTGCATTTCTCTGAAAGGTTAAATCTTTTTGGAAAGGATTATTGTTGTGTCCAAGAACACAGTCAAATGACTTCAATACTTGATACAAGTGTAACTATTTGTTTTCTTCAAAGAGAATGATCTTGCACAGAACTATTCCCTGCTCTGCTGGGTTGAAACACTACTGTAAAATAAACACATTCTTTAAATAATCTGCTATATTCAATTTTCTCATGGCTCCACTGCTCCACTTTTCATGTCACAATCCACAACAAAGCTCAAATTCTGTAAATGTAAAAAAAAATAACATCTCCAGAAATTACATTCTTAGCATTCACTGTGTGACCCTGTGAAGTTTATTTCCCTGGCTCCCACAGTTGAGTGGGAAAAGATTTTCTTCTCGGTAGGTTGCCACTACTTCCCACTGAACCTGCCTTTTTCCAGACTGAGCTGAAGCTATCTCTCATGGGCATCTCCTTCCCTTGTTCCAGGAGATGGACAAACAAAACTCTGTGCCTACCTTTCCTTCTATCTGGAGTCCATAGGTATCTGGTCAAAGAGTCAGGTGCCAGGGTGGAGTGAGAATAAATTAAGCTTTAACTGGAATAAGAAAAGGTTGGATCATATTTGCTGTATGGATCATATGACCACAGAGCTGCTTCTCCAGGCATAAACTTGGGATTCTACAAAATCAATCACACAAACTCAGCAGTACCATCAGCCAGCCAACAGAAGATAAACCTGCATCTAAATGAACTGGGGCTGTCCTCTCCTTATGCACAGATCTTCAGACCTCTCTGCCACTGCCAAGGTTAGAAGAGAACATGGCAATTTCCTAGCTAACAGCTCCTCAATGAAAGAAAGCAAAGGAAGAGAACTCTTGACCAGCTAAGACCCTTTTCATGAGTCTGACTGGCTGAGTCTCTTCTCATGACTACATCATGACTACTTTCTTGACCCTTTGCTGAGCTGCCATTATGACATACATGCAGTAATAATGGTTGCCATGTTGCAGGACTGTTGTACAATTGAAGATAATGGCAAAGTACTATTATCACATATCTCAATTCCCAAGAGACAAGGAAGGGCAGAAGAAATATCATGTCGGGCATGGGAGAGCTAGAAAATTTTCACTTTGCAAGGAAATGTTAGCATTAGAAGACCCCTCATTCTTCTTTAAATATCCATGTTTAACCTGCTTTGAAGGGTTTCAGGTAGGAAAACTCCTAAAGAAGACTCTTGCACAAAGGTCTCCTGCCTGTGGGTTTTCATGCTCATCCAGACTTTTCACAAGGGCAAACTGTCACCACAGCCCCACAGCAGAAAAAAAAAAATCCTCTTTTATTTTGCTTAGATGACTGCTTTGAAGCACTTCCTTGAAGAAAAGAGGTGGGAGATCCTCTTATTCCAAGTATCTCTGCAGGCATAAGCTTCTGCTTCCACCTCCAGTTTGCCTTAGGGCAGACCACAATAGCACCCCCAAAGAAGGAGGAATGAATTTATTTTTGATAGGAATAGGGGAGTATAACCTATTTTGCAGAAATAGACCAAACAAGAAAGGAGGAGGAGGATTAGCCTTATATGTCAAGGATGTTTTCACCTGTGAAGAGATCTGCGACTTAAATCTGGGAAGCCAAGCTGAGAGCAGCTGGGTAAGAATTAAGGGAGCGAGAAATAATAGGGATGTGATTGTGGGGGTTTGCTACAGGCCTCCAGGCCAGCTTGAGGACTTTGATGACACCTTCCTGGAGCAGATGACCACACATTCAAAAAGGAGAGATGCAGTGTTAATGGAAAATTTCAATTATCCTGATATTTCCTGGCAGACAAACTCTGCCAAAACTGCAAGGTCCAACAGGTTCCTGGCTTGCCTTGCAGACACTTTCACGGTCCAGACGGTGGAAGAGAAACAAGGGGATTGGCTATTTTAAATCTGATCCTGACCAACAGGGATGAACTTGTTGATGAGGTGGAGGTGGAGGGATCCTTAGGGCGGAGTGATCATACTCCTTCGGAGTTTGTTATTCAGTGGGAAGGAAAAGCCAAGTGTAGCCAGACACGCATCCTAAACTTTAAGAAAGTTGATTTCTATAAACTTAGGGAGTTACCTGCTGAAACCCCATGGTCAAGAATACTAAAAGAGAAAGGAGTTCATGACAGATGGGAGTTTCTTAAAAGTGAGATACTGAAAGCACAATTGAAAACTGTCCCGCTAAAGAGGGAAAATGGCAGGTGTCTAAAGAAACCAAAATGGTTGACTAAAGAACTCTCAGCTGAGCTAAGTTAAAAGAAACATGTACAGGAAATGGAAGAATGGTGAAATCACCAAAGAGGAATTCAAGCAAATAGCCAGGATATGCAGGGAGACGGTCAGAAAAGCTAAAGCGCAGAATGAACTCAGGCTTGCCGGAGACAACAAAAAGGGCTTTTGTAGATATGTCCGCAGGAAAAGGAAAAACAAGGAAATGATGGGGTTGCTGCGTGGAGAAGATGGCCAATTAACAACAGAGGGAAGAGAGAAGGCAGAACTACTCAACACCTTCTTTGCCTCAATTTTCTCCCAAAAGGATAGAAGTACTCAACCTGGGGGATCGGGAGCAGGTGAGGAACAGGAGGAAATGCAGCACAGAACAAGTAGAGAAGTAGTATAGGAATATCTGGCTAAACTAGATGAATTCAAGTCCCCAGGGCCAGATGAATTACATCCAAGGATATTAAAAGAACTGGCAGAAGTCATTTCTGAACCACTTGCAATAATCTTTCAGAACTCTTGGAGAACAGGAGAAGTGCCAGCAGACTGGAGGAGGGCAAATGTTGTCCCCATCTTCAAGAAGGGGAAAAAAGAGGACCCAAATAATTATCGCCCGCTCAGCCTGACATCAATACAGGAAAGATTCTAGAGCAGATCATTAAACAGTCAGTTTATAATTACTTATAAAGTAATGCCGTAATCACTAAAAGTCAACATGGATTTCTCAGAAATAAGTCATGCCAGACTAATCTTATCTCTTTTTATGATAGGCTTATAAGCTTGATAGATGAAGGGAATGCTGTAGACGTAGCATATCTTGACTTCAGTAAGGCCTTTGACAAAGTTCCCCATGACATTCTTGCAAAGAAGCTAGTAAAATGCAGGCTGGGCAGGGCTGCTGCTAGGCGGATTGGTAACTGGTTGACCGACCAAACCCAAAGGGTGCTCACCAAATGGCTGCTTTTCATTCTGGAGAGAAGTGACTAGTGGGGTGCCACAGGGTTCTGTCCTGGGCCCAGTGCTATTCAACATCCTCATCAATGACTTGGATGACGGAGTGGAGGGCATGCTGATCAAATTTGCAGATGATACCAAATTGGGAGGGGTTGATAATACACCAGAGGATAGGATCAAATTTCAAAATGACCTTGACAGATTGGAGAGCTGGGCCAAAGCTAATAAAATGAATTTCAACAGAGAGAAATGTAAAGTCCCACACTTAGGTAGAAAAAATGGAATGCCCAAATATAGGATGGGGAACGCGTGACTGGATAGCAGTACACGTGAAAGGGATCTTGGAGTCTTGGTAGATCACAAGCTGAACATGAGTCAGCAGTGTGATGAGGCAGCCAAGATAGCCAGCACGATTCTTGGTTGCATCAATAGGAGTATAGTGTTTAGATCAAGGGAGGTAATGGTACCACTCTATTCTGCATTGGTTAGGCCTCATTTGGAATATTGTGCCCAGTTCTGGGCACCTCAATTCAAGAAGGATATCAACAAGCTGGAACGTGTCCAGAGGTGGGCGACCAAAATGGTGAAGGGTCGAGAAGCCATGCCCTATAAGGAACAGCTTAAGGAGCTGGGTATGTTTAGTCTGCAGAAGAGAAGGTTAAGAGGGGACATGATAGCCATGTTTAAATATTTGTCGTATCATGTCAAGGAGGGAGTGAGTTTGTTTTCTGCTGCTCCAGAGACTAGGACAGGGAGCAACAGATTCAAGCTGCAGGAAAGGATATTCCACTTGAACCTCAGGAAGAACTTCCTGATGGTCAGAGCTGTCCAGCAGTGGAATATGCTGCCTTGGAGTCCGGTGGCATTTCCTTTTTTGGAGGTTTTTAAGCAGAGGCTGGATGGCCATCTATTTGGAATGCTTTGATGGGTGCTCCTGCACAGCAGGGGGTTAGGCTCGATGGTCCCTGGGTTTCTCTTCCAACTCTATGATTCTATGATTCTATGTCATTGGATTAAAGGTGGATTAAAATTGAACTGAGCTCTTATAGGAGGGGGACAAGATTTCTGTTAATTTCCAGGTTAATTCAAAGTCAAGGGTGCACTCACTTATCTCTAGATGACACACACATGTGTTTATGCATACACACACCTACACAAATACACACAAAGAACCTATCTGTGTGATCTTGGAAATGTGTCACTTTAAGGAACAATTTAATTAAGTGGATTTCAATATTACCATCAGAGATTAGTCATGGAAAATGAGGTAGCGAGAGAGAGAGAGGGAGAGAGGGAGAGAGGGAGAGAGAGAGAAGATAAAAAAATCCCTGTATATAGCACACCCTCTTTTGGTACTATCTCCACATGCAGAAATGTGAGGTCATGTGAAGAGTCACATCCCATTATAGTCAGTGGATGTGATGGGCACACTGAGCGCATGTGCACTGCATCCATTGACTACAATTGGTCATGATGCTCACATTTGTTTTACCCAGAGGTTCCTGGAACAGAACCGCACATATACAGCAAGCACACTGTATATGAATAAGTGACAGTTCAACAGCCAGTTTCTAAATCAGTACCAAGTAGCATTCAACAGAGTCTACTGTTTCTAGTGGAACATGCTAGCATACAGAACATTGCAACCATGAAAACAGATTGTTTGGAACAGTCTGGAAGAAGAAAGAAAATGTAAAAGCTTTCAGATCTACTTGAAAACTTTTTCAGAATCAGATCTATAAATCGGGGGTGAAGGTCTTTAAATATGCCATGTACCAGAACATGATCAATTGTTTCAACCATGCAGGACTGACAGGGGCAGATACATTGTGAAGAAGGAATTTGTAAGTACCTGCACTCCAGCAGAGGTGAGGGCAAATTGTTGAAATGAGACAAAGTAAAAACTCTGTGGCATTTTGGAATTTCCAGAGTGTAAAGGTAATTGTTGGGACCAAAATTTTTTGACATGGCTGCCTGCTCCAGAATAGAATAAATTCTTGTTCTTCCTTCCTGTAGGATGATCTCTTTCTTGATTGTACCCTTGGGCCTAGGGTATTGCAAGCACTGTACAGCTGAAAAATAAAACAAACTCGTATTCTGGTAACCTCTGCTTAATAGCCATCCACTAGGCTCAAGAAAAATTGTCAGTTAAGAACAGAATGGGGTAGCAGCTAACCAGAACAAGTGAAGTTCAATTTAAGCCAATAGCCACTCCAGATTCCCCTCTGAGCAAAGCATTTGGAAGGCAGCGAGTGACAACAAAGATAGTGTAGGACTTTAACCTGTATCACCTCTAGGAGTCAAATGCACTGATGAGAACTGTAGAAGAGTTGTGATGTTATATCACCTCGGAAAACCTTTTTCACAGAAGGTATGTGTAAGCATTCCTTAGTGGGGGAAAAAAAAAGATCTAAAGATAGTGTCAGCTCTCCTTTGGTTATATCCAATGGCATGAACAGACTGCACTTCCCATGCTCTAGACAGCTGAATTACTACAGTAGCCCTTCCACATTTGCAAGGGTTTGAGGCACAGAACCCTTGTGAAAGTGGAAAAACTGCGAATAACTCTCCCCCACCCCGCGATTTCCCTCTCATTCCCCTCTGGAGCTTCCACCCTTCCATTCCTTTACCTCTGGCCTCGGCATGGGACAGGGAAGGAAAAAAAAAAGACAACCTAAAATGTACTTTCCATTCAAATAGAAAAGAGGGGATTTCTCTCAGATTTTCATTCTCCCTCTCTTCTTAAGTAGAATGTTTAAAAGTTCTTATGAAAATTCAAACACATTTTATTTTGTATTTCTTCTAATACCTGTATTTTGCCATGCATCCTTACTTATTTTATACCATTTTGAAAGTAACTTTAATATAATGTATTTAAAAATGTAACTTTGTTTACTACACACCTTTTTGAAAACGTTTTTCTAACATTATGTATTTGTGTCAAAACAATTTTCTATAGCGTATTTGTTTTTGTGTACACCTACACACATTTTTATTGGAAAACTCCATTACAACATTCAGAAGGGTAAATTCCTAAGCATAACTGAGTTTCAGTTTCCATATTAGTTCAGAAATATAGAATTAAGCAATCAAAATGTGACCTCTGCAAAAAAAAAGTGACCCACCCCAGCATTCACTAGAGATACATTTTTTTTTCCTATCCTACCTTCTTCTGTCTTCTGGGAAACAGTCCTGCTTCCACACTTTAGACTTTGCTTACATATACATATTGCCCTTAGCTGGATTAGGATGATAAAGAGTTTTATTTATACTAATAGACAAAATGATATGATATAGTACACATACACAAACTAGGAAAGAAAAAGGAAGACTAAGAAAACCGGCGTAACGATCTGAAACCTTCTCCTTATTCATGCCACCTGTGATTTTCATGCCTCAGAAACTCCCAAGTGATTCTAAATTCTGGATTGTCTTATGCCATACAATTTTGCCTGATATTTTTATATAAAGATAATAATCTTTACTAATATGATGCATATTATGTTTCCAAATCCACTGGGCACATGATAAGACTGAGTGAAAGTTCTTCCCTTCATCCATTCATGGTGTAGACAGATTAATTTGTCAGAGGTCTATCTGCAAAACAGACATCACAGCTGGAGGCAAAAACTATTTACGCAAGTTAAATGCAAACTCTGAACATGTGTTCTGATCTTGCTGGTGTGCTTATCAGCAGCATCCTGTTGCACAGTACCAACAAAACAAAGCACACAAAACCATTGTGTTACCTGCCAGAGTCTAAGCAAGCTGGATTACAGGATCACAAAGGAAAGCCAAAATGTAACAATGAAAGAATGACTTTTAAATGTCTGCTCTTGCATGAATTCACACTGAAAGGTGATATGCTAGTGAGCCTGTGTAAATTCAGTTCACAGCTGCTGGTTGACAACATGCTGACACACAGAAACTGTGGAGCACATTTGTCTGGAATCCAGGGAGTCTAACAAGCTGACAGGAACATTACTTTTTACATGGAAACAAGAATTCAGAGGTAGGCAAAATGGCAATTTTTCTTACTTCTAAAAGGCACTCACCAGCACACTTTAAAATGCTTTTAGATTTTACTCAGCAGCATAGGAAGATGAAAATGTGTCAGTTAGCTTAGTAATTGTTATCTCTTTGTAAGCACAAAGCACAAACAACCTCTTTGATCCTTGCTATACTTCTCATTTCCATTCAACAAGGACAATAATTTGTAACTGAAAAACAAACATGTTGACCTCTTTCCCAGGTCAAATCCTTGAGTCCAGTGATTGGAAAACAAAGTTTAAAATTGAATGCACAGAGAGGGGAAGCACACAGAATGTTTAATAATTACATTTATCTAGACATGGAATCTATGGCAAAGAATCACAGCTTGATATGTTCCTACTCAAGAAGTTCGTGCAGCCAGGCATGGCTTTTTGAAGGATATTCTGTTACTTCAAAAGGTGTGTGACTCTTATGGATGTGATTACATGCACTGCAAGGCACATGCCTCTGACCCTGAGAGACTGAGCCCAAAAGATCAAGGCAGAAGTTATATAGAGCTAGTGGCTGCTAGCTCTGCCCCCATGCAAGTCAGTGACTCCACAGAAGCCCTGCTCCTTAGACCATGGAGTCAAGGAGAGCCTGCACAAACAAAGGCCCATACACAAGCCTTCAAGAAGAAGAAGAAGAAGAAGAAGAAGAAGTAGTCGTAGTCGTAGTCGTAGTCGTCACCAAAAGTCAAGGATGACCACCAAAACACAGGTCACCTTCTGCTCTCTCCCCAGAAACTCCATAGCCTGAGTTTGCACAATCTGAACAGGTCAGGGACTAGGGACCTTGCAGGTTTCTCATTCATAGAGTTGGCAGAAGTCAAAGTCATCTTGACGGCGAAGCTGCTGTCCAAAACACCCAGATAACAACAACTCAGAGTGCTCCACTACATTTCATTTTCTGTTTTCTGACTCCAGTCTTCACTAGTAGCAAAATATTCTTTGGCTATTTAAAATGTTCAGTCCTTATTTTGGGATGTGGGGAGTGGGTTTCTCTTATGTTTTTTTTTCCCCTACAGATTTTTTCTTTTTCTACAAACTAGGTTTTTTTTTCCTCATTGCTGCATTCTTTTGGGATTTATCAGTAGTTGATTGTCAGAATGGCTATTAGTTACTGGAATGATAAAGCACCTAAAATCATGCTAACCTAGCAAGAAGCTTAAATAAAGGGGAAGTGCAGTCAACTGGCAGGAGTGGGATGGAGTGAATGTATCTTAAGGTAATTACTGTATGTAAAAAACACAAGAAGAGTGTTTTGCATGCAGCAATAAGGCATCTTTACTCAGGAAATGTTAGGTCTTTATTGCTTGACATCACCATCCCAGCATGAGAATGCATTGCTGCTGGTCTGCAATGTGCGCCATCAAATGACATTGTTGCAGTCCCACTGATGTCACGTCTCCATCTGTCATGATTGTGCAGTATATGATAATGGCACCCTTTCCCACAACAATCCTGCTGGCTGTGGGCATGCGGGAAGGGCTGAAGCACTATCAAGTGCTTCCTTCCGCAGTACAGCGCAGGAGGAAGTGGACTGTACAGTGGAAGGAAGGAGCATGTCCCTAACCCTAGCCACCCACCAGCAGCCGGTGCAGTCGGGAGCATTCAGGTCCTGATCCCATCCCAGCATTGGCATTGCCAGGATCATGACAGGATGACAAAGGATCATGGCATAGTGTGGTAAGGACCGTAGACTATTCAAACATTAAGAATAAGGTCTCAGTTCAGTCCGGAGATGAAACTCAAGGCATAAACCTAGCCAGATTAAAAGACAGTATTAAGAATTCCCATACCTTTAAAATCCTATTTAAGCACTGTATATCCTAACACAGCTCCAAATATGTATTATCTTCTTCTATCAGGCAAAGCGACTTGAGTCTTTTTGTGACCATTTGAATGCTTGATGAAAATAATTCCAGCAACAAAACAGAACCTGCACCAACATTTATTTATTTACAATGTAATATAGTATCATATCATACCAACCAGCCATCACGTTTGTCTCCTTCCACCTTACGAATGAGTGGAATTTGGAGAGTGTTTGCACTGTTATTAAAGCATGTGACTGATTTCAAACACAAAAGATTTCCACTGCTATTTATAGTTGGTGGCATTTGTTCTTGATGATGATGAGAATAAATGATGGTTAAACATGAACACTCCATCTTTTTTCCCCTTTCCTTTTTTTTTGGGGGGGGGGTTCAAGCACAGCCCATGGCAGCTAGCAATATACCAGTAAAACCATTATATAACAATAAATCAAGAATGATAGCTGGAATGGTAAAGCAAGCATTAAGATCCCATTAAAGAAAAAAAAACAGAACATAAAACAAACCCTTCAGTTATCAGACTGCTTTTTACTCTGAACTATAATTAAATTGTCTACTACAAGTCTAAGCAACAGCTGGCTATTTAGAATGTTTTTCTCTGTTATTTGAACATGGAAAAACAATAAATCTTGCCCTGCAAGCCACAGAATTAGTTCAAACCCAAATAGTGTTTCAAGAACTACAAGTCATTATCAATACAAACTTAAAGATGAAATGATGAAAGAAAAAGAAGGCACAAAGTATGTGAGCGTTAAATGATGGAATAATTTTGATTTGTGGCTTAGGTATATCCAATCAGATATAAACCAAGAACAGTAGACTGAAAAGATAGACAATTTACAGAAATTAACTGGATCTTTATTAATTACTGTTTACAAAGGGCTAAGTTTTATATGCATGGACAGTGAAGTCATCACTCAATTGTTAATATGCAAGCTGTCTTCACTTACTGTACTTGGTGAATCTAAGAAACTAGAAGTATGATAGGAAAGTTTAATAGGTGTAACATGCAGTGTTATGTGTTACGTATTAACATATGAACAGGTTAACCAGGGAAGGAAAAACAATGTGTCTTTTACTTTTGTGAGAGGAGAAATATACTGTCAGCAAATAATTGTTACTACCACTTAGAATAGTCTTAGGAGACAGGTTTCAGACATATATGGGGAGAAGGAATCCAAACTGGTCAAATTTGACTGGTGGCTTACTGAACATTCCAAAGGGACTTTTTTAGTACTAAATTTTAAATCAAGTAGCATAACAGAGAGCCAGCATGGTGCAGTCATTTGAGCAGTGGACTACAACTCTGGAGACCAGGCTTTGATTACCTGCTCAGCCACTGAAACCCACTGGGTGACCTTGGGTGCGTCTCACACACACACAGCCCCAGAAAATCCATTATAGGCTTGCCTTTGAGTCACTGTACATTGGAAATGACTTGAAGGGACCTAACAACAAGCATAATGGAATGCTGACCACCGAGAAGCTGACATTTCCCAATCAGGAGGAAATGCATTCAGTCTTCGTAAAGAGCTGCAACTCAATCTGTCAGAGTGTCCAAGTCAGTCAGTTGGTGAGTCAAGTAATGAGCTCTAGCGAAGAAGAGGTGAAAACCCTTAGGTCATTTCCGAACAAGGTTGATATACTGTAGCAATGTCGAATTCTTACCTTCCGGTCTGCACATTGTACTGTTTTAGCATCGTAGTTTTCCTCGTGGTTCTGCATATTTTCAGCACCTAGAATGGTTCACTGCGGTCCACAGCGATGAGAATCTGCTATTATGTGAAAACCGGAAAAGCTCCAATGTAAATCTCCCAAACCAGTTTTGCTTTGGTTTTCGCTTATATGCAGATGCGTAGCATCAATTCACATTGCAGAAGTGGCTGGCTATGTGCATTCCCAGGCTGTCTCTTCCGTCCTTTCTGTCCCTATGTCTCTCCGCCCATCAAAGGACAGGCTGCTGTCATTATTGCCTTCCTGTGTTAAATGGACAGCGGAAAGAGAGTGGATCTGGTAATGGACTGTTAAAACGTGTTTTTTTCCAAATATCAATGAACATACATTCCTATGCACAAAGGTAGCAACACAGAAATGTAATATAAATGTGTGTGTTTTCTAAAAAACAGAGCAATCAGTGATGGCGGGGTGGGGTGAGGGAGGGGACTGGGAGTGGCCAGGAACTTGCTGCTGTGGATGCAGCAACCGCTTTTCTCTACAGTAGTATGATGTAAGGGGGGCGGGTGTGTGTGCAGACAGCACAGTTTCTAAATTTCTGAATACAGTTTCTGAATTGGAGTATAAAAACACTACTCTTGACACGCAGTGAACCGCTCCTCCCCTCTTGTGCAGAAATGGCCTTAGTCTAGCTGAAAAAGGAAAAACAAAAGCCAGTCTACAGGCTAAAATCACTCAAGGCCAGAAGTGAGGAAGGTCTGTTGAACAGGAGAGGAAGACTCCTTAGACAACTCCAGGGATTGCTGAAGTTTCAGTGGTAGCTGATGGAGGAGATCTGAAGAACCAATTGCTGAACACTGTAGAAATCTGCTATAGCATTACAAGATTCCAGGGGTCAGTTAAATTCAACTAATGGGAAATAGGAAATTATTTTCAAATGGAGGAGAAAAATACGAAAAGTTAACATCCACATCTGACATCATTCCACAAAGAAAGCACTGCCCAAAACCAAAATTGAAGGAACTGTGACAACATGTGCACAGTTGGATTACAGATAAAAATATTTTAGGACAGAAAAAAAAATGCCATATTCAGCTAAGGAATTAATAGTTGTGGCAACTGACAAGAATTACTGAGAAAAATACAGGTACAATGAAATCATCACATTCCAACAAATTTGGCTAGTGTGGGGAAGCTCTAAGCCTGACCAAACTCTGCAAAATAACTTTTAAAAATAGCTTTGTCCAAGTCTTTCCTCAGACTCTACTGTCTTATTGTTTTAGTTTATGGCCACACCAAAACTTTCTTCAACAAAGCCACATGGTTAAATGCTAAATGCTTGCTATTAACCTGCGTAATCTCCAGTCACAATACAATTGAGCATTATGAATTAGGCAAATTCATATTCTGAAAAAGACAGCTGCAAATATAACTAACCATATTACCTAAAAAACAGTGTTCATTATCTTCTGTTTCACAGCAGGAAAATGTACACATTTTCAGTGTGGGGGAGCTGGTATGTCTTCCTATCAGAAGAAAATAATCTTGGCAGTATGGAAAAGCACGAATGACTTTTATTTTTATTCTTTAAACACTCTAGAACAGCCAGTATGAATTACTGCAGAAATTAATGGACAAAACAAAAGAAAGAAAGGAGGAGAGAGTGAACCACAAAACCCTGAACTATTTCATCTTACTTTCCAAAGATGAACATCTGTATCATAGGTTTGTAACTAAGACCACAAAATTTTTTAAAAACTGTTGGTATGCATTAACACATTTATATTTTTTAAATAATTTTATTACAGTGAACATTGTTTTTAAAAAGAAGCTAAAAACATTTTCCAAATGTATTCTTAAATTACATACTGCAGATCAGAAGATAAAATATTGTTTATAACATTGTTTATAACAACCCCCACCTCTTTACAAGGTTCTTCAGAGCCTTGCTGCTCCAGTGCATACTGCACAATGACCAATGGCCAATAAGCCCAAATAGTTTGTTACTTCTCCCACTTCCTTCCTTCATGCCTAATCTTCACTCAACAATCTCCCCTTCAGCTGCTCATGTACCTAACATTAGTTCACATGCTACATTGGAACAGATTCTTACAGAAACAGAAGTACATGTATATTCTATTCTTCAGTACAATGTGCCATGTAGAATGCTCTTCTGCCCCACAATTTTCACCAAGAACTATCAGAGAAGTAAATGACTTTGAAAAGGATACTCCAAAACCATCAATAAAGGGTAGAAAAGGCTAAAAGAGTAGATTCCATAAAATATTATTCAGCTTTCCAGTAAATATTCACCTATAATAAATTCAGTCTATCACTCAAAATTCCCAGTTATTCAAAAAATAAAAACAAATGTTTACATATATGCACACAAAAACACTGAGAGCTGTAGGACTGGGATCAAAATATACAACTGGAGTCCCAAAAGCAGATAGATTCTTGTTTTCATTCATTTCAATATCCTTTATCTCTTCATTATTGTGATACATGAAAAAATGTTAATTGTAAGTCTGAGCAACCTTTGCTCTCTGTTTTTTCAAATAACTTTTCACAGGCTTCAAAAGCAAAAAAATGAAACAGTACAAATTCTCTCCCTCCCTTTCAATTCCTGACCTGCATCTTGATTATTGCTCTCTGTATCAACAGCTCTTACCCTAGGGTCCACAAAGCCCTGCTGGTCAACACGAACAGTGGTGACAGCTACACCCCCCAGACATGGGACCTGATAGGAAAGATCAAGGATATCTCTCAAGGCACTCAAGGCACCTACCAACAGGACTAGGTGGCCAAGCAACACCGACTGTATGCTGCGTTAGCGAGAAAAGACACTGCCACAAACTTGGCTGGGCAGATGAGTAAGTGAGCAGCAGTAGGTTCTACAACAGACATCTTTTTTTTCCTTCTAACAAGACATGGACAACAAAAACAAACCAAATAACAACAAAATTAGAACAACAAAGTAAATACAATGAACAAAAAACTCAAAAGAGTTATTCAAACAATTACAACATTCTAAAACACAAAAGCAAAGGAAGATATATAGAGAAAATAAACTGGTGCTTACAAACATGGGCCATTTCCACACTAGACAGTTATAATGCTATTATCCCACTTTCATCATCCTATGGAATCCTGGGGTTTGCAGTTTAGGGAAGGTCCTCTAAACTGCAAACAGGCAGAAATGGCCATAGTCTCCTTGCAACTTCCCTTTACCTATTATATGTACGTCTGTAATTCAAGATTAACCAAACTCCTGTTGTTGTTAAATCCCCCACTGCTACCCTTCTGTGATCTGGCTTGCTCTTTTTCCCATCCTAACACAGTGGATTTGCCTTTACAAAGTTATGTACTGTAAATAGTTTCCATCTTTACTATGTAAGTAATATCATCCAAAAATAATAAAAACAATATTTTAGAATCCCAGAGCTTATCTTTGCACCTCTCATTTACATAATCTATAATTGGTGTCCATTCCTCTTTTATCACATTTGATGTGCTTTTTATTTGACATGTCAATATATCATGTTTGGTCTCCTTTCTCTTGGGAGTGGTGAGTGTTTCTCTGATGGACGAGATGGAACCTCCAAAGACAAGTGCACAGACCTCCTCTCCCATTCGGAATAGTACAGTGGCCCCTCCACTTTCATGAGACTTTGGGGCACAGAACCCTCCCCAAAGTGGAAAAACATCAAATAAGTCCACCTTCTTCCCTCTCCCATTCCCTTTTGAGGGTCTGCTCCCTTCCATTTTGCCTTGGCATGAGTTCTCCATGCAGGGGCAAAATACATAGGAATGGGAGTAGGAGTTCTAGAGGAGGAAAGGAAAGCTTGTGCAAACCTTCTCCCACCCTCCATTCCCTTACTTTTTGCATAGGAATGGGAATGGGGAGCTCCAAAGGGGGAAAGAAAAGCTTGCATGAACTTTCCCTTCTTTCCCTTCTGTTTTGCTTCAGCTTGATTTCTCTGCAGAGGGACAAAATGCATGGGAATGGGAGTAGGTGAATGGGGAGAAGGCATGTACACTTACGAATATTCAAATTCATGAAGGTCAAACCCACAAATGTAGGGTGAGGACTGTAATAGGAGTGTGTGCATTTACTTATTTCTCTTTTCTCTCTAAATTTGGAAGACCCTTGATGATCAACTTTAAATATTTAAATATTTGAATATTTAAATAAATATCTGAATATTTCAATTTTGAGTTAAGTCTGGGGTCCCTGGCAACAAATTATATTTATGGGGGGGGGGGGTAAAGAAAAGATTAAGAACCACTGCTCTATCTTATCACTCATATCATTTGACTTCTCTATTTCAGTAAGGCCAGAGCCAAGATTTCCTCAACAACTAAACCAATGATTAAAAAGCATTACTTCCAACAGAAACTGTCACATTGTGATGTAAATAGCATGGATTGTGTTACAACTGCAAAGTATTCTTTTTTATATAAATCTAGATAGTTTAAATAAGCTAACTATTCTTACCCAATCAAATAGGATGGTGGGATATTTTAAACATAGTTTCAGAAAACTAATGCTATAACACTGATTCAAAAATACAAAAGAACAGATCTAATTTTAGAGATGTATTTAACAACCTTTTAAAAACCTCATCATTACTCTAATTACAAAATTATTCTAAACGTGTTCATAGAAAGAAGATTATCAATAACCTTTCATCTCTTAATTGTTCTTTTCTTTGCGTATAAGCCTGGACTTAGCTTGGACTGTGAACATTACAGATTTGCAATCTTCAAAGAGAAGATAAATATTACTTTCAAGTCAGCATCCTCAGGAGTTTGGCATTGAAATAAATCAAGACTAATGGACACAGAATATAAACGAAACACCAGCCACTGACAGAATCATGAATATTACTGTTACAAAAACCCAGACTGTTGAGAGCTGCTAGCAGATTCAAGTTACCACACAGCCTAAGGATTGAGGTCTAATTATCATTTGCCCCCACAAGGCTCTGTTTTGGTTTAGTTGAACTTATAATCAGACTCGACAGTTGGGAGCATTTTTCCCCCAGAATGGCTTCCCATGCAAACCAGTTTGTAGGTTAAGAGCTAGAAGGTTCTGGTCTCTTATCCCTGTGACAGGGTAACTAAGACCATCTTGGTTGTTGTGTGTTGCAGACTTAGAGGCTTCCCCCCCACCTTGCTTATTGCCTCATTTCTCTGAATGCTTTACTTTATTCCACTGTGTTGGTTTCTGGAGTATTGCACTCCATGTACCCTCTGCCCATGCAGTCCTGTGCCTTGCCTAGCCAAGTGAACTGAGTATTTATGGATTAGTTTTAACTTTGTTATTTTTGCCCGCTAAATTACGTTTCCCAAATTTGGTTTTGAGTGTGTTACTCTGTGTATTGCCTGATAATAAATCAAGTCCTAACCATTTGGTCACAGTGTATTATATAAAATAATCCTCTAAGGTTCTAAGCCAAAGGAGTCCTTTCTGGCCTTCCATCCCCATTCTGTTGCCTATAGTTAAAAGGAATACTATGCTAAATCATTTTATCCAGTCACTCACATCAACAGCGCCATTCTAAAGGGACAAAAATTCAGTACAAGCAAATTTCTGCTTGATGGTGGTAGCTGAGAAAATTATCCTAATTCTGCATCGGGGTGACTGAAGAATTCAGTCTTTGTAAACTCTAATAGGAACTTAGTTATCTATTTGCTTATGCACCTGCCATATATTCTAGTGCAGCCTCCAAAATTGTATCAATTTTTTAACATAATGAGGAGCAAATTTTCATGTGAAATATATTAAAAAAAGAAAGACTGCTATGGAAACAGGGAAGAACAGTCTTATAAAAGAAGAAATCAGAAAATTAACATGTACTGGAAAGAGACTGATTTTACTACCTGTAGATGGGTATGTATAGCATAACAAACACTTCTAATAGAAGGCAAAAACTGATGCAGTCAAATACAGAACGCATAAATGAAATTCTGACATTCTTCTACGACAATTACAAAGTGCAGTAACAAAATTAATAAGTTTTGACCTTTCTGCACTACACTGTTATAGTGCTATTATTCCACTTTCAACATGCTGTGGAATTCCGGAGTTTATGGTTTCCTGAGGTCAAAGAGCTCTCTAACCGAGAATTCTAAACGTCCTTCCCTAAACTGCAAACTCCAGGATTCCATAAGATGTTGAAAGTGGAATAATAGCACTGTAACAGTGTAGTACAGAAAGGCCCTTTCTCTCACCTCTATAGGCAATCAGGTAAGAAGTCCAAAAACCCTAAGGCAGTTTCACTTCTGCTGTGAAGTGCATTCTCTGTATTGCTGAACAGTGCAGCAGGCATATGAGTGTACCTTCGGCTCTTTATATTTTTCCCTGATAAAGCACAGTTAGCCCTGAACTTTCTAGGACTGCCAGTAATACATTAAAACCGCTGTGGGAGCAGACCGAACAGCAATAGATGATACGTTCTGCATCTTCCTAATACCTATAGCAACAAGATGGATTATGGGAAGTCACACTTTCTTCTCTACTCTTTCACTACTGGCACTTGGAAGCACCTGAACAAACTGCATTTCTCAATAAGCCAGCATCACTGACAGCTGTGAATTTCACAAGAGGAGCAACTAGGTTAAAGAGGTCAATGTTTCACAAGTAGATGGGAAGAAAGACTCTGACTAATGCTGGTCCAAAATCTTCTCCATTGTGATACACACAAATGAGGGGGCGGTTTCCTCCACTTCTGCAAGGAAGGTAATTTAACATGTTTTCAGAAGCATGGGGCTTTTTAGAATGATTGACTGGGAATGATATAATATCCAGTGCATTATTTTAAAAGTGGGGGCTGTTTTTTTTTAAAGGAACAATGGCTCCCTCATGGAATGTTACATCTTTCCCATTCAGGTATTGTATAGGAGAGAAACAGTTGGCAGAGTGACTCCTGCTCAAATAATTTTTTGTTTGCTTAAGAAGGAAAAAGGAACCTTCTGCCTCATATAGTATTGGTAAGCCTTTCACCACTGAAAATGCATTGAATCTACTCCTCAGCTAGGCCTCCACTACATTTTTGCCTCTTCCATACTTTGACGGGGGCACAGCTCCATGTGACTTCAACATTAAATATGTGTTTGATTTAGGAGCAGTTATTTTCCAAGCCTATACTTTTGGAGATTCTGATTACTGAAATTATAATATTACTGGGGTTCTGATTAATAAAGCTTTACTCCGGGTGGCCCACCTAACTGAAGTGAGTGAGGTCAAGACCAGAGAGAGGGCCTTCTTCATGGCAGTAACACATCAATCCTTGCTTGTCCCTAAAGAAGTTCATTTGGCATTAACATTCATGACTCTTTGGTGTCTGGGGAAGACATTTTTATTTTCCTAGTCTTTTAATGCACTGCTATTTTAAAATGCTAAAATTCATTTATATTTTAGTTACATTTTTATATGTTACCTTTGCTTTGGATATATCCTGGGAAGCATTGCTAGAGGATGGCATAGAAATCTTTGAAATAAAGTCTTTTTGTGGGTGAGTTCTGTTTTTTACATCCATTTTTAAAATGGAAGAATTCTAATTACCAGAGTACTTTGATTGGTACCACTCTAAATACTTCAGACTGAATGACTGGCATGCCTTATTAAGAATTACCATACACCAAATGCAATGCTTTAGTATCAAATAAACTTAAGAAATGTCACTGAGGTATAGGACATGAATCTAAAATATTTATTTACACCAAAATTAATCCAAAGTGTCACCACACACTGATCTACATACGTATGCCATTTATTTACTAGTTTGTATCTTCTCTCCTTGTATACAAAATGAACTAGCTCACCACTGCTTTATAAATCAAAGATGTCTATCAAGAATTAGATATTCGTTCTTAAGTTATTCTGTTCCAGTAGCAAAGAAAATTAATCTTCAGTTTTCATATAAGCCAAAACTACTAAATACAAGAAACACACACCTAAAGTAACTCATGGCCAACCATTAAATAAGGAGACCAGACACAGAAAGTTGGGTTAAATAAGGGTGACTTTATTGGATCTAACCTATTTAAGTTGTGTAGTCCTGGAAGTGGAGCAAAAGAGGGGAGCAGTCTGATGCAGATCTAGATAACATCAGGTGTCATCCCTTGACTACCTCCTCAGCGTTCCCTTTGGCAAAACACCTGTGCCCTGAGGGAAATCCAATAACTGAGTTGCTCCCTGGCTGGTCCTAGATGGAAGGTAATGCAGGGGACTCTAACCTGAGCTTCAGAATACAAATGAGAGCTCAAATCCCAGATAAGCCTCAAGGTTCACCTCCTCCCCCACCCCTTGCCCTTTGGAACCTTACAAGAGGAAGTTTCAGAGCCCTACCCTATACCAAAAGGGTGCCAAAGGTGTACACTAAAGTCATGTTCTCCCCCCACTACCTGCCATGGATAGGGGATAAATATCTGCTTAGTCTCTTTCCCCCATTAGGCCAGCCAACACAGCCACATCCCCTGTTGCAACTCTCCAGGAACAACATATTGCCTTCTTCTGACAAATGAACACCATCAACCCAGCAGAGCTCTGGCCACCAGCAAGCTACCCTAGGAAGTGATCCAACCCCTTGCACAGGGTATTGCTGACTTTCCTATTTACCTTCAAATGCATCTCAGGTCACCCTTTCCCCACCATACCTGGCAGGGTAGAATGGCTGAAAAAACAATAGAAACTTCAGGCCAAGAACTTTTCATAAGCCAAAAATCATTCAAGGCCTGTAAAATCAAGAACTTGCTGTTCAGCAAACCCAAGTCATTTTCACAAAGGCAAATGACGAACATGTCAAGAAGAGGCCCAGTGTGCTCCTCAAGCAAAAGAGACAGCAAACTGCTCCACTAGAGGTTTCTTCTCCCAAGCCAGTCCACAATGGTTGTTACTCATTCCCAGCTGACTCCCCAAAAGGGCAACTTCAGGTCTGCGTGATAACTGAAGCCCCTGTCACAGCTGCTGCTGCTGATGAGCAGCAGCTGTTGGTCCCTGTTGCTCAGGGTGGAGATGAGTCCTGCAGCTCAAGAGCTCCCCCTGCTGCCATGGACCAAGCAGGCTCGGACATTCCTCTGCCTGCTCCTTTAGGGCAACAGGGATCCGATTCTGAAGATGCTTTGGAGCCTGTGTCAATCAGCCCACAAACAAGGCGGAGACTCAAGAGAGCTGAGCAAAGGGAGGCTTCCTTGATTAAGTTCAAGAAGCAGTGACTAGCCACACCTGTGTCTTGGGCTATATAACTCCCTGCCTGGAAGCTTTCCTTTGCTTGTGGCAAACTTCTTACAAGCCCTCTCCTTGCCTGCTCCTTGCTTTTAGCACCTGGCTCCCGATATCTTGGGTTGATCTCTTGGCTCCAGACCCCTGGCTTTTGGAACTCTGACTACAGCTTTCACTTGTTGCTCTGGCTTAGGTAAATGGTCTTCCTTTGAGTAGTGCTTGCTTGAGTCCTCCCAGCAGGACTCTGCTAGCTCTCCCACTCCCTTCTCCAGGCTGGCTCGCTGCCCAGGTCTCTGACTTTGACAGTCTGGTGCACCACTCAGAACACCATATTATGGCCACACATTCTGAAACACAGCACCTGGAGACTACAGAAAAGACATGAACAACACTAGTATATGCTAGCACTATCAATACTTAAGAGGGCAAGCGTACCTTCTTGCTGCCGCCAAACTCCAATGACCAAAATGCTGCTGGATACATTGAAGACCAAACCCCACTGCAAAAGTTGTAGAGGCAGTCCCAGTTCAGAAAGAATGGTGGCCAAAATTAACCCCTTGCCGTCCTAACATCCATAAGGCCATATTGGTGACAGTCCAAAACTGATACCTGGTGAGGAGCTAGAAGTCATCATAGCAAAACAAAATTCCAACTTCACCCCACTAGCCTGCACAAAATGCCAGAGAGCCCAAACTGGGCACAATGTGGGATCAGCACACAACCCCAACTTGACTGAAACTTCTGCACCTCTCTGATCAGTCGTGGAGCACCTAATCTTCAAGACTGCCTTGTCCCCAGACAAAATTCCCAAAGGTCAAACTTTCCCAGAGGCAATGTATTTTCCAATAAAGATAACTTTCTTAAGTGTAACTCACACATTTTTATTGCCAGACATCACAGATTATCTCCAAAAGGCACAATCATCTTTAAAGATATTGTTATATTGCATTATTGATAGCAATACTTTAATAGTACACTTCCGGGTAAAATAAATTAATAATTAAATATTCCTTCCAGTGGTTGCATTTAGCCTTGCCAAAACACTAGCACCTTGTGACACAACAATATTTGACATTCAATTTTTCACATGGTGACTGCTTTTATGTTTTTTCCCTTTCTCCACTGTAGTCTCCAAGGATTCTATATTCAGACTTCTGATATCTTCTTTCTATAGGAGATATGGAAAATGTGTGTCCCTCCACATGTTGTTAGATAGCAGTTCCTATCATTCTGCACAACTGGACAGTGTTGTTGGATAGAAGTCCAACAACACTAAGGCACACAGATGTCTTCATCAAACATCGCAGCCTTCAATATCACCTGGATGCTGATAACAATAAACTGTATCTCACAACAATTTCCCTTCTGAAGATTTACTTCAGCTGAGATGTTTTATTGTCATTTAAAACTGAGTACTGTCCAAAACTGAACTTCTCATCTTTCATCTCAAGTCTTTTTCCCCTCAAATTTTCTTCATTTCCTTTGACAAGGTCATGATCCACTCTATTGATCAGGAAATAAATGCTGTCTTTTCCTTCAGTTTCTTACTCCCTGTTGTTTTATACATTTGTTCATCACCAAGCCATAGTGTTTCTCCTTGAATGACGCTTGAAAAATGTGGCCTTCCTCTCACCCTCTGGTTATATCCCACCTTGACTGCTACAACCTTTAATTCTCTGGTCTTGTACTGTCATACTCCAACTGGCTCATCTTTATCTAGAAAACTGCCAACAAAATCACTAGCCTTACAAATAATTCAAACCATGTTATCACACACTTCCTTAAATACCTAAGCTTGAGTGCTTTTGGGATATTATGTCACTTCTGTGTGTTTGCATATGCAGCCCCCTCTGTGCATGAGCAGTTTTGGTGGTGTATTGATCAGCATCCCTCTTGGCTGATGCTCAGGCACAGCTCTATCCTTGCCACAGCTACCTTCATCCTTGTCATGCTCCCAGGCGTTTATGCTGACAGAGTATTATGATCCAATGGTATTCAGTCAGATTCTGGCTCCAAACCACAAGCTATCTACTGTGCAATCCAACACAAGCTCATCATATTCAAAGCCAACAATTCACCCATCATTTCTTTTTGCCTTCATTTCATATCACAGTTTACTTCCATTTATTCTTTCAAGCCAGCATGGTGTAGTGGTTTGAGCATTGGATTATGATGCTGGAAAGCAGTGTTCAAATGCCCATTTGGCCATGGAACCCCACTGGATGACTTTAAGCAACTCACCTTCAGAGGAAGGCAGAGGTAAACCCTCTTAACAAATCTTACCAAGAAAATCTTGTGATAGGGTCACCATAATTTGAAAATGACTTGAAGCACACAACAACAATTCCTTCAAGTTTTATCACCCTCATCTATTTGAAGATGTCCTGCTTCTTTTAGCAACTCTGCTATTTCTTCACGGTTGTGCTTTTGTTTATGCTTAAAATTTTCTCCCAGAACTCTGATGCTATGCATTCTGTCTCTTCCTGCCATACCCTTCTTAAAATCTACCTTATCCACAATGACTTTGGCTAAAACCTTAGTCCTTTTCCAAAAATGAACCAAATTCAAGTGTATATGACTGTATTGAATGCATATTTCCATAACTTTCTGTTCCATTTTCCTCCTTTTCCCTGTTACTGAATTATAGACTGTAAGCTCCTAGGAGCAATGACCTACTATACTGCTACCAAATCTGTAAGAAACAGGCAAACTGATGTTTCCATAAAAAATAGCAAAAGAGAAATATAAAATAAAGTTGCTCATAATTCTGAAAATATAAAGAGAACTGCATTGGCAGGAGAGTTATTGAAACATGAAGATATTTGTAACTAGTGAGTCTGAAAAGAAACTGTGAGACACAAAATAGTTTGAAATAGACAGAAAAAAAAATAAACGTGGAAATTGTCATTTCATTGTCTCTTTAGAATTCAGTGTTTCAGTCTGTAAGTCCCTTTTTTATTGATTTCAATAACACTTCACCATCCTAAATAAGTAATGAAGACTATAAAGTATTATATATTTCACAATTAATTCATTCTGAGTATTAAAATATCCCACAATCATTTTATAAAACAGTCTGAATCAGTTTGGTTAATTGAAACTATTGTGACAAACACCATGGGTACTTTGAACCTGTGTAATAGAACATTTATAGGAAGTAGAGATGGGCCAACCGAATCCTTGAATCCTCAGCAAGGATTCAAGATCCGCAGATCTGAATCCCTGCACCAAAACAGGCAAACTGAATCTTTTGAATCCACCAACATAATTGTTGGTTGGAGACCGGGATGTCTGAAAACCTGGGAGACCAGACACACAAGGAGAGATGGCAAGTACATGAGTTTTTCCCTTGGAGTAATAATGGCCTTTGCTAACAATTTCAGAAATTACATCTGGGGTTGTATTCTAATATATTTAAATTGAACGTTTAATATTTAAGTTCAGCACTATTTTCTGTGCTGAAAATCAATGGCAAGTATAAATGCTGGGGTCAGTGGGTCTGATGCCGATCAGAAGTAGTGGGGCAGAGGGCAAGGTCACACAGTCTCATCCAGTGATTGCCACATGTAGGCCAGTGTACCTCCTTCCACAAGATATGCCCACTTGGGCTGCCTACCTCTGCAAAGATAATAATCTCTATTCTCTTGATTTGAGACAGTGGGGTAGGGATTGGGAATTATGGAGACTGGACTAGAGATTTGACTTGAAAGTCCCTTGCAGGGCTTGAGACTGGACTTGAGGGTAGAGAATTGAGACTGGACTAGAGGCTAGTGTTGTTTTTTGTAAGTGCCTTCCTTGTCACAGGACTTGAGACTTGACTGGAAGGTACAATCTTGAAATTTCAAGGACAGCTGAAAGATTCCTTTGCATAGCTCCATTGCAAAGCTCTTTCATACACAATTCTGGGGTTTGGAGTTTTACAAGGTGTCACAGCCTTTTCTGTCAAAGTATGCTGGTGCATCATCAAACTACAAATCCCAGGATGCCAGAAGGAGCCTTGCAAAGAAAAGCCAGTTTTGACCTGGATTATCTCTTTACTGTAGTATGTAGCCCTGTTTACACAGGCAGGAAAATGTGGAATTAATCCACATTTTCTTGCCTGTGTAGAAAGGGCCTTCATGTCATTTTCAATCTGGGGAGATCCTGAGGCAAAACTATGACAATTGTCCTGGCCACATTTCTTCAGAGGGAGGTTTGCCTTTGCCTTCGCTTTTGCTAAGGCTGAGAGAGTGTGTCTTGCCCAAGATTATTCTTTTTCCCTTGCTTTTTAAACCCTTTTTTAAAAAAGGATTTGAAAGATTCAAGATTCGTGAGATTAATGGATTCCCAGAACCTTCCAGGGATTCGGAAAATCCTGTATTCGTCCCATCTCTAATAAGAAGGGTTTTAAACAAATTGAACACTAATATATAGTCAATTTGAAAAACAGGGACAAAGTCAAATGTCAAGCATCCATATTTTTAAAGAAAATTAAAATGCTTGTACAACCTGAGAAGAAGGAGTGAAGCTACAAACATAAAAATACAAAGAAAAAGTGTTTTCTAAAATTCTGAATCTTGCAGAGCAATTAGCTATACTGACAGGATTTGTTTTCATTGGCATATGTACCCTAAACAAAACAAAGATCAATAAAAATTATTAGCATGTGCAAGGATAGACAAATTAAGTACACTATGCTCAGATAGTGGTGTATTATTTACATATACTTAAAATAACTGTTAAAATAAAAAATGATTAAAAAATTGCTTATATAGCAAATATCTTCATTCATTGGTATCCAAAAAGTAAAGAAATATATGCTTCTTTTCAGACACACTCTTCTTCTTTATGTCTCTGGGTATTTTGGTCCTTCTCAGACTTAACAGGAATGCAAGGAACATCACAATATCTTAGCATTTTACACCAGTACCTCTTCCAGTGCATATTCTTTATTCATTAAGAGTGTATCTAACCATACAGAAAATACATTTCTCACACACTTGTATAATTCAAACCAATCTCAACACATGCAGGATTAACGAAATGGTGAAAGAGCATGGTTCTCACTATCTCTTTAGACTGAAGGATTAAGGGTTCTTTGCTGTTTGTCAACTAATCTGTATTTGTTTGGAGATTCATCTCATCATGCTCTGGTTACCTACACTCCCAATCTGTGATCAACCGTATAGTCCAAACAGAAAGATTTAGCATCAACGTGCCATTTAAGCACTCTTAAGTACAGGAATTTAAGAATACATACATAAATATACATATACATACACATATATACCTACTATATAAAAGTCAATGTTTGTCTGTGAGTTTGTCCATTTGTCTATGCCAGGTCTATGTCAGGTTTGTCTGTTTATCTGTGTCAGGCACACCTCTTATGATTGGCTGTGTGAAGTGAGAAGACCTCATCTGATTGGCTTGCTGTGAAGATTTTATGGAATCCTGGGCTTGGCAGTCCAGGGAGGGGCCTTTAGAATTCTCAGCTGAGAGCTCTTGGGCCCCAGGCTGGTTGCTATGGAGATGAGGTCTACTAGCAAGAAGAAGGGCAGTGCATTCCCTCAGAAACCAAACCTCTGTTATGTTAACTCTGAATACAGATTGGATTGGGGAATATGGGGATAAGTTACAGGTATTGGACAAGGAAGTTTGGGGAATTACAGAGACAGGATCTGAAATCTGTGCATTTCAACTGTGTCTAATTCTAAGGTAAGGTAAAGTAATTCCTAACGTATTTCTAACAAGTATTACCTATGAGAAAATAAAATCCCAGGCTACACTGGCTATCCTGTTTTTCGTTTTCGTTTTTGTTTTTTTACAAAAATCTCTGTTGGGCATTCTTTTTCCTGTACTGGAGCTCCCTACAAAATAAGGTACAAACTGTGGCTCACAGCTCCTACGCATGCTGTATTCTGATTTCTGCAGCCTTACTGATGTGAAGAATTGTAGAAGATGTGTCCCTGACACTGTCCAAACATTCGGAAATGAGATGTGGACATGTGAAATCTTATGCTACTTTATATTATCTTGTATCCTATAGAATGCAAAGCAGGGACTCTGAGAATTCTGCAGGGACTGCTCTGTCAAAGAAAGCGTTCAGTTAGCCACATTCTTCACTGACATTTGTTTTATCATTTGCAAGGTACAATTACTGTTCAGCAGGTGA
Organism: Cyclura pinguis; assembly: GCA_030412105.1. NCBI lineage: Eukaryota > Metazoa > Chordata > Lepidosauria > Squamata > Iguanidae > Cyclura > Cyclura pinguis. The sequence goes on from CM059601.1 coordinate 99,116,576, forward strand.
AAGCAACAAATAACAGAAAATAGTTGAATATGAATCTGAATACTTATAAAGGACGGTAGGTGTGAGGAATATGTTGAAAACTGCTTGAATTTCAAGATGTGATTTTTGTTAGCAAAATTCTGGGCATGTTGCACACACACATATGCACATTTTTTTAAAAAACCTAAAAAAAATCATTATATTGATTTAAAATTCAACAACTTTCTATGAACAATAGCTATGCATTGTTGTTCTGCCAGTATAATTTTAGAAGGATTTTAGTTCTGTTTGCTCTTAAATTACTTAAGTCACAAGCATTTTAAAATATTGTCTGCTAACTTTCTGTAATTCTGAACTGATTGTGTGTTCGATGCACATTTTGTAGATTAAATATATTACAATGTTTTGTTACATTTTTTGTTTTTAAAAAATATTTCAATAAATTTTAAAACTAAAATTTTTAAAAAATTTAAAAAATTAAAATATTGTTTGCTAATGACTAGTCAAAGAATCAGTAGGCAACAATAGTCATAGAAACAAGTAAAAGCTACAACAAATAATAAAATTTGACAATCAGATTCCTTACAAAGAGAGGGAGAGATGAGTCCGTATGTCATTGAACATGCCTTTATATTCTACCCTCTAAGTTCAGATCTGAAACCTCTCTTACCATTCACCATTCCTGAAAACCTAATTTCAATAAGTGAACAATACATATTTCCTGTTTATCTGCATCACACCCTTTCAGCACAATAAAAGAGCAAAGGCACAGCTGAATCCCACAAAGGTTTTTTTTTTAATGAGGAGTAGGCACCTGACTGAGAAATGGATTGTCTTTCATTGAGAATCCTTTCGCTAGTGTTGCCATGTTGTACACCCCCATTCCATCGTACAGTATAATTGGTAAGAAATAACATTTAGTTGGTGAGAGATACTATTTGTAATATAAAAATCATACACTTATCAATGGAAGGCATATGGAAAAGGACTCTACTTAGAAGCCACATGCTAAGACAGATGACCTCAGCATGGCCAGCTCTTAAGTTCAAGAAGATTGGACAGAAAACCCTGGTGCTGACAGCTTTGTGATAATCCTCTCAATGACCCAACCTTCAAATACAGTAGCAAATGAAATTGCCCCAATGAACCAAGCAAAGGTCACCATCCTGTAACCTTTTCCCATGGACACTCTCCTTTGTTCCCTTACCTGCCCAGACATTAAAAGATTATCATGACTCCCATCAATGCTTTGTCACTTGAAGTTAAGACTATTAATCCATTCCAGACCCCTTTTGTTTGTTCTGCCAGCGATCAATTAACTTATTCCCCTTCAGGGCAGGTAACACAGTACGTAAACTCTGGCCCCAACCCCAACAATTTGCAGTACTTTGGACACATGAGCCACGCTATCCATTGGCTCCCAGGTTCTTGTGCTGTGTGCTACCCTCAAATTCTTGTTTAAGCCAACTTGCTTCAGTCTTCTGCCTCTTGAACAGTAATCATCACCCACTTCAACCCAAAATCTCTTGGTATCCAACCTTTCTCTCCTTTCACTTCATTAGCTATGTATGGTTTGTGAGACTGCTTGATTTCTTGCATATGTCTGAGAATTCCCCAATAAAAACATTCTTTTCATTCTCAACTGGTGTCTCACAGTTAGTACCAGTATACACAGGTGAAAAGGTCCTGTGGTTACCCCCCCCCTCCTCACTTGTAAGCTTTCTTTGAGCTTTAATTCCCCAACTTTCTAAGGTGATGCTCACACTGCTGGAGGACCTTAAGGTCCCACACCTTTTGGGGTAACACCAGTGAATAATGCATTCTTTCCTCAATTACATGAATCCATGTAGTCAACAGCAGAAAAACAAATATCACATGAAAGCAGTACTCCCACCTCTACTTCAAAGAGTCTGTTCAGGCTCATACCAAAACTTCTAATTATTTAATGAAATCTGTGCTCAGCATTAATAGATGAAATCAACAAAAATACAACATTTGGAAAGAATCCTAGTCTACTTATTATATAAATTAAGCTAAATTGCCAAAGAGGTAAGTTGAATTTATTCAGCTATCTCTTTCACTTTCTGTAACTTTCACAGTTTGTCAACACATTAAGATAACTAAGGTGCCAAAAAGCTCATTTCTAAGGTCTCATGAGCAGATTTAGAATGCTTCTAGCCATAAGCTTTGTGGTTTGTGACTTAACAGAGGTCTTTAAATAAGCAACAGAAACAGATTACAACTTAAAATAATGTATCTATGGAATCCACTATTCAAAGCATAGCTGTATGAAGTCTCTTGAATCTTTTACCTTTTAAGTAATATTCAAAATAAGACATAAATTAAAAAAATAAGGAAACATATTAGGGGGGGTTGTGTTTTTTCAGGATCAGTGGCATAGGAAGAGCTTTTGCCACCCAGCAGCGGTCCCTGAGTTTACCGTCCCCTCCCCCCAATACACACCAAAAATATCATAAAAAGTCAAAACAACATATAGGGAAATAAATTTCCTCTTTTTAAAGTGACTTTATTGAGGGTTCTGCAATGAAAATGGGTGATGGCATTTTGTTTTTAAAGGCCACTTTCTCACTGACTCCAGAGGACTGTTATGGCTAGAGTTCATATAGGAAAACAACATATTCTCCAACATTTCATGGATTAAGACCAGAGCAAGTATGACCAAACAAAGATGAATGTCAAGCTGGTGAATGTAAAGGTAAAGCAGCCATACATTGCTCTTACGTTCTGTTAAGTATTTCAACACATTCAAACTGCAGGGCCCAGAAGCAGTTTGGACAAATACTGTTTACCCGAACCTGGGCCAGCATAGCTATTTACATATTACTTAAACAGAGGATATGAACTGACCTCACCCCACCACCAAAAGAGGACATAAAAGAGCATAGATTTGTATTAAATGTGCACACGCTCCCTTATGAGTACAGACAGAAATTTGGAAATAATTGTCATGGTAAAAGAAGTGAAGGAAGACAGTGATCTGATGAACTGTGTGCTTAATCAGCCTGCTGCACCAGGGATAACTGCTGACCAGACTTGAAGGCCTTTTCTCTCCCTACCAATGTCTTAACTTCTGAATCAGGCTTTAACCGGACAGCCTTGCAAACAGAGCTTGAATGGTCAAGGTGCACTGGAGTGGAGTGGGCGTCCAAGACTCTGGGCCACCAGGCAATGGCATGGGGAGAGGGAGAAGCATCTGGCAAGTGCCTGGTCCACCCCCAGTCCCTGCTTAGTCAGATGCCTCCAGCAGTGTGGGGACAAGCCCCAAAAAGGCCAAAATTGTAAGCCATTATGTAGGTGGTCTCAAAAGAGTAGGATCTCTCCTCTTTCTCCAACCCTTATCTCAAAATTTTCAACCGAGACCTGGAAGAGGCATGCATGTTCTTCCTCTCCCTCAAGTATATTTTGTGTGTGTGTATGAAGAAAGGAGGCAGCTCCAGGGAATGAGTCTTATCAGCAACCAAATGACAGACTGAAAAGGGAAGGGAAGGGAGGGGAAGGGGAAGGGGAAGGGGAAGGGGAAGGGGAAGGGGGAGGGGGGGGAGGGGAGGGGGAGGGGAGGGGAGGGGGAGGGGAGGGGAGGGGAGGGGGAGGGGAGGGGAGGGAAGGGAGAAGAAACACATGCTAAGCAAGGAAACACTCACTTCTCCGGCACCGGAAACTGCTGTTGTTGGCTCTGCTGCTGCTTCTTTCCTTGCCACCCCCAACCCCTTTGCCCTTTCCTTTTGACTCTTGCTTCCCCCCAACTCTGCCTGGGAGGGGCTTAGCTGAAGGAAGTAGGGGCTGCTAACACTCTTTCCCTTAAGCCCTTCCTTGGAGTAGTAAGTTACATATGTGCTGAGGCCAGTCCTCCTTAAAATCAGAAAGGTGGTTTCTCTGCTGCCTTCACCAGAAAGTGCCGCCCCTAGAAAGTTCCTCCCAGGGAGGACCAGCTAGCTTGCTCTGCCACTGTTTGGAGGGGGGTTGCTTCAGCTCCATTAAAATAAAGTCTAATACTTAAACATCTGCTCTAGGATTGGAGGACAAAATTTTGGCACTTCTATGACTTCTTTCACAAGGAACCAAGAAGTGGGGAAAGCGGACAGGCATGACAAGCAAGGAAGCACTCCTTTCTATTTGCAATGTTTATTAGCTGGCTTGTATTCCTTCTATAACAAGTATGAAGGAGTTCTCCTTTGGAGGTTTACGGCATGCTACAGAACAATCCACAAACAGATCAAGTTACAGATTTCCTGACAGTAGGGCTGAGAGATTTAACTAAAAATAATTCAACATTCAGAAAATGATTCTTTTCCATGATCAGAATGTTGAAAGTGGAATAACAGCACTGTAACAATCTAGTGTGGAAATGGCCTAAGTCATGAGGCTTAGAAGTAACTCTCCTGGGAAGGTTTTCCTGACCTAAAGATTAGACAGCTGAAGCCAATACACAGGCTGATGAAATGGTAGCAGGGACAGGGTGCTCACCCATTTGCAGTCAGGGAAGAAGTTGGGACTGAGTTCTACATGAAGCAGGCCTCACTGCAGAATGTGGAGGAAGTAAAATAAAATGGTCCTAGTTTAAACCCATCACTTGTATTTCCTAGTGAGTGTGCGATGGATTTAGAAGACAGGAGAATGTGGCTTTTAAAGCATGGTTTTCCCATTACATTTGAACTACAGGTGACAGCAGTGGAAAAAAAATCTGTAGAAATGAAAAACTGCAGAATTTTCCCCTCAATTCTTCCTCTGTTGTACCAAGAATGGATGGTCTGAAATGCTTCACTTGTACTGCACTGAATATCAGATTGTTATTTCATCATCAATGAAACATTTCCCAGCATCACATTTAGGTGCCCCGCCAAAAATTTCAAAAATAAATTTCCTCAACTTGTGGTAAGTACAAGTTATAAATATTGTTAGAAATGTAACAATGTTAAATATTACAAGATGCAAAAGAGTGAGGAGGATTTGATGTGCCATCATTAAAAATCTATTATCAAGCATGCTGTTTAGACATGATCAAAGACTGGATACAAGTAGAAAATACAAAAATCAAAGAATTGGAAGAAATAAATAATAGATTTGGATGGCATGGATACTTATGCTACGACAAAATAACAGTGAATAAAGATTTCAATAACCACTGTATTCGGAAGACACTATTGAAAGTTTGGACACAAATAAAGCATAAATTTTATAGAAGGCTTCCAACGTGGACCTCACCCCAAGAAACATATAAAATTGCCCTAACAAAACAAGGAAATCTATTAACTTATCAAGAGTTGTTGAAATGGGAAGGGGACGAGCCAATAATGCACACTGAAGAAGAATTAAAAGCTTTAGGACATGAATTTAACTGGTTCCCATGGAGACAACTTAAAAAGAGATTCAAAATGGATCAAAAACTATATAGATTTGAAAGAAAAGAAAATGAATTAGATCTATTGATGAAGGAAGACCAGAAGAACAGAATTTCCAAATTTTATAAACTACTGTTGCAAAGAGAAATGGAATCAGAGGTTGTTAAAGATAACATGGTCACGTAGGCGCAAAATATTGGACACCCAATTGAACTGGACACACGGGTGAGGGCTTAGAATACAGATATAAAATTTACATCAAGTTTAAATTTAAGAGAGAATTTCTATAAAATGCTACATAGATGGTATATGACACCAGAAAGATTACAAAAAATAACTAAAAATGGAAATACAAGATGCTGGAAATTTGATGAAAAGGTGGGGTTGTTTTATCATATGTGGTGGACTTGTAAGATAGCAAGGAAATTTTGGAAGGAAATACATGATGAAATTCAAAGAATCTATAAGATAAATTTTGAAATGAAGCCAGAGTTTTATCTGTTAAATATATTAGGGCAACAAAGAGAAATAAGGAATCACCAGAAGACATCGTTATATCTGATAACTGCTGCAAGATTGATATATGTGCAATACTGGAAAGAAAAGAAATATGTCGATATAGAAGAATGGAAATTAAAAGTTCTGGATATGGTTGAGATAGAAAAGCTAACATTCTCTCTGAAAAATAAACGTATCCAGAACTTTGAAAGGGAATGGAGAGAAGTTTTAAACTGGATAAAGACATAGAAAAAGAAAAGGGAAAGTAACAAAGTAAGATTGAATGTAATGCAATGTAACAATGTAACAATAAGGTAATAAGGTAATACAACAAAGCGACAATGTATCCATGTAAGATGAAACAAGGTAAGACCATCTTCTCCTTTGAATATGATGTAACTATGTATGAATGGCATGAAAACAAGCAGATTCAACTGGAAAACAAGCTTGGAAGTGGGGAGGGGGGATTTTTTATGTTCAATTATAAACTTCAATAAAAATTATTAAAAAAAAGAAATGTAACAATGTTATATACATATTAACATTAAATACACATACTACATTGTTAACTATAAGCACTGTTATAACTAATAAGTTACCTGTAATTAATTTCTTTTGATGGCAACTAAGGTGCACAATGATTATAACTTAATGAAGTATAGTTTCATTCCATTATTTGTATAACTAATAATTTCAATTACTCTTATACGGGCTGTATACTATACTGTACTACATTAAGATCTGTTTCAACTAAAATTCTGGAGCTTATAGCATTCTGATTTTTTTTTAAAAAAAAGTAACTTAAAAGTAGACATTTTAGTTATTTTTGAAAAGAGAGCAAAGTAAATATGAGTAAGTTTCTAATTCTGGGTCCTGTTGGAACTAGAACTAATTAACTTTAATATAACTTTCCAACCACTTTTCCTAGCCTTTTTTTTCTGAATCTTTACTCAACATATCTCACCATGTTTAATCTATCCGTCTGCCTTAATCTGTATGTTTTACTACATAGCATTGCTTTTCCAAGTTCTTAAAAAGACTTCATTTTATGATACAGTGAACCTCTCCTTTGGTTTTACATTGCTAAGAGTGAAAACAAAATCCATTCTGAAAACCAGGGTTGGATTCCTGTTGCAGGCATAAAAACAACTGTGCTAAAAGTTACTCTTTGTGAGACATTGCGTAAGTAAAGGAAGCACACAAGCTTCTCAGAGGATACATAAGAGAAGAATTGGTTAGTCCACTTGCTCAAAAGCAGTCATTTTAGAAGCAAATTTACACCCCTCTTTCACATTTTAGACTTGGTGGGTAGGAAACGTATTGACCATTGCACAATTAGTGAGCTCAGAGACACGGCACTCTCTGCACAATCTGTTACACATGTGTAGGAACCAACATAATCATACTTGCATGTATTTAAATTACAGTTAATAACTCTTACAACACTAAAATATTCAAGGCAGAAATGGAAGATTAGGGGAGCAAAAAGTAAGCTCATAAAAAATGCATTAAATATAAAAATATCCAGATTAGCAGGACAGTATTTCTTCAACAAAATCTCCCCAGATAGCACCTTCCAAACATAAGGTGATTCTGAGCTAGAATAACACATGCTATCAATGAAACAATCCTGTGACAAAAGAATCAGCATTAAAACAAAAAGTCCTAATATATTATTAACCACACAGTTTTTTTCAGCACACTCCAACTTCTGTTTAACAGCACATGAAAAGATCCATTTTAGCCTGGCGTAATAAAGTACTATAACTTTTCTATGGAGACTCTTCCCACAGGTGAACAGGTAACTGGATATTTATAAGTCTGAGCTGGCCAAAGCTGAGGCTGAAAAGAAGGTACCCTTACCAACAGAATATTACCCATTATTAACATTTACCATGCTAGTGTGCACACATTCTTTCTGTATCTTCAGTTAATATTAGCAATTTTTCTTTGCAGCTCTTTGCAAAATAAACACTTAGTTGTAAATAACTTTACTGTACTAAAATTTTTAACAGTATTCTGGGATTTTCTTAACCAAATCAGAGGTTAGGGCAATGTGATGCATTTTAAAGAAGAAAGTGATACATACTGATTAGAACAAATAATACTGCTCCTTAATAGGAATAATATGTTAACAAGAGATACTAACATTACTATTACTATATTACTAAACTGTATTCCTAAACTATAGGTTATACGTAGGGTACTTACATTCAGTACACATTAATGATCAAAAAACTACTTAGACTCTTCAGATTTCAGATTTCCTTCTCTCATGGGAAAATGCTTAAATGCCATACAAATCTATCCAAATGAAAATCATGTCAGTGGCTCTAAAGCAATCTTGCTGTGAATGATTCCCATTGTAATAACTCTGGGGACAAAAAAAGCAGAATATTTTTAACTCTATTCTGTCTTTCCTATATTTTTCCTACTCAGATTTGTAACACAAATCTTCAGTGTGTGACCGCATAATTAACATCCATGTTTATTTCATTAACTTTCATAGTTCTTATGACGAATATTCTTTTCCTTCTGTGTTCCAAAGATATTGAATGATCACATCAAGAATACTCAGCAATGTATTAAAGCTTATAAAGCTTATGTGATCCCTTAACAATTCAAAATGTCTCATTTCCACTGTGGCAATTCTAAGCACAATCTGGGATTTTATGTAAGTAAGGAAGACCACAAATCTTAGAATGTTTATTATTCCTTAATATAGGTCTGGTATTGTTTTGGATTGCACCTTAATCTCAGAAATGGGGAAAATGCATGCAGTTTTATCTTTATATTCTCTTCCACATTTCCAAATGAAGTCTACTCCTCTCCCAACAGAGCATAATTCTTAGAGAGAAAAAGCAACTAGAAAAGCCTTTCATAAAGACCCCAGCCCTTCTGAACTCATGGGTAAATTAGTGACTTCAGTCAGTTGTAAAGACTGAGACAAGATAAAGTACAAGAGGCTGTCTCCATGGTATGCTAAATTTCAGTCACTGCAATCCTACACACAGGCACATATGAGTAAACCAAGTGGATCTTCATGGAACCAATTACAGAACAGACATATGTGAGACTGAATTTCTCTAGGTCAGAATCAACATGCTGAACTGTTCAAAGGAAACAAGGAAAATCATTGCAGATTGCCTCACACCATAACAGCTTTTCATCAAGAACGGCCCATTTAAAGCTATACCTGAGTGACGATTGCTTGGCATGTCCTTCAGATGTTGACCTGGCTACCTTCCAAAACTGAGGCTCCAGGAATGCATGTTTAATCTATTATACAGTAGGGAATGAGCAAAACTACTTTGTTCTAGTACAATGAGTTTGGCCAGAGAGCAGAATGGACAGGTCAGGAGTGGATCATAGAATCTGGAATGGTTTTCAAAGTTCAGGCTACTAAAACTACCACACCTGCAGTTGATAGCCTGGGCAGCATTCAGGCAGTCCTTTATTTACGTTTTGATTTACTTCATTGGAATTCTACTCTTGTGGAAAACTGTTCTGATGAAGAAAGTCTGCATCTCTGTGAGCAATCACCTGTCCTTTTCTGGTTGTTATACGTGTGCTTTTAGCTTTACAAGCAGAAAATACTTGGTGACTGAGATCTCAGTTGGAAGGCATGGAGCATTAATACTCCTCCATGCCTGCATCCCCAACCCAGGTGACAATCAAACCTGATGGAGCCACGGTTTCTGCCATTAAACAGCTGTGCAGGAAGGTAACTGTGTCAACTCCCCCTTCATTTTATAAAAGAGAGGGAGAGAAACAGACTAATGATATTATCATTATGCTCCCTTTCTCATGTTTATATGTGCAAATTAAAAGGGTACAAGAGGATGTCCATGCTCTCCAGTCACTTCTTTCCCTCCCCTCCCCACTAGCAGTTCAGCTGCTAACACTGTGTGCGTAGACAGGTGGTTTTAGATCCGGATACAAGAGGCTAAAGAATAGCCTCTTGTAGCCCATGACAAAAAAAAAGTCATGCGCACACACAAAACATGTCTATGTCATACAAGATGTATGCCATTTTTGCACAAGTGTGTCTAGGCAAGATACGTAAAGCGCTTACTCCCTTAGTATAGGCAAGACCTGAGTGTCAATACAGCCTATCTCAACCAAAAATGAGACACTGACAAAATTTCTTCACAATCCTACATACCACACAATTTAGTTGTTATTTCAGATTAGCAGACAAGATCAAGCGTAGTGAAATTGTGCTCCTTCTCCTGTATGTGCTAAATCCTACTAAAAATATTATGGTGACTTATAACATGAAAATAGTAGGAGGGTAAAGAATAATTCATACATTTTCTCATCCTCAGTTACTAACAGTAATGGGGTTTTCTTAGGACTTTCGTTTTTCTACAAAAATCAGTATACAGTACTTTGCATAAACATCCAGCTTTTGTACAAGCATGGCAAGTTTTCTGCAAATGAAATTACAGAGGGCCATCCATATCTGTGGATTTTTTATCCATGGATTAAACAAACCACAGTTTGAAAATATTTTTTAAAAATTCGAACAGTAAACTTTGATTTTGCCATTTTATATAAGGGACACCATTTTATTACACCACTGTACATAATGGGACAAATTTTGGTATCCACAGAGGACCCTGGAACCAAACCCAGAAGATACTGAGGGCCCACTGTATTGTGGCAGAGTCCCAAACATGAAAAGTAACCTTCTGTAAATTCACGCAGTAGGCAAAAAACTTTCATAGTTTCACTGGCAACAAAATTTCAGAATTAATTAAAAAAAATATTTACATCCAGGGGGACACAGCCTCAACATAAACATTAAAATTAAAATAATCAGTATCATACTCCAGCTGTCAGAGACCATGCTCAAAATTTGAAACCAAGAAACATATCACACTTTAATGTTTTTACTGTACACTTTAAAAAAAAGCGTGAACAGAGTATACATAGGTTTGCAAGCATATATTTCAGAAGACAGGTGTTATTATCTCAGTTTCAAAGTGTGCCAGATGTTAACAATTAGAGTTTTGGACTATCAATGATTCAAAGTCTATACAAGAATCCAGGAATCAGTGAATTATTGTGAGATAATCTGGCATATTCCAAGTAGCGTCTCTTTTTGTAATTATTCATATTGTGACCCTATGGCAAATCAATTCAGATGTTTTGTCAGTACATTTGAAATTGTTCCCAGGCAGCTATCACCACTGGAATGCCTGTGATTTCACTTTGCTGAATTTCACTTTGTAGGTCTCAATATTTCCTACTCTTTTTCCTTTCCATAATTATTATTATTTCATTTATATCATGTGTTTTACCCAATACTGACACTCAGAAGTTGTTGACAGAAATTAAAACAAAAACAGTAAAAGCATTTGTAAAAACCTAAGTAAAAGCTTATAAAAATTGTTAAAATTCAATTAAGTAATCCATAGAATTAAAACCCTTTTAAAAAGAGGGATAAGACAAAGGATAAACATCAGAAAAACAGCATACCATTAAAACAGCATGCCATTAAAAATGCTTGCAATCAATTTCTAAATGCCTTTCAGAACAGATAAGAATTCAGTTCCTGATAGAAAAACAGCAAGGAAGCAACTACCCTAGTCTCCCTATGGAGGGATTTCCAAAGCCTGAGATCAATCACCAAAAAGGCTCTCTCCCATGTTCCTAGCAAACATGCCTTGGAAAGTGATTGGACAAAGATAAAAACCTGCCTTCAAGATCTTAGAGCCCAGGTGGCCTCATGGAAGGAGACAACAGTCCTTCAGAAAGCCTGCTCTTGAACTATATAGGGCTTTATAGATCTATGGCATGCAGTTAGCTTTTGAATGCATATTATAAAGCAGGCTGTACCTGAACGACAAAGGAACGGCAGATTCTATAAATGATAGAACCTACTTAATCATCATCATTTCTTTATTCTTCTGCATACAACCAAACCACCTCTAATGAGGCTACAACCTCAAGAAACTGACTAAGCAGCAAGTGTATAAGAAATGAACATTTCTGCCTTCTCTACATAATAGCATTTCTGCACTACAGCCCAAGAAAAGAAGCAAGACTGTGTGTAATAGAAAAGCTATTAATATATATAACGGTAAGAATGTTAATGCTGCTGAAATTAAACATAATTCATCACAAGAATAGCAGTCTGGCAAAAATTAGTTAGCACTATTTGCTGACAGTCCTGTTCTTAAAAAAAAAAAAAATCACACCAGAAACCTCTAGTTACTTGATTTAGCACTTCAGAAGTAAACACTTATCAAATGTAACCTGTGCACAGATCAATTATAGTGGCAGCTGCTGTAATCTATGGTCAGCCATGGATGCTCTCTAAGGGCCGATCCCCCAATGCAGGTAATGAAAAAGTTAAAAAGGCAAATTCAACTTCTACTTTGTGTACCTTTAACAGTCACTATAAAATTAATTTCTACTCTGTGAGAGTAATTTATTTTTGAGACAGAAAATTTCTTGAAAGAGAACAGTCTATAGCACCATTTCTGAAAGTGCTTATTGATTACCAGCCAGACCTAACAAGATATTTGACTTCTTGAAACTGTGCTTAATTTCTTTGTCACTATGCCGCATTTCCCTGATCTGAATTCTTTCCCAACCTTTCTGCTGACAAAATGCCAGTTTCTCTTTTCCTTAATCTTCTGGAAATGTGTCCAATTAATGTTTAATGCTTTCTTTAAAAAGAATTATATGCAAAACAATGTTATATTAAGCATACAAAATAAGCACATATATATGCAAGTCAAGCAGTGAGTCTGCATTCAAAATATTGACCTATATTAGTAGCAATATAGCTAACACAGTTATCTGCATTGACCAAGATCTAAAGAGCTATTTTAAGCACACTGAGTGGCTTACACATTTTTCAGTGCAATCGTTGATGCAGACTCTATTCCCCTCTATGCTCTACCACAAGCTGTTTCTGAAACAGCTTTTACTTTCAGAGGTCTTTGCAACAAGCCTTTGGGAATGCTGCTATCCAGTCCTGATAAAGAGAAGTCTTTCAGAATGGCAGTTCTAGTCGGGAAGAGACTGGCAGGGACAATGTAAGGATTAAGAGGTAAGAATTGTCACTCTTAGATTCTTCAGTATACTGCACAGTTCCCATAGAAAAGTGACTTGCCTTGACAGAGTTGCCACAAGTCGGAAGCAACTTGAAGGCATACAACATACACACACAGCCTTTAAAAGGTTTCTGAGCCTGGCTATCTCTCCTAACCCCACCACCCCCACCAATGGCAAACAGAAACCCAGAAAAGGAAAACCCTCTGGCCTGGACACTTCCCCACCCCCATTGTTCTTTGCTGGGTTTGCCTAGTTGTAGACTTATGTTTAGTGACAGAGCCCAGATCTTATACTTCCACTAGAGTTGCCAACCTGAGCTTGCCCATCTGCCAACGACTCAGCTGGCCCCTCATCCTCTAATAACAATTGAGGGTTTTATTGAAATCTATGATTTAAAATTGGCTTTTTGTCTTTCTGATTTAATCGTGATTTGAATCACCTCAGATTAAATCAATCCACTGAGGTAAGATCATGCACTTTTACAGTAGCTTCTCAGTGGATAACCCACTGAATTTCTATTATACCTTTTATTGCTTTCTGATGTATTAGCGGCAAATGCACCATTGGAACAAGGTGTGAAGGAAAGCAACAGTGTAATGAAAGCAACATTAAAGAAGCAAAAATCAATATTCTACTACAGAGAATTAGTCTTTTTTCCTCATTAGTCCAGAGCAATGGGAAGAATGTTGCTTTTGATTATTCCTGAGAGGCAGTAGTATAGAATTAAAATCTAGAAAGAATCAAGCTGGAATTGGAGCAAAAACTTTAAGTTCACTTCAACAACTGTAATCTACAGAAGTAGAAAAGCTATCCCAAAATAAAAGTTCTGTTTCAGCTGTCATCTTGTTGTAAAAATGGACAGCAATGAACATCACATTCCTGACTATAATATCATATCAAACATTTCTATTTAAATGTTCAAGATCTTGCGATGTATACAAGACAAAATAATAAACACAGAAAAAAACACACAGAAATTCTATCAAAGACAAAAAGCAGTAGAAAAATCAAAGAGTTTTAAAAACTTCACAGTTCAGCAGGTGAAATGCTTGGAGAGAGAGAGAGAGAGAAGAAAAAGAAAAACCTTTCACAGTCACCATCAGAGAAGGCACAAAGCAGAACTAACTAGAAAAGGAATTCTAAAAACTAGGCAAAGTCACAGAGAAAGCCTTTTCACATGTTACACAACCAAATTCAGTTTGTATATTGTAAGCCCTACGTATGCAACCAGTGTATTTCTGAAAAAAAAACTCAACTCAAATGGACGAACACAGTTTTTAAATGATCCTATTTAGTGATTTAAAGATCACAGCTTTTAACCTTTAATCTTCCAATTCAGGACTTCAGTTCAATCAGACCGGGAGAAAAAAGAAGCAGTGAAGCCTTTGGATCCCAATAACAACCAACAGCCAACTGCCTAATCACTGGATTATGAACCAACTGAAACTTACAGACCTTTGTCAAAAGCATTACCACAGGGATTACACTGCAAAAGCCCAGCTGTGCTATACTTACAGCTTATATCTCCATTCTCAAGGAGCAACAGAACCAAGAATAACACATGCACTTACCAAAACTGGGCATAGCCACCACACAGACATTCAGGCCATGGATATAATCTCAAATTTAAAAGCGGAATGCTAGTCCATCCAAGATACAATAAATTCTTGTCCTATCTGAATTAGGTTTCAACTCATTCTATTACTTATCTCAAGCATGAGTTCAGCCACTCTATACTTTCACTGGGATGAAATAAAATGAAGGGGCAGGTTGGATGGCATCTGCATGTTTCTGAAACTGCCCTTCAGATCAGTAAGGAATTTTTCCCAGTGATTTTGTTTAGATATTAAAGCAGCATGCACAGAAAGTAAATCTAGGAAACATCATGCCAAGTGCTCAACAAGCATATTTCTGGAATTGCCTCTTTAGAAATGACCTGAACAAACAGACAACAGTAACCTCAAGTCCCATCCCAAAAATATGGAGGGCAAAGTATGCTTTTTCTGGGGTTGTTGAACCACAACTCACAATTTACTAGAGTTGATGAGAGTTGCAGTTCAACAACTACAGAGCTGCACTTTTTCCACTTTTCATTTAGAACTTGATGATCTCAAAAGACATGGAGACCTCCAGCAGAACCATAAGGGATACACTCTCTCCCTCCTTCACTCTCTATGCATATAAACACCAAAACCATCTTTGTCTCATATTCAGTATCAAGGGCAGACTAAAATGGATCTCAATTGTAGTTGTATTATCCAGGAAAGACTAGATTTGAGATGTTTTCATACACATGAGCACACTATCCAAGAATAAAATAGCAAGATACTTGCCAGAATGCAACTATAGTCAGCCCTCCACATTCACTAGGGTTAGGGGTACAGGACCCCGTTAAAGTGGAAAAAATATCAGACTGTGTGGAAAGAGGTCTGAGTCACGGCAGGGAGAGTGGGCATCCAAGGCCCAAACCAGGGCAGGGAAAGGGCAGGGAAAGGGGGTAAATTGGCATAGTGGCCCTATACTCTGTCTCTCTTGCCGATCTCCTTCCTTCACTGTGTAGGAGGGTATCAGGAGGGAGTATGCGGTGCTGAGGAATTGAGCTGCAAGTCATCCTTAGCTGGCTAGGTACCCGCTGGTGGAGAAGGAGGAGAATCAGAGGCAGGTTTTTAAGGAGCTGCCTGGCCTGACCAGAAACGCTAAGAGGGAAAGTTCCCCTGGAAAAGAAGCACCTGAGGTCAGGGGAAAGGGGTTGGAGAAACTCTCAAACAACCAAGTCCATGAAAGTCAAACCCGCAAATGTGGAGGGCCAATTGTAATGCAGTGAAATTCATGGAGAGCTTCCTTACTGCCCCCTTTAAGCTTGAGCAATACCTTCTTGAAAGGATGTATTAACCTGTTTGGCCAGTCCACTTCTTCTGCCTTAGTAACCTGTAATGTCAAAAGTTGAACATCCAATATTTTTTTTCACCTCTTTGAATCACATTAATTTAAAAGTATCAGCAAAACAAACTGGCAGAAAATAAAGATATTAGCTACAGATTTAGTTTCTCCTGCCTATGATTTTATTACTAACAAACTGGAAAGTTACAATTATGGAATTACTACAAGAAAAAGGTGAAAATGTGTGTGTGTGGGGGGGTAACCATGCAAGATATTTTCAATATTGTTCTAATTAGCAATATTACATAGTCTTTTACAGCCCAAACTGAACATGGTATTTATTTTAAGTAAGAAATAGCTCAATCAATTTTTCTGTTTTAAAAACAAACTATTCTTTAACAGATACATTAGCCAGTTCTATAGGAAATGCAGTTTTGACCCAAACAGTTAACAAAAAAAGTATAGGGAAAAAAGTTCTGCTTATTTATAGAGCAAAGACATCTGTACATATTTATATAGCAAAGACATATTAAACCAAGAAATCAAATATTGTTCAGCTGATTTAAACACACATCATTGCATTGTTGCAATTAAAGTAAATTAAGAACAAAAAAATGTTGTGATAAGCTTGCACTTACCACCACCCCAATACTAAACTGCAAAAATAAATCCAGTAGTATTGAAGATAATATATTAGTGCATGAAAAATAATTCCATTGCTTTGGTGTACAAGAAATACGCTATACAAACTTTGATTTGTTACATCCTTTCTATTCAAAAGTCAGCCAGCGTTTATACATGGAAGTATCTCTTTAGTCTCCACAGTACTTACTACTGGACGTAGCCTTATAGCGGATGCATTTGCATACATCCCAGAGTAAATTACTCCCTGGAAATCTTTAAACTAGTACTTGAACTTTTTAAAATGCTTCAAAATTAATTTTGAATGCATATGCACACAGTACAGAAAACTGTTTAATACTACCACAAAAGAAAAATGAAATATGGGTATACATCGGTTAATAAAGAGTAGATCTGTTCCTGGGCATTACTTCTTTAACAGCCATTTTGACATCACGCCGTCACCTCTTTTCCCTTGCCTTTTGTCTCGGTGTGTATTCTCCATTTGGAGGCAAAAAAATGCCCCCCCCCAAATGGAAAGGGGAGCACTGGACGCAGAGAAGGGAGGCGTGCATGTGCCTTCCCCCCATTCCTTTGCTTCTTGTGTAAGTGCATTTGCATTCCTTCTCCTCGCCTGGCAAAATGCAAGGGAATGGGAAGAGGAGAACAGGGGAAGGAGGCACACACATGCCTTGTAAACAGTCAAATTCGCAGAAGTCAGACCCACAAATGTTGAGGGAGGACTGTATATCTCGGTTCCTCTACATACTAGTCCTCTAATCTGTGTAGACGTGTTTACCATGATCAAACATAAGCCTATTTATCATTTATATGTATACTTTCTCAATGACTTTTGAAAGAAAAAAAAAAGATCCAACAAGACAAGATCAGTGCAAACTGGAACTTAGAAAGCTATCTATCTATACTATTTGTGCAACTGTTATAGGAATGGGAAATCAGTGGCCTTCCAGATATTGATAGGACTGATGGCCAAGTATTTACCCCAATCAATCTACTTTCAGTGCAATCTGATGTAGATCATTTGAAGCTAACAAAAATGTTGAAATCTTATTTACTCACATGTTTGATTTTGTCCCTGTTTGTAATAACAAAGCTAGCAGTAGTGTCATCATTTTAACGCAAAGGACATGTAAACTACAAGAGCTGCACAAGGGAGCAAAGTTCTTTTTAAATCAAGGCACCTATAGAAAAATTACACTATCTGGTAATTTTCCTGGCAAGGCTATTTCACCCATTATGTTTATGCAAATCTGAATATCCAACCAAGTGTACAACCAGCAGGAAACCAAGGCTAATCATGGCTTCCTGATGTGTATCTCCGTGATTCATTGTTTGAATATACATGCTATAGTAACGTTTAAAAAAAAAAAAAAGCATGGGGGGGAGAAATAGGTCTACATTTAGCAAGTACACAATCTGGTGTGTTTATATAAACACAGTAAGCTCCGAATATCCACTACGGTTTGGTTTCAGGACCCCCTGTGAATACCAAAATTTGTAGATGCTCAAGTCCCATTTTATACAATGGTGTAGTAAAATGGCATCACTAATATAAAATGGCAAAATCAAAGTTTGCTTTTGTTTTGTTTTTGTTTTGTTTTTTTGGTGGGGAGTGATATTTTCAAGTTGTGGTTGGTTAAATCCATGGATACAGAATCCATGGATATGAAGGGCTGACTGTATTCATGTTTGTGTGTGTTTGTGTGTGTGTTTGTGTGTGCATGCATGCATTATGTATACATATGTGTGTATACACACACATATACATATACAAGTCCTAAAGAACACATAAGGAATCTAAGTGTAAGAAATAACACAGATATGTTTCACATCCATACTTCAAAGGAATTGCTTTTATCTTGGTGTAAATCATTTGGGATGTTAACCTAAAGCAAGGGTGAGCAATCTGTGGGACTCCAGGTATTGTTGGACTACAACTACCATAATCTTTTCCACTAAATATGGTGACTAGGGCTGTGCCAACCCGTCTAAGCCATATAAAATTAAGGCTGTTTTAACTTTCTTGTTACAGAAGCATGAACATGTATCCAGCCCTGAAATGCAAAACAAACAAACAAACTGGAAGCAATATTTGTTTGGGGACAGGTATTTTTTCTTTCTTTTTCACTTATAGGAGGCAGAGATTTGGGGGACACTGAACATCTGTCTCTGAGCAAAACCACTACTGCTGGAAGCTTCCCAAAATAAATAAATAAATAATAGTAATAATAATAATAATAATAATAATAATAATAATAATAATAATATTTTATGGTTTTTAAAAATTGTTTAGTTTGGGGGGTCTGGGGAGCATGCCCATCCAAATGTCCTTGAGGGCTACCTGGGCCCAAGTGGCACATTTGGCCTACTCCTCGCATACAAGTTGTGATCAGCATAATGTATTCATCATGCCAGAGCTGTGTGAGAATGCAAGCACGTGTGAGAGAGGAAAAATAGGCCTACAAATGTGAGTGCATGCTGCAATAAAGCTCTAACGTGCACTTAATCTCTTCTAAAAGGGGTGTTTTCTTTTTTCTTTAAAGAACTGTTTTCCCACTTGCACACAATGGAAGCAGTAATGCTTTTCCTTGTCAGGCAGATGACACTTATGTTGTCATAATATAATTTCCCTTGTATTTAGGCTCGATATCTAGTGTAGTATGTTTATTCTCAATTTTAGAAGTGTTAGTAAATAAAGCGAGTCAGGCTTCTTCAATTACATTTATGTTGACTTATTATCAGCAGATTTTTCTATCCTTAAGCATACTTTTTTACATACAACATACTGTCCAACAACAGAAAAATGCAACTCATCTTGAAATATATGAATATAAGCAAAGTTACAAAAAAATGATGCATTGTTATAGTCTTTCAAAGCACTGCTATATCTAAATTTCTCTTCAAATGTAATATGTAAGGCCTTATTTTAGCTTATTTAATAAATTATTGAACCAAAACGAAATTAAGTGATTATTATTTCCAAATGTTCAACGAGTACAGTGGTTCCCAGATTTATCCTATAGAATTACCTGGGAAGCATTCAGTAATGCATACACAGGCAATCAAATGAATGTAGGTGAAAACAGCCTTAAAAAAAGACCCTCTCCTTATAGATGCTTCCCATTCCTTCCATTAAATCTTGTGTCTTTGAAGCATTCTAATGTCTGGACTACATTTGCAATTCAAGCTATAATAGAAGAATGCAATTTCCATCATTTCCCTTCCCCATCTCTAAATAAGTGCATGTGAAGATGCTTTCTGAGCTGGTAGCAAATGATACCACATCATTATCTATATCATATAGATGGAACAAACATGGGGTTTGTTTTCCCAACCATCTCAGTGTACATGGATCAAGACTTGGATCATTTTCAGGTGATACCAATAATCTCTTTCAGTGTAGAGTCTGTCATCTGACATCTCTTTCAGTCTGGAGTCTGTCATCTGTGAATGCCAATGAACAAAAGAAGAGGAAGACATCTGTTTCTAGATCAGCTGAGTTCTCTAGATGATAGTAACGGTGATTACAGACACAGGAAATACAAATGCTATGTAAAACTTGACACTTTGCTGTCATATTTCTAAAGGTTCCAGTGTACAGAGACACAACAATGTCATTAGGAACTTTCTTGCACACTGTGACTCGGTAATGAATCATCAGATGAGTTTAAGAGTTCCACAAAAGCATTTTAATTCTGCAATGCAATCGTTCTTTCTTTACTTTGTAAAAGATTTCTCTCTCTCTCCCCACACCCACCACAGACACAACTGTATCAGCCAATTAAAGGAAGGGAAATACAAGTCAGACTTAAAATTCTTTTATCATTCTTGTTGTATGCCTTCAAGTTGCTTCTGACATACGACAACCTTAAGGTGAACCTATCACAGGGTTTTCTTGGCAGGATTTATTCAGAGGAGGGTTACCTTTGCTTTTCTTTGAGACTGAGGGAATGTAACTTGCTCATGGTCACCCAGTGGGCTTCCTTGGCTGAGCAGGGATTTCAAAAATGGTCTCCAGAATTGTAGTTCAACACTCAAACCACTATACCCAACTGGAGCCTGCTAGTGTATATACTACTATCTTAACAGACGTGTACAAAAAATGTTCTGTTTGAAAGTCACAAACCTTTTGATGCCAATCTGCCCACTTACCAGGAAAGTTTAAAATAGAAAGGTTTGTGTTAATGCATAATTGGTATGATATGAATCATGTGTTTACACTGCATCTTCTGAACAGGAACTTCTCCCTATTAAACCCAGATCTCATACACACTTGAATTACAGGAAAGTTTCAAATCCCTCTTATTATTTAGTACATTCCAACCATGAGTTCCCTCTTTCTGCACTTACATTCTTTCAGTACGAAACAATGTAACTAAAGCTTCTCCATCTCACTTTTGGCATATATATCTTCTTCAAATAATTAAAAGATGTTTCCAAATAAAAAGTTAAAGAGATTTCAGAGTTCTCTCCCAAATAAGTGTGTGTGTGTGTGTGTGTGTGTGTGTATAGTATGTATTTGCGTGTATATATATCTATATATATATATAATTATAATATAATTATATATATAGCATCTTCAGTTCTCCAATTACCATGGCCCCTCCACTTTGGCGAGGGTTGAAGGTGCAGAATTCTCACAAAAGGAAAAAAAAAAGGAGGAAACAAGAAAAAAAACTGTGACTACCCCCCCCCCCCATGTAAGCAAGTGAGGGAATGCATTGTGTGCTTCCTCTTTCTGCACTTCCATTCCCTTCAGGGGCTCCTCTTGCTATTCCCTTGCCTTTTGCCTGGGTATGCATGTCTCCCTTTTCCAAGCCCATGCAAAAGACAAGCAAATGGGAGGAGGCAGCCCCACGCATGGAGAAGGAAAGTGTGCACAAACCTCCCTCCCTATTCTCCCCTTCCCATTTTCTTGCCTTTTGGCCTGGCACATGTGTCTTCCTTCTCTGCACCCAAGCAAAAGGAAAGTGAATGGGAGCGGGCAGCCCTGCGGGCTGAGAAGGCACATGTGTGCCTCCCTCCCATTCTCCCCTCCCATTCTCTTTCCTTTTGCCTGTGTATGTGCGCCTACCTTCCATGTGCCCGAGCAAAAGGCAAATGAATGGGAGGGGGAGAACAGGAGGAAGGCTCATGCACACCTTTCTTCTCTGTGCGCAGAGTTTTCCCCTCCCATCTGCTTGCCTTTTGCCTGGCTACAGAGAAGTAAGGCACACATACCCAGGCAAAAGGCAAGGGAATGGGAGGGGAGAATGGTGAGGAAGGCATGTGCATGCCTTGCGAATAATCAAATTCGTGAAGGTCAAACTCATGACTGTGGAGGGAAGACTGTAGCTTGACACTTCTGCTTTTATCTCCATTTGGTGGTTAAACATATGAGTACTGAGACTTTAAATGCCATATAAAGAATTGAGCTCTGCTGCAGCAAAGCTGTTGCACTACAGATTAGTACTAAACAGATATTCATAGAAGTGACTTGTGGTTTGTTATGTTTGGTGCAAAAATGTCCAAACAGGTAAAACTTAAATTTCGTTTGTTGATTTTCTCTGGTCCTTATTACTGTATCCTTGGCCCTGGCTAGAATATGACCAAGACTCATCAAAAAGACTGGCCAAAAAATATTTTCCGGCAATGATTTTGGTGTTACTCTCATGATTAGCTACAGAGGTCCTTAACATTTCTTGAGACTAGTAACTGTGCAGGCCCATCATAGATTTTTCAATCATGTCAGCTCAACATCCAGTAAGGATAATAATTTCAGAGAGTTTTAAGAGATATGAATGATCAATCTGTGATACACAAGCTTCAGGAAAAAAAGTAAAAATTACATGCTAGCTCAAGTTCATGCTTTCAAACTTCAAAGTCTACCACAGACTGATTGCTCATGAGTGGAAAATTCTTAGAGTCATATTAATGACAATAGGACTATTTGGAGATATAATTTGAGAACTACGGCCTTTCATCACAATTCTGAAAGTCACTGTGCACCAGCAAGCATGCAGTTCCAATGGCATAGTACAGCAGCACAACATCAGTGCAGCAGCATACAATGCAAGAACATTAAAAGCAAATTTAATTATTAATATTTATAACTGAAGTATTCTTCACTTAAATATATCTGAAGCATAAGAAGGAGGGGTTTTTTTATGTTTAGTCATGCCACTTTAACCATACAACATTTTTTCCTCCAACTGGTTTATCTCAATAAGTATATCATATATGAAACTGCAATGCCAGAATGTTATGGACGACACTGAGAAACCTTTTTAGCTGGCTTCCAAGCAGAACTTTTTAATATTATTACAGACTTCCAAACAGTTAACAAATCTATAAAGTGATCAGGATTCCCATACAAACCATATGAACTGGGAGCTCAAGACAAAATACTTACAATGAGTATTTATAATCTGCCTACTTATATAAAAATTCTTAGGCATCTAAATTCCAGTAAAGTAGATAAGAGCTGTCAGAGAGGAGTAAAAATTGACATTTCCCCACAGCCCCCCTGTGTTCTACCTGATGCTCTGCTACTGAATCTTCAGGCCACAACAGATCTCCACAAATAATCCTAGCCCCAAAATGGCTCAACAGGAGACTTTTTTTTTTTTTTTTTTGGCTAGGCTCGCATGGCTCTGTCACAGTTCCTTGTGGCATGGAATAGGTACTGGAGGAGCAAAGGCAATCAAAAGCTCTCTTCACCCCAATGAAACCCACCATTCCACGTGTTTCCATGTTTACTCTCTGAGGTTTCTTGTAGCCCTCAGTGTTTTTCACCTACTACTCTTAATGCCCTATCCAGCACAGCAGTTTGTAAGAAACTCTGGGAACTATAGTCCAAAAACATGAGAAGTTCACGCTTGCCCACACCTAGTGCAAGTGCTGGCTTATTGAACTGATCTGATATTTTGTGTGGCTGCTTAATCATGTCGACTAGTACTATTGGGAGCTGCAGTTCAACAGTATCTGGACTACAAGGTATTCCCTACCTCTGCTTTAAACTGACCCCCTACTTCAGGAGGTTGTTACAATGGCTTCCACAAGTGCTACACACATTAAGTATATACTATGTACATCTAAGCACTGGAGAAATGCAGTCATACAGATAGCATAGATCTCCTACTAGTGCTGTGGCCCAACTGCTTCACAGGGCATAGCAGATATCTAGAGAAGCCACAAGTGACAAGCTCCACTGGCAACTATCCTATCATTGTTATATTACCAATTCACAGTTCTCCTAGGAGCCATTTCCAATAAAGAAACTAAATGCACTCCATGAAAGGACTCACTCAAAGAGTCACAAACAAATTCACAAGTCTCACTGTGCATTTATTATTTGTTCTGTTCTTTTCCAACAGTCTACTGTTGAGTGAGGGTTAAAGGAGATGAACATGAATTATATTTACTAAGGAATATATACAACTTGAAAATAGTTCAAAATAGATACGTTATGCTGTTAAAGATATTTCAAAACAGATAGGATAAATTATACTGTTAAAGAACCTTTTGCCAAAAAGAGAGAGCAAAATTTATGTTGTGCAAAAATTCTTGCTTAAAGAAACTTCAAGCAGCATGCCGTTTTAATATTTAAGCATTTGCAAAAGACATATACTTTATTCAAACAAATTGTGAGTTACTCACCATGCCTTCCAGAGGGTGGCATAAGTGGGGTTTCCAACACAAACAGAATACGCAAGTGATAGTATCTGCTTACAAAAGTACCACATTTCTATATTTGTGTTATATGCTATACAATCTCTTAATCTAAGCATCCTACATTTATGCACTTTATTTGCAACTCTATTCTGGATATTTGATATAATGAAGAATGTTTTACTACAGATCTCCACTCCATAGTTTTTATCCATAAAGAAAAGAAAGCTAGAAACTACAGTCCATGTATTAAATTCTCAGAGTACAGACCTCAACAATATGAACACCAACTGTGCACTGTTAAAGTCTCTAAAATTTACCCTGCTGTTATCAAAGAAAGCTCTCTGCAACTTACTGCACACTATTGCTGCAGCTACAAGTATGTCATTCTTGAAGAGGTATTGCTGAACCACTTTTTCACTAATTACAGCTGTTTGCATAGCAGGATTAGTCAACCAAGGCTGAAATTCTATACTCACTTACCTGAGACTAAGTGCCATTGAACTTAAATTTACTTGTGAGTAATCATGCATAGGACTGAGCTGTCCATTTCTACGAAACTTCTTTCATTAACAGGAGTGGACTACCTTGAGCCTCCAAATGTTTCGGACTTCAACTCCCATAATCCTATGCTACTGGTCACACTGAGTGGGGCCAAGGAAAGTTAAGACTAAAACCCGTGGCCAAAGGTTCCCCATGCATGCTATAAACATGATACTACATTTTTATAAAGTTCCTCATTTTTTAAAAAAACATACCTTTAAGCATAAAAGATACATTACCTATCCACCTCACATGAGACTAACATTGCTTTTATCAAAATGTGTATCCCAAATGCCAGCTATTTTTCAAATAAATATTAAAATACACAAGAAAATCTGTCTGATCACTATGCAACCTCTCCCCCTACACTTTAGCCACATAAGTGAGAAATACATCTCTACCATATAGAAGCAATTTTTCAACATATCTCCTATTACTCCACAGCACTGTAAATAAATAAACTTCCATTGGAGTTCCTGGCCTCTTATGAGTACTTAAAAAAGAAAGAAAAATTAACTAGTTGGTTACCAATGCTGCTGCTTAGCTTCTTGGTAAAACAGAGGGATTAAACTCTTACCAAGGAAAACAAATAATCTCTACCACTTAGCAGCTAGCAAGAGAATAAGAAGGAAGTCTATGCATCCTTATTTGTGTACAGGTCCCACAGATGACCATGAGACTTCTTCTGAGCAAGCT
The DNA here is from genome assembly GCA_030412105.1 of Cyclura pinguis. Classification (NCBI taxonomy): domain Eukaryota; kingdom Metazoa; phylum Chordata; class Lepidosauria; order Squamata; family Iguanidae; genus Cyclura; species Cyclura pinguis. The sequence continues at coordinate 99,141,895 of CM059601.1, forward strand.
GGCAGATGACTGGGTTGCCTGAATATGTAACCTTTTGCTTTACCTAAAGCAGCAGTTCTTATTAAAACTCTGCCCATTCTTTAAAGAGTCACCTCTTGTTTCAGAACAAATTTGCTTCTTGATATGTGCTGAACCACCTTGTTTTTGCTTTGTCGTCTTCAAACAGTTTTCTTCATTCACTAGGAAAAGCTTTGCTGTTCACAGAAGAGCCTTAACTATGCATTTCACCAGCTATCAACATCACGTGTAGTGCTGCCACCCCCCACACACACACACACAAAAACACACAATTCAAGTGGAGAAAGTAAATAGTACAAACTTTGCAAATATTTCAATAAGTGTCAGATCCTCTACCAGGAGCTTCAGGGAAGGAGTGAAGAGTCTGCTAATGGTGCTGTATAGTTCCAAAGGAGTACATGCTGCCCCCCAACCAATACTCCAGAAAGGCTTCCCACACACTCCTTACCGGTCCATGGTCAAACAGAACTGAAGGAGCCAACACCATGGGCCTGGGGATGGGAAGCAGAGATGTTCCCTTCCTCCTGCCTGTCTGCTTTTAGGATCCCCAAAGATCTGAGAGACAAGGCACGTGTGAGACAGCAGATAATACAGCCAGCATTATTCCACTCCCACAAATGAGATCGGAAATGAAATGTAACAGCAGCCTCTCTACCGCACGAAGTATTACAAGAACAGAATACTAACTGGTTCGTTTATCTGACTGATTACCATAAGCAGATATTAAACCACAACTATAGCAACTTGGTCTGCCACCAGTTCTTTGCACACAGAACAAGTTTTGCTTTGGAAACAGGCTTCCATAACACCAAGGCAATCTCCACTCCCTTCCCACTCCAAAAATAAAAAAAAATACATATTTATTTTAGCAGAAATGCAGCATACTTTGCTCTAGGTTACGGACTATCAACTTAAGAATAGCATTCACCCTCTCTCAGCCACCCCCACCTCTAAAAAATAAATCCTTGAAATACTGAGGGGGAAAAATGCTTCCCTAGTTTCTGTGTGGCTCTTCAATTTCCTCGCTAAGAACTTGTCCGGAGATGCTTAACTCTTGAGCATTTTAAGGTTAAAGGTGTGTTCGATAAGAAAACAAACAGGTGATCCGCTACAAAGTAAACTAAAAATATAAGACCAGGTTGGTTGGTTAGTTGGTTTTTCATCGCATCTCAGTGTTGTTGTTTTTTCCTGCCAGGACTAGATGGCTAAGGGGTCCTTGAAATATTCTCGAGAAATGGGTTAGAAAAATTCCCTGCAGCTGCCTAAGCTGGGAGCAACCAAAGCAAAGTTGCCACCTTATTACAGAATGATGCGTTCTGTGGTATCTGCATAAGGGAAGGGGGAAGATTTCCCTAGCAAGAGAACTGATTTGGGGAAGCATTTCAGTCGCTAACCTTTATCCTTTCCCTTCCAAACACTGTGCACCTTAAGGCAATCTAGCATCCGACAAGGTTTCCCACGCCTGTGTCCTTTTCCAACACGGACCCACACGACAGGCTGGTTTTCTGCCTGCAATAGGATCGGATTGATTTCGATCCACCGGGTTGGATTAGATGACCTTCAGAGCCCTCTCCCAGTTCCGTGCCACGGTTCCCTCGGCGGCTCAGTGATTGGCACTTGGGCAGCGATGCTATTAAAGGGACGCGAAACGCACCAATCGGACTTCCCACACCCCCGGCTCCGAAGCCCACCGACAGTAACTTTCCAGGCGGCGGCACCACCGGGAAGCCACACCGCAGGAGGAGCGCGCAGACGAGGAGCCGAGAAAGCAGCCCGTCAAACAAGTGGGGCATTTTTCTGCCTCCATCTGACACGGGAGGAAAGAGGAGGACGTCCTACCTCAGCAGACCGGCGCTGCCTCCACGGAGCCGACGCCGCCACCCCAGCCGCGGCGGATAATCCTTCCGAGCCCAAGTGGCTGCCGGCTGCCTCCACTCCACTCCACTCCACTCCGCCGGCAGCCTCGCCCCCGTCGCCAACCACCGGGAGAACCCCCGCGAGGTCTGGCCGGCACGCTCTCCGTCCTCGCGCTTCCCTGCCAGCCCGCCTCAGTGTGGCGCCACCTGGGCTGAGGGAGAGCGTCCCCCCCCACGGCGGACGCGCGCTCGCTTCTCTGGAGTCCCCCCACCAAAGGAAAGCGGGGTGAGGAGGAGAAGGTGGCGCTGCTTCGCCTGCCGCCGGCTCGCTTTTTTTCTTCTTTCCTCCCCTGCTGCCTATTCCGGCAGCCCGCTATTGGCTGCTGAGGAATATGGGTCCGGAGAGGGGAGGGGAAGAGCGGCAGGAGGAGGAGGAGGAAGAGGATGGGAAAAAACTTTGGGGCTTAAAAAGAGACCGGGGGTGTCCGCTGTGGCGGGAGAAACTGAGCGCGAGGGCACGCGCCTCGCACACGCGAGTCACCGCCGGGGGACCCCTCCTCCTCCAACCACCGCCGCCGCCGCCTTCGGGCGCTGGAAGAGGCGCTTCTTCTCCTGAGGAGGGACGGCTCCTTGTCCCCACACTCACAGAGGGAAATGGGGGCTCCAAGGGAGAGAGGGAAACGCCGCCACGACGAGGAAGGGAAGGCTAGAGGGGAGCGCCTGCGAAAACCTGAGGGAAAGGGGAAGAAGAGGGAGGAGAGCGGTGGGGTCGCTACGGCACGGTAAACTGGGCGGTGAGGGGAAGGGAGAAAAGCCGGTCGGTTGCTCTCTTCTGCCGCAGCAAAGGGGGAAAAAATGTTAGGACGAGACCTAGAGAGAGAAAGAGAGAGAGAGAGAGAGAACGAGCGCGAGGAGGCAGCAGGTTGCAGGGCTTCTTCAGTCAAGGGAGCGGTGGGCTTTCAGCTCGAGCCTCCTCTTCCCCGCCCTCCATCTCTCTCTCTCTGTGGCGCAGTCGGCGGAGACTCCCGGCCAAAGAATGTCACCTCATTACTCAGGCAGTGCATGGAGAGAGGGATAGTAGTAGTCGGGGTGTTTCATATCATGTGGGCAGGGAAGCTCAAGAGAAGCGAGAGGCAAAGGGTTTGGACGAGGCGTCTTCTCCCCGGCTGTTTCCACCACGCTCCCAATGAGGCAGACCTCGCCGGCGTCTCCTCGTGTGGCTTACCCGATGGACTGGTGGCCGAGACGGGCTCTTGTCAAGGGTCCCTCTCCTTTCTGTACACGCACGAGGACGAGTCCGCGGGAGGGGGGACTCGGTGCAAGGGCGCACACAGTGATTGTAGGAGCGATGTGGGGCGGCGGGGGGGGCCGAGAGGGAGAGGGGACACGCTCCGAAATGTAGCGCTGGGCAACGCCATTCCGGGCAAGCGCTGTGTTATTGCTGGGAGGGAGAATCGTCGTCGGTGGCTCCCTCCCCCTTTAAAATACTCGACGGAGCCCCGGGCGTACCACCCACCCAGGGTCATAGGATGGGGTGCCAAGAGGAGTTCCCGAAAAATGACCGTTCAGGGGAAGAAAGCCACCGGAAGATGCTCCAGAACTGTGCACCTGGAAACATGCCAGGTGTATCCAAAAATCGCCCAATAGGGCATGACAGATTGCAAGGCCGGCCCGATGCATTTTGCCGCCCGAGGCAGAGCAGCAAATTGCCCCCCTTCTTCATCCCAAAGTCAAGAAGGAACATACCCTAGGCCGATCAGATTATTTTGCCACCAGAGGCAGAATATCTCACAAGTTTCTCTCCTGACAGAAAAAAAAAAGTACAAAAAGAATACATTAAATAACTAATGCTGTCTGTGATCCTCAAAATCTGCTGCCTCAGGTAGCAGGGCCAGGGGCGGCCTGTTTTCAACCTCCGCAGAAGGATGAGTGGTTAAAAGTGGTCCCAAATGATGATGGTGGTATTTAGCTTTTCCTCCTTTTTGGACATGCAGCCTTTTTATTTTAAATGAAATAAGGCTATGAAACACAAGGCACTGAGGTAGCCAGGGAGACTGAAGACTATCTAGTCATCCTTCTGCATTTTCTTAGGATAGGGGCATAGGATCCCTGCAAATTGGAAAAATCATAAATATCAAAGTGTGTGTGTGTGTGGAGTAAGGGGGTAAAAGCATGGTACAGAGAGCGGGCACCCACAATCCAAACCATCTCAGGGAAAGGAGAGGGCAATGGAGTTGGTTGGTATGGTGGCCCTATACTTCCTTTCTCTTGCTCATCTCCTTTCTTGGGTGTTAGGGGCTTGTGGTGTTGAGAAATTGGGCTGCAAGGCATCCTTAGCTAGCCAGGCAGTTGCTGGAGGAGGAAGAGGACCAGAGGCGAGTTTTTAAATGGCTCTGTGGCCTGATAGGAACTGCCAAGAGGGAAGCTTCCCCCAAAAAGGAAGCACCTGAGATGAGGGGGCAGGAACTGAAGAAATGCACAAATAATCAAATCTGTTCATGAAACCCATGAGACAAACTAGTGACTAATATAAGTCTGATGTAATTCTGTTAGTCTGTTCTAAGCATCAGTGAGCCATGATTCAGCCCAGTATTTCTGACTGTGTTCATATTTGAAACGGTCTCCAGCCTCTCTGCATGCCTCAATGTGTTAAATTACTTGGTGGCTAGCATAAGTCCCATTGATTTCAGTAGGTCATTTCAGTGCTTGGAAAAGTGGTTGTGCTGTCTAGGTTGATTCCGTTTAAAAAGGGACATTTTTTTTTCTAACCTCCTGCTATTTTGTGCATAAGTTTGAATCCTGTGTATTGCTTCAGATACACGAGCTCATTTTTGTTGTCTCTGGTTTTGCAAGGATTTTCAAGCAATACTCCTCTTTGAAAAACCAAAAACCACCCTCTGTTTTTTCCAAGATGAGAGTGGGTTGAACATAAACACTAAAAAGATACTGTTGTGCTATTTGCAGCTCAGAAGAGTGGAGGGAAAAACCTGTCTCCTTCTTAGTAACAGGAGATAGGCAAGTGTACCAAACTTTTAGATTATAGTTTCCATAGTTCCTCACCACTCATTATAGTGGAGAGGGCTGATGGACATTTTAGGCCAAAAACATCTGGAAGGCCACAATTGCTGGCTCCTGAATTGATTCATTCCACATTTTTTTAAAAGACAATCTCAAATTCTGTATTTTTAACTTTTTCTTTCCCTGTCTGTTCCCACATCAGGACATTTGCCTTCTTACTCCATTTCATATACTTTGGCAAAAAAGACAGTTGGTGGGAATGCCTATACCTATATACCTAGAGAATACCTATATGTTGGTTCTGAAGTGCATTTTAAAGATTTTTTTACAAGCTTTCATAAGTTTTGGAGAAGAGGAATTACTTTATATATAAATTAACAGCAAAGATCAAACTTTATTTTGTCTTGTTCAAAAATTACTTTGTGGCATAGATATACCTATTCTAGAACTGTCTCTCACCTCGTAGTTTTGGATAGACTGTGTAATGCAAAAATACCTTGACCAACTAGACTTGTAAGCCTTGCCATATAAACATACCCTTCTCTCATGCTAGAATCCCTACTGTAATGCTGATTTTTCCCTAGCTTCCATCTCCTTCATGTCCCTAGATACAGAACCAAGCTGGTAGAACTCTTATCTCCCTGTCAGTTTTCAAGAAAAGAGGCATCTGCTAAATTTCTCTATATTAAATGCTAAGGGAATAGGTGGAAGTACTGTTAAAAATTCCTTTATAAGGGTTATGTAGTTTAAATTCGTACCCATTTACCCCGTATAAGCCTACTCCTTTCACAGAATCACACCAGCTGTGCTCTTTATCCTGGCAAGAATCCCTTCTGGTTTTATATAACTATATCTAGGATGAACCCATGTAGAGAAAGTCAGGGCGCTTTTTAAAAATAAAATGTATAGAATTGTAGAACAGGGTATATTCCACCTGTAAAATTTCCTTCTTTTCTCAGGTTGTACATCTATAAGAACCCTCGTTACCCTACTTGTATTCTAACATACAAGTGAGAATTTAAGATGAGGTGATGGGGGGGGGGGGAAACACTGTCAGTCAGAACTCTCCATTGGCAAAGTGTTAGGAATAGATTTGCTGTGAAAAGTCTGTAGGAATTACTGCCATGTGCATTGCTGCCATTCACAAGCTAGGAGCCAAGCTTAGCTGTACCTGTATGCACACCAGATTCTACTTGTAAGCTCAGTTTTGAAGGAATACTGTTAAAATGCATGCCTAGTGTGACGGCTTATGTACATCAGCCGTAATTCTTAAATAGAACATTTCTTTGAGTCACTTAAACTCAGCTTCCTTATGTGTCAGTGTGACTAATCACTTTACTCCCTTTCTTTTTTCTTTTCTTTTCTTGTTTTTTTAATTCCTTTTGCTATCTCCCTTGATTAAATGTGTTCTGTCCCAAGGACACTTCCTTCTTTCCCAAGTTTACTTCTCTGGGTTTGTTTTTCATACAAATCAGCAAGCATTACCGCCTTTAAGGGCTTTGTTTCCCATGAATATATTTGTAACATTGTATCCTGTTAGGTTATTTTGGAAATTAGGCCTGTTAGAAGCAAAATAAGGTTTTCTGCATACTACTACTATTCTGATATTTTGGCTATTTCCATTAAGACCAAGCTTTATGTCTAAGTGTGCTCATCCCTCATGTCAGTACTTTGCCAAACAGCTACAAAGTGGTCCTGAAAATGAAATAACAGCTATCAGGCACACATATGTTATTTCTTTCTTTGTGCCTAGAAGAAATTCAGCACTGAGTTCTTTGGGGGGGGTGGGGTCATTTACTTCTAAGTAAATCTGCAGGACTGCAGCCACGTGTATAGTTGCCAGATTCTGCAAAACTAATTTGTCCTGCAAACATTAATAGGTAATAATATTCCTCCAGTAAAAATGTCACCTACTTATTTTAGAAGACTATGCCAGCACAGAAGCAGCCTAGTTATTTTTTCCTTGACATTTGCAACTTGACTATAAGCATATTATTTCAGATTAAGTCTACTGAGTACATAGGATTATACTCTTGTATTTCTTGAATAAGAAGCAGCCAACAATTACAATTAATTGATATGCAATCCTTTGTTTTCAGGCTGCTGACACGACATCATATAAAATATTTTTAAAAAAATAAGTAGCAGATCAATCAGGCAAGATTCATTTCCTTTGCTATTCTCTCTCTGTATATAATACATGTGTGTTTGTTTTTGTACACATACGTAGATAGATAGATCTGTGGAAATACTGGATCCTTTCATGTATCTTTATAGCAGTCTGAAATGGAGAAATCTGGCAGGTTGACTTTCTTCTGGCATTAAAGGGAGTGAATGAAAAATTCATCTGTTGAATTGCTATGTTTCAGTACACACTTAGAACCAAAATGCAAAAATCATAATAATTCCCTGTGTTGACCCTACGCTCAAGCAGTTCTGTTCTTAACTTCACTTTCTCTTCTTTCTCTTATATCTGTGTGGTCACACAGCAAGTGCCTCCATATATTTATTTATCATGCACATCATTTCAAAGAATATATACACTAGCAATATGCAAGAACTTGCCATGTTGCTATAGCCTTTACCTTCTATTTTAATTCTCCTTTCACAAAGTATTCTGCTATTCTTCCAGGCAGCAGCTCCACATTGCCAAATAGAAGTGAAGAGAGAGTGAAAGGTGAAGAAAAAGATTGCATCTATCTGTGTGTAAGTTCCTTTTGTTTTGCAGCTGCCAGTTGGCTTGTTATTGTTGTTTTTGTTTTTTGCAGCTGCTAAAGGAAATGTGTGTTGTCAAATGCAGGGAGAGTGTGCCCCCTTCTCTCTTCAGATCTTCTCTGTATTGCAGTTGAAACTGAAGAGCCAGCTTGCAGTTCTTATTCCCATCTATAAAAGCCATTAATAAAACTGTACTTTTTGAAACACCATACTAAGAAATTGGTACCTTCACCTTCAGAAGGAAGGAAGGAAGGAAGGAAGGAAGGAAGGCAGGCAGGCAGGCAGGCAGGCAGGCAGGCAGGCAGGCAGGCACCTATTAACACCCCACAGGATTTTTGCTGCTGTCACTGTCCTGAGTGGTTTTTGCCTCTTTGCTGTTCCAGGTTATCTCAGATATTTGCTTGAATTTTGGAAATAAAATATATTCTCCAGTAGCTAACATGGAATTCTGTAACAAGCTTATTATTACAAAATAATAATGAGAAGCAGTTAGCTTCTTATAGAACAGGAGCAGCCTGGATCTCAAGGAAGTTACTTTGCTGTTGCTAATGGAATTGAAATTTTATTACCTGTCTTTTATTGTCCTTTGTCTCCAAGACAAAGATACAGCTCCAAGATATAGGGAAATACAGCTCCAAGAAGGAGCTCTGCCTGCACTGAGATCCCTCCAGACTATCTTAACTAACAACAAAAGTAACGTCTGAGACAAAATGTAGGCCTGTGACTCTGACACCATCATCGTCAACGTGATCACTTCTCCTTTGTCTGATGAAGAAGCCAGTGAGGCTTTGAAATTTTACATAATGTGTATTGTAGATTTTGGTTGGCCAACAAGTTATTGCTGTTCTGTGGATTTTCTAATAAGGTTAATATCCCAAATCAGAGCAGCTACTTTTTTTCTCATAGACCTCCCGTACCTTAGCAGTTGCGTAGTAGGCAGAAATCCAGCAGATGAAGCTTTTATGCAGCATACACTTACAGGCAAGGGGAGGTGGGAGAGAGTTTCATAGAATGTTTACCTATTATTCCTTTGATAAAGCTGGAAGTGCCTTATAGGAAGATGAACAACCTGTCTGTCAAGTACATGCAAGTTGGTGCATTGAGAAGCTTAAGTATTACATTAAAGTTAAAGGGTTGGTGGCAATCTATTCACACTTATGTAGAAGTACTATTGATGTGTATGGAATCTGCACATGAACTTTTGCAGTTACTAACTTTAAAGAAATATTGTTTGAAAGACACCTTCCATTTTAAATGTATTTTAATTGTATGTGGGCTGTGAAATGAAATTTTAGTAGTCAAATGTGTACTTGTGAGCCCCTCTGTGCTGACCTCTCACCACAGAATCATTTAACTGTATACAAAGATCATAGGGCAGACTTGGAAGCACATTGGAAGCACTATGGAAGCACATTTATACAATAATTCACATTTTGAGATAAAATTCTTCTACTTTTCTTGCTGGCTTCTTAATCTGCATGACTGAACTCTCCTTTCCCAATTGTTGCACACACCAGTTGAATTAAGCAGGTGTTCCTTGGGGGACATGCTGTACAAGACAGGAAGAGTAGAAAGTTTTCCAAGCAAATAAATTACCTGCTCTTTCTTTGTTGAATTATTCACAATTTTCTCCTTATTGCAGTAATTATGTCATAAGCCACTGTCAAAGTAATGAGTACATTGTTTAATTTCTATCAGATACGGCGCAGTAATGAGAATTCTTATGATTCCCACCCCTGTAACAGATTTAAGCATTAACTCTAATTGATAAAAACCAATATGCTGAAACTACTTTGTATGTGTTCTGTGATTTATTTGAAATAAAATGGGGTTGCTAGGTTTTGTTTTTGTTTTTCTGAGAGGTATAAGGTTAAAAAAATATCTTATGTTGATGCATCAGTACCTATTATTATGTAAATTCATTGTATCAATTAATTTCTAGGTTTTTTATGATACATGTGCAGAAAGGATACTTTGGAAGCACCTAGGCCCTTATTACACCATACCTCAATATCACGTTGTTCCATTTCAGTCCCAGCATTGCCATTTCTGTGCATTAGCATTCTAACACTAAAAAAAAAATCTAAAAAAGCTGATATAACTCCAATGAGAAATTTAAAATAAACATGGAGATGTGATAGATTTCAAACTCACCACGTCATGGGAGTAGCTGAGGGAGGGGAAATCTGGGAATGTCCACATGACGCCCACTCCTTGATTGGCTACAGAAGCAAATGTTATCAAGTGCTATTGAGAAACCATGCTTCCACAGATAATGGGATTGTTGCAGGAAAGGAGGTCATAACTGATTATTTTCAACATTGGAAAAGGGCAGATTCAAATGGATTGCAACGCAATAGCTGCTGGTTAGCAACGGTGATAGCACTGATCCTGAACCGGCAATAACATGTTGCTATGGTGGTATCACACCTTTGTGTGGTAAGGCCGTTAGTAGTGAATGGGGTTCCCAACTGACCAGTAAAACAACCTACTCTTATTCCTTGGAAAACAGCTTACGTCCAAAGAACACAACATAGAAAAAAACCCACAATACTTCCATCAGTTAGGGAAAAAATCATTGTATTTCCATCAGGCATTTATTTCTCTGTTGACAAGCAGTGTTCTTTTGAAATATACAATAGTTATCTATTTGTGCAAAAATCATACATGCATTAGAGGAATGGCTTGGTTAGTATATCCATTCAAATGAACACATGAAGCCGTATGCCCATTTCTGTCTGAAAATAGAACAGATGCATATTTTGGGAAGGACAGTGCATAGAGAGTGTGGGGTGAGGGTAGAGAAATAAAACTGAGGATTAGAGGCGTGTGCTGTTAAAGGAAGCTTACTTGGTGGTGGCATGGAACTCAAAGGTGAGAATGGAGGGATGGAAAAGAAAAGGAAGAGAGAGATGAGAAGGGGACAGCTATAGTTACTTGACTCTACAAAATGAAAACCTGAATGAAGGTGCTTTCATATCAGGTTGCCAGGTGTTAGAACAGAGGCAAATTAACTGGATTTCTACTTCTGTCATCTCTCACCAGTGTCTATACTAGAGCTGATTGGACTTTCATTCTAAAAACATCTAGAGGGTAAGCATCAGCAGCCCTAGCCAGCATAGCCACTGTTGTGGAATGCTAGGAAATGGAGCCCCAAAACATGTGGAAAGCTGCATGATTCCCACTCCTTAGATGACTGTTTTAGGGCAGTGATTCTCAAAGTTTTTACCCCATCTACAAGATGATGTTGTGCCCCCTGTTCCGTGTTGTGCCCTTTGTACCTTAACCTATGGCCCTCCCCCTGTCTGTATCACAGGCCTCCCATGACACACACACCTTCTGATTTCTCACTTCAGTTCCCATGGTCACTAAGACATTTGGAGAAGCTGGGTGGGTAAAGCACAAAAAGCAAGAAACTGATTTTTGCTACGTTTGATAAGTTGAAAGAAGACGCAACAGGAGATGACATTTTGTGCTGCTCTTTCATGGAGACCTCAAGTCCTCAAGAGTGCACAAATACATACACACAGAGGCTTGTCTTTTTTTTTTTATAATTGCTGTACTTGCAGGCTGCCTTTCCTTGAGCCCCCCTTGAGTCATTGTCACACACTCCTTAGGGTCCTGTCCCACGGTTTGGGGCACCAATGCTTTAGGGCACAGAATACTTTCTGATCTCCTCATGCAAAGCCCAGTTCAAAATATGGGTACCTCATCCCAAGCTTGAAGCCTACATTATTGAGAAAAAAGCAGAATAAACTACCATCGCACTCAGAGAATGGCAACTCATACACTGGACACAAGCCCTGCATAACCAGGGATGTAAAAGGAGCTTTGTCCAATCTTGTATTATGTATGGGACCAGAGTCTGGACTCAAGAGTTGGGGTTTGCTGCACAAAATAAAGAACTAATGCAAAACAATGGTAGAGGTTAAGAAGATTGGACATATTAATTTTAGGGGGGCTTCATTGGCTCTCAGCCTGGTAAAGTGAGTTACTTGTGGGTGGTAGTAGAAGACTCAAGGACAAATTTTATGGGGAATACTTTAGCTTAGGGTTTGTAGTTAACAGAGTTGTTTCAATGCACTGTTAGAACAATCCAGAACACTGCTTTGCTGAAAACTCAGGAGATTTCATGTCTAAAATAGGAAGTTTTATTTTTTTAAAAAAAAAATACTTCTGTTTGAAATGTAATGCTTTAATTGCTCCAATATTAATTTCCTCCTTCAAAAGATTGTTCAGTGATATTAAATCAGCTCAGCAAGTATGAACTGCAAGATAAAGCTTAAGAGCATTATTAATTAAACATTTGGATGCACTGAAATATTTAAACTACTATATCATATCATAAAATTCAGGGAGAAGGTTATATTTGGCATTTTGATTTTTGAGAATGCTGAAATTTATTTAGGCACATTTTAAAATGGTGTGTAGTTTTTGTAACAGCCATGAGATGGAACATGTTGCCAAACCATCAGTAGCAAGAATACTTTGTGATGTCTTCTCAGTTTCAAAAATACTTTAAAACATACCATATAAAGAAAGAGTGATATAAAAGCACATTGCATGTCAAATTTCTGCCTATCATTACTGAAGAGCAGGAGTCTCAGCAACAAAAAAACAACAGTGACAACCAAGACCGGTATTCTAAAATGGTTGTGAAACAGTGATAAAACTGTACAAGAAGAACACTCAGGAGCAATGAAATAGTATTGGAAAAATCATTATTTTGGTTGATGATGCACTTGCTCCCTCATTTATGTGACAATGCAACAACATTTGGCAGTATTTTCTGCAGTGATTTAAATTAATAAATGCCTATGGCCTATGTTTTCAACAGCATAGATCCTGCATAACAGATTACTTTGTAGAGTCTCAAAACGTGGCCTGCTAGTTGCCAAAATCACCTTCTGTACTAAACTCCTTTTTTTAAAAAAAAAACAAAGCTTAATTAACATCTTTTGTTTATATTCCAATAAACACTCCTCATCAGTGAGGAAATAATGGCCTGTTTTAAAGATGCTGATTTCTTGTGTGCAACTCCAAGTGGGAAGCCGTTAGTGGAAATATTTCAGTATATTAGCTTTGCCTTTTAGAAGAGTAGCTGCCAAACAGTATTATAAAACTAATCCTGAAAACTTGTAAATAATTGACAAATAATTGACTGTAAATGGATACTTTTAAACAATGTATATGAACAAGCAGGCTGGTCCTATAGGATCTCATAAGAAAAAGGACATCTTTTATGAAGAATAAAATGATGATAAAAAAGAAAACAATCTGCAGTTTTAAGAACTGGAATCTCAGATGATGTAAAGCAGAATTCTACAACAGTGGTTTAACTGCAAATGCACACAAATGGAAGACTAAATCCATTTCCACCCTGCACTGTTATAGTACTATTATTCCACTTTCAACATTCTGTGGAATTCTGGGGTTTGTAGTTTACTGAGGCCAAAGAGCTCTCTGGCTGAGAATTCTAAATGGCCCTCCATAAATTGCAAACCCCAGGAATCGATTGGATGTTGAAAATGGAATAATAGCAGTATAAGTGTAATGCAGAAATGACCTAAATCTTATTTTGCATAGACCCTTCGTTCAGGTTCCTTTTCCATAGGTCATACACAGTCTGCATATTTTCTTCAATCTCTAGTCCTGGTTTCTTATATTCTAAGACTGCCTGCCGCCTTGGAACCAATAGTTTTCAGCCATTCTCCATGTGAAGTTTTAAATTAATATCAGTCAGACTGACAACTTTCCCTTGTCTCACATAACTTGAAATGCAAACTGTTCTGTTCCTTACACAGCCAAACTTGCCAAGCCATTACACCTACTCAGCCAAACAATGTGAGAGGAGACACACACATGCTTTGAGCATGAAACTGAAATGTAAGTTCATACTATGTGTGACCATGGATTTCATATCTCTTTTATTGTACCTTCCCTTTCCTTATTCATTTCTCAGGAAGTTAGTCTGCATTGAATGAGACTATGGTGAATAGTTAGTTTAATATGCTAGTGCAATAATTAAATATTTTGAAATCCTATCTATTTTCTGGATCCAGGATTATTATACATTTTTGGTAGGCTTTGAAATTATTTGATGTCTATTTGAACATGCAGGTGTGTGTCTCCATCTCTGCAAGAAGTCTTTTTGTTCATATACTAAATAATTGATCATTACAGTTTCCTTTGGAAAAAAAACCACAATTTCATCTGCCCAGTTTATTAGAAATGCAGTATTTGCAGAAAAAAAGACACAGTGATCCTCAAGCTGGTCCATGGCTACAACTGTTTCATCTAGAATATATATGAACAAAATGTGTTGGGGGCTGATATTCATGGTTAACATTTCCCTTTTCATAGATCACATTTGTTATATAAAGGGCTATCAAAATCCATATGGACTGAAACCTGAAAATTTTCAATTCAGTGTTGTGAAAGGTATTACACTGAATCAATAGTGCATGCAATTGGATTTACAAGCTCAAGGGAGCATTTCATACTTATCTCACCTGCATGCTAACATATTTATAAAGGACATGGTCCACCTCCTTCTGCCATTGTAACTACAGTTGAGTTTAGGTCCTTCTCAAAAGTAGACATGACTGTAATACTGTTCTGGACTGTTGTCCAGAAGTGAAATTTCTCCAGAGGTTTTTAGAGGGGGGAAGAAACCAAACAGAAGTGTTTTCCTACTAATTTGAAGACCTTTTGTTTCTTACCGTTTCTTCCAAGTTTCATTTGTTGCTTTTTATTTGTTTATTGTTCTTAGTTGATGGATTTTTTAAAAAAAAATGTTTCAACTGTCATTTTAATATACAGATTATCTTATTAATCATGACAGATTGTGGCTGTATTGTGCTAGGAGGTCAGTTCCAGTCCAATCATTGTAGATCAAAAAACCTATGGAAGCAGTGTTTCAGAAGGAGGAATTTTTACTTAATTTCCAACAGGCAAAAGCCAACCTATGAGCCTAGATCAGTAGTACAAGCTTGCACCACTGTAGCATGAAAGAATGCATGAACAACCAAAGAATAATTTTGCAACTGGGGCAAATTAGAGCACTTTCCTTGGTTCTTTATCAGTGATTGTGATTTAACTGCTGTACCTCAAACTATTCCCAGTGCATTATACACTGTTAGACAACTTCTTTGTACTTCTTGTGCATCTTAAAAGTAGTTTATGCAATTTGTAGCTAAACTGCATGATCTGAATAGATGAGTCATGATTTAGAGATCAATATGAAAAATAAACTGTCCTAAAATATATATTTCAATTCAACATATTGGAATATGTCTAGATACTAAAGCAAGTAGTCATCCCTTTGGGTGATTCACAGTAAATTAGTGGCAAACTTAAAACATATATCTCTGGTCAATTCAGCCAGTATCATGGATGTTCAGGTTTGCTATTGTTAGGATGAATATTCTACCATGTACCTTATTTTTATTTTTATTTATGAATATGCCTTATTAATGGATATCTCCATTATAAATGATTGACAGCCCTGTCATAACAGTGCAGATAAAAGATAACTGGAATGATAAGATATATAATTGTATTATTATGTATCATGAAATGTGTTATCACCTACTATGTTTACTTCTTTAACTGATTTTTAACCCTGAGGGAGTAGAAATAGTGAGTGGTTGAGCAAGAAGTAGCTGTGCAAACTAGGAGTGGTTTAATTTATTTTGATATAAAGAGACACTGTGGTGAGCCAAACTTATCAGGGTTAAAAACTGTCCATTCTATACTTGATCTGATATAATTAACCAGACTGAGCCAAAGACTGTTACCTCTTTCTTCAAATAAGCAACTCACTTATGAGGATTGCTCAAAAATAATATTCCAATGAAAGTCAAGGATGGCCTTTAATAAAATCTAGTTTCATGCTGAAGCATATGGAATATTTTTAGATTTGGAGAGGAAAAAACAAGATTATTTGGCATCAAACCTTTCTTTGTGCTGGTTTTTTCACATGAAAGCATCTCCTTCAACATGGTGGCCTTTTTGATGTTTGGACCTCAACTTCCATGTTCCCTCATAATTAGTCATGTTTGCCGGGTGCAACTACAGTAGAGAGTTGAAGTACAAATGATTTGAATGGCGCCAGTTTGGAAAAGGCTGAACTAAGAAATGTAGCAATAACATTTATCAAAAAAATAAAATAAAATTCAGAGATTGATAATTGAACAGATATGTTGTGAATTACAAAAAAAGGGTTGTTGCTTTTGGCTTTATAAATGAATTATGGCATACATTATGGAAATTAAAAATAGCTATTTCTTTTAAGGAGAATACTATACCAAGACATGTCATGCCTCTTATACTATGTCAGATGTAGAAAACAAGTCATTATCTTTCCAAGCCATGCACTACTTTGACCATAGACAAAATATATTCATGAATGTAAAAGGTTTATTATGTCACTGAAGCAGTGTAGATGGATTTAAATCAAGGTGAGTTAAGTCTGTATCCAGGTTATTATTTAAAAAGTGATTCAGAAGTCATATAAGGAGTATAATTACAATAAACTTTGTATTGGGTTCTCTTACAGGGTGAATCTAGTTTGACTTTTAGATAATGTACTTTCCTTTTTTATTAATATACTGAAGGTAATAAAATTAATTCACTTTTGTTTTTGAAGAAATTACTTATACAGTACCAATGTACTATTCAATACTTATGTACTTTGATAAGGGAAGCTTTAAAACTTCACTCACTCTTTCTTAAACTTAATAGAAATGAATATCTTTATGACTTTTGGATTAGGCAATGCTAAACGCTTAATGGTCCAGTTTAATACAAAATTAATATGCTCCTTACATCTGCCATGACATTCCCACCCTTTGTTAAACTAGAGGGCATGGCAATATATTTATGTACATTTTTTTTCTTTTTAAAAGGTCAGAGCACCTCAATCAATAATTTTGTCACTTACAATGAAAGGTACTCCTGAATTGGTAGTGCTTCTGTATTTTATTAACCACTCTACACACACATATAAACACACACTGACAGAGAGAGAGAGAGAGAGAGAGAGAGAGAGAGAGAGAGAGAGAGTATAGTAGAACCTTTGAATAAACTGTATTTGCAAAAATGTTGAGTTATCATTCAACAGTTGATTAAATCAATCTGTTTGAGCTGGGACTAACAATTTGATTCAGGTCATGGTGGAACTGTTTGTCTTTTATATCTTCTACCATTTATATAGGTTTTAGGAAAGCTGGAAGGAACACAGATTGGTTGCTGTTTGAAAGCTTGAAAAATGCATATAGTGAAACCAGATGTCCTGCACCAAAATGACAATGACATAAACATGTAATCTGTAGTTTTCAGTACTATTCTGTAATGGAGAGGATTGTTCTGTACTTACTGGGAGTTGCAATAATTAAAGTTTCAGCACAATGGTCATCAAAGAGTCGTGGATGGCTCACTGCAGTGAAAAGCCTATTAGGATTTAAAGATATTCATGCTACTTCCAAACTCAGCAGTTGTGTGCAGATGCCATTTAAGGCAGATACTGTGACTGTTAATTAAAGAAGTGTCCCCCCCCTCCTCTCAGAAAACAGCTGTTCGTCAGATCTTTAAAAGTTGTTCAAATCCGAGTAGGCACACTAGCGGTAGATAAGAACAAGCACTGTCCTATCTGAATGTAAAGCTTGTACAACAAACTAATATCATTACAAAGTATGCACATTGCCATGGTAATGAATGAGAGCGATAGTTTTTGCCAATTAAATAAGGGCATATTTTCACAGTTTTGTTGTTAATAAGAGTAGGCACTATGAGAGTACTTTTCCCAGATCCTGGATGACACCTGGTGAATTCTAACTAGGTTTTCAAGGATAAATCTGAATTAAATCTTCCTGCCGTGAAAAGAAAATTTTCACAATTATTCCCTGGTTGTGGGCCTTAAAATGTAGGTCAATATAAAAGTCGTCACTCTTTTGCTGACTCCTTAATGAGGCTGTAAACTCCAGCCTACATTTATTGGTGTCTGGTTTTAAGAGATGGTCACAAAAATGTGCCAGGGAAGCAGCTTTTACAGAACATTGTTTCTCATATTTGCAGCCACAGGTCAACTGTAGCTTCAAGAACATTTTATGAGAATACAGCTAGAAGATCAGAGTTCATGAGACTGTTGCAGAGCCAGCAGAGAAGCTGTAACACTCCCCCAAAACATTGATACCCATAGAGTGAAGAGGATGTTGGGTGAATTTGTCTTTAAGTGGCATATCGATCCAGAGGGCTGCTCAATTTAGCCTCAGTGTATACACTGAAGCCACTGAGAGCACAAGGTCTAACCTTATTGATGACAAATAGATAAGAAAGAATGCAATAACAGAAAATATAAGCAAAGGAAGTGTTATCAGGTCCCCTGAACTGAAATGCTGACACAGCCTCAAGTGTCTGTGATCTCTGAGTCCACATTGCTAGATGTTACATTTTTTCTCATAACCAGACAGACTTCAGTAAGGTCTGTTGCTTCAATTTCAATTGTAGGAAATAGAAAAGACAAAACAAAAGCTGCTTTGACAGTATATGAAATACAGAGATTATCTTCCAAAGAACCTATTCACATTATATTTGAAATTTGGAAACTGTGATGAGAATTCCTTTTTATTCCACAGTAGCTAGAAGCTGTGCAAGTAGGAAGTCCATAGTTAAAATCTTATATCAGTTACAAGCTTTCTAGATAGCCTTTGGCAAGCTATTATTGGAGGTAAAATAATATAATACAATAAACATTTTACGGGGACAAATTCTGGCAGCTGTTTTGTTATCTTAGACCAGAAGGAAATAAATTGGGCTGGGTAACTATCTGAAACGTTCCAGGAAAATTTTGTAAGTGAAAGATTCAATATGGCTGCCATCAAAGAACAGTTACCAAAAAATGAGCTTATAGTGATGTATTTTTTCCCCCTGTGCTGGCGCAAGGTTCCTCTGCCCAATTTAGAGTGATTCTCATTTTCACTACAATTTCCCACAGTGCATCTCTGTGCTGCTCAGGAGCTTTTCATCCTGAGAAGCAGGTCTGCAGTTATTATCGGGAGTGGGGTGGGAGGTCATGGGAAAATACTGGTTGAAAGTGCAGCCTTATACTTAACACAACTTTTAAGTTCCACCTTATATAATTATTTTCTTCTTTTTAAAAGCCTGTGCCCTGATTCAAAATGCTATTTCTTCAGTCTTTTGATCTGGATAATTTTTGATTTTTTTAAAAAAGAGGAACAATTCAAAATGTCTATTTTAAGTAACAGATAATGAATCAAAACAAACAGAAGCTTCATAAAGCAACAAGGAGCATTAACCCCATTTTAAAGTTTATTAAAGCTCTCAGCTTCACACAATAAATCAGGGCACACAGAACTATGGATTTTGACTTCTGTTGAGGATGTTTATCCTTAGAACAAATATTTATTCTCTGTAGTTATAATTTATATTTGACTTCAAGGAAACAAGTTATTAATCAGTAGGTGTCTATCATCATAGATTGGTGTTTAGATAGAATTTAATTCACATTCTTTTTAGCACACACTTACATATTGAAGCTAGATTGCAACGAGCTTGATGCAACTTTTTCAGTCATGATACGGAATTTTCTCCTTTCTGTCCACATTTTAATTTGACATGTTTCTCCACTTCAACCTTTTATGTTTATAATATTGCTTGGTATCTTTGACACAATATTTATCTTTTCAATCTCTCTCTCTCTCTCTGTGTAACACATGCCTATATATTTACAAATTATGAGAGAGTGGCTTGTAGACTACAACTTGACTATGCAATTTCTGACAAATTATGTATAACAGAACACAGGCATACCTTGTATCAACATCATATTATTTAAAGTTCACTATATAAATCAAGAATTCAAAGCAGCAATCAACACAAAGCTTATTTAAAATAATCACTTGAATAAAAGGTTCTGTTTTTGGAAAACTGAAAAGCAGACTAAATCTTTTAAAAGGCTACATTCATTCCTTGAAAAAATATCTTAATGTGATAATCATCCACAAAGCAGTTTTATTCTATGTCAGACCATTGTTCCATTTTACCCTCTACCGTTTATTTCAATCATTTGAGGTTCTTCAAGATGCTACCACCAGATTTATTTCATATTTTTCATTACGGATAACAGGGATAGATGTTAATAACTTCTACTTGCGGTGTTTTTGCTCTGTTTTTGAAGTATAGCCTATGGTAATTTAGTTCCACCATCTTGATAGAATTCCATTCCATCATCTTGCTAGAATAGTAATCTGGATTATATTTCAGATAGGTGGCCCTCATCCAGCCTGTCATCAGATACTGATCCAGAGCTTGCACAGTTTCACCTGATTCAGATGTCAAAGTAAGATTGACTATGCATCTTCAGCATACTGGTGGCACTTAGCTTCAGGTCCCCCATTAGTGACCTCCAGGAGCTCATATAACTGTTGAACATTGAACACATGATGGTACTCTATAGAACACTGCAGTTCAATTGCACAAGAGCTGTTAGATAATCACTCAAAGCATATCAGAATCTCACCCTTCAGCTAGGAACAGAACAAAATACAAGAATTCCAATGCCTAGCCCATTGAGCTGATCTAGGAAAACAGTTGATAGGATCAAAGCCAATAAGAGGTTGAGGATAGTTAATCTGGTAATTCTTCGGCCCCTTGTCTGACACAGACCATCCATCAGGGCAAATAAAACTGTTTCAGTCCTGTAATCAGGCCAAAGTTCAGACTGAAATGTCTTTAGGTAATCAAGACAGTCCTCTCCAATGGAAATACTAGTTGCAGTGTATTATTACTCAGTGAATTATTACTTCCTATCCAAAGAAGGAATAGGTAAATAAAATTCTTATTTATTAAACTTCTTATTATTAAACTTTTGAATATTAAGGAAAAAAATGGAGAGGCAGTGGAACAACCCGACAAACCCAGTGACTTGTAACATGTGTTTGCTTTTCTCTGGGTTAATTGCCCTTAATATTTGAAAAGCATAAGAGGTTTTTTTACTGTTCCTTCTTTAGACAGAATGAAGATTTTAAAATCTACCAGCCAGTGTTGCGAAATTCGGGTGGGGAATCAAAGCATTTTAAGATTGACCCAGTGGTAAATGGCAAATACAAAGACTAAAATTTTATAAAGGTACTAAGGCGATAAACTATCCATGATGAACTTTCCCCCATTATTTTCAGTTTTGCAGAGAAGGTCGTGGTAGATTATGTCAGGTAACATGTCTGATCAAAGCTGCAGTTTTCAGAGTGATGATTATACATGTTATTTCTGGGGTGTTTATCAGTTCCCCTTCAGTCAATGAATTCCATACCAGTCTCTGCTCATGTATTGTGGCTTCAGGTGTCAATCTTGGCATCCTTTCTTGACCCCGATATGAAGATGTCTTTTAAGATGACAGTACATATTTAGCAGCTCTTTAGACTGTAAGAACTTTCTGAGCAGAGTGACACAGAAAAATGTCTTTCCTTACGCCCTTCTTTTCAATTTGACAAATCAATAATGACACGTCAGTAGCAGTAGTTCATTTCCAAACATGTTCAGGAAGGTTCCATTGTTATATTTAAATCTCTCTCACTAAACACTACTTTCAAAAAGATACATCATTTTTACTTTTTGGCCTCCAACTTATTTAATGATGAATTCTTCCCAGCAATTGCTTTGCTCCTCCTTGCATCTGATTGAAATGGACACTGAACTCTCTGGAACTGGAAGATGTGCAGCTTGGCCAAGCTTCTTTCCATTCTGAACTCCAATGAAACATATATAGACTGATATTCTAGTCATAACACAAAATGACGCAAGAGTAGCTGTGCTGTGGTACTGGATTGCACTACTGTACAGCTGATCACACAACAGGTGGTGCAGCAATGCACTCTCCTGTTGAACACAGTGTCACTAGGCTCGCACAAGGGCTTGTGCAACCCAAAGTGGGACATCACCATGGAGCAACCACCAGGAAAATTGAACTGCTTTCATAACAGTACTTAAGCCAGTACAAGTCACCACTGTAAAGTTGTGATAATCACTGCATAATGATTTGACCTCAGTAGTTTACATTTTGTGTGTGTATGTCACTCTCTCTCTCTCTCTCTCTCTCTTTATTTAATTTATATGTTGCCATTCTCCCAGAATGGGACCCAAGGCAGCATCCAAAAGTAAAAAGATTAAAAAGCATTTAAATCAATTAGACATATTAAAAGAATATAAAATTATAAAAACCTACATTTTTTGAAAAAAAAATCTTGATAAATTAAAAGCCCACCTGCTTACATATTAAAAATCTGCTGAAATTAGAATGTTTTTGCCTACCAGTGAAAGGAGAACAAAGGGGGAGAGCCTAGATTTCTAAGGAAGGGAGTTCCAAAGATGTCCTCACCAGTTGAGCCTGGGATGTTATCAGGATGAAGAGAAAGCCTTCCCCTGCAGATCTGAAAGCTCATAAGGTTTGTATGATAGATATGGTCCTGAAAGATATAGTCTTTCAAATAGTCTGGACCTAAGCTGTATATGGATTTATAAGTCATGACCAGCACTTTTAATTGCACCTGGAAATGAACAGGTAGCCAGTAACAATGATGTTACTCCTAAAGGAGGAGGACTTCTTGCAGAATTAATTAGTTCTGATTAAGAAAGCTACAAGAGGTGGGGTAACTAGCAGAATCTTCCCACCAATGTTTATGGGATCCTTGCAAGAAAACCAGCCAAAGACTCAAAAGTAAATTAAAAATGTATTTTACTGAGGGGAATTCAATCACACATGCACACAAGTTTCAAACAGTCACACATTCACACAAGAGCTAACTGAAGGCAAGGGAGAAAGGTTTGGATAGCGAAGTTGAGGTGGTTTTTTCTTTTTCTTTTTGTTATAATTATCAATTCAGAAGAGCAGTGAAGAAATAGTGGTGGCTTAGTCTTGTGTCTAAGAGCAGTGCAGTTTGGGATTCAAAGCAACAGAGAGACATTCAGCATCTGAAGTACTGCAAACTAGCTGCTTAAAAGTGTTTTTTTTTATTCTATTTCCCTCCCTGAAGGGGTGTGAGTTTATTGCTTTCTGGCAGAGTAAACAAAAGGGGTCTAGAATGGACTGATTGCTGACAAAATGTTGATGGGAGTCCTGGCAGCTTCTCAATGTCTTGGTTGCGTAAGGTGACAGGGAAGGTTTGGGGAGGAAATGTGCACAGCAGGGGTGCTTGCCTGCTGCACCCAGGCTTGACTATTGTTTTCTGAGGTTGAGCAGTTGAGAGAATTAGATCAGAACCATTGAGTCAGGCTTTCCCAGCTAATCCACAGTGAATTTATGACCTGGCCATGCTGAGGTCACCTTTGACCTACCTTTGCACATCTTCCCAGCCAGTGTCTCTTCTTCACATGGCCTTTCAGCCATGAGTGTGTATAACTTAATTTCATGCCAATTCATATTTGCCAATTAGGCCATATCAAAGCATGGGGGTGTATGTCTGCTGACAAGAGAGTTATGTGCTCCCTGTAACTGGCCCCAGTCAGCATTCTGGGTGCCATATTTTGGACTTGTTGAAGTTTGTGAACAATTTCTTAACAAAAGTTGTTAAATTAAAGCTAAAAGCAACCAAAGAACTATATGGTCAGTCCTCTGTCATGGACGACTAAACCAAAAGGTTATAATCTACAATTCACAGCCATCATGTCAAGTCCAGCTCCTAAAGACTCACTTGGCCCAATAGGAATAGGCAAAACCCCAGATCCAAGAGTCATACACTCCCCTTGCCAGACTTGTATGACCTGCCCCTCTCCTGTGTCCACCCATTTTTGTACATTATAAAAATTGGCTAAATTATCCCTTGAAGCTCCAAACATACTGGAGTGCAATTTAAACATATCTCAGGCCTCTCTGACCTGTTTTAGGTTCACCAAAAATCTCTTGTCAATCACAATTCCAGTTTGGGACAAGGCATTCAGCCTAAAACAGGCCAATGGAAAACATGGCAATATGACTACACCTTCATCCACTACCATTAAAAAATAATTTTGGTGTGTGGGGAGTGGTTGGGATATTTAGTGTGCACATGGCCCATGGGCCACACTTTGCCAACCTCTGCCATAGAGAGGGTGCTATTCAGAGAAGGTGGTGGTTGTTGTGGTTTTCAAGCAATTCTGGGGTGAGAAAGGGAGAGATTCTGGTGCCATCAGCTCCTCATAAAGGTTCTTCAGTGGAGATAGTAACTGACAGGGGCTGGAAGACCTATTCTTGCATCTTCCAGATCATTGTATGACTTCATTTATTTACTTGCATTATTCGTTTGTAAACCACTCTGCATTGAAGGAATTTCCAAAGTATGTACAACAGGAAAAAGGAAGAAAATGAAAAAAAAAAAGAACAAATAAAATATTAAAATGATCAAACTATTAGACCATATCTAATAAAACCATGTTGGTCTTTTAATGACAGAAGCCTCATTTAAATGAGCATATCTTAAGCCAGCAGCCAAAAAGAAATATTATAGGCACTTCTCTAACACTGGTTGGCAGATTTCCACTGGCAGAGAGCTAATATATTGAAAGCTTTACTCCAGTAACAGACTACACATGCAGAACTAGCAGGAATGATTTCAACATTAGGCAGATTGCTAAAGGAAAAGATATAGTCTGAAATCAGTACAATGTACTGACATGTTGGCAACAGGCCAAAAATGCCTTTGGGAGCAGTGACCATGAAGGGACTAAGACATTAGAGCCAGCAGATGTCTGCCTTCCTTTGTCATTGTGGCATAGTGGAGAAACAGCAACTATTAGCATAATGTACCAAAAGGACTCTGGTCTCTGTCGTAAGAAGCCTGATATCAAGTTCCTGATACTTGAGCTTTATACATTCTTGGGAAAAATGTAACCATATCCACAGTGGGCAATATCAGACTGCCTCCTGGACTCAAGAACCATTCATCATCAAGGCCTTCATCTTACCAAGATCTAGTTTCATTTTATTGGCCTTCATAAAGCCCAACACTGAGTCCAGGATGTGCACAGTTGCATTTGATTCAGATACCATGTGATAAAGGAACCACATGTCAACAGCAGACTGATGGTACTTTCTTTCATATTGTCTAATGACAGCTAACAGCAGCCTTGCACAAAGGGTAACTCTGAGGATAATATAGTACCTTGCGAAAAACCCCAGCTTTCTTACCAGCAAGCCAATGAATAGCCATCTAATGTTACTCTCTGAAATGGCACTGCTGATAGGAACAGAACCACTTTCAGTAACTTGTCTAGTTCAGGCAGACAAAAGGGATATGATTAATAGTACCAAAGGCCAATGAGAGACTGAGCAGAACAAGCAAGAATGCTTCCCTCTGACTCAGCTGATTCGCAAAGCTGATTCAGTCCTGTAATCAGGCCCAGACCAAAACTGAATGGAATCTGGATAATCAGTATGCTCTAAAAATGCTCTGACAATACCGCCAGGTTATGCACTGCACCCTTATGTTTGTGTGGCGGTGCAGAAGGAGTCATTTATTCATTCCAAGTCTTGTACCTTCATGGAGATAAACTCTCTTCCTCTTCTAAGCAATTTCACACAGCTCACACCAACCCAGCCAGGCTTATGCCACTCTTCAGAGCACACTGCCTAGCAAGGCAGCCCTTCCCCTGCCATATCCACGCACCCATGCTCTCACTTTTACCACGTACTTTTTCAGCTTGTATCTGTAGTCTCTTTCATTGGGAAGGAAGAAGGTAGAAAAGGCAGACTAATTTTTGAAAGTTTTTTGCTTGTTCAGGGACAAGTTCTGCTCCACTTGAATAAACACATGAAGTTGGAAGGAAAAGGCCACAACTTGTATTGGTTACAGCTGTGTAATATGTTGGCTCCATGCATGGGTCCAGATCCAGGCATCAACCAACAGAGACCAATCCTCTCGCCCAATGCCAGAACCACTGGAATGACAAGTGTGGCTTCCACGCAGGCAAACATCTCAGCATGATTTCCCTGCCACCAGGGGCCTCAGGACCACATCTGCCATCAAGCCAGACATGACCAAATCAGCCCCACACATCCCGAGCCCCATACTATACCAGTGCCTACAAAAACCCGATAACTAACATCCTCGATCCAGGACTATACCAACAGCCGCAGGAGCCAGGCCAGGGAAAACACACTCCCCCAGCTCAACCAACAAGCAACTGCCATGGCACCAAACATGCGGGCCCGCATGGGCCACCATCACCTATATAGAAGAACATGAAAGAGGGGATATCTTCCTCCAAGTGCAGTGCACCACATCCAGCAAGTCCAAACTAATACGCAGTGCTTTTGTTTGCCTTCTGGCCTGAACAACCCGTGCCCAGCTGTTCTTTTTCATTGGCCCTTTCCACAGGATGGTAGTATCCTGGGATGGGGGAAAGGAGTGAGACTGTGACGATGCTTCCATATGACATCGTCACAGTCCCATCCTTCTCACGTTGCCAGCCAGCATGATCGATTTATCATTGATGGTATATCGTTGACAGAAAAAGTTCATCAATGACCCCCAATTGTGTGAGCCTTCTGTCGCAGCCAGCCACGCAGAAGGGCCAGAAGTGCGATCATGTGCTTCCTTCCCTACTGCGGCATGGGAATAAGGCTGGCCACAGTACGGAAGGAAGAGACATGTCCCTCACACTCCCTTCTGCAGGCAGCAGATCAGACGTGGAGAGGAGTGCTGTGGACAGGCACCAATACCAGTAGAAGTGCTGCCAGGATTGTAACGGGATGACCCATGAGAGCATCATCCAGAGAAAAGGGCCTCCGTCTCCAGACCAAGTGTCTGCTGTCCCCTGATCCAAATTCTGCTGGCTATCCACAACCTCCTTCTGCTGGTCTTGTCCTTAGTCATGTTCTGTTGCAGTGCACATCTCCAGACCTGTAGTATTTGTCATTCTCTTGGGCCTCAGGATTAGATTAATACATGGCAGTTAGTGCCATTGGTGGCTGCTAGCAAAATGACCATATGTCTCGTAGGCCATTTCTGCCCTATGCTGTTATAGTGGTATTATTCTACTTTCCACTTTCAACGTCCTGTGGAATTCTGGGGTTTGTAGTTTACTGAGGCCAAAGAGTTCTCTGGCTGAGAATTCTAAATGATCCTCCCTAAACTACAAACCCCAGGATTCCACAGGTCATTGAAAGTGGAATAATAGAACTATAACAGTGTAGTGTGGGAATGGCCCTCCTGCATCAAAGTCCTCGAGTGGGAGGGAACAACTGAACACCCTGCATGGCATCGGAACTGATTGGCCATCTTCAATCTGATCCAGCATGATTCTTGTTACATGCTTGTGTTGTTATGTCTTCACTAATGACAAGAAGTAAATTAGAGGAAAACATACATACACACACAGGAGAGATATGTTACCTAATACTGTTCTTTTCCTTGACAATCAACAGCATTCTTTAAACATAAAGCCAGAAATTCACTATGGGTTTCTCAGAAGCATTTGATTGGTCACTGCAAGAAGGAGAATGACCAACACCAGATGGAGTGCTGGTCTGATCCAGCAGGTCTATTCCTATGTTCAGAAGTGGTATCTGTTCTTCCCTGAGATATTTTAAAAGTAACAGTAAAAAAAGACTTCCTGACTGAAAGGAAAGAGAACTGAAATGTCAATTCGTGACAGCAATGCAATTCTCAAGTGAAAAAGTGAGGTATCCCTGCATGAGTTATGCTAAATGTAGATCTCTTGGCCAGAAAAGAAGGTTTCAAGGGGCACTTGGATCCATATCAACACATTAAAAGATAATGCAGAGAAAATGTATGCAATCTTTAGGGATGAAAACAGTTCAGAAGATTGATAAAAATCAGTCTTGTAAGATCCTGCATGCTGAAGGCACAATTTCACCTTTGAATTAAGAAAGGGTATTGTGTTATTTCTTTCACAAGCCATCAGTCCATAGGGAACATCTATATCAGAGAGAAACTTGTAGAATAACACTGTTGAAATTCAGAAAAGGAGACAAAATAACACAAATACAGGGACTATATTTTTAAAGGAAGATTATGAGAAAGGGACCCAGCCTTTTCCATCAGACACCATCTTTTTTATTCTTAGCCTTTTGAAGATAATTCCTTTCAAAAATTAGTTTTCAATGTGTTTCAAAACAGGCAGATAAAAACCATCGATAAAAAGAACCAGGTTGTACATTGAAGAAACCATCACCTCCTTCTTTCAGTGCTTTTATGTAGATGCGGGGGGGGGGGGGGACCCTGGCAGCACCAAGAGTTCTTAATGTATATCTGTTATCTTGCACAGGGAGATGGCAAAGAGTCTGAAAAATAAAATAGAAAACCAACCCTCTGCATTCAGAAGCATCCAGTGAAACGTGAAAATACTTGAGAACTATAAATACTCTTTCAATGGCACAGATATATTTTTTTTAAAAAATGCACATAAATAAAAATACAATCTTGACCTAATCCAAAGATGGACAGCTGTATGTTCCAAATTGCCTAGTACAGTGTTTATAGAGCTTTTAGGAGAATATCTGTATGACTGACTGATAGTTTAATAGCATAGGCTTATGCAGAGACCCTGGAACTGATTTTAAAGTGGAGAGGCTCAATATTGGCAGACGAGTTGCTATTGATTTTGCCTGTTTGAAGTCCCATGGAGGGGGGAGGGAAAATTACACTCCCCACCCATTATCACTTAAATATGAAACCTCTTAAATTCACAATATATACTTGCAAGTGCCCTCAGTGTGTCCAGTGTAGCTTATTCCCAAATGCATGTGCATTGCGTAGATTGCAAACTGTCCTCTTGGTGATAGGAGGGATCAATGACAACAGAGACTTGTAATATTTCTTACTGTTTGATCATGGAACAGACTTCTGGTTAATAATTCCTCAGGAGGCTCAACTTCATGGGAATCTTAATGGCCCAGTTTTGCCTGATCATTTCAGGTAGTGATCAGCCCTACAGTCAAGTCTGGGGAGCAGGGTGAGTCCTCCTATCCCATTCCCACCCTGTTCCAGGATCTATGATTATGCATGCTTACCGAGAAGTAGGTCCCATGATGTTCAATGAAGTTTTGTCATAGAGAAAGTATATCATTTGCTGAATGAGAAATAAGCTCCATTAGATACAGTGTGGCTTACTTCTAAATAAACATCCTCAAGCTTGTGCTGTAGTGTAATATGTCAATCTCCATTCCCTTACCCCTGGAGATCAGATTCTAGGTTTGATTATGTGAGTGATTCAAAGAGAAATCACTTAACAGTAATAAAATTCTGTTTTCCCATTTTAAACAGAATCTTGCAGATAAGTGCGCAAAATAATGACCTTTCAGCAATGTATGGCAAATTATGTCAGCAATAGCAGTCCTTCAACACTACTGTTCATTGCTGGATTGCCTATCTTGGAATTTTGCAACATGGCCAGGTTGGTTTGATCTGTTTTCCACCATAACTTTCAGATGACAATAGTCTTAGTAGAGTTTCTTTCACACTATACAGTTATAGCATTTTGATACCATTTTAACTGTCATTGCTACATCCTATAGAATCCTGGGATTTGCAGCTTGACAAAGCACTAAAGACCTTGACAGAGAATTCTAACTACCTCATGCAACTACAGATCCAAGGATTTGATGGGATGGAGTCATTGCTGTTAAAGTGAAATCAAAATGCTGTAACTGTGTAGACTGAAAGAAACCCTAGAGTGATTTCTGTCTCTTTGCTTCTCTCTGGGCTAAAGTAGGCAAATACTGATTTCTTCATTATTCATTACTGCCCTCCTTTGTACCACTTGACAGTTTTCATATTTGGGCTACTATTTGTCATTATAGCTGGGCAAAATCCACCTATCTCAGTATGGGATGGCTTAGACTTTCTGAGTTTTTTCAGAGAATGCTAATTAATATTGTGGTGGTGGTGGTGCTTATGTGCCTTCAGGTTGTTTCTGACTTATGGTAGGATTTGTTCAGGGAGGTTTGCTGTTGGCTTCCTCTGAGGCTGAGAGAGTATGACTTGCCAAGTATGTTTCCATGGCTGAGTGGGGATTCAGACTGCGGTCTCCAGAGTCCTAGTTCTCTGTTCTCCATCCCCCTCTGCTACAACCCCTACAGGCGAACTTATATGCCTTGTCTGAAATACCTGCATTGGCTTTCCAAAAACTGTAGTGAGATGCTTGCTGGAAAATCTAGACTGTGTATAATCCAAATTAAAAATGAACATATTCTGATGATTTCAATGATCTTCTCAAAGATATTTTTCAATATTATTTTAGATATCACCAGCAACACAGCTTCTCCCTCACTTCAAGCTGCAATGATAGATGAGCTCAGTTCGCTACATGTTGTCTAGGAAGTGGTTTCCTTAGCAACTCTAATCACATAAAAGCCCTATGCATACCTTGCTTTTCTTATGACTTTTTCCCCCCCAGTTGGATAAAAGTGCAGTTGAACTGGGTGCTAAAACAACAAATCAAGTCAAGTGGCTCAACATTGGCAGGCAAGTTCAGAAAAAGTCAGGTTTGAACCCAAATATAAATAAGGACGTTTGAACAAGTCATCCAAATGTACATTTAGGGGTTTTGATTTCTAATGGCAGGTGAGTTGTGATTATTGTCTGTGGGTACAACTATATTGCAGAATTATAGCAGTTTGATAAAATATTAACTTTTATATGCTATCCTATGGTACGCTGGAATTTGTAGTTTGCAGTCTCTAAAGCACTCTCCTTCTACCAGAGCACATATTTCAAAGAACTTCATAAAAGTACAAATCCCAGAATTCCACAGGATTGAGCCATGGCAATTAAAATTATATCATGTGAGTACACACTTCCTTGCACTCTCTTTTTCCCACACCTCTGAAAGCCAATGTGCTATGTAATATGCTTTTGGAATGCAAAATTCTAAAAATGGTCTTGTGAGGAGAATAGTTCTTTTTTGCTCAAAATTCTAAAACAGTCTTGTGAGGAGAATAGTTCTTTTTTGCTCTAGCAGCCAAGTGGTATAATAAAAGAGGGGATAAAAGAAATATAAAAACTTCAACTAAGCACTTTTGTCACACTTAGGATGAAGTGTGAAGTTTTGCTTAAAATCTTATACCTCAATACTACTTCAGGTTGAGCATCCCTAATCCAGAAACCAGAAATCTAAAAACCCCCAAAACCTGAAACTTTTTGCCACCAGCTGCCCACTTCTGCCTTCAAGGAGATGGCTGCAGGGCTCCTGCTTGTTCATGCTTCAGATTCTCAGTCTTTCTCCAGCTTCATGTCTCATACAGAACACAAATAGTGAACAATTGAGATGTGAGGCCAGAGAGAGATGTGAGGATCTGTGAAATGCTGAGAATCAAAGCATAGTGCT
This sequence comes from Cyclura pinguis, assembly GCA_030412105.1. NCBI lineage: Eukaryota > Metazoa > Chordata > Lepidosauria > Squamata > Iguanidae > Cyclura > Cyclura pinguis. Next base: position 99,172,842 of record CM059601.1, read on the forward strand.
TGGTGTGAATCCACACCTCCAGCCATTTCACAGATCCTTGCATCTTGCTCCAACTTCATGTGTCTTTTCAGCCTTGTCTCTTGTTCATTCACTGCTTGTGTTGTGTATGAGATGTAAGGCCAGAGAGAGATTGAGGATCTGAGAGACTGGGGATATAAGAGACCTGAAAGCTATCTTAAAAAAAAATTGTACAGCAGATCTCCAAGGTGCCTGACAGCCACCCACTTCCACTTTTGAGGTAATGGCTACAGTGCTCCCACTCATTTGTTTGCAGGCTTCCTGGAACACAGTGCTGTATTTTATGCATATGTAAAGACAACTATTCCAAAATCTGAAAAAAAAATGAAAATAGGAAACATTTCTGTTCCCAAGCATTGTGGACAAGGGATACTTATCCTGTATTTGTCCCAAATGTTTATTTCCTGTTTAATGCAAGACAAAACAGAACACAGTTGTTCTGTGCAATTTCCATTATTGCTCTGCAGCTAACAGAAAGTGAACAAAATTATTGTTTTCTTCTGGCAGGCCTCTGTTTCAATGGGACTTTAGTTATAGCACAGAAACGTAGAACATATCTTACATTAAAATGTTTCCTTAATATAACGATGAGACAAATGAATGTTCAACCCTCTAAAGAGGATACACTGTTGTCTACTTGAGTTTAGTGGTGAAGACAATATTTGTTACTTTTAATTTTCCTGCAAAACAAGAGGTTTCCAGATATCCCTGTGGTGAAGATTCCTCACAATTGACAAAGTGTTTCGAGGAATTATTCTGCACAGAAACATTTTTGGTTTCTCTCTCTCTCTTTCTCTCTTTGCGTGTCAGTGTGAAGAAAATACATAAAAGACAGGGTATTTTCTGCAGGAAAACTGCATTTTATTGTAGTAATAATTCCCCAAAGACTTAGCAAGATGTAAATATTTTTTTGAGAACTGCACAGAATTTTTATTTTCTTCTTCTGTCAAGAGAATGCTATAGAATGCTATTTATCCTTGCATGCAAAGATGAGGAATGCAAAGACTTACACCTCTATCTGAGACAAGGTATTTTCTGTAGCAGCAACCAAGTTTGAGAACACACTCACAAGAAAGGACAGATATGCTTTTTCTCTATTATGTTTAGTGAGTGGAGACTGTTCTGTTTCATCAAGTTTCATATGGTGTTTAATATTTTATGATATACGTTACTGTCATTCTCTAAATTTATTGAATTGAATGTTTTTATTTACAGTTTTTTTAATGATAGATAATTTTTTACTTAGGCCCTTTCCACATGTGTGTGGGGGGGAACAGGCGAAAACGCCCAAAAACGGAGCTTACCAGCAGCTGGGTAAGTCCGTCACGACGCGGAGCAGCATGAGCTCGCTGCTCCGCAGTCCTCCAGCATCCCAAATGGCGGCTTCCGGTTGGTGGAGGCTCTCCACCAACCGGAGAAGCTCGCCAGCCGGAAGCCCGCCCCCGGAAGATCCGCAGGCACGCACTGGCGCACGCCTGCAAATCCACTTTGGAGCCGGGCAACGGAGCAGCACGGGGCTGTGCGCTCCATGCTTTTTAAAAACCTCGAAAAAGAGGTTTTTAAAAAACACGCAGTATGGCTAGTTCCGGCTGCTCCTGAGTGGATTCTGGTGTGGAACTACAAAAAGTAGTCCACGCCAGTCCACTCTACGGTGTAGAAGACCTCCGTGAGAGGTCGCTCTGCACCATCACAGAAGCCCGGTGTGGAAATGGCCTTAGTTTATTTTTATTGTAGTTTTGCTGTGAATTGTGCCAGGTACCTTGTAAGTGGAAGATTTGGTTCACATATATATTAAATCAGTTAAGTAAATACATGTTAAAAATTTGAAAATTAATCCCAGGCTGAGTTGCAGAACTCAGTCACTTCCCTTACCAATTACATGTCCCTATCAGTTACTTTCTGACACAGTGATATGACTGTAAGTGTAGCTAAATGAGGAAATGTGACAGAGCTTCCCCACTCTACTCACACTACTCTGAGTCTACTTTATCTTTCCTTCCTTCCTCCTTCCACTATTAACAAATGTTTTAATCCACAAAGTTTAAAATACAAAATACAGTTCTTGACCAATATCACATCCCGATTTCATCTGAACTTTTTGAAAAGCTAGTTGAACAATTTCCATTTGGGACTTTTACAATTCACAGAATAGTACAATCATGGTCAGATTTTCATTTGCATGAAGAATTTACTGGAGGGGGGAGGACTTTAGATTCCAGTGGTGAATGCAGCACAGGGATATCAGCAGGGACAAAATTCACTACAAGATTCAATAGGATGCCATTGGACAGTGACAGCTGCTGACATCTGTGTTGATTGGACAGTGATTCCATTCTTGGTTATTGTGTAAACCTTAAAGCAGCTATTCAAAGTACTGTAACAATTTTGAAAATAGGTTCAGCACCTTGGAGAGCTCTTTGAAATTTGGACTAAAACCTTTTGTGGATTCACTACCTCTCTCACACTGAAGACACTAGCTGGCACTTGTCTTTGATTGATCAACATTAGTTTAGTGGATGGCTTTTTAAAAACAAAAAAAGGTGACAGGCATATTTAGTACAGAGGTCTCATTTAGGACAGCAGCAGTGGCAGTAGCAACAAAAATTTAATACAAAGCCATAGGAAACAGAAAAAGTATTACAGTACAATAAAACACAATAAAAGTTCCATAATAAGTTAAAGACACATCATAGCCATACACAGTGTATTAAACCAATATGTCAAAAAGGAAAACCATAGCAGGACAGTCTAAATGTGACTAAGAATAATAAATCATTTAAAACTATTTTAACTGCTTTAGTTTGTCTTTTTAGCTTGTTAAATTGCTTAATGTTTTTATCTTTTTACAATACTTTCTATCATGTACACTGTATTACATTTGTCAGACTAGTTTTACTGAATGCCATCCTGAGATCTCTGGAGAGAATGTGGGATATAAATATTTCAATAAATAAATAAATAAATAATAAAAGGAATCCCAGAGTGAAATACTTGGTCTAGCCACCAGTTTAGTTTGCCACAGAAATTTTAGGCTTCAACTATGACTTAGCCTTAACAAACAAAATGGCAAACATTGCAATTCGTCTTTATCTGAAATAGTATTATTATTTTGTCCTGATCTTTTCTTCCTGGAAATTATTCTAAAATGGGCTGAAGATATTTTTTTCATTCAGCCCAAAATATAGGACATCAGAAGATCTCATCCACCACTCAACAGACTTGTAATCACAATGACAAACTTTCATTGTGAGGAGACCTATTATAATGGTCTAATTCTGTAGTCAGTGGGTTTTTCAGGCTTTGAGACCGTGTTCTGGTTGTATTTTCTCCTGACGTTTCACCTGCATCTGTGGCTGGCATCTTCAGAGGAATGGTGAATTGGAAGTGGAGTGGAGAATATATATGCCAGTTTCCTCCTCCAGAGGGAAGGGAGCAATTAGCATAATAGTCCTATTGTGTGTATTGAATACTTGTTCCTGGAGGGAGACTTCCTGAGCCCAGGTGGAGCTCGTTAGGAAACATAACCTCCAAACAATGTACAGACCAACCAGGAAAATTCAACCTGCAGTATCTTTCGTGTTCTTTGATTCATGTTTGGATGCTGTGTTTTGTGGTCCCTATGTAGACCTGACCACAGCTGCACGGTATGCGGTAAACTCCAGCAGAAGTTAGGGGATCCCTCTTGTCCTTTGCGATGTTTCAACATTGCCTCACTACAAGCTACTTCCAGTGGGATAATGAGTTCTATGAGCAAAGAGATGGGGTAGCCATGGGAAGCCCGCTCAGCCCAGTGATAACAAATTGTTACATGGAGCACTTTGAAAGGCAAGCCCTGGAAACAGCACCAAAAAAGCCCACTACATGGTTCCATTGTGTGGATGACACCTTCATCATTTGGAGCCACGGTGATGAACAGCTGACCCAGTTTCTGGACTATCTAAACAACATCCACCCGAACATCCAATTCACCATGGAGAAAGAAAATGAAGGAAAACTACCATTTCTGGATGTCCTAGTCACCCGCAAACCCAACCATCGATTGGGCCACATGGTGTACAGAAAACCTACACACACAGACAGATATCTACACAAAGACTCCAACCACCACCCAGGACAAAAAAGGAGCACAATAAAAACTCTGGTAGACCGTGCGAAAAGAATTTGTGAACCTCACCTCTTGAATGAGGAACTAAATCGTTTAAACTGGGCTCTACAGGCTAATGGGTACTCCAGCTCAGATATCAGAAGGGCCTCAAGACCCTGAAAAAACCACAGGAGTAAGGATAAACAGCCACCTGAAGGGAATGTGTTTTTACCATATATCAAAGGAGTCACTGACTGAATGGGGAAACTCATGAAGAAACATAACCTCCGAACAATTTACAGACCAACCAGGAAAATTCAGCAAATGCTTCGCTCAGCAAAGGACAAGAGGGATCCCCTAACTTCTGCAGGAGTTTACTGCATACCGTGCAGCTGTGGTCAACTCTACATAGGGACGACAAAACGCATCATCCAAACATGAATCAAAGAACACGAAAGATACTGCAGGCTGATCCAGCCAGAAAAGTCAGCAGTAACAGAACACACTATAAACCAACCCAGACACAGAATGTTATTTGAAAGCACAGAAATTCTGGACCATTCTAACAACTATCAGGTCAGGCTACAGAGAGAGGCCACTGAAATCCACAAACACTTGGATAATGTTAACAGGAAAGAGGAGACTGGGAAGGTCAACAAAATTTGGCTGCCAGTATTGAAAATCAAAACACAAAAGATACTAACGAGCCCTAACTAGCCCCACCTGGGCTTGGGAAGTCTCCCTCCAGGAACAAGTATTCAGTACACACAATAGGACTATTATGCTAATTGTTCCCTCCCCTCTGGAGGAGGAGACTGGCATATATATTATCCACTCCATTTCCAATTCACCATTCCTCTGAAGATGCCAGCCACAGATGCAGGCGAAACGTCAGGAGAAAAGACAACCAGAACAAAGTCTCAAAGCTCGAAAAACCCACAAGAACCAATGGATTCTGGCCATGAAAGCCTTCGACTCTACATCTGTAGTCAGAGTTTATAATATCAGTAAAATATTAGTGAAGGGTCAGAGAATGGTGATCCCTTTATAAATGTTAGCTAATCTAATGGTGTTGATAATCCTATATCTTTTTGAACTCATATCTCACAAACTTAGTTTAATTGAAAATTTGACAGTGTATAAAAGCCAAGGTTGCTCAGATATTGTTTTGAAAACTCAAGCTTGCCAATCATGAACCCTGGAATGGAAGAGCAGGGGATCTTCAGCTTCCATCCCCCACCAAGACTGTTCAAGGGTGTCGAAGGCCATTTCCACATGGGTGAAATAAAACAGTGCAGTGTGTCCTCCAAGGAGGATATGTGCACCTTGGAGCGGACTGGGTCCGGACTACTTACTGTAGATCCGCACCTCAGTTCGCTCCAGAACGACCCCAAGTGGTCCTCAATCATGTTTTTGAAAAACCTGATTTTTCAGGTCTTTCAAAATGCTGGCACGCGCCATTGCGTGCCTGCTCTCTGATGCAGATTCGCAGGCTCGCACCAAGGTGAGCCTGTGATCTGTGGAGGGCGGGCTTTAGGCTGGCGAGCTTCAGCGGTTGGTCGAGACCCATGACCAACAGGAAGCCACCATTTTGGACACTGGAGCAGTTCGGATCTACGATCATGCACTGCTCCTCCTCACCCCGGACCAGACCGGACCCACAGAAGATCCAGTGAGTAGCAGCAGGGAGTGATTCCCTCGCCGTGTGCGGAAATGGCCTTAGTCCCTGTCTCCAAATGATCTGGCAGAACTTGACCACCAAGACTTCTACTTAGTTGAGCCTCCTCAGATGTCATCAAACTTAAATGCACTAAATGATCAAACACTAAGAAATATTAAGAGAGACATTGCCATTGAGCCCTCCCAGGAATAATAAATCCTACATGCAAACTTACTAGGGAGTAAGCTACACTGAACACATGGAGACCACATCTAAGTACACGCTGTACTTGTAAGAGTCTTCATATTTAAAGATGCTTCAGTGTTGATGGAGAAAGTAATTACTTCTTCTGTAAGTACCTGCAAGGAGGGAAATTAATAGCACCCTGCCTGTCAATTTTGGCCTCCTCTCCCTTAAAAACATTTCCAAAGTCCCTGTTAACCAACTAAATTTAATATAAAATTATCTATGAGTCGAGTTTTATGTCATATGTGCATACTAAAAAGAGCTAAAGGGGTACAAAACAAAATCTTCAAGTACTAATTAATTATTGTTTTGTGTACCAAAATCACGACTGACATTAGTGATGATTTAAGCCTAGCTAAGGCTGTTGATTAGCTAAACTTTATTCTGGGCAGTTTCTTATGATTGCAATTTACCAGTGCCCTGAACTGCAGCTCCATATAATTTCATGTTAAAAGTTTCCATGGTTGGGTTAACCAAACAGCCTTCTCTAATTCTGCAGATTTTCTGGGTGACAAACATAGCTTTTTGCGGGTTTCTCAAAAAAGGATAATCAATATGAGTTGTCCAGGAGCCTGACTGATGAAACGCTATCCCCAAATATATAAACCTATTCCAATAACTGACACCTATTCCAATAACTGTCCATCCATTGACCATTTGGCCTTCTCCTGAAAACAATGATTTTCATAATTTACACTGAGCAATTTTTGCTTAGAATAATCACTAAACTCTTTCAGTTATCTTCTGGGGCCTTTTTGATTATGCAATATTAGCATTGCATCATCTACATAAAGCCATACTGTGAAACAGATTTTCTATCTACTGTTACTGGAAGAAATGTGGTCCTGACAGATATTCCACTATAAAATTTATATAGAGATTGGAAGCAAGGAAGCCAAGATATATACTGGTGAACATCTTTTGATATTTTAACAGGACTGGACGATTGGCAATAGATACCAAATCTGGCCTTTAAAATGGTATTACTGTAAAGGTCTAGCAGCCTGAGATATATAAACAAATTCATTAGTTTTCTGTATATTGATATCTAGGGATGAAGTGAAATGCAGCTTTAAGACTAATAAGTATCAGGTAAAATTGACCAGTGGTTATGTTAGTATATTTAACAAAATGATGTTGCAACCAAAAAACAGGAGTGTATTTGAAAGTCCAGGTCAAAATATAATTTGTTCAGGAACTAGTACGTTCTTTTTAATCCCACAGACCTCTAACTTCAGAATGACATCAAAGAAAGGCCATTTCTGCATGGGGTGAGGGAATCGCCCCGCGCCGTTACCTACCAGATCTTCTGGCTCCCCAGTCCGGTCCAGGCTGCTCCAGAGCAGTGCATGATCATCAATCCGCTCTGCTCCGGCGTCCAAAATGGCAGCTTCCGGTTGGTCGTGGGTCTCAACCAACCACTGAAGCTCGCCAGCCTAAAGCCCACCCTCAGCAGATTGCAGGCTCGCATTGGTGTGAGCCTGCGAATCTGCACAAGGGAGCAAGCTCGCAGTGGTGCGCTCCGTGCTTTTGAAAGACCAGAAAAATCAGGTCTTTCAAAAGTATGCTGGGGGACCACTTGGGGTCGTTCCGGAGTGGACTGAGGTGCGGATCTACACTAAGTAGTCTGGACCCAGTCCGCTCCAAGGTGCAGACGTCCTCCTTGGAGGATGCACTGCACTGTTTTTATTACCCCATGTGGAAATGGCCAAAGTTGCTGGTCCACAACTGACTGGATCATTATGCCCACTCTTTTAAAGATGGATATAACTGAGGAGGTCCAGTCTGAGGGACACTTGCCATAATGTTGCTAAAACAAAGGCCCAATAATCTTGAAAAGCTTCAAGTATACTGTGAGATATACTTAGTTCCTTCACAGAGCTTTATTGTTAATAATAGCAATTAAAGATTCCATTTCACTAACAATAAGAGGAGACCATAAAGTGAAAAATCTGTGTAGTGCAAGTGGTTCAGCTATATCATCCATCTGAAATGTGTTAACTATTTTTACAAAAGGTTCTTTCCAGCATGCAATAGATACATATGAGTCTGAGTCATAGCAGACACTCACTTCTGAAGTCGCAAGTAGGAACTAGAATTTTGCCTCATCTTTTTGAGTCAAAGCCAAAGCTAGCTCCTGCCATGATTCCTTTACTGAAGTACTTTTTCCAAATGACGAATTTGTTAAAGCAGAAAAAAAGGATTTTGGTATGCTCTTGGACTGATTTCCCTGATGTAGCCATACAACATACCTTAACTGCTTCCTGATGCTTAGGCATTCACTATGAAATCAATTTCTATTGTTTTGATTCTTTGCATTTGTCATTCTAATGTTCTTAACTGGAATAGCACTCAATGCATTAATTAGATCATTGTATGGTAACAAGGCCGTGTCAATATCAAGATGCAGTAATTTTTACCCCTCTGTTCAAGAAACAGTTTAGTATTCAGTGCATACTGGAGTGCATCCTGGAATCTAGAAGACCAGTTCAGTGGAATATCAGCTGTAACTTTCACCTGAGCTGTTGGTAAAGAACTCTCTGACTCACAGTCAACTTGTACTTTGGAGATATGAATATAAGTGGTTAATGGTCAATTTTTGGTTGTGACTCCTCTTTAAAATATGTCATACCTTCCAGTAGGGCAGGGGATGTTAGTATAAAATCAACTGAACTTATTTCTTTCTGACTAAAATTGGTAAATTTCCCATCCTTATCAACTTCCAGATTATCATTCACTGACAAATGAACTTGTCAATAAACTGGTGGAATTCCCCAGATTTATTAATGAAGGAGTTTTCTGTACTTCTCATTTGATTATAACATAACAATCAAAATACTTATCTTGAGGGGATATCTTCAATATGAGCACTGAAGTCCCCTACTAGTAATATTTGAACCATAGAATATTTAACTTGTAAATCAAGCCAGCAATAGGGCTGGAATCCTGTTGGTCAGTCCCAAATAGAGTTGGTTGAGTGGTGAGTCAACATGTAGGCAAATCCCACTGATTCTGTGGACCTGCTCTAGTCAGGGTTAAGAAAATCCAGGCCTATGTGTGTAGAACTGGTGAGATAGTTATCTAAATATACATGTAGACATTATTAGGAGAAGTATAGGTTTGATTATAGTGTAGAGAATTGTTCCTATAACCTTTCCTAAATGGATCTCCAGAATGCATTATTTTTAAAGCACGAAATAAACTAACATCTTGTTCTTAAGCACATTGACTAGAAATAATTCCCACTGATTTCATGTAAAAACAATAAAGCCATGAGATTCAGTTTGCTTAGGATTCAGCTATGAAAGAAGGAAGGCATGGAGCTAATCTAGTGGGAAGCATGAGAACCTAGCACCATTCCTACTTTTCCCCATGAGTTCTTACTGTTTCTCTAGAGCGTCTATAATGTTTCACACAAAATATTTCATATTTTTTTATGTCTGAGTGGACTATCTGCTCACATATTCTAGCGGTGCAGCTAGGAATGTTGTTAGTTGATTTGCTTTTTAAGTAGACCAATAAGACTAATATTTGTAAAAGATATTTGACAATAGGCAATGAAGTATTGCTAGGTTCAATTCAGTACTTATGTTGGCAGTTGGACAAACAAATAACTTGTTTGCTGGCAAGCCTGATCCTATGTATTTTTGCTCCAATTAATTCCATGTGTGGATAGAATTGCACTGTTAATTTTGGACTGTAGTTCTCTTCTTGCACAATTCTCCTCTTTGACTCTGTGGCTGCTTTGCAGGAGAGATATTATTTTTGTTGAGATAAGACTATTAAAATATTGAGTACAAGGTCAAAAGAGACAACGAGACCTTTATAGTATGGTGTGAGATAGCTGTCATTTAGTAGTATGTATGGCTTCCAAGCCAAAAGATCATACTTTTGTAAAACACCCATGAGGTTTTGCCAGATCTCCCACATGCAGCTTTGCAAAGTGCTTGCATCCTTTATTCACAGTGTTCAGTCTCTCCTGCTTTTCAGAGACTGTTTTTCCCCCAAGACTGCTTATTGACAGGCACCTATCAGAATATTATCAGAGGCCCTTTTATTCCCCTGACACTTGAGGAGGAGGGTGCAGCATACATAAAGTTGGAACGTGTAAAGCCAAGTTCTGAGTTGCCAAGCTTTTGTCAAAAGCAATGCTATTAATAAAACTGGAATGATAAAAGTAACTCTTGAAGGAGATTAAACTGAAAAAAGAAGAAGGTGCCAATAGTTGGGACTGAATAGCCTACAGCTTTACGAAAGGAATATGGCAGTACTGAGGCCAGTATGGTGAAGGAACACTATATGTTTTCATGGGTCACCACACTGGGGGACACAGGGGCAAGGGGACCATCCCTTATTAGTTGGAGAGTGGACAATGGACCTTGGGTGAGATGAAGGGTCTGTTAAACTAGTCCCTCCCACAGTGACAATGTAGGCTGCCTCTGTGTTGTCCAGCTCCACAATCCCCGGGTGAGAGGCAGAGATAGTTGGAAAAAAACTGAAGTTGCTTAGCTGAGGACAGAGTGTTGTGTCTATTGTGACTGTGGTGTCTGACTTGCTGCATTGACATTTTGCATCAGTCTGTTTTATGTTTGTGTGTTTGTTCGTCTGTGTAAGTGCATGGGTGAATCTCAGGGGAGGGGGAAGAATGGGGTGCTCCTATTGATGTAATATTGAGCAGAGGGAGATATGGTGCAGGGGATAGGACAGACTAGGTAAAGGAAAGGCAAGATACATATTGGAAATCTATTCCATGTTTTGGTCCTTCTCTGGATGATTCAAGTTGCCCTGTCAGTTACCCTCTGCTGTGCACATGTTGCAGTCTGTAATAAAACATCGACCATCTGTGACTTGTTTATGGATGAATGGGCTGACCTGGTATGTATTACAGAGACCTGAGTGGATGAGCATGGTGGTATCAACTTGTCTCAGCTTTGTCTACCTGAGTATTCAATGCAGAATCAGCCCAGACTGGGAGGCCAGGGAGGGTGGTGTTGCTGTCATCCATAAGGATTTTGCTACTCTCACAAGAAAGCCCATCCACTCTAGCACTGACTTTGAGGGTTTGTACATTGTGTTGGACCAAACAGACAGAAGGAGGGTGCTGCTGGTGTACCACCCACCCTGCTGCCTAACCGCTTCCCTTCCTGAGCTGTCTGAGGTAGTGTCAGAGGTGGTATTGGACTGTGGTTCTGCGGGACTTGCACATCCATGCTGTCCTAGCATTACCTATTCAGGACTTCTTGACTACCATGACAACCATGGGGCTGTCTCAGTATATCACAGGTCTAACAAAAGTGGCAGGACATACCTTAGACTTGGTTTTTGCTATTGAACCAATTGAGGACAATCTGGTCTTTGGGTATGTGTACAACATCTCTTTTGTCATGGTCCTTGTGAAGTTTGGTTTGGTTTGGCAATAGCAGACCTTCCCTGCAGGGGCTGGGAGGGTTGATTAAGACGGTATACCCCCAGGGACTTATGGAATTGGAAGGACTGCTGAATGTTCTGAGGGATTTTCCAGATGACAGGGTTGGTGAGGCCTTGGTTTCACTATGGAATAGTGAGATGGAAAGGGACATTGATGCAGTCACTCATTCTAGGGCTTGCAGTTTAGGGAGGGGTGTTTAGAATTCTCAGCCAGCGAGCTCTTTGGCCTCAGTAGACAACAAACCCCAGAATTCCACAGGGTGTTGAAAGTGGAATAATAGCACTATAGCAGTACAGGGTGGAAATGGCCTATATTTTACTTTAAGTATATGACTTAAATCATGGAAGGTGAACTTTGGTTCTCATTAAATTATACTCTTCAACTTCCAGAAGCCCTAGTCAGCAATGCCACAACATATGAAAAGCCAAATGTTTTCCACTCTTTTGTTAAAGAATGGAGGAATAAGAAATAGACTAAATACATAAAGGTTATCCCACCCCTGGCTATGAGGAATGACTGTAGACACAGAAAATAGTTTATTTCCAACTGATTACTTTTAAAAGGTGGTTGAAAGATCTCAAGTTTAAGAAACCAATACAAAATAATATCTGTCTACTTGCTGTGGAAAAGAGAAGGTGTAAACTGTGTGACAATTGAGATAGCTGAACCAGAAATCCATTGAAGCTATGAGAAAAAGAAAAAATGTAGGTTTATCCTAAACACTGGCCATTTCCGCACGGGGCAAGGGAATCTCCCTGTGCCGGTACTTACTGGACTTCTTGGCTCCACGCTTGGGTCCAGGCTGGTCCAGAGCAGTGCATGGCCGCCACTCCGCACTGCTCCAGGGACGAAAATGGCAGCTTCCGGTTGGTCGAGGCTCTCCACCAACTGCTGAAGCTCGCCAGCCTAATGCCCGCCCCCGGCAGATTGCAGGCTCACACTGGTACGAGCCTGCAAATCTGCACCGGAGCGTGGGCATGGAGTGGCGTGCTCCGTGCTTTTGAAAGACCTGTTTCAAGCAGTATTTCAAAAGCACACTGGATGACCACTTCGGGTCGTTCCGGAGCGGGCTGAGGTGCGGAACTACACTATGTAGGTCCGACCCAGTCCTCTCCCAGGTGCAGACGTCCTCCCTGGAGGGCGCTCTGCACTGTTTCTTTAAGCCCGTGTGGAAATGGCCATTCTTTCAGCTTTTAACTGGTGGGACAAAAGGGTTTTATGTATCTTCTATATTATCTTTTGAATGTGTTTTTTACTGTTTTAAATTAAGTTTTAACTGGTTTAGTGATTTAACTTTTTTTAAAAAAATCCTTTGTACTGTATATTGTTTTAACTATTTTATTTTAATATATATTGTAAGCTACTTTGGGTCCCATATTGCTTAAATATTTATTTATTGATATAGTTCATTAATCTATGGTAACACTGGAAAAATTCTAACTTTTCCTTTTTTGCAGAATACATGTAAAAATTTATTTATTTATTTATTTATTTATTGAGTGGGGGAGCTGGTATATTCAGAATAAAATGTTTAGATAAAGATTTTAAGATAAAAACTGATTTAAATGTTGTTGGATTTCTAAAAAGGCTACTCAGAAATGGCTAATTCACCTCTTTCCAAAATTGTGAGAAGTCCTGTTATAAATTGCCAAGGAAGTGCAACTGAAAATGTTTAAAGGAGAATTATTAGAGATGTTAACATTGTCATTGCATTAATAGAAGCAATGCAAACCAAAATGACAATTAATTCTGAGAAATATATTTTAGGTTATATGTGTGGGATAATTTGGATAGTTCCTACTGAAAACCTTAGCTTGTAATATCAAATGGTTATTTGCTCAATAACGGGAGCCACTGTCAAGATCAGATGTTAATCTTAATTTTTTTGGGGTGACCACTCCATCATTCAAGGTCAACTATTTGCTCTGAGGTTTGCTTATCAGTTATGGTCAATAATTAATGAACAATAATATATTGCATTGAGGACTTCATTTATATGGTTGTTTGTAGTCACAAAAAGTTGATGTACACTTGAGGTCCTTTCATGCAGAACTGTTATAGTGATTCTACTTTAACAGCCTATAGAATCCTGGGATTGCCTATGAAATCCTGGGATTTGCAGTGTAAGGAGGGGTATTTAGAATTCTCAGCCAGAGCTCCAATGTTTCACCAACTATAAATCACGAAAGTTAAAGTGATATCAGAGTACTGTAATTGTATAGTGTGAAGGATCCCCAGGATGGGAAACTCTGTGTGTGTGTGTGTGTGTGTGCGCGCGCGCACGCATGCATGCAGAAATCAATTCTCTCTCCCAACCATGTGCCTTTCCATAACCAAACAGGCACATTTGGGCACTTTTGGGTGGCAGTTGGTCCATGTTCAGTCTCTTTTTTTGTCCCTGTGTGGTATGGTAGGTGAGAGTAGGTGACCCAAATCTCTGCATTTTCAGTGTCTAGGGAGCATTTTGAACATTTTGTGTGGGGAAAAATCACTCAGATCACATCACCAGCAGATCAACTGGGAGGTTTCAGAACCCACACAATTCTGGTATGGTGGTCACAATTTCCCCACCACTAGTGTATACGCATGTTATAGCTGGCTGGTAAAGTCTGAATTAAGATGTGTCAAAAATTCATTAATTTAGATTGAACTTATTGACATGAAATATGTACATTCATGTTTATGTCTAATCTGTTAGAAACGTTTAGTAGCATTGAAAACCTTTGACTGTGAGCCTAATCGAGGGGATGTTACGACCAAGTGTGCAATCAATTCAGTATGATATATACACATACACAGAAGTGGAGGCCTGCTCTGATTTTGAAATGAAGTTGCTTATTTTCATCAGAAATCCCAAGCTTATGTACCTGTCAGCTCCAACAGCTCAAGCAGAGCTGGGTAAGGCATAGCAGTGCTCTCGTCTATAATAAAAAAGAAATGTGGAAATAGCATTTCCTCTTAAGCTATCAATATATTAAGCTATACTTTATTTTTATGCTACGCTTTATTGAAAGTTTATATTTTAATATAAAGTAAAAGGGAAAATCGATTCAAAGATTTTTCTGTTATGTATTCTTGTTATAGTGCAAAATCAGAACTGAATGCATTTAAAAACAGATCCAATATATTCTTTTTATTTAAAATGGATAAATCAGCTTAGATAGTTAACTGGTAGCCAAAGGCTTCATATATTCTGCAACTATATAATAATGCTCTGCAAAGCCAGACTTCATAACAGTTTACATTGCTTTATTTTACACTTCCAACATTTAGTTTTTTTATTGGATTATTTCCCTTATGGCAACATCTTTAACATATAAACCAAAATAGATCTGTACCTATATCTGGATTTTTAATTCTTTTCTATTGACAAGCAGTAAACTAATTTAAGTATTATGTTTATTTTAATATGGAATGCATGTTGTGGTGCCTGTATGTGTTTGGCTTTACAGCGGGTTTATTGCATAAAAACATTTTATATAAATATTTTCAAGGTACTTCAACTGTAAAAAGAATAATACTCTTATTTCTATGGTGTTATAACATTTTTGGGGGAGGGGGGCTGATGCATATCTTGCCACTGAAAATTACCCTTTGAAGTTCACATACATTTAGGCTATTGATATTTCTGTTAAAACACACTAATTGATTATAAAATCCTATGCTTTCTGCTGTTAGTTGTTTACTGATAGGCATTCTGGATCAGTTTATATATGTGGTTCTTTAAACCAAGGACCTTTCTGCACTACACTGTTATAATACTATTATTCCACTTTCAACATCCTGTGGAATTCTGGGGTTTGTAGTTTACTGAGGCCCAAGAGCTCTCTGGCTGAGAATTCTAAAGGCCCCTCCCTAAACTGCAAACCCCAGGATTCCATAGGATGTTGAAAGCGGAATAATAGCATTATAACATTGTAGTGCAGAGAGGCCCCAAATATTGTTTTCATACATCTCCCCTTAATCTTAACATTTATTGTTTGCTCTTTTGGTTAAGCAATGAACACATTTGTATTCTGTTCTGGAAGTAAGCTCCACTGAAGTCAATTGGACTTATTTCTTGGAAGTCTTGTTTAATATTGCATGTTTAGTCTCTACGCTATTTAAACAAGCTTGCAGCCTTGACATTAACTTCCTTTTAAAAAGTTTCAAAAGATTTGAACACAAGAAACATCATGGCCTTGTTAACTGAAACAAAACTGGCACATGTAACACTAGAAATTTTCTTGAACATAGCAAAAACACAAAATTAGAAATATATATTTTTTGAGCCAAAGATTTTTTCCCCCAAAGTGTTATGCTACTTTTCTACAGTTGATCAAATCTACAGGGATTCTAAGCGGCTCCTAGAACTTAGACTGCAGAGGGTATGCCATTGGATCACTTTTAAAAATAGTGCAGGATATTTTCTTAATAAAAATTATTTTAGGAAAAATGAATACAAAATTTAATTGCTCTGTATATGATATCTGACCATGAAAATCCTACACTTCTCTCGGTTTTTTGAAGCATTTCACTATAGATAACTCAAAGAAGGAAAACATGGAGCCTTTATATGCTGAATATGTATCTGCCAGCAGGTACGAATCAGGCCACCAAATCTCTGACGTTTTCGATTTTGCCTTAAAGGCAGATGGAGTCTGAAATACCCCTGTGGCTGAGATGAGCTGTAGGTCATAATGGAAATCAAGCCTTTGATCAGCTAGTAAAAGCTGTGTGAACACCGATTTCATATGGTAGGTGACTTCTCCAAGATACTTTGTCCATCTGCCGACTTTCATCTATTTCAAAGGAAGTTGCTTCTATTGCTAATCTTGTTAAAATGTGTAAAAATGGAGCAGGATAGCTGCACAACTACACTAACAGTGACTCCAGCTTTGGAAGTTTCTAGAATGTGTAGATGACTAATGTTAGGTTGTCATTTTAGCATGATTCTTGGGGCTAGGGTAACTGAAAAGAGAAGAAAAAAAATCTTCAGTGGGCAAAAGGAATTGTTACAAATTTCAGGAGACTTTCCAAGTACAGGCATCAGAGGGTTGTCCTCCCACCCATGTTATTTATTTATTTTAAAAACTTGTTTTATTGCTGCAGCAAGCAGCTTGCTGTGGGCCTGAAAGAGCTTTGTTTCTATAGTCTCTGTGTGGAAGTAGCTGTAATGTATGTCCAGGAGCACTGTGGAATAAAATAATAGAATCTCTTCAGCCACTGGGTGGAAGCCACTGCCCTATGCACACCTTAGTTACATCCTCCTAGGACTAAGGTGTGCATGGTGAAATGGCTTGCATGCTTCCATTGCTTGACATTGTTACATCCTTCCATTGCCTGGCATCTGAAAGTCCAGCAACAGCAGTACCATGAGATTTTCCCTCATGTTTCATTTACCTCACAGACTATTCAGATGGTGTTGTTGTAAGTATGGATGACCCTCCTTTATAGTTTCAAATGTAACCTCTTAAAACTTGGGAGGGAAAAGTGGTATTTTTACTTCATGTCCACGTATGTGCAACTTAGAGATGGTTGAAGTTTTCCAGTTACTTATCCTTTCAAATCAAAAAATAGCTTGCTTTAATTTCTGAAGAGTCCAAATTTGAATCTGTGCAATAGAGATACCCCAGCAAAGGTTTCCCTGGGAGGTATATTCTTTTAACTCTGAACAGCTTCAATGCAGGATGTGAATTGGTAACTTTCTCCACTTCTGTTTTTAATTTCGACTGGAGTAAATTTGGGGAGATTTTTGTACTTTTTTGTCATTTCAAGTAACAATTGTCCAGCACATGAAGAAATTTCCAGACATGAACTCAGAGGACTTTGATACCACCACTAGTGAAAACATTCTAACACTTACACACTACTTAGCAGAATTGCCAACAGGTTAGGAGAAAGAAAGGCTCCTAGTATGCTACATTCCCTTTAACAGTGATTTGAGAACAGAAACTAGCAAGAAACCCTTGCAGGGAAATAAGCATTATCTTTACCTAATTGTTCACATTAAGGGTAAAGAGAAAGCTGCAAGAGCTAGTTCAAAAGTTCACAAGTGCTCTTAGTCCTATAGTGTACAAGCACTGTGAGGAATCAAGATGTTGCTAATATTAATCTGATACGGGGAGCATTATAACTACAGTCTCCTGACCAGCTGCTGTTCAGTTAGCCAATGGTGGATCTGAAGGAGAGATGCTGCAGGCTGAGCTGGACCAGGGAGAAAATATACAACAGTTTGGCTCAGTCCTCATCATTACTACAGATCCCAGTGAATATTTCTTCACTATTAACTACAGTTTTCAAACAGCACAAGTAAACCACCCACCCAAAAGACAATTAGTGGTTTTTATGTGTTGAAATGAAGGGACAATAATTAGAGTGCCAGTGGAGACTTACTGAGGTAAACAAGATTTTTCAACATAATTGTTCTGAACAATAGAGAAAGCTAATGAACAATATTAAAAGTAAAGACTATTACACAGATTGATGCCAATCTTCTCCAGCCCAGTGTCTTCCAGGGGATTTGGGCTGCACCTGCCATCAGCCCAGCCAACATATCCAATGGTGATAGATAATGGGAAGAAAAGTCCAAAATCTCTGGATACCACCAAGTTAAGGAAGATAGCTCTATGCCTGGGGTGGGGATTATATGGTGCACCAGATATTATTGCAAGAGCTAGCAGCTCTACACAGGCCAGCCAATGATGAGGAATGCTGGGGATTACATCTGGAGAATTGTACAATTACTCCCTCTGTCCCATGCAATCCTTGTATATTTCTACATGTCAGACTGTTGGGAATCCTACTAGGAAAGAAATGTGTAAGTGTTTTAGTTCTGATTCTTTGGTTGGTGTGCATGATCTCTACCTCATTGAGAACCAGTCTTTGTCTCAGGATGAGAGCAGAGTTTAATCTATGGATATACTAAGGGAACAAGAATATATCAGGAGATAAACACCCCCTCCCAAAAAAAAACTACATCAAGAATACATCCATCTCTCTTGGCTTGAAGACAGACATCTATGCAGTTTTGTCTGTCTCATTATCACAATTGTATATTGTAAAATCATTTAGAGATTTTTCTCGAAGCATAATTACTATATTCACTAACCATATCTTCTTCCCTATCCAATGTAG
This sequence comes from Cyclura pinguis, assembly GCA_030412105.1. Lineage (NCBI taxonomy): Eukaryota > Metazoa > Chordata > Lepidosauria > Squamata > Iguanidae > Cyclura > Cyclura pinguis. Next base: position 99,191,394 of record CM059601.1, read on the forward strand.
AGTAAGGATGGAAGACTATATGCTATTATTTGTGTCCTGGTTTAAAAAAAGGTGCCCATTATTCTTCTAAATTTATTTGGAATTTTCAAAATACATACCAAAAAAAAAAAAAAGGAAAAAACAACAAAATTACAACAATAAATACAGAAGAAAAACAAAGAAAATGAAATAGTATAAAAATGACAAATGCTAAAGATAAAGACATTAAGAATACTAAGAAAAAAGAAATATATGATGGTGTTTCAAGTTTTCCTGACACAGATTATAGATAACTCTATAAAATAACTTCCTTAATTACAAATGCCATTCAAAAGTTTCAACTCCTGCTTTTCCAAATGTATTAGTTGTCAAAAGCTACAATCAGCACTTTGTATACTCTTTTTCTTGCAAAAAGTCTACCAAAGATTCCCAGTTTTTCAAAAATGTTACTATTGATTTTTCTCTCAACAATTATTGTTATGTTAGCGTCATTGCTTTCTAAGGCCCTTTTCGCACGGCATTTCTTAAGCGAAAGGGCCCCTTTCGCATTGCGTAAATGTGAGGAGCGGTCTGCATGACGCACTCACATTTGCGCGACGCTCAAGGGCTGGATGCAGAGCGCACACGGATTTTTTCATTTTTGGCTTCAGGCCAAAAATACTCCGCGCTCATGTGTCGGTCCGGCACCCCATGCACACTTACCTGGTGTGCGGTTCGTCGGGAGCTGGGCCGGTCGCGCTTCCTGGGCAGTGCAGGCTGGGAAAGGTCCCAGGCTGCACTGCAAAAGGAAGAGGCGGGGTGCTCACATGAGAGGAAGGAACTGCGGAGGCCGAGCAGCAGGAAAGCAGCAGAGAAGCAGGAGCATTCCTTCCAAGGCTTCTCGCGTGAGGACTCCCAACCCAGCAGCGTTAACAGGTAACGTGCGAAAAAGGCCTTAGTGTTATTGTTATGTTAGTGTAATGTCAATGTTAGTGTATCATTATTGCTACAGTATGTTTTCTGTGCATCACGTGGATGTGTGTCTGGTATTATGTGAAAACTTGTATTTCTTTTGTATACTATATCTTTTCTTTTTCTTCTTGCTTTGTTTAATAAAAATGATTTAAAAAACCCCAATGTTATCAATTTATCCACTTCAGGAATCCAACATTTGTAACAGCCATTCCTCCTTCATTGGAATATTTGTGTTCTTCCACTTCTGTGCATATAGTAGTCATGCTGCAGTGGTCATGTATCATAGTAGTTTCTTGTACTTTTCTGGTTGATCTTTTACTAATCCCAACAAATATAAGTTCAGCTTCAACTGAATATTAACTTTCAGCATTTTATACATCACATTTGATTCCAGAATTTCCTGGCCATTTCATAAGTCCACAACATATGATAAAAAGAGCCTACTTGTTCACATTTCCAATGTCTGTTAGAAACTTCTTTATACATTTTAGTCAATGTTTCTGGTGGCAAATACCAATTGCTTCCTCACCCCAGAATGAAGAGACTAGACACAAACACTGGGTGATAAAGGCCACTTTATTTGACCTATTTATGTGTGGTTATGATGGGGGAGGAGCTTAATAGCTTAATTTGGGCCCAGCAGAGGCCAGGTGCCACCCCTGTGATGACCTCCTTGGCCTTCTTGTGAGTGCCGGGGCCATCGATATCCTCTGGGTTGCTCCTCAGTCTCCCATATTTGGAAGGTAAACTCAGTAAGCTCCCACAGAAGTCCCAGGACCCTGCATATGAGAGCTCCTGTTCTGAGTAAACCTCAAAGGTAGGCTACTTTCCAGCCCCTAAGTCCTAGGACCCTAAAGAGGAAGTTGAAAAGTGTTACCCTCCACCCTTAGAGGCTGCCAAAGGTGTACACCAAAGACATATCTCCTTTCCTGCTACCTGACAGGTGAATCCTTATTCATCAACTCCACCCAAGCCAATTCTCCAATTCCTTTCAGAACAGTATGGGGTAGGCGGAAAAAACCCTGCCAAACAGGGGGAAAAATAATGCTACCTGCCCCTACAGTGACCAGATTGTTCTCATACTGAACTGAGGGTGGGCCATGAGCCAGAAGATCCAAAGAGGCCATGTGGAGGCGAGCAGGCCTTACATGGCTTCCTGCTCACCCCCGTCATGTGACACATCCGGTGTAGCTGAATGTAAATTTTAGCTAATTTCATTCCTGAAAGAAGCTACAAGTGATCCTAGCAATTTTCTTCTTGTCATGAGAAAGTCTTTGAAAATTACCCAATTTTTGATGACTATCCACAATTTTGGAATTATTCTGTGAAAAATTTACTTTTTTTGTGGGCAGAAAATATTATTTCTATGCAGAAATCCTATTTTGGGGACGGAAAATGCTATTTCCTGCACAAATAAAGCTGTTTTTCACTCACTCACTCACACATATATATATAAAAATCCATACACACGAATTTTGCACAATGTAAAACCTGAACAGCAAAGATTTTTGTCAGCCCACGACTCTCCTTATTATTGTTTCCTGATTATGGAGAAACATGGGGCTTCCAAACATCCCTATCTTTTTGTTGCTGTGTGCCTTCAAGTTGTTTATCCACCATACATATACTGCTTTTCTATGCTTTGTTGCATTTGGTTCCCACTTGTCCTTTGAACAACTCATAATATGTGAAATATTCCTCAGTGCTGCTTTTCTTTCTAGGACAAAGGTCATTTGCACACTACACTGTTATAGTACTATTATTCCACTTTCAACATCCTGTGGAATGCTGGGGCTGAGAATTCTAAATCCCCTCCATAAACTGCAAACCCCAGGATTCCATAGGATGTTGAAAGTGGAATAATAGTACTATAATAGCATAGTGCGAAAATGGCCAAAGTGTAGTTCTTGGTTTTGTATCACTCACAGTAGAAAGGAGGCACAAACCTATTGTTATGAAAAAGACAATTTCTTTGGTCCTACTGTTGGAGAAGGGAATTGAAAGTGCAAGACAAAGCCTTTAATTCTAATTAACATGAGGGCAACTTTTGATGATTTCAGGTCAGTTTCCAGCAGGTGTTAGACTGATTCCCTTTAGAGTACTCTGCACTAAATAATAAGAATGAAGCCTTTTCCATTCCTGCTCTTAAAAGGTCCTACAATGCAACAAATGTCACAACTAAAATTGAAATGAAATGAACATATAACCTGCAATAAAGTTTTAACTTTTCTTTTCTATATTATTAGTATTGAGCCATGGTGACAATTGCATTTGCATAAAATAATGAAGCTTTATCAGGTTGTGGCCACCTGCAGTCTTGCATATTGTAAGAAAAAAATCAAAATCATGAAAGAAAAATAAATTGCTGTGGAACATAAGGCAAAATATGAAACAGAAACATGGTTATAGATGGAATGATCTCAGAATTCTGTATTCCAAAACAACACCCCACTTAAGAAAATGAACTTTTCATCTTGAACTATTTTGATGAAGAGTCAAAATGTACCAATTTTCAAAGCAAGTGGAAAATATGGCCCCGAATCACTTCATGGCAACTGCAGTTTTTCACACATTTTTACTTCTGATAAATCAAAGACAATATCAAAGCAATCAGCATCAAAGTAATAAATTCGGAGCCTCACAGCTTGCTAATAATACCAGAAGATAGAAATGGACTGAACAATTAAAGAAATACAGTGCTATGAAACTTGTGGGAAAAGCTGAAACAAAGGAGAGTTTGGAAAGTTATGTTTTTAAAATACATCATTCCTGTTACGCATTACATTGATTGAAAAGTAGTTGTTTTTCTTTTTTCTTTTTCTTTTTGTAGAAAAATAGAATAGATAAGAAAGAAAAAATACATACTTGATTAGGAAAGATCTCTAGAAACGAAGCCTAAAAATGATAGAATATAATCGTAGGAATATAATAGTACTGCATCATATATAGCTTAATTTTACATATCTTAAGACATACATACGCACATTCATACGTCCTCACTTCGGTTCCAATCATTCCTCTTCCTCTCTGTCTTCCTGACTAGGTTGTCCTTGGGATAATAAATTAACTAGATAAAAGAGGATCCATTTCCTTCTTTTAAATACATCAGGGCTCTACTGATATTATCTCTTTTGTAACATTAAGGCCCTTTTTGCACAGCATTTTCTATGCAAAAGAGGGCCTGGAGTATTGCGTGATTGTGAGAAGCAATCTGCATGATGCACTCACAATCGTGTGATGCTCCAGGGGCCGGCAGGTGCCAATCCCACACCTTTTCATTTTTGGCTAGAACCCGAAAATGCTGTGTGATCGCGCATTGCTCGCAGGCCCTGCGTGCACTTATCTGGCATGCGGACCGTCCGGAGCCACGCCAGTTGAGCTTCCTACCCCAGCGCAGCCTGGGAAACTCCCAGGCTGCACTGTGGAAGGAAGAGGCGGGTCTCTCGTGCGAGCAGGAAGCTCGTGTGGAGCTGAAGGACCCTGGAAGTGAGAGCCTCTCGCCGGAGGTTGCTTGCATGATCCCCACACCCCAGCACTGGAAAAAGATAAGGTGTGGAAAGGGCCTAATTATTAACATTGTTGCTATATAGAGATAGTTTTATATTACAGATAATTAGAATGAACTAAATAAAATTCAGCCATATCTCTCTCTTCAGTCCACAAAGCTTACTATCATCAAGTCTCCCCATTCGCTTTTAAAGAATTTTATAACTGGATCCCATTTCTTCACAAACTTTCCAAGCGGGATGCCTCTTATTAATGTCATCATCTTATCCATAAGTGCCATATCAAATAATTTTATTTCCCAATCTTCTACATTTGGTATATCTGATTTTTTCCAATTTTTAGCATAATTAATCCTTGCAGCAACTGTCATATAGAATAATATTTCATCATGTTTCTTTTTCAATTCATCTTCTGGCATACCCAATAGATACATTTGTGGTGACATGTGAAAATGTATACCCAGAATTTTTTCAATCTTCAAATGTATTTGTTTCCAATACTTCCTAGCTTTTGAACATGTCTACCACATGTGGTAGAAAGTGCCTTTCTCACTTCTGCACTTCCAACATTTATCATTACAAGTATATATCTTTGCCAGTCTCTCAGGAGGGAGGTACCACTGTAGATGCATTTTATAAATATTTTCTTTTAAATTCTGACAAGCTGTAAATTTTAGTCTTCTCTTCCAAGTCTTCTCTCAGTTCGCTAAGTCAATTGAGTGGCCCAAATTTTTAGCCCAGCGTATCATTGGCTTTTTAAAGAAAAGTAGTTGTTTTTCATTATTCAGTACAATGACTGAAACTAACTCATTGCATTACAACAGGCAGGAGCATACTCCGGAAACTGGAAGGCTGAACCACCTGAACTTAGCTACCCTGCAAGGCCACAGTCTGCCATCACAGCTGCCATTTAGTTTGGCTGGAAGGGATGTCTGACCTCTCCTTGGCCCTTTTCGCATGGCATTCGCCATGCGAAAGGGCCTCTGGAGCATTGTGCAATTGTGAGGAGCCGTCCACATGATGTCCTCACAATTGCATGACACTGCCGGGGCTGACAGGTACCAATCACACACAATTTCATTTTTGGCTTTGAGCTGAAAATGGTGCGTGATCGTGCATTGCTCTGGGATCCCGCTCACACTTACCGTGCGTGCAGAGTTCTGGAGCCACGGTGCTCACACTTCCTGCCTTAGCACTTCCTGAGGAAGGAAGAGGAGGGGCTCTCATGCTCCCTGCTCATGAGCAGGCAGTGGCTGTGGAGCTGAAGCAATGGGGACGCAAAAGCCTCTCGTAAGAGGCTGCTTGTGCGATCCCCACACCCCAGTGCCGAGAACAGGTAAGCTACGGAAAGGGCCCTGGTTTGGACTGTTTATAGCCCCTCCCTCAAACAGCATAGCAATCCCAGGACTAGGTTTTTGTTGTTGTTGTTTTGTTGTTAAAAACCAGGATTTATTAAGCTGAAAAAAGAGAGATGTGAGTGGGGCTGGGGGAGTCAGTGGTGATCTTTAGAGCCACATTGGATCTCCATGGGCTGCATAGTTCCTTTTCCTGCACTACTTAGGCCCTTTCCGCACCTTACCTTTTACTGGTGCTGGGCTGCTCAGCTCGCGCACGAAAGCTTGGGAGGAATGCTCCCACTTCCCTGCTGCTTTCCTGCTGCTCGGCCTCCGCAGCTCCTTCCTCTCACGCGACCGCCCTGCCTCTTCCTTTTGCAGTGCAGCTTGGGACCTTTCCCAGCCTGCACTGCCCAGGAAGTGCAACCGGCCCAGCTCCCAATTCACCGCATGCCAGGTAAGTGTGTGTGGGGCACCGGACTGATGCGTGAGCGCAGAGCATTTTCATCTCGAAGCCGAAAATGAAAAAATCTGTGTGCGCTCTTGAGCGTAGCGTAAATGTGAGTGTGTCATGCAGACTGCTCCTCACATTTACGCGACACTCAAGGGGCCCATTCGCTTAAGAAATGCTGTGCGAAAAGGGCCTTAGATTGATAAGAGTATGACACTGGAAACTGGAAAAAAATCTGATCAAAATACATGCAAATATCTTTAAATCTAATTGTCAAAAGTAGATATATCTTAAACTTTATTGTAGGTGTGTGCCTTCAAGTCATTTCCAACTTATGGAGACTCTAAGGTGACCCTATCACAGGGTTTTCTGTGGTTGAGAGTGTATGACATGCCCATGGGCACCTGGTGGGTTTCCAGGGTTGAACGAGTAGTTGAACCCTGGTCTCCATGGGCATAGTCCAATGCTCAAACCACTACACGGCGCTTGCTCTCTTCTCACTCTTTACAGTTCATCATTGAGATAATGTTGTTCCCATTTGTTTTACTACTTTTGGAATGTCAATTCCTTATTTCTTTATTATCAAGAAGAGTAACTTGGTGATACTTGTAGCTTGTTATTTTCAAGCTCTCCAACAAAGGGTCTTTCTGCACTACACTGTTATAGTTCTATTATTCCACTTTCTACATCCTATGGAATCCTGGGGTTCGCAGTTCAGCGAGGGGCATTTAAGAATTCTCAGCCAGAGAGGTCTTTGGCCTCAGTAAACTACAAACCTGGGATTCCACAGGATGTTGAAAGTGGAATAATGGCACTATAACAGGGTAGTGTGGAAAGGCTTCTGTCCTGTATGAACCCCACACCTGAAGTTAACACTAGCCTCCTTCATGTATTAATTCTGCAAGGGTGTGTGATGAGGGAAGCTACAGAGCCATGCTTTTGTCCTTCCTAGAATCTGGAAAACATACTTTCCAAAATGCAATTTCCTGTGTCCTCCAGGCAACATATCCAGTAGATTTTGGGAGCTGTAGCACTGAAAAGTAACTTTTCTTAGCTCTGGTCTTGTCTTTAAGATGATGTAGTTCATTAGTCCTGTTCCTAATATCCACACATTAAGCAAGGGCATCTTGTTCTGAATTTTACCTTTCTAGTTATCATTTTATACTTCTCATACTTAGGAAGCTTCCAGTTAACAACTTGTAACTGATTAATATACAAAAACTATGCACCAGAAACTGCTCCATGCATTTGGCCTGGTTTTGTACTAGCAAATATGACTAAGGGGACAAACATTGGAGTCATTGTTTCAGTTTATTACAAGCATAGGATTAAAAGCTTGAGTCACTTTCTGGTCCACCCTAGTTTATTAAGTAGGATCAACCACAATCTTGCAAGTAAGGATTGCTACCCCCCCTTCTAGTTCAACTTAGCCTGAGCCAGGGGAAACTCAGCTCACAACAAGACATCCCTCCACCTTCTTAAAAACAAGGGACAAACTTATTTATTTATTTATTTATTTATTGCATCCCACCTTTTCCCCAGTTTGGGACTTAAGGCAGCTTACCAGAGTTAAAACATATACAGCTGAAAATTCACAACATGTAAAGGTTGAAAATATAATGTAACTATCAAAAAAAATTCTGTCCACTTAAAAACATAAGCCGTTAAAAAGAAAATGAGAAATAGAAAATTTAGCACATTATATAAGATCCGGACATCTTGAACAAAACAGTTTTCCAAGGCCTGCTGAAACAAAAGATAGGAAGGAGGGCGTCGGTCTAACTTCTCTGGGTTAAGAGAATTTCACGGATTTGTACTAGCTACAAAAGAGTGTCTCTTTCCTGTTCTCATTATATCTATAAGGGTGGTGGGACTAGAGGTGCCAGAGTGAAAACTGGAGAGAGCTCTTGTACTTTTCATGGTTGTGTAGAAGTGAGGAGAGGGATTTCAACAGCTGCATGACAAACTACTCCTGTTGAAATTCCCTCTTCTTCACAACCATTAAAGGTACAGGAGCCATGTCCAGTTTCTACTCTGGCAACCTTAGGTGCAACAGAAGGCCTCCCCAAAAGATCTCAAAACATTGGCAGGTTCATATGGGAGTACATGGTCTCCCAAATAATCTGGACCTGAGAGAACTCTGTACTCTCTGTTCCCAAGAGTCCCAAGCCCCTATCCCCAGCATAAATAAATAAATCCGCAATAATTAAGTAGGCATAAGCTGGATTCAGAGAGCAAGCAAGCAGATTACATGGAGATATATTTATGTATTTCACAAGAAAAAGAGGTAAGTCTATAAAGCAATTAGAAAAAAATACAGTAAGCTAAATGATCTAGATCTTATACATGCCAAGGGCATAGGCAATAACCTCTTAGAAAAGCAAAATTCTAGAACCTGGAGGAAGAGGAAGGAAAAAAAGAGAGACCAATTCAATTTTATAGGAAAAACCAGGCATAGGTCAATTTAGCTCAAGTTAGCTCAATTAACCAATCAGGACCATTATAGGTCTTATATGCCTTCTAGCCTCTTGGCATCCAAACAGGTTCTTTCCCAAGACAGATGAAATCATTCTCCCGTTAATGAACAAGGTCTCTGTACATCCTTGATCCACTTACAAACAAGAGAAAATGCAGGTGCTTCAGGCATTACACTATCCTGAAATAGGATAGCTTCTCAAAGAGCAAGAAGAGAAAGAAAATGTACAAGAAGACACAAATGTAAGGCCTTAACTCTTTACCATAAGAACATATTTCTTCCAGTGATGTGTAAACATCACTATATAAAATAACCTAAGATATTTTTAAAAGTATTTGAACATGATCAGGAGCTAGGTGTGGGAGCGATAAGAAGGAAAGGAACATTTCTTTCTCCTTCCATATCCCAAAGATAATCTGGGGCTTGAAGCTGTGTTACGGATACAAGCACTCTTTAACAACTGTGCAAACCCAGAAGAAGCAAAGGTTGGTTTCCAACAGCAGAAGGAGGTCCACATTCAGAAAATCATGCTCATTTCATGGCAATGCTCATCATAGTGTCTTCACTAAGGGGCAAAAGATGCTAGAAGAAAAAACTGTCACTAAAACTGTCACCTAGGTAGCAAAATAAGTTTGTGTGTATGTGTGTGTGTAAAGACAGGAACAGAGAGCACTACTATCCAGGAGCTGTGATTATTTTTCTTGCAGCTGTACTTGAAGAGGCCCAAGTGCTTATGTAGGAGGATACACACACCAAGGAAAGGCTGTTGACCTTGTTGCCTTCAGTTGTACCAGGAAGAAATACACCAAACCCATTTATTCTTAAAATAAAAACCATGTGGTGATACAGGCTTCTCACAGAACGTTTTCTTTGGCTTCTTCTATCTCCCCACATTGTGGTTTTCTCTGTGATAACTAAGGCCCTTTCTGCACGAGATGGCAGAAACGCCTCATCGTGTCAGAGGAGCGGAGTTTATGGCTGCGTTTCTGTGATGTTTCTACAATGCGGCATTCCGCACCATCCTCCACTTTAGGAGGCGAAGACCACTTTCTCGTTCTGCACTACAGCGTTTGTCACCACTCCCCTATGGCCTATGGCCCACCCCAGCCCATTTCATTGCATCCTTTTTTAAAAAAAATCTTGGGAAGGACATCCCTATGCAGACATGACATCACATGTGCTAAGCCAGGCCCGCCCTGAACTTGCCCATTCCTACGAGAATGCACTTCAACGGTTCCACATGTAGTTGTACAAATGTAGTAGAAGCGATCTCAGGGAGTGAAAAATGCATTTTTTTCTGTTGCTCAAATACAACGCTTTAGTAACATGCAAAGGCACACCAGTAACTTGACATCAACTTAACAGCGATGACTTCATGCAAATGCACACCTCCTCAAACCGTCACAGCTACACAGTGACTACACCGTGCGGAAAGGGCCATAATCACACAACTACAAACACTGAATTCACCTTTTAAGAAGAACTGAAATTTGAGAAACAACAAGTTTTTGTGTCCACAGAAAGGGGCTCAACCATTGTTTTTTCATTACAGAATTTTGTTAGGTGTAACCTGTTAGTTGCAACAACCTCCAATGAGTCACCTATTTAATCAATGAGTGCCTTTTTGAGAATGTCTAAAGTGCATATCTTATGGCTATGGCTGTGACCAATTTTTGAGCTGTTTTGGCTCTTCCCACATCACCTGCTTCGACATCAACTCTACATGTGCTATAGAGTTCTAGCTATTTTTCTCACCAGGACTGAGTCAAGATATATTGTTGCCTGAGGTGGAGTAGCAAATAGAGTCCTTCATGTCAAAGTACACAGCACTGAAAGCAAGTCAAGTTATTCTGAGACACAAGGTGGAAAATCGAGCAAGCACCATTCCTTATCCCTGGCAGTAAAGATACAAGAGTAACAAGATGAAAAACTAACAGCTTGCTGCCCTTTAATGACAACTCAAATCTGCTGCTGGAAGTGACTACCTCACTGTGCCTAAACAAGCTGGCTGTGCCTGACAAGGGATAGTCATCTTTCCTGTTCCTGCTTCGCAGTTCTTGCATGTAATCATGTGGGTAGGTACAGATCGGTATGGGGAAAGTGCAGGCTGTTTGCCACTTGAACCCTCCTAGTCCCATTTTTGTGTTATAGAGAAAAATATAGATAAGTAAATAAGAAAAACAGCAATTTAAACCAACTAACTTTAGTATGAAGAATGCTATTTTGTGAGAATCATGGTGGATAATGATTACAGCTGTCTAATATTGAACAGTTTATTCCAAATATTCATACCACTTTTGTTCCTCTGCCTTCTTGACAGTGAGTGCAAAGACATATTTTATCAGTCAAATATTTTATTATAACATATAATATGTGATATGTCACTATATAGGAAGCTTAAATACACAGGTAAAATACATTTGAAAAAGAACTAAATTTGTGCACCTTGATCACCAAAACTAGGAACAAGAAACCTTCTCATGAATTTGATTCTAGTATTTGTTACTTCGAGGAAGAAACCCTATCCTGGGGTCTAAAATTTTAATATTAAAATATAGCTCTGTGTGCCAGAGAGGTCTCCCGAAAGGGCAGGTAGGCAGGAATAGTCGAAAGACCGACAACCAGGTCAGACCAGTAAAATCCCTGTCAAGTAGCCCCAGGAAATCTCAAGATGTGTAAAACCACAATAAACAAAGGGTCCTCAGCCCCGAGACGCTGACTTGAGAGGATTAGCGTGTGTGCCTCAGGTTAAGCAAATATCCCATCAGAGGGGGACCAGAAATCACACCACAACACCTCTGAAAATCCGGAGACTTTGGCAACACCTAATAATCCCATCATGCCAAGGAAATTACTATTGTGGGGCTTTGTGCCCACTACAACACCCATTGTCCTCCCTGGAAAAGGATTAGTCCTCCAGGTACCTTTTTCCCTATAAATAGTCCTGGCTTTTGAATGTTTCTTCGGATAGCTCCCAATCCCAGCCAACTGTTGCTCTGTTTGTCAAGCAATCCCTTCAGCCCTCTCCGTGCTGAGCCCCACTTCTTTGCTGCCTTCTCAGACCCAGGACTACAGGACAAGGTGCGGTATTACCCCAACAATACCCCTTCAATACTCCCTCTGTCCAATTTCCTCTCTTTTTCTTCTTCATAGCTCTTGGGTGCGTGTGTGTGAGAGTGCATTGGTGCGTGAGACTTACATTTAATAAAATCATTTATTGGACATTTGGTTTGGTTTTTGGCTTGGCCTGACCCCATAAAAACAGGGTAAAAAACCCCAGTAGGTTACCCTGCCTCTTGCAGTGCTATTGCTCATGCTCGGGCTAGTTTCCATCCCCCGTCAAGTGGAGCACAGTGAGGGACCCCTGAAATTAGGGTAACAGATTGCCTAGGTCTACACATGATATACATGAGAAGACCATTTTTCTGAGCCCTGTTCTCAAATTTTCATATTTAGAGGAATAAAACTTGCATGGTTTTGTTTAAAGATGGTTGCTCCAGACAGTCATGTTCTCCTCTTGGTTTTATTATACACCGTTGTTCCTACACAAACGTTTGGGAAGGCATTTTCCTCAGTTGCAGAAGCCCTGTCAAAGCAGAAGGCTGATGCTGACACCAGGGTGTACTTGCGAAATGGCTGAGTCTTTTTTCTATATGTATTTCTACCTTGTTTGCCCCTTTTCTCACAAATAAGGCATCTCCGGGTAAATTCAAATAAATCCTTTTGTGAATTATGCTAAAAGTTAAAAATGGTAGCAATAACCCCTCCCATGCGTTTTGAAAGATCTAAATTATCAGCACATTTTAAAATCTTGTTTTAGTTTTTTATGTGCGCACACACATACACACACACAGAGAGAATGAGAGAGAGAGAGAGAAAGTGAGAGAGACTGGTCCTAGTCTTGGTCCTGGTCTCTTGATTTAAGCCGTCCCAACATTAATTTCTTCCACTAAGTATTCTAATTAGGTGTAGCTATATATATATACTTTCCTTTTCTTTTCAATGTACTATATTGATTGTCTGGACAATTTTTCAGATTTTATTGAAAAAGACTTAACTTTTATAATGTACCAATGCAGGTAAGCACCTCAGTTCTCAAGATTGCAACTGTAGTGCAATGGTGACATTCCCCCCCCCCCCCGAAGTTGGTTCTACAAGTTCTCAGGAAAGCATGGAGCTTAGAGGCAGAGCATATCTTTATATTTTGACATTCTCAGAGATGGTTGGAAACGATACTTCTCAAACATGCTGGGTAGAACTGACCTAGATGGGGTCTCCTCTGAAAAAGAACAGGTATTTTGTGCTTAAAACTGAGAGAAAAAGGGAAGGGAAAAAGCTGGATTATTCACTTCTTAAGCATGATTATTAAAGTCAAAATCAGAAATGAATGGGGCAGTAGACACATTTGGTTTCCTTTTATCACTCTTGCTTAGAGTCATATTGTCTAAACAAAGATGCATGCCAAAGCCAGCAAATATGAGCAAAAGCATAGTTACAAGGAAGGAAGTAGAGAAGATGGCAATGACAAAGTGGTATGGTAGAGACAATTGCCTAAGCCAATTTTCCCAGCCATTCTCTCATAGGCCTCAATCTTACGTCGCCTCACCATATCATAAATATCTGCATGCTGACCTACATTATGGCAAGCTGTATATGTCCTCCCCAACCCCAGATTATGGATAGGTTTCTGAAGCCAGGCTGCATGGCCACTCTGTGCTCTACAGTGAGCAGATATGCTCACAGAAGCATCTGTGCTTCCAACAGCCATGCATGAAATGATCACAGTAGTGCTGGGGCCCCAACAGATCTTAGCACAAATCCTTTCATTTTGCATCTAACTATGGGGATGTAGCCAAATGTTTCTCCAAATTTGCTTGCTTACTGAGACCATTTCTGCACTACACAGTTGTAGTGGTATTATTCCATTTTCAACATCCTATGGAATCCTGGGGTTTGCAGTTTAGGGAACAGCATTTAGAAGTCCCAGGCAGACAGGTCTCTGACCTCAGTAAACTACAAACCCCAGAATTCCACAGGATGTTGAAAGTGGAATAACAGTACTATAACAGAGTAGTGAGGAAATGGCCTGAAGAACATGGAACAGCTGTGTGAGATGACTTCAGGTGCTTTGCAGGAAGTCAGGGGAGGGGCTTTAGGTGCTGAGTTTTGCAGAGGGAGAAAGGGAATATCAACCCTTCCAACAGAGGACACCTTCATCCATAAATGAAATTTGCATGTGTGGATGTCCTGAATAGAATTCTGGCCACAGTCTCATGGCTTTGAGGACCTCTTGAAACCACATGTTAAAGAAATAGATTGCATGAGCTGGCAATTTCTTTTTCTCATCACCACCATAGCTGTTGCTACCACTTCTACCTGCAGGGACCTTTTCGCATGGCATTTGCCATGCGAAAGGGCACCCGGAGCGTTGCGCAATTGTGAGGAGTGATCTGCATGATGCACTCACAATCGCATGATGCTCCAGGGGCCGGCAGGTACCGATCGCGCACCTTTTCATTTTTGACTGGAAGCTGAAAATGCTGTGCGATCGTGCATTGTTCCCGGGTCCCACATGCACTTACCTGGCATGTGGAGCCTCCGGAGCCTCGCCGGTTGTGCTTCCTGCTCCAGCGCAGCCTGGGAAACTCCCAGGCTACACTGTGGAAGGAAGAGGCGGGGCTCTTGTGCAAGCAGGCAGCTTGTGTGGAGCTGAAGCAGCAGGGACGCGAGAGCCTCTCACCAGAGGCTGCTCGCGCGATCCCCACACCCCAGCGCCGAAGAAAGGTAAGGTGTGGAAAGAGCCCGGGTGTGGACAGTGTTAATCATGTAACAGACAACTATTGCAAGTGGCTTGTCACTAAAGGATCCTGGATGTATGTACCAAGAGCCCGTTGTAGACGGCAACTTTGAAATTGGTGTCTTCCAAAGTGTGCTCAAATTCAGAACAATTAAAGAAACCAATTGTCGTCTCTGTCTGATCTTTCTAAAATATATTATTTCTGAGGAATCATTTGGTCTTTTACACTCCAAACAGCTAGAGCCAAAAATTGTGTGAAGCCCCTGTGAAATGAAGCCCCTCTTTACAAAAACCTTTACTGGTCCTAAAAATGTATAAATGTTGTCTGAGCAAACTTCCCAGGTTTCAGTAAAATTTCACCTTAGGAAAAAAAAAAGGATGGGGGCAATTCTTGCACGAGAATCTTAAATTTTAGATAAGGGAATCAATACTCCTACAATTCACATGCAACCAGGGTGGGGATGTGCAGGCCTCTAGATGCTGTGATTTACAATGTGCTTCCCGTATTAGATAGCTATGAGGATATGTCCTTTGAATCACCATTGATTGTTTTGGATCCTTGGCCTTCCTCCGAAACAATCAGCAAATCCCCTCTTCAAACACATCCATTCAAGGTAGATACAATCAGGGTGGGACTTCTCATTTCACAGTGCTACTGATTTTTATATCAGAAGCAATAGGCAACAGGTCCTCATGATTCTTGTAGAATCACATTACCTAATAATTCTCTGCTAGCAGATAAAGACCATTTGATTTGAAATGGCATTTGGCCACTAAATGGCTATGCAGTGAGATTTTTAATGTGCATATGTATGCACACTGCATTTTTATTGTCATTGTCATATTTCTAATGATTTTATATTGTTTTAAAGTATAGTTTATTTGCTTTTTAACTTATTTATTATTAGATTTTAAGTACTTCACCTTGTTTTAATTCATCGTTCGAATCTCATTTGGGAAAAAGGTGGGATTTTAATTTATTGATTAGCTAATTAATTATCCATTTGTGATCTTTTTCATCGCTTCAAAAATGTTGTTAGGCAAGACATTGTGTTATACAACAGGAAGTCTAGCCACTGTGCTTCAGCCTGAAAATAAAGAAGAGGCCCTTCTACTCATATTTTGCTTCTGCTTTGTTTGGTAACCCCAATCACAAATGATAGCAAGCATGAAATGGGCACAAGTGGCTTGAACAATGCTGCCACTGTCTTCCAAAGAACTGTGTTGATGATGCGCAATGTGACACACCCTTACTTGTGCAGTGACTAAATATGCACAAATTTGCTTGTTAACATGATAATCCCCACCCAGCATATGTTCTTGTGTTTGAAATGCAACACTGACTTGTCTTCTTTTGTGGCCTCTTAACATTCCACCTGATCCCATGTGTGCCAGCAGATTTATTAAAAGCTTCTAGCCTTCAGCTTTTAAATAGATACAACAACTACTCATTAAATTAATGTTCGTAATTTTCACCCATGATTTATTGATAAAAACAATTTGTGCCTGGGTATTTACAGGTCTATTCGTCTTTTTTCCTTCCAGAGTTTTATTTATCAGACTGGTGACACATGCAGTGTTGAAAGCTTCAGTTAGAAAAGCTGATACATCACAGGAAGCTAAGCTGATCCTAGTTTGTGCATTTCGGTGAAGTCTTTATCCTAAAGTTATAAACAACTTTGTGGAATTTTAAAGACTAATGCATTTATCAAGTCCATTCTATTAATTGAATCTAGGAATATAATTCTTCACTAATTTTCTTTCTGAAGGGAGCAATGAATAATTTTATCAATTTTCTTCTCAGAGTGTTTGAAACTTGTGCAGTTTTTGATGATTATTTATAGTTCAGGGCTTATTCTGCATAGCATTTGCACATGGTTGTTTTGCACAGAAAACTGTAATTCTGTGCAGAAAATGATGTCTTCTGTGCAGAAAATGCTATTTTCTCTGAAAAATAAATCTGTGTGAATTTTGCATAGAATTAGTCCTGAACTGTGAAGATTATAATCAGGATTCTTCTAATAACAGTTTCGTAACACTCAAGAAACAAGTTTTTCAATCATTTTTTAAAAATTTTTTTGAATATTTTCCCCATTCCTGATCTACTCCATGAAAACTTGTATAAAAATAAATAACTTTATCTTTATGTGTTGACAGCCTCTTTATTGATTACATTGTAACAGAGAAACACTATCTGGAAATCACCATTAAATCTGTTTATTCATGAGAAATCCTGTTAAAAAAAAGTTAACCTTGCCAAAGTTACTATGAAATTGCACCATTACCTCAATACACATACCACCAATCCTACACACCCATATTTACACTAGGGGCAGGTGGGTATAGTTTGTCATACAGGATCAGTAGAATGAGTAGGTGAATATGGGATCAATATAGGGTTCAGTTGTGGAGCCCTTTTTCTCTCACTACTCTGCCATTTTCAGATCTTTAAGGGAATGTGAAGGACCTTCACATTCCCTTTCAGCTCTCTTGTTTCTGCATCCTGCCAGCTACTTGAGATGCAGAAGTTAAGTAAAATGCAACATACAGAATTTCTATGAAGGGCTGAGTGGATTTGTCCAAAGTATTCCAGACCTCCATTTCCCATCATGTGCTGGCATGGATGTGATTTTCAGGCATGCCAAGGTGGTAAAGAACAAAACAGGGTGTTAATGTGTTAAATGGAAATCTCTCGACACACTTATCTGCACCATATCTGGGAGACCATTCTGGCTCTTGAACTATAATGGTTCCTTTTAAACAATATGGTTCTGTGCAATTGGTTGTATGACTGATCCCATCTTTAATAAAAAATTAAAGCCAACTGCTATTACAAATACATTTACCCGCCTACTTACTTTGATGATCTTCTAGCTCCCAGCGTCCTCTTACTGCTAGCATGGCTACTGGGGGATTCTTGAAACTATAGTCTAAAAAGATAACTCTTCCACACTTTGCTTACTCTTAGTATGTGGAACAGTGCTTGACAGCCTCTGTTCTGCTAATTACAAGAATGAGATAAGAATATTCTCCCACCAGGCTACGGACTTCCTTATTCTAATGTTTCTATCATGCGAAAGAGGTATTGTTTTCTGACTGCATTTGAATTTTTCCAAGGTGTAAAGAAGCAGAATATTAATGTCCCCAGTGCTTGCTGAATTGCAGCGATGCATAGCATTATTCCAACCTTTTCCAGTATTTGCATTTTGAAGGACTCATCCTCCTAGTAATAGGCTCGCTTTCCCATTAACAGCCTCACAGAGTGGTAGGTATAGAGTTCTGAATGTCCTGTTGCAACAGATAATAATGAAAATAGTTGAAAAAGAATATATTTTGGAGAGGAGAAGAAAAAGTAGGAAGACAGAAAAGTTTTAATAATTCACTCCTGTGACAAATGCTAAAGGGGGAGGAGAGACAGATTGGAAGTGTACGAGAAATGAATTCATTCAGGCAAGACAATAAAGAGAAAACAACGTCAACTTAGAATCTTCAGATGGTATTCTAATAGTTCTGCTTGGATGATGTGACAAAAAAGAGGGTATTTTCTGTTTTCCTCTTACAATATAGTTATAAGATACAGACAGGCGAACATAAATTTCAAGGTAGATTATTTTTTTAAAAGATTTTTTTTTTAAAAAATGTATATATAGTCCAATTTTTTGCTTCAACTTTATGCTTTAGAAAAGTTAATGCCTATTTAAAATGCATTCATGAAGTACATTGAAAAGAACTCTTTTCAGACAAGAGTCAGTGGTTACAGATTTTAGTCTTGATTAGGACTTTACAGTGTTCGCATAATGCCAATAACAATGTATCTTATTTGCCCAGATATTCCAAATGGCATTTCCTAGATGACAGCTACAGTCAAGATAAATCTTTTCCAGATTTAAGTTATTTCTGAAAAGCCTTTTGACAAAGAGTATCTGCCAGGTTGCACAGCATGGCAGGAGATGGAACAGAGGAAATTTATACTTTCCTAATATGATCTCTCATGTTTGAAGGTTTGTGGAACTCAGCAAGAGTGCTCATTATTGAAAATAAATAAGATTTCATATTGCACAAGGAACCCCTCCC
This sequence comes from Cyclura pinguis, assembly GCA_030412105.1. Classification (NCBI taxonomy): domain Eukaryota; kingdom Metazoa; phylum Chordata; class Lepidosauria; order Squamata; family Iguanidae; genus Cyclura; species Cyclura pinguis. Next base: position 99,209,965 of record CM059601.1, read on the forward strand.
CACAAAACTGGCTGATCTGTGACTATTAACCCAATCACTGTCTGCAAAACGACCACACAAATATAGCAAAGAATTTCATTTTCTTAAGACTGTTATTTTATTAAATGAAATATTGTTGATATATATGCACATTAATATAGCTTTAGTCTGACACATTTTAAAATAATAATTTATCAAGGGCATGTGGTTCCCTAGACAACTTGGCTGACACCAGTGTCTCTAGCCTTTAAAACCAAAATCTTTGCCACATGGTTAATGAAGCCAGCGTATGTGAGCTAATTATACATCCTATGTTTTATCACTTGCTATTCGGCTGGTACACTAGGATTAGGCTAAGATCTTTTGACATTTAGCCACAACATTTTTTCACACTTGGTTGATTTCTATCCCTAAACTCTTAATCACAGTTGGCTTGAATCTTTCAGCTGTGTTTCTTGGGAGTAGATTTAAGAGTCTTCCAGCACAATCTCATACATGCCTATTCAAAAATCAGTCTGAGTGTCACGAGGCTAAATCCTGGCAGAGAGGGTATAAGATTAGCTTTAGTCATTTCATTTTTGAGTCCACAGATCTGAGGGATCTATAAATAGTAATTTTTGTAATGTTTCTGTTTTAGTTTGAAGTATTGGTATATTTTTGGTCATTTTTGCATCATAGGATTATCATTTGAACTAAGCCTATGGTTATTAGTGTAGCTTCATTCAGGCACAGTTGATGATATTACTAGACTTAGGCCTGAATCCTATTGGTAGTCTCAACTAGAGCAGGGATTTAGCTAAGTCATCCCACCACATTCACTAGGGATGGGGCACAGGACCCCCGTGGAAATGAAACGACCTTGAATAACTCTAGGTCCTCCCAAACCACATTTAACACACACAAAAAATATGACCATTATATTTAACCCACCACGGATTCCTCTGAGGCATCAGGGTTCCTTTACAAGGCAAAAGTGGGTGGCTGGTGGGGCTTGCCGCCAACTCCATTGCTGCCCCACACCATTTTTAATAGGGACTTATAAGCCTTGTTTACAGTTTCTTAGTCTCACGAGGCTTACGGTCCCTATTAAAAATGGCGTGAGGAGGCAGCAGAGGTGGCAGTGAATAATCCATAAGTAATCAAACCTGCAAGCGTGAAACTCACAAATGTGGAGGGCTGACTATATATGTTAACTTACTATCCAACTAATCAGTGGATATACACTGCTTGGGATTACCAATAGGATTCAAATCTTTTGCTGCTGGTGTTCCGTACATTTAACTAGCTGGAAATAAATCCTATTGAACTCAGTCAGTTTAACTGCTGAGTGGGCATGAATATGTTAATGTGGTCACATTTTGTGGTTTTGAAGGTAAAATTCTGGTGTCCCATAATCTGTTTTAGCAGAAAAAGAAGACTGCTCTCCTCACGCTTATTGATTGTCTAAATTTTTTTTTTTAAAAGCTGAACGCATTTCAGCTTGTACATAAACTAATTGGCCTTCTTCAGGGGCTACATTAAAAATAAACACAAATACATATATTAACTTAAAATACATTACAAAAGGATAATATATAATGTAAAAATATTACACTTATAAATTACCATAGTAAAATGTGGTCGTATAGTATTACATTACATCCATACCGTTAATCAAATCAACAGCAGAAATTTTTTGGAGTCTCAGATATGCTGTCTGCATTAGCTGGACTGATAAGCAATAAAAGAAGACAATCTACATTTCTTTTTATTATTTATACATTTTGAGAGATGGTCAGAAATAAGGAGAGAGCTTTGAGAATGTGGTGTAATCACTTTCAAGGACATCTGATGCAATCTGGCTGAAAAGTTACCATTTTTTTTTCCTGTGTAGGGTGGAGTGGCCTTACATTATAGAAAGGAGAACAGATCTTCATTGAAACCCCCTGGTGTCGGAGAATTCAGCATTAAAAAAACCTGTTCTGCTTCCTTTGTCATCTAAACTTTTTCATCATTATTATCTTTTCCAGCACACAGAACCTAAAGTCTGATGGAATCTGTTGCAGTTCCTCAAAATGACTGACCAAAGGAGTGCCCATTCTTCTATTTCTTCAATTAGACAAATGTTCTGCTATTCATTTTTAGGGGTCTTGATGTCTTTCCTACCTACACTTTTTTACACTTGTACTAAATAGCATATATTACAAAACTGCTACTACAAGTGCTCAGTTGGGTCAAGATACATCATTGTTGATCATTATGATTCATGTAAGTTCAGTCATTTTGGATGTGTATTTGCAATACATACAGTGACCGCAGGGGTGATGTCTTGTGAGGCTAGCTGTATACATTATAGTATTTTTGGTGTTTGTTCAGACTCCCTGAAAGTAATATTCACCACAGTGTCTCTGATCTTGTTCTTTTGAAAGAGATCTGTGGCTTTCCCTGACATCCTGAGATATTTTCTGTTATAAACCAATGTTTTTTTATGAACCCCCTGTGTATTTTTTGTAATGTGATTGAATGTAAGAGAGCAGTGGTTGGTCTGTGGTCTGTGCTGTTTTTTGTAACAATTCTAAACAGGATCTGCAAGCTGCCTTAACAAATCCCTGGGATATGCCATACTGTGGATATCCTCTTTCAATAAGCTGTTTGGACAATATGTAGGAGTCCTATTTTAATTCTTACTTGTTGAAACAGTTTTGTTTTAACCTGGGGAACTGGCTATGGGAGCTTGTGTCTCATTGCTCTGTGAGCTATCAAATCTGAGATAGGTGTTGGCATCAGTGGGTTTTCCATATACGGAAAGTAATGAAATGGCCTCATTTTTAACAGTCATATCCAAATAATAATAATAAAATAATAATAATAATAATAATAATAATAATAATAATAATAATAATACCACCACCACCACTGTGTTGCTAAAATGAAAGTAAAATTGTATATTTATATTGATAGAATTGTGTTGTGAAAGCATCTGAGATATACTTCATTGCCTCTCCAAAGATAGAAAACATTACCCAGGAATCTAGCCCAAAATATTAGTTTTTCATTTTGTTCCTCACTGGGACTGGTGATTTCTTTTTCAAAACTCTCCATATATAAAATTACAAGCTGGGATATGGGAGTTCTCGTTCAGTGTGGAGCGGCTGCAGAAAGAGTGGAAATAAAATGGAAAGTGGCTTCCCTCCCTGTGTGGTAGCAAATCCTCTGCCTGCTCCTGATTATTCTCACACAATTTGTACCAACCAACCAAAGGGAAAATTCAGGTACAGTTGGACACAGAGCAGTTAGGGTACAATCAACAAGATTTCAGTGTATAAACATGTGTTAAAATTTTCAGAGTTTACACTGTGTTCCGCTTAAACCTAACAGTTTCTTCACTCCATTGCATAATGTTGGCTATTCATAGAGGTTCCAAGAATAGTGCATTTAGATTTTATAGAGACAATTGTAATATTTTTAGCTAACCCCCCACCAGTACTCTTTGAGTTGTGAAGGTTTTGCCCATGTTGTACCTTTCAGTCTCACAGGGGTTGAGAAGCATGTAACTGATCAATGTGAACTAATTTCTTTTATCACATGTGCTTATATGGGGGGGGGGGGGAGATGACCAGGTCATGGCAGCATGGGAATATTTCCAGATGCCCACTCTGTTGGGTTTGATTTCTCAGTCTGTAACTGTTGTGGGCTTTGTGTGTTTGAAGTGTTATACTCTTTCAAACTGTGCTTCTGCGAATATATTACTTCTTCAAAAACACATATTTATTTGCTGGTTCAGTATGGTACGGATTTCATTTGGGGTTAATTGCTGTCTCCCTTTGGCATTTCATACTTGAATTTGTAATAAACTGCATGCATTAGTTTTGTATAAGCCAAACAGTATAAGTTGTTCAAGTTCAGTTGGTAGTTACATGCTTTCCAATTGTTTTCCCCTTACAATAGCTGTCATCGTTTCTGTTGTCTTTTCTGATACTTCCAGAACTACAATAGGATACTCCAAATAACAACTTTCAGCAGTTACAGTGTTGGTACACTATAATTATTTTCTTGCCAATCATTGTTTTGTTGTTAGCTTTAAGACTTGTCTCACATGAAATTTCTTTGATGAAATAAATAAATAAATCTGTCAAGCAATTCCCACAATCCCTAAATTTGGAGGGTACCCAAATATCAGATCTGATAGACTAAGAGAATGTTCAAAAGCAGCTGCAAATGGACAAACTCCTAGTTATATTTGAGCTCTTCAAACAGTTAGTTTTTAAAAAGATTTTATTAACATGTATTTCTGTCATACTGAGTTTATTTCCAGCCCCCCAAGACTGACTTCTACCCTTGAAAAGAAAAAGGAAATTCCCCAGCATTCACTAATTCTCGTGCTGCCACCACCCACTGAATTCTGAATTAACTGAACAGGACAGTGGGACCCTGCTCAGTGGATTGCCAATCTCTATGCTTAAGGACCTTCTCCTTCCCTCACCTTCCCCTTCTGAGAGAGAGAAGCTCTATCCAAGCGTGTGTCGAAGGATGGCGTGGGAATGGAGCGGACACAGAGGTTTTACAGAAAAGCATTTATTGTAAGGCATGCAAGTAAACAAGACAATAATACACATGAGAGGCTCCCCCCTCCCAGGTACGCTTAAGTTACAAGTAGTTATAACAACACATACATTCTTAAGATCAGCCAACTATAAAAATAATAAAAAGCCCTAACACGACTAACTACCTTATTCTAGTTACTCACACTTGGGTTCACAGGCTTAGATGGTCTAGGAGAGGAATGAGACCAGGAGGCGAGGCCTAGGCCTGCAGCCTACGACTGGCACAGATCCCATCTCCAGGAGGTTCCTTTGTTGTCTCTCTGCCACATGGCCTCTCAAGGATTTTTATAACTTCTCCTTCGAAGCATCTCAAAGATGCTCACCTCTCTTCCCTTGATGGGGCCATTCTCCCCCTGTGACCTGTGAGGCTGACCCACAGTAAAAATGTCACCTAATCCCAACACCTCATTAACCCTCGGTTTACCTGAAGAGGGAAGCATCCCCCTTCAGCCAAGTCTAGATAATGGGAAGCCCCATTATCACAATTTCATATATAAAACAACATACAGGGGATTACAAAGATGAACAGTACGTCGCAGAGGTGGATCTAGGCTGGGCAACTGACGTACCTGCCCTAGGCACCAATATTGGAGAGGCACAAAAAAGAATAATCTCCCTGCTTGCCCCCCTGCCACCGTTCACCCTGCCCCCTCCTCTCATCCCTTGCCAGCCCCCACTCACACTGCCCACTTCTGCTGCTCACCATGCCCAGTTCTGCTGTTTGCCCCACTCACTTCCACCTCTTGTCCCACCCACTTCTGCCTGCCACTCACCCCAACCACCTCCACTCACTCCACCCACTTCTGCTCACTGGTCACCCCACCCTGCCAGTCACCCTGCCCCCTTGCCCTGGCCGCTGTTTTTAACCTCCTCCCACCACTGCTCTAATGTCTAACCTAATACTAAATTAAACTACAACAAAACTAAAAAAGGGCCAAAAATATATACAAATAACTAACTCTCCAGCTTTTAGTTCTAAGATAATCTACAAAATATGCTTCTTCTAGTGTGTCTATTATTATCACACTGCTGCCTAGTATTTAATAACTATAAGCTTAACCTCCAAAACCAATAATTTACTCCTGCCCCCACATAGTCTCTTAGATATACAGTTTAATTAAGGAAGGATCTTTGGTTAAATTTAAACCAAACAGCATTTCTTAATTAAAATAGTTAATTTATCCATTTCTGCCAAATCCAGCATCTTCAATAGTCAGTCATCATGTGAAGGTATCGCCACACTTTTCCATTTCTGTGCATTCAAGCACTCTTGCCACTGTGATCATGTAGTGAAAGATTCTTCCCCACTTCTTATCACTCTGTTCATCAGTCAGACCCAATTAAAAAGGTTCAGTTTGGAGTTGAATCTATACCTCTAAGATGTCTTCCATCAATCTATGTATCGTCACTCGGAACTTCTTGGATTTCTTATAGGTCTACTACATGTGGTAAAAAAATCCTTCTTTTTGATCATATTTCCAACAGGCAAACTCTTCAACAGTTATGAGAGGGGGATATGGCATTCCACATTTCCTAATTCGACCTTTACCACTCAATTTAATTTTAATGTCTTGTTTTTCTTTTGAAATGTGTCATTCAGAATAACTGTGCCTAGAATCTGAACTATAAACTATTATGTTCATAGAATGACCCAAATGTTACCCACAGTTAGAATATTATCACTGTATTCTAAAAACGTAAACAGAATTACACCACACTTGCCACTAAACAAGAATTTGTAATTCACTTCCATTTGTTGAAATTAGCTCAGTTATGTCAATTTAGTTCATTTTAAATCAATGCTACTCAAAGTGGTAGCCCCTGGCCTGGTGCCAGTCCACAAGCCATCAGCTGCCAGTCTCTGGCATGTTTCCAGAAAAAAATTGAAACAATTGTAGATAATGGACATAAATATGATGCTGGTCCCTGGCAAACTGAAAAAAAAAATTGTTAGCCCCCATATCAGATACCTTGAGAACTGTGTTGCACATTTGATAGACTAGTTGCTCCTAAAATGTTAAATCTTGCAAACGGGTATGAGAAATCCCATAGTCAACACTAAAGACTATTATGAGTGTTGCTTAAGTGGATTTTCCCCCTCCTTTCTTACTCTCCTGTAGATCCCAGTAAACCTTCGGAATTTGCTCTATAGAGTAAACAACTTTGCAGAGCAGATGGAGAGGTCACAAGGACTGCAGGTAAAGTGGGAGTACACTCCACTAGCACATAGCATTCCTTCAGGGAACAGAAACAATGGCATTTTCATCCTTTAACACAGAAAATATAGAGCATGAACAAGATGTCACTCAGTTAAATCTCAGTTTAACATCAATCTAAAATTGAACGAATCTCTCATAAGGCCATATGATGTGTAAAAGGGTCCAGATCTTAATTTTGCTGTATGCATGCATGGAGATGCAAGAGATGCACTGGAATCCATTGTAACCCAGCAACCCTTGTTGGCCATTGAAATCAGAGCCACTCAGCTTCCCATCTTGGAGGAGTTTTCTCCTGTTGATTCTTCCCCAGGATATCAGAATGCAGGTGGCTTGTAGTGGGAAATAGAATGAATATGCAGCCTGGGTAAGAAACAGTGTAGTATAATGATCTGAGTGTTGGACTGCAACTCTGGAGACTGGGGTTCATCTCTGCTCAGCCATGGAAACCCTCTGGGTGACTTGGGCAAGTCACATTCTCTCAGCCTCAGAGGAAGGCAAAGGCAAAGCCCTTCTGAAGAAATCTTGCCAAGAAATGATATGTTCCTCTTAAGGTTGCCATAAGTTGGACATGACTTGAAGGCACACAGCAACAACTACACACTCTGGGAATGATACTCCAAGATCAAGGGCGAGCATCACACAAGTATCCTCCGCAGAAGAGAGCAGCTTCAGAGGGCATTCTAATTTAGGAAATAGTGAAGGGAAGTGTTAAAATAATCTCTGCCCCAACACAATTCCATTCAGTTCTCTCTCTCTCCCCCTCTCTCTCTTCTTTAAGTAAACATTTCTAGTCTCATCAGGTAAGAAGCCTTGGAAGGATTGCTGAACATAAAACAGATTCTAAACATAGTTTAACAAAGGTATTGTAGGGTCAGAGTGAGATAGACATATTTCTTATGAAATTTGCTCCTCACTCTTTTGCCTATGGATTTGGCCCAGTGTAAAGTTTCAGCATCCATATATTTTCATTATATTTTATAGTGTTATGTCTAACTTTCTGTATGTGCTTAGGAAAATAACAAAAATATAACAAAGCTGGAAATAAATCTCTCAGGTAAGTAAAGAGCATTCCCTGTTTAACATGCATAGAAGTGCTGTTATTTTACTGTACAGCTAAATAAATGTATGACTGTAAAATAGTTTGTCATTTTATTACTTCCATGAACATAAATGTGGCCTTTTCTCCAAAATCTTATTATACAGGAACCCTTCATTATTTTTAAATGAACCAGAGTTTGTTCTGCATTGTCCTGTATCTGTTGCGTTTCACATTTTCTTCTTCTTTTCTTTTTTAATGGAAAGTTCCTTGTTATTAATTTCCTTCTCCTAGTCCTTAAGATGTTCAATATGCACCCAAATTAAGTAAAGGAAAAATGGCTCTTGCTTCCAAACTACTTCTAGTAACTGGTGCTGTAACTTGTCTCACTATATTTGGAGGAATGTATTACTCTCTTTCCTCTTAAGTAACACAGCATCTTCTGGTCATCTATGTATTAATTCTATGTTAGTACACTTGGACTCTGTGTTCCTCTTAGTGTATTAAGTACTTATAGTTACCACTTTTAAATTCTGTCTGTGCGTTGAGCAGGAATAAAACAGGGACTCTTGCAAATGACATATAGGAGAATACATAATATTCTTCTAAATACTCAGTTTTACAGACTGGATAGGAGATTCTCAAATGTCTTAACGAGCGCCGATTTTGTTCCATGGTGAATAAATTTGCAAACCAGTGTTACTGCCCTGGCTAGCCCGAGCTTTGGGGGATATAAAAAGATATCCCTTGATATCAGTAATTCGGCTTCACATACCCATTCCCCTCCACGTACTTGCGAGGCCCCCAGACAAGCACACACACAGGCTTGGCCGATAATCGCTGTAATATTCCAAAATAATACAGGCAGGCCAGAATTAGCCGACTCGCAGCTTTAGGAGACCTCAAAGGCAAGTACCTTCATTAGGTATGCACGCAGCTTTCGAAAGATCCTCTGCCCTGTGCTGGCAGCTTGATGATCTGACTATACAAAGCTCAAGTACTCTGCGTTTGCATACCGGCTGTCCTATTGACAGTTTGGCTGTAACTCAATCATTCAAATTCTGACCTTTCAGAGGCTTTGTCTCCAGCCCCAAATCTATTGTTTTCCCCAAGTCCGACCTAGCCTGCAGTCACAATTCTCCTTATAAAAACCCCTGACTTTGAGCGCTTCCTTGGATCGCTCTTGGCTTCCATCCCGCCTTGCTGTCGCTTTGTCCAGCGAGCCTTCCCCTCAGCTCCACGTGCTGAGATCCACGCTCCCCAGCTTCTCCGTTTCCGACCCGGCTTCAGGACAGGTGAAGTATTACCCAAATCAGCAACTCCTCTAAAAACCCCTCTATCCCACTCCAACCTTTATTTCTTTAGTTATCTTGTGTGAGTGTGCTGCATACACTGTTTGATTGTGTTTTTAATAAAACTACGTTTATTATTTCAACTTCTGTGTGCTCCTTGACTCGGTCTGACCCTGTAGACATAGGGCTCAAGATCCTGCTAAGTTACTCTGCCTCTCGTAACGCTAAAGCAGTGCTCAGAGCTAATCTTCCCCACCTATTGTTGAGCACATTTTGGTGTCCCTCACGGGACCCCCAGTAAACAGGGTAACACCAGATGTGATGGGATTTGCAAGATAAGGAGCGAAAAAAATCCCATGAAAAAAAGACACTTGCATACGGCAGTTTGCTTTCCCATTTCTGGAGCTGTCACATAAGTAATTTATTTCCAGGGTGTTCTCTTTTATACATCAACGACTGAATCAATTGTTGTTTGTTATTTGCTATTCACAACAAACTGTATGAGAAGAATAGGTCTCTTTGGACAAAGTGCACATTGTACTGTATATGCAAAATCAACTCAGTCCTGCTAGGAACAATGCACCTCCAGGAGCAAGGTATCTGGATACACATCCCACAGTGGACATGGTCACACATTCAAAGCGAATCACATACAAAATTTCTTTCCAGATCCACCTTACAGACTCACTTCTGTCAAAATCTGTTGGAAACGTGGAGATGGCACTAACAGCAGAGAGAGTGAATTTAGTTTTCCCTACCCTCAACAAAAAATTGATTAGCATAAGTTCTGCTTTGGTGACAGTGCTCTCCATGCAGGCAGTTGGAGCTTGATTGTTGTTGTTTATACATTGCTTCTGCTGAGTAGGGAATTTGAATCTCTGCTTTCTTCTGTTCTAGTCCAGTGCATTACATTGATGGTATGAAGGGAGATCTATTCATGGGCAGAAAAATATCCCATATATTTTAAGGAGACATCTTACTTTTAAATAGTATTTGAAACTTAAATACCATTCCACAGTGGAGGAATACAAAGACAGGAGTATGGAAAGGTCAAAAGAATTGGGTATGTTTAATTTCACAAACAGAAGGCTGAGAGGAAATGTAATAGTATATTTGAAAGACTGTCCCATAAAAGAAAGTCAAGAGTTAGTTTCCTGCTGTCCTAGTTACAAGAAAGCTTTTTTGATTGAGAAAATCAGGAGAATTTAGGAGAAACGTCTTGATGGTAAAATTAATCAACAGTGGAATTAAATACCTTTAAGGCAATGGGGATCTTCAAGAGACTGGGCAGCCATTAGTGGAGGGTTGACCCATGTGGCATACAAATCTTCTTCAGATGTATGATTTCATGAAATATTTCATGAAATATAGCAAGAATAAGGCTTATCGAATTGTGAAAACCACATAAAACATAGCACAAGGAAGGATTGTAGCATAGGCTATAGCAGAGTCAGCACCTGCCATCCTTCAGATGTTTCTGGATTGCAGCTCCCATAGTCCTTCACCATTGCTTATGGTGGCTGAGCCTAATGGCAGAGGTAAGACAAAAGCACCTGGAGGACCACATGTATTCATCACTGCACTTGTTGTTTGTGCCTTCTGACTTATAGAGGCCCTAAGGCAAACATATAATGGGTTTTTCTTGGCAAGATTTGTTAAGAGGGGATTTGCCTTTGCCTTCCTCTGAGTTCTGGCAGAGTGTGACTTACTCAAGATCACCTAACAGGTTTCCATAGCAAAATGAGTCTTGAAACACTAGTCTTCCAGAGTCCTAGTCCAACACCCAGACAGCTGCTATACTGGTTCTCTAAACCTGCATTACAATGAGAAAACCCATCTCAGGATATGGATATCATATAACTCTTCCTGGAAAGAGTAAGAGAGATTTTAAAACCAGTCAATATTCTCTGAGGAAAAGCTGTCAGTGTTTGGGGATTCCCTCTGATTTCTAAAATTAATGTCGTTTCCTGTACACTGCTACGATGACGTGATGCTATATTTCAAATAATCCACTTTTCCTCGTATGTAAAAGGTCTGCAGCTATTGTGAGTGCTGCTATTGGAGAATGCTTATTATTGGTAGGTATCAAAGGACACATTTGATTCTGTGAGTGGTAAAGATTGGCTACCTTGCTAATAACATTCTCATTGAGCTCTCTGCTTTGATGACGGTGCAACAGTCTGGATTGTGTTAGTTCTTCTTCCTTTTCTTTTTAAAGCAGTCAATACAGAAAGTCAATTCAAATTTGACACAGAGAGCATGAGACAAATGGAATAGGAAAGCCATCTAAATACAAGACTTTTCTGTCATGAGTGCAGAGGAATGGATAAAAATTTGCAGAGCACACAGTTTCAAAGATTTATTCCTAGAGGCACTGAATTATTCTCACCATGATACCAGTGGATATTCTAATTCTTTCCCTCAAATTGCAAAGAGTTTAATGGACTTTATTGAGTGCCTAAAATGCAACTAAAACTTTTTGTTTGTTTGTTTTTTTACAGATTAGCCAATGGGCTCTTAAGAGAGTTAAGGTTCTGGAACAGATACTGATTATACATTTGGATGGGGGAAATCAGAATGTCTGCTCTAAATGTGATCAGTAGAATAGTACAAAAGCTGAATGGGGAGAAGCCAAGACATATCTTTTCTTATGGTATAAACTCACACTGATATGGTGAGAGAGAGTTTATTTCCTGTCCCCTATATTTCTTTCCTTCATTTTCTCCAACTCTCCCAATTTGGGACAATCCCAGTTAATCCTCTCCCATCCCACTTTTTCAATGCTTCTAAAATGTCCCAGTTTCTCTCTCCTCCTCCCACTTTCCCCCTTTGTCCTCAGCTTGCTTTGATTGTTGCAAATTGAGTTCAGAGTGCACAAGTAGTCTGCACTCCATGAACTCAATAGGAAAGAGAGGGCAGAATCTTGTCCTTCCAGGTAGTCTCAAGCAAAAGCAACTGCTCCAGCCTCTCTTAACTTATCTGTTCTTTCTCATTAATAACTTTTGCAATCTTGACCACATTCTGATATTGCTTGGCTATATGTGTCCTGGTTTTCCTCTGTGAAATCTTGAATGTTATGCTCATGGTTCCAACTGGAGACAAATTGTGTCAACTTCAGGGATGCCATTGTTTTTGTGTCAGTTGGGGAGTGCATCAGAAAAAGAGGTTTGGGATCCTGCAGGTCCATATCTTCTGCTATGCTACTGACACATCCACAACATGTTCCCTTCTTGCCCTGTCGCAGATTAGAACACCAATTTTAGGCCCTTTTCGCATGGCATTTGCCATGCGAAAGGGTGCCTGGAGTGTCGCGCGATTGTGGGGAGCAATCTGCATGATGCACTCACAACCACACGACAGTCCAGGGTAGGGCAGCCGCTGATCATGCACTTTTTCATTTTCGGCTTTCAGCCAAAAATGGTGTGCAATTGCACATTGCTCCAGGGCCCTGCACACGCTTGCCGTGCATGCCGAGCCTCCAGAGCCACGGTGGTCGTGCTTCCTGCCCCAGCGCAGCCTGGGAAAGTCCCAGGCTGCACTGCGAAAGGAAGAGGCGGGGCTCTCACACTGCCTGCTTGGGAGCAGGCAGCCTGTGAGGAGCTGAAGCAACGGGGATGTGAGAGCCTCTAGGCAGAGGCTGCTTGCATGATCCCTGCTCCCCAGCGCCGAGAGAAGGTGAGTTGAGGAAAGGTCCTTAGTCAGCTAAGAATTGGGCCTTCTTTGCTGTGGCACTCTAGTTATGGAATTCCCTCCCCTTAGAGGGCCAGTTGGTGCCTACAGTGCTCTCATTTTGTACATGGATGGTTACAAAAATCTTTGGGGCTTAACTGGTTGAACATACTCTTGCATGTGTCTGGCTTTAAATTTTAAGTGGTCTGAATCTATTTTGACTTCTTTAATTTCTTTGACCTGTTTTCAGCTTTCTAAAATGTCTTTTACTTTACTGATTACATTGTTGTAAATTGATCACGTTGTTTTATTTTATGCCAGCCTGAGATCTACAGATAGAAGGTGGGAATCCAAGTACTTCGGTAATAAATATATGATAAATAAGGATTGGCGTGGTGTCTGTGATAACTGAAGTCCCTGCCAGAGCTGCTGATGACAAGCAGCAGCTGTTGGCCCCTGTTGCTCAGGGTGGAGATGATGAGCAGCAGCTGTTGGTCCCTGTGGCTCTGGCTGGAGATGAGTCCTGCAGCTCAAGAGCTCCCCCTGCTGACATGGACCAAGTAGACTTGGACGTTCCTCTGCCTGCTCCTTTAGGGCAACAGGGATCCAATTCCCAGTGCTTTGGAGCCTGTGCCAATCAGCCCACAAACAAGGCGGAGACTCAAGAGAGCTGAGCAAAGGGAGGCTTCCTTGATTAAGTTCAAGAAGCAGTGACTAGCCACACCTGTGTCTTGGGCTATATAACTGCCTGCCTGGAAGCTTTCCTTTGCTTGTGGCAAACTTTCTACAAGCCCTCTCCTTGCTTCCAGCACCTGGCTCCTGATACCTTGGATTGATCTCTTGGCTCCAGACCCCTGGCTTTTGGAACTCTGACTACGGCTTTTGCTTGTTGCTCTGGCTTAGGTAAATGGACTTCCCTTGAGTAAGTGCTTCCCTGAGTCCTCCGAGCAGGACTCTACTAGCTCTCCCACTCCCTTCTCCGGGCTGTCTTGGCGCCGGGTCTCTGACTTTGACATTGCCTGTACTTGCAAGGAGGACTTCCAATGGGCTTAGAAGAAAAAAGCTCCTCCTCAAAAGGTGAACTCTCCTTTAAGAAGACAATACAATCTATCCTAAGCCTCTCCAATCATAGGATTGCATCCAATCTATTGTCTATTAGATCACAATAATGGCTCACAAATGAGTTTATACTATTACCATCATTATAAAGCACTAGCATGTTAATATTTATTATTGTTTATATTCTGAACTTCTTTTGTATTCTTATTTCTGCCTACCTTGTTGTACAAATTTCTTCATTGCTTTGTGAACCATGTTAATGATTTCTTTTTTTAAAATGTCTTTTAAAAGTAGCTGTACATTTCTTAAATACCATCTTTTTTTCCTTCCAGGTGTCTCTCAGTTCAGACATTGCCAAGGTTCACTCCACTTCATTAGGTTCAATCCTGCTTTGTATCTTGTACAATTTTTGTCTAAAGATCAGAGTTACATTTTTAAGAAGTGTACATCACTTCAGATATTTCTGGCTGATAACAGTGAAATTGCTGAGATTTACTACCACTTGAGTTAAATTTCATACTTTAATTAATTTATTTAAATATTTGTATCCCTTATTCTATTTTCTATTTATTTATTCTAAAACAAAGAAAAGCCAGCCAAGAAAAACTCTATATAGATAAGCAGAGATAGCTCCACACAGCTGTCAAAGCGTGCCAAGCTGCAGAGAACACTTTTAGCAGCAAATGCACTAAGCCAGTAACACTCACCCACTCAGCTTGTAATCTTCCAATATGGAGGCTCTTTATTCTTTGTTACAAAATATATACAATATTTACAAAGTCCAGATGTCAATCCAGCATATCTAGCTTGCTCTTTCCAGCAAAGCCTCATGCAATATGTGCACTTGTTGGCTGGAATTGTGCTACCTTTATACCTTGTGCTACCTGGCCAACCCTTGCATTGTCTGCACCTGGTGCTCATCAGCATGACTCAGCATAAACTAGCTTGAGTCACATTCCTTTCCACAAGTGCACTTAACAATTAAAGCAATTAAAGCAACATGACATTTACACTTACATCACAAAGCATTTTCTTGAGGTTTGGTCCAACCTTTTCTGACAACCACAAGGTTGCATACAATTAGAACAATGATTTAAAACAATTCCAGTTTTTTTTAAAATAAAATAGCTTAAATAGGAGAAAATAATACTAAACATATCACTAAACTAAAACAGAAGAAAAGGCTATATCATGTAACAAAAAGCCATGTTTTCCCTTGGCACCTAAAAAGAAACCTATGTTGGTGCCAGCTGGACCTCCAAGAGACGGGTACTCCATTTACAGTGGACCTTTCCACCCCATACTCTTGTAGTGCTACTATTCCACTTTCAACATCCTATGGAATCCTGAGGTTTGCAGTTGAGGGAGGGGCATTTTAGAATTTTCCATCAGAGAGCTCTTTGGCCTCAGGAAACTACAAATCCCAGAATTCTAGAGGATGTTGGAAGTAGAGTAACAGCACTATAACCACGTAGGAAGGGAAGGCCCAGGGTGTCACAAGACAGAAAGTCCTGTTCCATCTCCCCTTATTGATGTATCACTTTTACCAGTGGGATGCTATGCAGTGGGATTCTCCTGGCTTCCACCAAGTAGCCCTCTGTCCTGTTCTGTAAGTTTCCCCAGTCCTGAAAATCAACTTTTGAAGGGAACAGCAAGCACCTTTCTCTTTGTTTTACTGATGCAATGTGTCCTACCCATGAGAAGGGAGACATGGATACAACCATAAACAAATAACTAAGTCCTTGATAGGGCCATTTGTATGTTACTTCTTCCATTATAAAGACGTACATCTCAATTTAAAGAATGGGCTAAAAGATGGCTTTGTAGCCTGAGACAACTTCACCTCTGCATTCAAGCGCAAATGTCACAACATTTAATGAATCTGTTTATTTTGAGCTCATTCTCTGCTTCACTGAAATAAAAAGTAGAAGCTCTGATGTGAACCCAGAGCCTTTCAACAGTTTTCTGGTTTGTTTTTCCTTGCCGTAATGAGCATTTGGTGATGAGAATCCCTAAAATGAATCAATGCAAGGCACATAGATAAACACTGGAGAGTCTCTAAACAGAGAGATTATATACTCCTTCAATATGTATAATTTTGTTAATTCAGTAAGTATAATTGGCTTTTCCAGATCAATGCTTCCCTCCTCCTATAAACTGTAAACCACTCAGTATTAGAAAGGTGCTCTAGGAGAGGGACTGCATTGTCAGTTTATTTTTATAGTGATAAACATGCTGCAAATATTTTAAAAACAAAGTTATATAAGTAGTGGAACTCAGCCAAATTTCTCCAATTTGCCATTTCATTTTCAGTTAGTCTGTGTAGTGTGGGGTAAAATTTTCTTCCTAATATATCAGTGATACAGTCACTCCTTCCACTGATAATTTTTTGAAGCAGGAGACAGGATTTCCCAGTCTTTTTTTCTGCAGACAGGAAACACTGGCCATTTCCATACCGGGCTTCTAAAACGGTGTAGAGCGACCTCTAACGGAGGTCTTCTACACTGTAGAGTGGACTGGCGTGGACTCCTTTTTTTAGTTCCACACTAGAATCCACTCAGGAGCGGCGGAAACTAGCCGGGCTACGTGTTTTTTAAAAACCTCTTTTTCGAGGTTTTTAAAAAGCACGGAGCACGCAGCCCCGTGCCGGTCTGTCGTCCAGCTCTAAAGTGGATTTGCAGGCGCACGCAAGTGCGTGCCTGCAGATCTGCTGGGGGCGGGCTTCCGGCTGGCGAGCTTCTCCACCAACCAGAAGCTGCCATCTGGGATGCCGGAGGAGTGTGGAGCAGCGAGCTCGCGCTGCTCCGCGGGGCAACGGACTTACCCGGCTGCGGGTAAGCTCCGTTTTAGCGTATTTTCACCCATTCCCCCCCACACATGTGAAAAGGGCCACTGTTTCTTTCTTCTTTTCCTCTCATGCTGGTGGGATCCATCTTGGTCAACTGAAAGTGAGGGCAGTAGTGGCCAGCAATGCTTCCTATCCATGCCCTTATGCTGATTTGACTGCTGGACAAACAAAAACCTGAAGGTAGACGGAAAAAAGGACACTTCTGTCTGGATAAGAAAGAACTGAAAGAAATTTAAAGCAGTTTCATCCAGCCAAAGCACCAGCAGAGAGAACTGAATGTGCATTGACAGTGAAAAGTTGTTTGAGCAGCATGGTATAGGGCAACTTTTAATGGTTTCAGGAGAATCTTTAGTACATCATCACACTGCCTCATTCATTGAATTTTATGGATGCTTCCAACCTTGTTATTCTCCACTAGTTACTCTTCCTTGTTTTCCCAGTGCTTCATCATGTATTTTTTTCCTACTGCAGAATATCCATTATGGAGAAAAAGTCTGCGTACCTGCATAGGATCTTCCACCTGCTAGCATAAGGAGCCTTCCATCTGGAACTGTTCTTCCTCCTCCTTCCCATGTAGGTCAGAGCTGATAATCATCTAAAAAAACTTAATTCATTCCAAGGAAAGATTCACAAAATGGGCATCAACTTGTAACTGCTCACTTAGTTCTCTAATTATGCAAGATAGCTGTCTTTTTCACTTTCGGGGCTAGATACCTCTTAATTTAAAAAAAAATGAAACAAAGTTCTCACTCATTCCTATTCATAGCTAGAAATGTAATTCTGTCATATTTCTATTTTTGTTAATATGCCATCCTACTGTTATGCACCACTGATGGGCGAAATTCCATTGACCAGACTTCAAATTGGATTCAGAAAGCTCAACTAAAGTTCTAGAGACAGTTTTTCTGCTGCATTCTGGTGACATCCTTTGGGTTAATTCAGGGTCCAACTTTCTGCCTTCCATCCATGCAACCCACCTGCTTACAGAGCTTCCTGTTCGAGGATATCTCTCTTCTTCCTTTATTTCAAACTCTGTACCTGATACAGTGCTGCAGTTGGAAAAACTGTCATTTCTTAGCAGTGCTGGATTAAAGTCATAGCATTATGCCAGGGGAGAGAAGAGTCTTGTGAATTTGACCATTGGCAGGCCCATTATGAAGATAAATAAGAGGCAGACAAGAGGTCTTTTTCTTAATAAGATTGAGAAGGCCTATAATTCTAGCATCATATTTGAAATGAGTACTGTAGCTCATTAAGGTGTTTATCGCCGAGACAGGAAAAATGAAATCTGTACATATCAAGTTTTAAGAAAATATGTAGCTGTCAGAAGGTCAGGAACCCCAGTGTACCAAGGAAACTTAAAATACTAACTTCATAATACAGCTCCAGAAACAGAGATTACATTAGTGATTCTGAATGAGAAAGCTGTACAGTTGGATCTCAATGCATATTACAATGTAGATGTGGAAACACACTCAGATGAGCAACTCAGGCAATATGTCTGGTACTTTTCTTCAACATAGAGATCAGTCTTGCTGTATGTGGTATGGATTGGTGGATAGTGCCATTATACCCTTCGGTCACCAGATGGCAATAGACTTTTTTTACATCTATAGAGTCAGGATTTTTCTGTTGCTGGTTTGATTTTGTTTAAGAGAAACATATGGTTCTTATCCTGATTTTTTACTTTTGTTTTCTCTAAGTTTTCCATAATAGGGTAAGAATATATTGCCTCATGATATTATACCTATTCTCTTCTCATTCATACAATATAGTCCAGTATTTGTAGTTTCATTCTCCCACCTGTCTGTGAAATATTCCAACGTTCCTGTTTCCCTTACTGTTGTTTAAAAAAAAATGCAGCAGAAATTAAAATAAAGCTAACGTGTAACTAATAAGTTGTTTGGGGTAGAGTTATTTACAACACATTTGAAAAGAATATGTATGTTTGATATGCTAATCAGAATTGTTCATGGATGATCTCTATACCAATGCTATTTGTCTAATGACAAAGGATATTTAAGCAAACTATTGTGTTACTCAGAACATCTGCTAAAGAAAACATTTATTAAAGGCATGTTATGCTTTTGTACTGTGGATACAAAAATAAAAATCTAACAGAGGATTCTCCCCATTAGTTACTTGCCACAGAATGTACTCTCTCCAATCTAGTGCAACATCATTTTCATAAATCTGTCTCTGATAAAGCTCGAAGTGTCAAAATGCATCTTCAGAAGTGGACAACACTTGGGATCTACTTGTAGACTTAATTTCTCCACCACCTTTGGCATCTCTGTTTAGGTGAGCGAGGAAAATGTCAAGATGTCTTACAAAACATAGGGCATATATGAAACAGTTATGTACTCTAAGTTC
This sequence comes from Cyclura pinguis, assembly GCA_030412105.1. NCBI lineage: Eukaryota > Metazoa > Chordata > Lepidosauria > Squamata > Iguanidae > Cyclura > Cyclura pinguis. Next base: position 99,229,023 of record CM059601.1, read on the forward strand.
ACTAACATTTCATTTCAAGCAAACATCATCTAGATGCACAATAACCATTGGATTTTACACACAGACACCCACAGAAATTCTTCTGCTATTTAATTTGAATGCAAACCATGGCAGACGGGATATAGATTCCAATATCTTAAAAATCTTTGGTTTCATTGGCACAGGTAATGGCCTTCATCAGTGCGGACTGCAGCTGTTCGACACTATCACTGTGTTCATGTCTGCTGTGGCCTGGAGGGCAGCCTTCTAGTGATAAACTTCTCTGTGTTCAGCTAGGCTGGATGTCAAATGGCAGACAGAAAATCGGTCTTTTGGGCCATACTTGAAGTTAGCTAGCTTGATATATAATAGTTGTATGCCACCTTTCTCTTGGCATGGGACCCAAGGCAGCTTCCATCAACAAAATTAAAACAGCAGAACATTTAAAAACAATTTTAAAAACATTAAAAACATTTAAAGTCATAAACACCTAAAATGATATTCCGTTAAAAACAAGTTACTCAATGAAGCTTGTTTAAAAAGCCTGTTTAAAAAAAAAAAAGCCTGTTTGAAAAAAAGCCTGTTTAAAAAGAAATGTTTTCACCTACCAGCAAAAGGAGAGCAGGGAGGAGGCCCGCCTAGCCTCCTGTGGAAGAGCGTTCCACAAGGTGAGAGCAGCCACCGAGAACCTGCTAGAACCTGCTAGTACTTATGCTCTGTCAGTATAGCCTCAGGGAGATCATGGTCATCTCTATGCTACAACGCAGCTCAGAAGATCCCAATGTACTTAACAAATTAAGTGGCATCTGTTTCTTTAAATCAGAGAGACTATAACTGCCAACTATAGAGGACAGTTCATGCATCTGATAAAATAAAGAACAGTGCATGATTTAAACCATAATAAATCTGTTAGTCTTTGATTATTTTAATTTTACAGAAAACTACCATGGCCACCTCTCTGAAAGTGGCACTGGAGATAGGTGAGCCATCCCCTGGCATTTTCCCAAAGGATAAATCTTTCTTGGGAGTGGAAGAAAAACACGTCTTGATAAATGATAGACATCTCAATATTAGCCTACTGCAGATTTCTTAATTGTAGGAATACTTGGTATCTCTATTAGGCAGAGTGAAGCTGGGCTATTGCAATATGAGCTTGTGGGAAAAATAGGAGTAATTATTCTGAATGCTATATTTTAAAAATAAAACATGATGTTGATTGCATCAGGAAATCCATCTTAGGACAGGAAAGGAGATAGACAGAAGTAGTTGACCTATAATTAGTTAAAAGCAGCGGCGTATCTAGGGTGGGGCAAGTGAGGTGTGTGTCCTGGGTGCCAATGCTGGGTGTATGTGCAAAAAAGCCAACTCCCTTCTACCTGGGCTTGGCTGGCCACTGCTGTCACTGTTCCAACCGCGGTCATTCTCACTCAACCCAGTGTGGCAGCAGCAGCAGCAGCAGCACCAGCATTTCCACTTGGGCCCGGCCCACCACCACTTCTCTCACCAGGGTCTTCCTTGGTCCAGAGCAGCGGGAGAAGCAGCACCTAGGGGTGCAACTTCCACGCTTGCCCTAGATGCTGTTGAACGAAATATGCCACTGGTTAGAAGAGCCCCTAAAAGCTGGGTTTCGTGTGTAGCAGTAAGCTAGCAGCCATTATTAGATTTGGATCCCCGTTGATGCTCCCTTTCCAGACAAAAAGAACAAAGAAACTAACTTCCTGAAGAAGGAGGTGTAGGTAAGGAGTGTAAGGAAATGCAGGTAAGAAGAAAGCAAAAGGCTTGAATGCATAGTCCAAAGAAAGATACAGAGAGGTGAAACAAAGGTCAGGTTTTATCCAAAGCACCTATTTCACTAGTTTTATATAAGTGGTGATGCCACTTTGCTTTCAGCATTAATAATAATCAGTAGAAAGACACCCTGCCTTCATTATAGAAGGAATTTGCTGCAACCATCTTTGTGTTAGCATTCAGGTAGCATAATTGTGGGAAAGTGTGAGACAACCTTCATTCAGCACTGAAGTTAAGTGGTGGCCTTGTGTCTCAGTTTTTCCTCTGCAATTGCAAAATGGAGATGAAATTGTTCCACTGTGTTCTACTTAACAGGGTTGTTGCAAGGGTCACCTAGGCAATGCATATGACACATTCTGAATTCTTGAAATGCACAATATAAATGCTTTGTTTTATTCTTATATTTAGAAAATAAATAGCTTTAGATATGAACAACTGAACAACTTACATAAGGAATTCTGTTCCTCAAGCACTTCTCTTATACAACCCAACTGTCGCAATTTGGCAGGAATGTTCCCTATGAACCTACGTGCTTTCCTGCCTGCATTCAGATGACTTTTATAGATATTTAGTAATTTTAAACTAAAGAAGTTAGATAGATGTTTGTTGTTTGTTGTTGCAGTTCTGATAGGTAGCTTTTCTGAGCTCAATGGTTATATCAGAAAATAAATCACAGATAAAAGCAGAACAAGTTATTTTATTTATATAAAATAAATATATGCACTTCTGTAAATGATTAATTCAAGCTCTACCCACTTGTGCTGCTGTACATGGAGAACAAAATGCTTTTCTGAGAGGAATTTTGAATATATTGCTTTTGAAGAATTACAGCAAGTGAACGAGAGCTTCTGTTTAATAAGTCAATGCACAGATGCATTGTGCAGCTCTGATTTTTAAGCTGGTTCTCTATTCAGCCTACTTCACATAATTATGCCCAATGGCAGTAGAATGATAACATCATGACAACGAAAAACAAATGTGAAGCCAACATTTTTGGAAGATAGTGATTCAAGCGACAATATAGGACACTGAGAGGAATAAGTTTTTCTTTTTCTTTTTTTTTTTAAAAAATCTGGCTTCATGCAGCTTTTCATAATTTTTTAATATACTGCTGTATCTGCTCATACTGTATCAAGAAGCCTGAATTGTTAAATAGCTATACCTTTTCATAACTTTTTTGTGTGCCTTCAAATCATTTTTGACTTATCGTGATCCTAAGGCAAACCTCTCCCAGCGTTTTCTTGGGAAGATTTGCTCAGAAGGGGTTTTGTCTTTGCTTCTCTCTAAGGCTAAGAGAGTGTGACTTGCCTAAGATAATCCAGTAGCCTTTTATGGCCAAGTGGATCGAACAAAACTGAAAAAAAAAAAAAAAGTATAGCATATGTTAACATTACCAGCCTGTACCTCCCAAATTAACGGCTAGTCCCACCAGGTTTCATGGCAACTATTTCTGCCACGGTGAATAAGGCACCAATTTCATTCACACATGTCTAGGTCAAATACATCAACCAGATGAAAAAAACATGACCTCCATTTTGACATGCCTACAATTGTACAGCAGTAACTACTTCCCTTTGGAGTGAACCAATGTAGTTGTGTTACGTGTGTGAAAACTAGAATAGCATGGGTGGGAAAAACAAGGGATGAGCACCTGTTTCAGAGAAGCCAGAGTATTAGACTAAAATAAACTGCTTTGGGGGTATTTTGACCTCCTTGGAATTGAAGAATGTCCAATTTAAAATGCTCCAAGGGGAAACAAGCTACTCCTGAAGCTTCAGCCCTGCTTCGGAGGACAGTTGAAGCACAATTGGATTTAGAAAAACAAAAACAAAAGCCTGCCACTGGCAATTTCTGTGTCAAAGGAAAAAGCCAAGGAGGGAAGAAAGGATAGTGTCTAATTTAGTGACTGATAGCACTAAGTTCCAACTGCAGATTGACTTTAGCCAGGCTTTTTATTTCCAATTACAGAGCTCTTGGGACAGATGTAGGAGGAAATTATTATGAGCTTATCTCAGCTCTTCCTGCTATTTTTAGGTCTGTGGGCTTGGCAAAAGAAGCTGCATTTATTTGTTTTAAATTATTGTAAACTGCTTTGAGTCCCATTCCAGGAGAAAGTGGGGTACAAAATAAACTGAGTCAATAATTTAGGGCTTCCAAGAATGATTTGAGAAGCACCACTAGCTGGGAGGTGTCCACTTGTTGTCCCACTGCTCTTGCCAGGTCAGTGGGTCGTTGACTCCAGCTTCCCAGTGGAGTTTCCCTACAACCTCAGACAAGCTCACCCATCCCTTTCTCCCTAGCTGCCAATACAATGAAGCCAGGGTTTTATCTTTTTGCTACAGTGGTACCTTCTCGTCATCAGTTTGTGACTTCTGGCCACACACAAGCTCCAGGCAGGCAGTGAGCACAGCTGGTGAAGCAGATGACTAGTTTTGACAGCTCTGTAGCTTTTTCTGCAAGGCCACAGTAATGTTTGGGCTTTTCTGAAAACACAAATGTTTTCTCCATGTGTCTGAGTGCTCTGAGTTTTACAGGTAGGAAGGATTAATGCTGAACATAGGCCCTTTTCGGACCTTAGCTGGGTTGGGGTTCTCGCGCGAGAAGGCTTGGGAGGAACGCTGCCGCGTCCCTGCTGCTTCGGCTCCGCAGCTCCTTCCTCCTCACGCGAGCGCCCCGCTTCTTCCGTTTGCAGTGCAGCCTGGGACCTCCCAGACTACACTGAGGAGAGAACGTGCAACTGGCCTGGCTGCCAAGGCACTGCACGCCAGGTAAGTGCATGCGAGGCCCTGGAGCAATGCGCGACCACGCAGCATTTTCGGCTTTGAGCCAAAAATGAAAAGATGCATGCGCGGCCCGCGTCAGGCCCTTGAGCATTGCTTAAATGTGAGTGCGTCATGCAGACCGCTCCTCACATTTACGTGATGCTCAAGAGGCCCTTTCGCTTCAAAAATGCCATGCGAAAAGGGCCATAGAAGTGTGTGTTTGTGTCTGTGTAATGCTGCTATTTCATGTTGTATAAGTGTTCTACTATTTTTACTTTGATCAGTTCCTAGCCATTTCAGTAATATTAAACAAGGTAGCTTGCATCACTATTATTGGCCCACCAAGCAACAGACCTAAAAATAAGTCTGAAAACTTGGCAACATTCACATTTTGATTGCCAGGCGCTGTTGTCTCTTTAAAACATCAGAGATGGGCAAAATGTGCCCCTGGGTCTGTGTGAGACCCGCCGCCCCCGGCCAAAGCTATTATGGCAGATCTTCAGGCTCCTCAGGCTGCCCTTTTTCTGCCTCTGCCCCCAAAAGGGTGATTTGCCTCTCCTGGAAGTCCCCAAGAGTGACAATTCACTGTTTAACATCTAGAAATGCCAGTGTGATAACTGGAACTCAGTTTAAGGAGGAAGATAATTGGATAGAATGTTGTCTTAAGAGCTCCTGGAAAAAAAGAGGTGGAGTGAATACCAGTTACCAGCCAATGGCAGCACATAGAACTCTGTGAGTGAAGGGACGGGCCCCTGTGGGGGAATAAATTCTTTTTTTTTAATTAATTTTATTAAATTTTCACAAATAAAAAAAAATTCTTTAAGATGTAGTTCTACATGCATTGTTTCTGATCTTCCACTCTGATCTGGTCTTCACTTCCAGCTATTCACTCCACTTATTACATTTTGTATCACAGTACAATGATTATCTCAACTGTTTGAACATGCATTTCCCTCTCCTACACAATCATAATACAGTCATTCTATCTCGTCAGTTCCCAGCTATCACTCCATTCTGCTTCTCTCAAATCGTCATATTCCAATATGTTCTCTTTTCTCTACTTATCTCTTTAAACTTCTGCTATCCTCTCATATATTTTTTTTTAACTCTCCATCGCTTATAACCTAAAGTCTTACAGTTCTCAAATACATCTGTCAATGTATATCTGAGAGTCTGAGCTATTATTACTGCAACAATCACTCATCTTCTTACTCTGGATTCCATTATATTAAGATGTCTTGTTTCTCACTTCTACTCCTAAATCCTATTCGACCCCCTTCAAGCCTTCAACAATATCACAACGTTCATATTCATAACAATGTATCGATATATCAGTCAATTGCAGGCTTAATTGACATTGCCAAAATACAAATCTACTTATATAATTCAGAGCCCTGTGGTTAAATCCAGTTCCCGTTCCCCTCTCTCATCTGGCACTTTGCAGCCCGGAAATACATTTCTGATAGCTCTCTGTATTCTCTTAGTCGCTCATATTCCAAGCTGCTCCATCCCTGAGAGTGAGGATATTTTACTTGAATGATTTCCATCACAGGCTCACCCTCATTAAAAAATCCCAATATTTATATTAATAGAAATATGTCAATGAAACACTTAATTAACATTGCTGAAATATTACTGCTTATCAAGTTCAGAACCCTATGCCTATATCCACCTCCTATTCCCCCCTCCCACCTTGGACTTTTCTGCCCAGAGTTTGTTTCTGAAGATTATCTGTATTCTCATAGTCGCTTAAATTCCAGGCTGCTCTGTCCGTGGGAGTGAGGGTATTTACTTGAATGACTTCCATCATAGCCTTGCTAATCTCAATACCCCTCTCAATATCACAATGTTTATATTAATGAAAATATATCAATCAAATACATAAGCTTAATTGACATTGCTGAGGTACATTACCACTTGTCAGATTTAGAGCCCTGTGCCTATATCCATCTTCTATTCCCCCCTCCCATCTTGGACTTTGCTGCCCGAAGTTTATTTCTGAAGATTCTCTGTATTCTCATAGTTGCTTAAATTCCAAGCTGCTCCGTCCGTTGGAGTGAGGGTATTTACTTGAATGACTTCCAGAATAAATTCTTTTTAAAAAGGATTTTAGCCTTTTTTTAAAAAAACCTCTGATAGTTAGGGGTAAAACATTTGGTGTCAGTTGGAAAACAGACTGGTGGAAGAATCAGTTGTCTGAGGGGAGTTACTGATCATTGAATGGTTGAATGGATTGAGGAAAACATCTGATAGAACTTCATTGGAACAGTGTCAATTGTTTAAATCTAAGGGCCTTTCTGCCCTACATTGTTACAGTGCTATTATTCCACTTTCAACATCCTGTGGAATTCTGGGTTTTGTAGTTTACTGAAGCCAAAGAGCTCTCTGGTTGAGAATTCTAAAGGCCCCTCCCTAAACTGCAAACCCCAGGATTCCACAGGATGTTGAAAGGAGAATAATAGTACTATAACGGTGTAATGTGGAAACGTCCAAAGAAGTGAAACTTTAAAGCATTCATTCCATCTGTTACTAAATAAAGTTATCCTGTTGATTATGTTGCAAACCTGACTCTGGACAGCATTATTTTTTGTGAAGGACAAGTGAGGCATGCTTGCTACAAAGAACATAAAGCTAACACACACACTAGTCGACAGTGAGGTCACCTGAAGGCCTACAGCCCCAAATCCAAGTGAAGATTTTATAAAGGAAATGGAAGGGCAGGTTGAGAGTGACAGGTTTCTAGAGGTTAGGAACTGCAGGGGCCAGCCTGGAAGGAAATTTGTGCATCACAGTCATCTTTTCAAAACCAGCAGTGGGCTGCCATCAACTTCCATTTGAGTTTGCTTGCTTGCTTGTTTTTGGCATACCTGGCAGTCTATATGGCAGAGAATTGGCCATAGGCCTACCGCACTTCCGATGCCTGTCTTGCACGGTCCCTGATTTCAGGCCCAACACAGTACCAGTTTAGATTAAGGCAGTTCCTTATTTCTCCTGTTTTCTCCTATCTGATGCATCTCCTGGTGCACTGTACTGATTTCATGCCACTGCCATTGGAAGCCGATTGCCATAAACATCATGATCATCAAGTTTATTAAAAAGAGGCTAATATTAAATCATACAGAAAGCTGAGAAGAGCAATATAGGACAGATTCAGTAAGATTCTTGGGGGGGGAAATGCCAGATGGGCCAATCATTAAAATCATTAAAATCAAATACAAACTACTTTTAAAATCTCAGGAGAACTGCTATTTCTAGCTTTAAAAGTTCAACAGTAAAGCTGTGGAAAGAAAAGGAATTTAGAAATATTTCAGTTTTTTTTTTAAGAAAAAAAACTGTCCAAAAGGCAGAAGAGATTAATTGGTTCCACATGGTGAAATGAGAATCTTTGATATCTACTCAATATTTCTAATTGTCAATATTTGTTGAACACACAGCCTTCTTGCAACTGATGCATAGAACACATAAACATCACTTCTAAAGGGTGTTAAAGCAATCTGGGTTATACTTATAACACAAACATTCCTTCTCCCTTTGAAATCCTAATGAAGAGGAATACAGATGAGCTGAAATGACAGGGCAGGGGACTTTGGGTGATTAGGCAAGACTACCTCAAGAGCAGTCAAAAACGAATAGGAGGAGAATTCCATTGCTGAAACCATCAGGCTGATGATCTCTGTCTTGTCAACTTAACATGGTTCTCTCTTAATTCACCAGTTTAGACTGAGGACAAAGCACTGATTTGTTGCCTGTTAGTGATCTTAGTTCTGTCCAGGTGTTACCATGCTTTCTTCGAGAAGCAGGAGCAATGCAGGAGCATTATCCTCTCCATCGTTACTTTCCTCATGTGGAAAGCTACAACTCTGAAGAAGAGCGGTTCTTGTGTACATTGGAGCTTTCCAAGTGAGAAAAAGCCTGGAAAAGTCAAGAACTGTGTAGAAATCCTATTTATGAAGATGAAACTCTTTCTTTGTAGGTATGCCTTTCCATGTTGGGAAATATCAATGACAAAGGTTCTGCTTTGAAGAAAGTACTTCCATGTTCCCACATTGAAGAAAATAAAGTGATAAGTAAAATCTGAAAAAGACTGTTCCAGAAAGTCAATTCTTAGTGGCCATGTCATTGTGATGTCATAGTATTATGTATGCAATACTTGGATAAGAAAAAATCCTGGGTGGGACTCCAGAACAAAAACAATACATAAAAGAAGAGCTACAAGTCCATGTAAACAGCACTCTAAAGCAAATCAAAACTAAAACTAAGAAAAAAGAGAGTACTACTCAAAGGTGTGTTACATAGGAGGGCCTTTCCAAATTTTTACGTACCTTAACTCAACCACAGCTTCCAGGATTTTTAAATTTTTAAAAATTAAGACTGTACAATTTTATAAAATAACTATATCTCTAGGAAGCGGAAGGTGGACCAATTTTAATTCAAATGTACATGCTGGTCTACCTAGTTCTTTCATTCAGTGTATAAATCTCTGAAATTCAGCTGGCATTCATAGTGTTACTTGTGAAAATGGAAGCACTCTTTGTTTTCCGTTTCAGTTATATTAACAGCAGCAGTCTGCAGTCATAATTACGATGAAGTGTTAATAAATGTTATATCTAATTCATCAATGGCAATGCTGTTCTACATTAAGGAGGGTGATTAAAACCATCATAACAATATCTAGTAATGTAGAATTCTTCTTTGTGCTATACTCTGTATATGATAACTTCATGCTTTCTGCTGAATTACAGTGAACACATAATGGAGGAAAAGAATAGGAAAAAAATGTCATAGCAAAAGTTGGGTCTGAACATTCCTTTCATTTGCTGTCCTTGCTACCACCATTCAACATCAATTGCCAGTGGTGAAAGGGATTTCATGCCTAGTTGGATGTGGGAGAGAATACAAATCATAGAATCATCAAACTGTACTGTTGGAAGGTACCCTGGGGGCATCTAGTCCAACCCTCTGTCAATGCAGGAACAAACAACTAAAGCATCCCTGGCAGACAGTCAGTCAATCAGTGATGAAAAACCTCCAGCTATGGAGTGGCTATACCACTGATAAATAGTTGCTAGAATTGAGAAGTTCTTTCTTGTGTTTAGTTAGAATCTTGTCTTTTAATTTTGAAAACATTGGTTCAGGTCCTATCTTTGGAAGCCACAGAAAACAACTTTGCTCCAACTTCTCTGTACCAATGCTTCAGATAGCTGAAGATGGCTTGACTATTGTATCATCTGTCAATCCTCTGTTCTCCAGACTAAACATAATCAGTTTCCTCAATTGTTCCTTATAGAGCTAGGTTTTCAGACCCTTTAAAAAACTGGTTCCTCTTCCAAATTTTAGCTTTTTGATATTCTTCTTAAACTGTAGTGCCCAGAACTTGACACAGTACTCTAAATGAGACCTGACTGAAGTATAATACAGTGGTAATTACTTCCTTTGATCTGGACACCAAAGCCTAGAACAGTATTAGGTTCCCTTTTCCACTCTTCTTTTTCTCTTGGTTACCACACTACAGTCTTCACTCATATTTCACTTCACTCATATGGTTTAGTAAGTTCCCTGTATGCTTTCCATATGTACTGCTATCAAGCCAGATGTCACCCATTTTTATATATATATATATATATATATATATATATATATATATATGTACATCTGATTTTTCCTGCCTAAGTTTAAAACCTCCTATTAATTCCTCTTGAAATTAATTTTTAATTAATTAATTTTGTTAGCTTCACTCAGTTGTCCAATCTATTGAGACTGTCTTGAATCCTGATTTTGTTCTCTGGGGTACTAGGTAACCCTCCAAGTTGGCATCATATGCAAAATTAATAACTATCCCTGTTACTTGAACACTACTGTTACTTGATAACAGTATTGATAACAACAATAAGTTACCTGAACAATACTGAGCCCAGTACTGTGGAAAATTGTAGTTTCTTTCTTGTCACTTTTCTTCGGTATGAGGAGCACCTTTTGTGTCCAATCCATCAACCAGTCTATCAACCAGCCACAAATTCATCAAACAGTAGTATTGTTCAGCTCATACTTTTCCAACTTGCCTGCAATAATATGTATTTTATTTCAGTCAATTTATATGCTGCCTTTTTCCCAATGTGGATTCAAAGCAGCATACAACCCTAAAAAACCACAATACAACTAAAAAGCTCTTAATATATAAGTTAAAACACAATTAATCTAGACTTCTGTTTAAAAACAGTAAGTTAACTCTGCTTGCTTTAATGGTTGTAGGCTGCCTTGAGTTTAATAATAATAATTATTGTTGTTGTTGTTGTTGTTGTTGTTATACTTCTACAACAAGGATCTTATCTATTCTCCAAGAATAAGATTACTGACAGACAATGTGAGATTACATCTTTCAATACTCTCAAATTAATTTCATGGGACCCTGGTGATCTGAAAAGCAGCTATATATTTCCTTATCATTTCTTTGCCTGCCTTGATTTGCAGCCCCCTCATTGTGTCATTTATTCTATTTTTAATGGGTTGAACTTTTGGAAGAAGATGGAGGCAAAGCAGATATCAAACAGTTCTGCCTTCTCTCCATTACCTATCAGCATGTCGCCATCTTTTTCCACACAGCATGCCTGCAGCTGAAGCTCCTGAACAATATTATAGCAAAAGTACCAAAAGCTCTTGCAAAACTTGAAAAATGAATGAATTTTGTTATGACATAAGCTTCCATTGGCTTTTCCAACACAGCTTTCATATCAAAAATCTCATTCATTCATTCATTCATTCATTCATTCATTCATTCATTCAATAATTCAACATTATTATTCAAATACATCTTCTTCTTTCTCTTTCTTTGACTTGTTTTACTGACTTTTCCAGTTTCATTGGCAGCGACAGAGCTGGTTTCATTTCAGCAGTTCCCAGAGTATCCCAGATGTTGTGCTGTTATGGTGTATACTGTGAAAATGGTGGCCACCTTGTAAAAATTGTACTGCACATAACAGGTGCCATTTTCTCTCTGGAATGGTCCATGCCAAGAGTGAAAAAGCAGCTGCTGCAGCTAGAGAAAGATATCCCCTCCCACCTTATATGGGTACAAACAGGAAAATGCAAACAAGTCTGTTACAAAATGGATCTAAAGCAGAATATAAGAACAATATAGGTTACAAAAAAATCCTAAAAGTGCAGCACTTCTGAGGACTGGGTTAGTAGCAGAACAATGCTTTTGTCTTGATTTTTTATACATTGGGAGGAGACTTGGACTGAAAATGCTGTTTCATTGCCAAGTCAGGAAATAATTCTAGGCTGCCATCAGAAGGGATATTCAGCATGCAGTCTCATATAGTAACTCCAGTTTTCTTATTTTGGGTTTGTCATTTTTAACTCTTGATCCTCCCTCACATACACATGGGCTTGCAGACAGACGTGCTGGCTTATCAAAAGTTCATGTTGTATAACACACACACACACATATATATTTTCTGGCACTTACTTAATGATAAGAGTAGATTTCTATCAGTATATTTCTCCTTCAGTTCCTAACAGTGGGAAAATTGCCAGGGTAGGAGCACAGCAGGGATTGCTGTTCTAATGATAATTATTTTGATAAGTCATATTATCAAATGAATGTTTGGAGAGTCTGATGAAGCTTGATATGTGTGCATTTTCTGTTTTAAGAGCTACAGCTGCTGAGACATTTTCATTACACTAGCCATATGTGAATGAACAAATAGAGTCAGGAAACTATCATAGCCTATCTTAAAGCTATAGTTAAAGGGACGGACTTATTTGTATATCAGTCATCATCAACATCATCATCATCGTTGCACCTTTCTTCTGGAATGGAAAGATTTTCATACCAAGTAATATTGGACTAGGATGGTGGGAGAGCAGAGTTTGAATCCCTGCTCTGTCATGGAAACCTGCTGGGTGACCTTGGGCAAGTCAATCTCTTTAAGTCTCAGAGGAAGGCAAATTCTGCAAAGAAAAGCCCATGATAGGTTCACCTTAGGGTCGCCATAAACCAGAAATGACTTGAAGGCACACAACAACTATTACAAATAATACAACAACAGTAACTATAAAAAATAATAGCCATTAAAATATAAAATAAAATACCATGCTGAGTTGCCATTTCCTGATTAGTCAGGGTCATAAAAACACCATTCCCAAAAGGAATATGTTCTGTAATTTTCTCTCTACTTATAAAGGTTGCACCAGACAGAAATCCTTCTCCACAAATTGATAACAAAGCAGAACAGGGAAAATAGTAAGCCTTACAAAAGATTTGGGGGAGATGACAATATGCAGTGTTGTTACTGCCCTGGCTAGCCCGAGCTTGTGGGATATAAAGATACCTCTTGATATCAATAATTTGGCTTCACATACCCATTCCCCTCCATGTGCTTACGAGGCCCCCAGACAAGCACGCATACAGGCTCGGCTGATAATCGCTGTAATATTCCGACACAATACAGGCAGGCCAGAAATAGCCGACTCACAGCTTTAGGAGACCTCAAGGCAAGTACCTCAATTAGGTATGCACGCAACTTTCAAAAGATCCTCTGCCCCGCGCTGGCAGCTTGATGATCTGACTATACAACGCTCAAGTACTCCGCGTTTGCATACTGGCTACCCTATTGACAATTTGGCTATAACTCAATCATTCAAATCCTGCTCCAGCCCCAAACTCATTGTTTTCCCCAAGTCCGACCTAGCCTGCGGTCACAATTCTCCTTATAAAAATCCCTGACTTTGAGCGCTTCCTTGGATCGCTCTTGGCTTCCATCCCACCTTGCTGTCGCTTTGTCCAGCGAGCCTTCCCCTCAGCTCCACGTGCTGAGATCCACGCTCCCCAGCTTCTCCGCTTCCAACCGGGCTTCAGGACAGGTGAAGTATCAGCCAAACCAACAACTCCTCTAAAAATCCCTCTATCCCACTCCAACCTTTATTTCCTTAGTTATCTGTGTGAGTGTGCTGCATACACTGTTTGATTGTGTTTTAATAAAACAACATTCATTATTTCAACCTCTGTGTGCTCCTTGACTCGGCCTGACCCCGTAAACATAGGGTTCAAGATCTCGCTACGTTGCCCTGCCTCTCGTATTGCTAGGCTGTGCTCTTGGCTAATTTCCCCAACTTATATAATTGAAAGCGCATTTAGGTGTCCCTCCCGGGACCTCCAGGAATCAGAGTAACCAAGTCAAGAAACTAAAACTCTCGAAACCCGAATCCCACTAAGGATGCTTTCACCTTAAATGGATATTTACAGTTTGAATATACATTTTATTTAACTTTCTCTCTTGCAGTGTAACACATAGATATTATACATCCTTTCGTATCTGACAAGTTTGGAGAATGTGGGCCCACTGCACAATTGTAGTGCTATTATTCCAATTTAACTGCCTTGGTTCTATTGTATAGAATCCTGGGATTTATAATTTAGTGAGGGACTAGAATCTTCACTGGCTGAGAATTCTAAATATCCCTCCCTAAACTTGCAATCCCAGGAATCCATAGGACGGAACCATGTCAGTTAAAGTGAAATAATAGAATTACAATTTTATAGTGTGAATGATCCCTTTTCCTGCCTCACAGTACTTGAAACAAACCACATTTACTGATTTTAGGAAACCATTTGCTAGTAATTTCATAAACCTGAATGATGTTTCTCCCTGAAGGATGCAGTGAAAGAATGATGATCCACAATTCAAAAGAGCCTTTTAAATGCAAATGCAAATATATTCCCAACAATTCCTCAAAGTAACATAACATTAGGAATATTACGGAAAATTATCAGATCCATGATTTTCAAGCCTTCTACTCAGAGCTTGGAAACCTTACTGTTTTTTGACTCCAACTCCCAGAACACCCCATCCAGCATGGAATTATAGTCCAAAAATTATGTGTTCCCAGCTACCTGTTCTTGAAGGTCTATTTTTCCCCTTAAAAATGCACATGCATCTGCCAACTTTCTGGAGTGCTTAATTCCTCTTTAAGTGTACTCTTCCAGGATTCCTTGAAGAACTCTTATTACTATCACTTCAGTAATTTCTAGTCTGCTCCTTTGATTTTTTTGTATCAACCAGAGCTTCCCTGGCAAGGACTGCACTGCCTTAATCCAATTTGTTGACTGTATTTCCACCTTCCCAAGTTCTTGATAACGGAAGCGTATAGCAGTTTTGGCATTAAGAACTACTTTCATTTGAAAATGATTTGAAGCAAACCCCCTTTTTCATCTGAATTAACTATTGATTTACTACTCCACTGGGCAATAGGCTAACTCTTGCTTAGCAACAACACTGGATATACTCAGGAGTAAGAACGATAACAGGCCACCGGTCTCATGTCTAACCACTTTTCTCTATATTCAAGTAGAGTAGATCTATTGCGAACCACTGTAATGTAATGGTTTCAGCTCTGGAGTACAACCCTGAAGACCAGGATTCAGTTCTCTACTCAGCCATGGAAACCCACTGGGTGACCTTGGGTGCATCATACACTCCAAGACCCAGGCCCTTTTCATATGCCATTTCTCATGTGAAAGGGCCTCCAGAGCGTCACGCGATTGCGAGGACTGTTCCACATGACATCCTTGCAATTGTGCTACGCTGCCGGGGCCAGCAGGAACCGATCGCACAATATATCATTTTCGGCTTCTTGCTGAAAATGATGCGCAATCGTGCGTCACTCCAGGGCCCCACATGCACTTACCCTCCGTGCGGAGCCTCCGGAGATGCAGCTCTTGCACTTCCTCCCCCCAGCGCAGCCTGGGAAAGTACCTGGCTGCACTGCAGAAGGAAGAGGAGGAGTCCTCATGCTGCCTGCAGGCCAGCAGGCAACTGGTGCAGAACAGGGGCAGAGGGGATGTTAGTGCCTCTCGGAAGAGGCTGCTCGTGTGACCCCTGCATGCCCACGCCGGAAGCAGGTAAGCTGCAGAAACGGCCCCAGAAAACCTTGTGATAGTTTAACCTTAAGGTCACCATAAGTCAGAAACAACTTGAAGATACACGACACCTATTGAATGAATGGAACTTATGTATATGTTGGCATACCAAATTCCCATGGACTGAATAGGCCTATGCTGGTTGGGACTTATATTAGGATTTGGATTCTGAGTAGGCAAACTCCAGTTCTCCAGATGTTGCTTGACTCAAACTCCCAGCATTCTTTACACTGGCTATGCTGGCTAGTGCTGCTGAAAATTGAAGTTCAAAAATATCAGGAGAGCAGCATTTTGTTCACCACTGATTTAGGTCTTTATTTTCAGTTGTACAGTTTAGCAGTTGGCCACATGTAGTATAGTCACTTCTCAGCCAGGGCTTAGATTCCCAGTGAGATGTTTGTTACTACCTTCTGCAGCACACAAACACCTAGCCATTCTCACAACAGAACAATACTGCAGGAATGTTACATTGCACATCCAAGAAAATGCACTGTCAAATATCAATGGACAAATGGAATCAGAGCCACTTCCATACGTCAGGAAGATGGCAATAATTAACTTTTCTTTGCATCAATTCATAACGATGGCATTTGAGAGATGTCTTGTTGTCACGTTCGAGCTCCTACATAGATTCTGTGGAATCCATATTGCAAGAGTAGGTAATTACTCATGAACGATGGCCATTCCTGCACTACACAGTTATAGTGCTATTATTACACTTACAGCATTCTGTAGAATTCTGGGGTTTGTAGTTCACTGACGCCAAAGAGCTCTCCAGCTGAGAATTCTAAATGCCCCTCTCTAAACTGCAAACCCCAGGATTCCATAGGATGTTGAAAGTGGAATAATAGCATTATAATAGTGTAGTGCACAAATGGCTTTCCTATATGTTTCGGCATAAATCCTATTGTTAGTCCCAGGTAAAGTAGACCCATTGAATGAGTTGTGGAACAGTGAGTTAACACGTGGGTATATCCCATTAAGGTGTTTACTCTAGTACCCTTGAACTCTTTTTGTCTGCTCCTTCCTTGGTTTTTCAGTCACCAAAGCTGAGGCTCCTGCTACAGGATTTCCAACAAGGTAACATTTCAGAGAAAGTAGTTGTTTTGGGAAGCAAGGTGCATTCTAACATGCATTGCATTTCCTAAAATAATTCCTGGGATTTCTGTGGTTGTTATCGGTTTGCATTTCTTGTTATTTGCCTTCCAGTTGAACCTTACATATAGTAACCTCCTCAAAACTTATTCTTGGCATGAGTTATTCAGAGGAGGTTTATCACTGCTTTCCTTTTAGGCTGAGAGCATGTGACTTGCCCAAGGTCACTTGGTGGATTTCCATGACTGAGCAGGGATACAGACCTTTGTCTCCTGGAATCCTAGACCCACACTCATACTGCTACATCATGTTGTTTCAAGAGGGTTAGAGAGGCAGAGATCTTAAAAGATGATATTTCTTGTGGCTGCATCATGCATTACTGTGGCAGCAATGGCCACATCTGTATTTCAGGCTGTGGCATTGACAGCAGGAGCAGCAGCAAAATTAATAGCAGCAGGGGAAATGGGGGAAATATGTGCCTTCCCTTGAAAATTCTGTGGGGGCAAAGGAACGGCAACTGAACTTGCTTCCCACCCCTGCTATATGGTATACACTTGACATGCATTAAACATAGCCACCCTGTTTCCATATACTTTTACATATACTTTTGAAGTTGGGTTACAATAACGTGAATCAATGATTTTCAAGTGCATTCCCATACAGTGTTCACCACAGGCGGTGATCGTTTATGTTACCTACTCTTCCATATATTTAATCTCCCACAGGATCATGTGGAAATCCTATATTCCATTACCTTGCCATTTTTAGTATGAGAAAGGTAGGGGGTTCGAATGGATGGAATCTAGAAGGACTGCAGAAGGCCATTTCCACACAGGGTTTTTAAAATGGGGCAGAGCGTCCTCCAGGGAGAACGTCTGCACCTGGGAGCGGACTGGGTCAGACCTACTTAACGTAGATCCGCACCCCAGCCCTCTCCGGAACGACCCCAAGTGGTTGTCCAGCGTGCTTTTGAAAGACCGCTAAAAACAGATCTTTGAAAAGCATGGAGCGTGCCACTGCGAGCCTGCTCCCTTATGCAGATTCGCAGGCTCGCATTGGTGCGAGCCTGCGATCTGCCGGGGGCGGGCTTTAGGCTGGCAAGCTTCAGAGGTTGGTCGAGACCCTCGACCAACCAGAAGCCACCATTTTCAACACCAGAGCAGTGCGGAACGATGGCCATGCACTGCTCCGGAGCAGCCTGGACCAGACCGGAGAGCCTTAAAGTCCGGTAAGTAGCGTCACGGGGTGATTTCCTCGCCCCGTGCGGAAATGGCCTTAGGGTGTTATGCTAGAATTAGGGCTGTAGCAAACAGCAAACAGCAAATGCTCTCAAGCCATGAAGAATGTATCTTTTCTTATTAGAGGTAGCAACGATAGTGTAGCTATACTCAGTAGTTGCTAGTCTGCATGTCTGCAACAGTTTAGGCCTATGATGTATTCATTCCATTTCTTGTTTGTTGGTCTTAACCACATCCTTTTCTCTTCCTGGATCAGTTAGTCTGAAGTATGTTTGAGTTTTTTCATCCTCCATTTTGTATCTTACAGTTCTTTCTCTTTACTCCATGTTTGAAGAGCATGGGTTACAGAGCCTTTCACCATGAGATATTTTGAAATAGTTAAGATAGCTGCTTCATATGTTTTACATAGAAGACTAAGCTTACTTTATTTCTCTGCTAGAAGAAATAAAGTGGTATTGGTATGGGACCGGTTACTATTCACCTGCTTATGAATATGAACTACTTTGCTCATCGGAAACTCTATTACCTCTTATATTCCCCAATATTTCTCCATGATTCTAGTTCTGACATGCTACTTCGTCCCCTGGAGGTCCTGATAAGAAAAAAAAAAAGTCTAAGATCTGGCAACTGTAGAAGTTGTCCAGGGGATGGTGGTGGCGGCGGTGGGATTTCAAACGATCAAACTTTGGCAAAAAAAAGTGGGATTTTTAAAAGAGCTGATTCAGTCGTATGGTAGCTTTAAAGGCACATGCTTGTCTCAAATTGAACACACACTCCATCCATCACTCACCCATTTTGGAAGCTTTCAGGAATGCAATAAATTACAGGTTGGTTTCCAAGAAATGGCTAGGGCTGAGGTTGCTAAAGCAAAAAGTTCAGTACTCTGGAGCACTAAACTCCCATCTCAGTGTGGCTGGGTGAATCATCTTGCGATATAAATAACACATTTGCAACTTTTCGTTCCTGTAACATCTTGCTGGTGGTATTGTTCTACAAGATCCCCTCTCCGTGATGAAATATCTGACAGCTCCGGACTACCCAAAAAGCTTCTAGCTGTAAGACAGGATTGAACCACTGTTGTTCTTGAGCCCAAGGCAAGCTCTGTTTCCATTTGAGGTAGTTGGGAATTGGTGTCACTTCCCTCCCCTAGTTTGAATATAATGTGTTAACAAGCCTGTGGACTTGTCATGTTTTGTGGGAATTAAAGAACTAGCAAGCGTATCACAGTAATTGTCTTTTAATGGAAGCAGAGGTCCATTTTCTTTTCCTACCATGCCTGGCATTTGCAGATTCTGGGCTCGTGTTTGGCTACTTGCTTAAGATGTGCTAGTGCCTTGATATTACACTTAGGCATGCATCTTTGACAAGAGAAATAGACAGTGATGTAGACTCAAGCCAATTGACTCAGATTCAAGTCACTTCAGTGACTCAACTTGAACTAGACTTGGCAATAAATGACACACTGACTAGACTCAACTTGTACATTTTTAGTGACTGACTTTCTGCCCTTGGTTCAGTAACAGAAAACATTCATCTGAAAATCTTACGATGTTGAACAACACTTCCATCTCTTTTTGCCTACTGTCACGTAACGATCTGTTTCAAAGCCAAAACCTGGGACATTTCTTAGAGCAGAGCAGCAAATGTGTTAGACAACAGGCTTGAGGTGGGGTTGAGGACTTCTTGGCAGCCTGTCCCTGCTGTATTCCGGAGGAGCCTTCTGAAACCTTTCCTAACAGCTGAAGGCAAGACTTGATCCCAGAACTCAGGGAAAGATCTTTCCATCTAAATCTTTTGAAGCTTCAGTAATGGGAAGTAAAAAGGATCCTATTCCCCACTTTAGAAACTGGCTCCCAAACTTGAGACTTGACTTGAAACTTGACCTGAAAGTATCTTGCAAAGACTTGAGACTCGACATGAAGGTAGAGACTTGAGACTTAGAGTAAAAGACTTAAATACATCACTGAAGATAGCCTCCTCCATACAGACAGAACACAGTTTTGAAACATAACATGAATATGGAGCCAGTGTGCTACAGTGGGCCAGATGTCCCTAGCAAGCCTTTTTCTTTAGCCTCACATTCCCATCTGGGATGTGGGGATAATAATTCCCACCCATAATAACACTATAGGCCCACTGTAAATATTATAGAGATATGAAGTGTTGTAAACACATTCTAATCACTGTATAAAAGTTAACATTTTTGAATGCCAATGTTGTTGATGTGGATATTGGAGACAGAATATGGAAAAAAAGGATATTTTAAATACCGTCTGTATAGATTTATGCCAAGAATGACATTTCATGACATTTATAATACCTTTTTATTATATTGGAATTGTTGGCACCCAGGACATCTTGCATTTAAGCCCATATCATTCCTGTGGTTCAGAGACTGCTATAAATTATCCGTGTATATACCAGGCTTTGGCCTTTCATCGACAAAGAAGTTCTGCAATGAGCTCATAATGGTAGAAATTAGTTTTGTGGTAAAATGTATTTCATTCCTCAGGTAACCTGAAGAAAGTTTTTGTATTGTTGTTGGCAACCTTCTGCTCTGAACTTTTTCTCAGGCTTTGAAGCTTGTCTAACTCAACAGGAACCTCTGGGGTTAGAGTTAACTCAGGTGATATCAACCCACCAGGAGAAGAAAGGATTCAGACCTTTTGCTTTTCTACTGCCAGTGTCCCTACTAAAGAAAAAGCCTTCCCCAAGCCTGATTGTGGAA
The DNA here is from genome assembly GCA_030412105.1 of Cyclura pinguis. Lineage (NCBI taxonomy): Eukaryota > Metazoa > Chordata > Lepidosauria > Squamata > Iguanidae > Cyclura > Cyclura pinguis. The sequence continues at coordinate 99,249,531 of CM059601.1, forward strand.
ATGACTCTGTGAGTGTAGTGACAGACCAGACAAACGTCAAATCTTAAAAATACTAATAGATTTTACTGGGGTTAATAGAAAACATATCTACAATGTGGAATAGATAAGCTCTACTCATAGAGCAGATAATGGGCAGATAAAAGCCAGAATCTTAAACAGAACATGGAGGCTGCTGGGGGGTGGAATTGCCAAGAGGCCCCCTTCCATATTAACGAGCACAAATGAACCCTTTAGATTCAGGTTCAGGCTGCCTCAGTCTTCCAACACACTTTCACCAGATAAGTCCAACCTCATGAGATGGTGCTGGTGCTGTAAGAATTCTTCAGTTCAATCTCCTCCCACTCAAGCAGACCTCTTATTTGATGAAACTTAACATCTACATGATTTGTCTGTGGCCCCAGCTTTTAGCTCTGTGCTAATATTATACACCCTTGGTGGTCCTCATGCAGCACAGTAGCTTCAGAAAATTTCAATCTCATAATCAAGAAGTAGCTGCCTAAACCAGATCACTTCCTGACAAGCAGTGGCTGCTGCCATATATTTTGCTTCTGTAGATGCTGCTGCCACAATTCCCTGCTTCCTACTAGTCCAGCTAATAGTCTGGTCCCCATGTACATCACACCATGCATGAACATATTCCCTGAAGTAGACTTGTGGTCTGATTTGACACCTACCCAGTCTGCATCTATGAACTCACTCAGTTCTTCATGTGTGTATCCCGGTAACTTAAGTTTAGTGTGGACAATGTCTTTAAGATAATGCATTACATACTTTACCACATTCCAATCTCATTGGGAAGGTCTGGCTAACTTCCTACTCAGGATAATGACAGCTGCATTGATATCTGGTCTGGTGACTGTTGTAATGAACAACTCACCAATAGTTCTCTGATACTGATGGTTATCTGGCATTGCAATGTTACCTTCATACGATCTATTACCATAGGTGTCTTGGCTCCTTTTGCCTCCTTCCACCCCAAACTGCAACAATATGCTTTCGATTTTCTGTCTGATTAAGAAAGACACTCTCTCCCTCTTCTCTCTCCATGTGTATGCTCAGATAATGTTGGGCACAGGTCTTTAATCTCCCATTTTCCCCTTAATCTGACTGTGATTTCTGTCGTGTCACTTCCCTTTTTCTAGTATAGTACCAAGTCATTGACATAGGCCATTTCCGCACCAGGCTATTAAAACGGTGCAGAGCGACCTCCGACGGAGGTCTTCTGCACCATGGAGTGGACTGGGGCGGACTACTTTTTGTAGTTCCGTACCTCAGTCTGGTTCGGAGCGACCGGAACTGGTTGCTCAGCATGCTTTTTAAAAACCTCTTTTTAAAAAGCATGGAGCGCGCGACTCTGTGTCGCTCCATCGCTGCACACCGCTGCAGATTTGCAGGCGAGCACAAGTGCGTGCCTGCAGATCTGCTGGGGGCGGGCTTTAGGCTGGCGAGCTTCTCCGGTTGGTGGAGAGCCTCCACCAACCAGAAGCCGCCATTTTGGATGCCGGAGCAGTGCGGAGCGATGAGCTCGCACTGCTCCTTGTCCCAACAGACTCGCCCAGACGCTCAAGAAAGCCGGTGAGTTCCGTTTTCACGCGTTTCCTTTCTCATGTGTGGAAAGGGCCATAGACTAAGATACGTGTTTATTGAAGCCCCTTATGCCCCTTGAAAAGACACAGGTCTGCCTTCCCTCTAGTAAACCCCAAACTTACAAAGACTTTATCAGTTTTCTTAATCCAAGCCCTTGCAACTTGTTTCAGTCCATAAATACTTTTGTGCAATTTACATATTTTATGTAAAATGCACAATCTGTGCAATCTGGATCTGTGAAACTTGATGGTTGTGACATGTACAGATCCTTCTCTGTCTCACCATATGGGAAGGCAGTCTGGATGCTCAACTTGCATTTTTCTGTTGGCTGTTAACACTCCGCATTGCCTGAATGATGGTGTACTTTACAAATGGGGCAAAGGTTTCATCATAATCCTCCCTAAATTTTTGAGAATGTCCTTTTCCCACCAACCTAGCTTTATAATACTCTGTCTTACCATCTGTACTTCACCTTAAAAGTCCATTTACACCCTTTACGATTAAAGGGTAGCTTCATTAAGTCCAAAGTCTTGTTCTTATGCAATGACTCCATTTCTTCTTTGCTGCTCTTATCCACTTGTTTGCTTTGATCTTAAGTAACTGTGCAATATCCTCTCAACTTCCTGGCTCCTGGATATATTGTGCTTTGGCTGCAAAATAATAGTCACCATTCCTGACTGGTGGCACTCCTTTTGTGATGCTCTTGGACCTCCTAGACTTGCTATGCTCCCTACTTCTGGTTTTGGTTTTACCATGCTTAGTTGCACCAGTCACCCTTGCACTAGTCACCCCCTTTTTCCTTTCTACTGTTCAGTTCTTCTTCTCTAGTTTCAAGTACACTCAGGCTCACATCCAACAGTTCCAATATTCATGGTCTTACAATTTCATCAATTTGACCACTGTGTCTGACCATGATGCTGAAGTCTTGGGCGATGAGAATTTTGTAGCTTTTGCTGTAAAGGCTACATCACAGAAATACTTCCTGTTCCCAAGCTTAGTTCTCTTCTCCTTTGGGACATGAGCATAGGCTTTATACACAAATACCCAGAGATGGCTAACCCTTGGCCTTGCCCTGTTCCATAGCTCTGTTGGGGGATTCCAGGAGGCATGCTGAATGCCAACACGTCCCACAGAATGCCTGTGCTTCGAAACAGGCAGACACAAAAGCCAGCATAGGTTTAAAAAACAGAGGCCAAAGTTGAGGCCAAAAACTAAACTAGTATGTTTATTGCAAAACAGTTTAGGTACATAAAGAAGTCAAAAGCTAGGTAAAATCCATCTCGCGTCTCTCTCCTCTTACAGCATGACAGAGAGAGAACCGTGCAAACAAGTTTAACAGCAAGCAAGCAAAAGGGGAGTGAATCAAAGAGAGAGAGCTGTGGGAAAGTCCTAACAGCAGATTGTAAGATTGTTTTCCAAACAACCCATTAGATTCCCACAGGAACTGTGAGACAAACCAGATGTCTCTTATCACACTGGTTACCATGACTACGAGCGCAGCAGAGGAACAAGACACTTAACCCTTTAGGCTGGGATCTGGAAGCCTAACACTTAACAAGTTCAAAAGGGTGCGTTTTTTTTCAACAGTCCTGGTTGCTAGTCTATTTTATATATAGGCTGTTGTGGGCGCTGCTTTGCCCCCAAATTTAAATAGTAGGCTTACATCTGATAACATGCTTCTCGCCATATCCAAAAGAGATCAGTTCTGTCATTCAATCACTCCATTTTGTTCTGGTGTATAACTGATGCTCCTTTGGTGCATAATGCCTAATGTCTTCAGATATGTCTCCATCTCTTTTCCCTCCATTCTCAGTGAGGATGGTACCCAAGGTTCCATGGAACTTGTTGCTAATTGCTGCATCAAAATCCTTCAACTTATTCAGCACTTGGTCCTTGCTCTTGATGATATATATTGGGCTGAATCTAGAATAGCCATCTATAATGATAAGGGTACAGAATAATGATCAGGAGGTATGTTATCTCCACCTGGGGTTATTGTGTCTGTTGGTCCACAGAGGTCAGGACATATAGTTTCTTGATTCTGCTCTTACGAATCTTGGGTGCTGGTGCTCATGTAGATTTTGTCTTGATGCAACAGATGCAGCTCATCTTTGATTTGCATGCTGGAATCTGTACGTCTGAAGTTAATTCCTTATTCTCTATCTCCCTCACTCCAGTTATGCTTCTATATCCCATGTAGCTGTGCCACAGATGGATATGCTTATCCTGGGAAATGTGACCAGCTCTTTCAGATTTTTCCCTGTTGCCAGCAACCTCATAATGATTACCCTTTGCCACAGTTTTGCCCCATATGTCCCCCCATCTTTAAATATTTTACATTCATCTCCCTTGGAGACTAAGACAAATCCATCTTTTGTCAGCCTTCTAAATGAAAGCAAGTCCTCCTCTAGTTTTGGCACAATCAACACATTTGTTAATGACACCTTTCCATCTTGTGGTGGTGTTAGGCAGTTGGTGAGCACATTCCATTTTCCTGCCGAATTTGTTACACAACCATTGGGCAAATACATTGGGTTTTCCATATATGTGGAGGTTCTATTCCAGGAACACCCATGTTAAAGATGGAATGTGAATGCTCGTGTCCCATAATGCCTAACGGTGATGATGTGTGCACGTGTGTACACTCCCATCACCATCATTTTATTTATAGGGATGCAACGCCTTGTGTGAACACAAATTTGCCTGTGAGGAGGACCCACTGTATACAGTCCATTCCTCTTGGCAAATCAGCTTCCTCAAAAGACTCCTTCTGACTGCTTGTATGGCATGCGGTCCCTGAATCAAGAACTCAGGTCGAGTTGCCTCTATAATTTTTAGGTGTTGCTATATGTGAAGATCTACAATATTATTATTGTGTTTTAATCTCTCTCTTAGCTTGTATTACATTACTCTTGCAGCTATTTTCAGGAAAGTCCTTCTTGAAATATATCCTTGCTCCACATTTGTAATATTCATTAGCATTCAGATTTAGGTCCTGTTCTCCTTCCCTTTAAAACTTTACCTCTGGTTTAGACTTCTTTACTTTACATAAAGCTTCTACAATGTTTTCTCTCTTCTGGATCCACTTGCTAAGCAGCCTAGCCTTCATTTAGTCTGATGTATTCTGATTCCGAGTGTTTCTAGAGCTGTTACAAGGGGCTCATAAGAGTGGTCTAAACTACAGATGATTATGACTAAAACATCCTCTGCCAAAATATCTGAAAGAGTTGCTCTTAGTTCTTCCACTATTTGCAGCGCTGCATTTTTGTTTTCTGGCAGGTTTGCCGCTTTTTTAAGCCTCACTTTAAACAGCTTATATTTATATGGCGTTGATACTAGTAGCGCGGTACATTTCCCGCAGGGCTTCCCACATCTCTTTTTTAGGTCTCTCATTCTTGAAGTGGAAGTGCTGGATGTCTCAAACTGAGAGTGCAACTGTTGCCCTTGCTCTTCTGTTCTTTTCTGGGCATTCTCTGTTGGTTGTTGTGATTCCAAGACCTTTCACACATTCTCCTTTACTAGCACCATTTCTATTTAAAGCTTCCATGACTGATAATTGTTAGTGCTCAGCTTCTCCATAGCCATATGAATGCTCCTCTCAGCCATCTCCAATATTTAGAATTTGTTTTGTATATCCAATCTTCAGTTCTCATAAGTTTCAGAGTGATCTCATCACAGAGGCTTTTCCTTCTATCACCCCAACTGTGTAATTTGCAGAGGCCCATGATCTGTTATGAAATTGATTCCTCCTGTGTACTGATGGACCATTTAAAACACCAAGACTTGCAAATAGTAATAAGCTTTGTTAGGGTGAAAACAAAACATATTTACAACATGGAGCAGATAGCTTCTGCTTCTGGGCAGATAAAAGGTGATGCCAGAATTCAGAGTGGAAAGATTCCCAAGAGACTCCCCATCTTAACAAGCACAACTTAACCCTTTAGATGCAGGTTTCAGAGACTCACTGCCTGTGTCTTCTAACAACCCTTCACTATCATAACCAGTGTGTGTAGTGGATTGAACAATGGACCACAACTCTGGAGACCAGCTCAAATCACACTGAGCTATCGAATCCCACTGGGTGGCTTTTTTGCAATTTACACTCTCTCAGTCTCAGAGGAAGGCAAAGGCTAAACCCCCTCTGAATACATTCTGCCAAGAAAACTCCATGATAGGGTCATCTTAGGGTTGCCATAAGTCAGAAACAATGTGAAGGCACACAACAACAAACACTAATCCTAACAATAAACCCCTAACCCAGAGACTTTCAAATGACAATTTCCATGTCTTACAATTGCACAAAGGTGATAAGAGTTGTCATACAGACACATCTGAAGAGTTCTAGCTTGGAGAAAGCTCAGAATGCAATGCAGGTCTGCCACCTAGAATCTTTTAGAAGCAGCAATGGAAGATACTAGGCTTATAGAAAAAGGCAAGATAAAAATTAAACAGCACAAAAACATGCACACTTCAAGGGTGAAGAAGAAAAATACATGGTGGTAGCAATCTTGGATGTTTGGTTTTTGATGCTCCCAGTATCCCATATTTGTACTTGCATTACTTTGACCCTTTCCGCAACTCACGCATTTTCGGTGCTGGTGCTCAGTGCTCGCGCGAGCAGCTTCCGGAGAGAGGCTCTTGCTTCCCTGCTTCCTCGGCTCCGCACGAGCTTCCTGCTTACGCAAGAGCCCCACCTCTTTCTTTCGCAGTGCAGCCTGGGACCTTCCCAGGCTGCACTGAGACAGTAAGCACAACCGGCCCAGCTCCCGAGGCTCCACGCACAAGGTAAGTGCGCACGGGACCCCGGAGTGATGCATGACTGCACAGCATTTTTGGCTTCAAACTGAAAATGAAAAAATGCGTGCGTGGTCCATGTCAGGCCCTGGAGCATTGCGCAAATGTGAGTGCATCATGTGGACCACTCCTCACATCTGCGCAATGCTCAAGGGGCCCTTTCACATCGGAAATGCTGTGCGAAAAGGTCCTTTGTCTAAGGATCAACTCAGACAAGTATGGACTGCTTTCCAGCAGCTTTGATCTGAATCGTTGCATACGCCTGCACAATGGAATCTTTTTCTCAGTTATCTTTCTGGGCTTGATAGAACTGTGATATCAATAAATATATATAATTTTAAAAGGAAAATCCAATCAATGTAATTTTTTCTGTCACCTGCACGTGCCTGTCAGTGCTATGAAAAAGAAGTGACAAGTGTGGCTCACATAGAAGAGTATGCTGTCCTTGGTATTTCTTTACAGTGACTGATAGACGGGTGAGATTCTGAAGTTCTGTAATTTTGCCAGTATTAACACAGGGATGAAACACCAAGGAAGTAACTCAGGGGCACCCAAAACTCCATGGTTTTAAACTGAAGAGGTTATCTGGCTGGAGGTATTTATTTAATTGGAAATTCCTTGTACTTCCTCCTCATGATTAGGCTGTAGTAGTGTGCTTTCATCTTTGCGGAACACAAACGAGAAAAGAAAAACATTGTCTTCATCAATATGCCATTTTCTCTTGAAGTTTTATTTTTCCAGGTAGACCACAATCATTCTATTAAACATTTCAAGGACCTATGAGTAGGAAAACCTCTTGGTCAATTAGGCCTCTTGTCTTTTGAGTTTCTTTCATTGCCTACCCTTAGTCTATGTCATAAGCATCTCTGTGTACCATTCTCTCCCTGATCTTATGTATCCGTAGAGTGCCATTCAGCACTTGAAAATAAGGTTAGGTCTACTTATGCTGCTCTTCTCATTGATTATGCTACAGTTTTACGAGGAGTAGCTATCATATTTCAGGAAAATAAAGCTTGCATGGAGAGGCAGCCTTCATAATATTCTGATGCTGGGGATGAAAAGTGGTGATGAGGGGAAAAAAACCCTTTCTCCTTTGCATAAAGTCCTAGGACATCTGCCACTTCTGCCCCACACTTATTTCTCCTGCCTGAGTTGGTTATCCCTTTCTGCCTATTAGATCAGGCTGACAGTAGCAGCTTTCAGAGTATTAAATATACTTTATATTTGTATTCTTATAAATATATGTATAAATAGTAATAATAAAAACATAAATAATAAATACATACATATACCCTCAAATACACTGTTTTCGTATGCCTTCAGAACTTCTGTTTGATTGCTGGCAAACTGTCATGCCATTTCCTTCAGCTTCCCTCTAAGCAAGTAAAAAATGTACCTTCAAAGGATGTTAAGGCTGAGATCCTACATCCAGCAGGGAGAAAAGTTTTGTGCCCTCCCTTAACAGCTGACAAGCTCTGAGAGATGCACTTGCTGCTTACTGCTACTTACAAGTAGGGAGGGGAAGGAAGGAAGGTGAAAGGCTATTCAGATGATGAAGACGCCGCTGATCTCAGCTCTGAAGAAGGAAAAAATGAGGTTGAGTGTACCCTCCCTTTCTGTCCCATTGGAGCCTAAAGTTGATACATCGTCTTCATCTGAATTTCCTCCCTCCTCTTCTGTACTCAAGACACCAGATCCTGTCTGATCTTGGAAGCTAAGTACGATTAGTCCTGAATACGAGACTGCCAAATTAATACCAGGTGCTGTAGGCTATAGTTCAGAAGAAGAAACTGGCAGAATCACCTCCAAATATTTCTGCCTAAGAAGACCCTACAAAATCAATTGGGTTGCCATAAGTCAACAGGTGATTTGAAGGCACACATGTGCATGTGTGTGCAGGCACGCACACATTCTTGCACTCCAATAGAAACAATAGCAGTGGCTGCTGGGAGGAGATTTGGAATGAGGGAGCAAGAGCTAAAGAATAACTGCCTACTCCCCATTTGAAACATATAGGTACAGAAACAACACTTGTGTGTGTTTATGCCACTAGCAAAATATTTTTAGATAGCAAGTCTTGCTTTAAACATAGACTATTTATGACAATTATGTTTCTTTACTACTTGAAACCTCTAGATACCATACCCCCAACTGTAAGTAAAAAAAGGGGATAATACTTCTTTGAAAAGGTTCTTGTGCATCTTAATGGTGACTCTATTATAAGTGCCACTCTACAGAGGTGACTAACTGGTCCCAAGCACTCTAGTCATTCAGCTGACTACCACTTTCCTTCTTCTGTATCAGTTCTTCTAATGGCAGTTGGTAGCTTCTGTGTCAGTGGGTAGTAAATCCACTCCTAGCTTTAGTTTTAGAATTTTAAAGGAACTGTTCAAGGGACCAGACCCATTATATGTAGAGGGTTCAACACCTTGAACCCCAAGCAGATTCATTGACACAGAGGTCACCATAGATTCCTTCTCATCGTGAAGTGGTGAGTGCCAACAGGATTGGAGCCATAATGGAGCCACAAGGATATAAAAGGGAGACATCAACATGCTTGGCAAAATATCTGGACTGGCAGAAATGAGAGGAAAACACCCTTTGAACACAGAGAGAGCCCAGTGAAGATTGAGGACACACTGCAATCTTTTTGCTGAAGATCCAACTTGTGTTAATGTAACAACAATGTCTTCCCTTAGGAGATACTTAAGCAATCACTGCGCTTAGGTATACAGCAGCACAGAGCCCTAAATATAAGGATGCTGACAGATTTTACTTGTAAAATCCCTGGCATGAAAACTTTTCTTCTTTCTTCTTTTTCTTCTTTTCTCTCCCTTTTTTTCATATGGAGTCAAATGCACTGTCTGTGTCTAATGGATTAATAATAATTTGACAGGTAGCATCCTGATTTGGGCACTACATCTTGTTATGCATGCAAAATGTCTAAAATGTATTTTGGTTCTTAAGTTATGCCTCCTGCAGTGCGCATTTCTTCCCCTATTTTGCCATTCAGTCAGGATTTATTTTGACTGCATTTTGTATGGAGTAGGATTACCAGACCAATACTATTTTGAAAATGCAAGTCCTGAATTCAAGGTCAAACATTGGGAAAATTCTATTTAATAAAATAAACCTCAGGGACCACCATGGATATACATTATAGAAATGGAGAGCTGATCCAGACTGAAGGGAGAAAAGCAGAGAATCTGTTTCACTTTCAGACTACTGAAACCTGGGATGAGAACTCTTTCGCTTATTTTATGCCCAGCAGAAAGGAAAGAGGTTATGAGTTAGTGAAGTGATTTTGCTACACATTTCCTCGCTTTACCTTTTCTTGCTGTTTCTTTTTTGAACCTCATTCTGACCTTTTCCTCCTTATCCATTTACTGCAGGAGAGGTTTTTATACACTGAATGCACACACACAACCAACTTGGTATCATCTGTAGATGATAAAGGAAGGATGTGTGAGAGAGAGAGAAAGAGAAAGAGAGAGATTTGGTAGATATGTATCTCCAAAGGAACAGGCCAAACCTGCCATTATTCAAAGTAAGGCATCTACCTGAGGCAACTGATTTTAGATCTTATAAGAAGGCAGACAATTTATGGGCATATAGGTTATAATCCAGTGGTCCTTAGGGATTAAAGAATACAGCCACTCCCTATTCCAGCAATACATAGAAAGGGGAAGCAAAAGGGAGAAAAGTCTGGGACCATGGTACGGTTGGATAAGGAGAAGTTTTGAAAGTGCAGAAACAAAGCTTCCTTCACCCTCTAACCCCACCCCCTATTAATATAGACACATAAGTAGAAACTACCCTGGTTCTGGAGGTGGTAGATGTAATTTTAACTGCTGTTGTTGCAATGAGAAGGAAACAATTCAAACACAGAAGAAGGAAAGAGAAAGACAAATTTAGAATTGCCCTGCACTGTTTTTCTATTTTCTTTCCAAGGGGGAAATTGTACATGTAATGTTTCTTGCTCTAGGTACGAAAATCATTGGAGCGGTCTTGTGTACTAAGCCTTTTGACTGGGAGAGGGCATTTGTTACTCCACCTCAAGTCAGCATAATGTCTGGGGCAAAATATATTATGGACATACTGTATGATGTATCTTTGTGTACACAAGGAAGTTCAAGCACATAATTTCACCAAATTTTTATTCATCTCTTTCAGTCAGCATACCTATTTTCCTCTGGTGCTTTTCTCTATTTTTCTTTCAGTTATCACCAGTAACACTGAGCCCAATGAAAGAATTGTACAAAAGATTTCTACATACTTCAAAGAACACCAGTTAAAAGGGGACCAAGAACAGTCCCTTAAAAAAAAAAAGATTAAAATGTGTCTTTGCTCTCAAACAAACAGATTAAAACTGGCTCTGGCAATTAAGCAACTAAAGCTGAAGTTGATTAACTCACTGATTCAAGCATTTCCTAGCTTCAGGATTTGTAGCATATCTTTGTGTTCCAGCTTAAGAATGGTCTGAGCATTAATTAATGTATGAGAGATTAAAGATGGAATGGCATTAACCTTTTAAAGCTGAAAGAATATGGCAGTATGATACCAAGCACAGAAATGATGTTAGAGGTTGTTCTTGACATTAGCATGACCCTGTGGAAAAAAAACATAATTAAATAATGTTAAATATTTGAGAGGAAGTATAAGAAAAATGACAAAAGAAGATGAGGGTTCTGTCTTGAGTAGATTAGCATGCAGTAGTGGATTCTTGCTTTCTTCATCCTTATTCTGCACTGTGATACTATTACTTTCTATTTTCCTTTTTTGCCTTTAATCACAGAGGTTAAAGACACTTGTACAATATTCATGGCATTTTTGGAAACCGTTGGCAGACAATCTTTGATACAGATGGTAGGGATTAATCCTTTTGAGAAAGGGTTAAGATGAATGTATTAACTCTCAGAGTTAAGTGGTTTCTTTGACATTAGCACTTTTGTATTTATGGGAAGAGTTGTCTCTTGCCCTAGTGACTTTGGAGTCTGGACTGACCTTTTCATGTGGATGAAAGTCTGACCATCATTATAAAGTGGATGGAAGTGGTTCAAAAGCATGTCCACCCAATTCCCTGACCCAATTCACTTCTTAAAGACATGAAGGTTGAGTGAGTGAAGGAAGATTGCACTCACTGTTCCAATCCTGGCCTTTGAACTCTTTCATGGTAAACTGAAGATCTAAAGACAGACAGAAACAGATTGAAGGAACTCATTAAATATAGTGAATTACTTATAATCAATTCCTTTTTCAGTAATGATAACTTTGGACTTTTCCAAATTAGTCCAAAGAAGCATGAATACTTGGAATATAGCTTGTTGGGTTTTGGCAAATTATTGCTTCCCTGTCCACTGATTTCATTGTTTTGGGATCTGTTTGTATCAGCTTCTTGGATGTGTAGTAGGGCTCTTCCCAAGAGTTTCTTTTTTTGAAAGAACAAAAGCAGAAACCTTTGCTTTACTGAGATAGTCCTAGAACAAACTTCCTCCTCTCTTATATTTGAAAACAGTTTTGCACTATGGTGTAAAAAATGCCATTTCACTGGTGCACTATAGCATTATAACTTTAAAAAAGAAAAAGAAACTTAAGAAAGGAAGAAGAAAGGAAGGAACTTACAAATAAGAAAGAAAAAGAGAAAAAGCAAGCAAGCAAGAATGGTTTCCAATATTGTTTGTATGTATGTATGCTTATTTATTTTTTAAAATATTGATATCCCATCCTTTATCTGAAGATCTCAGGGCAGCTTACAATAAAAGCAAGTTAAAGTCATATAGTTAACAAGTTTAAAATATATTAAATACTTTTTCAATTTAAAAACAGACAACTTAACACCAGTTGGAACAATCTTGAACAGTATAACTATAAAACAATCTGCAGCCTGGATAAAATCAGTTTGATCCAAAGCCTCCAGTTTTTAAGCCAGGCTTTAACTTGGTGCCAAAATAATTCTAAGGTTGGTACCAATCAGGCCTCCAAAAGGAGGGAATTCTACGACTAGGGTACCACTGCAGAAAAGACTCTCTCCCATGTTCTCACACAGTGTATTTCTCCTACTCTTGGCACATAGAGGAGGACTTCTCCCACAGATCTCAATTACCGGATAGGGATGTGTGTGTGTGTGTGTGTGTAGAGAGAGAGGAGGGGGAAGAGGGTTCCTCAAGTACTGAGGTCCTAAGTTGTTTAGTGTTATTGCCAGCACCTTGAATTCTGAACAGAAATGTACTGGCAGCTGGTGCAATTCCTTTAGAACTGGTATTGTATGATTTCTAAGTGGAATTCCAGTGAGCAGTCTAGCTATTGCACTTGCACTAGCTGCCGTTTTAGAGTTGTTTTCAGGGGCAGCTCCTTGTCTTAGAATTAAAAAGAAACTCACTCAAGAGTGAGGATTAAATGTCACTGAGAACTGCCAGAAAATATCCAGGACAACCGAAATATTATTTAGATTTTTTCTCTTTTTAAAAAAAACACCCTTCAATAACTACTACAACAAATTCTACAATTTACAGATGTATTTGCCCCATCTGAAGGAGCTCTTAATGAAGGATAATATTATCCCCCCCCTTTTTTTTTCAGAACAACTGGAACTTTTGGTTATTGTTACAGTTACAGGAGTGTAGTTAAGTGGTGGAGGAAAACTATTACCCTTTCCGCACCTTACCTGTTCGCGGAGGTGGGGGGCGGCGCTCGCGCGAGCCTCTTGCTCACTTCGCTTCTCCTTCCTTACCGCAGCTGGCTTGCTGGTCGCGCGAGTGCCCCACCCCTTCCTACTGCAGCGCAACCTGGGAATTGCAGGCTAGCGCCGAGGCAGGAAGAGCGACTGGCCTGGATCCCGACACACCACACAGCAGGTAAGTGCGAGCGGGCCCCGGGAGCATTGCGCAACTGCACACCATTTTCGGCTTAGAGCCGAAAATAAAAAGGTGCATGTCCGCTCTGCGTCCGGCTCTTGAACATCGCGTAAATGGGAGTGCGTCGTACAGACCGCTCCTCCCATTAACGCGACGCTCAAGGGGCCCTTTTGGTTTAGAAACAGCATGCGAAAAGGGCCTATAACATGGTTCAAGTGTTCTGTAACTCTGTAACCCACAGCTTGGAAAGATAACCTTTCTGGACTACATTTTCCAGAATCCCACTCCTAGAATCCTTCATCCCATCTGACTGGGAGATCCTGGGAGCTAAGTTGTTGTTTGTTGTTGTTGTTGTTGTTGTTGTGTGCCTTCAAGTTGCTTTTAACTTATGGTGACCCAAACGTAAAGCTATCATGGGGTTTTCTTGGCAAGGTTTGTTCAGAGGAGATTTGACTTTGACTTTGGCTGAGGTTGAGAAAGTGTGACTTGCCCAAGATCACCCAGTGGGTTTCCTTGGCCAAGCGGGGATTCAAAGCTAGTCCCCAGAATCATAGCCCAATGTTCAAATCACTATACAATGTTGGATCTCTGTGGGAGCTATACTTGAAAAAGTATTGTTTCCACAGAAAAATACTCCCTCCCCCAACCATGAAGCTGTACTTGGGGGGAAAAAAAATACTGCAAAAAAGTTATTTTTCTGAGTTCTGTTTCTGCAGACAGCACCTGAAACATCTATAACAATGTTCCCATAACTGACACAATGTGACAATATTTTCCAAGCAGTTCCCAATTCAAATAATGTTCCCAGTGATATATACAAAGCTGTTTTCTTAATAGTACATATAAATCCTAAATGTATGACAATGATAACCCATCCTTGAATAATTATATAACTTCTTACACAATTAAGCTTCTCTTCTTAAGACTAATTGGCAGAAGAAATATCATAAAAATGGTAATACAGCCAAAATTAACATATTTATTTAGAAACACAACCAGCCTTCCAAATAATTCTAATTATTTACAAAATAAAAGTAAATGCATGACATTCTTCCTCTTGGGATATGCAGTCCTAAGAGTGATCATAATACACTGTCAAAATACCAGTAGAGGTTTCCTACACCTATCTGACAGGTTAGGGACCAGAATAGAATTGGTTGAAAAGTGGAACTCATGTGCTGTACTGTAAGGAAAAACTTCTGGAATCTCACTTGTTATTGACCATGTGTGTGCTGCTTACAGAGCCTCTCAGCTGTCTTAGCACCTTCCCCCCCACCTCAGGTCACTTTGCAAGCAGCATGTGCATGTGAGCAGTTCCAAGCGACCCTCGATAGGTAAGAAGAACTAATGAAAGAGTGGAACACCCATAGAATTAATGGGCCTCATTCTTAATTTGGAAGCATCAAAAGAATGAGTCATCAGATAATGGGGTGTCAAAAGGTGGGGGCTTCCTATAAGGAAGAGAAACATAAGCACAACACTTCTTAATTTCATCCACCTTTTTACTCACAGACATAGTGACTTGTTTAAACCATGAGATGATAGCCTATTTATGATATCAGTAAGTTTCCTAGAACAGCCAGATGAAAAAGTTGCCTCTTCAAGAGTGATAGCTATTGAAATGAATGCAAATGCCTTCCAACAAGATGTGGTACTGGCATTTGGATGAAATGTACATAATATGCTAATCTGTGCAGTGGTGTGTCAGCCTCAATTGCAAATTAGCAGCATGTCAAAATTACAGCAGAAATACATGAAGGCCACATTTCAAAGGAAGGAGAATGCCACAAACCAGTGAGAAATAGGTACATTGTATGAGCTTTTCTGTCACTGCTTTCCATTGCTCTTATACTAGCAAGTGTGTCTATGCACCTGTAAGAACTTGGAATTCACTTTCTAAGGTTAGCACATTCATAGAGAAAAGGCCAAAGAGTCTGGAACACAAAAATACATAAAACTAGATTCTATTCTAAAAGAAAAGAGAAAAGAAAGGAAAGCAAAGGAAAGGGAAACAAAGGAAAAAGGAAAATCATATAGCCCAACATATTACAGTCAGGAAGTATTTCTACAGACTTTGTCAGGGTTTTCTAGAAAAAGTGATGGTACACATACATATATAAACAGGGCTTATATTAAATGGGAAACAAAAATTGTACATAAAGGTGTCTCACTTTAGTTTACACACTTTGAAAATCTCTCTGCAGGGATTTCTAAAAAGTGTGTTTCCAAAATCTTGTGAATAGCAACTGGTAGTTTTCAGAAGCGGTAGCAAAGCATTATAATCATAGAGAGGTTTTTCTGTGTGCATGAAGGTCACCATAATCATAGTGTCTTGACAGCAGAAAGAAAACAGTGAGCGAGTGAAAATCTGAACTCTAAAGTAGAGGAATAAACTCCAGATCCTTATTATGCACTTGGAGGGGATGGGCAGGGTTCCATTCCACAAGTCAAATTTTTGCCATGTTTATAAGTATATTTAAAAGTCACGCCTTTTATGCAAGAATTTTGTTAGGCACTATAGTATTTTCTATGAACTTTAATTTTGATATCCCAGATCATTTGAGAAATATCTGTGTGTGTATGTGTGCACACACATACACACATATATATTGATACAACTGTTGTGTCAATTTATCCCTTGGTTACAACTACTAATGCACCTTGTTTCCCTTTTTTAAACAATCCTGAAAAAGGCCATAAAAATATTTTCCTAGCTGGAATGCACTGACCTATTTTTCGGAATCCCCCTCCCCCCTTTTGTTTTGGCATCCTGAAACATTCTCTATATTTTATACCGAGTTAACAAACTCATTGGGAAGTTCTTGCAAGGGGGTATGAGACATCGGTATGATGATGGAAGCCTGTGTTTTCCTTCGTATTTCCCCCAATGGTGATAGTTTTGTGAAAGTTGCAGTAGCCACAATTAAAGAAATAGCAAAAGAGAGACTGACCCAACTCTAGTCTCGTGTTCTCATTGTTTCTAAGAGATTTTTGTTGTGGTTGCAGCAAAACCTCCTAAGCTCTTGGCTAAGGTTTTGTTTTGTTATTGAATTTTCATAACCATGATACTTATGTCAGCAAAATAGTAGTAGTAATAGTAGTAGTAGTAGTAGTAGTAATAATAATAATACAACAACAGCAACTCTTACTCATCATGCTCACGTAGAAACACCAGACATGTGTATTTCACAAACTTTCCAGCCTGTGTTTTACAGAAGTGTATAGGAATTCTCAGAGTAAGAAGGAGAAGGAAAAATGTCCTCCTTCAGAGTTGTGGCAAGGAGAGACAACTTCTCAGTTAGTTAGTTGGACAGTCCATTGTAATCTTCCTCAACTTACACACACGAAAGAAGTCAATTAGAAAACGCATTGGGCTTGGAAACAAATGGGGAGCCAATGGAGATTGATTGAGAATAATGATAAAGCAAAATGTTGTCTAGAAGTGTTATTACTTATATTTATATTCTACCTGTCCTCCAAGGAGCTCAATAAGGTTTCCATGTTTTTTCTCCACATCATCACAACAATTTCCCAAGGCATGTTAGGCCAATAAATAGTGATTTGCCTGAGGCCAACCTGAAAACTTCATGGCAGAGTAAGATTTGAAGATAGGTCTCCCTAGTGTTACCCTGATTTCTGGGGTCCCTTGGGGGACACCTCAATGTGCTCCACATGATGGGGAATGGAAACTAGCCAGAGCATGAGCTACAGCAATGCAAGAGGCAGGGTAACCTAGCGGGGTCTTTTTACCCAGTTTTTACGGGGTCAGGCCAAGCCAAAAACCAAACAAAAAATGTCCAATAAATGATTTTGTTGAATGCAATCACTCACACAATCACTCACAAACTCAGTCAAGACCTATTAAGAAGTAAAAGAGAGGAAATTGGATAGGGGAGTATTGAAGGAGTTGCAGCTGGGGTAATACTGCACCTTTTCCTGAAGTCCTTGGTCTGGGAAAACAGCAAAGAAGTGGGGCTCAGCATGGAGAGGGCTGAGGGGATTACTCAACAGACGGAGCAGTGGTCTGCTGGGATGACTGGAAGTGATCCAAAGAACTGCTCAAAAACTGGGACTTTTGTAGGCGAAAAGGTACCTGGAAGGCTAATCCTTTCCTGGGGAGAACAATGAGTGCTGTAATGAGAAAGAAGCTGCACAATGGTAACTTCCTTTGCGTGATGAGATTACAAGGTGTTGCCAAAGTCTCAGGATCCTTGGCTGCGTCTGGTTGTGGTGTGAGTTCAGGTAAATGGTCCTTGCCTGATAGGATATTTGCTCAACTTGGGGCAAACATGCTAATCCCCTCAAGTTGGCTTCTCAGGGGCTGAGGACCCTTTGTCTACTGTGGGTTTGCACAGCTTGCGGTCTCCTGGGGCTATGTGACTGGGGATTTTACTGGCCTGACTTGGTTTTTGATCATTTGACCATTGCTGACTACATGCCCATCAGGGTGACCTCTCAGGCATGTTGAATCATATTTTAATATCAGAATTGTAGAACCCGGGACAGGGTTTACCAATGAGATAACACTAGGCTAGTTCAGTGCTTTGACCATTACCCTTGATGCCCCTTGTCAGCACTCTAATCCCATTATTCTGCAGTGACTGCTGCGTCTCAACACTTTCCAGAGACAGCCCCTAGTAGAGCATTATGTAATTGTCTAATTTAGAAGCAATCAAAGTGTTGGTGGCAGTGGACAAATCATTATTTCCTGTATCAAGGCAAATAGTCCCCAGAGACTGGATACTATTTTTCCCACCTCCCCTGTACTTCATTCTCTTGAGAGCACAGGCTTGGAATGTTCACAGATCTCATTTTCCCACCAGGCTTGCAGGAAGAGGTGAAGGGGGAGATAGTCAAGCAGGGTGGTGCTGCTTACAACCTCTGATCACAAAATGATTCATTTAGTGGAATTTAGCCCCTGCTGTGCTCCAGCTGGCGACTGCCTACAAAACCACATTGGAAGATTCCAAAGACATGACAGAAAGAATATAACTGAGGGTGCTCCCTCTCCCTCTCTCAATGTTACACACACACACACACACACACACAATAGCAACCAAATGCCAAAAGCAACCATGACAAAAACTTTGTGGGGGGACTTAACCATCAAAGGCAGGGTGAATAGAATAGTCTTAATGAGGCACCTGAGAGAATAACAACAGCACCAGAGAACATGAATGCAATTTTTTACAGTTCTCTCTCCACATTTGCAGGTTTGACATTCACAAATTTGATTATTTGTAAATGTTTGTGCCTCCCCAATATTCTCCTCTTCCCATTCCCATGCATTTTGCCCCAGTGCAAAGAATTCATGCTGAGGCAAAAATGGAAGGAAATGGAAGGTGAAGGAAAGCTCACATGAGCCTTCCTTTCCCCCTCCAGAACTCCATCATTCCTCTTTCCATGCAAAACAGAAAGGAAAGGGGGTGCGAGAAAGCTCGTGCAAGCCTTCCTTTCTCCCACTTCAGAGCTCTCTTCTTCTCCTTCCCATGCAAAATGGAAGGGAAAGTGGGTGGAGGAAAGCACCTGTAAACCTTCCTTTCCCCCCCTCCAGGGCTCCCCCTGCCATTCCTGCCACTCCCCCTGGTACAGAGACCTCATGCCAAGGCAAAACAGAAAGGAATTGGGGGGGAAGGCTTGTATAAGCCTCCCACCACCCCCCATTCCCTTCCATTTTGCATGGGAACAGGAAGGGAGGGAGCCCCGGAAGGGAATGGGAGAAGGATCCTGGGAGTTATTAGCATTTTCCCACTTTTGTGAGAGTTCTGTGCCCCAAACCCTTGCAAAAGGGGAGGGACAACTGTATTTATTGTGGTGAAATTCTCTCTTTCTGTCTACATTGCACAACTTTAGACATAGTTAGCAGGGGTACTAAGGAACCCTGTTAGAGAACTGTGATGATGTGGAATGGGATACTTGTGTGATGGAGCCTGGGGTTGTGGCTAACCTGAGTGGCAGGGCAGCCCTGGAAAAAGGTTGCAAGATGATTAAAGTGTCTCTGTATGAGAGAAACCCAGCCCATTAGTGAGATGGAGGGGCTGAGGCTTGAGAGGAGAAGGTCTATATATAAGGCACAGTAACTTGGATTTTTCAGATTCCTTCAATGATATTCCCTGAGAGACAGAGCTATAGGATAGAGGCCTTCAGTCAGCCAGGGGGGTTGTCTGAATAAGAGTGGTTGTCTTCTCAGAGATCTAAAGAGAGAGAGAGACAGAGGAGAAACCAACCATTTTTGAGTTGGGTCAGAAGGTGTGACCCTGATTTGGGAATTAAGCCTTTCACCAAAACAGAAACCAGAGACCCTGTATGTGTGTGAAAGTTCTGTATCTGAATACTGGGTGAAGTTATAAGAAACTGGATAAAAACTTTTTGAAGTTCAATATTGCTTGGATACACTTATGACACTCAATACCTTTTCCTGTTTGTTATTTTAATAAAGAGTACATTATATGTTTACAAATTTTGACCAAGTAGAGTACTTTCCTTTAGTTCTAACCAATTAGTAACATGCTACCACAGATCAGTAAATCATTTAGAATAACAACTGAGAAGCTTTACCTTTTATACACGAAGGTGGTGGTTTTAAAGGGGAAAGCAGGGCTCCATAATGGGGCAAGGCACTGTAAAAGATTAGGAGTGGGAAGCTGCCATTTCAGTCTGGAAGAAAGAAAAGCAGGCCTGGTCCCCACAACAGGTAAGAGTGTTCACAAGTGCATCAAACTCTACTGATGTGCATTATCAGTCTTTGCCAGTATCACAATGTACATTGTGTGTACAAATCTATATCGATTCTGAGTAGTGACATATTCACATTATGGTCCAATGTGATCATACAGGTAGTTTTGCACAGGGATTTAGATTGCTAAATTTTTGCATGTAGATGCAATAACACGCAGACCAGAACATGCAGGATTACAGTATTGAGGCATATCAGTTTTTATTTATTTTATTTATTTGATATTTATTTTTATTAATTAATTAATTTTTATTTATTTTAGAATTTATTTATTTATTTATGAGATAGAACATAGCATCAGGTTTAAATCAGCTCTTTAACACACTCAGTTGAATACTATTCTTTATGTATATTATTTGTTATTTAAATATTTGATCAGGCTTTTGCTGTATGGACAATAATGTGCAAACACTCAAACACATACATCAAATACACAAACAGCTGGTAGAAATTCAAGCCAATTAAACAGAAAACAGCCATGCAATAACATACAAATAATATTTCTTAGGCCATTTCCACACTAGACTGTTATAGCACTATTATTCCACTTGCAACATCCTATGGAATCCAGGGTGGTCCCTCCCGAAACTGCAACCCCCCCGATTCCATAGGAAGTTGCAAGTGGAATAATAGTGCTATAACAGTTTAGTGTGGAAATGGCCCTAGTATCCTTAGTCCTGACCTGCACTGAGACCATTTGGAAAAGATTCATTTGTCTCTTTTTCTAACACTATGTCAGCCTGGCCAATCAATCTAGAAAATATTGCACCCCAATTTATTTTTAAGGTGATGTCAGGGAATTAATCTTATTCCTTCTTTTTAGGAATTTAGGGTGCATTCCTATATAAAGTAAATCACATTGAGTTCTATGTAGTTTACACTCAGGTGTGTCTGCATATGACTGGACTATATTGGCCCAAATATTTGCTCTGTCCATATTATTGATCTGATACACAATTAGTCATATAATTGAAAGGGCAGACGTGGGAGGGCATATACTCTGTAATTGATATTTGCCACGTAGAGAAGAAACATAGTAAGAGGAGTCAGCAGTAGATGGCTTCCTGGGAGCTGGCCATGGTGCTGAACTTATTTGGGTGATAAGGTTCACCTTGGATAGCTCTTTTAAATTCTGGACTAAAACCCATCCCACTAACATGGAAGCCACCAGCTGCCACTGGTAGGATATAGCAGAAACTGGTCTTTACCTAAAGGATATTTCAAGTTTAGAAAAGTTTTCCCATATGATACTACTCCTAATAAAAAAAAAATCAGAAATAGTGTGGCTACTATGAGAAAACTAGAAGCAAATTTGAATGAATTTAAATAGAAATATGTATGGTCTAATTCCAAAGAGATGGAAATCTCTGTCTTCTTAGAATAATACAGTGGGTGCTCTCAGCACAGATTGCAGCAGCTTTGGGCAATACATCCGGCATCCTTAATTGATGAAAAAGGCAGCATGTGCCCAGAGGTGACTTACTTTATGCATTAGACATTGAAATCAATAAATAAAATGTGAAAGGCAGAGAGCACAGTGTGAGTTCTTTTAATAATAACGAAAAAGCATATGAAGTAAGAGTCCTACACTATTTCGCCGAATGAAAAAAAGAATCCTCTGAACAACCTTGGTTTAAAGAGTTTTCTGTGTTAACCCAATGTATCATTACTTCTACTTTGACATGGTTCCTGTCAAGGCCCCCATCCGAAACAGTGAGTGAGAGTTTGATGGTTTGGATACAGAGGAAGCATAGAATTTGGTTAGGATCCTCCGAAGAACACGATTCAATTGTGATTGAGGATCAGTTCAGGTACATCATCAAAAAAGTCAATCTAAGACTGGGGTTACAACATGTCCTTTTTTTTTTTTTAATAAATAATCTTTATTAGTTAGTATTTTTAAAAACAAAGAAAAGTAATAAACTAGACACAATATACAAATAAGTATCTCTCAAAAACATCCTGAAGACATAAAAGAACAACCCTAAAGAGAAGAAAAAGAAAAATAAGAAAGAGAAAAAAAGAGGGAGAAAGGCAAAAACAGAATATACAAACAGACAAGCAAAGAAAAAAGAAAAAGAGACAAAAAAGAAAAGAAAAGAAAAACATTTAACATGGAGGTATTAAAAAAAGAGTTTCCATTAACCCCACACTCTACCCTCATATTACAGACATAAATATAGATAGAAAAACATTGGTACAGATATGTTAAAATGATTTCTCATCCTCTTCTGTTGTAAGTTCCAAAGTTAAATCTATTTCATTGTCTCCTTCCAAATATCCACTAATTATTTTATTCTCTACCAGTAAAACACCTATCCTATTTTACAAATCAAATCCTATAATTACTAAGTCCCCATTTTTAATCCTCACGTGATCTGTGAAAGGTTTCAAGCTATTCAGAAATGAATCTACCGTATCCCTTTTCAATAATATTGTAAGTTTATCCATTTCTGCCAAATCTATCAACTTAATTATCCATTCACTTAGTTCCTGTATGTTAGTGTTTTTCCAGTATTTTGCATATATAATTCTTGCTGCTGTTATCATATATCTAAACAAGTGCTTATACTTTCTTTCCCCCTTATTATTCTTATTATATTTAATCAACCTAACTCTGGTCTTAATGTTATTTTTTAAAATATATTTTGCATAGAATCTCCTATTCTTAGCCAAAACTTTTTGGCTTTTTTACATTGCCACCATATATGATAATAAGTTCCAACCTGATTTCTACATTTCCAACATTTATTTTTAAGATTTTTATACATCTTAGCTAATTTCTCAGCGGTAAGATACCATTTATACAACATTTTGTAAAAATTCTCTTTCAAATCATTACAACTAGTAAATTTTAATTCCATTCCCCAAGCATCCTCCCATTGTTCCAAATCTATATTTTGCTCTATTCATTGGGCCCAGTAAATAATTGATTCCTTTATTTGTACTTCTGTATTAAATCTTAGTAACAATTTATATATTTTAGCAATTAAGTGAGAATCTTCTCCTGGCAACAGTTTTTCAAATTCTATTTCTACTATTTCAAAACCTAATTTTATCTTATTGTCCTTATATTTCTCCCTTAATTGATAATATGTTAACCACTGCATTTTAAATCCTTCCTCTTCTAAACTTTGCATATCTTTGATTTCCCATCCCTCACTTTCTTTCCTCAATAAATCCCTATAGCGAATCTGTACCTTCAAACTTTCTATTTCCTTTTTATATGTTGTCTCTTGTGGTGATAACCATCCTGGTATCCTCATTCCTAATCTTTTCTTATATTTTTCCCACACTTTATGTAAATTTCTTTTTATAATATGATTCCCACATTTACCTTTATTTTCTTGTACCATAGACAAGAATGCCAACCAAATTTAAGTTCATGGCCTTTTAATTCCAGTAATCTTTTATTCACTAATGTTATCCATTCTTTTAACCATACTAGACAGGATGCTTCGAAATATATTCTTAAATTTGGTACCTCTAGTCCACCATGTTCTTTCACATCTATTAATACTTTCCACTTTATCCTAGGTCTTTTTCTTTGCCATATAAATTTAGAAATCTCTTTATGTTACATCTTAAAGGAGGTGTTTGAATAAACTATTGGGATTGTTTGAAACAAATATAACATTTTAGGTAATACCATCATTTTGATTGCTGGTATTCTCCCAAGTAAAGATAAGTTCACCTTTTGCCAAAGATCCTTTTAAATATTTTCCCATATTCTAACATCATTATTTTCATACGGTTGTTGATTGTTTGATGTTACAATTATTCCCAAGTATTTTGTTTTCTGAACTATTTCAAATCCCATTTTATTACAAAGTACATCCTGTTCTTTCCTCATATTTTTGGTTATAAACTTTGTTTTATCAATATTCACTTTAAAGCCTAGTACCTTCCTGAATTCTTTCAAGATTATTGCCAATTGATCTATACTATTCAGTGGGTTTTCTAGCGTAAAAACAACATCATCTGCAAATGTTTAAATTCTTCTTTTCTAAATTTTATACCACTTATTTCTTTATTATTTCTCACTATTCTGCTTAAACATTCTATTAGTAAGATAAACAGTAATGGTGATAAAGGACAGCCTTGTCTTGTGCCTTTTTCAATGTTTAGATACTCATGCCAAATCATGTCTATTCTCAAAAATGAATTGTATGTATTTGGGGGAAAAAAGTAAAATCTTTTCTATTCCCTTCCTTAAATCTCCAAGTATCTGCTAACTGAAGTTCTTCTACTAATTCAAAAAATTCTTTAGCTAATTTCCCCTGGTTTTTTAAAATAATCTTATCTTTAGACTACCTATCCATCTGTGATCTACCACTCCATTAAAACATCCCAGTAGCATCTAGCTCTCATATTACAATAGTATTAATTTATCTTTCAATTCCTTATAAAAGGTATTCTTTTCATTCTGGTGCATAAATTCCAATAATCAATATCTTATTATTATTCCAATTAATTTCCACCCCCCTCATATCTTCCCTTCTTATCTACTACTAATAAATTTGGTTCCAAATTCTCTTTTACACCACCCCATTCGTTATTGTTGCTCCTACTGACACAAATTCTTTCCCCAAGTTTTTTTGTATGAAAAAATTACTATATTTTTCTTTTATCCTTATTTCCTGGAGACAAATTGTATCCAGTTTCAATTTTCCAAGTTAATGAAAAATTAATTTCTGTTTTTTCATTGAATTTATACCTTTCACATTCCAGGTGAGACAATCCATCACTATGGTCTTAACACAACATTCTTCTCAATCAAGACAGAGAATATTGAAAATTTTACTACAAGTTATTAAGTTAACTTAAATTCTAAATTACTAACCTCTTTATATCTAATCCTAAATGCTCTTACATTTCTTACCTTCTCACTAGTCTATTCCCTCCCTCTGTTAACTTGCAGCCCTTTTCCCTTACATCTTCCTCACCTCTTTCTCTCTAGTTTTCCTTCTTTCTTGTCTTCTTTCTCTTCTCTATTCTTTATTAGAGATGTCAAGGTCCAGAAGACTAACTTCTTTATGAGGTTTGTCTTTTTCAGTTCCTTTCTTGTGTTCTGTTTCTTGTCTTTTTCTTGCTGTATCCCTTGATGTATATCTTCTTGATATTCTGAGCTGTCACTCACTTCCACGGAGGCTTCTTCTAAGTCCTTACTTGAGTTTCCCAAATCCCTTCTGAATCTCTTCAGGAAGTCCTTGGCTTTCTCTAATCTATTGACCTTGTATCTCTCTCTTTGAAATGTGAAGTTCGAGTTTATCCTAACTAAAATTAATTCCTGCTCATTTCAAAACATCCACAAAAAAGGCATAATCCTTTCTTTTCTTCAAAATTCAAGTTGGGATTTCTTTCAGAACCAATACAAATTTACCATCAATCTTGATTCTTTTATTATGATAGGCTTCCAAAATCATATCTCTCGTTATTTTTTGGGCACATTGGACTATTACATCATGCAGTAGCTTGATTTTCCTGGCAATTGACGAATTAATTAATTAATTAATACATGATCAAGTTCTTTATCTAAAAGGTCTTCATCCCACTCTAAATTAGTTGCCAGATCCTTGATGATCTTGGTCCTCATATTTTCTCCTGGATGTTCTGCAATACCTCTCATTCTCAGCCAGGACTCTTTTTCCCTTTGTTCAGTCAGAGCCATCTGGTCTAACTGCCTTTCCATATCTTCATTCAGTTCTTGCACCTCCCTCTTTAACATTTGAATTTCTTCTTTATTTTCCTTCATTTGTAATACAAGGCCTTGTACAGCATTGAATTTGGTATTTGTGTTCTCAAGAAAGGCTTATGTCTCTTTGCTAAAGTCTCTCATCAACTCCATGAATTTATTCATATAATAAGGAACATCTTCTTCCATTGATTCTCTTTTTTGTTGAGACTGTTGGGTCTGCTGAGCCTGCTGAGGCTCATATTGTTTAAATCTCATCTTCATTCCCACCATCATTGCTCTAGTTCCTTCCTCTTTCTTCCTTCTTTCCTTCTTCCAAGTTTACTTCCTGTTTCTTTCTTTAACCTTCTTTCTTTCTTAGTCTCTCTTTACTTCTTTTACCTCTGCTTCTCCACTTCATCTTCCTTCCTGTCCTTCCTCTTCCAACTTCTTCTTTCTTCTTCTCTTTCTTCCTTCTATCACTTAATGACTAATTTATTCTTTCAAGTCTTCTCCTCACTCCTTCCTTTCTCTCAAAATAAAAAATTGAACATCTTTGTAAAAAATAAATAAATAAATAAATAAAAATAAAAAATGCAAAAAATTGCAAAAAAAAAAAAAACGTAAAAAGAAGCCTTCCAAGAGGGAAAAAAGAAAGGCAAAAGGGAATGAAAAGTTAGCCAAAACCCAAAAGTTCCCAAAATTCAAAAATTCAATTTTGTTTTAAAAAGAGCTGAATAAACAATTCCAATGTCCAATATTAAACGATATAAAAATAATATCTAAAAAAAAAAAAAAAGTCAAGGAAAGTTACTCCCAAGACAGAACGTGAGAGGAAGGGGAGAATTGTTCAAAAAGAAAAGAAAAGGGAAATCCAACAATGATGACATGGTTCAATCCTCTAAGTCCTCAAATGAACATGGCAATAAGTCTAGAAGAAAGCATTTTCAGGGTCACCTCGGTTATCAGTAGCCAGCAGCCATTTTAGGCTTTTCTCAATAAAGAAACAAAAAATAACAGCAGGGCTGAATAACCACTCAGATCTGCATTTGAGGGGGTTGTTCCAACACAAAAAGAATATAAAGTCAATATACCAAATCTTTAGAATAATATCTGTTCACAGATCATGAAGGCAACCTTCTGATAAAGAGAAAAAAATCCAAATAGCACATACTTAGTCTTTAATCATACAATCTTACAGAAAAACACCCTCAAAAAAATATAGAAAAAAACAGATACAAGAAAACCCCGCAGTCCAGGAGCAGACTTCTTACTGCTGAAGAAAGCTTCTTGAATTTTATATTGTCTCCAACTTTCTTGTATTACAACCCTCAAGACATTCAGTGGTTTGTCTTTGTGCAAGCAGGGAAATCTCACTAGCTAACCTGCATGGCAGCTTCGCTCTGTGTCTTCTTCCTCACAATTGTCACCCTTATCCAAGTGATGAGGGCAAAGGCACAAAAAAGGCAGCTGATCCAGGGTCCTTTAGGTGCCCTAGGTCCTGGGCACCCCTTTCCATGGGTTTTGATGTTGACAGCCTGCTGAAAGCTGTCACCGTCTTGAGCTTGAGGAGGCTTGCTCAAGCTGACATTGTCCACTCTGTCCTTAATCAGAAGTTGTTACAACATGTTCTGGATGGCAGTTCATGCCTTCTAAAGCAGCAAATTTGCTGCTTGTGGGTGCTGTTAGACTCCACATTGCTCCTGGGTGGCAAAGCGGTTGCTGTGACCAAGACTGCCTTTGCCCAGCTGTGTCCGTTCCTAGAAAAGGCAGATTTGGCTGCAGTGATTCATTTCTTAACTATCTGTCACTTACTGGAGTATACTATACATGAGGCTGTGCTTGAAAAATATTTAGGAGCTGCCATTTGTGCAAAATGTGACAGCCAAACTATTGTCTGGTATGTGGTTAACAAACCATGAACCACCGCTCTTGAATCTTCTTGCTGGCTTTCAGTTTGTTTCTGTATTCAATTGAAGGTTCTGCGTTGACATACAAAACCCTAAGAAGCTTAGGACCAGAATATCTTGGGGGGGAGGGGGTCTCTCTTTCCTCTGTGGGAGCCTTCCTAAAAATTGAGATCTTCTTGAGAGGACCTGCTATGTATGCCACCACCTTTAAGAGGCTGGTGAAAATATAAGACAGAGCTCTTTCTATAATAGCACCTTGCTTCTGGAACTCCATTTCAAAAGAATGTATGAATTTTTATGCACACTTGCAACTATTATATCTATCTTTCACAAGCATTTCCCCCTCAGTTAATGAATGTTTGTATATTATTTTGATTCATATGCACTTTTGTTTGCGCAGGTTCTTCTACAGTATGCATTTTTGACTCAAAAGTGCAACACGAAATTCATGTGAAACGTGTGTTTCAACGGATAACTTTTACTATGTGATTCTAAAATAAAAATTTAGATAAGGTTGCATAAAAATATGAATCAAAGAAACTTCACCCTCTTAGGAACACAGCAAAAAGCACCAGTGAAGGCAACATTTGAAAGAAATCTTGTTGGTGACATCCTGTTATGCCTGAGCAATTTGTTTAAAGGTCTTTGCACAAACAGATATTTAGTGTCTCCTCCTATGCAATAAACTGTGATGCTGGAGCATGCCCACATGGCCAATTAATAGTCAGGAGAGGGTAAGGGGAACCCAGTCAGTGCCTAATTGTAGTTTACAACTAGGAGAATTGAGAAGACATAACACAAATCTACAGTTTCTTGCAGAAGACTTGGGAAGATAATACTGCCTCTATGCTCCTCCCTACAGAAATTATTAGTGGCCTGGGTACCCCCACCCCCCATTTTCTTCGCAGGTACTAATTGGCTATGGATGAATGGTCCAGAATCAGACAGTTTGCTTGGGTGAGTGTACTTGGCAGAGAGTTCTCACTAAGTCTGTGTAGGATTACAGACATGGACCTTTTCAAGTTGAATATAAATGAAGTTCAGTTACATAACAACTTGGAATTTAATTAAATTAAAGACAATTAATCACTTGAAATGCTACTGTGACCACACAGATTTTGTTCTAAAATAGTGGATCTGTCACCATGCTCAAAGTAATTGGAATCAAATCGTTACAGCAATTCTTTCCAACAACAGAGAAAAAGATAAAGTACAGATCTTAAATGATACTTCTAGGTGGTCACAAAGATCAATAGAGTGCTATGAGTCTATTACTTTGAAAAGTGTTAGTTACTGAAAAAAAATTGCATGGGGTCAGGACTGGAAAGTTGCAATTAAGGAATAGTTAATTAAAGGACTGGAGATATCAGAAAATAGATATCTTGATGGATAAACTGTGTCAGTGGAATGGCCTGTTTTAACAATGCTGAGTGAAAACTCATCTCTTTTTATAAAATCATGTATTGGAATTCCTATCAACATAATAGAAAGTCAGAAAGCTGACAAATATTTTTTGAAGAGTATTTGAGCTCTACTTTTTTGTCTCTCCCTGATTGTGTATATCCTGATCCTGAGAATGCTACTTTTTGCTCTAGTCTCTGCTGCTCAAACTTCTTTGTTACTACTACCTGTCTGCTCTTGATGATTCTTTTGATTCTGGCTGGCATGTTAGAACCACAGCTTGAGGGAAAAAAACTGATGTAGCTGTGTTGGCTACACAGCAAAATGCAACAAAATCCAATATCCAAAAGCAGCAATACCTTTTTGGAGCTGATTCCAAAGCATAAAGTACGATTTGCAAGCTTTGGAATCTTCACTGCCTTCTTCATCAAACAAAGATGTCTAAAATCATACAGAGGAAAAATGGTGACGATGTTAGAGTCACAGGTCAATATTCTGTCTGAGATGTCAGTTAAGATTATGTTGAAGGATTTCAATGCAGGCAAAGACCGTTCCTCTTATTGGCCATGTGGGGACTAGGGACAAAGGGCAATAAAAGACAGGTAATAAAATTTTAACTCTACTAGCCACAGATAAATGACTTTTTGAGATCCAGCTATCCCTGTCCCATGCAAAGCTAACTGTTCCTTTCAGAGGCAGAGAATTTTTAATTTCTCAAGGAGTCTCTATACTGTTACATCTGAAAAAACTACCATGTCCCCTCTTCACCTTCTCCTCTCCAGGTTATCCAGCTCCCAACACCTCTCTTCATATGGCATGGTTTCCAGGCCTTCTACCATTTTGGTTGCTCTCTTTTGGACACGTCCCAGCTTGTTAATGTCTATCCTGAATTGTGATGCCCAGAACTGTTTTCCAGGTGGAGTCTAACTAAAGCAGAATAGAGTAATGCTATCATTTCCCTTGACCTAGACACTATAATCCTGTTGCTGCAGCTCAGAATCGCATAGTCTTTCTTAGCTGCTGCTTCACACCGCTGGCTCATGTTCAGCTTGTGGTCTATTAAGACTCCTAGATCATTTTCACATGTACTGTGATCAAGCCAGATGTCACCCTCTTATATCTGTGAATTTCATTTTTTTTCTAGCCCTGAAATACTTTTATTTGGAGCAAAATCTACAGTCTGCCTAGGAAAAAAAATTCCCATCAAAGTGAATGGGAACTTCCCCCCATGAAATTGCACTAGGAGGGGTGATCTAGACTAATGATCAAGGTTGAGGGAGATTGTGGGGGGTGGGGAATGATCTAGTGAGAGAGATTGAGGGAGATTATGTATGCATTTGTGGGATGAGGGTGATCTAGATTGAGACCATGCTGAGAGTCATGGTCCCTGTCTGCTGTGCTGGAGTCCCATTTACACATCATGACTGTACACTTCATGCTGAGCAGGACAAAAACACCAGTGATGTAAACTCAAGTTGACTGACTCAGACCCAAGTTAGACTTAAGTCACTTCAATGACTCAACTTGGACTTAACTCGGCAATAAATGATGCATTGACTCAACTCAGTTCAACTTGAAACTTGTGTATTTTTAGTGACTGACTTGCTGCCCTTGGTTCAATAACATAACACATTCATCCAAAAACCTTACAACTCTGAACAACACTTTCATCTCTTTTTGTCTACTGGTCACATGACAATCTGTCTCAAGCCCAAAGTGTGGGTGCATTTCTCAGAGAGGAACAGCAAACAAGTTAAGCAATTGGGTAGAGGGGAGCTTGAGATCTGCTCAGCAGTCTGTTCCTGCTGCATATTGGAGGAGCCCTTCTAAAACTTTTCCTAAGAGCAGAAGGTAAGACTCACCCCCAGAATGCAGAGTGTATTTCTCAGAGAGGAACAGAAAATGTGTTAGGTCACAGGCTTTGGGGGAAGGATCTTGCTAAAGCTTTTGAAGCTTCAGTAATGTGGAGTAAGAAGGATCCTCTTCCCCACTTCTGAAAAATCCTCCAGCTTTGAAAATGGGAAGTATTACCCATTTTTGCAGATGGCAGAATCACAATTGTGGAAGGCTGACTCTGCTTAAATTATTAAAACTGACTTTATTTGACTTTGTCCAGAAATTCTGGAATATAGGTTGGGGTGTAAATTTGGCTCCCAGACTTGAGACTTTACTTGAGACTTGACTTGAGTTATCTTGCAAGGACTCGAGACTCAACTTGAGACTTGACTTGAGACTTGAAGTAATAGACTTAAATACATCACTGAAGAACACTGATCTATCTGCCTGCTACATGTTAAAAGGTAAGGTGAAGTTTGGTGTATGTAAACTAGTACTGTCTGCTGTGGCTAGCAGAAACCCCAAAAGCCTCCAGTAGAGTTATTTTAGGATCTGCTATTTAGACTAGTAATTCCAGATACTAAATCTGGCAGCATCTCTTCTATGGATCTGGACCTATGTAGTGCAAACCCAGTTTAAATAGATTCTGAGTTAAATAAAATGGCACCTTTCAACCCAGTTCTTTGTGTCTGATTTTATTATTCCATGGCTGGTCAGCAAACAGAACATTTATTCTGCCACAGAACTCAGGGTAACCTCTGTACATCAGACCACTTTATGCCATGGAGATTGCTGTGATAAAAGCAGATGAATCAACATGTTCTTCTCCCAGAGCAATTTGCATTCGTGACCTCTGTTGATTGCAAAGTCCCATTAGGAGAGCTTTAGACTAGATAATGTTTCACATTATTTAAGCACTTTATGATGATTAAATATAATGAATTAGTTATATGAATTAGTTATATCCTCACTCTTATTAAATTAATTTATCTTAATAATCTGTGAATACATGACTAACCAAGATCCTTGTAGTTAATTTTTATAACCCTGACTAAATCCACAATGAATTTCAGTTGATGTCATTTGTTATAACTGAATAATTCAATTAATTAGTTGCTCTATTTTTGAGGAAAAAAACTGCTATGGAAATATGTAGATTTGCCCTTAAAACGTTTACTGTAAATTTATTTTGTTTTGAGTTAAGCAGGTCTCTTTAACAGCATTTGCAATTACTACATATATCATTAGGAGAGAAAAATAGGCAAACTGAGAGGTTCTATAGTTAGGTGTGTGTCTCATGCTGAATTTGGCAGGGGGTAATGGTGAAGCAAGAGAGTTGGAGCGAGGTTACTGAAAGAAGCATTTGGAAGCAATTGGACCATACGGACTACAGATGGAAAAAAGGCCTTTGTCAAAGCTAGCAATGAGATTCTCAAATACAAATGTCAGCCCAAGATATTCTGCCACTTGAAGATGCCCCATAAAACACTAAGATGCACACATTTCAAAATCTTGCTGCAGAATTCAGGCAGCTGTTCTTGCTTCCTCTTTCTTCTTACACTTCATGGTGCCCCTGGAAGAGGTCTCTTTACCCTGGATTCACTAAATTCTTCTGCTGTTCAGTACATCTATACTGGTAAATGAAAAGAAGAAGCACTGCATAGATAAATGGAAAGGAGAACTTTTGGCTGGGGCAGTTCTGTGTGGGTGGGAAGTACATATAAGTATTCTTTGCCTCATAGTGTAGTGGATCCTGCGGCCACAGCTAGGGAAGAATATTGAAAATGTTCAAAACAAGGTTGAACAATGTATCTCTAGAGTGTCTGAGGAGAAGAATTCTGGACTGATGAGAATCTTCTCAGTTTGGGACTTATTCTACACAAAATTTCCACTAGTTGTTTCATGCATAAAACAGCTTTTTTCTACACGGAAAAATAAGGATTCTGCGCAGAAATATTTCCAGTACAGAAAATGTTGTTTCCGATGCAGAAAATCTCTTTTCTGTACAAAATAACCACATGTGCATTTTGTCCCAAAAAGTCTTTGAAAACTGTCCAGTTTTTTCCTGAGGATAAGATTGTTAAGAAATTCAGGACACAGTGGGCTCAAAATATAGGCCATACCATAGAACTAAAACAATGGGAAAGAACATGGACTAAAAGATTAAAGCAAATGGCTAATCATAATAAAAGAAAGAATACATATGAAATGCATTTGTGGTGGTATCTCTCTCCAGACAGATTAGCAAAGAGGTACAAAAATTGTAACAATAAATGTTGGAAATGTGATATTGAGAGGGGTACATTATATTATATACGGTGGTCATGCCGCAAGGCTAACCAAAAGAATCAGCTGTTAATTGATAAGGAACCCACTTGGCACACATTTTCTGGTATCCAGAGTTGTGGATAATCTGCTCTATGATGCTGTGACCACAACCAAGCTCCCCAACAATGTCTCAGCCATCCTGTTTTGTTTTTCATCAGTGACTGCTGTCAGTGGCCTTCCACTATATAGTTTGCTTTCAACACTAGTTTCCCCTTCTTTAAACTTTTTCACCTATCTTTGCACATTACTCTAATCAATTGTCACCTCACCATACACGTTTTGAAGCCTTCTGTGGATGTTCGCAGCAGTACCTCCTTTTTTGATTGAGAACTCGATGACTGCTGTTTGTTTCTGCTTCATATCCATGGTTATGCAACACCTAGAAATACAGAAATTATGTCAGGCATGCAGTAAGAATTACTCTATCTGATGGTGCAATAGCATCACATTTGGATTAATGATTTCAGAAAGAATGACACACAAGCATTATTTTCATTATGATTCTTGTAAATTCAGGAGTAAACCAAAGCACACCAATCTAGGAGCATTCCCTACTGAACACAAAAGAAATAAAATAGAAATAAAAATAAAAAGGGTGTAGCTATTTGCCTCTTACAGTGCTGTCTGTGTTACTCAGAAGTAAATCCCACTGATTTCAATGAGGTTTACTCCTGAGTAAAGGTGTATAGATTTGCAACCTAAATCACTATACAGACAGCCCTCCACATTTGCAGGTTTCACTTTCACAGATCTCATTATTTGCACATTTCTCCAAACCCTGCCTTGCAACCTCAGGTGCTTCTTTTCCAGGGGAGCCTTCCCTCTCTGCAGCTCTGATCAGGCTGGCTAGCTCTTAAAAAACTCACCTCTGGTCCTCCTCCTCTTCCATCACCTGCTGTCTGGCCAGCTAACGATGGCTCACAGCCTGATTTCTTAGCATCACAAACTCTCTCCTGCTGCCCCCCCACACCCAAGGAAGGAGATGGGCATGAGAGAGGAAGCATAGGGGAACCATGCTAACCTACCTTCCTTTCCTTTCCTTTCCTTTCCTTTCCTTTCCTTTCCTTTCCTTTCCTTTCCCTTATCTGGTTTAGACTTTGGGTGCCTGACCTCCCCACCATGCCTTTGCCCCCTTCCCACAGACATACACACATTTGGATATTTGTGATTTTTCTACATTGCAGAGGTCCTGCACCCAGTGGAATACTGCGGCTTAACAGTGCCCAGGAAAGGGAGCAGGGTGAGCCACGGGGGTGGGGTGAGTGGCAGCAGGGAGGCAGGCAAGGAGATTCCTGTTTTTTGTGCCTCTCTGACTTTGGCTCGCACGCACCCCCAGTTTCCCCACCCTAGATCTGCCTCTGCCTGCACCCCTAATCCTAGTGAATGCGGAGTACTGGCTGCATTGCTGTTGGTGGGACAGCTCCATAATTCTTTTTTAGCATCTTGGGCACAATCAGAATACATAATATCTGAGCTGCAAACAGAGAGAAGTAAGGTATAGAAGACAGAGGTCACTGAAGCACTACTGAAGCACATTTCAGATCACTCTTCTTTGGCTGGTCAGTACATTTTGTATATTTAATTCACAGTAATCTTAGCTTCAGAGATAAAAGCCATTATAGTAGGAAGCATGTAATCAGTGAAGCTTTCAAGATTCATTTTCAGGAAGCAAAAAGCACTCCTCACTTTTTTCAATCAATAGCATTCTTGACTTAGTTAAATGCCACCCACAGAGCTAAATATGCAAAATATGTATAATTGGTGAAAAATGCTACTGTGCCCACTTTCAGAGGTGCTGAGCACCTAGATCTTCAGCTGAAATCAAATTAAATCACACGTAGATAGTCCTCTAGCAATCAAATCCCAGTTGTTTAGAATGGGTTCAGAGTGGTATGAAATTTCAATAGCATCTTTACCTTTTCATCCATATAATACAGAAGTTGCTCTTGTGAGAAGGGAAATCACTCCCCTTAGAGGAAAGCCAATCTAAAGACTTTAGGACTTGAGATTCTTGAAGACAGAGGAGCTGAGCCTTTGCTATGCATTTGGTTTCGCTGCTCCAGACTTAAACATTCCTACCAGTATGCTTCACAGTTACTGCACTGCTCATCTTATGTGAGATATTAAAATCTTTCTTTCAAAAGAAATTGTATAAATCTTGTCCTTGCATTTCCCTTTTAGCTGTTTTTAGAGGTGGCTTTAAAGGTCCCTTTCTTCTGTTCTGCTTTTAATTAATGATGTTGGCCTGGATTTTTAAACTGCCATTGTTTGTTTGTTTCATATTGTATTTTCTCTGGATCACTGGTTGCTTTTTTAGAGAGCATAGAGAGCCAGGATAGTGTAGTGGTTTATGTATTGGACTAGCACTCTGGGGAAACCAGGGTTCACATCCCTGCTCAGCCATGGAAGTCCATGGGGTGACCTTGGGCAAGCCACACACTCTCAGCCTTAGAAGAAGGGAAGGGCAAAGCCCCTCCAAACAAAATCTCACCACAAATACCCCATGGGTCACCTAAGTCAGAAATGACTTGAAGGCACATAAAAACAAATGTATGGGTGTGCTTTATATTTCTCAGTGTTCAATGCTATTTCTTTTAGTTGGTTTTTTTTTTGTGTGCCGGAGGACATGGCATACACTGTAGAAATAAACGACTAAATATCTTAAGCACACATATTGCACATTTAAAAAACATACTAGACTAAGAAGAAACAAAAGAACATCAGCAACAAGAATCAGTCTTATGTATCCAACATCAGTCAAATCCAGTGAATGTTCACTAAGAAATATATCCGTTATGTTCAAAGGCTCTATGCATGCATCAGTATGCACTCTGAGCCTGAAAGTGAAGCTGCTGAGAAAGTTGTTGTTATTGTTATTATGTGTCTTCAAGTTGACTCTGACTCATGGTGACCCTGTCATATAAATTTATTGGCCAGATTTATTCAGAGGAAGTTTGCCATTGCCTTCACATATGTCTGAGAGGGAGTGACTTGCCCAGGGTCACCTTAGGTTTCCATGGCTGAATGGAGCTTCAGCCAGAGTCCTCCAAGTCCAACACTAAAACCACTATACGACACTGGCTCCATAGTTAGCTTTGCTAAAACTGGTGGCATGAAAGATATACATTGGCTTTACCTTTTAGAATGCCAAGAGTAATTTCATTTTTAGATTGCCAACAGAATGTGTCTTGCCTCTGAAATCCACATATTTGTGAAGATCATGGTTTTTCTTAAGAGAGAAAACAGTGTTAATAAATCCATGAATATACTACATGTGACTAAAATTAGACCAACGTGCACCAAGATACTTTAGTCAATATACAAAATATGTATATTGGAGAAAGGCTTTTGGAAATTTGGGGAAAAACCTGCATACAAAAATATGCACAAATGTCCATGATGAAGAGGAAAAAAGACATCTGCTTATAAGAGAGTACGAAAAGGAGCAGAATAGGAATGCAATAGGAAACTGAGAAACTCAATGAGAACAGATTTTTTGACCTCTGTTTAAAAGCACGGAGACTGTAACACTGCTGGTGTAGCTTCACAAAGGAGTACTGGCTAAAACCATTGATCTCTGGACATCTTTTTTTCCTTTTTTCCATAGCACTTACTAACACATAGGGTGCTCCCCCCCACGCTTTCTGTGAATGTAGCTACAGAGTCTTTCTAGAGCACTCTGGAGCAATCTAGATAGTAGTAGGCACTTGGGAGGAGTTATCTAATTTTTTGGCAGCGCAAGATATGATTGCATGCTTGAGTGGCTATCGCAAATTACAGTGAAAGAGCAAAATAAATGGCATTCAGGTTTCAATGACCGAAATTGTTATAGCACACAGAGCACTTATGGTAGCGTGCTTTTTTTCAGCCGAAGGCTGCTAAGGCATTTGTAAAAGATGCTGAATCATAACTGATAAGAGCATCAGTGGCCATCATCCTCAATTACCATGAAATATACTGAGAGCTTGGCATATCCTTGGTATCCATCCCTCTTTCAGTTGCAGTGCCCTGCTGTGCGTGCCAGCTGAGTGAAAAAGGAATGGAAAGGAACAGTGAAGTCTATACTATCTCCTGAGAACTGTCTCTGCTAGGGTTGTAAATGGGACTCATGATCTGATTCAGGATCTAATTTGGTGATTCATATCATGACCAAACACACTCTGGATTGCTCCAGACGTGACTCGCCTCATCCAGGGTCCAGAACACAATTCAGGAATCTGGATTGAGTCTGTTCCCATTCACTTTTAATGCAAATCCTAAATGACTATAACCTTTCTCTTTCTTCACAGAGTGAAACTTTAAGGCATAGTAAGTCTGAACAACTTTATATTCTACATGATCAAACAAACAAGGTGGTTTCTTTCCTGACTGATGAGTTACTGCTGGGATGCTAAATTATTTAGTGATTAGTGATTAAATTTCTGTATGAGTATCATAGAATTATGGCATCTTAGAGCTGGACGGAATCACAAGGCACATCTAATCTAACTGTGCCAGGCAGGAGTACCCAACAAAGCATTCCTGGAATCATAGAATCATAGAAATGTAGAGTTGGAAGAGACCACACGGGCCATCCAGTCCAACCCCCTGCCATGCAGGAACACCCTCAAAGCACTCCCGACAGATGGCCATCCAGCCTCTGCTTAAAAACCTCCAAAGAAGGAGACTCCACTACACTCCGAGGCAGCATATTCCACTGCCGGACAGCCCTGACCATCAGGAAGTTCTTCTTGTGGTTCAGGTGGAATCCATTGCTCTTTGTCCTGGTCTCTGGCACAGCAGAAAACAAACCCTCTCCTTCCTCTACACGGCATCCCTTCAAATATTTAAACATGGTTATCATGTCCCCTTTTAACCTTCTCTTCTGAAGACTAAACATACCCAGCCCTCTTAAGTCTATTCTCATAGGGCATGGCTTCCAGGCCCCTGACCATTTTTGTTGCCCTCCTCTGGACTTGCTCCAGCTTGACCATGTCCTTCTTGAATTGGGGTGCTCAGAACTGGACACAGTATTCAAGATGAAATCTAACCAACGTACTGCTATCCAGCCATGTGTCCCCAATCCTATATTTCTGTATTCCATTTTTTCTACCTAAGTGTAGGACCTTACATTTCTCTCAGTTGAATTTCATTTTGTTAGCCTTGGCCCAGCTCTCCAATCTGTCCAGGTCATTTTGAATACTGGATATTCTGCTGGATAGCAGTACGTGTGAAAGGGATCTAGGAGTTTTAATAGACCACAAGCTGAACATGAGTCAGCAGCGTGATGCGGCAACCAAGAAAGCCAATGCAATTCTTGGCTGCATCAATAGGAGTATGGTGTCTAGATCGAGGGAGGTACCGGTACCACTCTACTCTGCTTTGGTTAGACCTCATCTTGAATACTGTGTCCAGTTCTGGGTACCCCAATTCAAGAAGGACATGGTCAGGCTGGAGCACATCCAGAGGAGGGCAACCAAAATGGTGAGAGGCCTGGAAGCCATGCCCTATGAGGACAGACTTAGAGAGCTGAGTATGTTTAGTCTGCAGAAGAGAAGGTTAAGAGGGGACATGATAGCCATGTTTAAATATTTGAAGGGATGCCATGTAAAGGAAGGAGAGGGCTTGTTTTCTGCTGCTCCAGAGACCAGGACAAGGAGCAATGGATTCAAGCTGCAGGAAAGGAGATTCCACCTGAACCTCAGGAAGAACTTCCTGACGGTCAGGGTTGTCCGGCAGTGGAATCTGCTGCCTCGGAGTGTGATGGAGTCTCCTTCTTTGAAGGTTTTTAAGCAGAGGTTGGATGGCCATCTGTCGGGAGTGCTTTGAGGGTGTTCCTGCATGGCAGGGGGTTGGACTGGATGGCCCGTGTGGTCTCTTCCAACGCTACATTTCTATGATTCTATCTATGATACCATAAGTTAGAAATGACCTGAAGACACACAACAATGACATTTAGGTAGAATCTCTTTTGTTGTAATTTGACTGGTTCTTGTTCTCGTCTTTGGAGTAGGAGAAAACAAAAGTGCTCCGTCTTCTACATGACATCCCTTCAGATATTTAAAGAGAGCCATTGTATCACCTCTCAGTCTTCTCTAAGCTAAACAGATCCAGCTCCCTAAGCCATATGAACAAACGCATCCCAGATTAATGAGTTGAGGGGGTGTAATTGTAAATAGGAGGGCCTGCCTAAGTGCGAAACAGATTAATAATGCACTGGGGGAAATGAAATTTGATTTATTTTTTTTAAAAAAAGTGGCTTCTCACACACACGCACGCACACACACTTCTCTTTGTTCCCTAAATTACAGTCCCTCTTGGACAAACAGAAGTAGCTATTTCACAAAAACATTTGAAATTTAAATATAAGAACTGAAGAATGAGGGAAAAGGAATCGTCTCCTGTATCCCTATCTCTCTCTCTCTCTCTCTCATGCACACATACACACATATATACACCCACGCACACACAAACAATATAGCTCCAGAACAGCTGCATTAAATTTAAACCTGAAAAAAAATGAAATAAAAATGAAGAAAGAAATATCTTTCAAGTTTCCTCTGGAGAAGAATGAGAAACATGTCTTGCCTTCCACAGCTAACAACACAGCTCTCAGGTCTTCTCGGTCTCTCTGTATTCTCTCCCTAGCCCTGAGTAGACCCTGACCTTCGTAATGGAGAAAGGTAGAGAACAGATTTATAGAGAGGCTATAAATCTGACTGAAATCTCAGAGAATTATTATAGTTTTCTGGGTCTCCATTATGGTTGCCGGATTGAGTATCGGATGGGGCACATGTAACTTTAATCCTGAACAAATCATAGAGCAGGAAAAGAAAATGTTGTCAAGCTAGATGAAGGTGCCTGTCCTCTCTTAACTTCCAAACTCCAATCTTTCAGTTGCAACATCCTGTCCCGACGTAGCCCTTTCCTCTCTGCTTGGAGGGAGCGAGGGGGCATAGAGGAACACCCAGCTCTGTTCTTCGTGTCAGCACTACCACTGCCACCCTCAGCTCTCCACCAGTGAGGCAACAGCTATATTGGGAGAGGACGGTTATGGCTGACAGTTGGAGTTTGGAAGGAAAGAGAGGACAGGATCTTTGTTCTGTCTGTTTTTGTTTTTTTATTTATTTTATTTTATTTTTAACTGACATAAGAACTAAAGATACATTATATACGAAAACAAAAAGGACAAAGTACATTTACAGTTGATCTAGTGTAATTTCCTTTTCCTCCTTCTTCCTTCTTTATCCTTTTCCTCATTCCTGCTTGTCTTCTTTCTTTATCGAATTAGTAATCAGTTTAACTAATAACCATTTTTTGTTAAGGTATAACACCAGCTACTATCGTACCAGTAATAATAATAGAATAACCAAGTTAATATTTGTAATACACATATAATACTATAACAGCATAACAATACCTATATTATTTAACATATAAAATTTATTTAATTGTCTACTGATTATTCTAATGAATATTTTCGTTTAGTTTACTATACTTACAATCTTTATTATTTAAAATATCAATATGTTCTTGGAGACAGTTTGCCTTAGCCCCTATTGTCTATACCTTCTCTTCTTTACTCCATAATATTAATTTTCCTTTTCTATTCTATTATTTGTATCTTTACCTATATACATGACTAAACCTATACATCCAATATAAAAATATCTTTCCATTTTTCCTTCCGTATGTTTCTAATTGGTCCCATTCCTTATTTGTCTTGTTAATACTTCAGTTATCACTTAAATACACAGTAAGAATGTCCATTCGGTACATATCAAATAACTTAAGTTGCCAACCTTGAATTGTTGGAATCTCTTTATCCTTCCATCTAGAAGCATATAGAACCCTTGCTGCAGAAACCGTATACAATAAAATAAGACCATATTTCTTCTGTTGTTGAACATTGAGTCCCTTATACATATTTAATAGATAAAACTCAGGATGGATAGGAACATCTATCCCTATAATTTCCTTAATCGAGTGATGTATACTTTTCCAGAATGTTTTAGCTTTTTTACAGGTCCACCAACTGTGATAAAAAGTTCCTATTTCTTCAGCACATTTACAGGATTTATCCGAACCTTTTTTGTATATCTTAACTAACGTCTGAGGGGTTAAGTGCCATCTAAATAACATTTTATAGAAGTTTTCCTTTAATGCCATACTTTTCATAAATTTCATGTTACCGGACCAAGCCTTTGATCTTTGCTCTGTTTGACAGAGTTTTACAGTGCTTCATCTTGCTCCACAATCTGCTGAGAATGAAAATTACAGAAGCCCTGCACTGTATCCAGACTGGCAACCATAGTTGCCATATAGGAGGTGAATTTCTATGCTTCTCTGGAACTAAGAGAGGAAGTGCTGCTGCAGCTATTGGCTGCATTTTGTCACCAGCCTGGGCACATACATACATACATACATACATACATACATGCCTACATAGAGTTTTCTTTTCTCAGGGTTGCCACATAACTTATTAGCTGGGTTTTACCTAGATTTTGGAGCCAATTACCTATCTCACCTTCATACCAGGAGCCCTGGTGGTGCAGTGGTTAAATGCCAATATGACAGCCACAAGGTTGTGAGCTCAATCCTGTTGGGCTCCAGGTTGACTCAGCTTTCCATCCTTCTGCAGGTCGGTAAAATGAGTACCCAGTTTGTTGGGAGCAATTAGCTAACACATTGTAAACTGCTTAGAGAGCACTTAGCTGATAAGCGCTATAGAAATACACATGCTATTGCTATTGCTATGCCTATTCCAACAATCAACTAATTCAGAAGCTGTTCCAGGCCAGCTCCCAACTCTCCTCTGCCCCTCTCCTGGGACATCACAGTGACTACCTCTTGGTCTCTGATTTGGACTCTGAAATCTCAGGTACGGGTGTAGTGATGATCTGCCAACTACAACAGGATATCTGCTTCAAACTGTCCTTCACAATCTGGCTCGGAGTGCAGGCACAAAGTGTCATTTTCCTGTTTTCTTGGAAGTGTTTGGTAAGTGTAACCTATGGATTAAGGAACTAAGGTAAAAGAGAGTAAAAAGCAGGTCCATACAAGTATCATTACTTGGATGCTAAGCAGAAGAGAAGGAGAAACCTGCTAGAACAGAAAGACTTATAGCATTAGTGTTGGAACTGCTGAATCCAGACTCAGGTCGAAATAGCCGAGTCAGAGTCCCTTAGCCCCTAAACCAGGAGTCTCAGAGAAAGCACCCCCTAAACTTTCCTAATGAAATTTGCTCTTTTAAACATGGGATCCTCATGCTGCCCCTATTGCCTAGTCATCAGTATAGGTAAGGTACAAAGCAGAAGCTGACCATGATATGACAGAACAATGTGGGGGGGGGGGGGAAGGTACATGGCATAAAATGGCCTTAGTTTTGTTGTAAATGATTTCCAGTGAAATTTTTCTGTTGGAATTAGCTGGACAGGTATTTCCCCAAAGTAACTTTTCCCAGTTCTGTGTCATGGGTTTAATGATTTTCACTCATGATTATTAGTGGATGCCAGGGATCATACCGTTAGCAGTGAATCATAGATGGCCATTAAAAATGGGGGAAAAAATCAGGAATTTCAGAAAGTGAAACTTTCTCACCACAGTCCAATGAGTTCCCTTTTTAAAAAGCAACTATAAGTGGCACAAGATATAGGTCCTATTTTGTGACAAATTGAGGAGGACACTTAACATGTCTGGAAGAAAATGAATGTATGATTTCCAACTGACCAGCAATTACCCTGCATTGCCTTTCAGTCTTTAATATCTGGTCTAGATATTTACTCACTTCAATTTATACCCTGCCTCTCCTTCCATGAATAGGACTGAAGGTTCATGTGCATAAATTAGCACATTAAGTTTGTCACAGCACAGAGATAAATATTATCATATATTCTTATTAGCACTTCAACCTATTATTACTATTAAAAATAATTCAGCTATTGAAATAATAGCTAAGGCAGAGGATGACAGAAAAGTTGGCAGGCGTAAACATTTACCATGTTACAGACTGAAGCTAAAAGTGTCTCCTGGGTAAGAAAAAGATCAAGGACCACTGTGATAAACTCCATGGAAAATTAGTAAAATCCAGTCAAAGTTCAGGAGGTTTAAGGTACTTAGGAATTCTACTGATTTAGAGGTTCTGAATGTTGCATGAATTGTGGCCATCTCTTGTGCCTAATTACGTTGCCTGTTCCTTCGAGCATCACATATGACCTAATGATTTCCATAAATAAGGCAAAGACAACCTGCTGAGGCAAAGACAACCTGCTGAGTTTTTAATACACATCCTTTACCCTAATCACTTTAATATTCTTAGGAAAGAAGCTTTGACAAAGTTTGCATAACAGAATACTTGACATTTATAATCCCGACTATAAATACTTTATTTATTTATTTTACAATAACTACTGTTGATTGATTGTAAAAGCCTGTAACAAATACTTTGAAGGCAGTGGCCCAATGGAGCTTTGCATGAACAAAAGGTTATACACTTAAAAAAAAAAAAGAAGCATTGTGATTTGCAGAAATGAAAGATGGTTTAAAACTTACTATTGCCACTTGGGTATTTTTGTGAATCACCTTGAATTTCTTTCTGCTTTTGGCTTAGATTATTTGCACTGCATAAATTTGGATGGGTTTCTAGTTTAAAACTCCCCTGACTGGAACTGCATAACATAACTAGTGCCATGTTATTAATTAAGATTAAAGCAGAAATTAGAATCTAGGGTTGAAAAGATGAAGAAAAACAATTATTATTTTGAACCTGTCACCAACAAATTCCAAGCAATAAAATTATGCCAGAGTTCAGTTCTTAAAAAAAGCTGGCATTGCACTGCACAAACGTATCTATTTATCACTCCAGGAAATGTATAACTAGTTACTCCTGGGTCATTGCTTGGAAAAGGTCCAAATATGAAAGGTAATAGAAATACAATGAAGAGCTCCAAATTAAATTATGCTTTTATAATGTGGCATTAGT
Organism: Cyclura pinguis; assembly: GCA_030412105.1. Taxonomy (NCBI): domain Eukaryota; kingdom Metazoa; phylum Chordata; class Lepidosauria; order Squamata; family Iguanidae; genus Cyclura; species Cyclura pinguis. The sequence continues at coordinate 99,293,611 of CM059601.1, forward strand.
TGGTATAAATGATTTCAGTGCAATTAAAAAACAAACACCTGCACAGCCTATATCAAGTGGTAGATCAGACCTGTTGACTTACATGAAACAAAGTGGAACTAAAAATGTGTGTGCGTGCGTGTGTGTATGGTGTTGGTCAGTATCTTTGCACATTCATAAAGTATACATGTGGAAAAAAGATGTCTGGGCTTAACAGTAAAAGGCTAGATGGAATGAGAAGTCAGCAAGCACTGGCAAATTCCACAGGGGAAAAGCTAAATTTTATGACAGATAACACATTTGCAGATGGGCTTTTAAAGGCATGTCAACAATACTCTGTGTTGTATGTTGGAAGAACTCTTTGTGAACAACAATGAGCAGCCTGGCTCTGTATGGATGGTGGCTGACTGGGCAAAGGAAAAAGGGAAGCCATTACAAAACAAAGGTTGAAAGAAAAGGCCTGGCAAACAAGAGATGAAGCAAAGTGACCCACATTGTTTGAGGGAATATTTGTTTCCAAAAGATTATGTGTTAGGAGGAACATCACTTTGTTTCCGTGTTCTCCTGAAAAATTGTATCTTCCAAGTTTTATAGCAAAATTAAGTGCACATCCTTATGTTAAGTGAGCACGGCATTCAACGTGCTATGGCAATGGGAAGCCAAATGAATTATCTGCTTCAGTTAAATCATCTGCTTCAATTTTACCACTTCAGATGTGGGAAAAGAATTTCTGAAAACATGAACATCAAAATGCATATTTCCACTTGTGGATGTCATACATTTGCTAACGTGCTACTCTTTGTAACACATTATTTTCTACAAGTTTTGAAATATTCAGTGTTTTAGAACTTATTGTGCTCTGATAAAGCTGAGATAGAATCGCTAAGAGTTTTATGCCATTCAAACCAACAAAGGTGATACTTAGCTCCATTGTTAGAAGTTAAATAGATATTTGTTAGCACCCCAAAGGCTCCATTGTTAGAAGTTAAATAGATATTTGTTAGCACCCAAAAGACAAGCGTTACACTTCAACCTTTGAAGAAACATTAGGGAAGAGTAAGTATGCCAGAGATAATCCATGATGTGCAGATTATTAGGCAAGATTTGCAGCAAGAATTCTTCATTTTAATTACATTTGCCCCTCCTGTAGCTCATTTATCCATTTTTCCCTTGGTGTAGTCCCTTTGTTCTGAACTTCCTGAAGAGTAGTGGAAAGCACAATGAACATGCTGAACCAGAAAAAAAAAAGTCTGAATCCCATTGGCAGATCAAATTAGAGAAAACCTATTAAACTGAATGATGAGCCAATACTTATGTAAAACCCATAGATCCAGCAGGTCTATCTTAGTTGGGAGCACAAGAATTCATTACTGGATTCCAGTAGGCCATTTCTGCAAGCAAGACAGTCCATTCTGTCCTTCTGTGTCCACTTATATTTTTTGTTTTCCTTTCTTTCCCAACTGACATTCAATATTCCATGGCTACTGAGCAGACTTGTTATTTACTTATGCATTTATATTTATACTTGACCCTTTTTAAAAAAAAAAAGTCTCAGGGACAGGCAACAATATTAAATCAATAAAATGCTATAAAGAATATTAACACCAATACACTTAGGGTGGTGTAGTGGTTTGAGTGTTGAACTATGACCAGGGAGACTAGGGTTTGATTCTCTGTTTGACCATGGAAACCCACTAAATGACTTTGGGTGCATCACACATTCTCAGTTCCAGAAAACTCTGTGATAGCTTCACCTGAGGGTAGTCATAAATTGGATAGGACACAACACAACAAAAACATTCTTAGCTAACAACATTCTTAGCTGCCCAGAATCAGGTTTCATCACAGAATCCACATAGAAGTAGGCAAACAATACAAAGCATCCTGTGACACTGTCACCTGCACAGTTGTAAACAATGTCCCCACATTTCAATCACTTTTCATGTACACTTTTCTCCAAAAAATAAATTTTATCAACAAAAAACACAGAACCTGTGGAATGTCCCTTTTCTTTGGGGACAGGAGCCCTGTCCCTTGTTTCACCTGGTAGACTTACATAAAGCATATCTAATGGAACAAAAGGCAGTCATCACCGAGAAGCAAGAACACAATGTACTTCTGATAGTAATAATTTATCACTCATAAATACTAGGATAAAGACACAGGTCTTAGTCAGGTAATATATTAATTGAATTGGAATGAGATATACTTTTTGGGGGAGAGAATCCAAAGCTAGCGAGGGCCATTTTATTTGATTTAAAACATTTTTAAGTTGTTTGTCTGGAACTGGAGCAACAGGAGGAAGCCACCTGATGTGGGTCCAGCTGAGGACAGGTGTCACCCAGTGAGTACCTCCTCAGCCTTCCCTGGGTGAAACACCTGAGTTCTGAGGGCTATCCAATAATTAGGTTGCTCCTCAGCTACCCTAATTGGAAGGTAAACCCAAGGAACTCCCACTCAAGTCACAGGGCCCTACAAGTGAGAGCCCAGATTCCAGACCCCCTTCAAGGATATTTCTTTCCTCATCTTTTAGATCACAGAACCACACTGATCACCATCCCAAAACACTTCCCTCTCCTCTCGCCGCAAAAGCACACAACTAAACACACCAACTGCCAACACACCTGTTAAAGAAACATGGATACCACACACATACATGCATTCATCTGCCTCCCTGCACTCATGCTGCCACACACTGTAGGAGGGAAACAATTGAATCAACATTCCCAGAAATTAAAAGTCAAAGGAATAAAAAGTCAAAGGGGAGAAAAAAAGTCAAAGGAGAAAAAAAATTGACTGGCAGGGATAGATTGGAAACTCTGTCCTCCACTCTATCCCTGTCAGTCTAAACCCACTAACACCTGATGAAAAGCAAGTCAAAGGAAATTAAAAGACAAATGAGAATCAAATTGACTGGCGGGGCAGATCAGGAAACGCTGCTCTCCACCTTATTCCTGTCAGCCTAAACCAAACCAAAGCCTGATGAAAAGCAAAACTTTGTACAGTGATCTGTCCCCTCAGCACTGTGAAGATTCAAAGAGGGCACTTGAAGGAGTGACATCAAAAAATAGTATGGTACTTGGCACTGACCACCTGGTTTTGCTAACATAGGGAGAAGATTGGGTCCAGAACCCCAACACTTTGGCCATTTCTACACTACACTGTTATAGTGATATTATTCCACTTTCAACATCCTATGGAAATCGTACTGCGAAATGTCCCATCTTGGGAGAATAGAATAAAACAGACAGACAGACAGACAGAGAAATGTTGTTGCTCTTGTGTACCTTCAAGTCATTTTTGACTTATGGTGATTCAGCAACAAACCTATCATTAGGGGCCTTTCCACACTACACTGTTATAATGCTATTATTCCACTTTCAACCTCCTATGGAATCCTGCAGTTTGCAATTTGGGGAGGGAGATTTAGAACTCTCAGCCAGAATGCTCTTTGACCTCAGTAAACTACAAACCCCAGAATTCCGCAGGATGTTTAAAGTGGAATAATATATAACTATAACAATGTGGGGCAGAAATGGCCTTTGACTACACTAGCTTGAGACTATCATGGTGTGATACCATGGTGTAAATTCTGCAAAATAGCTCAATTTACCGAAGAAGTTGCAATTTCAGAAATTCTTTGTAGTTATAAGAAGCAGTTTGCTGACTGACTTAATATGTATACAGAAGCAAAAGATCTACCCCAATAAATATTTTATTTAAAAAAATCAGTATCTGAGTTTATGAATGCTAGAGCTCCATTGCCCTAAAAAATCAAAAAGCTAACTAGGCTATTTTGCTATTTTGCTTCACAAAGCAATAGGGCTTTTAAATAATACATACAGACCAATGGACATTGCCTGAGGGAGATAAACTTTGACCATGGGATTAAAGGCTTCCTTCCTTCCTTCCTTCCTTCCTTCCTTCCTTCCTTCCTTCCTTCCTTCCTTGTTTTGGAAACTGCAAGCTACTCCTCTCTTTAGAAAAGAGCAGAATGAATGGATCTGCTAAGAATGGTTTGAGAAATCCTCAAAAGCTATTGTTTTCTATCTGGTTTCATTCTCCTCAATTTGAATTCAGCCAGACATAGCAGCTGACAACGTATCTATGCTAGCCAATATTTGTGGTCATTCAAAATCCTAATGGGTCATCCAAATTAAATTGGATCACTCCATTTGAAATGAAGAATTGCCTACTTTCATCTCTGTGAGGATATATTCAATCACAAAAGGAAGAAGAAATATGTGATAGTAAGAGAGAAATCAAATTTGCCCTTCTCCCATGTTTCTATCTACATCATGGCAAAAACAGGCAAATGAAACACCTGGAAAGCAACCTCTTCAAATGTTTATATATATATGTAGTGTACTCAAAATACTCAGCAATGTGTAAAAGTCTGGAGAGAAGCATGTAGTTCAAAGTATTCTGCAAAGAAAAAAAAAGTAGATTCTCTCAAGGTTTTTAAAAACAACTCTATAGCCCCTGAGACTGTGGAAAATGTAATCTCTCCTAGAAGAGCAGAGGTCATAGAAAAACAAGTTAAAAAGAAGGTTAGCAGAGCTTATGGAATGTGAATTCTTAAAAATTTACACTGCCCGGGTGGAACATAACCCTACACTGTGAATAAATTCCCCTGTGTTACCTTTGAATTAACTTGAGCTAACTATGGTATCTCCTACTCTTCTAAGTGGGAGTAAAGCAAAGAGATATTGCCAACTTTTCTGGAGAAGACCAGCTCCATCTGTTCAGCCCCATCCTGTTCAATCTGCTACGTGGAATATCAAGTGAATAGCACAACTAGTTCTCCCCACCTTCATCCTCCCTTGCCATCTCATTCTAAAATGTCCATATTCTTGTGTGAAAGGACAAGAAGAGCTATGCTCAGCAGAGATGGGGCAGTGAAGTCAAATCAGAGATCCTCTATACCTTTCAAAGTCCTGTTGGCTCAAACTGACCAAGATGGGAAATGCATTTTTGCTGAACTTGTCAGCTCAACAGATTTCTTCTAAAAATGACCTTGTGCACACACTGAAAAGGAGTTAGCTGCATCCTCCCCATACCTGAGGAGCCATGGTACAGTGGGCAAGGACAACTGGGGCTCCTGTTCATATGGAGGATAGTTCCCGCCAATGTGGACCCAATGATGGTTCTCCTCTGCTTCCAGAGCATGCAGTTTTGGGGCTTACGGCTAGTGGTAACGTTAATAGTAGTAGAACTATCTCCTATAAGCATATATAAACATTATCTGTGGTAGACGTCCTCTCTTCTGGTGTGTAGATTGGGAAATTTCTGACCCTTCCTAATTTCTCTTGGACAGCCATCTCAGGAGATTAGGATCCCTATGTCTGGCAATTTCTACCTTTTCTTACAGAAATAGCACTGGTAGAGATAATTTTCTACATGTTCTTACAGGCTTGCCATTTATTCATCAATATATTCAGTGATATTTTGTAACAATGCACATTTTTTCTTTTCTCTGAAATATTTTATATTTCCTTACTTTCCTCATATTTGTTAAACATTAAAAAGTCGGTTTTAAAAATCCCTTGACTTACATATATGGTGGCTTGATGATTATTAGAAGGTACCAAAAGGTATTTATAGTACTTCCAAGATACAACCTTGCTATTACGATTGGATTCCATCAACTGAACACTAATGTATTATATAGATAATTACATAGATGACTAAAGCCAGACCAGTCAAAAGCCCTATTGTTTTCCATAGGCTTACTCCCAGGTACATTTGTATTGGAGTGCATCCTTAGTTAAACCTCTGGAGTGCATCCTTAATCAAGTCTCTTAGCAAGTACTGATATGATTAAGCACACAGCTATAGTCCATCTTGGATCGCACAAATCACCTGCTGACATGACTAATTATTTTATCATTATAATACCTTATTTAAAGCAATATGAGGTTGAATGTGAACATTTTACTGGAAATTACCGAATCACCGTTTGGGAGAAAGGTGAGGTATAAATTCAGTAAGTAAGTAAGTAAGTAAGTAAGTAAGTAAATAAATAAATAAATAAATAAATAAAAATTATGCAGTCTCATTTTATCCTGTTAGGGTAGATAAATTTTTCATACCTCCACCATATCCCCAGGTGGACACAGAGCTGATATGAACCCCCAAACACAAAGTATGAAGGTAGAAAAGAGAGAGAGAGATAGACCACACACACAGACAAGTACTTTGATCAAAGACTCCCATGTAGGGGAGACGATTAATTCTTCCAGGCTTTCCCCTCTTATACCATTTTCAAGTTTATATTAAAGAATGCTTACAGGAAGAAAATATTCATTCATCAGCAGAGTCACATCTTGTACACTTGTTACACTTTATCTGACCCTTTAAGTTCCTGAGTCTACATGACCCTTTTATATCCTAGGTCATTATCAAGATATTATTGGCTTTTCAAGAGTCCTTCACTTGTACACATTGATTATAAACAGGAGCAGAGCAGAATGAACAATTCTTAAAGCAAAGGTTTTTTGATGAGCTCTGTGTGTCTAAAATGCCAATTGATGTCACAGTTAATGATTATTAGATATTAATTCTATAACAAGTTACAAAAACCAAATTTGAAGCCTAACAACCTATTACTTCATAAAAAGTAATGCAAAAAACTTTAAAGTTAGGAAGTGAGATGCACGATCTAATAATTCCTGATAGCTATTATTTACTCATCTGTGTAATGATCTATATAATATATTTTCAGTGACTCAGTTTTATCCATAGGATAAATAGGACAAATCTGTCCATAGGATAGATGCCTCAATAGCTGTTGGTGTGCTACCAGATAGAACACAGTGTGAGAGAGACTCTCATAGCCATCTGAGATAGTTTATCCACTGGATAATTCACCCAAGTGAGTATTCATATTTACGTGACTAGTATCCTGTCGGACAGATAAGTTCCCTGTTGCATAGATGGCAGGTAGGACAATTATCACTTTTTAAACAAAATCCTCCTTCCATTAGTTGGTAGCCCAGTCTCTTCTACATATACTGTTTGTTCCTGCTTCTGTCAGCATGGACACAGAGGACCTGAAGGCCAAAGCTTCCACAACAGATTGGGGAGTGGTTACCAAAGTCATGCTGTACAATGGTCCATTATCAAGCAAAAACTCTGAGCACATACTGTGGCCAAAAACAACATCAAGAACACTGCCATCAATGAATCATGGCTTATACACTGATGTATTCTCTCTTCCTCTTGATCTGAAAAAAAAACAAAACAGCAGGATTCCATGGACCTGAGCATGAAAACATGACCTGAAGGAAGCAGTTCATAGGGAAGTACAATGAGAAATTACAAGGAGGCAGAAGGTGCTTAAATCTAAACTGAGCCACAGTCTCAGAGCAGTTTATTAAACTCATTGAATAGGATTCTGCTGATCTTACTGTATCTATTATTTATTTTTGTATTGATTTTTATCTAGTCTTCCTCCTAACCATGGAATTCAAGGCAGCTCACAAGTTCAACTAAAAATGTAAGGAGGAGGAGGAGGAGGATGGTGATGATGATGATAGTAATAATACTGAGTTCAGCAAATGATATCCTATTATCAAACACAATTGAATTAACAATTTTAAAGTGTATGAATAAAAAAGTCAAACAGATATTTGTCATATTTATTTCTGGACATCACTGCAATGGTTTGTTGAACACTGTATTCTTGAAGCATATCAGTATTTCAGGAAGTATGTTGGTATGGTAGCATTCATTAAGGGAACAGTAAGCAGCAGGCAAGTGTATCAGGCTGGTCCTCTCATAAACAGGATGAATCCCTCACTCATGCAGTAGAACATGACAGATGGCAAATTATGCTTCTTCCCCCTCAGAGTGGGTGTCCTGGAGACTCCTTCCCTGTCCTGTCTCCCGCTACAGTATTTTTCAGAGTGGTAGATTGTTGACAGGGCTTCCTGTTGCAGATCCCTACCCTCTTTCTTTCTCTGAGAATCCCAAAAGAGAGCAGCCACCATCAGACTGGGTGTGCTCACCAGGACAATTGGAAGATCTCTGTCTTGCTCTGGGGACCTCATCAAAAGGAGACAGAGTTAAGGACAGGACTGAGATGACAGTGACATGTTTTCTCATCTTAGACAGCAGAACAGATTATACTGCCATTGTTAGCACAATTAGCTGTTATCATGCTGATTAAGTATCAAATGATTATACCATAATTCTTGGCAGAACAGGAAAAAGTCTAGGTCGCACTTCCCCTTGAAGATCAGAATGACTGTGCATCCCCCCTTTACTGAGGGTGTCAAGAGAGTGCAGTGAGCCATTGTTGTTTAGAAATTATCCTCAGTTATACCTGGAGCCTTGTGGGAAGATTTATTATAATGTGAAACTCATGGGTGGATTTATTGAAGTAGAACCCTGTAGGCAGATTTATTGCATTGGGACCTTGTAGGTAATGTACTTGTGGTTGTCAAGTTGTTGAATAAAATTGAGTTGCAACTTTCCCTGTTGTGGATTGGATTTGGATTCACCTTGTTACACCCCTGAAATGCTTCATGCCCTAGTGGAATTAATGGAAGGCCTTGGTGCATTAGTATATAACTTACTGTGCACTCAGAAGTTGCTGCGGGAAGAAAGTAGGGTGGTGTCCACCAGGGTTGTTTACAATCCTTATGATTCAGTCCAGACCCTAATTTGGTGCTTTAGAGAGTGACCTGATTCAGTTCACTCTGATTCAGAAGCTAGTTAAAGCAAACTATAAACACCAAATGGAGATCCTCTATCTCTTTATAGCATGCTTTCTCTTTAACATATTATTTATTACAATCACAGGTCTTTCCTCCAAATAACAGTGCTGGAATACCTATTGGTAAAACATGAAAACATTCTCTAGGATTAGAAGGACTTGACAGTCATTTAACCCCAAAACCTCTCTAAATCTCACTTGCATTCCTAGTGAACACATTATTTTATTTTAGTAATCTGTGAAGACTTCTTACTGTATGACTGTTGCACTGATGCTCTCAACAGATAAATATGATGATTACTTAGGGTTCACACAATGTTAACTAGATCTATTTGTGGTTCATCAAAATACAAAGTGGCTAAGTAACTTTGTTTAAATAATGCCAGTTCTATTTTGAACCTAGCATTCAAATCCTATAGCCTTGAAATAAATGTATCTTAATAAATCAAAACCAATGAATGGGACATAGGCTTTACTTTGTCAATTGACAGCCAATCTGTATATAGAATATTTTCTGGTATTTTATCTGGAATTAAACTATTTTATTCACTATGCTGCCACTATCACTGCCCTTAAAATATTCCCTACAGGTCTGATATTCATTCATATAGACTGCCATGCTCAGAATCTGCTTTCCATTTCTCTGTTCCTATATTTATTAACAATCATAAAAGGAAAAGAAAAACAACTTTTCCTGAACGATGCTGACTTTAATATAATGTATATTAACTAAAGGAACCATGGAACAGCATCTGACACAATATACATTTCATAGTAAACATGATAAATAGTACAAGGAGAAGATATAGGAGTAGTCAGATGGACTGTTAGAAGTACAATTAGAAGTGTGCAAGATCATACAGAAGATTAGTAAGAGGGACAGACTAGACAGCAATGCCATCCACAATTATCCTGAGTATAGACTAGTACATTTCTAAGGATACCTTATAAAATTGCTCTGTAAAGGTCTGTAACTGTAATTAAAGAGGTTGTGGGGGAGGTGCATAGTTTAAAAGTAATCAAAAATTGCTTCTGGAACTATAGGTTTTCTTTTAATGCTTCTAGAAGGAGCTTTAAACTTCTAATCATTTTCCAACTCCTTTTTGAAATTGTTGTCATTTTTAACAAGACTGCTGTGGCTGGTGTTAGGAAGAGAACAATAAATTGCCTGATTTAAAGTCTTTACTGTTCTACCAGCTGTAGATAAAGCTGTATTTTTTAAAAAAATACAAACTTGTGGCCTGTCAAAAATATGGGTGCACACTGCATCTCTTTATAGAAGGTTGGTGGTTCTTGTTGAATGGCTAGCCATTACCGTAGAAGATCGAGAGATATTACATTTTACATCCATGAGAGTTAGACAAGCCAAAAGCCAAATCACCTTAACTTTTCCAGGGAAAGGTGTAAGTTCTGGAGAAAATTAGAAGAATTTCTAATTGGAGGAAAATGGAAGTGACAAGACAGACCTATTGCCTCATTCACAGCCTTGTGGGCTCATGTTGAGCTAGGTAGCCTTTATTGATCCCTTTTCACCTTTGATTGCATCAGATCTGAATATTTTCTCATAGATGAGGGGCCAGGTCAGCTCTGGCCTACTCCCTGAAAGCTCCAATTTGGAATAACCTTGATAAAAGTTTCCACAGGCTGTAGCTTTCTGTGTGTGGTGTTTTCCATGGAGACAGTGGGCTCTGATGATATGGTAAACTCCCATCAGCTGGTGGAGTTCCTCCCTATGAGCGGAGGCCTATGGAAGGCCATCTCTTCCAGCTGTTAATATATTGTAGTGAGTATAGGTCAGGAATAATTTTCATATCTGAAGGTCAGAAATAATTTTAAACTGTTCTACCTAAATGTGCTCCCACCAAGAGAAGTGAACTGATTGAATTCTAGGAAAAAGGTCTTCTTAGTAGTAGTACATAGGCTGCACAATACCCAGCTCAAAAGAGGCTTGCCTGGTCTTGTATTCTTTATGGTCATTTATGTACTAGGATAAAAATGGTTTATTCTTCCATTGCGTTGTAAAATCTGTGGTTTTAAAGCTCTCAATTGTCCCCTACCATTTAGGTGTCATGGATTTCACATCACATTATGAAAATGTTTTTTCCCCCCTGCCTATGATGGTTTTCCTGCATTTTTTTCTTTTGATATTGTAGTTTTTATTGCATTTTAAATTTCAGTGGTATTGTTGAGTGACCTATGGAAAAGCAATAAATAAACAAATCTAGGCCAAGAATGACTAACTGTGCCATTTAAAGGCTCTACCAAAAATGTTTTCAGGTTCTACAAATCAGGGATTCTACATTTGAATGTTTAACCTGTCTTTTCAACTTGAATACACTTTGTAGATGTTAACATGCATTTTTTTTACTTAATTATTTGCTTTTTAAATGTTTGTATACCTCTTTTCTGCCATTGTGGCTTTTGAAAGGTTCAGAAAAATAGATTCAGATTAATCAGCGGTTGATACTGAATTCATGCTGTTGGATCCAATAAAGAGTAGCCAGTCACCAGAGAAAATGCCCTAAATTCATTTACTAGTCCTAACTGGAATAAACCCATTACCTTGCCGGGATTTATATATATATATATTGGTTTCCCATTCAGAAATGGATCCAAAAGGTCTGCTCCAGCTAGAACTAGCAGTTGCATTTAGGCAGTAGTTTTTAGAATAATGTTATTACCTGCTGATGTGAAAGAAGTCCTAAGGCAAGAGAAACAATTTTCTTCAGATGTTGTCAATGGCATCAGTTGAACCTGGGCTGATGTCCAACCACCATGACTCTTGGCTCTGCTGTTCCTCAATTTCAGTGACACCCAAGGGATGTACTGGCCTGGCAGAAGTTCTTCAGAGTTCTTTGCCCAGTCTGCCATATGTTACAGAATGACTGATTACAAATACTTCACAAGTGTCTCTACCTTATTGTCCTAATGGCATCAGGCTTATTATAAACCTATACAGCAGTATTATGACTACTCAACTCCTAGAGTAGTAGCATTACTCACCAAGCCAAGAGAGGCAGGTCATCTTTGGTCTAAACTTAACTCCAAGGCAGCGCCAAATGGATTCCTTAAATGAAATCTTTGAAGATGCAGGCAGCATACCAGCAGCATATTTTGGGTTCTTTTGCTTCTCCTGTAGCATTTTCCTGATCTAGTGTTGCCTAGAAAAAGAACAGCTTGCTGATAGGAAGCTGGCTTGACGCAAAAAGTCTCTCTTTTCCTGACTCTTGTGCCTCAGAAAATGTTATTGAAAGAAGAAAAAAAATCAATGCCAGAGTGAAAAAAGATTTTAAAGTGTTGTATTCCCAAACTCTATTTTTTAAAAAATCAATCATTTTCGCATCTTCTTAGGTTTCCCCTATGTTGATAAATTGGTGACTACCATTACTTGTCTTCTGACAGTCTCTGTTTACAAGCAACAGGTCTTGTTACCTAATAGTTCACCTCCAGATCTTAATTCTGACTATGCAAGCATAGGATTGCATTGTAAATCTCTGACTGGGAAGCAGATGCATTTTGACCCTAATTCATATGAGGGTATATGCATACACAAAGCCATGGAATGACCCTGCAGTGCTGTCCTTGCATCCTCCTAGCACAACATCATGTTTAGATGAATCAAGTTCAGGAATCTCCTGTATATGTGTAGAGGAGAAAGAATGATCGGGTCTGCCTTCACTGCTGCATATTTGACTTCTGCGTGTTCGGTGGTTCTAGGTATACAGACCCACAAGGCATCAGTTTAGGGGCTAAAGAAAGCAAAACAATGTTTCTTTCACATATTAAATATTAACATTTTCCAAGCTCTGACTCAGATGCATGGCTATATAATGTGGGTTGGATCCAGACTTAGCTATACTTGCATGGACCAAATCAAATCAATTTAATACTCTCTAAATATGGCCATTTCTGCATGAGAGGGGAGGAATGGTTCACTGTGTGTCAAGAGGGATGAAAGCAAGCATGAAAATTAAGCAGTGATTCCCTACCATTGGTATGCCAGTTGTCTTGGACTTTAACTCCCAGAAATCCCAACCAGCATGGCCAGTGGTCAGACATTCTCAGAGGTGAAGTTCAAATCATCTGGGATACCAAAGGTTGAAGATCTCTGCTCTAAAAATATAAGCTTTTCTTTTTACAGCCTGAAATATGTAAGGAGGATTTGTCCCATTCAGTCAATGGCATTGAATAAATGTCATCTATAGCAATTTCTGGAAACGCCTTCTGGTGCATACTGTAAAAGCTTTAGGGATATATTCGAGTGCACAGCCCATAACTTTTTAAGGCAGTTAGTACATGCATTGTCCCATTGAGTGTAGCACTAAAAAGACAGTAGCTCATCAGCTTCGATTGCTGGGAAAAGACAGAAATCTGACCATTTGTGTCCACTGAGTCCATGTCAGTTCTAGAAGAGGCTGATACTTTATTTTCCTAGTGTAGATGACTGCTGGATTCACCAAAAATATTTAGTAAAAGCATCACTACCATTTATACAAAAGGCTGATTTGGGAGATATTTTACCAGAGATAGGTGCAGAAAATAGTGCTGGTGCCTGGGAAGAAAGGCATTTGCAACTTATGGATTTTCTGACACAACAGTGTTTTCAGTGTGTGTGAGAGAAATTTGAGTTTTTGCGGCACTGGAAAGACCCATTTGGATGTTATATGTCTAGAGGTGGTAAAATAGGTTCATATATGTTTGACTTCCCATACATCCATTGTAAGAGCACTGCTGCACAGTACTCGGGGCAAAGTGGAGTTGCAAGTGGCATGGATGGAATCCACAAGGAACTTTGTAGGGACTGGATGTATACAATTCCACTTACCTATCTTCATGCTTTCAAATCAATATTTGAAGGGCTGTGCTGGAATCTGCTCTTCAGTCTCCTGAAAGATTCTTTCCCCTGTGAAAGAGGCCTTCGTTTTTCTTGTTTACTCTCAGGAGGTTATAGAATTTTATTTTTGAGCGTACCTTATTGTTATTTCTGGTTGCTCATGTTTCCTACTCAAAAGACCCATGAGAAAGGTTACTGTGTGACATCTTTCCCTAGAGTTTAATTGAAGTATGAGAAGCAAGGATGGTTGCAAACTACCAGAGAGATGACTATGCAATAAAAGAAAGGACATTTGTGCGCATCCCTTGGATAAATACAAGGATCTAACACCTCATTCTAGGGATGAAAAAATATTCAAAAATATTTGGAAAATAGTCAAGAAATGTATTTCTTACGTATCAAGAAACGCTGATGAGAGAAATACTGGACTATAACTTTGCAGTTCAGAACATTTTAGGCACAACATTTGCACATGATTGTTTTGCACAGAAAGCTGCCTTTTCTGCACAAAACATAAGTATGCACAGAAATATTACGTCCTGAGCAGAAAAAGGCTGTTTTCTGCAGAGAACAGGCTGCTTTCTAAACAAAACAAAACAAAATTTGTAGATGGTAGGTTGCAAATTGTGAATGGTCTTCAAAAACTGCAGTTTTTTAAGGCTTTCTCACAGCAGGAAGAAAATTGCTAAAATTACTGTTTGCTTCCTTTGAGAAGAAAATTATTGACAAATTGCATCCCTAACTCATTCATGAGAGTGTTACTGCACAAGAACTGTCCTTTGATTAAAAAAAATATATCTTTCCATCAACTGAATGAGAATAGTCAGATTAAATTTGGAAGAAATTTAGGAAATTTACATTGAAATCATCACACTTAATAGGAGTAGATCCTATTAAACATAGTGAATGGAGTAAGAGTTACATAGGATCCTACTGTCAGGTTTCCATTTTATTCACATTTCTTAGAGTAGTAAGCTCCACTGAACTGACAGAGGCTTAATTCTAAGGAAACATTCACAGGACTGCATTGTTAAAATATATATCTGTTTCCACCCAATTTTTCTCCTTATCATCTGCAAAGCCACTTTTGAGTGTATGTCAGGAAGACAGTAGAAGAGACCTAAACAAAAATTTTCTTTACTTTCACAGTTAGTAGGAGCATGGGATGACGTGTATAAGTTTGAGTGTTTAAATCAGTTCATCTGTGGAAGATTACAACCATGAAACAAATAAAATGTCAAATTAAATTGTCTCTTTTTTGTATCATAAGAAAATCAATATGTACAAATTGTACCTTACTTACACGAAGAGATAAAAGGGTGTTATAAAAATAATCATATGGTCTTTTTAAACACTGAAATTTAGTGCAGGTCCAAAGGACTGTACTCAGGTGGTTTAAAACTTACATTTTCCCTCTCAACTGTATAATTTTCTTTCAAAAGATCCTCCACCTTTTATGACCTGTATGCTGTTTGGACTGAGTCCAATACATGTATTTTGGTTCAGTCCTCAATAGCTAGGGTTTTGTTTGTTTTTAATTTTCTCTTTCATTCTTCTATCCCTCTGCAATTTACCAGGCAGGAAGAGCTCTTGGAAATGCAGATTAGACTGCCTTATATAAATAAATTAAAATAATTACATCAGTATTAAACAGAACGACTCAAAGTAGAAATGTAGTTTCTAGCATTTTTTTAAAAAAGTCGATACAGTGTAATATTCAACAATTTGCCAAGGAATGTTGAAGTTTTCTTTCTAGGAATCACGTTTGTTTAAGGTGGGAAAAAATGGTCTATCACAGACATGAATGTGAAAGTATGACGTATAAAAGGACCAAGAACAATAACAGACGGAACAAATGTGTTTTGTTTTGTTCTGTATCCCTTCCTTGTTTCAGATTATAAAGAGTGCCATTTCATGATATGGAGATGGGACTGAGAACTGAATTTTGTAGCTGCAATGATGAGATGAAACCCATTGGCATGGTTGCAATTCAAAGAATGTGAACAGGACGAAGTACAACATACTGTCCAATAGCATCAAGTTGGTGTCCCAAAACACTCTAGTTGGTATTTCACAGGATTCATGAAACTTGAAAATCTCCTTTGAATACTTTGCCCAAAGGCAAACATAAAATTCTAATGCATACTTTGAAAATGCCAGAAAACATGCAATGGGACAGTGTGTGAGGTTTAAAGACAGACACATACACTCCAAGAACCTGAAGTTAAATCCAATGAAGGAAGTTGTCAGTTTGCCAATACACTGCCTGCTTATTCTAAGAACATCTGGTTTATAGATATTTCTTCCTTCTCATTTATGTAGTTATGGATATTCTGGAGCTCTCTGGAGGATGGCCTGAGGTGGGAGTGGATGTGGAAGGCTGTCAACTGTCTGAAAAGCTGTGCTGAGAGAAATAATTTTATCAGTACTTTTAAAAGCTTTACCTAAGATATACCTAAGTTTAAAACACCTACCAACCTCTATGAATACTTTTAAACAGCCCACTGAGCTGTTTGTCATTTTACTTTTAAAAAAAGCAAAGAGGAAGGGAGAAGAAAGAGAAAAATAGAAATAACATTTCCAAATAAACCCAACACCTTTCCCATCCAATACAAATCCCAATAATGGTGCCAGAATGACCAATAGTACCACTTCATTTTCCTTATACACTCTGAATAATGAGACAAGCCATGTAATGACTAGACTTTATTTTTATATAATTAACTTTTACAACACCAATCCTGGCAGGAGCCATCTAGTGATGATACTTGCCAAGTGTTAGGGTGAGCCTGACTCAGCCCAAGGTTGCAGGTAGCCTGGTTCCTATATCATTACTCATATCAGGGAGGAGTTTCACATGGCACCTGTTCAGGAGGGAAGCTCCTTCATCTGGGTACTGTGCCTCTGAATGAGTGAAACAGATTGGCTCAAAGTGAGTCCTTAGCAAGCCCTATAGGTACGACAACCCTATGTGGCCACTTTCAAGAATCCACTGTCATCTTTCAGATGCCGAATACCTATGTTCTTTTCTGACCTATATTCCTTTTGTTTTTATCTTTGCTGTTGTGTGCCTTCAAGTAGCTTCTGACTTATGCTGACCCTAAGACAAACCTATCCCAGAGTTTTCTTGGCAAGAGTTATTCAGTTGTTTACCACCGACCTCCTCTTAATCTGAAGGCATTTGACTTGCTGAAGGTATCTCAGTGAGTTTTCATGTCTGAGTGGGAATTTGAACCCTGTCTACTGGAATCCTAGTCCAGTATTCAAACCAGTATACCACACTGGATCTCATTCTTGTCCCTGTACAATATTGCCAGGGACAGATAAAGGAGCGAGGTGAAGAATGTAAGCTATTCCAGCACCAGCTTTGTCAGTCAAACAAAAGCAACCAACCAAAACAAGAGCCAAAATTATGGGATTGGCAGGTAGAGTTGATTACCTACCATATCTCTTAGGTTATATACTAGGCTGACTACACACACACACACACACACACACACACTTTAGCAAAGTTAACCGAGTCATACTAGTTTTTACTAGAGAGGAACACTCAGAATTGAAAGATTAGCCAAAGGTCTGGTGCTGAATCTCTAACAAAGAATTATTTCCTTTTCCTTTTCTCTTTTACAAGCAATTTTAAAAGAGCAGCAAGGATGAATGCATATTCTGGTAGAAAGGAAGGGTAGAGACACTGGAGTAAAAGAGACTGGAGACACTATCAAGGATATCCACAGACCCTCCAGATTTACATAGATAAGAACATGAACACTCTTGTCTATTAGAACTGGTATAGACCAAAACAACAGACTTGGGAAAGAGGAGAGACATGGGAGAGAGGCCTGAGACTGTCTTTTGCTGAAAACTGTGTTTTATTATCTTCCCAGAAAGAAACAGCATGTGCCTGTGCATGTGCAGAATTCTCAAATATTTTAATGGTTTGGATGGGTAGGAAAAATAAGGTCCCCTGACTTTTCACAACTTACCTCTTGGCCAGAGTCATGTTAATATGGCTAATAGCTCTCTTCCAGGTTCTACAACTTATTAATTCACCACCTCAAATTGATATCTCCATGTGGTTAATATTAAAAATCATTCCATGACAGGTTCACTGTAAGTGCACGTAGGCGGGAACGGCTGAAAGGTCGAAGTTAGGAAAATTCCGGTCAAGCCAATGACTCAATCTGTCACGTAGCCAGGGACCCCTCCAGACAGTCTGACTATTACACAGACAAAGCGCCCTTCGCACTGGTATGGCAGCTCGGTAGAATCACAATCAGCCTGCCAAGTGAGGGCAATTTCCACTCTACCTATGCCTTTGTCTCACTCAGGCAGAGTCATTCACATGACACTGAGGAACATTCAGCCGGAGATGTCCGTTCTTGAGGGCTTTTGATCTAGCCTTCCTTGCTATTGTTCTCCCTGGGAGAGAACTAGCCCTCCAGGTGTATTTTGTCTATAAAAACCCCATGTTTTTAGCTGTTCGGGGGTTCACTTACATTTTCCTCCCAAATTACTGTCACTCTGTTTGCTGAGCGTTCCCCTCAGCCCCCCTCCCCCGTGCTGAGTTTCACCGCTCTCAATCCTCTGTTTCAACTTTGACTTCCTGGGTGTCTGGATCAGGTGGAGTATTACCCTAAAAATCCCTCTCTAAAATCCCCTATCAATTTTCCTCCTTTTTAATTTTCTTTTAGAATCTGTGTGCGTGATTGCTAATGTGAGTGAGTGCGTAGTGACTTACATTTTATAAAAATAAAATAAAAATTATTTCATACACCTTTAGCTTGGTTTTGATCTGACCTGACCTGGTATACATTGGGTTTTAGATCCTGCTGAGTTACCCTACCTTTCGTGTGTGCTGGGCACGTGCTTAGTGCAACTTGGAAACCCCCTTAAAATCGGGGTCAGACTAGGTGTCCTTTGAAGGATCCCAGGGAGCTCGGACAGTGACTGGGACCCCCAGGAACTCGGGTAACATATCCGGTGACAGGGACCTCCCTGAATCTGGTGACCGGGATCTCCCTGACTCTAAAATTAATCTGTTGACCAGGACTCCCAGGACCCCCAGAAAATTAGGGTAACAGTCGCCACAGCATCCATTGATAGACTATGTGCCTATATTGTCTTGCTTTGCATCCAGTCTGCTTGCAATGCTAATGTTTCCAGATTAGATAGCAGTGTACATTTCTTGTAGTGCAGCTAAGGAAAGTAATATGAAGTCTGCAGTTGTGACTTCCTTGTATGGTACCTTTACATTTTCTTCAGGGGCAAGGACATACTTGTCATATCTACCTGACCATGAGAAGTGAGGCCATTATTTTTGAACTCCCTGTCCTAGCAATCTTGGAAACTTGGTATATACAATCAGGGCATAATTCCATGTTTTAAGTTCTAAGGGAGGCTTGATACACCAACCCGTTATTGGGTTGTTGTGGGTTTTTCAGGCTATGAGGCCATGTTCTAGTAGTATTTGCTCCTGACGTTTCACCTGCATCTGTGGCTGGCATCTTCAGAGGATCTGAAGACATGGAGGTGCAATGGAGTATATATACTTGTGTGATCCCCAGGTGGGAGGGATTTGCATTGGTGGTGATGCAGCTGGCCTGTAAGACAGCCCATTGTTGAGTGGACTAGCCACCAGGGTTGCGTTGTTAGAGGATATCCATAACAGTTGTGTGTGCATTTAAGTACTCATTAGCAATCCATTGTTTCCTGTAGAGAGACCTCCTGAGTCTGGGTGGTGTTCATTGTCATATTTTTGAGTCTTGATTTTAGTGTTTTTCAGTACTGGTAGCCAACTTTTGTTTACTTTCCGAGTTTCTTCTTTCCTGTTAAAATTGTCTAGGTGTTTATAGATTCCAATGGCCTCTCTGTGTAGTCTGACATAGTAGTTATCCAAATGGTCCAGAATTTCTGTGCTTTCAAATAGTATTTTGTGTCCAGGTTGGTTTATAACATGTTCTGCTACTACTGATTTTTCTGGCTAGATCAGTTTGCAGTGTCTTTCATGTTCTTTGCTTCATGTTTAGATGCTGCGTTTTGTAGTCCCTATGTAGACCTGTCCACAGCTGCAAGGTATGTGGTAAACTCCTGCAGAAGTTATGGATTCCGCCCATGAAAGCCTTTACAACCCATTATTGTTAGAAGGGGAAGGAAACTAGTGGGAATATGTGGAATCTAGTTTCTGCCTTATGTGGATAGAACACCTCTCCTCAGGAAAATTTGCTGCTGAGGATGGTGATATCACATTTTCCACCTAATGGGAAAGCTACACCCTCCTTGGGTTGCAACTCAGCCGATTTATCAGGTTCCCCAAATTTCCTGTGTAGCACTTCCAGGAGGTTGGAAAGTTTGCCATTATAGAGAAGGCATAGGAAAATCTGTTTTTATACACACACTGAAATCTAGATCAAAGTCTTTCATTATGACCATTCAAGAGCCATTTGAGTTGCAGAACCAGTGCCTGGAGAAATTACCTTTTTGACTTCAGTTCCCCAAATCCCCTGGGAAGTCCTTTGTTTGCCAGGGTATTCTGTGATTTTTAATCTAAAAAGTAAATTTTCCAATCCCTGTGCATAATAAGACTTAGGCCTTTCCGCACGTGTGGTGTGAATCGGGCAGAAATGGACAGAAATCGGACTCACCGGATTTTTCCTGCGACTGGGCAAGTCCGTCACGAAGAGCAGCAGCGCGAGTTCGTCGCTCTGCAGTTCTCCGGCATCCAAAATGGCGGCTTCCGGTTGGTGGAGGCTCTTCACCAACTGGAGAATCTCAACAGCTGAAAGCCTGCCTCCAGAAGATCTGCAGGCACGCACTTGCGCGCGCCTGCAAATCTGCTCTGGAGCGCGGCGACGGAGCTAGACGGGGTTGCCCGCTCTGTGCTTTTTAAAAACCTCAAAAAAGAGGTTTTTAAAAAACATGCTGCAGGACCAGTTCCAGTCATGCAGAACTGGATTGAGGTGTGGAACTACAAAAAGTAGTCCACACCAGTCCACTCTATGGTGCAGAAGACCTCCATGGGAGGTTGCTCTGCACCATTTTAAATACCCGGTGCAGAAATGGCCTTAGGAGAGTTTGAGAAACTGCCTTATTTGGCTGTGCAGATTGAAAATAATCGAATCAAATAACATGGTATTAAAAACAGTTCCACACACCAGTTGTGTGACCAGTTACATAAAGGAACAGACCAAATAAATGACAGTGTTCTTCAGTTTAGAACTTGACATTGCAGGCAGTGACAGATACTTAGCTTTGTCATTTCTGAAGCAAAGCCTCTTGACCTATGAGATATACTGGCTCATTCAACAGAAATGAGTATTTCCTGGCAATCACTGCATTTCTATCCAGGTGCAATGATAGAAATACTGTAACTTACTCTGTCCTTACAGCTTTTGCTCATAATGGTGTTTGGATTGTTTATATCCAGAGTAAAGCATAACCTGACTGTATTTTACCAAACATTTGATTCGTGTGCAGGCACAACATTCATTCCTGCTTCTCGGCCAAATAAGTAAAGAAGTTCGCATTTAACACAAATAACTATCCAAAGCTATAGTCTATGAGAAAGTGGAGAAGTTGGATTTTATCTCTATATTTTCTTCAAATTAAAAAGATGTATCAGCAAAGTTGCTGTGTTGTGTGCTGTGCTGTGTTTTCTGCAGCCTCCCAAACTTCTCTATTCTGTTAGTAGGCAGAGAAATTGGGTTGACCAGATCATTGAGTTTCTCCACAGATAGAAGAAATTCTCCAACAGTTTATCAGGACTCAACAACAACAACAACAACAACAACAACAATTGTTGATTTATAACATCCTTTCCATCAAAGGGCGGAACAACACCATATACAATAAGAGACAAAGACATTAAAACAAAAAAAACCACAACAATATATAATACCTGCCATGAAATCCCCAACACGCCACCAGTCACTACCCATCTCAGCACCTTAAACATATCTCAATGGCTTAAGATGGAGAGTCAAAGAGGAAGGTCTTCAACTGTTTACGAAAATGGGTGAGATCCTCCTCCAGCCAGAGGTCCAAAGGAAGACCATTCGACAAATGTGTAGGCAGATCATGAAAGGCTTGCAGCCTTGACATTGCTGTACGCATTAGTGGAACAGACAATAATCCTCTGCCTACAGATCTTGGGTGCTTTTCGCATGGCATTTGCCATGTGAAAGGGCTCCTGGAGCATCACACAACTGCGAGGAGTAGTCCACACGACGCACTCACAATCGTGACGCTCCAGGGCCTGGCAGGCACTGATCGCGCACTATTTCATTTTTGGCTGTGAGCCAAAAATGTTGCATGATTGCGCATTGTTCCGGGGGGCCCGTGCACACTTGCCAGGCTGCACTGGAACATCCCAGGCTGCACTGCAGAAAGAAGAGGAGGGGCTCTCACGCGAGCAGGCAGCAGCTGCGGAGCTGAAGGAACTGGGACGCGAGAGCCTCTCGCTAGAGGCTGCTTTCACGATCCCCGCACTCCAGCTCCACAAAAAGGTGAGTTGTGGAAAGGGCCTAAGATTCCTGGATGGAATGTACCAAACAAGCTGAGCTGCAAGGTACTGAGGGAAGGTAAAACACAAAGCTTTACATACCAGATCCAAAAGTTTGAAACTGGCCCTGGCCTGAACTGGTAGCTAGTGAAAGGATCTATGGGTAGAAGAAATAGGTGAATATTTTGGTAGATTTAAAACCCGGACAGCATTGTTCTGAATTAAAACCAGAGGAAACAGGAAGCAGGAAGGCAAACCTACCAGTAAGCTGTTACAATAATCCAGTGTGAGACAACCAAGGCCTGGACAAGCAGATGGGCAATCTCTACAGCCAGGAACCTCCAGATCCTGTGGATGTTCAAAAGATGGAAGTTGTATGCCTTTGCGGTAGCCCCGATAAAGGGATATAGAGATAGGCGGTCATCTAGCAGGACTCCAAGGTTCCTGCCAACTGGGACAGGAGCCACTGTGCAACCTTGTAAATCCAGTGGGGGACATGAGAGAGGGGCTGCTGGGTGATCAGGCAGAAACACCAAGATCTCTGTTTTGTCCACACTCAGCTTAAGATGGTAAGCAGTCATCATGAAGACACATGTGACAGACAGTCTGTCACTGACTTCCACACAGTGGCATCAACTGATTTGAAACTCTGAAAAATCTGAGTGTCATCTGCATAAATATGATACTGAAAACCCAATTCAGAAATAAGACATCCAAGGGGAAGTGTATAAAATGGAAAAAGAAGAGCGCCCAAGACCGATCCTTGTGGCACCCCTACCATTACAGGGAAAGCTTTTGATGCGAGTCACCAAAATGAAACAGAAAAGGAACAATCACACAAGAAGGATTTAAAAAAGGACAGAGTATTCCATGTTATTCCTAGTGATTCCAGCTGTAATAGTAAGATCTGGCGGTTCAAGGTGTCAAAGGCTGCAGAAAGATCCAACAATACGAACATCAAAGTTAATCGCTGAGCCTTTGCCACTAGAATATTGTTCACTACATGATTCAAGGCCATTTCAGTGGAATGACCTGTGTGAAACCCTGATTGAAATGGATCAAAAAAATCACGTATAGTCAGGTATGGCATCCACTGGGAAAGGGCAGCTCTCTCCAAAATTTTTGAAAGAAATAGGAGAAGAAACACAGGGTGATAATTAGCAGAAAGTGAAGGATCCAAAGAAGGTTTCTTTAATAGAGGATGTAAAACAACACGCTTAAAGCAGCACGGGAAGATGCCCCTTAAGAGACAGCAGTTCACCAACTGGGTTATATACGGCAGAAGCAAAGGCAAAAGAACTGGGTAAAGGAAGGAACGGATAGGATCAGAAGGGCAGGAGGTAGGGGAAGAAGGTCTCACAATCTGGCTTATAACTGCTTCTGTAACAGCGGAAAAGTGAAACTCTGTTCAGGTTGGTGAAGACGTGGCCTGAGCCAAAGGCTGTGGTAGCAGAGGAAGTAACACAGTTCCTTTCTTCATTCCTATGTATTTTTTAAAATGTTTTCTCATGTTGCTGTTAAGTGGTGGCATCACTATGTTGGCAATAAAGCTGGATTCCCCAAATGCACTGTTTAGAATAATTCCTTTACATCATAGGAACAAAATTGGTGGCTATCACACACACTGCACAAAAAAATAGGAAAATAGTCTTAGAACATTATACAAAGTGGCTTTCTTATAGAAATATTATTTTGTACACAGAAAATGTTGCTTTCGTGCCAAAAATGTGCAGATATTGTGCAGAGTAAGTGCTGATCTGCAAAGATTCTTGGCAGTCCAGGATTATCCTTATCAAGGCTTCCCAACACTCAAGAAACATGATTTATTGTTATTTTTGCAAATATTTTCAAATATTCTTCCTTTTCCTAATTTGTATGGAGCAAATGGGTTATAGCTGGAAGGAATCATGCTGCACTGAAATTCTTAGTTTTCTCCACCCAAAACAACCTAATAATAGTTGAAGCAGTTCCCTTCCTTACAAAATCAATGCATTTCTTTTTACCTTTTCAAACTGAGCCTGTCTATCTGTAACTGTAAACATAATAAATAACTATTCTCAAGTTTTAGCCCCAAAGTACTTGTTAGCATGATGAAATGTAATCGTATAATCTTAAAATGATCCCTAGTTGTACAAAGCCTGATACTTTTAGGTCAGACTAAACCACACTTCTCCTTCTTTCTCCACCTCTTTGCCTACTGACTTTGGATCCTCACCTCCTTTGAAGTTATCCTTTTCTCCCATATTTTCAGCAATATCTGTGTTGCTGAAACACAGCTGTCCATCTCTGGGGTCCATTCATGTCTTCTGTCTTCCTATTAACAGCTGTGCCACTATGTAATATGGTCAAAGATATCTCTCTTCTGAGTCCATACATTACTCTGAAACCTCTGTAGTTCTTTCCCTCTTTCTCTGTGTGTCTCTTCCAAGACCTGTCCCTTTTCTCCTTTCCAACTACATCCATGGCCCTTTCTGCACCTTTCCTTCTTCCAGTGTTGGGGTGCGGGGATCGCACAAGCAGCCTCTAGTGAGAGGCTCTCGCATCCAAGGTCCTTCAGCTCCGCATGAGCTGCCTGCTTGCATGAGAGCACCACCTCTTCCTTCTGCAGTGCAGCCTGGGAGTTTCCCAGGCTGCGCTGGGGCAGGAAGTGCAACTGGCGTGGCTACAGAGGCTCCCCACGCCAGGTAAGTGCATGTGGGGCCTGGGAGCAATGCGCGATTGTGCACCATTTTCGGCTTCTAGCTGAAAATGAAAAGGTGCACAATCGGCACCTGCCAGCCCCTGGAGCGTCACGCAATTGTGAGTGCGTCGTACAGATCGCCCCTCACAATCGCGTGACACTCCAGGCCCTCTTTCACATGGAAAATGCCATGTGGAAAGGGACCATGTCTATCAGTTCCTTTGTTGCCTTTCCTTGTGCCTCTTGATTCCCTTTTCACATATACACTGTGTAGCTTTCTTCCCTCCTGTGCATGTAGATGGCACCATAAGGCAGTATACTAAACATGTTGCGGACTTAATCTTTTTTCTCTTTTCTGCCTCCTGTTCTTTGCTGCTGTTCTTCTCATGCTTGCCACTGGCAACCTACCATGGTGTGAAAAACTCCAACAAGGAATATAAGGAATAAGGTTGCACAATGTGTGAATGAAGGGATAAAAATATAACTAACAAAAATCTTTCCTTATGTCATTTTCTCAGAGAATTACTAAATTACATTAAGTTACATTAAGGCCATTTCCACACTAGCCTGTTATAGTGGTATTATTCCACTTTCAACATCCTATGGAATCCTGGGATTTGCAGTTTAGGGAGGAGAAAGTTTTGTTTTGGAAAAGGACTAAGTTCTGGTTTAAATATTTTTTAAGATGAAAAAATATAATCAATTATTTGGGTTACAATCTCTGAACATTTCCTTTAACCTGTTTTTCTCTTCTGTGAGTGAGCACCCACTAACAGATTGCCTGCTATTTACTCTGTTTCTTTTTTCATATTTCAAAAGATGGAAACAATTTCAATGCTATCAAGTCCTTTCTGAGTGAAACTTCTCACTAGCCATCCCAAGATGGAGAGGGGAGACATTTGTTCAAACTCCCCACTAGCCCACTCAAGATGTTGGGAGGGGGGAGAGATTTGTTCACATTTCAGAGTGAACTCCCTATGTTTGTATTTTTGAACCAATGCATGAACTGAAACTCAGTTATTTGTAGCAATGGATAATTCTCTCTATTTTGCAATGAAATGCTGCCATTAAAATGCATACAAAATGCATATGTTGGTTCAGGAAATAGGTTCTATAGAATTGCTTGGCATCCAGAAATTGAAATAAAATAATGAGTTTTCCTGTAACCTTACCACCATTACAGAAATTGTTATTAGTGGAAAAGTGAATCTAACATTCTCTGTCTGGAACTGAATAAGTAAAACAAAGAACTTGGGATTCACTACTCAACTAATAACAATTTGAGTAATACTGATAAGGTTACTGAAGGGCTCTTCATAAGGAGTCAGTTGTATTTCCATTTCTACAAATTTCAGCTCAATTCATCTGTGTTAAGAAAGAAAACAGCCACCTCTTTCTACCTATGGAATTATTCATATCAACACAATGCAGTCTTCCTTAAAATCCAGGTTCAACACCATTATTGTATCCCTCATTTATGAGCTCATGGCATAACCCTCTTGATGGCATGATTAATTCACACTACCTCTCCACCATAAAGGTGAGCTCTCAACGGGGTTTCCCCCAAAGTTGCAACTTACCCTTTTTTAAAAACAAAAAAACTGTGATTCAGTTCTGAACTATTCACCTTTAAATGAATTTTTTATTAAAAGAAAAAAGTCCAGTGAATAAGATTTTAGTATGAGTAGAATAAGAAATGCTTTGGGCTATTTCAAAGACTAAAACAAAGTTAATCTGACCTTTTAAAAATTGCACTCTTGGTTTTAACCAGTAAAATTGCTTTACATTTTGTCTTTACTGAAAACAATCAGACGAGCAATCTAATTTGAGTTTGAATAGATGAGCTGTCAAACTCTAAATGTGCATGCAGAGTACCTTCACTGACATTATGTCAATTGTATTTTTCTTCTTTTGAATACAAAGGGAGATAGCCCCAGTGCTTAAAGAACAAGTCAGAAACAAAGACTCCCTTTCTTTAACCATCGATCATGACCTTAAAATACTTTGTTAGAAAGAGCAAAAGCGATGCTGATTCAAGGTGGTAGCAAAACCTTCGTCCCGTCCCATCACTTGATATGAGCCTGTCCAAGTTTTAAAATCCTTGGGAAAGGGCTTTATCCTGGTTCCACCACCATGACAGGCCCAATTGATGGGGACATGGGAGAAAGCTTCTTGATGTCTGATCATAGTCTATGGAATTCCCTATCACAGGAGGCAAGGTCTGTTCTCTTTCCACCAGCATGCAAAGATCTTCTGTACCCAGCCCTTTGAATGTTGACCACACATTACAAAGATACCCTGTGTTTTTATCAATGTTATTATGTTTTGCCAGCCTGTTAACTGTTTTTAGCTAATATTTTTAATGTACTTGTTTATGTAATTTTTTAAAATATGTATTATCCATCATTTTAAATTGTACTGTGAACATTGGCTCCCATGTTGGGAAAACAGAACAAACAAACGTATGTTGTTGTTTTTGTGTGCCTTCAGGTCATTTCTGACTTATGGTGACACAATGATGAACCTATCACTAGGGGCCTTTCCACACTACAGTGTTATAGTGCTATTATTCCACTTTCACCATCCTGTGGAATCCTTGGGTCTGCAGTTTAGGGAGGGGCTTTTAGAATTCTCAGCCAGAGAGCTTTTTGGCCTTAGTAAACTACAAACCTCAAACTTCCACAGGATGTTGAAAGTGGAATAATAGCACTATAACATTTTAGGGGGGAAAGCCCCTAGGTTTTCTTGGCAAGATTTCTTCAGCAGGAGTTGCCTTTGCCTTCCTCTGAGGCTGAGATAGTGTGACTTGCCTAATATAGCTTAGTGGGTTTCCATGGCTGACCCTGCTTTCTAGAGTTGTAATTCAACAATCAAACTATTATATCATACTGGCTCTCTAAATGCATACATATCTGGTCACAAATCTGACCTGAGAATCCACCTAAGAATATAGTGGGATATGAAAGATAGAGGAGAGGCATCTTCAACTACACATGCTTCTTTAGGTTTCCTTCGCAGCTACACAATGGATTGTTAGCAAATTATGTACTTGTGTGGTGTAGAAAGTTGGAAACCTCCCACAGTGGACACATTCTGGTTATATCAAAAGTTCTGTAACAGGTTTGGAAGACAGGAGCTCATGAGGCTGCATTGCCCCCTACAAAATAAAGTATTTTCAAGGGGAATGTATGCTGCATTGGGTGTGGTAGACAATGGGTGTTGCACCCCCTCCCAGCTGCTGCCAAACTAGAAATATTGATGGCAGGAAAAAAAGGGTGATGTAATTTATTTTCAAAATGATGTTCCTGCTCTGGCCTGAGGGATCATTGCAGCAAACCATTGAGAGATTTTGTACTTGAGTTGTCTCAGAGTGGGAGATCTTGGCTCAGGTTGCCTGCAGAACAGTGTTAGTCACAAAAATTAGCCTGTTATGCTCTCCTTAAGCTGCCAAAGCCCAAACATCTTGCTAATGGGTTTTATCAGAGAAATGTCCTGATGACTATCTATACACAGATGGATTCCATCACCACCTTTTCCATGACACTTCACTGTGAGGAAGAATTCCTCAGAGGAATGTATCTGGGCTTAGACAGCTTTATGAAGAACTGTTTGTTGTTCTTGCATGCCTTCAAGTCATTTCTGACTTATGGTAACCCTAAGGTGAACTTATTAGGGGGGTTTCTGGGGCTGAGTGTTTGTGATGTGTGCAGAGTTATCCAGTGAGTTTCCATGGCTGAGCAGGGAATCAAACCCTGGTCTGCAGGGTTGTAGTTGATGGTTAAACAACTACACCATGCCGGCTGTCTATGGAGAAATGTGCTGGGCTGCTTTTTCTTGCCTGCTGGTACTTTCAATCTGAGGTGAGTCCCTGACAGTAACAATATGACAGAGTCTCTCCACCAAATCTCAGACAATGTGAGTAGAATGCTGATTGTGGGGGTGAAAACAATTGTCCTCTCACCTCAGATGGGAGGACCATTTTCATCACACCTAATCTGAGAGGAAAGTAGCATGATGTGCAAGTTCATGGAAGAGCAGTGTGTTACCCTGAAATTTTGGGGGTCCCCAAGGGACGACTTGATGTGCTCTAAGTGATGGGGAAGGTAAACTAAACAGAGCACAAGCAATAGCACTATGAAAGGCAGGGCAACCTAGCGAGATCTTTTACCCAATTTTTACTGGGTCAGGCCAAGCCAAAAACCACACAAAAAGATCCAATAAATGACTTTATTGAATGGAAATATCATGCATCAACGCATACACTCACACACGCATTCAAACCCTATAGAAAGGCAAAGAGTGGAAATTAGATAGAGGGATTATTAGAGGATTTGTAGTTTGGGTGATACCGCACCTTTTCCTGAAGTCTTTGGTCCAAGAAAGCAACGAAAGAAGTGAAGCTCAGCGGAAGAATGCTGAGGGGATTACTCAGCTGCCAGGGGGGAAAACAGTCTGTTGGTATGATCGGGAGTTGTCCAAAGAACCAGCCAAAAACGGGGACTATTTGTAGGGGAAATGTATCTTGAGGGCAAATCCTCTCCTGGGGAGAACAAAGAGAATAGCAATGGAAAAACAACACCACACCGGCACCTTCTTTGATATTAGAAGACAACAAGGTGTTACCAAAGTTTCAGGATCTTCCGCCACTTTGGGTTGCAGTGTGAGTTTATGTAGATGGTCCTTTCCTGATAAGATTTTATTGCTACCAGTGCCCAACCTGTTGGAAAGCACCTCAATCCCTACAAGTTGGCTCCTCAAAGGCTGAAGACCTTTTGTCCACTGTGGGTTGGCACAGCTTGAGGTCTCCTGTGGCTATGTGATAGAGGAGTTTACCGGCCTGACCTGGTTTTCCAATCGTATGACCGTTGCTGCCTACATGCTCATCCAGGTGACCTCTCTGATGTGTTAGATTATATTTTATATCAAAGTTGTAGACCTCAGGACAGGGTTTACCAATGGGGCAACAAGTGAGACACAATTTTTTTCTGCTTTCCATGTGTTTGCTCTCACGTGGAAGGCACATCTGAATAGATTTTAGTTCTAATATTGTTGTTCTATGTCTTCAGGTCATTTCTATCTTTTGGGGACTCTAAGATGAACCGACCATGGAGTTTTCTGAGGCTGAGAGTGTGTGATGCACCCAAGGCCACCCAGTGCATTTCCATGACTCAGCAGGAAATTGAACCCTGGTACCCAGGGCCATAGTCGAATGCTCAAACCACTATACCATGCTGGCTCTCTTTAATTCTTATAGAGGTTATCAAATGATAATTTAGGATATGTTGGCTCTGTTAATGCCCTCACAAGAAAGGCATTTCTAAATAGGGTTTAGTTCTTATAAGGTATGATCAAATGAAAACCTAGGATATTATAACTGTTAACTTCAGATAATTTTATACCACTCCTATGGTTCCTTGGAAGACAAGTGGAGTTAAAATGTGATGAATCAGTCAGCATAAGAGAAATATGGGTACATATTACTTTCGTGTGTTGAGCAGGAAGTTTAATCAAGGATCTTCAGTGCTTTGGATTTATAGCCTCCAGCTGCTCCCCCATGGAAGTTTTTAATTTGAAGAATTATCTTGCTTTCCCTCTCCTGGCATTTTAGCTGGTGATAGGCTTTCCTGAACTTCATTGGCACACGCTTAGTATGTAAAAGTAAGCCAAGGATATCAGCAGCTTTGGTCACTGTTTTTCTTTCATTTGCTTGATGTTGGTTCGGGCAATAGAGTCCTTTGCCCATAGTTTTCTAGCCCGAAGCCTTGAAGTGGTAAAATGAAGTTTTCAAGACGCACTCATGCCTTTTCTTCACCCTGTCGTCATATGCAAGGCTAGGAATGGGATTCACTTTTTTTCCTGTTTATTCTGTTGCGTATTTTTGTTGCTTATCCTGCTTGTTTGATTTTGCCTACCTTGGCCATATTGGCCAGAATAATGTTATTCTTGATTAGAGCAGACCGATTGATTCTATGGGACTTACTTTTTATTAAAATATTCAATACTTATAGATACATAACAGCAATATTTTGTGTTTTATATTTTCCTAAAATACAGTTATATTAGTGTCCTTATTTTATAATATAATACAGTAGAGATGAGGAGCTATCTACTTACATTTGAAAAAACATATTACCTCAGGTCAATTCTTATCTATATTCTAAGTATACAGTTTCGACTTCCTACATTCTCTTGCTTGGTTGATAATTGTCAGCCTTAATGTTTCCTCTGCATTTGTAATTGACAATGATGGTTTGCCTACAATTCAAAGGAAACTTTAAGGTCTCAAACTTTACATGATCCTCACTTATTTTTAAGTCCTCATTTCCATTACTCTAAAATTTTGCATATTGCTTCATCCCAATTTAGAAATATCGAAAGTACCCAGCTTCTGTTTCAGATAGTTTTTAACTGGAGCCATTTCTCTTCATTTTTCCCTTATACTTCTCCCCTTAATGCTAAAGTTAAATTGTCTAGTGTCATAAATTCCATGAGTTTGATAAGCCATTCATCTGTTTCTGGAATAACACTATTCTTCCAATGTCCAATAGAATACAATTCTAGCCGCAGTAACCATATATAGTATTGTCCTCCAGTACCTCGTTCTTAACGTCTTGTCTAATTCATGTAGTGTGTTTAGAAGAAAGATTTCAGGGGACAATGGGATATTTATCTGTAAGATTTCGGTCATTGTTTTGTGTATATCTTTCCAATATTTTCTTGCTTTAGGACATGACCACCACATGTGGAAAAAAACACCATTTTCCTCATTACACTTACAGCAGTTATTTTTCCTTGTTTTGTAAATTTTATTAAGTTTGACAGGATCTAGATATCATCTAAACATCCGCTTAAGATTATTTTCTTTCAGTTTTTGGGCTAATGTGAACTTTTGAGTATTTTTCCAGCTTCTTTACTAATTTTCCAGTTTTATTTCATGTCCGATATTACGAGCCCATTGAATTATGGCATCTTTAATCACTTCTGTTTCTAATTCACGATCTAGTAGAATCTTATAGATTTGAGACGTTAAATGATCAGCTTTCTCAAAAATGACCTTCTCAAACTTGTTAGGTTATTTATTTGTTTCAAAACCTTCAAGCTTTAAGTCCATTTTAAATTTTTCTTTTAGCTGTAACTAAAAAAACTATTGACAATTCAGTCCGTCCTTCTCTAGTTCCTCTCTTGTCTTAACATTAAATTGGTCTTTTCTTCTTTGATTATGATAACTTCATATTTAAGCCATCTTTCTTTGGGATCTTTCCGTCTTCCAAATAATGCATCATGCGGCGATAACCATTGAGGAATTCTTCTGTAAGTTTTACATTTGAATCTCATCCAAATTGCTAATAAAGAGTGTCTTATGTAATGATGTGTGAAATCTTTATTAATCTTTGCTTTGTTGTACCAGAGGTACGTGTGCCAGCCAAATCACAAATCTGGACTCTCTAGCTTTACTGTTCTTTCATTTTGCAATGTGATCCAATCTTTAATCCATGTTAGCCCATTGGCAAAATAATAAAGTTTTAGTTCCAGGAGCCCGCTACTGCCTCTTTTTTTCTATCTGTTAAGGTCTTCCATTTAATTCTTGTTTTTTTCCCTCCCCAAATAAATTTTGATAAATCTTTCTGCCATTCTCAAAAGCATTTTTCATTTATAATTATTGGTAAATTCTGAAAAAGAAAGTTTAACTTGGGGAGGATATTCATTTTTATTGCAGCCATTCTGCCCATTAAAGAGCTTTAGTTTCGCCCAGTTCTGAATCTCATTTTTAATTTCATTCCATAGTTTTTTATAGTTATTTTCAAAAAGTTCATTGTTTTGCTTTGTAATCATAATGCCAAGATATTTTATCTTCTTGTCACTTTTAAACCCTCTTGTCTATGGGATTTACCTCCATGTTGACTCATCACTCAATAACTGATTCAGTATGTCTATTTTAGACGGGAGTAACTAATAGGATTCTGACCATCATTTGTCACATGGTTAGTCCTAGTGTTCATATCTGTATTTGTATAATTTGCATTTTCTCTTTCTATATATGTTTATATATTAAATGTCTCATGCAAAAGAGGAGCAATGGCTCAATGGCTCTAGCTCCCTGCCTCCATTACTGATTGGAACGAGCCCTGTTATTCTCAAAGGAAAGGAGGAAGTCCCATTGTAGGGCTAGTGGTAAGTCCCTCCCCCCATTTCTACAGTCCTGGTTCAGCTTACTCTACTTAGAAGTCATTTGTTTTGAAAATATATCACTTACAGGTTTAACTAATCATTTTTAAATGTATTTTATGAGCATAAACCTGAAAAAAAAGGTGACAGGGAAAATGAAGAGGTAAAGAAAAGGATACCTTCAATAGAAAAAAGTGATTGTGTGTTTGTGTGTATGGGGTTACTGTGTGAACATGCCCTTTCTGCACCCTACCATTTTGCGAGGACGTCAGGTGGGGATCCCGGCATCAGCTGTGATGTGTTGGGAGTGTGATGTGAGTGCTCCCCTCAGCACCGGCTGGCTCCCTGCGGAAGGGAGTGCGATGGCCACACCTCTTTCTTCTGCAATGCAGCCACAGAAGCTCTGTGCTTCTATGGCTTCTGCAGGACAGATAAGTCCAGGATGGTGCCATGATCATGGGTCATTGACAGGGAAAACTCTTCAATGATTTAATCTATGATTCTGCCTTCTGGGGATGACAGAAGGACTGGACTGTGATGAAGTCATAAAGAAGTGTCATCATGATCCCTTTCTTCTCCGGTCCCCATGGTGGGATGGGAGGGTGGTGTGGAAAGGGCCAGTGAGCGGGGGAGGTCAGTTTCTATGCATTCCCCAGCATGTCTGCACTAGTATATTGATGGTGCTCTGGAAATGACATCATGTTACTTCTGGTTCCTGTTTCAACTGCTTCGCAGCTGATGTTTAATGTATTTATTGGGGTTCAAAGGGAAAGAAGACAAGGGATTGACTTTATGAGGAGTTTGGTTGTATTGGGTCTATTTTGGGGCTAAAAAAATCAATTGAAAATAATATAAAAAAATAAAATGGGCAGTCTGAGGGTTTCAAGCAGCTTCCATGAAACGTTGTTGTTGTTGTGTGACTTCAAGTCATTCCTGATTTATGGTAATCCTAAAGGATTTTCTGGGACTGTGTGTATGACCTGCCCAAGGTCCCCCAGTAGGTTTCCTTGGCTGAGTGGGGAATTGAACCCTGGTCTTGAGAGTCTCAGTCCAACATTCAAACCTGGTTCTATAAGCTTTGGGGGCAGCAAAAGTGCAATTCATGGGCCTTTGAGGTGACATTTCCTGTCCTCTGTACTATAGAAATTAAAATATAAAGATCTATAAATTTCTGTGGCTAGTTACCCCATGTACAACTAGATATATGTATGAAGCTAATGGCTGTACAACACAAGTTCAAATGCAGAAAAAGTTTTGAAGTTTTCAAGCAAATGAATAATAAGAGGTGGGCATTTATCTTACTAAAGTTTCAGTGTATTTATTTAGCCACTGAGGGAGCTGGAGAATCCATTTCTGCTGAACACAGTTCATTTCCATGTTGTAGGCAATTAATATAAAAACACATGCACATTTGCAAATTGGTGTTCACAGATGTCATATCTGGTTTGGCCCTTTGAATCTTAATCTCCTGCTGTGGTGCTTAGTTGTGCATCTTGGATAACAGATCTAATGGGTTCTTTATAATCCTCTTGGGACTTCATCTTCTTGAATATCTTCATTTGCACCCAGCTTAAATCACCCAACTTTCTGCTGGATTTGTTTCTTTAAACTGAGGCTGGCTGGCTTGATCACAATGGATGAGTTGTGTTCTTGAGAAAAGTGTGTTAAATGTTTCTTTAATGACTGTGGATGATTCCCTGAACAGGCAATTCACCTGCAGAAGTCAAAGGTCTGAGATGAATGCTCAGCAGGTGTGCAGAGAGAAAAGACAATGTGGAATTTGATGGGGATGAGAGAGACTTGAGCATTTCTAGTTGCAGTTAACTGAATCTGACAGATGAAAATGAGTCTGCCACCAGTTTTTAGAAGTCAGCTTGCTGCCAATAAGTCCATTTGTACCTTTATGAAGAGAACAAATATTTCAAAAACACCGTGACTCAGTTCATACGTAATGACACCCCTGGTTAGTCATGTGAGAATCAACTTCCATCTCTACCCTTCTTTCTTCCTCATGTGCATTTGGAAGGAAGCACAAGGGTTTGCTTGTGTGATTTCCTGCGGTTTTATTCTAATTTGTTTTAACTTGCAGGGACAGATGTTTCTGGACCCCAGTATCCATCAGTCCCCACCAACATGGCCAATGGTCATGGATGAAAAAGATGTTGTTCAACCATTAGAGAAGAGGGTGGCCAAAGTGTGGCCCAGGGACTACATGTATTTTTCAGCCTCTGCTCCAATTGTCCTCCAGACTCTTTTACTGGGAAAAATAAAAGGATGAATTGTCTTTCTTTCTTGGAAGCCTTCAGGAATGACGATTGCATTTTCAGATAGGTTGGGAACCCCAGTACAGTGTAACACGTGCCTTAGGTCCTGACTATTTTAAGGATCATAATTCCTTGTATGAGTCTGTTCAAGCTTTAAGAATTTGAGGGGAGGCCCTTTTCTCTATTCCACTACTTGCCTAGGCTCATTGGATGGAAACAAGGGAGAGGCCCTTCTCAGTGGCTGATTCCAGACTTTAGAACTCCATCCTTCAGGTGCCTATGATGATTCCCTCCTTGTTGTCCTTCTGTGGACAAGTGAAAATGTTCCTATTCCATCAGGCTTTCAAGAATTGGCCGTGAAGGGATTTTAATGGTGTGGTGTTTTGTTGATTTGTTGACATCTGCATTATAATAGATTTTAAATGGCATTAACTCTACAGATATTTTAAATTGTTTTGAAAATAGTATGTGCATGCATTCTTTCTCTTACACACACACACACACACACACACACACCCCAGAACAGACTAGGAACATACAAAAACACTAGAGATTTCTCTCTCTCTCTCTCTCTCTCAATGTGTGTGTGTGTGTGTGTGTGTGTTTATGATGTATTTGTATGTTTTTAGTCTATACTAGTTTTAATAATTTGCAAGCTACCTTGAGAAAAAGGCTGAATATAAGTGAGCAAGCTAATAAAATAATAACAACAACTTGAAATTTTACCAGTTTCTCAGAACCAGAAATGCTATTTTGGCCAGTTCTGACTTCCACATTCCTTGGCATTTTAGACACTCTTTGTGGCCACTGGAGGATCCTGAGGGGAAAAAAGTGGATCTCAGTATGTCCCTGATTGAAAAAGCCACAGATTCTGCCCTTGTTTTAACCAGTCTCAAACAGAAGAAACCATTTTTTTTGAAGCCTGGAATGGGGAGAGAACCATAATTAGTATGAGAATGGAAATACACCCCAAAGTCTTCCGGGGCTAAAGAACAAAACAAAACAAAACAAAATGTACTGCCCCAGACAGGCAGAGAGCATTGAAGGAGATATTATGCATTCTCTATTACACACAGACTTCAATGTTTAAAACAATTTTAATTTTTCTATTTTTGTCTTTTTTGTTTATTTGTGGAGGTTATGAAGAAGCTTTGCTATATTTTTGAGAGGCAGTATTGCTGTCAGAGGCCATTTCCGCACTAGACTGTTATAGTGCGATTATTCCACTTTCAACATCCTATGGAATCCTGGGGTTTGCAGTTTAGGGAGGGGCCAGCCAGTCCCTCCCTAAACTGCGAACCCCAGGATTCCATAGGATGTTGAAAGTGGAATAATCGCGCTATAACAGTCTAGTGCAGAAATGGCCAGAATTGAGAGAGAGAGATGTCTGAGACAAGTGCAAAGTTGTGTGAGAGAGACAGAAAAGACATTTGATATTTGTTTCACAGAATTGTCACTCTTTGAAATAAATAGCACTTTGAAATAGCATCTAGGGTTGGGAGACAAGTTTATGTTGAAAAGTAGTTCAGGATCCAAACACAGATTGAAACATCTGCCTTTTTTTTTAAATAAAAATGACCAACTTATTCATTTTTTAAAGGGTGCCTGATTAGTGTTATCCCCCCATTTTGTACTGTATATATGATTGTAGTATAGGTTTAGGAAAGCAAAACAAAACCGGAACTGGCGTGCATTCATAAGGAGCTGTGTTACCCTGTATCTCTTTTTCTCCTTGGCAGTTTGTCATGATATTTCTTTCACTAAATAAAAATAAATAAGCAAGAAGTCCATATCATTGCCTGTTTTAAGGAGATATGGCACAGACTAGAAAGTGTTAAATAAAGCTGATGATTCTTGTACCACTACTACCACCTCTTTTAAGGTTAAACTAGATGAATTTGCAAAGCTGCATTTTATGCTGTTTGAGCAGTGAATTCATTGAGTAACTCAGCCTCATGTCTCAATTATTTGATTCCAAGTCCACAGAGAGACCCTTAAAATAACAGCTTCACAGGCCCCATGCCAAGATTCAGGTTGGTAGAACACATTATGGACTGAGAGAAAAGCAAATGTTGACAGTTTAAAAGAGTGTCAACTTCTCTGCTTTTAAAGCTGTAGGAAGGGGGAAGAAAAGAGAGTATCCTGTGAAGATTCTATATTCTGCTTTCCTCAACACTGGAAATATAATAATGTTCCCCAGCCAATTAAGTGGTGGAAAAGTGAGCGTAAAAGAGATGAAGCTAGATCTGACCTAGTTAGTTTCATTTTTCTCAAAGTAATAAAGAGAAAAGAAGAGAATCACCCAGAATATTTTCTAAATTATAGGAGGAAAACAACTCGTAAAGAGTACTTACGAACGTAAAAATGATGATCTCTTTTTCTTAACTCTCTGTGAAGTAAACGACTTCACATCTGTTTGCTGTAATATTTAATGAGCTTTAGTTATCTCGGGATGGAGTCTTGTTCTCCCTCCAAACACTTCATCTTACTGTAATTCCAGACTCTGATGGATCAGCTGTGAGATTCAGGAGTTTGGAGAATCAATTACATCCTACTTGCCACTACTCCCAGTCATGCAGATCTTGCTGCAGATTAAATAAATTGCTGAAAAATGCATCACTTCGGCAATGAATAAGAGTAGCTCTGTTTGCATAGCAGTTTTGTATGTGGTGGATACACTGGCCTTTCATACTATTATTAGACAAAGTTTAAATGACAAACATCTTTAAATACTGAGGTGTGTGTGTGTGCGTGTGTTTCTGTCCACCTCCAATGGGAATTGTTCTGCCCTCCAAATATTGTGGGGTCACAAGTCCCAACAGACCTACACAGCACAGACAGGGACAAAGAATGCTTGCAGGCACAGTTCAGCAATGTTCGGAGGGTGGTATAATTCCCTGGTTTATCTCATCTGTGACCCTACCATTAGACAGAAAGAATGTCTGGGTTGCCTCAAGGCAGCAGATGTTGAAGGTATGGGGAAGACCACAAGATGTTTGAGAACTTTTCTCTGTGTACCTGGCAGCCAGCCCAGCACATCTCCTAACCTGACCTGCTGCATTCAGGTGGAGAACTCTGTTGAAATTAGATTGTTCTGTATATGGAATTGGTGTATGTGCGGAGGAAGCATCTTGACTGTATCTTAGATAGCACAATATCTCAATTCCCTCAGCCCCCCTCGATCCCCCTTCTCTGTATCAAAACTAATCCGAGCATCGTATTTGATTCTGGGCTCCTAGACGTGTGTTACTGTGTGTACATGATTTTCGAATGCTAAATCCACATCGTTCATAGTTTATGTCCTCTTTGTAGGAAATATCCATCATTTGTCACATCAATAACAGTTCTCGGGGAAGGATAAGCATGATTACAGTTATGGTGGATGCAATCTAAGTATTTCTTTAAATCAAAAGCCCCCTTCCAAAAATCTCCCCAGATGCTGTCAGCCCTGGAGCAAAACTTTCTATTTACAGGAAATTTCTCCTTCTGGGGCTAACAGAGGATTCAAAGGTGGGGTCATGTTTGGCACGAGCATAGTGCGCACAGAAGGAGTTAAATCCCTGTCATCCTAATCCTGTGCACTCTTCCTACATCTGTTCAAAGAGCTTTGGAAAAGTTACTTTTTTGGACTACATTTTCCAGGCTCTCCTAAGCAACATGCCCAGAATGCCTTGTGGTCTTAATAAAAGAACTATAAAAATAGAACTGTTAAAAAATTCTGAACATTGAAAGGGGTGGGGTATTTATTTGTTTGACTCCATGCTTCAGGAATAGCATATTCAATAGATGATCCTCTGAGGTTATAATAATACTAAATGCACTCTATTGGAAAGTATTTTAGAAAATGCAGAAGATTATGGATGGGACCCAGCCAAAATTAGGCATGCTGAAGTCCCATTGATTTAAATGGAAGAGGGTTTAAGAGGCCCTCAAATTGCCAAACAGAAATCAATGCCACTTAAAAATGCTCAGCCTTGGCTGAATTGTGCCAAATTATTTTGATGCTCAGAAAAATATAGTACCATTACAACAGAAGTGCAGTACTGAAGCATTGTTTAGGAAGTGAGAAACAAATGTATTTATTGAATAGTAAAATCCAAGAAGATTTTTCTTTAAAAAAAAATATTATGTTGGAGAGAAATGTTAACCATCTAACCAATTCCAAAGTGACTTTATATAACTGACTTAATATATATATATATATATATATATATATATATATATATATATGAATGAATGAGCCATCTGTTTTCATTGGAGAGAACAGTCAGCAAATCCATGACCTTCTAAAGGGGCTGAAATGCTGTAACAGGATCATTTTTATGTGCAGAATATAGGCCTAATAACAAGAGACAAATGTTCCTATCTAGTCATCACTTTCCCCTTTCCTGGCAACCTTTTAAAGGAATTCCCAGTAGATGTTCAGAGTGCACGATCTTTACTCCTTGCCTCTCATACAGTTGTGGCAGAGTCAGCAACACATCACCTGTTGACGTGCTCTTCTGCTTGTACTCTGGCATATAGAAAGAGGCATCTCACCAGAGCAGACCCCAGATAACCATGACAAAAGGCATTATGTGAACCAGGTTTTGCCCATGTGATAAAAGCAAAAATGTTAAGTCGCACGTGCTCTGTTTTCACTGGGGGAAACCACTACTCATCTAGACGTTTTAAAAGCAGAAGTATTGAACAGATTAGGTGTTTGGGTTTTTTTTTTTTTTTGTGAGCAGTCAGCAGTTCTTCTGTGCCTGCTGCTCATGTATGACTAGTTTTTTGCAGGAGTTCCTTGCACAAATTTTGGACACTCAGAACGGGGGGGAAAAACTTGTTCTATGCTCTTAGGCCATTTCCATACCGGGCTTCTGTAATGGTGCAGAACGACCTCTCACGGAGGTCTTCTGCACCGTAGAGTGGACTGGCGTGGACTATTTTTTGTAGTTCCACACCAGAATCCACTCAGGAGCGGCCGGAACTAGCCGCGCTGCGTGTTTTTTAAAAACTCTTTAAAAACCCCGTGCCGCTCCGTCGCCCGGCTCTGACGCAGATTTGCAAGTGCGTGCCTGCAGATCTGCCGGGGGTGGGCTTCCAGCTGGCGAGCTTCTCCGGTTGGTGGAGAGCCTCCACCAACCGGAAGCCACCATTTGGGATGCCGGAGGACTGCGGTGGACTTACCCGGCTGCCGGTAAGCTCCGTTTTTGGGCGTTTTCGCCCGTTCCCCCCCCCACATGTGGAAAGGGCCTTAGACAAGGAAAAAAAATCACTAGGCACTTGCACATTTTTTGAGGGATTATCTAAAAGGTATTGAAACACTTTATCCTAGATGAGGAGTAGTGAATATTCCTTACATCACTGCCTTGGAGATCTAAGGTATCAAGAATTTCCCTGTTGTTTTAGTCCTGTGGATCTACAAGAGAAGGAGCAATCCAATCTACAGTTGAATAT
Source organism: Cyclura pinguis (assembly GCA_030412105.1). Classification (NCBI taxonomy): domain Eukaryota; kingdom Metazoa; phylum Chordata; class Lepidosauria; order Squamata; family Iguanidae; genus Cyclura; species Cyclura pinguis. The sequence continues at coordinate 99,334,192 of CM059601.1, forward strand.
ACAACATACAGTTGGCTGTTAGCACTTCCAAGGGGGCTTGTCCTTAATCCTCTTAATATATGATAGCAAACTGCTGTCCTGATCCAATCATCTCTCTTTTATGCTGTTCTATGCCTTACAGTATGTAAGCTAGTTACTTTAAACTAGGTCTTCCTTAAATTGGTCCCAAAAATGCAGATATGACATATGTGTTAGCTGTTTTGTATATATTTGCTCCCTCCCTCTTTTTTGTCTCAGGAAAAATCTTGAAGAGTACATGAGAAATCCAGAAGATTTTCTGAGGTGGGGAAATTGGCCCTTTCTGCACCCTTCCTTTTCCTGAAGTTGTCTGGTAGGGATCTTGGCAGCAGCTCTGTCAGGAGGGGAGTGCAATGGGAGTGCTCCCCTCCACACCAGCTGGCTCCCTGCGGAAGGGAGTATGATGGTCACACCTCTTCCTTTCACAGCTCAGCCAGGTGTTTTCCTGTGCTGCGCTGGGGCAGGAGGTGCAGCCATTCCACTTCTGCAGGACAGGTAAGGGAAAACCCGTTAATGACTTAATCTGCAATCATACTGCCTGGGGGTGGGAAAAGGATGGGACTGCGACAACATTATGTAGAAGCATTGTTGTAGTCTCATCCTTCTCCCATCCCCATTGCGGGATGGGAGGGTGCTTCAGAAAGGGCCTTACTTTAAGCAGAGACTGGATAGTCTACTTTCAGGAGTACTGTAGTTTTGTATCCCTACACGGCAGGGGGTTGACCAAATGGCCTTTGCAGCCCCTTCCAACTCTAAAATTCTCTGATTTGATGAGCTGACATGTTACCCTCCCTCCAACAATTTGGTATCAATTTTAAAAAGTGCTGCAGTCTCAGATTGGTTGTGTTTTGGGATCCTTACAGATTTAAGTGTTTTAACAAAGAATGTTACAAAGGAAACATTGAAACTTAAACTATTCCTAGCATACTTTGATTGGGAAAGGATTTTTTTTTAAAAAAAAATACTGCTAGTATCTTAATGCCCTTACTCAAGTCACTTGGAATACTGTGTGCTGTGTACACCACACTTCCAAAAGGGTACTGTAAAATTACAAATCAAAAAGGCCAGGTTACTGGAGAAAAGCTCCTGTATAGAAAATATACTCCATTCACAGCATTTTAGCTTAGAATGAAGGCCAGGGAGAAATGATCTATAAAATCAGGCATGGTATGTAGGTAGTAGTTAAGGAAATGGTTTCTTTCTCTTGCATAATATTAGAACCAGGAGTTATGAATGGAATCCAAATGGTGGAATAGTTAGGTAAGATAAAGGGAAGTACTCAACAATATAGAGCTAAATTCTGAAATTCAGCTACATTAGTCATATACTCATGGGTATCCACTTGCATTTCCTTGAAAGACAACTAGGAAAAGTCACAGATAATACAGCTGCCAGTAGCTACTAGTAATAATGGATATATATTTCATTCAGTGTTAGAAGCAGTATGGCTTTGAATACCTTTGGTGAGAAAACACACATGGGAGAGTACTATTGCCGTAATATCAACCTTGTGGGCTTCTCATAGGCATGCAGTTGACTGGATGTGATAGCAGAATGTTAGGCCAAGTTGGCCTTTGTCTCTTAGGTTTTTGAGTAATTTTCAAACAAGCTTAACCATGACGAAGTAGACAAATGCTGAGTTTTCATTCATGATTTATAATCATTTTCACCATTTTTACACACTATGGCAAAAATGTCATCTGTGTGGGACAACTTAAAGGAACTATAAATGTACATAAATTAAAGTTGTCTGTATAATTAAATAGTCTACTGCGGAGTCCAGGGGAAATTTTGATATCTCATGTGACTGTTTCTCCTTATTAACTAAATTCGTTTTGCTCATTTAAATCAGTGACCTGTGCAGTTTCATTTGTCTCACAGTGAGTAGAAAATATTGAATAATTGTGGTATAAAGAGTGCATTTTAGATGGCAATTATTAAATGATGGGTTTCTTGCAATTTGCTAAGAAGCTATTTATCTATACACAATGGGATATAGCTAAAGAACAAAGCAATGAAAAGTTCAGTTTCATGATGACTGTCAGCACTCTTCTTTACTAAAATCATTCATAGGAATGACAGTATAGTATGTACAGGATGGATACTTATAGAGTTGTCAAGTCTTAGCTACATTCTGAATGTAATGGTTGGTGAGTGAACTGAAATCCAATCTTTACAACCAATTTTTTTGAATGAAGGAGCAAGGTAGGGGAACACAGACCAAAAGAAGATAAAGAAAGCATTGCTTAGTCAGTGTGGTCAGTTGGGAATTACTGGCAACTTAAACTGTCATCATCTAGATTCCTTCAAGAACTTGGAAGCCCATCCTTTTGCCATAAATGGCAGCTTCGAAAACAATTCATTAAAGCAATGTGTGTGTGTGTGTGTGTGTGTGTGTGTGTGTGTGTCATTGTTTGAACTGTTTTTCTGCTCATATAGATCTAGCTGTCTAGCTAGCTATGGATTGATTGATCTACTTGGTCAGATAACATTCAAAAAATGGAATGCCTAACTAATATCTCAAATAAATTAAGATGTTAAGTAAGTCCAGTGGCCAGTATGTCAAGAAGAGCAATCAACTACAGGGAACAAGGAAAAAAAAAGGCAAATGACAACAGAAATCTGGATAGACAGTTAAGCTTTGCCAGAAGCTACAAGACGATAGAAGTAGTTTCAAACAGATCAGCCACGGGATAGAGTTCCACAGTTTATTGCCTAAACACAGAAAAGATGCCTCTATTGAACCTTCTTTATTAGACCTTCTAACTCAACAGGCAACAGTCAACCTGGACTAAGCCTCCAAAGATGAGAATATATCCTGGAGGAGATTATAAACTCATTGGCCTCTAAATCCTACACAATTTCCAAATTGTCTTCAAGGGCAACACTGTGGTAATCAAATTAGAAGTTCAGTGTAGGCAAGTATACTAGGTTTCCCCATCCAGTTCAGGCCACAGCTTGACTATCAGCCAAAATCTTAGGAAGGATCTCCAGGGTGTTGAGTGGAACTAAGTGATGCGAATATATAAGGCCAGTGCTGGCTCACCTACACTGCTTGCCGGTTTGCTTGTGGACCAAAATCACAGTTATGAGTTTAACCTCTAAATTTCAACATGATTGAGTATCCCAGTGCTTCAAAGACAACTTCTCCACATATGAACTTACTAGTTTTGGAGCTCTGCATCAGAGGGCCATTCTTCTGTGCTGTCGCTGTTGGGGCCAATTAAGGAACAAGACCTTTCTGTGATATGAATTTATGGAACACTGTCTGCAAGAAATTCTATCTGGTTTCAAGATTGCCATCTTTTCAGTTGCAGGCCAAAACTTATTTAGTTCTCAAGGCATGGGTGTTATTTATGACCTGGCTATTGTATGCTGCTTTTGTGATGTTATTTGTGACTTTCTGTAACTTAAATTATGTGTTTGTGGTTTGTATTTTTATTAACAGTATAGAATCATTAATATCATTTTTTTAAACTAGTAACTGGGAATTTTTTGAGAATGCAGAAAACAATATAACAACAACAATAGATGAAAGAGTTCTCTGTGCAACCAGAAGCCTTAATAATGTAATGGAGGACTCGGTTCACAGCCATTTGTTTTTCCAAAATGTTTGGCTTACTCAACGAGTCACTTTGGTCCATTTTGTCCTTTTGATTGCATTTTACGTTGCTTTTTAAATAAGCCAACAGTATTTACTTCTTCTTTCCTGAGAGCTGTGTAGCTGAATCCGATACATCTTTACTTATAACTCTTAGTGTCTTCAGTGGGGATTATTCCCCACTAACTATGTGTCTGAATGAACGAAGATTTATGTTTTATTAAAATTATACCCTGTCTTTCTCCACAAGGTCTTTTCTCCATGACAGGCAAAAACATGATCATAACATAATAACATTTGACAAGGTGAAATAGCATCTAAACATATAACAGTAAACAGATATAGACAAAAATAAGGAATAGCAGAAAAATCTGTTCACTCTCAATAAGACCTACCTAAATAATGTCTTGACTTACTAATGGACAAGCTTCAGGAGGGAAGACTGAATGGAGCTAGTGCAAAGATCCTTTCTTGCATTAAGACTATACTTCAAATCTATATGGGATGCCCTCTGCCAAAGCTCTTTGTACCCACACAGATGGACAATGAAGAATTCTGATACCTAGGAGTACAATCCTTACTCACCGGGGTGACTGAGAATGAGGTGATCCAACACTAGGCCAACTCAGGCAATGTTGAATTCAAATCTCTCCCAGCCTAAGAATGATGGGGATTATTTAGGACTAACCTGGCTAGCTGTGTTCCTGGACTGGAGGAGGTTTGGATTTAGAATAATCTAGCTCCTCTCTTGCTCTACCCCTTCTCCACACTTTCTTTTGACTCTTCTACCAGCTGATGGAAGCCAGCAGGAGAGGGTTATGGAAGCATAAAGGCAACCTAGTTGGCCAAAGGCCAGTTCAGCCAGCACAAGAGGAAGAGGTTTCAGTCTGTTCTATACCTGCTACAGCCAGGACATCATTGAGTTATTATTACAATGTAGGTCACAAGCTGCTTAGGAGATAACCAAGACTATGAATGGGCATTTTGTTTAATCATTTTCCCCCCTATAATTTAACCAAAATTGCAACACGGACAGTGAAATTGATAGGGTCCATCTCTAATACAGATGGACAAAAGTTTCAATTCAGTGAATTTTGATCAGAATTTCCCAAAAAGTGGTCTGTGGGAGAAAATGAAAATGACAGATTCAGCTATCCTTGAACAGAACATTTTAACTGTTTCACCAAAAAAGTAGGACTCACTGCAGCTTTCTGAAATGCCTCAAGTTCTGAAACCCTTTTATATTAATCCTTTCTTTCTAAGCTTATTTACACTTCCCCAAAACTGAGATTCAAGGCAGTTTACAAATTAAAATGATTACCATTATGTTAAAAACATACAAAAGGCCAACATTAAAGTAGAATCTAATTATTAACCATATTAAAATAATTTAAAACATTTACAAAGAAAAAGGGATAATATTATTATTAATATTTCAAAGCCTTGTTCCACACACAATACATTGCAGCAATCCAGCCGAGATGTAACAAAGGCATGTCTTGAGGCGGCCAGAGCTTTCTCGCTTGGTTTAGCTACACTCACACTTCCTGAAAAGGTGGCATCCTGCATTGATAGTTCTTTTCTTTCTTTTCACACTTTTGTAAATTTGCTGAGGAGTTTCAAAAGTAACTCTGTTAACCTCTGTGTCAAGGTAGGCTAACTTGGTCCTTGGAGAGAGTTCATATCTTTTAATGGATACAAAGACTACTTGCTTTGTATGATGCTTAGAACAGGCACTTTGGTTGTTTTACTTGTGTTTCCAGTTATACAGCTGGAAAGTTTTCTTCTGACTTACTGCTCTTGGAGACAAATGCATGCATTTGAAGTATATAGGTGGGAAATATGGTGCTATGGGAAGACATTTCAAACTCAGATACTATCTTCCAGAAATTATGCACCTCAGCTAACATGACTGTTAGTAAGATTGCTTTGGTGCCTTATTTAATTGAATAGATGCACAATAATGTATTTTCTGTCCCTTTCACCAGTTCCCATGCTATACTATGAGCAGCACCTGGAGACGGAAGGAAATCTAAAATGTGAGGGTGTTTCTTAATTTTGGAAGAGCCATCAACCATCAATGAGCCTACTGCCAACTTAGAATTCTTGTTATGTAAGTGTCATTACCATCTAGTTTAAATAAACACAGGAGATACGAAGCCATAAATATTTGCTGCAATAATCACGTGGACTCTCAATGCAAGGTGGTTGACCTTTCCAATATGTAGGAGGTTGTGTAACAGAACATGATTGCTGAGGCTTCCTAGTGCATTCCACTGCCTTTTTGAAACAAGGTCAGGTTAAGACAATATGCTGCTTGAGGTGAAGGACAAGATGACACTTTGGCCCCTTCTCATACAGAGCTAAAAGATCACCCAGTGGGTTTTCATGGCTAAACAGGGATTAAAACCCTCATCCTAGTCCAACAGTCAAACCATCTCACTAGTCCGCCTCTCTCATGACTGGATATCTGTGTTTAATAATTATAGAAATTATGTCTGATTATTTGCTTTGCTGGCTTGAGCTGATGGGAGTTATAGGCCAAAAACATCTGGAGAGCCACAGTTGTCCATACCTACCCTTTTTAAAATTAGACCATTTGGCTTCAGCATTGTGACAGATTGATAAAATATGTAAGAACAGCAGCAGCTTGGAAGAAATTTTTAAGAAAGACTGACACAGTTACAACACTGAACACTTTCTTTCCCTTCTAATCACTCTTCTGCATTATCTTGGGAGATTGTATCTTTACTTTATTTAACTCACTTTAAAATCTATTGTTCCCCTCTTATTGATTTTATTTCTAATAAACCTGCACTTAATTTTAAGAGGAAAAGTATTTTTGGAAAAAGAAAGCTGTGTTCTAAGCAATGGCTATAGTGACCGCTACATAATGAACTATATGTTTTCTTCTTTTCCTTTCAAGACTTTGGGTTAAGGATGTAAAGCTTAGTAAATTTTATTCTTACTGATGAGAATGAACAATTTGTCTCTTCACTGCAAAAAAAGTAATTGAAAATTGTGCTGTTTTCCTCTGCCTCTGCTGTTCACAATTTGGAATATAGTCTGTGGATACTTTTGCACATAAAATGGCATTCTGCAGAGAAAGCAGAATGTTCTGCTTAAAAACGAAAATGTTTCATCTGCAGGAAACTTGTGCAGATTTTGTGCACAGAAAAGGCTCTTTCCTACAGAAGAAATGTCCAGGTGTATTTTTCACACAGAATAAATCCCAAACAGCTAAGATTGTCACTCTTTTAAAATTCTTGTCATTGTAGTTTCCTGACAGTCAAGAAACTCATTTTTAACTACCACCAGCCAACATTTTTTAATAGTCTTTCCACCTCTATTTAGATGTTAATTTCTTTGTTACAGTTTTTGAAGTAGGCATGAATCGGTGTCCCTTGTTTCATCCTTTATGTTTGCCATAAATGAGTGGTATCATATGTTCTGTTCAGAGCTAGCTCTATCAATAGAAGTTGATGCTGGTGGAAGCCACAGTCACTAGCCAGTCATCCAGAGCCCTTGGACATGTGGCAAGGAGTGTGGCACATAAACTGTCCCACACTCTTAAAATTAACTAGTTCTCTTCAAGTATGGTAGATACAGTTTCCAGTTTGTTTTTGTACACAAAAACAGGAGGGGAAGAGGGGGAGGAGGAGAAGGAATTCATCTTGTCTTTTGCTGCAGGCAGCAAAATGACTATGGCCAAGGTGGCTTCTGCTCTATTTTCTTCTGCCTAGGCCAATGGGTTTTGTTCAGAAATGCATTCTGTTATCAACCCCTAAGACTTCACCTGAATCAAAGAATCATAGAAAGAGGCTAAGTGTCATGGAGTTCATCCCCCTGCCAGTGGAGGAATCCTTAGCCAAAGCATCTCTGACAAATGGCCATGTAACTTCTGTTTCAAAAAACTTCAACAAAAGAAATAGCCACCACCTTCCCGAGAAGTCTGTTATTCTACTGACAGAGAGCTCTTCCTAAGTTTTAACTGAAATCTCCTTTCCTTCAGTTTGAATCCATTGTTTCAGGCACAATCCTCTGGAGGAAAAGAAAACAAGCTTGCTCCATGGTCTGCAGAACAGCCTTTTAGATGATTAAAAATGCCTGTCTTACTATTGCTCAGCCTTCTCTTCTCCCTGTTAAATACAACCACATCCCCTAATCATTCTGTTTTCTAAACCCTTTACCATCTTGGTTGTTCTCCTCTGGATGTTCCTGACTGGTGGTATTTCTCTTGAACTGTGACATCCAAAGTTGCCACAGTATTCCAGGTGAGATATGACCAAAACAGAATGCTGTTGTCATTGTGTGCCTTCAAGCTATTCTTAACTAAGGTGAACCTATCATGAGGTTTTCTTGGCAGGAATTTTTCAAAGGAGGATTGTCATTGCACTGTTCTGAGGCCAAGATAGTGTGACTTGCCCAAGGTCCCCCAGTGGGTTTCCATGCCTGAGTGGGGATTCAAACCCTGGTCTCCAGAGTCCTAACCCAACACTGAAAACATTACACTATGCTGGCTCTAAAAACCGAATAAAGTGGTCTCATTAATTCTTTTCACCTGGACACTTCTTCTGTTCATGCAGACTAGAATTGCATTGACTTTTTTATTTGTACCACATCACACTGTTGACTTGCATTTACCTGTGGTCTAGTAAAACCTCTAGATGCTTTTTACACATACTGCTGGGTGCTATGTCAACCATCCTATATTGGAACATCTTTTTTTTTTACCCCCTGGCCAAATCTAGTACATTATATTTATCCCATAGGATGTTGTGAAGGGGACTGGAATGAAGGAGGAGGAATGCAAAAATAATTTTGACAGTTATAGATGGTTAGAGATCTAACCAGCTAAGAAGAGGGTGGCAATGGTTAGTTAGAGAGACAGCCAACTGGAGTGAGATTGGTGAGGAGACAGTCTATCTGAGTTCAGAGGGAGGTTAGGAAGTATACAACTATAAGGGGCAGCTTGGTAATCTTATGGGTGTAAAGAGAAATCTTGAAATAACAATAACAAATAAAAAAAAAATTGTGTGTTGTTGCACAGCCTGAACATGTTGTCTCAGGAAACTAACTAGGTCTCAGCCATGGACTTACAGAGACACAGGGACACACAGGCTGATATATTGTGAGGACTATTCTGTGATACAAAGCAATTGTGGGTTTTTAGGAAGAGTTAAGGAGGGACAGAAGGCCAGGCTAAAGAATAAGAAGGAACTTGGGCTCTGTCACAGGTGGCCTCTAGAAATTTGATGAGCATCCTCTCTATTCCATAATCCAAGTCATTTATCAAAATGCTGAGCAACATTGGCTCAGTTCATCACTGTCTTTGGAACATGTACTGGATGTCTCTTCCATCTTTTCCACTTGATCCATGCAATTTCCTTCCAATATATAAAAGGATTGAAGACATACCCCAGAGGGAGAGAGAAATCTTCATTTTAACATTCCGCTGCTCGCTTTGGAATGCATATCAGTATGTTTTTTTCCTTGTCAATCCATAGAAGGCAGACAGAGTGGCAAGTGCTTTGAGTATAAATGTGTATGAGTGTGTGTATATGCAGACAAATTGGTTGGCAGCATACTCATAGTATTGGATGCATTTTGAGTATGGGCAGAGTACAGCCAGAATCTTTTTGGTGATTTATGCTAGTGTAATGTTGCATTATCCCAGAGTAAGACACTTTTTGGATCAATACACAGTGGCGGTAGAGGGATGGAAGGAAAAGCTGTTATCAGAGAGTTGTATTTCTGGCTCCTGAGCAATTTAGGAAAACTACCTATGCTGTTCCATTGTCACTGTGGTTCCCCATTGCAATTTTATCCCTGCTGCTGCTCTACTGCCTACACTAGCATCATCACCATCACCATCACCATCACCATCAATGCCATGTAGGTATGCTGGCCAATAGGATGTATTCTTATCTTCCCCCAATGTATTAATTTCCCTATCAGTGGCCAATACTTACCTTTCTATAATTGAGAAGGAACCCAAAAATCATTGTAGGTGCATTACCTACAGTCTGAATATCTGATACTACACGCGCTCTTATATTCCAAATTAATTTATCTGGAATAAGAAATTTTCCCTGGCTCTACATTAAGTAAAACTACCATTGATTCAAAAGTGAACTGCTGGAGATGGACAGATCAGTCTATTTGCGCTTTGTGTCATTTTCTCTTGTGTTCGCTCTTGAACCATTCAATAGGCTTTTAGGAACCAATTGCAAGGTCTTTTTTAATAATGTGCCATTTGAATGACTTTTGTCTTTTGCTTTTTAAACACATTTGTTTTATTTTTTTCTAATTCTATAGATAGTTTAATTGCATTTTTAAAACTTTTTATATGTTTGTACTTACATCTTGGTATGTGCTTTGAGATTATTTGTTTTACATTGACATTATTTGTTTTAGTTTTACATTGCGTATTTCTTTTAATTTTTGTAAGCACAGTACCTTTTTTTGGGAAAAGATGTGATACAGGAATGAGGGAGAGGAGGAGGAGGAGCAGCAGTAGCTTTCTATCTTATTTCTACATTAACCTGTTAATTCAAAACAACAACATAAAAAACACATCTTAATATTTAGTGTGAGCCCATTTTCTCAGAGAACATGTATAACCACATGTATACATATAAATTTCTTTGTTGTTGTAAGCCTTCAAGTCATTTCCAAGTTAAAGTGACACTGAAGGAAACATTTATGGGGTTTTCTTGGCAAGATTTGTTTAGAAGGGATTTACCTTTATCTTTCTTCCAGGCTGAGAGAATGTGACTTGCCCAAGGTCATCCAGTGGGATTTCATGGTTGAGCAGAGTTTGAACCCTGGTCTCCCAGAATCCTAGTCTAACAGTTGTAGCATTATTCCACATGGCTGTCTTACGCATTTTTACTTTTTAAATTCAGATTTTCCTAAAGATTTTTGGAGCTGAACTGTGCTAGAAAAGCCATAGAGTGACATCAGAATGAACCTGGGAGGTACACGTTACATCAGTTCATATCAGAATTTGCAAAAACAGATCATTCAATTATCATGCAAAAACTTGGGGCAGTGGTAGTGATACTTAATTAGAGTAACTGTTATGATTGTTTTAAAAGCTACAAAATACTGAACAGCATTTGTTGGTGTTGTGTGCCTTCAAGTTGTTTCTGACTTATGATGACCATAAAGCAAACCTATCATGGGTTTTCTGAGGGCTGAGTGTGTGTGATACACCCAAGGTCACCCAGTGGGTTTCCGTGGCTGAGTGGGAAATTGAACCCTGGTCTCCAGAGTCATAATCCAACTCAAACCACTATACCATGCTGGCTCTTGAACAGTATTATCATTAAGTAACTCTTAAATGATCTTCATTATTGTGATAGAAAGGGCTTTTATAACTGAAATGGAGTCCAAAAGTTAAAAATACTTTTTGATGGGTCACTGGCAGGCTAACCTTGCAAATGTTCCATACCATAACCATAATTCTTTGCCTACTGTGAGGGGCAGCTTGGCATGTATGTTAATCTATGTGTTATGCTTTCTTTCTCTGAGGGATTTGAAGAATACTTGCATAATTTCTCATTCTTAAATGGGCTGACAATAAATGGAGCCTGTCAAGAAACCACCAGCCTCCGTAAATGTTCTTGACCTACTACAAGACAAGGAGCAGATCTCTTCCCTCTGTTAACATTTTTGTAATTTGTACAATAAAATACTTGAGTGCTCTTACAGGTGGCATTGTGGACTAGGAAAATCTTCTCTGTCCTTGAATGGTCTGTCATATAATCAGATTTAGTGCAAGAGAAGGCCAGTGGTGTAGCTTGGCACGAGTGGGGTAGGGGTGGAGGGTGAAGGCATGTGGGCAGGGTGATGGCACTTGGGGAGGCAGGCAAGGAGCAGCAGCACCCCCAAAAAATGCCACCCAGGGTATACTGCCACCTTATCTCCTCGTCCCTACGCCACTGGAGTAGACAGCTGTAGCCTTCCACATGGCATAAGATTGGAACTTCCATGATCACTCATCATTAGCTATGCTGCCTAAGGTTGCTAAGAGTTCCAGTCAAGCAATGTCTTGTTGTTGCTGTGTGCCTTCAGATCATTTCCCACTTATGGCAGACCTAAGGCAAACCTATCATGAGGTTTTCTGGAAGCTGACAATGTGTGATATGCCCAAGGTCACCCAGCGGGTTTCCATGACTAAGTGGGGAATAAAATCCTAGTTTCCAAGGTCACAGGCCAATGCTCAAAACACTACACCACACTGGTCTAGAAAGCCACAATTGCCAGTCCCTGTTTTAGACAGCCAAAATCAGGAAAGGGGCCTGTCTATGCTTTGGTTTTACTTGACTTCTTCAAAGGCCCTTTCCACAACTCACCTTTTTGCAGAGCTGGGGTGTGGGGATCACACGAGCAGCCTCTGAAGAGAGGCTCTCACGTCCTGGTTCCTTCAGCTCCACAGCTGCTGTCTGCTCACATGACAGCCCCTCCTCTTCCTTCTGCAGTGCAGCCTGGGACAGGAAGCGTGAGTGCCATGGCTCCGGAGCTCCACATGCCCGGCAAGTGCGCACGGGGCCCCAGAGCGATGCGTGATCGTGCACCATTTTCGGCTCACAGCTGAAAATGAAATAGTGCATGGTCAGCGCCTGTCAGCCCCTGGAGCGTCGTGCGACTGCGAGTGTGTTGTGTGGACTGCTCCTCGCAGTCGTGCAATGTTTCAGGGGCCCTTTTGCATGGCAAATGCCATGCGAAAAGGGCCAAAGTATCTCCCTGTCCATGCATGCAGGGGAAGAGAGCAGAGAAAGTATGTTGGAACAGCCTCAGAATGACCCAACTGTTATAGAACCAGGCAAAACCGTTGGTCAAGGGGGAACAACTAGAACTGTCTTTTGTGTTTAGCTTAGTGTTGTCTACACTAACTGGCATCAGAGTTTTAACAGCATGCCTTTTGACAGTTTTGAAAATGAACATGAGAAATTGCTAAGCACACGTCTACTACTGATCTGTGGTCCTTCCTTCAGTTTGTTTCATTGTTAAGTAAGTGCACTGAGATCTGTGTCTGCCAAAAACAATTTTTCCCTGCCACTCATATACCTCAGACTCTAAACTAGCCATTCCAAACAGGTGCAGGTGTAATTAATTTCTGCCAGTTCTCCTGGGTTAGGACTGTAAGAAATGCAAGACATGGACCAGAGGGAATATAGGACAATAGCAATGTGCCAGCTGAAGAGACTGCAGTATTGAAAATCTTTCTTCAATTCATTGTTTGCGAGAATGACAGATCCCTAACTGACTATTTGTTGATAAATTTACTATACCTGTTAAAAAAGGATTCCAATGCACTGGTGGTGGTGTGGCCTTCAATTTATTAAGTTTCAACACATGGGATTTGATATTAGAGAAACAGAAAAAAGAAGAAAAGAAACACAACTCTTCCTCATTTCCACTGCTGATGCTTCTTCAGAGCCTCACTCTCAGGGGCACATCCTCAAAGAAAGGCATTGTGGGTGAGGTGACCAAGAAGGGCACCTATGCTAATTTGTCACAGGTTGTGTGTTGGGCTACTTAACTCATAAGGCCTCTCTTTGAGGGAGCATCTCCTTGGAAAGAGGTATTTTAACCTGGAAGTGCTCTCCAGAGAGCATATGCCACAACAGCAGTGTTTTCAGTTGGTTCATGATTATACCTCAGTCTGAGGACTGCTCAAAGTGAGCCATTGGACTGGCTGGCTGCTACAGAGAGTCATATCCATTTTTTCCCCCAGTGTAGCATTTACTGCAGCAGACAGAATAGTTGGCAGGGCTTTCTGAAGTACCTCTCTCCACTGGCCAGGCTGTACCTGTGGCTAAGAAATGATAATAAGGGGGGGGGGTCTGGAATAAGCATTGTATTCAGTGTGTTTTTCATTAATTCTTCTTGCCTCTGGAGGCTTGCTTGGAACTGTTCGCATGTATGTGCTGCTTGCAAAGTGAGCTGAAAGGGGGGGACAAGGTTCTAAGCTGGCTGAGAGACTTTGCAAGCAGTGCATGCACAGTCCATAAGAAGTTAACTCCCACAAGCCCTTCATGCTCCCTGCAGTATAGCACGTGGGTCCCACTTTTCAACCAATTCTATTTTCTGACATTGCTCCAGTTCCTAAACTGTCAGATAAGTGAGGGAAGTCTGTACAAAGACATCATTCCTTAACCGGGAAAGGGGAGGTGAAGTTTATCATGGTTGCATGAATGGAGACTTTATAGAAATCTCTGAATTGTATCCATTGCTGTTTCTCCACAAGCAAAAGGCTTTTTGAACCACCAAAATTAAGGAGTTTGGGGTGAGTTTCTTCTTGCAGCTTTATTGCATAACATCCATGCAGTCTGGAAGGTTCCTTCAATTCAAATAATAGATTTTTTTGAAATGGGAAAGAGGAGAGCCAAAAAACTGCATCTCCTTCTGCCAGGAAAAGCTTCTGCAGGATCAAAGACTATGAAGAGACACCAGTTGGATGCAGTTCTTTCTTCAGGCCAATTCTATGTGACCAATGTGGTCTTGAGTAACTGGTCAAGGAGGTATCAGTATACAAGAGAATCCATAGACAATAATTTCTTTCAGGAAGACTTCAGGAAGAGAGTGAGAAATAAAAAATGAGAGACCCACCCCTTAACAGGAAAAAGAAAAATCTCAATTGGTAACGGGTACCACTTCATCCAGGGACTGAAACCAATCCATACTACACAGAAACAGGGCATTTGAAAGACAGCCATTGAAGGTATTTGCAAATTGGGTTTTTACACCTCATTTAAATTAATGTAATAGTTGCAGGTGGGATAGCAATTACTACAGGCTAGTTTGACAGAAAAATGGAGGAAATCCCTTCACAGAAATTCTCTAATAGTTAAAGGCAATTCAACAAAACTTAGCTAGCAATCTGTAAGCGGGGAAAGAAGGAAAGCTTCAGTTGTCTACTGACTTGTTCTGAGCCACAAAATAAATTAAACATACATGCATTCAGATGAATTGGAACTAACAACTTGGCCAGCATGGTAGCTCTTAAAATAGAATCTAGGCTGGCAGGCAAATTTTTATTTAGACATGCCTTTGGGTCATAAGATGATATGTTGAAATTAGTTTTAACTAGTGGTTTTTATTAATTTTACTAGACATTTACATGCCTTCTTTTTAAAAAATCTTTCACTTTATTATGGTATTATTCTATCTAATTGTATTGCATTTCTATTAATGTCATTAGCTGTCTAGGATATGACTTGGAAAAAAAATCAGAATGGAAAGAAACTGAGAAAATGAGTGGGATTTTGGTATTTTTTTAAAAAAAAAATTGAATGGCATATCTCCCTGTCACAATCCCACAGTGGTTCTGAATTTCCAATACGCTGCTGAGTTGGAACCTAGAGATTCCTTCTTTACTTTTAACAATGTGTGACAACTTGTTTCTATTGGACTTTCCAGGTCATGCCTTTGTGGTTACTGTCACCCTTTTTTCCTTTCCCATCTCATGAGAAGCAAAATTAAAGCCCTGCTTGCATCAGTAGATGGAAGAGGTAGGTGAGCAATGGTGCCCAGAAAAAAACCCATTAACACCATAGTAGAAATCCCTTCCTCCATATTGGGAAAGATAAAAGCATGGTTTCTGGTTGAAACCCAGCATCCTAGCTTCGGAATATGATTGAACTGGACTGGGGCTCAGTTTCTGTTGAAGAAGTACAAGTTCAATATTCCATGGCAACAGCATTAGCCATTCATTTTACTGTGTGCTACCACCCAAAATATGATAAAATATTCAGCACAAATCCTCACCTGAATTCTGGGAAACAGTTCTTTTTTGTAAGGAAAGTATAATTAATTAGAGGGTCATGTATGGCAGGAGCTAGAAGTAGCTAAATTCTTTTTGCCACTGGAAACAGCTCACTTCTATGAGTACTTAAATATTTGCTTTCAGAACATTCAGACTTATATATTCTCAATTCATGGCAGTGCACACAAATTATATCTGTTCCTCTTGACAGCAGGCAGAGAAGGAGTGATAGGCATTAAAGTGACTTGAAAATATTTTTACTTCGAAGTAATTTGTTGGCTTTGAATTTTCATTGGCAACAAAAGAGAGGACATTGAATGGGAAGTTAAAAGGTCAAATACAGTAATTCATCATACTATTTGATCTGTTGAAACTCAAACATATCTAGTCTACAGTTAAACATGATCATATTTCCTTTGTAACCAGTGACAAGGCAGTGTGGATTATGAATCATTATTCTTCTGCTGATGCGTTGACAGCCTATTAGTTAACAGAATGGCACATACATTGGCATATTTTACAGGAGACAAGAGGTGGATATCTCCTGTAGACATTCAAACAACCCAAGAGATGTGTTTCTAAAAAGATTTTTCTATTGATTGCAAAACAACCTGCTTCTATAAAAGTTCTTTGAGGTCTCATCTAATATATGTTTTTCTGATATGTTTCTTCTGCTGTTATGAATAATATTTAGGCCAAGAACCTGTATATTTTCACAATAGCATATGAGTATATGCCCACTATGCAATAGTCAGTTAGCTGCCCCACCCACAAATTCAACAGAGTGAGAGACTAATATGTGTGTATTTGTGGAAAATTGGCTGTGGTAGGAACTGTACTTATGTGACCACCAAGAAAGTGAAATTGGTTATGGAGTGTTTTTTGTTTTTTACCCTGGTAACACAATTCCAACCATTTCTGTTCATATAGTTCAAAGGAATACATGTATATTGGCAAAAATTCTGCTTTGCAATGGTGCAGAAGTTCTGCTCTTTACTCCTCCTCTGGCCATTTAGAGATGTGCCTGGGAGTTGTCTGGCTGTCCTGGCATACCCAGAAATGAACAAGAAGAAGCTTTATTTCTTGTCCAGATGATGACAGTTGCTTCTTCTCCCCCTCCAGCTGTACAAAGGTAGCCAGACTCCAAAGACCACACCTACAAACAATTAGTGATTCACAGAATCCCCTGGACGGCCTTGTGAAGAGGAGAAGGAGACATCTCGTGCATCACCTCTGAACATGTATTTTACACAGGCTCAGATTTTAGACATAGTAGTAGTAGCAATAGTAATCCCACATAGGGCTTGGGTAGTTTGTAAGAATAATTATTTATAGTTAATAATTCCAAGGTTTAAAATAAAGGTTCCTTTTAAGAACTCGAATTACAATACATGGGGTTGAAATGGTATCATGAAGTCTGGTCCCTTTGGTGCTCTCCACTAAGGGACTAGGAACTGGAGGGGGTGGGAGCCAGTCTGGTAAAAGAAAACTGGCTAAAATTGTAAGTCTCCTTGGTACAGGAGACTTACAGGTTCAACCACAGGGTCCTGATTTCTGATCCTGGCACCTAGGGAACTCAGAAAAAGAAGAACAAAACACCATACAAGCCCTGCCACATCCTCTGTGGCTGCTTTGTGGTACTAGTGACACAAAATTAACTTTCTTAACCTCCCAAAGAACAAGATTCTACAACTAAGGAAGACCCTCAGCTTGTGGGAGCTTCACTACATTTTTATGTGAGTTTAGTACTTTTGAACTATATTATTGTTAAATGGAAAACTAGTCCAATGCATTAACAGACTAAAAGCAACATCACAGAAAGTTTACATGCAGTGGTAAAAGTATCTGCATTCTCTACTGAAGAACTTTTTTAAAATAGCCTTGTGTATTAGAATGTCTCTATGGAAATCTCTGCATGAAGCTTTATTTAGAAGAGAGATTATTGGCAATAAATGGTTAACTTGTAGAGATTTTTTATTGTTAGAACAATTAACTGAATATTTGAAGATGGACAGAAATTTGTTGAGCTCTGAAATGTATAGATCAGAATCTGAAGAGCAATTGTGTACTGATGATGAATATTTAATAGCTGGAAGATATAAATTACTGTTACAGAGAAGGAGGATGAATACATAAAAGACTATGTGATTAAGTGGGAACAAAATATGGGCCAATATATTGAAATGTAAACAGAAACAAGGGATTTCTTAAAATATGTGGCGGACTTGTGGAAAGGTTAAAAAAAATTCTGATTGCAGTTGCAAGAACATTTTAAAGCTGAATATTTAAATGAAACCTGAACTTTTCTTGTTAGGAATGCTAGGTGATAGTCAAGAAGTATGGAAGAATTATACAATATATGACTATGATAGCAAGATTGTTTTAAGCTCAGAGATGGAAAGATTCAGCTACCCCATCTCAAGAAGATTAGTTAATGAAACTATACAACCTGGCAGAAATGGATACACTGACTATTTTGATCAAAGGAAAGTCACTGAGTAATTTTGGCAAAGACTGGGATATGATTATTGCATATTTGAGAAGGTAGTGGGGAAAAACATAACTTTGGGGTTTCAAAGATTGGTAATTATTACCTATTGGAGAGGTATTTGCAGTCGTCCCTCTGCATTCACAGGTTTGACCTTCATAAATTTGATTATTGATTATTGCCCCTCTCCCCCCATTTTCCTCTTCCCTTTCCCTTGCGTTTCTCACCCAAAGCTTGCCAGGATTGTGTTTAAAATTGACTTTTTTCTCTTTTTGAGTGAGCAAAGCCCTCCTTCCGCTGCTTGAGGTGTGTCCTCTCCCCCATATGGCTGCACTTTCTGCTGTGTATTGGCTGCTGCTTGGTCAGGTGCTCTCTTTGCTCCTATCCCTCCCTTTTCAAGATGGGCACAAGAAGTAACTAGAAGAACTGTGCTCTTCTTCCTTTGAGGGGGAAGTACCAGTAAGCCCTTTACTATGTCTTTTTTCTCCCTCACCATCCTATGCTGGGGCCAGAAGCAAAGGAGTGGGAGAAGGGAGCTCTGGAGGGGAATTGCAAAGGTGGGAATTATTTGCAATTTTTCCTCTTTTGCAAGGGTTCTGTGTCCCTAATCCTTGTGAATGTGTAGGGGCTACTGTATTAGTTATATACATCTGAAGATGTAAACTTAATATTTTATTTTATAATTATCAGCTGAGGCACTGGAAGTGTCTACTTTTAGGTCCCATTTCAGTTTACTTTTCCTTTCAAGGTTTTTCTTTTTTAGATTGGGTAAGGTTTTTTGTATTGTTTGGTTTGGGTATTTGTTGTAAGTCTGGTTTCTTTTTTGTTTTTTTCTTGCTGTTTTTTATATTTCTTTAGTGTTGTTTTATGTGTTTAAATTGTGTATTTCATAAACATTTTTTTAAAAAAAGAGAATTGAAGTTATAACTTTAAAGGTAATTAGTTTCTTTGTAGTGCAAAAGTAGGTAGTTATCTTTTCTTTAAGAGCATGAAATGTTAAAAACCGCTAGCCCGTGGAGCATGAAAATGTGACAAGTTGTTAGTCTGTAGTCCAAAGCACAGTCTCCTCATTGTCACCCTGCACCCACAACACGAGGTAACAGCGTGAGACATAGCACAGCGCTTGAACCGTTGCTCTTTGCCAGCACTTGAACTGTTGCTCAGTGTGGTTCTTGGGGGTACTTGGAACAACGCCCACAGAGCTATGGAATGGGACAAATATGTGGTTGGTTCGTGAACAGCATGATTGTCATTGTCCTGTTGGAAAAAAAGGAGAGATTTTTCTGGGCCTGGCCTGGCCCTCTGGATTTTGGAATGAGGGAGAATATGGATGTGATACCCAATCTGTGGTTAAGCCATGAGACCAGTATGAAGAATCTGCACTGCACACAATTCACCTGATTTCAATTGCTCTGTGTTTGGAGTATACCCTTGTAAACCCCCAGTATTATGCTAGTTGCCTCAAGATAAAAGAACTTTCTTTCCGAGTGGTGAAGAAAGGGTGTGTGATGTACCCCCCCCCCCCAGTTGACACCTACCAACACAGAACTGAATTTTGGTGATAAGGGAGAGAAAAGTTCCATCAGAAGAAAGCAAAATGTAAGGGTATTAGTAGATCAAAAAGCTGCTGCACCCCAGGAGAGGAGCTTTCTTGTTCTCCTCTTTTCTCATTTAATTTTACATTTTGCTTATCTCCAACTTTATTTCATATTTTGCTCATCTTCACAGCATGTTTATTCAGAGGCCTTTGAGCCCTAGTTTGCCCTTTTCGCCTTCTTTTTGAAAGGAAATGATTCATTTCTTCTTTACCGGACTCCATCATTGCTTCAGCTCTCTGTTTTATACATATATTCAGTTTTTAAGGGATGGCCTTGTGTGTGCTGAAATCTCCCCCATCCTTTCTGAAATACACAAAGATGAGAACTCTGCTTTAAGATTCGTTTTAGATTCACTTATTTTTGCTTTCAACTGTTTTACAATAGGGTTGGTTTTCTAGTATTGAGCCTTTTGCAGACATTTTGTGCAGCTCTGATTAATCTTGTTATTTCTTTGGAGAGATTTTGCTCCTCTCTAATTATAGCAACTTTCCTTGCAATTCATACACAGTCTTTTTGTAATGCTGGGTTTGTGGACTTATGGACAGCACTGAATAAATTCTCTCTTCCCCGAAGTTTTCCTTCCTTTCTCTCTCTGTATTTTTTAAATATCTTCTGACAAGATTCATTTTACATTTCTCTTCTCTTCCATGACAATGTTTTTTGTCAAAATGTTTTTGGAGCTTAATCTCGCTTAACTTACACCTGGGTCTTCAAGAACATGCCCCTTGGAAAAATTAACAAAGGTTATCAGGGATATAGCTGTGGGGGCATTTCCCTCCAGAAAAGAATTCTGCTCACCTCAAAGCAATTTTCTTTCATTTCCCAAAGTTTCTAGCTTTGAAATCTTGATACTTCAGTTGAACATTTAGAAATAGTGTTTAGACCCCCAAAGTAAAGGGGAGGCAAATTTACCTAGAGAATTCAGGGACAACAAACAGAAGATGTCTAGATGTGAATGATTTTCTGTCTTTCAGCAATGCTGAAAGTGCAAATGTAGTCTGAGGACCTCAGGCAAATTTCATTATGGGGAAGAATTCTTTTTTTGTTTTTGAGAGAGAGAAGAATGCCCTCTTTTGTCCCCTCCCATAGCTGCCCTGTAGTCTGAGATCCTACATTAGTGTGTAGCTCCACACAGATAGTTTGATATCCTCTCACCATCTAGCAGTTGTCAAGACCTAGGAGAGACCTCTGCTGATGTCACTTATTGGTGGAGAAGATTGAGGGGAGGTGATTCAGACCAAAGGGAAGCAGCTGGTCTTTCTCTAAAATGGAGTGGAGGAGCTCAGAGGAATTACATGATGTAAATCAACTTCCCCTCTGTCACTTCTTCACTGCTGACATCAACAGGGATCCTGTGGGCTAGCAGGCTTGCCAGTTCCTGGGCAGTGGAAAGCTTTGGACAGGCTGCCAAGGCGAGTGAATAGCAGTCTCTGTGCCTAGGACTTTTACACACACATAAGTCACTAATACAATGATGGATACTAGATGTGCAGATGACTGTTTTGTGCAGACAACAGCATTTTCTGCATGGAACATAATATTTCAACGCAGAAGTATTACTTCCTATGCAGTTTTCTATGCAAATCAACTGTGTGTGAATTTTGCATAGAAGTAGTCCTGGACTGTGAAGATTCACATCAGTCCAGGAGTCTTCTCATCAAGGTTTCTCAACACTCAAAAAAAGTGTTTTCAACCATTTTCTGAACATTTTCAAATATTATTTTCATTGCTATGCATCCAGTAAGCTATATGGTCTTATTGAAACACTAGGTAAATGCCACCTTAGCCAGTCTTAGGAGCCAGAGTGGGTGAAAGCTCTATTTAGCTTCTGATCAGGGTGCAACGAAGATGATGCTTCCACTCTGATTGGGTGCAACAAGGATGATGTCTTGCCAGGGAGTGAGGCTATGACAATCAGAAACAGGACCCCTATTGGAACTCCTTGTTGCAGCCTCGCTTGCTGGTGGGAGAGGGGATGAAAATGTCATCCTCTTTGCATCCTGATCAGAAGCTGGATGGCCCTCCTTCACCTGTCTCTTAAGGTGGATGGTAGAGGTATTGGGTTAGGAAATGTTATTTAAGTAGCCAGTGGATGATATTGGGAATTTATTCTATCCTTATCTGTAACTAATTGTGCATGTTTGAAATCCTAAGAATGAGAGAATCAGCTTTATATTATACTTTAATCCAAGTTGTTTTAACATTACACTTTTCACTGAATCACCGCCTTGTATTTTGCCTGAAATTTGTTTATCCTCCTCTCATTTCTTGTGCATTGTGCCTTCATCTCATAGACTTTATCCCCGCTGATTTGCTATGAGGTAAAAGTTCTTTGACATGGATTGCATCTCTGACTAGCCTCAGATAATATCTAGTTACAACATATCACACCTGCTGCAATTAGTCTCATTTTCATGAACTGTGGAATATTCTTCATCCCCTATTTATTTAAGTCACATCCCTATAAATGTTATTTGCTGGATTTCTCCCTCTTTCTCCTTTTCTTAAAGTTTTTTTTTTAAAGTTTATAAAAGGTCTTGATGAGGTTTCAGCTTCACTATTCTCTTTTTCATTTTTCTTCTATCTGTCCACTGGCAAGCATAAAAGTTACAGTAACACTGGAAGAGCAGTTATCTCTTGTTAAATCGTGATAATTATGTAATGTAATTAAAAATAATTATTGGTACTAATGTGTTAATCACAAGTAAGTAATTTTCAGATAACTATTTACTTCCAGTATTCTGAGATTGCCTAATGAATTGATGGAAGGCACAAGTCTGAAGGAGTATCTGGATGACTCACAGGACACTTCCATAGCAACTACACTAAATGTGGGCAGAGGATGTTGTAGAATGATTGAGGCTATATGCACATTATTTACAGAAAACATTCTATTTAGGCCCACCATTTGGAAGTTGTCAGGTCTCTGTGGTGGACAGAAGGATCAAGAAGGTGCCATTTAAATTTTCCACAGTGTCCAAGGGAGATGCTACACTGAAAGTATCGTGGGAATTCCAAATGACCACCCAGCTCGACTATCACCATGAAAGTCCATGACTGGATTCCACTAGTGCAGGAGGGAGCATACCAGAATGCACTTTGCTGAGGTCCTTCATACCTAGAGCTGGCCCCAATCCTGCTTGAAAGCATTGTTTTCCACATCCCAAGAATGCTGATAAAGGTTTATTTTTCAAAAAAGCACCCAGTCCTCAGCCTCTACAACCGTCAAGAAGACCCACCAAGCAAGCAAGAAAAGGCTCAAAATGCAATACTTCAGTAACTGAAATGTGAGCAGACATTCTAGGTCTGGAATATGGAAAGCCCTGTTGTTAGTACTTCATAATAATTCTGACCACTTTAAGAGAAAAATATTGGAAGCAGTTAAACTATGGACCCAAGTTCTTCTGTAACACTGCATTTCCATGTCTATTGGCTTTCATCAGTTTCTTTTTCTTTGTGAAGGTCATTAGACACAACCATCTTAAGCATGCTGCATACAAATGTTTTCCACTCTGAAAGTTTCACAATGCATTTCCATTTTTATTTCCTCTGTAATAAATAAATACACAGAATGGTTAAATGGATAAATGGAAGAGGTAAATCCTTAACCAAAACAAACAAACAAAAAACAAACAAACCAAAACCAATAATTTCCCCACTTGGGGAAAATCACTTTAGAAGTAATTGGGAGGTTTGGCACGTGGTACTATGAACTAAATAATATTCCATTATCTTCTTTTCAAAAATGAGAGAAAGCCATGTAGCTGTATGGTATACAAATGCATGTTTTGTTGCAGGAGTAACAAATCTGAGGCCAATGGGCTCTATGAGATCCTTTGGGGGTGTGGTGCAGACCATATTTTTCCCAAATGCCACTCCTTCAAAAAAAAAAAAAATCTGGTGAAAAAAATCAGCATAAGAATTCTCGGTGGCAGATTCCATGTTATAACACTGTTTTGCCCCTCCCTTCCTCTAAACAGCAAGAACAATTCCTATATTCTGGCAGAAGTGACTGGGACTAACAAAACAGCTCTCCTGGTCAGCCTGAACAGTGGCCACATGAATGCTTTGCAGTTCTCTGAGGTCCTGGGGGAGCTGAAAATAGCCTTCTGAGCCCCAAAGTGTGCTCACCTCTGTTCTGTTCACTAGTGTTGTGGCTCTCCTTGTAGCCCTCTGGATGTTATTGGACTAGAACCATCTTTCCTTACTTTGGCTGTGCTCCCTAGACCTGCTGGAGGTTTCAGTCCAATAACATCTGAAGGATAGATTCCCTGTTCCTGATGTGCAAGAAACATTGTAGAAGGTCATGTAGATTTAAACAAAATGAAGTACAATTAGGGGTTGGAAAATGAATACACACAGCCTATGCCATTGTACTGCCCAAATTAGCAACCTCCTGTGGCTGCTTTTCATTAAAAGACAGGGGCTGGAACTTGTCCCTTAGGATACTGGGAGTTTAAAGCATTACTTTTCATCAGAATATTTTCCTTCCAAAGAGAGAAATCTGAAAACATGTCCATGAATAGGCAACTTACTGTAAATAGGGGCCAGATTTTGAATTGCATGAGTATTCATGTGCCAGCCACATTGGTTCTGCCAAGTGATTCAGTGCCACATGAATGTTTTAATTTCCATCTTGCATGAACAGCAAGTGATGTTTTCATCTATTCAGTCAACTCCCTCTCATGTACCAAGCTGTGGCAGAGACAATAGAGGATTTCTCAAGAGCTCCTATTATGTTGCTCACACTTATTTCTCTTTCCTGCCACTTTGGCTTATGAGCTCAAGGTCATGCCCTTGTACCTTTTCCCTGCAGGCAGAAAACAGATTAAGCAGAGTGGGGAGGTAATTTTGAAAGAGACTATGTCTGGAAGAGAAAGAGCTAAGCCTTTTGTCTTAAGTAGATCTGCAGCAGCTATCACATACCTTCAATAAACCTCTGGTCTGAAGGGTCCATTTTCCTTTACACAACATTTCTTTATATACAGATTGAACCCTCATCAAAACTAGGGATGGAAACAAAATTCATGTGGATGAATTGTCCAAATTGTGATCTGTGTCCTGGAGGAACTGAATGACTCAATTCTAAAATTGATGGAAATTTTGCAAGGATTTGGACAGGCGGCAGGATATAAAGTTAGCAAAGAAAAAACAGCTATAATGACAATGAATATGATGAAAAAACAACTAGAATTGGAAAAAATATCAGAATATCAATTGGCCATGAAAACTAAATATCTGGGAATAACAATTACAAAAAAGAACCTAGAGTTATTTGGCAATAATTATCAAAAAACATGGAAATATATTAAGAGGGAAAGGAAAAAATGGTTGAAAATAAGTTTATCATTTCTAGGAAGGATCAATGCTTTTAAAATGCCTTTATTACCTGAACTCATGTTTCTTTTTCAAAATCTACCAATAATAGGGAATGTGAAAGTTTTTAAAGGCTGGGAAAAAGAGCTTCAAAAATTTATATGGCTAGGCAAGAAGCTGAGAATAAGATTAAAAATGTTACAGAAAGAAAGAGGAGGACTGGAAGTACCATCCTTGACGACATATTATTATATGCTGTTTAGATTGGATTAGAGATTGGACCATATTAGAGAAATCTACTTTGAAAGATTTAGAGGAAACTGATAATAGATTTGGATGTCATGCTTATTTGTCCTATAACAAAATAGCAGTGAATAAGAATTTTAACAATCATTGCATCCGGAAAACTTTATTGAAACTCTGGCTTCAAATAAAATATAAATTTTACAAAAAACTCCCAATTTGGACATCTCCTCAAGAAGCATATAAGGTTACAGAAACAAAAGAAGGAAAGCTGTTGACATATCAAGATATAATAAAATGGGAAGGAGAAAATCCGATCATGAAATTGTTAGAGGAGCTAAAAATTGAAGGCCATGAACTAAACTGGTTTCCTTGGCGTCAGCTGAAAGAAAGATATAAAATGGATCAAAAATTATATGGATTGAAAGGAAAGAAAATGAATTAGATCAATTGCTGAAAGAACATCAGAAGAAGAGAATTTTGAAATTATATAAGTTGTTGTTAAAAAGAGAAATGGAACCTGGAATAATAAAAGAGGCAATGACTAGGTGGTAAAAGAATGTTGGTCACTCAATTGAACTAGACGCCTGGGAAAAAGTATGGAAAACAGATATAAAATTTACTTCAAACATGAACTTAAGAGAAAATTATTATAAAATGATGTACAGATGGTACATGGCTCCAGAAGGACTTCAAAAAATAACTAAAAGTGGAGATGCAAAGTGTTTGAAATGTGGAGAAACAGTTGGAACCTTTTTTCATATGTGATGGACTTGTCCTAAAGCAAAAAAAAAAAAAAATTGGAAAGGTGAAATGGAAATGAAGAAATTCAAAAAATTTGTAAGGTTAATTTTACAATGATACCAGAATGTTACTTATTAAACGTATTAGGTAGGAACTGTGAGACTAGAAAACACCAAAAGATATTATTGTATTTGATCACTGCAGCATGGTTGACCTACACACAACATTGGAAAGGAAAAATAGACATTCAATTAGATGAGTGGAAATTAAAGATGATGGACATGCTAGAGACTGAGAAATTGGCAAGCTCTCTTAAGAATAACATGGTTCAAAATTTTGAAAGAGAATGGAAAGGGGTGATGCTCTGGTTAAAAATGTAAATTTTTTTAGGATCAGGTATATATGAGAAAATAATATTGATAAATTATGTCATTGATGAATTATAAAAGGGGAAGCAGATTCAACTGGGGAAAAATCATTTAGGGAAGTGAGGGGGGAACTGCTGTAATATGTAATATGTTGTTCAAATGTATTTTTTTATTTGATTTTTTGAAAATTAATAAATTTCTTTAAAAAAAAACCAAATTGCGATATGTGAAACTATTAGCAAAAATATTCACACATCTTTCATTTTCCTACAGTTTAAAAGGAACTGTTGAATGGCATATTCTAATTATTTGTATTGAGTTTATATGCAATTACAAGTGTACAGAGCCAGCATGGTGTACTGGCTTGAGCATTGAACTACGACTCTGGAGACCAGAGTTTGATTCACTGTTCAGCCATGGAAACTCACTGTGTGATCATAGCCACTTCACACACTCTCAGCCTCCAGAAAACTCCATGATAGGTTCACCATAGAGTAGCCATAAGTCAGAAATGACTTGGAGACACACAACAAAAACAATAACAACTACATAACACAACACGTTTTTCTTTGAAAAAAAAAATTAAACATTGGGAAATGCATGCTAAGAAAGAGTCTGTATGAGAGAATGTGAGTACCAAAATATGAACCAATTTGCACATGCGGAGGGAAAAACAAAGTCTCACAACATAATATAACATCAGAATGGGAATATGTCAGAATCAGTGAAATACAGAAAATCAAAACAGAGATTTTCACATCCCTAGAAAGCCAGTGTGGTATAGTGGCTTGAACACTGGACTATGATCCTGGAGACCAGGATTCAATTCCCTGCTTGGCCATGGAAACTCACCGAGTGACCTTTGGTGTGTCACAGATCCAAGAAAACCCCATTGTAGGTTTGCCTTAGAGTCGCCACAAGTCAGATACAACTTGAAGGTGCACAACAACAACAATCAAAATACATAGTAGCAACTTGAAGCTCAAATCTTCCTGGATGAATGGCTCATAAACTTTTCTTTCAAAGAATAAAAATATTTCTTTATTCAGAAACTTTAATGAACCAATCCTTGTGAATCAAGAGTCCTCACATTCTTCATCGGAACTCTTTTTGCTTTGTTTAATTGCTCTTTGAGCAACCTTTGGACAATAGCTAAGGTTACACCCTTGTCATTTTTAAACCAGGTCAGCTGTTTAGTTTTCTACATTCTTCCATTTACATTGTAAATTAAATATATTTAGATTAACATGTGCAAATAGTCAAGGGTAGCATTTTGTTTTGCTTTCTTTAGGAAGATAAGTGCACTACATTGGCAGTATTATGTACATTTTCATTTATCTAATGAATTGTTTCCCTGTCTGAATTTCTTATTTTCCATAAAATCTCTTCAGATAAAAGTACTTGTAAGGAATCATGTGTGTTTTTTTTCTAACAGGCTTCACATTTCTTAGAGATCCATAGAAAGCAAGAGACAAGGTGGCCCTATTCCATGTTGGAAAGAACTGTAGTGATTGACTGTGGTCAGTGCAGATGAGTGACAGTTTTGTTCAGTCAGTTCTTCTGATAAGAACTTACCAGATCCATGAACAGCTTCATAAATGGGATACAAAGAACTTGAGTGGCAGAGAAAAAAAAAGTAAGATTTGTTCATTCCTATATACTGAGAGAAACCACACAATTCAGAGTTTCCAGGATCCACATTAGAGTGCAAATGTTTGCATTTTCCTTTATTTGGAACAGTTCCTGCACAGAGAGCAGTTTTAACTGGGCAAAGGATTAAACTATGCCATTACTAATATACCTCTTTCCGGCATGCCTGGAAATGCTTACAAGGCACAAAACACTCAAACATGCAAACACTCCTGAAGTGGGTAGCTTCAATAATGTTTATCATACAATTTCTCCCCATGTGCAGATCACCCCTAAAATATGCTACCTTGGCTGTCAGAAAAAATGGCAACTCTTGAGAAAACAGGCCTTGAAGTATACATAAAACCAAAGGACTGCAACAAAAGATCCTATTAAAATAGATAAAACACTACAGCTTTTTAAGAAGAAAATCGTTGCATGTGATGTTTTCCTTGTTGCTGACACTATACTTAATAAAAGATGCATTTGAACTTTTATATCCCCATATAAACAATACAACCCATAAGAATGCTTTAGACTCTCCAGGGAAGATGAAATGCATAATAAGTTATATTGGTATGATGGGGAAAGTACTGTAAAAATTGTTTTCAGGTGATTCATTTTTATGAAAAAGAGATTCAGTTGTCCACATTTTAAATGCACTTAAATGCTATTTTGGCTCAGCATGTAAGTAGGTACCTCTTCTATTTCTAGAGAGGTAGTGGAGATTCACAATGAAATCCTTTGTTTTTCTACTGTGAAAAAAGTCCTGCAGACTTCAAGGAGCTTTTGTGTGTGTGTGTGTGTGTGTGTGTGCGTGTGCGTGTGCGTGCGCGCGTGCACACGTGCACATGCCTTCAAGTCATCTATGGATTTATGGCAACCCCGTGAATTTCATAGAGTTTTTTTGGATAAGGAATACTCAGAGATGGTATTGCCAGTTCCTTCCTCTGAAAAAAACCCACAACACCAGGTATTCATTCATTGTCTCTCATCCAAGACTAATCAGAGCTGACCCTGATTAGCTTCTAAGATGAGACAAGATCTGATTTCTTAAGAGTCTTTAAGCCCAATCAAGGAGCTTACTCTCAGGTAAATATCTATAGCACCATAATGTAGCCTGAACATGGATCTTCTACAAGAGGGAAATTCCATATGAAGATTCAAGTCTCCAGATTTTTTGTTTTTTTGTTGCAATACATTAGATATCCTTAAGCTAGATAAGACTGACCAAGATACATAGAAATGTTGGAAGGTATCCTGTTAGGTAGTTACAATGTCATGAGCTAGAACAGAGGTTCTTAATCTGGGGTCTATGGACCCCTGGGGGCCACAATGTCCTCACAGCAGGTCCATGAAGGCTCATAACTGTTTCAGATTCACTTTAACAATTGTGACAACATTGCCATGACAGCAAATGCCTCCCCATCCACCTTAAAGCCAGGTAGCTGTACTGAGTAAGGCTCTATAGTTCTGGCAGGCAGAACACTGAAGGATGATATATTCAGTCCTCAACCGCTAGCAAGCCATGGTACAGTAAGGAGTTGCAGTAAAGCCCCACAGAACTCCTTTAATTGGGTTAGACTGCCTGGCTTTTAAGATCCATACGGGATCTCAGCCTAAATGTATAAACTGTCATAACTGGATGTTTGTAGACAAGCAGGATAGTTATAGGATGGCAAGGATGGACTGTCTAAAAGTTCAGGCTAAAGTTCAGGCTAAAAAACCAGGGTTAATTCTGGTGATGTCTGGGTAATCCCCTTTTTAATAATGTCTCTGGGCCTTAAACTGAGTTGGTATCCACATTATGGATCTGCCTTTTGGTGTTTTTATTGAAGATTAGCTCTTTAGGTGAATTATTCTATCCTTCAAGAAGGTACCCTGGAAATACATAGCTACTTTACAACCAATGAGAGACTCCCTCTATGAGGTAACTTTATGTTGCCTGTGACAGATCAATGTATTAACCATCTGTCCCATGGAGAAATTTTCCCCACTTGGGAGCCATTGAAGGTACCTGGTGGAAGAGAACATTATGTGTGTTGATAAGGCACTTTAAATGAGGACGGGGGAAGGCAAGACACAGACATCTCCCAGAGAACAATTGGCCACTTCAGGGCATCACCCCTGTGTCCCAAAGCTCCTTGCTGAATAGATCTTTAGGACAAGCATGATGCTTCACATCTATCTTAGTTGCCAGAGTCCTCTGGCATCTAATAGAAATGCCATTTGGTTTATAGGGAAGAACACAATGTTTCTATTTCTAGAGCCATTTTCATTCATTATAGTAGTATAAAATGTTTCAAGCTGTAATAACTAGGTTATTGTGAATGGATTTTGATTAATTTGCCTCTCAGTTTGCATCACAGATTCCAAAGCCTTCAGTATTTCCCAGCATGATGAGGGTGGTGTGTGTGTGTGTAATCTTATTTTTATTCTAGCTCTTGGCATCAATTATTGGCCCTTTTTTTTTGCTTGTCCTTTGAAATGTAGGAATTAATTGAAGCCAAGCAGTACTGATTAGGTGACTTATTATTTTAAGTACTCAGAGGAAAAAAAAACAGGTGGGGAGTAATAAAAAATTAGTTTGATGACCGATTGCACTGAACATTAAAATAATACATAAATACTGCAGGATTAGGATTATGTGGTGTGAACAGAATAAATATCCTACCTTGTCAGTCATTCAAGGATAATCCAAATGTGGTGAACCTTTTACCCTTTGCACATGCAGGCATATATGACAAGTGCATATTTTGCACTTTGATTTACAGGGACCCCAGTCAGCATAGGCAGTGGAAAGGTATTGGGGGAGTTGGAGTCAAGGATGTATATTCTTTGCTGATTTCATTCTCAAGGGAAGCAATGGGTAATTTTAGAAATTTTCTTCCTGCTGAGAAAAAGCCTTAGAAAACTGCACTATTTTTGAAGAGTATTCACAATTGTGATTTGTTCTGTGAAAATTTAGATATGTTTTTTTTTTATTTGCTTTGTCCAGAAAACAGCATTTTATGTATAGGTAACAACATCTTCTGCACACAGAATAGTACTTCTGTGGAGAAATATTATCCTCTGTGCAGAAAATGCCATTCCTTTGGCAGAAAATTGTGTAGCTAGAGATTTATTCTGTGCAACGTTGAACACGATTTCCCTCCCTCCCAGGAAACAGCATTTTCTGTACAGGTAAGTATAAAACTATAATTTAAAGTATAAATTTTGTGCTGAACATGTCCTAAACTGCAAAGATTATTGTCAGGCTAGGTTTCTACTCATCAGGGTTTCCCAGTGCCCGAGACACATGTTTTTGACAATTTTTGAATATTCTTTCTGTCTCTAGCCAAAGTTTGCCCCACTCTTGGACAGGATATTTTCAAGTGCTGGATGAACCTACATGTTTCCTGACCTGCAATCTTGTTCCTTGGATCTCTCCGACATGTTTATTCTCCAAGTAGCTGTTGGAGTCCATTCCTGGCTGCTGTTTTATGGGATCAATGAATGGAAGCAAGCAAGTATGTTCCTTATAACAGGTCAATCCGAAAGCAAACAGGCAACCAAACAATAGAGATGAAAGTTTAGTGGTAACTAGTTAATGTGCTTAGATAATTATTAAAATGAAAAATCTAATTGAGTTATATTTACATTAGAAGGAGGAACAGTTAACTATTACCTTAATATCAAATTTATGTTTAAACTTAATATTTGAACATTAATGGAAGATTTAACTCAAATGTCACCGTAATATAAACTTAATAGTTAAACATTTAAATTTAAGTTAACTACTTGTACTGGAATCCTTACTAAAATGAAGCTGGGGAAAAATGCCGTCCATGATTCAAACTCATGTATTCCTAAATTATTGATTCACGCATGGATCCCAGGAAACACTCTAGGAATAAAAGTTTCAAAATTAAATTTCTTGGGACAGACAAGGAACATAGGAAAGCCACCTGGATGGGGGGCAGAGCACCCCCTTGCAAACTGCTCTTACCACTCATTGCTCGACAGTTGTTCATGTACCTTGTAATGAACTGAACAGTTAAAACATTTTTGGCTCTTTAGTATTACCTCTTATTTAATTAATTACAAACATAATCAATAACTTCATTCCAGAATGTAGTTAATGCTGAAGTTCCAACCTGAGTTGATTTCTTTAGTTAAAAAAAACAAAAAACAAATCTAATTGTTGCTTCTCTTTATTAAGAAATTTCCAACTTAATTGATAGCTTAATTGAAAACAGCTAGTTAGTTTCTAATCTGCCAGTCTTGAAGATGCATGAGGATGTACAGACAATATGGAATCAGCTGGGACTAAAGAAGAAGTCAAAGACAGGAACTGGTGAAACATTCTTTCCTTGAAATTTTGCATTATGGGAGGATTCATTTGATTGAACATTAGAAGGAACTTCTTGACAGTAACAACTGTTTAGCAGTGGAACCAATTGCTTAAAGAGGTGGTAGAGTCTCCTTCCCTGGCTCTCTTCAAAAAAGAGGTTGGACAACTACCTACTGGGCATGCTTTAGCTGGAAATCCTGCACTGAGCAGGGGATTGGTCTTGATGGTCAGAGACAGAACTGGTGAAATATTCTTCATTCCTTGAAGTTTTACAGAAGCATACATTTGATTGAACATTACAAGGAACTTTTTGACAGTAAGAGCAGTTTAGCAGTAGAACCAATTGCTTAGAGAGGTGGTAAAACCTCCTTCTCTGACTTTCTTCAAAAAGAGGTTGGACAGTTACGTACTGGGCATGCTTTAGCTGGAAATCCTGCACTGAGCAGAGGATTGGTCTTGATGGTCAATGAGTTCCCTTTCAACTCTACAATCCTATGATGACTGGCCTTTGCTAATCTGTTACTGCTGTCTCCAGTGATGGTCAAGAAACATGATTGTCAGCAACTTCGTCCCTCTGACAAGCTACTATAATGATTCAGAAAGTGAGCTGCCTGGTTCACGCTAACACAGTTATCTCCAAAAATCTATAAACATTGTATGTTGGCATTTATATATTGCATGAGACATAACTGTGGCACGATCACTAGCAGGAGGAGCAGAAAGAAATATGAAGCAATGTTAATTGGGAATGCTGCATGTCTACAGGAACAGTGCCATCATTAGGCAGAATGAAGTGGGTGCTTCAGGCAACAAATATTCAAAGCTGTGGATCTCATCCTGGAAGAAAGATGGGATACAAATTCAATAAATAAAAATAAGTAAGAATGATGAACAAGTTTGCTGTGTCTTGTTCTCAATCTGCCCTAGAACCTCAAGCAAGCCTACTACTATCATTCCCATTGCTGATACATTGACACCAGTGCTGAATTAAGGGTCAATTGATAATTCAAACAGTTTCTCTATGTCCAAGGAGTGGGTGGGTGAGGGCACCATGTTTTCTGTAAATTCAGGCAGCAAAAATCTGATACATTAGTGGATTTCAAACTCTAGCAGGCCAAGGGGTAGATACTCCCAGCTGCAGTTCTACAGTGAAGAGAGCTTTCATGGCAGAAGTGCTGGCCACATGGCAAAAGTGCTGACTTGAAAAACTTTCCCTGGATTAAAGCCAGAGTGGAGGATTGCTCATTAGGGTCTGGAATTACCATTACTTGCATTTACTTTTTTTTCACTTTTTTTTTTTATTAATAAAGTAGGGTAGTTTTAAAACTTAAACAAAAATGAGAATGCATGATAACATACAGTTATTCTCAATCAACAAATATCTTCTGGTTCGAGTAAATGTGTTGTGAGTGGGAAGGACCAATGGAGTAATTTATTTTACCCTTGCTGTGAAATGCAGCCATTTGAATCTGATGATCTGATTGCCCATACCAGCAACATGATTTTTAAAAGAAAACACTTACATAAACTTTTGGACTTGTAAAAAATGAAGAATTCTCCTGATTAAAAAGGGACAATGGAGCCTCTCCAGCCACTTGCTTTATATAATCAAGAACTGAGTAAATGTGTTCACCCAACTAGATTGGGATAAATGAATTAGAAAATTGGGGGTTGGTGTCTTTTAAAAAGAATAAGTAAGGATCTAGGTATATATCTTGCAAGTTGACTGAATTTCACCTTAGTTGTAAGACTGAATTGGATTTTAACAAAAAGAAACTTCAGTGTAAAAATGTACAGATATTATCTATTTGATGTTGATAAGACTGTCTTGCTGGCAGTTTTCAACTAGATGAGAGAAAAGTGCTTAGCATTTAGTATTAATGTCATTTATTATGCCATTTACCATATAAACGTAATATGCAATGGAATGTAATATAGAGCAATTTTGAGAAACCATGTTAACCTTTGGATCATTTTTTTTTTTTTTTTTTTGGCAGGAGAGCACTGTTTGGTGGAGGGAAAGAAGAAAAATGTTGGATATTATTTTTGAGAGGCTTGAAAAAATTTGGTTGTTATAATTCACTTAAAAGAAGAAAGGAAATTGATCCTTTTTCTTTTTCTCTACTGTTAATTTCTAATTCATACGTCTTATATTTTCTTATGTATTTCTAGGAATTTAGTATTTTTATACATTATTAATAAAGATACCTTTTAAAAATATGATAGGTTTGCCCTGTCTTTCGGGGAAAATACTATCCAACATTTTAATCTGAGGTATATTTATTGGTTTTGTTACAGTTTTTTTTTTTTAAAATGTTAATTCCCACTACCAGAACATAAATTAGTACACTGCTCCAGAGCTGAGTATTTGAATTTTGCCTTGTTATTTGTCTGTTCGGTTGGCTTTTCTTTGGAAAAGTGGATGGCATACATGAAAATGTGAAGGTGTTGAAGTTGCTTTGAGGACTGCAACTTCCAGGTCTTCCTTGATATATGAAGATATGGATTTGTTCCTGCACATGGCCTTTGTGCTTTACTTAACTGTACAATGCATGAGTTTTCCTACATTCTCTACCCATATCTTCTGTCAATATGCTGACTCAGGTCTCTACCCAAGTGTTATAATGATAAACCTCTCTAAGTTTGAGAGTCCCATGTGTTATTTGGTAGGAAAATCTGCATGATTTGGAAATGGAAGACCTTAGCAATATGTGATGAAAAATTTAAAACCATCAGGCAGTTGTTCACATCTACAATTACTCCATGTGAATCATGGAAAGAGAAAATGAAATGAAATTTGGGAAGGGTGGACATGTTATGAAGGGCCATTTCATAACAAATGGGTACTGAGGTACAGAATGGACACTGTCTTAATAGTAACATCTGTAATAATAAAGGGGATGGCATGCACACAATTCTACTGAATCAGAAGCTAAGGTTAAAGGAAGAAAGGTCAGGCATTGTCTTAAAACAGAACAGTAAAATCAATAGAATTGGCTTTCAAATAGAATCCTATAACCTTAACATTTAATCTGACACCAGTTTTTGGAAGCTGGCATCTGAGCTTTTTTATTTCTTTTTTTTAACAGAGGATAGCACAGATCAGAGGGATGTAAGAATTTATGCAGGTCCTGAAGTTGCTAGAAATGAAGCCAGTAGGATCCTAGGGAGACAAAAGGGATTCTGACAATACACATTCACAAGGCACAGTTTAAGACGGCTTTGCTGGATGAGCAGCCTCCATATCTGAGGTAAGGAAAGACTCTGAATGTTCCAGTATCCTTCATGAATATTGAAGCAGCTTCTGTAAATAATGTTAAGGAGTCTGAGGATACTAGTGTGGTCACTACCTCTGCTTAGGCAGTTGTAATGGGAAGCGGACGTTACGGGAATGACTATTAAGCCGACTATTTAGGCACAAATCCACATTCATTATACACATACGATACTACATCTGTGCCTGAACTTTTCCAAACTGATAATATCTTAAGTATTTTCAAGGCAATATTTGCAAGTGTGAAGCAAGTTTTTCGTGCACTATGCAAGTGATTTTATGCAAATTACAATTGATGCTGACTTGTGACATGGCGTTGGATGGGCTGTTCATACTTTCTGGATCAACAATCCTGACCTTCTGTGTTTGCTGTGTGTGCATGCTTTGCTTAACAATGGAGGAAAAGGCTAGTTTTGGACTGAGGCGATCAAACATTGTAGAAACATTCATGAGGCCGCGGGGGCAGGCATTCACATTTCTCTCTCATGCAGGTGGAGAGAAACCTTGCCGCAGTTGCCAGTTTTAGAACACGGTGAATTCTCTTTGTGTCTCCAGCCTCCATGTGCATATACATTCAGAGTAAATGAGCTCTATGTATGGTTGTAAATGCTACAATGTTTCCCTGAATGTAAATAAAGCCGCACTCTCACAATTAGGTAGCATATAGCTGCAACATACAAAGCCCAGAATGTGAACAGATTCTGTTTCACAGTGTTAACGATGCGCCTTAACCTCATGTTGTCTTGATGTTGACTGAAATAGTGGCACAGATCCCAAACACAGCTGTACCAATTTTCTCCTAAAATTTCCAGCACCATTCAACAGATTACTCCACCTCAGGGTACAGGTATACTGCCGTCTCCAGATTGCTAAATGCTTCAAAAGTGTAGTGGGCTTAGTGGGCTGAAACAGCACAGCATCTAGAACAGCTGCCAAGTAAATTTTACACATTTCTTTCATCATCCTTTTATACAAATCCATAAACACAGCACAGAGTGTCTGATCAGAAACTGCAGTAGTGGGGTGAAAAATCTGTCATTTGATAACCTGGCATTCTGTTGTTCAGATTTAGCCTCTAAAGTGCAGTGAACGGTCTTATCCTGCCCAGCTGTGATGGGCATGTTATATTCACATCCCAATTCCTAACATAATTAGCTTATCATTAAATCTTATTATGAGGAAAATCTATATAATCTCTGTCCTTGATGAAGTCTTTTATATCATCCTAAGACGACTTTGTTAAATCTGTTTGCATCACAGGTGTGGTATGTAAAAGAAATAATGGTCTTGTGAGATTTCACTATCATATTGATCTCAGCAACTGGAAGGGGTGGTTGGAAGGCGATTGGAAGGCCCGATTTGTAAATGAAGGGCCTAGGATGCTTACGGATAAGAATTAAGATGAGGAAAAAGCCTAGCAAATGTCAAATTTAATGTGCAGATTCTTTCTAGTGTATATCAACATATTGCCTCAAGATGGCACTCTGGTGTCCATGCTCTGGCCATGATAGACTGTGGTTGTCCTGTGATAGACAACACAGGGCATTCCGAAATATGGGACCTGATCAAGGAATAGATCTGCCACATATGCTACAGCTCTCTTCTCTCTTGCTTCTCACAGACCAACTTTCACAAAACCCATGTCCCTGGAGAAACTATCTCACAGTTAATTGGTCATTGCAAAAGGACTTTTAACTGGGGTATACCATATTTTTAACATCCAACATTCTGTGGAAATCTGGGGTTTGTAGTTTACTGAGGCCAAAGAGCTCTCTGGCTGAGAATTCTAAATGCCTCTGCCTAAACTGCAAACCCCAGGATTCTGTAGGATGTTGAAAGTGGAATAATAGCACTATAACAGTGTAGGGAGGAAAATGCCCAGGATATAGGCGATGACGCTAAGGCCCTTTCCACAGCTTACTTTCTCCAGTGTCATCCCGGTATTGTCCTGGCAGCCACTTTGCTGGGATGAGAGTGAGGACATGAATGCTCTCCTCCATACTGGCTGCCTCCCTGCCAAAGCAAACATGATGAACACGCCTCTTCCTTCCGCAGTGCAGCTGGGCTTTTTCTCAGGCTGCTCTGGGGCAGGAAGCGCCTCCATCACATGTCTGGCACTTCTGCAGGCCATGTAAGTGTGGGATGGTTGCACAGCCAGGGGTCATTGAAGGGGAAATTGCAATGATGTCTTGCAGAAACTCTTATCCCATCCCCAAGCCAGGATGCAGGCCTCCTGCGGAAAGAGCTCATATCATCACCATTTTTCTCGTGCATGATTTTTAACTTTTTTTACCTGATGAAGAAGCCAGTGAGGCTTCAAAACCTTGCATAATGTATTTTATGCTTTGGAATTGTCCCAATAGAGGTATCGCTGCTTGTGGATTTTAGATTTCATTGTGTTTTGCATACATATCTTTTTATCTTTCTAATCATCTGTTGATCCAGTCATGCTTCCTATGTGATTCCTCTTACACAGATATTTTCAAAGCCATAGAAGAGACAGGAAGAATGTTGCCTAAAAGCAGTAGAGGTCATAAAATACTTGGCATGCCAGGAGTTCTTTAAGCTGAAAGTTAGAATGAATTAAGATTTACTCTATACATTTTGATGGAATATCATTAATGCAAGTTAATGAATACTTTACACTCAATCTAGCTGGATAGCTAAGGTACGTAGAATTCTTTTGTGAACTGAAAATATTATGCTTAATTTAGTTTCTCTGAATGCCAACATTACAAATGTAGCTATTCTTTTTCTGTGTTACAATTCCTTCAAACATTGTTCAGTCTTCTCTTTAAAAGATTTCCAGTCTCTAGAAAAAAACTGACATTTAGTCAAACAAAAGGACATATTTCCTTGTAATACTACAGTATGTAACGATCTGCTGAATTTATTGCCACTATAAAGATAATAATTTTTTCTTGGAGAAAATCATCTAAAACTGAACCAAGCTTAAAAATGTGAATTTGCATAATAGTTATAGCTCAATACAATTTAGACTCTAATGAAACACAATGAAATATATTAATAAATTGTACTATATTTTAGAAAGTGGAGAAAGTCAAAAGAAATATGTTTCAGTGAGTAATCCAAGCAGCAATATTTAATTAAATTATACTTTTTCCCTTTTGTTCGTGTTTGAATAATTTAACTTGTCAGACCCAATGTAATTGGCAGCCATGCTTGGGGTAGGCAATACAATGCCCTTCAGGTGCCCTACATCAACATGGCCAATGATCAGGCATTGTGAGAGTTCAAATCCCCCACCAAAAAAAAAAAAAGTCTGGTAGTCGTCCAGCCAGCCCAGCATTGGCAGCTCCTGTTCAACTTGGAGTAGCTGAGGGAGGAGTAACTGTAAAGTCATTAGCAGATTTATCTAGCCTATAACAGTGGATCTGCTAATCACTCCTGTCTGGAAAACTATAGTTCATCAACTCCTGCTTTACAGTGGTACCATGCTTGTTAAGGACTTTTGCAAAATATCTACCCGTATCAGAAAAATAAGCCTTTCTGAAGCAGAAGTAGCTGAGGGCAATTTATCTCATGTGGTACGGGGACAATTTCCCATTGTCACTCTGGTTTTGTTCACCAAGAAGACAGGATGTTATCTGTCTAGCAGAGCTTATTTGCAAACTAGCACATTTACTAAAGGACAAAAGAGAATGGTGGGGCTTCAGTTTATTAAGCTAAAGTACTCAACAGAGCAAGGGAGATGCTATCCCAAAAGGTGGAGGAACTTGAAGTCCACCAGCAATGCCAGTGTTTCCTTAAGAAAATGGGGAATGATAGCTCAAAAGGAGGCCCACAAAAGGGGGTAACTATGGGACCTTTTCATCTGTATGTGCCAGTACTAGCTGTGAGACACCAGGTGAGAATCAAAAGAATGTTTTATTGGGGAATTCACAGACACATGCAAGAAATCAAGTGGTCTCACAAGCCATACAAGGGTAGTAAAGGGAAGGAAGAGAAAGGTTGGATAGAGAGACAGTTCAGGTATATTGGGTGATATTCACCAGTCCTGGAGTGTTTGAGGGCAGCATGGAGGAACAAGAGTCTGGGTTGCAGTGTGATGCTGAAAGTGCTAAAAAAAAAATAAATAAATGCCAGGGTCTGAGCTAGGGTTTAAATATCCTTTTTCCTATCCTGAAAAGGTGAGTATTAGTTGCTCTCTTATAGAGAAAATAAAAGAGGTCTGGAACAGACTCATTATCTTACTTTGGGTGAGAAAACATCGATGGGGATCCCTGCAGCCTCTTAATGTCTTGGTTGGGTAAGATAAAACGTGTGTTTGCATGTGCGTGTGTGTGTGTGTGTGTGTGTGTGTGAGAGAGAGAGAGAGAGAGAGAGAGAGAGAGATTGAGCGTGCACTGTGCTATTGCTTCTGTATGCTTGGTTGGTAAAACAAAGAGAATAGCAAGGATCCATAGCATTAGGGTAAATCTAGAAGAGAAAAAAAGGAGGTAGAAAGAAAAGAGTTTTCCTTTTATTGGACACACTGTACTCAAAGTAGGGATGCAGGAAAAGAGCACTTACATCCAGCAG
Source organism: Cyclura pinguis (assembly GCA_030412105.1). Taxonomy (NCBI): domain Eukaryota; kingdom Metazoa; phylum Chordata; class Lepidosauria; order Squamata; family Iguanidae; genus Cyclura; species Cyclura pinguis. Next base: position 99,374,122 of record CM059601.1, read on the forward strand.
ACCTGAGAAAGGCCTTTCATAAAATCACTTGGAGTTCAAAGGCAGAAGAAAGAATACCCCAGTTGAAGCTTTGAAAAGAGCAGAGCATCTGCCACCAAAACTCATGAATGACACACAGCTGATTCAGAAATTTTGTGGAGAACTCTGTGATGTCACTTACTTTAGAGATCTAAGGCTAGGAGTAGGTTTAGCTGACAGAAGTCTCACAAAAGGATATGCTGGTCCTGGAAGAATAATTTCCAGGTGCACCCTGCTCAACAAAAGAGGGGAGTGAAAGCTTTAGTGGAATTCAGTACTTGTTAGAAAGCAGGGCTGTGGGCTGCAAGCAGATCCCTCACTGCCCCACGGCTCCCCCAAACGTCCTCTAACCTTATCTCTACAACACATAATGTGGTTATATGCAGCAACTTAAGTCTTTACCAAAATAGCCCACAATTTATCAAAAATGTGTGTCTTAGAAATGAATTGAGTTGATGCCATATTAGTTGGCTCATTTTCCTAGACATTGATTGGCTGCCCAAAAGATCTTTGAGTGTTTTTCATGGAATGCTGTATGAACCAGTTAAAGACCTTCAAAAGCTATTACTGATCAATCTGTTACAATGACATTTAATGGTGTTAGATTTTCACATCAGGTGACACCTATAGAACATTGAAGTAAATTTGTCCTAATTAGTTTTTTAAAAAAAAAAACACTCGTTGTTATCCTTAAGGGGATCTTTTCTCTTTTCCTGTAACACCAGCATATGCAGAGATGGTTAAAATCTCCCCATCTTTTTTTACAGAATGGACCTTCAGAGCCTTTTGTATTAATTTGTTAAGGTTAGGTGGATGCAGCCAAAGAAAACTACTCCATTCTTATAGTCTTTGCCATTTTTTTCCTGCCCATCCCTATGCTGCTGTGAGATAAGATCTGAGGAAAGCTTGGAAAAGTTACTTTTGGAGACTGCAGTTCTCAGAAACACAGCCAACATGGCCAATAGTCATGCAGGATTATGTGAGAAGTCAAGGAGCTCTGGATTTGCAGGAAGAAAGACCAGGAGGTTCCCAAAAGGTGGCTTACTACATTATGAAGTGATATCTAAACTATTAACACCCATAATATCTAAAATATCATCTATCGTACAACTATTAAGTCCAAAGGCATAAATTACCCAACCGTATTTTTGCTTAAATACCCTATAGACAGCAGATCTTATCTGATCTTGGAAGCTCAGAAGGGTCAGCCCTGGTTAGTACTTGTACAGGAGACTGCCAATGAAAACCAAGTGTTGTAGGCTATATTTCATAGGAAGGAACTGGCAAAACCATCTCTGAGTATTTAGTCCCTTTTTATTTTGCTCCTACCTGAAATCAAATAAAGGTTTGCACTGGATATTGTGTCATGCTGAGAGTGTCCTAACATGGCTGCCTGTTGTGGATTCCACTATAAGGCTCAGGTCCATGTTATTTGAGGGACTGTATTGTCCCTTACAAGCCCGTATTTGTTTTGACCTCTGCTAGGAAGGCCCTTCTGTCTGTCCCATTACCCTCACAGCTACATTTGAGGGGAACATAGGAAACAAGGCCTTTTCAGTGGCTGCCTGCAGGCTCTGAGACTCCTTGTCCACAGACATTACACTGGGACCTTCCCTACTCTCTTTCCATAGACAGGTGAAAACCGTTCTGTTTCAAGAAGCTTTTGAGGAACAAGTGTAGAAGGCCCATCCCACCTAATCAATAGGGGGAATATTCTGTTTATTATTTTTGCTATACTTTTTTTTTTTGGTTTCTGATTTAACTAGTTTTACTTCTTTATAGATTAATCACTTTTTAACATTATTATTTTGTAATATTTTAACTATGTGTTCTTTTTTGTCTCTTGTAAGCTGCCTTGAGTCTTGAACTGGTAAAAAGGCAGGGTATAATAAATAAGTGTGATCATGACAATAATGATGATGATGATGATGGTCTTTGCCTATCAAATTCAGGGGGTCACTATAAATTGATAGATGACCTGAGAGCAGTACACACACTTTGCCCTTACCACTTCCCTAAACATAGAGAGAGCAGGATGCAACAAATATGGTTCACAGAAGCTAACAACTGACAAGTTTCCTACTGTCTGCAATCAGATCTTCTGAATGTGGTTCTCAATGGACAGTTCCTAGGCTTACCCATAGAAAGGCGTGTCACAAGGGATAGAAAGGAATGTTGATGGTTTCAAGATTACCCATTTTGCACCTTCTGAGACTCGCTTTCAAAACAAGATACAACTTGCCTCAGAAATGCACATATTTGTGAAGCTTGTGGGGTGTTTTCTGTGCAAGTAATTATGCACCAAGGTTTAAAATGGAAAAGACTGGAATATATACAACTGGGAAATCCCCACATGCATGCTTTTGTCAGTAGCGAAAATTCATTATGGAAATGTGTCTAAAAACATGTACCTTAGAAAAAGTACTTTAATAAATGTGGACAGTATAACAAATGTGTACAGAATATGTATGAATTTCCATACAGGAATAAAATATGAAGTTGCACAACAGAGAGTCCTTTCTTACTACACAATTAAACTGTGATGTCTTCACTTTAATTGCCATGGTTGCATCCCAAAGAATCCTAGGGTTTTTTGAAGAACTAGAGTTATCTGGCTGAGAATTCTAAATACCCCCTCTCTAAACTACAAATGCCAGAACTCCATGTATGCAACCATGACAGTTAAAATGGAGTCGTAGCACTATAATTGTTCGGTGTGAAATGGTCCCTGAATTGGAAGAAAAAAGGATGGGATGGGAATGAAGAAGGAGAAATTCAGTGAAATGGAAAAAGTTTTCTACATCCTTATGTTACATAGTTAATGCATCATTTCCTTCCTAAAAGATTCTTCTATGAAAAGAATGAAGATGGAAGAATCAGTGAGAAAAAATTGGAGCATCACAAATGGAAGGTTATGTCTGACTAACACATTTACAAAGAGACTATGGATTCTTTGTAAAATTCCAGCTATTTACCCAGGGTGGACACAAAAACCTTTCGTATGGAACCACCTTTGGAATGGTAGTTTATTTAAAACAAAACAGAACAAAAGAAAACAGATATATTCTTCATGAATCAGGTTCAATAAAGAGGGAGTCTACATTTCCAAATGAGGAATTGCTTAGAGAGATGGCTTCTTGACTATATTTTTAAAAATTCTTCCTGGTTAGTATATATAGAAAAATTATGTATGTGTTCATGTTTGTGTTTGTATGTGTTCAGCATTGTCTAGTTAACTGGAAATTCAGTGAAAGAGTTGTTGAAACTGGCAAATGATAAGGTGGATCCAAATACCAAGTTAGATTTTGGAGTGTTCAAGCAGGCTGGCAGAAGCCAAGTTTATTTTTCTTTCTTCTTATCATAGTCTCTCATCCTCTTAAAAGCTAAAGAGAGGGTTGGGGAACACTATTGAACGAGCTGAACTATAATATAAGAGGAGAGAGTGAATACAAATTGTGCAGAGGTACCTTCTGTGGGTAGAACCTTTCTACCCATAGGAAACCAATCCAACTCATCCATTGGAGACCATGGATCTAACTCATTATGAGCTGAGGCCAAATCTGGAGTTAATTAGGCTCTGCTCACAGTGTGTCTTCTTTTATTTTGCATTAACAAAATGTTAACCAAGCTGTAGAGAAAATCGTAAAATAATTTTTTGACACCTTAAAGATTAACAAATTCTGTTGTAATAGATGTGTAGCACTTTAAAGCACGAGAAGGCTCTACTAATTTGAATTCTCTATACACCTTACTACCTCATGTCTCAAAGGACTAACAAATGCTTTAAATTAACTGATGAATCAAGTTTTTAATATATAAATGACAATTAAGCTTGCAACTTATAATTTTTGGTAATACCAAGTTGACCAGTCATGAGCAAACATTCCAAATGTCATCTGGATCTACAATGTAATTTGCACAATCTTGATCTAGCCTTTTCACTAACACAAAATTCACAGCTGATTTACTGCTTAAAAAAAACCACACAGTTGTGTGCTTTGAATTATTCCTAAGCTTGGTTGAACATTTTCCCTGTTAAAGTATCATTCAAGTTCAAAGCAGCACACGAGAGGTTTAGATTGTTTTTGCCAATCTGCATGACCATTAAATTGATGCCAGTTGAATTGCAGCTGCCAAAATTTTAAAATTCATCTACTGCTTTCTGCAGTCCTCTGTGTATTTTGCTAACTGAAGAATTTAAGGCTGAACTATCAAAAACTCTGCTTTGCAAACAGCACTGGAGCACACTGGAGCACAAATAAAGTAGTCAGAAATCTTAAAATATCTAGGGATCAACAATCACAAGAGACAGAGCAAGTACTTCCATTAGACTAAATTCTGTTATGCGCAAAGCTCAATACAGTTTTCCCCAGTTGAGATCAATGGGCCACTGGGTAGCAACTCACTATTTACCGTACAGTATTAATATATTTTATCTCATATAATCTAGTGTTCTGGTTGAAAATCTAAGACTGCTGGGGTCATGAGAGATTGATTCAAAAAGTGCTTGATTTGCAGAACTGATGGCTGCTTGCCACCTCTGCTTTCTTCCTCTGCAATCCCTTCCATCTATTTTTGCACAATAAAAAATTGTTAATGTTTGGAAAGCACAGCTATCCCACTGAATTCTCCTGTCTTTCCCTCAGAAGCCAAAGCAATCATTGTCACTTCACCACACAACCTGCTTTACCTCTAATTTCAGTATCTAACCATTAAATTGCTCTTTTTGTTACACTTTCTCATTTCTAGGAGCATTCCAACCTCATCTCTATTTTTCATATACCTTACAAGAACAGCTTGATGAAAAAAAAACTGAAGTTTATTCCAGCTGTGTAACCACATTGAGAGATGGATGGCTGCAGAACAGGGCTGTCTTTTGTGTGTCTAATGGAACAGGGGCAACAGGAAACTGCGAGCATTAGAGATGTCCCTGCCCAAGTCCTATCCTTTATTGATTCTGGATCCCTACCATCCTAAGCTTTATTCATCACTTCTGGGGAGAAATTTTTCTCTCACATATTGAAACCAGATTTTGGGTGTGGGGAGAGTTTGCCTATGCTGTGCTGATTCTTACAGGGCATCAGGAATATTGCAGATGGTAGTGCTGTGAAACAGTTGGTCATGCTAGCGTGATTAATGTGTGGGGAATGCTTTGACATGAAGGATGTAAGTCTTTATTCTTGTATGGATGAAGGAAAAAAAAATGATCCCCACACTAATGCACCAACAAGATTCTGACCCTTCTGTCCTGCCTTGTTCTTTCAAGTAAAAGGTAACAGATGCTGTTTTATTTCAGTAAATGTATTAGTTTCTGCATGAGATGTAGCAGACCAACAGCAGACTGTCCTTTCTCAGGCCCCTTTTGCATGGCATCTGCCATGCGAAAGAGGGCCTCGAGCCTCGCACGATTGTGAGGAGCGATCTGCATGACGCCCTCGCAATCGCACAAGGCTCCAGGGGCTGGCAGGCAATGATCACGCACTGCTCCCGGGCCCCGCGAACACTTACCTGGTGTGCGGAACCTCGAGAGACAGGCCAGTCGCACTTCCTGTCTCAGTGCAGCCTGGGAATGCCCCAGGCTGCACTGCGAAAGGAAGGGGCGGGGCTCTCACGCAAGCTGGAAGCTCGTGCGGAACTGAAGAAGCAGGGAAGTGAGAGCCTCTCACAAGAGGCTGCTTGCGAGATCACCGCACCCCAGCACCGAGAAAAGGTAGGATGTGGAAAGGGCCTCAGTGTGCTAGTGGTAAACTCTTCTCCTCTTACATGTTTGCTAAAAGCTTTTCCCCCAGTAATTGTGTTCCAAATCATTGTGAACAAAAGAGTAGCAATCTGCAGATGATACAGAGAGACATTTCTTGATCAAGCATGGTGATGTGGCTTTGGCCCTTTCTGCAATTTATCATCTTGTGGCAGCATCCAGTAGTGATTCCAGCAGCTGCTCTGCCAGGAAGGGAGCGTGATGGCAGTGCTCCTCTCCTCATAGGACTGGCTCCCTGCAGAGGGGAACCTGATGGACATTCCGCTTCCTTCCGCAGTGCAGCTGGCTACTTTCCCAGGGTGCACCGGGGCAGGAAGTGGCACCGTTGTGTTTCCTGCCCTTCTGCAGGACAGGTGAGTATGGGATGGTGAAGTGATCACAGGTCATTAACAGGAAAAACCCATCAATGATTTAACTTGCAATCGTGCTGCCTGGGGATAGGAGAGGAGCTGGACTGCGACAACATCATGCAGAAGCATCGTTGCGGTCATGTCCTTCTCCAGTCCCCACAGCAGGGTGGGAGGGTGCTGCGGAAAGGGCCTTTGTATGTTTTCTCCCCCTGAACTTGATGCCATTGGCTCCTGTAAGGGTAGGGATGGAGAAATGTGGAACATAGCAGTGACAGGCTAGATATCATAGTACTCATTGCTAGATTCCTTGTTAGGGCCACTGTTTAATGCAATGTTTAAATCTCCTTGTTTAGCCCTCACAATGTCAAATGGCACCTTCATCTTCATGGGAAAAGAGAGCTTGTAAAAGATGCCCATCATCTTTCCTGGACCGTATACCCCATGTACTTTGCTTGGGATGTCATTTATATTCTTTCTGACTGCAGAGATAATGCCTTTTGAGAGCTGATAATCTGAATAATGTAAGAGCTGCAATCTCTGCAGGGTTGTATTTGCATAGCTATTTATGTAAATATTATCAGTTTTAAACCTTCAAAGGACTGCACAATTTAAATTGCCATTGTTTCACTGACTGCTTTATTCCTTGCATTTGATGACGAAGGGATAAACTTCAAGAGTTCCAATTTACAAACACTGAATGCACATTAAACCTTTTGCAGAGAGACCTTCATGGATCAGGCATTTATATTTTGGTTGTTTTAATTTCAGTCCATAAGCTTTTGAAGTGAACCTCATCAAGATCATCTTAAATATCCAGGAAGGCCTAAACTGAGATGTTTCTTTAGAGGGCTTCCAGAATGTCAGTCTTAATCTCAGCAAAGTGAACATATATTTTCTAGGAAGCAGTCAGCAGACCAAGACTTTAGTTGGCATTCCAAATCTTTCTTGTTTCTTGCCAATTTCTTTTTGGAATGTATTCAGATCTAGTAGTGCCTCTCAGTAGATTTTTGAAGCAGGACTCAGAATCAAAAATGGATGTCTGGGGACAGTTTCCTCATGTTATTTTATAGGTGCATTACAAAGATATTTTTCCATGTAAAATTAAAACATATAGCACATGATTTGTTTCCAAATATAAGCGCTAGCACAAGTCCACAGAGATTAGGCTTGGTTACATATCACAGATGTGTGTACCCTCAGTGAAATACCCAGAGTAATTGTGTAAGACAGTGGTCTGAAGATGGTAGAGGAATATTCAAGTCCCCATACACATTTACTTAGGAGATGGTATTTTTAATATCCTAGAGATAATAGTCTGTATGGAACTTATAATCAAAATACTGTTTCCCTGCTTGCCAGAATAGATTGGTTCTGGGGGATGCTTGTGCAGGTGCACCAGAACGTGGTGAGGGCTTCTTAATGCTAGTGCACCTCTGTCATGTGCAGTGGGGTGAGCTAGGCTTATTTAGATCTGTGCTCCCCCAATCTCTTTAGTGGCTCATGGAAGAAGAGGACCACCACATGCTTCAGCCTTTTGACAGCAGTTCAACAGGGAGGCTTGTTGGCTATGGCCAGATGAGTGGTCTGGCCACTGATAGTCAATTTTTTGGTGACAAGTGCTGCGTTATCAGATGTGTAGTGCCCTGGGCAGGCTATCAGGGACTAAAGGAGCACATCTGTCTCCTGACTCATCGCCCCAGTTGTAGTGGCTGAGGGTGCTCAGGCCATTCACTCTGCATGCTTTCTTTCCAGCCCCTTTTGGGGGTGGGGGGAGTAGGCTGCAGTAGCAGCTTAAATCTTGGGGAACCTGAACACATTGGGCTAGTGGAGAGGGGGTGATTAGACTTGTGGCATAACAAAGCCTAGCAACATTGTTTGGGTTAGGCCTGCTTCAGGTGGGTGCATGCAAAAGCTTCCAGTCAAGCTGGACCCAGAAGGCCTTGTTGGGCTTAGACCTGTCATTGAGTTTAAGGCCTAAGGGGGGTGGCTTGGTGGGACCTGCTAGAGTTGATGCATGCAAAGGGCCATTTTTGTTCTGTTGTTCCCTGTTGGAAGCTCAGTCTGTTTGCGTAGGGTAGCCCATTTCTGTCCTCCCAACTGAGTGCTTTGTATTAGCAATTTATTTAACCAATTAGCATTGTAAGTCACACTGATTAGAACAAGTTTGCATAGTAATTCTTTATAGGTCTCAATAATGGGCCCCAGGAAAGGGAGAAGCAACAAAAAAGGGAAAAGCCAAGGCTGCTTTGCCCAAGCCACCTCCAAAATGAAAACAACCCCAGTTTTCATCTTTTTCTGATAAAGGCACTGTAGCATTTGAGACCATTTTATCCAGTCTCTCAGCTCTGGAAAAGGCTACATGGAGAATTGTATCTTCCTAGGGGTGGGGAGTGGGCTGGAGCAAAGAGTAAGGCCCATCTCTCTAATGCGATCTCAATTCAATCACAACACATCTGGAAGCTTTAGAGAATGAAATGCAGTTTGCCAGGTGGGAGGCCTGCTTGGGGATATTTTTGAGCACTGCCCTCTTTCCAAATCCATTTAGAGACACAATGGCAGGCAGGCCTCCAATGTGAGGAAGAAGTGTGACACAGGCCTTGCTTCTGGGTGTCACACTGGGGATTGCTCATGGGAAATGGTGGGAATGTCAGTCAACTGCCCCTCAATCACTGGGGGAACAGACTTCTGTTGCTTGCAGCAGCTGATGCCTAGTAAGTGGGACTGAGGAGGGACTGGGAGACACATCACAACTTTGTAACTAAGGTGGTTACATGTTCATAATCATCTTGGTGAATTCTGGCTGATATTTTTGCCCCATGAGGGAAGTAAGACATTGGAGAAAGAGATTGCTTAGAGCAGGTAGAAATTGCTTTTCCTTTCCTACCATTGTTGAATGTCTCTGGACAAAGTGCATCTAGAACATAATGCTCTAGTAGAAGTCTGGTGAAATCCAGCCTCCAGTGCCGATCTTATGCATGAGCTTCCATAGATAATTGGCTGGCTAATGCTTAGAAGAAAATGCTTGACTGTAGCAGATACACCTTTCTCTGGCAGAGGTATTAAAATCTCTGCCTATTTTGTGTTTTGGTTTTAGATGAGAATTTTTTTTTAATCTCTAGAGCAGCATATAAGAATTTTTGATATTTTTGTGATTTATTTTGTATTTCAGGATTTTTTCCTCTTTCAAAAATGTCCGTTATACAAAACTCTGCTAGTGCCAAGGTATACTTTTGTTCAAAATACTGTCTTTTGCAAATACAGATTTTTGATAAATACTATGGTTTTGTGTAATATAAATTTTTATATGAAAGTCCTGAAGAATGAAAAATCATTGAAAATGTAAAAAAAAAAAGCAACATTTTAAAGTGCATTTTATAATGTGTTGAAATGTATTTCTTGTTGGGCACAAGATAATTTATATACATTCTTCACATCCCTAGTTGAGCTGACATCATTCTTATCACCAAGTAATGTTAGTTTCAGCAATTTACTTCCATGGAAAGATAAGTTTAGGAGGTTTGTGTTCAGTATTCCTAGATTGTACAGTTTAATCTATTTGTCTCTTCTGTAGCTGACTGTTATACAATGGCCCCTAGGTTAGAGAATCATAAAGTTTCTACTTCTTCCAGCCTTGAGGGACAAACAGACCATTTGGAACTTCAAAGATTTGGGTATGTATTTGTTCCCAAACGTCTTTGTCCCTTTGTTTATTAAACTCTGCCAGGAGTTCAATAGTATGTTGCTTTTAAAAACAAACAAATCATTCATATGAATGATTCCATTCATTTCAATAGCTTGCAAACCACAATCATGAAAATTTTCATACTGCTAGCTGGTAATCTTGAGGAGTGTTGTTTAAAGAACATGAATATATTTCTGTCTACTTCACAGTTTTGGTTCTTTCTGTGTGTAGGTTGCAGTTCTGAATTAGGAACTCAACTCTGTTTCACAGAACACAGACAGACAGACAGACAGACAGACAGACAGATGTTAGTTCAGAAGTATATAAACTGCTTCGTGTTGAGTATTCCAACTGTCTTTAAAGATGTAGCCTGGTATCTAGGGTGGTAAACCCCTGGATATGTGCTGTATTTATAAGATATAAATAATGTCAAGTGTGATGGGGAGAAAAAGGAGCCATGTTACTCATGTGAATAATTCTCCAGCAGAAATCATTGTATCCAGAATTGTATGAGGCCATTTTTTTCTTCTTTTAATTATTTGCTTACAGCTCTTCCTGTGAAATGTGCAAGCGATCCTTTGTGGAATGGTCTTTCCATGTTTGAATGGTTCATGGAAACTCATCAAAGATCCATTCCAGTCCTGTGCTGACATAGACCTCTTTGTGTGTAGGCCTACAGAGGGGACAGCAATGTGTGTCTAATCTTTGCTTCCAAACATGCCCATGTGTCCAGAAGAATTCTAGAGCTTCATGTGTTCATTGGGATCAACTATATTGGATCATACCTTTTACAGATCATTTCAACACAGTTACACTATTTTCTTGATCATAGACTTTGCTTCCTGGTTTTGCCAATCATGGGAGCTCTGTAACTGATATTACAGTATATTTAGTGGTGTGGTGAATCTTCTCAGAGTTTATATCAGACTTTACGGCAGAAGTGGGTAACTATGGAGCATGTTTCCCCAGCACTCCCTTATGGACTCCTGGGCAGCTTTGGAGGTCACAAAAAGAGCTGCATATAGCCTTGGGGCTGCATTTACCCCATCTCTGCTTTAAAGGAACAATCCAAAGTGCTGAATGTGATTCTCAAAATAGTTTTAGTGCCTTGGAGAGCTCCTTTACAGTCTGGAATAACTTCCAGAGTAGATTCACTGTTCCACATTCACAGAAATCTCTAGCTGCTCCTGATCGTATTCAACCAAATGCAAATCCTGAGCCCTATAGAGGTCTTAACAGCTAAGATGTAAAGCTTTGGTTTACTTCTGGGCACATGGAAAATTGGGAGGAAGGACTTGTGCATGTGCCCAAATAATTTTATGAGGTGTATTATACAATAAAATATTCAATAGAAAGCAGTCTAGAATAAAATCAACAGGACAGGAGAGGCTTACTATACAGAGTTACAATAACCCCTACCTGAAAAAGAAAATGGTTCCTTCTATACAGACACATGGGGAGAGCATTCTGCTTGATGGCCTTGGTATTAAGCGAAGCAAACAAATTACTCCCTCTTCTAGTATGTGATTCATTTTTTTCTGTTTTTCCAGTCTTCCTTTTTTCTTCCTCCTTCTTTCCCAGGCCCTTTTCGCACAGTGTTTCTTAAGCAAAAGGGCCCTTTGAGCGTCACGTAAATGTGAGGAGTGGTCTGCATGACGCACTCCCATTTACGCGACGCTCAAGAGCCTCATGCGCAGCGCATACACATTTTTTTATTTTCGGCTTTTAGCCGAAAATGGCGTGCGCTCGCACATGGGTTGGGCACCCCATGTGCACTTACCTGCTGTGCGAAGCCTCCTTAGCTGCACCGGTCACGCTTCCTGCCCCTGCGCAACCTACAACTGCCAGGCTGCACTGCGGAAGGAAGGGGCGGGGCGCAGGCGGGGTGCTCGCGCAACCAAGATGTTGCTGCAGAGCCCAAGCGGGAGGCTTGCGAGAGCCTTCCTCCCCAGGCTTCTTGCGTGAAGACTGCAACCCAGCTCCGCAAAAGGGTAAGCTGCTAAAAGGTCCCCAGACTTAAATGTTCTTGTGCTCCACAAACTCAGTTATCGGACCTAGTTTCTAGAAAGTTTTCTTTCTCTCCTTCTCTCCTTCTTGCCGTCTTCCCAAAGAAATCACACAAATTAGACCACCTAACAACAGAGTCATGGGAATCATTTCCTCACATTCTAAGATCTCTTCTTCTGAGGTAGCCTTTCTCTTACTGAATGTGAAAGAGGGAGACACATCTATCCAAAAACATTCTAACAAATGCTGGTGACCTAATTCACTAAAGCATATTTTAAACTTCAGTGTTAATAATGGCATCTAGAAAGTCAAGTGAAATCTCTAGGGAAATGGTGAATTAACACATTAATGAGTTAATCAATGAATTTTTTCCAAGCTCTGACAGATAGTATTAATACTTCTAATGTTTCTACTCAAAGCTTTTCCTATGTCTGTAGATTACGTTAAAAGAGTGAATCAATCTGCATGAAAACAAATCGCAGTGCTGAAAACCTACAGGCTTATGTATTACTGAGCAGTAGCAGTAGTAGCAGCAGCAACATGGATTTCTAAGTGCCAGAGCACTCAAGCGCCCTTTCTGCACAACGTCGCTGCAGCACTTCTGGGACGGGATGCAGCGGTTGGCAGATCGCGGTTCTGCATGATGTCATCACTGTCCCATCGCCATCCCGTCGCAAAGCATCATACTCATGCAGTATTTGCAAAATGGAAAAAATCCATTTACACCTTGAATTGCACAGCGCTCCTGTACTTACCATTGTGCAGAAGCCACGGAAGTGCAATTGTGATGCTTCCTGCCCCAGAGCAGCAATGGCAAGTGTGCTGAAGAAGGAAGAGGTGGAGCCACTGTGCTTCTTTCCACAGGGAGTGAACAGGTGCGGAGGGGCAGCTTCCTTCTCCTTCCTTCTCCTCTCTTCCTTCTATGTTTCTCCAACTCTTTTTTCTTTGTGTTCCCTCAAAGAAAACCTTGAAACATAATTAGGATTTGTTAGAGTCTCAGCATTTTATAATTGTTTTTTTAAGGTGATAATGATGGGGATTAATATGATGATAACAAATATTTGGAGATGATAATTGTAATTACTTTGGGGATGCTATTATTATTTTTGGGATGATGAAGGATTCCTCACCCTGCCTGTAAAAGTCTTTGACCAAAGAAAGGCACTCGTAAATGTGAACATCTTCTTTAAAACAGAGCTTAGAAAACATTATTTTTGCTTGGGCAATTTTCTTTGGTTGGACTACAGCTTCTCTGTGTTAAAAATCTGTGCTTGGAAAAGTGCTTAACAACAGAGGGTTATTTTTCTTTTTCCTGTTCAGAGAAAAACTTAAAAAACTTTCTTTGGTTGGACTACAGCTCTGTATGTTGTTAAAAACAGTACTTGCAAAATGTTAAAAACCATTCAGGGAGGTTTTTTTCCCCCCTGTTCATTGGAGGGCCTGGAGATATTTTCTCCTTTGTTTGACTTTGTACTTTTAAAAAAGGTTCAATAACATACTCTGAGCAACTGTGCTTGATGATTAATATGTCATATGTAATGATATCACCAGGGCCTACTCCATGACGTCACAAGGTTTCAGGTAATTGCTCTGAGATTTCAGGACCTGGTAAACACCTGACTTGATAACCCTAACTCACCAGGTGATGTGATGGTACTAAATATAAACTAGAATGGGTTTGAGGATTGTTGGGAGAAGCAAAAAGAAATAAAGATTGATTCTCCATTTTGAGACAACACTTGGAACTCAAGATGAACATGGTAATGAAATGAAAATTTGAGTTATTTGCACAATTCAAAATGAAATCTGAGTGCCATACAGTTGAAAAGCATTATATAACAGCATCATTCTGTCAGGCTTGGAACTAAAGTATTATATTTTTTTCTTCTATAACTGCTGTACTTCGTGCTGAGAGAAACCTCTGAAGAATAGTGAATTGACTGTTGATACTCACCACTTTCCAAAGAAGACATGGCTGAGTACTTGTCACTTATGGCAAGTATTTATAACTGATGGAAACAGTAACCAGTTAAAATCTAAAGAGTCTCATATGTCTGTGCACCTGATACAACCAAAAGTGAATTTCAAATACCTTTCCAAGGGCATTAGAACACACTGAGACCTAACTGATGGGGCCCAAAAGCATAATAGGAGATAGTTCTATGACATTCATTGGACTGCAGAGAACGAGAATGGTATTTTGAAGAATTGTTAAAGTTTTTCTGCTTAAAAATCTACAAACATTCCAAAGTTATCGTTTCCATTGTTCAATACAATTTTTGCAACAGGATTAGATGCTATAACACTGCAATGACTGTGTAACCTACTTCACTACAATCCACTCCTTTTGAGTGGGCTTATGTAAATTAATCTGGTCTAGTGCATGAATGTGGGTGAATTTTGTTTGGCTTTCTTTTTTCAGCACACGAACATGAGGTCACACTTCTGTGTGAAATATGCAGCCTGGGGCTAATCTTTTGGATAATAATCTTCTTCAAATTTTGTGATGTGCTTTGCTGCTTCAAAATGAGTATAGTTGTGTAAACATGTATATAACAGAGAAAGTGGCACAAGGCAAGGCATGTGCAATTTTACATGACTTTTTTTAAAAAAAAATAACTGCAAACTGATAAGGAAACTTCATGAATAAGGTTATGACTAAACAATGCAAAAGTGACAGGGATGGAACATAGAGTGATACATTCCCAGGTGGCTTTTCTGAGCACATGATACATCCCCTAACCATTTTAAGGTGAGGAGTCCCTCCAATTTCATCCACAAACCGTCACTGGAAAAATCCATCCCTGTAGCATCAGGGACTTTTCTCAACATGCATTGTGTAAGTGCATGAATGTACCTTTTTTTAATATGATCCATCTTAATAAAACAGTGCCAATGTGAGTATGAGGTACATGATGAATGATTTCCACAATTCCATTTAGGGATTCTCCCATATATCCTTTCTCAGGCTAACCTTTTGCCTTGTCCTGGAGCCAGCCATATTTGCAGATAGATTGTATTGTGGGATTCAGCTTTTACATTGATTAGCCTAAGGAATTTTAACAACTTGCTTCATCCAAGATATTTCTTGGGTTATTTATTTGTCACCTCTTCTGTAACCTAAATCTATACACAGAATTACTTTGTGTACTCTTCACTTGATGGAAAGAGAGTCACTTGTGATCTATATATCTTTTATAGCTCAGTTAGCCTACCCTGGGAAAATCCCAGAAGACCTTCATGAAACTGGTTTATTATTATATCTGAAAAACATTGTTAGCATAATCAAAGTGCCAACATTCTGTACCACACATAATTTGAATAATACTCTTGGCAAACAGTATAGCTGTTGGCAAATAATGTAACCGTAGAGGCCAATAGTTTTCCACCTCTGCCCTTAGAGAACTTTGGAACAGTTTAAGTTAACGGGGAGGCAGAAAATTGTGTTCCTAATCTGTGTCCTTTCCTAGCCCAATATTATTTTAAATGAATCCCTAAATTAAAATTTGAAACTATGGACCTGATCTCTGAAAAAGCCGCTGAGGGCCTTTTCATTTGCCTGTCCTCTTGCCAAAGCTCTTAACTTTGGTTTCTTTATAATTTATTTTCAGAGGTTCTTGCTGGAGGGCAGATTTTTAATCAGTACCAGAACCTTACATGGGGAAGGGAGATAAGGACCATGGTTTTAGGTATATCATACAGAACTTTGAAAGTTACTGTTAAAAAGAATTATGCCCAGTTCCACTGCTTTCTTTGATGGGAATTGATCCATCCCTTTCTTTGCACCCCTCCCCAAATATGTGTATGTTTGTGCCCGTATTAGACTATTCATGTTCCACTCCACCAGCTAAAGGTGCTTAGGCAACACTGTGCATGTATTTGAATGCAGCTGTTTCCTATGTGCACTTCAACAGTCTGTGCATTACTTTGGATCTGTCTGCAACCATCCATCAACATGATATTTCTGCAAGGCGATTTGTTTCTTCCTTGTAGACAGACCAGAATATGAGAACTGACACAAATCCAACTTTAGATTTGAACTGGGTTTTTCACACATCTCTAAGTCTAGCTAATGTTGAGGAAATATGCAAGTTGCAACCTATCAAAGGAAGAGGACTGCTTGTTCTCTGTGCCTGCTTAAGTGCTGGTCCTCCATACAATCCCAGGACAAATCACTGTTATACATTGTGGCCAACCAAGGCTTTAGGAGGTACAAAGCTAAAAGCAATGGACATTTACAGTAAGGCACCTACAGTTGTGTATAGAGCCTTACAGTGTAATCTTTACTCCAAGATGGACCAACTTATAGTTGGTTAGGATTTGGTACCACTGTCTTCACTATGAAGGAATCTCCTCTGCTGGCTTACCCCCTTCTGCGAAGTGATCTTGGAGACCAGCACAGAACAATCAGCTGGCAGAAAAGCTCTGCTGACTAAGATCTGTCAGAAAAAGAGCCAAAAAGAGGGTAAAAAATGGGCAATACAAGGGAAGAGGCAAGTGGTACAAGTCAGAAAATTCCCCCAGCCCTGGGACATAGCCATTGCACTGGCATAAAGTTAGACTAGGGCAAAGCTAGTTTTAAGAAATTTACAAAATCCCTAGGCTAGAAGGAGTTTCGATTTAACACACTTTCATTTGGCACAGTGTACTATGTAAATTTTTGCTTACTTCATCCTTATGTTCAAGAACAATAGTTTTCTACATTTTTCTCCCTAATGGTCAAGATAGTGACAGTTTTTGCCAGTACATTTTCAGAACTTTTTTTGCTGAAAATTTGCCAGAAGTTATTTTTCTATAAAAAATATCTTGTTTTAGTACAGTGTTATAAGACAAAACACATTTAAGGCATAATACAAAAAGTGGTTTTCTTTTATTGGCGCTGCTGACCCAAAAGGTGTTGGTCTTTTCATTTTGGTACAGAGGCAGAAAGATTCACAATGATGGAAAGTTTTCCTAATGGGTTGTCCCTGGTGTGTAGAATGTTGGTGACTGAGAACATTGTGAATATTCTTTGTGTGGATTAACTGGTCCTTGATCATCTTGGCCACTTAAAAGTCTGTTCTTAAGATATGGATGAGGACAATTTCATGCATTACTCACTGGCAAACCCGAGGTACATTCAGAAAGGTATTCCAGGTAATTGCTGCTCAGTGGAAAGTGGACTTAGATAAGAAATGTGAAAACATGTTTGCTGGATCCACAGTTTACACTTAAAACCTTATGAAACTCCACCGGTAAGCTGCAAGGGACAAAATTCTCATAAAACCTGCTCTGAACTTAGACAAACTGACTTCAGAAGAAAAAAGTTACTTGTGACTAAGTGATATTTCATTTTCCTTGGGGGAATTGAAGCATTCTTTACTTTTGCTAGATTGCATTCAGAAAGCACAGTGGCCTTTCTGCAGGATCATTTGATTGCATAACCTTTTTATTGGTAGGAGGAAGAGGAAGGTAAAGAGAGGTAGGGAAGAAAAGGTAGCAAGAATTGGAGCAGCAAACCTGTGATAAGTAACAACATGTTACAGTCCAAAGAGATTTTTTTTTTCCATTGCAATCTTTCCTCTTCCAGTGGTGTAATGTTTATAGCAAATGTATATTGTAATTATTAAATATTTATATAAAGAAAATGTTGCTGGGAAAAGATTGTTAAAATAAGATATTTTCTTGGTGTTATGGGAGAAAGGAATACTGTGTTTTCATGATCAAATAATCGACCCTTCTAGTAACCAGTTCTGAATTGCAATCTCAGTGTACCTGATGCCTTGATTTAAGGCTGTAATCTTACAAATATTCAGACTAAGCAAGTAGAAATGGGGAAGAATCATTGTACAGGTAAAATTTTTGTCAGTTATCTGTGGGACTAAGGGCTGATTTGAACAGTGTTACTGGGAGCAATAGCCTCCAACAACAACAACAAAAAGGCAGTTGTATCCAGTGTTTGTCCGACTATGTCTATGGGTGGAGATGTCTTCTCCACTGGATTGTGGAGAGTGCTTTCAAAGACAAAAACATCTACTATGGGGTCAGGAGTGGCCAGTGTTCCTGAGTTTTATTCCACATTTTAGAAGAGTTATCCAATGTGCTAAATCCTGTCCCACAAATAGCTTCAGCACCTTGGATAGATCCTGTATGATTTCCTTAGGAAAACATGCAAACTCAGAGCAGATCCACAGTGTCACTGACCTGAAAGCATCAAGCCATCCCTGTTACACAAGGCAAAGACATATACCTGCAGGAGACACTTGCAAGGGAAACCATTTCCTGCATGGGAAACTTGCAGTGGGAGTAAGCTTGTTTTTTAGAAGCAGCATTTCTGTGAGAAGCCGTTTAAAGTTGCAGGCAAATAGCTTTTCGAAAGCATTTTTAAAATACATTCAACATTTGAACTGTAAAGAAAATGCAAATCTGTCTTATACTGTATCTGTCCTTCTAGTGCAGTACTGTATATATTGCTGGTACAAGTTCTCTCCAGGGTTTTAGACGATAACCTTTCTTAACCTTGCCCTGAGATGCCAGGAAATGAAATAGTGATGTTCTGTAGGGAAAACAAAAAACATACAGATCTACCATTAAAGCTACAGCTCTTCCCTTAAGGTACGGGGTCGGGAACCTTTTTCAGTAAGGACTATGTAGGCCCTCGGAAGCATTTTAGTGTGGCACACCAGGAGAGGGCATAGCCATAACCTGAAAAGGAGTCCTGTGCAAATACAAATGGAAACCATGGTGATATAGCATCTTATTGAGGTTTTTTTTTTTTTTTTTGGTTAAAAAAAAGTCTTGACTGATGTACTTTCTGACAAAGTGTGTGCAACCACAGCCTTACAAATTCTAATTTTCTAGTTACCCAAACCTGGGAAAATGACTTTTTTCCTGATTGTTGTTGCATCCCAGGTGAAGACCTTTTAGTTCGTTTTGTTATGACAGTCTTTATGGTGAAGGGGCTTTTAATGTTACTTTTTAATGGATATGAGTTTATATTGTTTTTACTTCTATTGATAGTCTACTTATATTTCCAATTTTGTGTATGTTTTAGTGATGTGTATTTTTATCTGTACCTGTTTTAATTTTTGAAAGCCACTTTGAGTCCTAGGGTGGGGGGAAAGGATGGATGACAACAGCAACAACTCCCACAGTGCTCCAGGACCAGGCTGCTTGGGGAATCTGAGGTTTGTTGTCAAACAAGCCACCTTTCTGAGTCCTACTAGTGCAGAGGTAGACAAAGTACAGCTTGAGGGCCACAGAGAGTCATTTTTCTTTTGGCTTCCAGGGCCCCACATGGATGCAATGTACCCTGAAAATCCCTCTAGGGGACATGGGTAGCATTATCACCATGTTTTGAGGCCTTCTGGGCCTCTTGGGGTCAAACAAAGTTTTCAAGTTTTTATTTTTTATTTTTCTTACCAAAAAATGTCCACGGGGGGGCATTTCTCTGGGCTACTCCAGACCACTTTAGGCCAAAGAGATTTTGTTTGTTTGTTTGTTTGTTTTTGAAACAAGAAGTGAATGAGAAGTTACTTCTGTCTACTTCCTGTCATTAAAAAAGGCCTTCCT
Source organism: Cyclura pinguis (assembly GCA_030412105.1). Classification (NCBI taxonomy): domain Eukaryota; kingdom Metazoa; phylum Chordata; class Lepidosauria; order Squamata; family Iguanidae; genus Cyclura; species Cyclura pinguis. The sequence continues at coordinate 99,393,488 of CM059601.1, forward strand.
GGGCCTAGAATGGCCCAGGAAGGGGCCCAAACATGGTAAAAATCCCCTCTTGTCCCCTAGAGGTCATATGGCACTCAAAATGCTGATTATTTTGTGGGAACTGGTACAGCAGGGATTGTCTCCTGCAGGGCCAGTGTGCCCCCCTATTCTCCCACAGTTGCTCACCCCTACAATAGGGAATGGTGGCCTTCCCAAAATATAAGCCATAAAATCCCAGAGTTTGTGTGGCCCACCGTCACTAAAGTTTTTTTTTTTTTTTTTTTGGCCCACCATCAAGGAAACAGTCATGGGACAAATATCAATGTTCTGCTAACTTCCTATTCCCCCCCTCCACTTACTTTTTGGTATTAGATAGTAGCCATATAACTATGTGAATATTGATTTATACAGTGCAAGCATGATGCAGGCTCTGAGCCTGTGAGTTGATTTTGAACCCTGAGAAGACAGCATATCTGTCTCCTCTTTAACTTCTTTAAAATACTTGTAATTAGTGTTTTCTTTCTAAACCCAGATGGCTGATCAATATTTATTACAGCAGAACGTATGAATTCATTGCCTTACAAATCACAGTGTTTGAAGTGGTTTGGAAGCATTGTCCCTGGTGTTTGATCTATGGCAGTTTACTCATATCTGCAAGTTGTCACTTGATACTACAGCGGTCAGGAAACAACCAAACTTATGGGCACTAGGGCTTGAGAGGTCAACTAGTTTTGCCTTTGGAGAAGGAAAAATTGGCATTCCCATTCTCCCTCGAGATTAGACAGTCAGCCAGTTAATGCCCCACCCCTTTCTCACAAATCCCAACTCACCCAGATTGTGTTGAAGATATAAATTTCAGAATCAAAAGGAGAATGAGCAATATGGTTATCCTCTCCCTCCCCCCACTGAAACTGATTTCTGTCCTTTAAAGTATGGAAATATATCCTATTTCTTTTGGATCAGGGTGTCCTGTGATAGGTTTGTCACAGGTTTTTCTTAGGTTACCGTAAGTTGGAAATGACTCAAAGGCACACAATGACAACAACAATGATATAAGGCTGCTCCAGAAAGGCCACCGTTCTATGGAAGGAAGGACATGTTTGAACTGGATAAACCTTCACATTACTGGGTTGTTGCTTGTCCTGAATTTGACACCATTAGAATCGGCTTAAACCCAAGCCTTTCAGATTAGAAGTTGCTTTGAACTATTTGTCTGTGTCAAGCTGTGAAAACCATTAGCTCCCCAGAGGAAATATTATGAATCTTGTTACATTTAATATTTAAAATGTGATTCAAATGTAAATAATTTATTATCACACCGCAAGTAATTTGCATCATTGAAAAGATCCACTTTGGTCTTTATTACAGTCCATTGGGAAGAGAACTATGAGTATTGCATTACTTTGTTGCTGGTACAATCTGATGTCTACACACAGACATCTTGCTTTACAAATGATAATTTATCATAGTTTCATAATACAATGATATTTACATTCTGACAGACTGTACTTTGCATATTTCAGGAAAATAGCAACTTGTGTGTAAACATCTGCTTTCAAGGTATGTGTTGACAAAAACAAACAACACCCCCCCCCCCCGCACCAGTTTATTGGCATACAAGAAGTATAACAGATATGCTATGAAGGTAGTATATCTATTACTTTTGGTTCATTATTGCAGCCATAGTGTCTGTGCTAACCAGTCTTTTGTTAGCATAAACATGACTGCATTTCAAAATGTATCGGAGCTTCTGGAAAGAAAACTAATAAGGTCATTTTCTAACTAATATAAATATTTAGAGGGAATCTTGGCAACTGTTGTTAAGTAATTCAAACTTGATAATTTAACAATAATTGCATGACATATCAAGAACCATTTCCCTACCACCACCTCAAAAATGTGTCTCAAGCTTCACAGAAGTTTTAGAGCTGAGTATGTTCAGAATTAGAACCTGACAAAAATCTTTTTGTCTTTTTGCAGACTTAGGGAACTGGTGGTCCTCCAGCCATTGAGAGACTGTAATCCACATTGTCTATGATTTGTTGAGGTGGAAGAAATATGGAATCAAGGGGACCTAGAGGACTGCAGGTTTCTGACGGAATTATGACCAAGAGAAAATTTTGACAGGATCTGGCCTGGATTAGATTAATAGTAGTTCCAGGTCTGGGTCATACTTGAACAAAACCAGATATTTTCATGGCATGAATACATTTTTTCTTCTCTCTCTCTTTTTTTTTTTTTTTTTAAGAAAAGTATTCAAAATCTAAAATAAATATGGAGACCCTGAGACACTGTTACCACATTGGGTGGACTGAATAACCTGTTGAAAAAACCAAACAGTGCTGCCTATTCTGAGCAAATAAGGACAAGTGAAGTGTTTGAGTTAATATTGCACTTCTGTTGAGATTAATGTGCATTGACTGGAAAAGAATGAAGCATACACTATGGGCCAGTAAGCAAAAAATAGATGTGACCTGAAGGCCGCATTAAATGGCCCCTTGCTGTGACAGCCAGCCTCTCAGAAAAACTTCTTGTCACCATACCAATGAATATATTGTGGCATGGTGACAGCTGGTTATGCAGCTTCAACTCTCTCAGCACATGGTGTTATGATTATTAGGACCACAGGATATTTAACTACTCTCAGTACAAACTTACCTTTTCTGCTAACATTTGACAGACAGTGGCCACATTAGAACAAGCAAAAAGGGGGAGGGTTCTAGTTCTTTCTACTGTTTGTTACAGTTTGAAATTCTCACATTCTCCCTCACTATTCTTCTTACATGGTGTAGTGGTATGAGTATTCCCTGCTTGGCCATGGAAATCCACTGGGTGACCTTGGGTGTGTCACATACTCTCAGCCCCAGAAAACCCCATGATAGGTTCACCTTAGGGTCCCCATAAGTTGGAAATAACATGAAGCCACATAGGAACAACAATTCTTCATTTCTTCCTGTGCAACTGATAATTCATTTCCCTGATTACTTATCACCACAATTCCTAAAAGTTTCAGCGGCAGGAAGATTTTGGTACCAGGCATTTTTCTACAGCCTGTGTAATTGTAGAAGTTTATGAAAATGGTCATCCATGGGGATAACCTGAAGTGTCCTTCCTGTGACCACTTGTTCCATGTGTATCCCTTCTATTGATTGACTACAGAACTAAAACGTGGAACATATATCTGCATTAATTATCTCCAAAACAATTTCATCTGAACCCTGGCGGCAATGGCAAATTGTAATCAAGGGATAAGAGAGTAAATGGTTATTTTTTTTTCTTTTTTGTAAACCTAAAAGAAAGTAACATAAAAGAAAAATATGGGGGATTTCAGTCAGAACAGATTTTTTTTAAAAAAACAAACAAACAAACAGATGGTCCTTATTAGGGTTGGTATTGCTGGTCCATGTCAGTTTCATATCGGTCAACCCATACATCTGTTCTAGTCCTTCAATCTGTATTTTTAAGAAAGAATCTGCATGTAAAAAATTAATTTCTAAGCACATTTTTACTCAGAATTAAGCAAAGTTTCGTTTGGTTTTGCAACCAAGAACTGTGACCTCTAAAGTGTTTTAATTCCCAGATCATAAGACATCTTCCATGTGATCCCAACCATCTTTAGAAGGAGAGAAACCATGGAAGCAAGAACTTTTTTGCCTCACATAATTGTATACTTTGAATCAACAGAGTGGCAGCAACGATATCATTAAAAAGGGAGGAATTTTGAACGTATGAATCAAGACTTGTTTGATATTTGCTTGATAAGGATGGTCCAATACTTTAAAAGCATAGTACTGATGACAGTTTAAGGTGCTGGATCCCCTTCCATGCAGTGCAGGGTTGTGGGGGAGGGGGCACATTTCATGGCCTCTTACAGGGAAAAAAAAAAGGCCTCTTGAAGATGTCAAATTGCAGCACATTGCAATGAAGAGCACTGGGTGAAGAAAAGCTCATTCTGCCCACTCCTCTCCCTTTTTCATCTGAATTCATCAATCCACTCACATATCTCAATAGAATGTAAGCCTGCTGGCTGCTTCAGGGCTGGGTAGAACTTTTTTCCCTTTTCCACAGGGATTTTTTTTCCCTACTCTACCCTGATAACTGGGGAGTTCGATATTTGGTGACTGGCAGTGGAGGAAGATATATAGGTTTTCAGGGACCACCTGTGGATCTGTGGCACCTATTTGGTGAAGGTGGATATTCTGGATTTGTCTCTTTAGGTCATGTAGCCAGGATGTTGGGAAAGGAGACTTTCCTTGGGGTTGCTCTGGAGGTCAAGCCCTCACATGGGGGTGGGATTCTTAGGTTGGCCTCCCAGTAGCAGGCTGGCTGGGGAGCAATCTAGCTTTTGGGTTCTCTTTAGGACTCAAGTATTTCACCCAGGGGAAGCTGTGGAGGAGGTCTGGAAGAGACTACCTGCCTCAGCTGCTCCCACACTAGGTTGCTCCCCCTTTTGTACATCTCAGTGATTTAAAGTTTAAATAGGTTAATCATTTTTTTTAAAAAAAGTGGCCCATATTCAGCCCATTACTTGTGTCCTATATCTCCATTTCTGTGGTTGGTCAGCAATCATCCATGGCCCAGTTCATAAATTGTCAACTCCATCCGTTTCCATCACAAAAAGATAGAAATATGGCTCTGTTTTCCATTGTGCTTCTCCTGTAATCTGTGACAGAAGGGCTTAACTTGTTTGAGTGTATATGTCATGGCTAGGGATGTGAACCTTCTTTTATTTTATTCTTGGAGCAAGAATTAATAATTAAAAAACTCAACCTGCTACAGGAGAAAATGAGAGAATGGCATAATTGTTGAATACTCTGCATGGTTTGGAGCTTTTCCAAATTAGCACTTTGCACAAAATAATGGAGGGCTTTTTAATGCAGAAAACATCATTTTCTGTATAGGAAACCTGGGGAGGGAGAGTTGAGCAGAAAACACTCAAACAACCCTTTTTCATTTGAGGATGAAAAAAAAAAGCAAATACATTTACTTCCCCAGGAATGTTTCACTTTGTACAATTCTTCACCCTCACCAAAGAGGGATCTTTCTTAATGCTTTGTCTTGCATATTATGGAGTGAAGGTAGAAGAAAGGAAAAGGATTGCCTCCTCCATTAGAAAAATATGTTATCCAGAAACTTTACAATTGGGTTCTTTATTTTTAAAACAAATGAGCAAAATCTAATTTATTGTCCTGACATAATGAAACTATAATGTATTTGGAACAAGAACAGTTCTTCCAGGTGAATTCTGCCATTGTTGATGTTAAATGGAACAAATACCTGTGCCCAGAAGTTACCTCCAGCTATTTCTTTCAAAATTGAAGGCCACTAGGCTACTGACTGGCATTGTGTCTCCCAGCTGACAGAATGCCAAAGCTAGAGGAAAATTCACTTAATTTTGGTTTTGATGCCTCCAGGTACTTAACTGCTGCTCTTACTAGGGAACTTATCTGTCTGGCAGCAGTGTACAGTCGAAATCCAGCAAGCTTCTCTGTATGCCCTGCATATAAAGACAGAAGAACTGTACATAAAGGGTCATAATGTACCACCTGCTTCATGTTTGGCAACAGCATAAAATAAAATAATAAAAAAATCTGGATGAGCATTTTGGAAATGAAGACTCGATGGGACAATATCCTGTCTTCCAGAAGGACTGAGACTGGAGCCAGCCCAGGGTGGTAAGCTGGCTCTGTAGCTTGAGTTCACTGTATCATTTATATTGCCAAGAGCACACATAAGAGCATATGGGAAGAAATAGCAATAGACAGATGTCTGTCCTCTATGCATGGGACAAAGATTCTGGGAGATGATGCAGCCAAGCACTCCGTTGGTACAAGTTTCATTTATTTCAATGGGGCTTGGGTGAGCAGGACATATTTCAAATTGGTTTGCCTGTCCCACCAAGATAAACTTATTTGCCTTGTAGCTGTCACCTGGGAGTACTAAGATGGGCTGTAATAAATTCTGCTCTCCTACTGCCATCCCTCTTCAAATGTCTGTGGGCTTTTTCCACCTGCTTCTCTGCTTTCGCAACACAAAGGCAACAGAAACCAGGGTGTAGAATAGTATGTCTCTTCCTGAACTGCTACTCACAACAAATCATTGACTACAAAGCAGTAAGGAAGAATGAGAATTTGTTAAACTAGAGTGAAGATGTTGCCCTGTGTATATCAGTGCTGAGAGACTCATAGTGCGATCCTATGTATATTTACTCTGAAATAAATCCCACTGATTTCAGTAAGGCTACCAGGCAAGTGTGCACAAGACTGAGTCCACTGTGCACATTTCTCTGGAAATAACAGGACTCATTTCTGAGTAAACATGCATAGGATTTCAATGTTGGACTCTCCTTTCCATGATAAGAAAAGAAAAAAAAAAGAGATGTTTTGCAAGTAAATCAGTCATAGTAAGACGTTTTCATGTCAATGAGGTGCTTTATCTACTCTGGGTCTTAGTCTGAACTACATAGAAACTCTCCAAGCTGCTGAACCTACTTTGCATATACAGTTCAGCACCTTGAATAGCTCCTTGACAATTTAGATTAAACTCCAGTTCAGATTCCTCATCCCAGTGATATGGAAGCCATCAGAAATTACTCATGTAAATATTATGTGCCTCACAGTCTACCAAGTCCAGTGTGCGAAGACACAGATTCTCGTTTGGGGCACTGTGGAGTATGAGGGGGAATGAGATTGTGACACATATTATCGAAAATAAGATTGACAGAAGAAATTAAACACCTTATGGTTCTATGAAACAGCAGTAGCTGTGTGATTCAGTAGCTCTGGACTGAAATTGAGGAGCCAAAGTACTAATCTACCTGCATAAGATGTTTTGTGGGAGGGAACAGGTTTCTTATCTTTCTTTCTAAATCAGCAGAGCAACAAGATTACTAGAATAACCCAAAAGGAAGAAGAATCTACACATCATTGTGTCATCGTCTGCCTACAAGTCAGTTCGGATTTATGGTGACCCTAAGATCAACCTATTAAAATTTGTTCAGAGGAGGTTTGCCCTTGCCTCCTCTAAGGCTGAGAGAGTGTGATTTATTCAATGTCATCATAGAAAGTAATTAATAAAGCCACCTTGGGTCTCACTCTGGGAGAAAGGCATTTCTTATAAAAACGTTACTGGTCATGCTAGCGTGGGTATTCTGGCTGGAGCGATCATGTTGTATCAGCCTCCCATGTAGCTGTTAAAGATGAAGAACTTATGAGAGAAAAAAAAATAGGAGGTAATCCTTATTAAGTGCTGTGAATTTTAATGAGAAAAAAATGGGAATTCAAAGACAAGCCTGTAAGAAAGCAGCACTCAGATCCCTCTATCTGGATTCACAAATCATTTAACTTGCTTTGTCCCACATCTTATTTTTTTAAAAATGTTATCTCCATTAAATTTATGAAGGAATTTTAGATTTTGCATAATTCTTGTTAAACAAAGAAACAAAGAGGCTTGAGAATTTTGTTTGATTTGTTTTTTGACCAGAACTTTGCAAAATTCAAACACTTCTTCCCTGTATATCCAGTCAGCCAGGCCATGACTGTAATGCATTTTAAACCACATGCATTTTAAATAGAATTGCTGCTTAATTGTTTTCTTTTAAAACTTTGGTCAAATAAGATTATAGCTGCATTTAGCTGAATTTGTTATAAGCCACTATAGATCACATGCCAGGAGAAAGGCAGGTTATTAAAGAAAGGGGGAAAGAAATAAAGGATGGAAGGAAGGATACTGTGATAAGCAGCATAAGCTCAAATATCTCCACACTAGCCCAGATGCTCTTGGCACAGTCTCTATCATACGCAGCTCTCTGGGACAGTACTCAGCTGGTGAACTTTGGATCATTGCTCTGTGATGAGCTCAACAAGATGGTATGAATTGGTACGATTTCTCTTAGTTTCCTTTCTTTTCAGACAAGAGATAGACAAAAAAAAATCTTTCGTTTAAGCCAAACTATCTCTTAGAAAAATATTTTTGTCCTTTCCTAGCAGGCAGCCCGGAAACTCCCTTACAATCCTGTTTCAGAGTTCATAAGCAAACATGGATTAATGGTTCAGTTCAGAAGACCAGCTTGGTATCCCTTTCTAGAAAAGATAATGCAACTCCACCTCTGGTATCCTTCCTCTAGCATACAAAGAACTTTTTTTTATCCCAGCAGGACATTTTCAATTAAGCTACATTTTTGAGGAAGGTGATTTTGACTGAGCGACTGGGTGGCTGCTGTTCTTTCTTTTATAAAGGTGTGTTCAGTTGTGTTTTTAAAATGTTTTATGGTATGATTTTGTTGGTATTATCAATTTTGTCAATGTTATGTATATTCTGTCCCATTTTGATGGAGTGATATTAGAAGTCAGGGTATAGATCAATTAATAAACTACCACACAAGCAGCTGTACCAGCACAGTGTTACTGCCCTGGCTAGTCCGAGCTTTGGGGATATTAAAAGATATCCTTTTGATATCATAATTCGGCTTCACTTCTCTATTCCCTTCCATGTGCTTGCGAGGCCCCCGGACAAGCACGCATACAGGCTCGGCCGATTATCGACGTAATATTCCTAGACAATACAGGCAGGCCAGAAAATAGCTGACTCACCACTTTAGAAGACCTCCAGGCAAGTACTCTAATTAGGTATGCACGCAACCTACAAAAGATCCTCTGCCCCTTGCTGGCAGCTTGATGGGTAAACTATGCAATACCCAAATACTCTGCGTTTGCATACTGGCTACTCTATTGAGAACCTCTGTGATAATCATTCAGATTCCGACCTTTCGGAGGCTTTGTCTTCAACTCCAAATCTATTGTTTTCCCCCAAGTACGGCATAGCCTGCAGTCACATTCTCCTTATAAAAACCCTTGATTCCGAGACCTTCCTCGGATCACTCCCGAGTTTCATCCCGCCTTGCTGCCTCTTTGCTTGGCGAGCCTCCCCTCAGCTCCACGTGCTGAGCTACATCGCACGCCAGCCTCGCTCTCCATTTTTCCAGGCTTCAGGACAGGTGAAGTATCACCCAAACCAGCAACTCCTCTAAAAATCCCTCTATACCACTCCAACCTTTATTTTCTTTAGTTATCTTGTGTGAGTGTGTCGCATATACTGTTTTGCTTGTGTTTTTTTAATAAAACATCATTTATTGTTTCAACTTCTGTGTGCTCCTTGGCTCGACCCGACCCTGTGGACATAGGATTCGAGATCTCACTATGTTACCTTGCCTCTTGTAATGCTAATCAGTGTTCTGAGCTAATTTTCCCAACCTTTAGTTGAGCACATTTTGGTGTCCCTCCCAAGACCCCCCAGTACACAGGGTAACATCAGGAATAGAGTATTTTAAGGGCATGTGTTTATCACCATGCATAATACATAATATATTCAGGCTGCAATCCTATACTCACTAGCCTGGCAATAAGTCCCATTGGAATTACTTCTGATCAGACATGCATATGATTTTACATATAAGTTAGAGTCTTATGTAAATTTACCTGCAAGTAATGTCAAGGTCAGAGACGCAGGCGGCACGCCAGCCCGGAGAAGAGAGTGGGAGAGACAGCAGAGTCCCACCAGGAGGAGTCAAAGCAAGCAATTACTCATAAGCAGTCCATTTACTTAAGCCAGAGCGACAAGCGAAAGCCATAGTCAGAGTCCAAAATCCAGGGGTCAGGAGCCAAGAGATCAATCGAAGGTATCAGGTGCTGGAAGCAAGGAGAGGGCTTGCAGAAAGTTTGCCACAAGCAAAGGAAAGCTTCCAGGCAGGCAGTTATATAGCTCAGGCACAGATGTGGCCAGTCACCGCTTCGTGAAGTTAATCAAGGAAGCCTCCTTTTGCTCAGCTCTCTTGAGTCTCCACCTTGTTTGTGGACTGATTGCCGCAGGCTCCAAGGCATCCTCGGGATCACAGCTGGCTCCCTGTTGCTCTAAAGGAGCAGGTGGAGGAACGTCCGAGCCTGCTTGGTCCATGGCAGCAGGGGGAGCTCTTGAGCTGCAGGACTCATCTCCAGCCAGAGCAACAGGGACCAGCAGCTGCTGGTTGTCATCAGCAGCTCTGACCGGGGCTTCAGTTATCACAAGTAAGTTCTATGGAAAGAGCCAACATGGCATTGTGGTTTGAGAGTCATGGAAACCCCATGGAACTTCTCCCCCCTTCCCCGGTGACCTTGGGCAAATCACACTCTTTCAGCCTTAGTAAAAGGTAATTGTCAACCTCCTCTGAATAAATCTTGCCCAGACATGCTTTGATAGTCTCTATAAGTCAGAGTTGACTTGGCTGTTTAAGGAGAGTCACATATTCCCCAACCTGGTCAAGATTCCCAGCCCTTATTTCTCTGTACTAATAGGAATTTGTCAGTATAGTAGTAGAGTGTGGGAATGAAACACAGGAGTTGGGTGACTTTTCCATTTGCTTTCTATATTGTCAAGTATCTCAACAATTCCAAACTTTAACAGAAATTCACTTCTGGAAGGTCACAATGGTAAACAGATCTTCAGGTCACAGATACATCACTGCTGATCCATCAAAATGGGAATTGTTTCATAAACTGCAACTGAGAGACCAGAGCACCTTTAGAAGCTTGCGAATCTCTTTTGAAGATCCTTCACAAAACATGGGCCACAGAATGAAGGGTTGGGAGAGCTCAAGTCCCTCTAAAACTAGGCTGGGGGTGCCAAGCCTCCCTGCTCCATGGTCTTGGCAAAAGTGGACCACAAAGACTCCTGTGTAGTTGACTCTTCTCAGAAATTCTCAAGTACAAGTGCACTGAATGACCAAGAACTAACAAATATTAAGATAGCTGTTGGCATTGAGCCCTCCCAGGAATAATAAAGACTGCCTGAAGTCTATCCTATGTGCATTTACATGGGAGCAAGCTACACTCAACACATGAAGGATGCTTCTAAATATACGTTGTGCACATAAGAGTCTTCATATTTAAGCTTGTTTCCACGATGGTGGATAGGGAAGATAATTTGCCCCCCTTCACAAGCATCTGCAAGGAGATAAAATCAATAACAACAAATTTGGAGTCTCCCCACCCCCTTTAGAAACAGTTCCAGGAGCCCTGCTACATGCATACTATATGATTTTGTGCACATATGTTCAAACTGCTTCCAGTATCTAAAATATGCAGCAAACATAAGATTATACTTATTTCTGAACATTTGAAGTTGAACCCATTGCTGATACAAAGGGATTAGAAATGAAGAGACCCAGAAATGGTGCTACATCCAAAGAACCCAATGAAGTAGGGGGAGTAATATGTCCAGTTCATGAATTGATGAAGTGTCGAGAACATGGCTCAGGAATGCCTCCTTTAAGAAATATTATAATTGTTGTTAGACTCTGTTGTTATATAGTATGAGGACAATAATATTTTGTCTTCTGTGCTTAAGTCACCTGTGAAAAATCTAGAACTTCAGTAAACCATTAGTGACAAGTACCAATATTCTACATAGGGTTTCTCAGTTACATATGCATAGCTAAATAAGATTCCTTGGCCCACCCAGCCCCCATACCTACCTTAACAGCAAGCAGCTAGATTGGATAAAGGACGTCCATTCTTCTGATGGTTGAGCTGCAAGGAGGATGACACTTCCAACCCCCTCCCAGCAGTGAGTGAGGCTGCAACAAGGAATTGTTGCAGCTTCACTAACTGGGGCTGGGAGGGGGGGACTGGAAACATCATCCTCCTTGCCCCCAAGCAGAAGCTGATCCTCTCTTACCCAACCTGACAGCTCAGAAAGCAGGTCATTTCTGTAATCTTACAATAAGATTATGTAATTTTACTGAATATGGAACAGTTATGAGTCTGTACATCTAGTTATGAATCTGTAACTGCAATCCAGGATGCCAGCCAAGGTTGCTTTTTATGGGGAAAATACAAGATGTCTGGAAAAAAAAGTCTCATTTATATTGTTAAAAGACAAAGGAGATTTATCTTTATTCAGCATCTAAAAGGCTCCCTTTTCCCCCCAGTGGCCAAATAGAGAACTGGGCTACTTAGCAGTTGTACAGATGCCATGATGACTGCTACCCAGATATAGTGAGATTTGCTGGAGGCAGTGGGCAGTGTGCCAGTGTGCTTAATGTCAGCATTATCTGCATGTGACAGCTTCGACAATAAGACATTAGCTGGGGAAACAGACACTTCTGTACATCTGTTCTTCACTCTTGCTAAACAACAGGAGGTCTCTGAGTTTGTGAAGAGACTCATCAATAATGCGAGAACATTATACAGATACATCCTGGGTAGTTCTGATGCTGTGCCACAAATAAGGCCACCAGATGTGCCCCAAATTACTCTCTAAAGGAAGAAGGAAAGATCATCTGATAGTTTCTTCATACTTTTTTCCCATTGTCTATGACCCCTTCTCCAGGGTACCTTATAAATGTATATATTCCTGTAAAACAGGGTCATTGGGTTAGATGTTGCTGAACTACAGCTCCCGTAATGTCTGATCATTGGCTAAGCTGGCTAGGACTGATGCAAGTAGGAGCCCAACAACATCTGGCAGGTCATAGGTTCTGTAGCCTTGTCTTGAATGCACCTTCTGCATATATAATTTTGCTTTAGTTGGATTTGTTTGATTTTTCATGCAGAAGTAATATATGAGGGTGAATGTATTCTGTGATTGCATGGAAATGTGGATTCCACATTCTAAGCTCCTTAGTTGTTTTTTAAGGAAAGAAAAGAAAAGAAAGGCCAGTATTCAATTGTTGTGTGCCTTCAGTCATTTCTGACTTATGGTGACCACAAGATGACCCTATCATGGGATCTTCTGGGGGCTGAAAGTGTGTAATGCACCCAAAGTCACTCAGTGGTTTTCCATGGCTAAGCTAGAAATCAAGCCCTGGTCTCCTCAGTCATAGCTCAAACTATTATACCATGCTGGCTCTATCACCTACTTAATGCTTAATGTACTTAAATAAGTAATCTCTTCTAGCCTGACCCCCACCCAAATAACCATTCACCTGTGCTCTAATCATTGGCAAAAATGACTACCTCCTCCTTCCATGTAGCTAATATCTAGTAAAGCAAATTGGAGGGAGAGTTATATTTGTAGGAATAGTGCCACAGTTGTGATTTAATGGTGATCATGAACACATAAAAATTACTTAGGTTTACTCATCTGTTTTCCCTGTGTATTACGTCTATGCTGTTTCTTGCACAAATTTTGCACAGAATAAGTTCTGAACTGCAAAGATTCTCCTTTGTCCAGGACCCCTCTTATCAGGGTTTCTCAACACTCAAAAACAAACAAACAAAGAAACATGCTTTTTAACTATTTCTTGAATATTTTCATATATTCTTTGCATCCCTTGACCTGAGTCCTATGGTAGTCCTAACAAAAATGGATCCACTGAATCAATGGATTTGTGTAAATTATTGAATCTGTCTGCTCTACTCAGGACTACTGATAGGATTCATATGTTTGACCCCAGCTTTGAAATGTATCTTGTTATTTGCAAATTAGGTTCATTATCTGTGTGAAGATATACATAAGTGGTGTGGCATTGTCCTGGGTGTATTGTTATATATAGTCATATTTTATATGTGCCAAAGGGCATTCTGAGTTTGTTTTAGTTAAAGAGTTGAGGAAACTCTTGTCATCTCAGTTTGGATCAACTTGGCAAATAAGAACTACCAGTGAGTATCCAGGAGGGAAAAATATATATTCTCTTGCTTAGAATTCTATCAGTGTTGACACATTGATGGTGTCATGTACCTGAAAATATTGTCTCCTGGAAAGGTAGTTCCTTGCATGACCAAGAGATGCTTTGTCAGAATTTAATGCAAAATAAGAGACTTACATAACAGAACTTACGCCAGTATCTTCCAGAATGAAGACACAACTAAATTCTAACTGGACATGTCTCTGTTGAAATTAAGCTGATCTGCAAAGAGCAAAATTAAATAGTTCCTCCTATAATTGGAAATTCACTGTCTCCGTCTAAGGGCCATACCACCCTGGCTCAAAGCCCCTCTCAGAATAATTTTTGAGGTGGGTTTATCACAGACTGGGCCCAGACCTGCTGTGCAACCCCCATTGCACTGCTGTTGGGAGAGAAAATGTATCAAACCCCTTTTGATCCAATGCCTCTACCCTACTCCTTTAGCTAGTTGGCCTTAAATTGTTGGTGGGCTGTGATGGTAAACCTTCATTGTGCTTAACAATGTTTCCTACACCAAAATCCTTCCTCAAGGCCCCAATTTTACACTAGATACAACATAAACAGCTAGCAAACCAAGCACATTCAAACAAGCAGCAACACAGATTATGTGAAAAAAGGCTATTTCCACAGGCCAGGGAGGAATAACCCTCAAACCTACTCAGTTCCTTCAACAATGACTAGCATGACTCCATCTTGCTGTATAGGGAGGATGGGTGGCTTTGCAGACCCCAAAGAGAGTTCCCAAATGATTACTGGGTCTTAATTGATCCATGGAGGTCATCTTACCAGAGACCTGAAAGTCCTGCCAAACTGGACACTCTCAGGAGGCTTTATTCTGGGCTCTAATGGAGATGCAGCAACATCACCCCACAGCCTAAACCCAGAGAAATGGACTTCTGTATATCTTCCTGGAAAATGGTGGGGAGAGTCTGAATGCTTTTCACACGTGTGCAAAAGGTTGCTGAACATTTTGACCTAGGCAACCTGTTTGATTTGTAAAAGATCTGAAAACAATAGCCTGTACGATATTTCATAGTGGGTGATTATGAACTTGAGCATCTTCAGTTACAAGGGCCAGAATCCTATTGGGAAGTTATAAAGATGTAAGCACCATAGTTGTGGTGCTACACAGTGAATCCTGTCCTGATCCCCCCAATCCCCACTTACTGAGCAGCAGCCCTGAGATCAACTGTGGTCTTTTCCCTTTCCCATCAGGAAGCAGCTAACTGATATTCCTACCCACTCCTGTGAAGTGCAACAGGCTGAAGCAGGACCCCATCACAATTCTACTCTGTTCTGGAGATTGCTTGAATGAGGAGTGGGATGGGATCATCAGCACTGTGTCCCAATTGACAGGGAAACAGATCCTGGCTGCTGCACAGTAAGTGGGAACTGGGGGACTTCCACAGTCCCTATATTTCCCCTAAACTAGGATCTATGTGGGGATCATCAATATGAACCATTCATAAGTGTATAATTCTAGGTTACACATTCATAGCCGCCCAACAGGATTTCAGCCATCATTGGCATACCAAACATCTTCTCTTCAGAGCCTGAAAATGTGACTCTTTCCCAAGCTCCAGTAACATTTCCAAGCTATGTTTCTCTTTTGCTTACCTTTGCTCCTCATAGACTTTTGCCATGTCTTGCCACTCTTTCCCATTTAGATATTTGTCTTTCAGGGGTAGATTGCCCAATAAGTATATCACTCTATTTTCTTCTTTTTCTTTTTTTTTTGAAATGAAAAAAAGGATGCTCTGCCAGATGTTACACTGTGAGCCTGGAAAAAGTGCTGTCTTACAAACTAAATGCTTGTAGCAAAAGATGTAGATGGTCAGTTCAGACCAATCTATGAACGGCAGCCTTCCTCACATTTGCAGCTCCTGCCCACAGATGTCTCATCTCTCTTGTCAGATACGCCTGTTGTCATTTTAGGTAAACTCCCACCAGTCACTTCTAGAAGCTTCATAACTATTGGCTTACTAGTTCCAGTTCACTGGCAACATGAAAAGGAATGTAGGTTTCACTAAAGTGTTCTCTTTTAGGTTGAACTTGGCACAATGACCTGAATGCCTTTGGTAGTCCCAACTTGAATAGAAGCTCTGAACCCATTGTTGAATGGTAAGGAAACACTTTTGTAAATCTCATTAATTCAGTGGATTCAATCTACTCTAGTTACCAGTAAGATTCAGACCTGTATTTCCACCCACTGCTGGATCTCCACATATAAAACCTGTTAGTTATTATAAAACTTTACCTTGAACAGCAATGAATTCTGTTTTCAATGGATTGGACTTTTATCAGAGCTTGGAAAAGTTACTTTTTTGGACTACATCTCCAAGAATCCCCCATGCTGGCTAGGAGATTGTACGAGCTTTCATCTAAAAAGTTAACTTCTTCAAGCTCTGATATTCATACCATTCTGCAACATTGTTTTCTTACATGTTTGCAAGGTAAAACTCTCTCTGTTTTTTTGGACTGTCCACAAGGCAAAACTCTATGGCAGCACAAGGCAAGTTGCAAAGCATAAACAGCCTACCTTGAAGATAAAGTAATGTATTCAGACATGTCCTGAATAAAGATAGTCTGTCATTTTTCCCAAACTTACCTGCATTTTTTGTTCACCTTTTGGTTCTATCAAGTTGCAAGATTAAGTCACAAGACAGTTTTTCTTCATTTATGACTATTCATGCATATTTTGCAGCATACCTTTCATAATATGCATTTTATATATACACATATTTTAGAAAAAGTTCAGAGAATAAATCCTTATAACACGTTTGATTATAATAAGAATAATTCACTGAAATAGTTTATCCATATATTTTCATAGCTGAACCGAAATAATACAACCATTACATTTCCTCCCTGTGCTCTTGTGTTTCTTAAGTTTATGCCTATCTTTCTTTTTTCTATATTTAGTTATTTTCTTTCTTTCTTTCCTTCTTTCTTTCCTTCTTTCTTTCTTTCCTTCTTTCTTTCCTTCTTTCTTTCTTTCTTTCTTTCTTTCTTTCTTTCTTTCTTTCTTTCTTTCTTTCTTTTCCCCCTCCTCTCCTTTCTTTTTCCTTTTATTTTTGTTTTAAATGTTGAAGCAACTTTTTTCAGTTCAGAAATCACTGGCATGTTGATAATAGTGGCATTGACTACTAATGATAATTCTTTTAGGTTTAGTTCAGTTTTTGCTAAAATGGTGATAGGAATTAATTTATAAACAAAACAAAAGTGATTTTTTAGCTCTGTATTTAATATATTTTCTTTACTGACTAAAGTATGTTTGTGAATATTTTACAAAGAAGTGAATTTCTGTACATGTCAACTGGAATACATGAGTAATTGAAAGTGGAACAACAACAACAAAGAATCTGATGACCATTAGTTCCTCCCAATCACAAGACAATTGAAAGAGGCTTGTGCTTTTGTTGCTAACTGTGCAGATCACAAAATGAATACATGAGGAAACATAACAAAACTGAGGCATAATTTCTGTAACAGTGTGAGATGAAGGAATCTTTTACTCAATCCTGTCTCCTGCTCTTGAGTAGGAAATGGGAACCTTGCCCCTGGATATTATCTAGCTGCCACCACCTACTGATTTCAATCCCTGTTATGTGGTAGCTCCATAGGAAGGCACTGAGAAAAGAAGCTCTAGGCTTGCACCTCCAACTACAGAGGCTTTCCTCTCCCACCCTCTGCGGGAGAGGGGAATTCTATCTGGGTGCACAAACTGGCAAGACACATGGAGACAGAACATGGACAGAGGAGATCTTTAGATTTTTATTCTAAGCAAGGAAACACATCAATAAAAGATATCTCTTTCATGAAGGCATCTTCCTCCTAGAGTTACTTAGCAGTTGCAAAGTTACAAACAAACTTAGGTCATTGCAGCCAGAGGTGTAAAGGAACATAAGTCCCTAATATGACTAGCTAAGACATTCCTATTCTAGTCATATTACTATATCCAGATGCTGGGATGGTGGTAGTGGTGGGGACCCAAATGTCTAAACAAGCCTTGCCCAGCCTTCCGCCAGTCTTTTGTCTCTCACTGATGTCCCTTTGTCTCCCTCATCTTGTAGTATTTTGTGGCCCTTTAAGAACTTCTTGTTCGAAGTGTCTTGAAGCTTCTCACCTTGTTGTCCATCTGGTGTTGAGGTAATTGTTTCTCATGATCTCTGATGTCCTTTGGTGACACCGACCCCCAATAAATATAACTTAAGCCCAATACCCCACCAACCCCTTGTTTACTTGGAGAGGGATTTATCCCCTTTCAGCTATATTGCCCAGATAATGGGAAAATCCCATTATCACAAACAGCAATTCATGGTTCAAGCAGCATTAGAAGGAAAAATCTTTCGGAGTTTCCCATGTTCCTATAATTTCTAACTTTGCAGACCCAATAGTATAGCAATAAGCTCTTTATGTAAAACATTTGCATTTCCCCTTCAACAATTATTATTAATAATAAAGCCCCTCTGGGATGTAGCTCTTGATGAATTACATTGTTTTTTAAAAAATCATTCATTCACTCTGTTCCAAAAAACTACTATTTTTGCGGAAGGGGGGAGACCTTCTGAAAGTCTGGAGTACCAAATATTCCCCACCCTTGATGAAGACCACTCCTCAGTGTGAATCCATGATAAAGCTTTATAAGAAAACCCTAGAAGAATATCCCAAATCATGAGGTGAATAATTATGGCAACAGCTTGAGAGTGCTGAAGAGAACTGGGAAATTAATTTGGCTCAGCCTCTTTATGTCTTTAATTATTCTTATATAACAACTGCCAAGGAAGAAGGTTAGGCCTATTCCCATCACCTCCACTTCCACTATGGTGAATGTGCTATATTCTATGGCTGATAAGTGTCTACAGATTTACTAGCTCAGCTCTAGTGTAGAATATAAAGTACAATTTATATGCATTGCTTTTCCACAGATGAAGTTAGCTAGCCGTGGATTTTGAGTTTGGTCCTTAAACAGTAAAGATAAACTGTGTCCTTTCAGTTGATGGCCAACTCCCAACAGATCTTTATCTGAATGTCTTAGAACTATTTTTAAGAAAACAATGAATCACCAGGGGGAGAACAGCAACAAACTGCTGAAGCCCTACTAACTAGGTGAACTACAGAACAATCTCTATTCAGTAATTCAGTTATTTTGGGAAGAAATGAACCAAATGAGCAGCAGGTGTGTATGCTAATAGAATTACTTTCTATTTTAATTAAGCAGCATTTCCCTACAGAGTAATTGCATATGTTGTTTACTCTACTTTTTTAAAAAAAGGCCATTAAAGTTCAGTACTCTCTTTTCTTTTCAGTCTTTAAGCTACAGATCTCACATCTCAAAAACATTTGCACTTTAAATAGGTATCGTCTCAGCCAGTGTAGAACGCTTATGTATTTCAAAGAATGTCAGAGTATTTTCTGTTCTCATTCTGCTATGCTTACAGATCAACTCCAGGAAGGTCAGCAGAGTGCAGAAAGTATGGGGCATTGTTTTACTTCCACTCTTTCTTTCCCTTGCTGAGTACCTCAACTCCAAGCCCTCTCCAGAGACTGAGTATGGGGACATTCAGAACAATGTGGGATGGGTTGCAAAGGGTTGGTGCAGTGAAAAGAAACTCTCCCAGCTGGACTTGAATCTTAAGAAATGTTCACTTAAGAAAGCTAACAGAAGGAAGTGTTACCACACCTTATGTCCCCCACACTGCAGGACAGCAAAATTGACAAGAAATAATATTTTATAAAACTGGACACTTATGATTGTAAAAGCACACAGTAGCAGGGTAGGCTATAAATGTGTTCTGGGTCAGGATAACCCTGGCATGGCCAGGTTGTAAATTCAAAAGTATTAGAAAGAAATCCCTGATGTTAATGGGTTTGGGATAATCCTCTCAATGGCCTGACCTCCAAATACAATAGTAAATGAACTGCCTAGGTGAAGTAGGCAAGCACCCTTGCTGTGTATATTTCCCACAGAGACCTTCCTCATTCACCTTACCCAACCAAGACATTAAGAGGCTGTCAAGACTCTCATCAATGTTTTGTTACCTACAATTAAGACAATGAGCCCATTTCAGACTCCTTCTTTTGCTCTGCAGGAAAGCAAATAATGCACACCCATTCAGGGTGGGAAATAGAGTATAAAAACCCCAGTTCCAGCCCAGGTAATTTGTTAGCACTTGGGGTGTCACACTGTACCCAAAATTCCCATTCCTCTGTGCAGCCCTCAAACTCTTGTTTGAGCTATTTCTCTTTGATTTTCTGCTTCAGGACTACTACATGTTACCCCTTCCATCCAAAATCTCTCTCTATTCAACCTTTCTCACCTTTTCTTTCAAAAGCTTTGTATGGTTTGTGAGATTGTTTGATTTCTTGTGTGTGTCTATTACTTTCCAATAAAATACTCTTTTAATTTTTAACTGGATCCTGCTGTTACTTTCCTTTCACAGGCCTCCCTTGAGCTAATTATTTCTCAGATCCCAAGGATATGCTGGCACTGCTGGTGGACTGCAAGCTTCCCCACGTTTTAGGGTAACATAAGGTTTCTTTCTCCTTCCTCCAGCACTCACCTATCACTTACACCATGCTATTTGAGATAACTCTGGCTGCCCAGGGAGGCTTTTTAAAAAAAAACTTGAAAGATGGCATAGAGGGACAGAAAACTTCCATTCTGTGAACTTCCTTCAACTCACTTATTTTAGGATCTAAACCTTATTAGTGTTGATGGGACTTCAAAAACAACAACAAACCTCATCAATTTCCACTCTTACCCTGAGATTTCTTACAATAGTTTCAAACTTGGCATATGCATAATAATTATCATTCAGTGGAATTGGCTCATTAATCATCAGGAAAAAACAACATGTTCAGCGTCTTTCTCCTGTGAAATCCATGAGCAATAGGTTATTCTTTGCATTAATTGTTTCTTCATCCTGCCTCTCCCATAGCTTCTATTCTGTATTTCTGTGGAATATTGATTGAAGGTGCAGACTTATGTTTTTATAATCACTCTCTAGTAGCATAACTAAGAATTCTGCATGGGTGCATATATTGCCAGAAGGTTCTTTGTTATTATGTACCTTCAATTTGACTCCAACTTATGGAAACCCAGTGATAGGGTTTTCTTGGCAGTGTGTCATTGCCTTCCTCTAAGGCTAAGAGACAGTCATACCCTGGTTTTCCATGGTTGAGCAAACCCCGGTCTCCTATAGTCCTAGTCCAACACTCAAACAACATTAGGTGGGATTTCAACCCCAACTCAGATGTACCTATGTGAAAATATACACTTTACTTATCATTTCATGGTCAAATGGTTTCCAGGACAGAGGTGGTATCAGTTTACTTGTGCATGCCAGCTTGGAAAGATTGCTTTTTTCCCCCCTTCTAACCACCACAGTTTTCACAACCTGCCACTCCTCCTAGTAAGCACTAGTGTGGCTAGGGAATTCTGGGAGCTGTAGTTTTTTTGTTTGTTTTTTAAAGCTTTTTCAAGCTCTGGTTTGCATGTTGTGCATGGTATCTCTAAGTTCAAGGACTGTTTTGTTTCACTGCTGCATGTAGCTAGAATTAGCAGTGCTTCACCTCAGTTCTCCACTAATGAGAGAACCTTTTTTCCTAGCATTGTACAAATGTACAAATACCTAAAGTAAGCTTTCCAAGAAGTAACATCTACTGTAATGGAGACAGAATAACCTCAAGCTGTAGAATATTCAAATAAATTTATACACACACACACATACAGAAAAGAATCCAAGTATTTTCAATGGTATTCCATTCATAAGCAGCTTTAACACCAGGTTTTGTGGGATTATTTACCAATGGATGGATAGAAAGGAGAAAAGGATAAACATTTCATTTCAGTTTCTTCTGAAAAGAAATCACCCAAGTTAAGTGGCAGTCACTGGCTTCCATATCAATCCATTTTGGGTTTTAATCCAAACTTTAATGAAGTTATCCAAGGAGCTAAACCTTATTCTCAAAACAGGTTCAGTACCTTGGACAGATCCCTTAAAAATCACATTTAAACACAGAGCAGATTCACTTCCCTATTGATATGGAAGCCATTTGTCATCTCTTCCCAGTTTACAGATCTCTTCTTATTTGGAACTGAAAGAATTTTGGATTAAGAGAATCAGATATGGATGAAAGCTAAGGTGACAGAATCATGCAGCCTGTACCATGCTTTTGAGTGCTTAAGCTTTAAAAGTCATGGTTTAACCTAGACTGGCAGAAGGAGGCTTTGGCACCACTTGTTCTGCATGGCATTGATTCAGCCTTGAAAATGTTACACAAACAACTGGGACCATTCCATTCATCGGAGTGAGCTGTGGTGTGCTGGGAGACAATCCCTCGAAATCAGGCAGAAACAACTTCTGTGAACCTTTTTGTCCACAGAAGACAGATTCTGGATCTACCCATAGTTGCTATTGTGCTCTGCTTTGTTTTTCTGTGCTTTAGGAAACATGGCTTACAAAAGGGACAGAAAAGAATTACTCATAGCCTATTATGATGATTCCTGTTGCTTGTGTTTGCATGTATTCATATGGGTGTTTTTTTTAAAAAAAATGGAAATAAGCCGACAGATCCAACTGGAATACATTTTGTTCTTATTAGAGATTTAAACATATTCACTGAGCCGAACCTTCTGAAATAGGCTCTAGGGTAAACACAGCTTCTCTTCACTGTTGGCAAAGCTATTGTGGGTTGATACATTAATGTCATGGCACTCGAAAATCCTTAATGCTGGACCACTGAATGTGACAGCATGAATGACGCCTCTTCCTCATGCATTGTGTAGAAGAATATTAAAGGTTAACATAATTTTGTGCTTGTTTTTGTAAGCAATAGATATGCTGCATAAATAGGAATTCTAAGAGACAGGAGCACATGGACTGAGGGACCTGTATCCTTGTACAGTCGGCCCTCCACATTTGCAGGTTTAACTTTTGTGGAGTTGACTGTTTGCGGATTTGATATTTGTGTAAATATATCATTATTGTGTACTGTATACAGTACACACACAAATATGCACAATACTAGGTTCATCCAGTTGCTGGTCAGCAAAGCAGCCAGGACTTGAAGAAGAAACAGAAGAGGGAGGGATAGGAGATCGGACAGGAACTAGTTAGCTACCTCATAGGGGTCTAATGGTGGAGTTCCCTCCCACCCACAGAGAAAACAAAGGGTTACAATGCAATCTTTATAGAACATCTGTCCCTTCTCCTCCACCTCCAAAGTAAGCAGCTCCCTCATATGGCCGTGGCTCAGTAAAGGGCCTGATTATAGTGAGGAAACAGGTACATACAAAAACACAGCATCACCACTATTCTTACCTTTGCATTTGCAGCCAAAGATGAGTCAGGGTTTATATTTCATCTGCGGTGCCATCAGAAGATGAAGAGGGTGAGCCCTCTTCTTGATCATGTGGCTTTGGGCCTGAGAGACAAAGGCATCAAATAATGAGAGTGGGGCAATGGGGAGAAGGAGGGAAGATGGATGACCAGTGCAGGCAAAACAGCTATTTTGCTGGGTAGAAGTGAAGAAAACCAATGGAAGCAGCTACCTTTACAGCTTGCTGAGCTGGGACAAAAAGTGCACAAGGTGGTTTCTTCTCCTCCTTGTCCTCCCTCCTTACCTCCAAGCAAGCCTAGCAAACCAAGGGCATTTGCTAGTGGTTAAGTCAAAGTTTTCCCCCAGTAGTTCCCAATGCATGCTGCTTCTTTCCCCTCTGAAAAAGGAAAGGAAAATAAAAAGAAAGAAACAATGATTTGGTGTTTTAAAGGAAAACACAGGGATTGAGAGAGAGAGAGAGAGAGAGAGAGAGAGCCACAAGTAAGTAAAAAAGGGGGAAATTGAAATAATTTTTTGGGTAAATCTGAAATAATTCTTTGGGTAGATCTCCTCCTCCACCAACAGCTACTTGGCACTATGAACTCTCTCCCAATGCCCCTGCTGCACCTAAGGAAAGAGGGGCCTAGAAATAACCATGATTTTCCTACTTTTGTGGGAGTCTATGGCCCTGAACTCCATGAATGTGGAGGGCTATCTGTACAATATTAGGAACAGCTTTTAGCTAGCATTCTGTTAGTGGGTTTTGGCAGACTAAGTCTACTTCATGCCATTGTAACACTTGTTTGTTGAGGAGGTTGGACTTTTGTTATGACCATACAATATCCCCACATGACACTTTTTCCTTGTGGCAGCATCTCCCCCAAGGTGACCAACTCCATGTCAGCAGGCAGCAGGAGAGGAGCAGAGCTATGTCCTGCTATTTTCCATTAGCTGGGTGCACAGCAATCATGTTGACCTCAGGGACCTCCTGAGGACTCCCATGGGGTCCAGGAGGATGCCTCTTGCAGTGCATTAAGCTAAAGGAAAATACTTGGACATGGCTCTGCTCCTCCTCTTGCTCTCTACTGACCTGGAAATGGCTGCTCTGCTCCACTGCAAAGTTGGATTTGGTGGCTAAAGAGACAGACATATTGTAACTACATGCAGAAGGGTCCTAATGCAGGATCTTTCCGCATTTCCGTACTAGACTGTCATAGTGCTCTTATTCCACTTTCAACATCTTTTAGGGCCTTCCCCAAACTACAAACCCCAGGATTCCATAGGATGTTGAAAGTGGAATAAGAGCACTATAACAGTCCAGTGCAGAAATTGTCTTTGTTTCAGAGCTATCCAGCTCAATTTCAATTTTAATACAACAGCCAATTCAACTGAGTTTTGATAAAACAATTTATTGTGTTTTATTTATCTTTTGGAAAAGTCTTGTTGTGAGTTGATTTGAGTCTCTATCCAGCAGCAAGGTAAGATATAATCAAAATGAAATAATATAAAAACACCTCAGAACAGAGAACAGGATAGAATACAGTCATTGTCAGCAAGCAGCCAGAGAAGAAACCGCAGACAATTTCTGTGGCAAGCTATTCCACAATATTGGTGCAGCCCCATCTCTTGTCACCTTGTCTACACCTCCACCCTAGGAGGAATCACACGCATCAATTAATATGTATGGTTCATAAGTACACTCTAAGTGTAAAATTTAGAACATGAAAGGAATGCAGAGGGCAATTTCTTGTCTGGTAATAATTCAAATAGTTTTCAGGAAACAATGATGTCCTCTAAATATTTAAAATACTCAATTTGCCCTTCAAAAAATAATCAATGTTAAGTGGCTTCTTCCTATAAATGATAGCTTCATAGGTTGGGAAATTAGGAATACTGATAGCAGTGGTTGTACTTCATTTCTTTTTACTTGTTCTCTGTCAGATTTTGCCTTTAACAGAATCTTCAGATTCTTCAGGAAAGCCTAGTGGCTCCCACATCAGCAGGGTGATGAATCTACTTTGTATCTTACTTGGCACTTTAAACAAACCAATCATCCAAGATGCTGAATTCCATCCCCCCAACTAGATTCAGCATCTTCAGTGCACAGCCTTAAAGTTCAGATTAGAACCTGCAGTGGATTCACTGCCGATGTGGGAGGCACCAGCTGCTACTCCTATAACTGGAGGAGGGATAAAATGACTCAGTGGGTGATTTACACACACAAAAAAAAAGCAAATGATTTAGAGCGAACAAAGAAAAATAAAGAACGTGATGTGTTCAAAACAAAGCCATGTTAATGCATTTCAGAATGAACAGATATAGGGGAATCCTGTACCACCCAAGAAAAAGAAACTTCTTGCAGAAGCTTTGCAGATTCCAGTCTATTATATATATGGAATGAAGTTTCTGTGGGTAGACATATATAGTGGGGAGAAAGTGTGAATAGTAATAGAAATGTAAAAAAAAGTGGATATGGTGATGGAGTGGCACAATGGTTGTAAAGAATAGTTAAAGGAACAAAAGTGGGAGACAAGTTTTACATACAAGCTGAGATAAGCAGTTTAACATACGAATAGTGGAAGAAGTTCTTGTTCTAGAGCATTGATATGGGTACAGGATCCTTAAAGTGTAGCAAATCAGGAATGAGGGTCCTAGTTAGTATATTGGAGATTAAACTCAAGTTTCAGTATGAGTAGTGTGCCAAGAATCCATCATTTCTGTTCAGACCACTGCCAACCCCCCAATGACGTGAAGTCATTTTGTGTGATGTACAAACATGAGGACACACATGAAAGTCTGTTCAGGAAGCCACAATGCAAGGTTCTAAATTTTCTTGTTATATAGGAGCTTGGTGTGAAACAAATTCAAGCCTATACAATGGTGTGTATGGGGGGGGGGGAGCACAGCTGTTAGTTGTATTTTTTTTCTTTTCTTTGATAATGAACAAACATTAATTGCTTCAATGATATTTGCCATTTGCCAAGCAGTTTAATCTAGTGATTTACAAAAATGACATCCCACCAATATGCTCTTATATTTCTCTGTCCTGATTATAATTGCTGACATGCTGATAACTTCACAGGTTGATATAGAATTATGATTCTGTGTTGTTTGTCAGTATGCTGAACGGATGATTTTCCATTATGAAAGCTAGTTTTGCCATGAATTTATTTAGCTTTAATCCCAAACCGTGGCATAAAACTATTAATGTAATTTTGTTTGATTCTTAAAGACTCTCTCAGGCACATCTACATTTAATTACTGACTTTTACCTTTACCCGTAGTTTTGAATTTATCTTCTGGATGCCTATGATTTATTTAAGCGCAGCCCAACATGGTTCAGTTTTCCTCCTTCTTCCTTGAAATCTATAAATAGTGTGGGGAAAACATAGGCTGTAGGTTGCATGCAACCACCTGCGTATTTCTGTCACCTATGGAGGCTTCTTGAACCTCTCTGCTTGGAACTTGGTAGTGCAACTTCAAAATTTAGTGGCATGAAAGAATTTCTGATTTCCCAGCTAGCTGCATGGGGAGCATCTACATTATCTTAAAGGAGAATAATGCTCCTGGAAGCTTCATGGAGACCTTCTTTAAAATAAGAAATATACTCCCCCTGTGGTCTAGTTTAAAGTATTTTTCTTCTTCATCTCTGATGTTGCTGTGGTACTGAAATTTTTTAAAAATGTTTTTAATAAGCACAGAATTTAGATACATACAACAAAACGTAAGGGAATAAAAAAAAAAGAGCAAAAACAGACACAGAACAACTTTCAAAACTAAACATAAAAAACTACCTAATCTAAAAGTGGGAAGGGAATGACTAAAAATAAACTAAAATGGGGCCAGCAGGATAGGCACATGACTTTCAGACCCTCAGCTGATGGTTATAAGATAAAATAATAAATCTACCATATTTGCCGGAATATAAGACTCACTGGCATATAAGACACACCCCATTTTTGGTGGTTACTTTTTGGGAGAAACTTTTTTACTATGGCAGCAAGGTTTCCTGTTCCCTTTCATTTCAGCTCAGTGGGAGTTTTCTCCACCAAGGCAAAATGGATAGAAAAGAGGGGTGACGTCTAAAGAAGCATAGAGGCAGTGCTCCTTTCATCCCCCCAGCCCCTCCCCTGCCTTTCCGAGGCATAAGAAAAATGCCTAGAAAAGACAGGAGAGGCTCTGAGGGCAGAGACAGTGCCAGTGCCAGGCTCCTCAAGACCCTTTCCTGCCTTTTCTAGGCATTTTCTTTATACTTAGAAAAGATAAGAAAGGGTTTGGAGGGTGGAGCCAGCACTAGGGCTGGGCTCCCCAAGACCCTTCCCTGCTTTTTCTAGCTATTTTCTTTATGATTAGAAAAGGCATAGGAGGGTCTAAGGATGGAGTCAGTGCAGCAGAGCCTCATGGGAGTCCTCTTTTCACCTCCTTCCTTTCATATGCATTTAGCCTCAGCAGGTGGGGGTGGTGAAAGGAGGGCTTCCAATGAGCACTCGGCATATAAGACGCACCCCATTTTTAAGGGCTGTTTTGGGGAGAAAAAAGTGCGTCTTATACACTGGTCAATACAGTACTTTTTCAACATTATATAACTAAGATTCACTTCAATTCATTGAGATCTTCAAGCCTCAAACCTACCCTGAATACTCTCTCAAGTATGCAAAAATTGTATCCCAATCTTTCTAAAGATTACTCAGTGATTCTTTTTTAATACAAATGATAAATTTGTCCGTTCCAGCCAGGTCATACAATCCAATTCCATCAATCTGCATTTTATTTAAATAATGCTGAGGACTTGATCTCTCACCTGCCTTTTCACAAAGTACACAAACATATCTTTAGGCAAGTTTCTCTGTTGTGACACCCAGAATTCTAATCTGTACACTTTATCCAGTTCTCAATAGAGGTCTTCTCTCTGTCTTTCCAAGATCAGCCAAAGCATCAATCATTCTTCCATATATATTTTCATTTTTTTGCATTTCTGCTATTCCTTCGAATCTGAGGCATCCCTCTCTTTCCTTGAGGTCAAGTAAAGCCATGGCATGTAGGTTCTGTTCTTGATCCACAGATAATTTCTCAGTCACTTCTTCCAATCTCAGGGTCTTATCTACCACTAATTCCATTTTTTTTATCGGTTTGATCTCTGTTATTGTCTGAGTCAAAGATGGTCTTATATGCTTATGTTCAACCATGAATTTAAGGATATTCAGCCTTCAGATCTTGTTTAAAATCTTTTCTCATCTGATTAATATCTGCTGTCATTCATTTAATCTTTGCCAAAATAATGTGATTTAAATCAGTATCTTTGGGTTGTTCAACTGATCCTTTTCTTGAACTCTGCATGCTTGCTGCTTGTTTCTGCTTAGATCTCAGCTGTGAAACCATTTTGACAGCTGTCAAACCGTTTACTTAAAAGAAATATTTTCTATTGCAGTTCTTCCACTCCACCTCTAGAGGTCAGTACATTTCACCATAGAATTCTCTTAAGAGGCACTTCAGCACTCACTCTCCTGGAAGGTGAAACTCAGATGCCCTGAATTTGCAGCTAGTTCACTTCCTGTTTTCCACCCAGCAGTAATGTCCTCGAAACTTATCTGTATTCTTCCCATGGTTATGGATTGTGAAAATATTTAAGTCTTTAAATCTTTGACATTAAAAAGAGTCTATCAGTAGAAATTAAGGGAGTTAAAGCCTCTAAGGTACCAGTGCATTTAGCGTTTCTTGTGGTTTTAACACAGTTCCAGGGTGCTATTCTCATTGTTAGCTAAAAAGTTTAAATCAGATGTTTTTCCTCACACAAAGGTTGCAGAAGTATTAGTGACAAAGTTAATTGTTCCCTTCAGCTGGAGAACTTCCTTAAATGTAGAATCATGTATTACTTAGAGGTTAAGAAAGTTGGTTTTGTATCACTGATACCAAAAAATGGCTACTATTATGTGGTGAGGCTCATCTGTCATCCCAGCCTCCTTCAATCCATACTTCCAGGGACACCTTCTATGTCTCTTGGGTGCTAGGACTGGAAATCCAGACCATGTGGGTAATCCTCTGAGTTTCCCATGCCAGGGAGACAATTTTAGCCATTTTCCAATGTGACAAACTGGCTCCTACCATAT
Source organism: Cyclura pinguis (assembly GCA_030412105.1). Classification (NCBI taxonomy): domain Eukaryota; kingdom Metazoa; phylum Chordata; class Lepidosauria; order Squamata; family Iguanidae; genus Cyclura; species Cyclura pinguis. Next base: position 99,422,558 of record CM059601.1, read on the forward strand.
CCAGTGCCTCTTCTCTTAGCAGAGCTATTTAAAGGACCAGATTGCATGATGCCATTCTATCCTGGAAGTCTAGTGGGATACTGAATATCTGTGGTGCAAAATAGCATGTTGTTGGTTCATGGTAGCTTCTTGGTTCTGGAATTGGCCTTCAGACACACTGAAGTTGCCAATCCTTCCTATAAATGTTCTCAACTCAGAGGACACCAAATAAATAGAAAGTCTAAGTGGTAGGGAACTTAGCTCCCAGTACTAGCATGTAGGCCAAAAAATAAGAGATTATGGGAGTTCTAATGAAAACATTTGGAGGGTACCAAGTTGTTTTCTACTCCAAGCAAAGAAAAGCTCCCCAGGGAAAGTCAACTAAAGTGAACTTACTTGCATGTATGCACACACAGATGTGTATATACAGTAAATGGAGTAGACCACTGAGGCAGATCTGGGACTATTATTTTGCCCCTGGACCTGCAGAAGTTGCAAAGTCTGCCAAACATGATAAAACTGGAAGTGACAGAAGTTTATTTCCATTTTCAAAAAAATAGGTTTTTGTTTTTTTTTTAAAAAAAAAAAATTAAATAGTGCAGCTGATTCCACAACTTATTTAGAAGATGAATTGCCACTCCTGGTGCCTTCCAGGAGAGACAATTCACCTTTTCTTAGACCAAAAAGGGGCTAACTGGAAAGACTGTAGTGGTTCTAGGCTTTGAAATAGTCTTGAGTCTTGCACTTTGCCCGCCCCGATACAGACAGGTTTGTGTGCACATGCACAGACACACACAAAACAGATGTGCTATCCATATCCAGTTATTTCTTGTTTATTTATAATGGGGTTATTTTATTGGACAGCAACTCCCAGCAGCTTTACCAAGTCCAACAACATCTGGAAGACTGTATTATTCCCAGATCTGGTACAGAGACTGCCATATCCATGCAGGACTCTTCCACCTGTGGCCGTTTCCACACTAGACTATTACAGTGCTATTATTCCACTTTTCACATCCAATGGAATCCTGGGGTTTGCAGTTTAGGGAGGGGCCTCAAGATTCCATCGGATGTTGAAAGTGGAATAATAAGCACTGTAACAGTCTAGTGCAGAAATGGCCTCTATTTCTATGGAAGGGAAATTCCCTATACATAGTGCATCTTCTGCTGGTGGGAGCTCTGCACACATGAATGCAAGGTCATGGGAAGCCTCACGTCCCATTATCATTAATGGACGCACAGTGTGTGTGACTGTGCCAGTGTGGATGTGCTCATGTTGCATCCATTGACAATGGGATGGAGCATGCACTTTTTTTGTTTTATGTGAAGGTTTCAGGAATGGAAGCTCTGCATATATGAAGGACGCACTGTACCTTAGGATACAAAGGCAAAACAAATAATTTGAAGTGACTTAGGAAGCCTGCTAATGAAGGAGATCCACTGAACTGTAGCAATAAGCCATGTATCCTAGGAGATTGAGAAGGACCATGTGTTCTGCTGTTCCAGAGATGAAGACACACACCAGTGGATTCAAAGTACAAGGAAAAAGACTCCACCTACACAGTAGGAAGAACTTTGTGATGGCAAGATCTGTTAAACAGTGAAATAGACTGCATCAGAGGGTGGTGATGAACCCTCCTGCTTTGGAGGTCTTTAACAGAGGTTGGATGGCCATGTCTTGGGAGTGCTTTAGTTGTGCATTCTTCTATGGCAAGGGGTTGCAGTAGATGGCCTTTGTAGTCCTTTCTAACTCTATGATTCTAAGATTTCTTATGAAATCTGGGATCACAATCAGATTTTAAATACACCCTTGGGAAAAAAGCTACATTACACATTCATGGCAAGAAACAGCAATTACAAATTCCTTAATGTGAAAGACCTGAGCTTGCATTGTAAAGAAAAGAAATAATCACTACCTGTAAAGATACAATCAACTGACCTGTGCTGTTCCAACTCAATTAAATTGTTCTTCAGTGCCTAATTTTCTCAGTATTTAGCCCTGACCTCTGAACGCTGTATGTGAGTGCTTGAGGTTATGTTTCCCCATTAGTTAAGAAGATCTTCATTCTCTCCACTTGTTTCAAAAAGCCAACTTGAAACTAATTATATGCTTTGAACATGAATTGAATTGGCATCTGTGTTATTTAACTCAGTGTAAGTAAGGAAACGAATCAATGAGGGGAGAAGTTGAGACCAAACAGGACATTTATTATTTCAGGAGCTGAGGGGACTTGATAACTTAAGAAGGCAATGTGGTCGCATAGCCCACAATATGCAGGAGGAAGTCACCAAATGAAATAGTTAAAGGAAATTGAAATTTGCAGTCAAAGGAATGTTAATGGCTTAAGAGCTATCAAGGCTATCTCCACACTCTGATATGTGTGATCTTTGATTTAGTTTGCATTTCTAGTGCCCTTCACTGAAGCAAAAGATTAAGCTCTTTGTCAGAAAATTCTAAGTGCCTCACAGTACTACAAACTCCAGGATTCCAGAGGAAGGAAGCATGGTGATTAAAGTGGCATTAAAGTGCTATAATTGTACAGTGTGACTACATCCCCAATGTTGGGATTACCACAGATTCTGTTACATGAGGTTGGTAGATGATTAATACAAAAGGCTTCATCTCTAAGTACCCTGTATTGCCCCCTGTCCTGCATTGATTGAGTACAAATTTGTGTGTGTGTATTCTGCATACTTTCATATATATACATAATACATACATACATACATATCTTACTGTATTTCAACTTTTTGCAACAATGCACCTTCTAACATTTTGTGTGAGTAACTTTCCTTGGTGATTTTTTTACCTTTTGCTTTTCATATCCCGTGTTACCTGTGATCTAATTTCATCTTTCACCGAAACAAGGTATCCAACTGAAGTATCAGAGCAACATGGACATCCGTAGTCCCTCCAGTCTTCCAGACTGGTGAAGCCAGAAGCAAGTAAAGTTGACAATCTCTACTCAAAATCTTATGGTTGACCTTTATGACATGTTCCACTACTCTAGAAAATCCAAAAAATCAAGGCTGCCTGAAACCTGAATCTTTCAGAGATGCTCTGCTTTCTGACTTGGCTTGGTTTCCAAAAACAAAACAAAACAACAATGTTCAGTGGAGCTCCTTGAAATGGCAGGTCATTTTTAAAGGATTTGCACTTATTCTTCTTATCCAGCATATTTATTCACTACATCTGTGAACTTCTGTGTCTTCCTAGTATCTGCTTTGTGCACACTTTTTCTCTTCAGTTATTCAATGAAAAATTCGTGATGTTTTTTTCTATAGTACTAGTCATCATGGTCACTTTTTTTTCTGGTCATGTAAATTGTGCCATGTAAATCTTGTTGGACAGTTGTCTTAGTTCCACATTTTCCACATTAACACAGGCCTTATTTTTGCCAGCGATGACACAGATATAACCTGATTCTTAGAGAAAAATTTGGGGGCTATAACAATAATTTGATCCTCTAACCAGCCATAACAGTGATACAATCAGTAATAGAACAGTGTCTTATGAAGTGGGCTCTTAGTTTGACTTGTAGAAAATTACTTAATGCACAGCCAAAGAAAGTGATGTTAAACATCTTAATGGATGAAATTTGTCTTTTCTTAAAACAAAAAAAGCGAGGTAAGGCAAGAAAAGAAAAGAAAAGGCAAGAAAAGAAAAGGCAAGGCAAAAATAGAAAAGGCAAGTCAAGAAAAGGAAAGGAAAGGAAAGGAAAGGAAAGGAAAGGAAAGGAAAGGAAAGGAAAGGAAAGGAAAGGAAAGGAAAGGAAAGGAAAGGAACACATTAAAATACAGTAACAACGGCGGCAAAATGAAAAGGCCAGAAATATCAGCAATCAAAAGTGACAAATCACTCAAGCAGTCAGTGACCAATAGCTTGTGAGACTTGTGGAAAGTTCTTTGCTATGCATTGATTGGTGAGCAGTTCCTCCAAAGATCATGACCTTAAGCTCCTCTCTAGAACAGAAATCCTTGAATGCTGAGCACATGTATGTCCATATCATTACACTGTAGATGTTACAGACAGATTGTCAGTCTGGATTTGTGTGCATTTTTTCAAAAGACATTTATCAGATGAACTTTAAATACAAGATACCTGTGGACTGAGAAACTTATTTATTTATTTACACACACACACACACACACACACACACACACAAACATCGTATTTCCTTTCCTGGTCTATTTCTGCTGAAGCCTCAAGACCAGCTGTGACTTTTGAAACCTGCAAGATTCCAATAAAGGCAAGGCTTGTCTCTTGTGCAGTCCTTTGCATTCGTTCCTACAGTACCTGTGGGTGGTTCTAATAACAGTTTCCATGAGTTGGAAGGGAAATCTCTCCACATCACTGTTAACGCTATTTATGGTGTTTATTTTTTTTTAAGTTGTGTACTTTTATAGCATTTTGTTTCTTGTCACAGTTTTCCACTGCTACTTCATTTTGTGATCTGTTTCACACCACCAGATTTAGCTGCATGGAGTGGAAGCCCATCAGTTTCTTCAAGACAGCCCAGGCACAGTGGGACATCATCCTTCTGACCTATTATACCACAGTTAACTACACCTCCTGCTGGGCATGCAACCTGATATATTTATGGCATGATAGATGTAGTGGGAGGGGGACAATTGCTGTGACGCCTGCAACAGAGGAGCAGAACAGCCTGACTCTTACTGGGGCGATTGGAGGAGCCTTGAAAACTCTGCAGATAGCTGTTGAGTTTATTTTTACCTGTGAAATTATAGTGAGGTGTTTGAATGAAGGAGGAAAAAACCAAGAATTCAAACTGCATTGAATGCCAGCTCATGATTTACAATAATGCTGATAAAAATCTCCCTCCACCCTGCTGCCCTTGCAATGCTGGGTAGCAATTTGATTGTTCTTGAAAAGAAAGAAAGAAAAATGAAACTGAATATTATTAGCAGTTACACCTCCCAGTGCTGCTGGGCGCCATCAAGGCATCAGAAGTCCCAAAAATGGATTGCTGAAGCATTGGCCTTAACTCCTGTTAACTTTGTGGTAATAATAAAAACATTTTGCTGGTGATTGCTTCTTGACTGATTATTGATTATTGATTTTTTTTCCATTTGAATCTCTCAGGCAGGTAGATAAAAGAAACTGTTACACTTATAATTCCAAGCTCCCTCACACAAATAGTTAGTTGCCATTAGAGTGTTGTTTTTTCAAAATGGTAGTCTCTCCATTTCTCAAGAGTAACAAAATTATAGTTGCTTTTTGTATGTGACAACTAAAGATACAGATCTTCAGTTATTTCATCCTTACAGAATTGAGCAAGTCCATTAATAACTTACTCCTTCATAGCACAGATTATGAGTGTGTGTGCACATTGTAAATAATTTCTTTTTCTGCATTTCAGGACTTTTGGTAAAAATACAAAAAACATTAAATTTTGTACCAAATACATTTTTTTAAAAAAAAAGATACAAATGTTCTTTTCAGGCAAAAAAACCAACCCCCCCCCCCAATACCTTCACAAAATATCCATTAAAAAATCATGAAATGAGAAAAATCTCATGGCTGCTGACATTTTTTCAATAATCCTTTTCTCACTGATGATGAGAAAATTTGTAACTATTCTTTATATTCCTCAAGAGAACTGGCTACAAGATCTTTTGTGGAAGGCAAGAGAAAGGGAAGCAGGATACTTTTCCTGCATTTTCACAATATCTCAGAGAAACCGCCATGATCTTGCAAACCACTTTTAAAAAAATCTCAGATCATTTTCAAATTAATTCAAAGCAAGCTTTAGACAGTTCATCCTTTTCTAAAAGCAAACTGCACACAGTGCACAGCTTGAGTAACAACTGCTGTCAATATTTCCTGAGACTTCCTGTTGGGCTGTTTAGAAAATATATGAATCTTTTAGTCACTGCTGGACTGTAGGCAGCTTTCTGTCTATGGTTAGCCAGGATTCATGAGCAAAACCAGTATCAAGCCCAAGAATAAATCAAGACCAAAAGGAACATGTAACAAACAGAGGTCTCCCTAAATGTCCTGCCCTCTTCAGGTAAGCAGATAAGCCACCCATATGGTTTAGATTCTCCTAACTCTTCCTCAAAACAACTTGCTGCCTCCACATACTTATTTCTAGGGAAGAGTAGGACTCATCTCTTTTGCATAATTAAACGTTTTATGTCCAAATCAGCATATGTTGTTAAATATCCAAGATTAGAATTTACCCATACCAGAAGGCAGGTAGAGATGGACATTTAGGCCATTTCCACACCAGGCTTCTGTAATGGTGCAGAGTGACCTCTCACAGAGGTCTTCTACACCCTAGAGTGGACTGGCATGGACTACTTTTTGTAGTTCCACACCAGAATCCACTCAGGAACAGCTGGAACTAGCCGCGCTGTGTGTTTTTTAAAAACCTCTTTTTCGAGGTTTTTAAAAAGCACGGAGCGCGCAGCCCCGTGCCGCTCCGTTGCCCGGCTCCAATGCGGATTTGCAGGCGCGCGCAAGTGCGTGCCTGCAGATCTGTCGGGGGCGGGCTTCCAGCTGGCGAGCTTCTCCGGTTGGTGGAGAGCCTCCACCAACCAGAAGCCGCCATTTGGGACACCGGAGGACTGCGGAGCAGCGAGCTTGCGCTGCTCCGCGTCGCGACGGACTTACCCAGCTACCGGTAAGCTCTGTTTTTGGGCGTTTTCTCCCATTTCCCCCCCACACATGTGGAAAGGGCCATAGTTATAGAAATCCACAAAATTCTTCCTATTATGATTGGTAAGATCTTGATATTTTAAAGATGTAAATGTTGGAGAAAATGAAACCTAATGCTTTGAGTACGTACCTCTTAAAGTCTAGGTTTGAATCCCTGTATATGCAACCACCTCAGAGCTGAATTGAGGTTGCTGTGTCTCTTTTTCCAAGAAGCTTCTCATCTTTAAGGTCTTCATGGAAGGCATGTACTGAGAATAGATGCACATATTAAATTTGGCCAATGCAAATGGGAGAGAGTCACTTTTTACATCATTGTGGAAGAGTTTACCAATATTAACATATTTGAGTTGGAATAAACTTTGGATTTAAAAAATCCAAATGTAAAAAAAAACATGAAACAGATTTTTCCATCACACAAAGGGAATTTAAAATTTAAAATGTGTACTTCTATAATGTTTGGCAAAGTGGAAGGCGCTAGGAAAACAGAAAGACCACATTATGTATGGATAGACTCAGTCAGTGAGACAATTTGGTACAGTGGTTTGAGTGTTGCACTACAACTCTGGGAGACCAGAGTTCAAATTCTCACATGGCTATGGAAACCCACCAGACGATATTGGGCAAATCACACTCCCTGTCTTAGAGAAAGGAAAAGGCAACCCCTGTCTGAATAAATCTTGCCAAGAAAACACTATAATAGGTTTGCCTTAGGGTTGCAAAAGTCGGAAATGAGTTCCACACTGACACAGGGAACTCTCTTAGACTTCTTCCTGTCTACAATAATCCAGTTACCAACCTGAAGAGGTAGAGATGATGCAAGACCTGAGGGGACTTCACTGAGAAGCTTCAACTAAAGTTAGGAGGTGCCACAGTCATCAGACCAAAGGCCCAATCTCCTTCAGCATTCTATTCCTGTAATGGCCAATCATTTGGCTGTAGGAAGCCTACAAACAGGATATAAGTGAAACAGTGCCCTCCTCCTCATGTGTCACAGCAGCTGATATGCAGAGGCACGCTGCCTCTTCTACTGGTGATAATATATGTTCCATCCAATGATTAATAGCCAGTATCAGGAACTAATAGTTCATGATAACCACATCATCTGTGAATTTATTCAATACTATTTTAACACTGTCCAAGTGGGCAGACATCACTGCTTCTGGTAATGAACAAATTTCACAGTTTAACTGTGCACCATGTGAAAAAGTATTTCCCTTCATCTGGCCTTGATCTCCCACCATTTGTGTCTATTGGAGGACTTTGGCTTCTAGTATTGTGACAGAAGTTTCTTTTCCCATTTTCTTCACACTGTACATATTAGTATTACTGCTCTCACATGTCTCTGATTCACAATTTCCCCCTTAAACCAAACAGCCCCAAAATCTGTAATCTTTCCTTATAGAAGAGTTTTCCCAGTCCCTTAATCATGTTGGTTTTCCTTTTTTGCATATTTCTTGGATGACCACATGGGATAACTGCCACAAATCCCTTCAGCTTCTGATGATAATGATGATGATGATGATGGTTAGTTTTTGCTTTCTTTGAAGTCTTTGAGATGTTTTAGACATTTGCAAGTTTGTCCCCAGATTTCAACCTAGGTAAACTATTAGCATGTCTAATATCTGGCACTCATTAAAGTTTCTCATCTAGCTTGATCTTGGCTAAAATTAAGCCCTGCATGGAAATTTTCTCTCACCCCAGATGTGAGCTGATTTGTGCTTTGATATTCTTAAACAGACACAGAAATATGCAACTATCGTGATTGACTGCATATTTTAGTGAAGAGTGAAGCTTCATTACAGACAACCAATGCAGAGAACACTAATTAGTATTTTAACAGTCTTCAGTCCTTCTGGCAAAATATCATTCTACCAAGTAGTGTAGGAATTGAGGTTAATTTAGTATAGGCAGCAGGACAGCCCAAAATATCTTGGTGCCTGCAGCTGAGCAGCAAATCACCCCACCCATCCCCCATAAAAGTCAAAGTACATAATATCTGAAGTTAGCCAAGTTGCTTTGCTACCAGATTGAAAAATTTTTACAAGTGCCACTCTCCTATTTTTGGAATTCAAAATACTGTCACATAAAGCTTATTAAAAAAAAAGGCTTCGATGTCCATTCATGACATCCCCAATCTGCTGCCTGAGGCAACCAGTTCTGATAGGCATCCTGATAACTGGGGCCCATTCACACTACAAAATTATAGTCCTGTGATTGTACATTAACTGCTGTAGTTGCATCCTATGGATTCCTGGGGTTTATATTTTGGTTGGAGACACATGAGTGCTTTGACTGAGAATTCTAAATGCCCCTCCCTAAACTGCAAATCCCAGCATTCCATAGGATGGAACCATAGCAGTTCAAGCTTAATAATAGTGCTATAATTCTGTAATGTGAATGGGCCCCTGGTCTGCTGTAGTGAAACTCAATGACATTACCTCCCCCCCCCCCCCCGTATGACCACAGCCAGAATACCCCGCTCAGCAGGGCCAGTTACAAAAAAAAAAAAAAAGTGTTTCCAAGTTGTTGGTATTGTGGGTAAACAAACCCCTGGACTGAATTACAGCACAACTAAGAGCTGAACAGGGGCAAGGCATTATCTCTCTACCCTATTCCCTCATTGCAACAGTGGGGTGCAATAGCAGGCCTGTTGTGAACATGACAAAAACATAACATCCGTGAAGAAATCTGAACAGCATAAAAAGGCAAAATATTGTTTTAGAATCAGCGGTACAGTTGCATTTTTAAGATGTTGTGCCCTGCATTTAAGATTAAGAGCAAAAATGGAAGAGGTTAGGAAAAATACCACACACATGAACATACTTTCTGCTTACTTGCCTCCTTCTTGTTGGACTGTGTCATCAGTTATCACTCTCCTAATCAGGGAAACAATATTTTCCTCACGGTCTCTTGTCAACGCTCACGCATATTTGAAACCTGGTTTCCCCTGCTTTATTGCGTTATTAGAATGAAAATGCTACCAACTTCAATTTCAAAGGTAGGATGTTGGATATTTTAGAACATAACAGTCCAAATCAATTTAATCTGTGAGGAAGTCAAAATCCTAATCTGTGCTGATGTTGCTTAAAAAAAAAAACAGAGGCAAAAAGAAAAGAAGGAAAATGATTCGCCCAATGTCTATTTCATGGCTCAGCTTGTTAGATTTCTGACAGTAGCATTTGTCACTATATATAATTCTCCCACCTCAGTGCTAGAGTTTCTGCATATCTGTCAGAGCTCAATCAAAATGAAAAATCCATGCTCTGTAGCATTGTGGGGGCCGACACAAGCTTCCATTCTGATTGGTTCAAAAGTGGTAGTTATTTCACAGCAGGGTCCAAAACTCTCCCCCCCCCCACCACCTGCTGACACTCAATGCTTAATGTCATCAGTCACAGGTTGTAGGAAGCAGGGGCAGATTTATGCAGAACCCAAGTAAGCTGTAGCTTAGGGCTTCTGATTAAGATGGGGCTCCAAATACAAAAAAAAAGAGAGAGAGAGAGAGAGAGAGAGGATTACTACATTGCCAGTTTTACATAATTGTTAGAATAATGTACATTTCTTTTTTTGGTGTCCAACAGGGCATCTTAGACTTGATATAGCTTAGGGCCTTAGCACATCTTAATCTTCCCCTGGCAGGAAGCATCATTTGAGCATTTTTAATCTCTAGTATTTCTTATAGTGCTGAGAAGCTGGATGTTATGCTTTCTCTTCAGCCTGTACATTTACTAATCAGATCTGGCACCCATATATAATTCAAAATGCATTTTGTGAATATATGGAGGCTTCAAACTGACTCCACATTCTTGACATGAAAAATGAAGAGCCACGCAGGTGCCAAACAACTCCTACCTTTCCTTTCTTCTTTGGACCTGGTAAGGGGACATGGATCACAGTCTAGGCATTCTTAAATTCCAAGGGTCCAGCTATTATATAAGTGTTACCAGCAGCCAGGGTTAGTTTTTGGGACTGTCTTGATTGAGTTTTAACATTGTCATTAAAAAAAAAATCTGATTTGTTGTGCAATGCTTAAGGGGCCCTGGTGAACTGACAGATGATAGACAAATATTACAGACAGAAAGATGGACATACAGACAGAAAGAATCAGACAGTTGATGGATCTGGGTCAGGTTTTAGTCTGAAGTTTGATGGAGCTAGCCAAGGCTCTGAAACCTATTGCCCAAATAGTTTCAGCACCTTGCATGCCTTGAAACATTTTTGCACTGGTAGTTACACAACTGCTGACCTCTGAGTGTGGTTTTGCTAGATGTGAGGATACAATGCAAGTAACATAGAATGTATTTAGTATCTCTGAGTTTTCTGCCAATGATATGGTGGAAAACTACACATTGTAAAATATAGTAAGAGTGTGTTTGAAAATTGTAGGAATGGGAATTGGGGTAGGAAAATAGGAAATAGGATAAACACAGAGTGACAAGCAGAGCAGAGATAAGCTCAAGCAGGGCCTATTAAAATGAATCATAGATCCTAAACGGGGAGGAAGAGTGGAGAACATCTCAGTTGTGCAAGTGGTCAGTACAAATAATAAGGCTTATATCATGCGTACAAGAACAGAACTGTTTGATTGGGTGTGAATCAAAACAGTTCTAGAACATTTATTGAACAGAACTGAAACAGAAGAACTTCAGTTATAGCTGAACCATAATTGAACTTTAAAAGGAAAAACCCTCAGTGCCTTGATTTCCTTCTGCCAAATAAGGATTACGAATCTACGAGGCATGGAATCTGATTACAGCCTAGTTATTTTGATGCTGCAGATGCCCGGCTGTCGTAACATAAGAGATTATGTCCAAAACTGAATAATTCCATTCCGACAGTCATCTTGTTATTCAAAATGACTTTCCACCTGAAACTCACACAGAGTTTTGATTATTTGTATTTAGTATTCTACAGTTGCTCCAAAAACTTGTCTTTTTGGCTTAGCTGGGAAATAATTGATCGCTGAAGGAGTCAGAGCGTTCTGGAGCAAAACAGAAATGACTTAACACTGACAAGGTCAATTATCTCTTGATAAATCTGAGAATCACAGCCATTAATAACAAAAGGAAATAGTCATAGAATTTCCCAGGCTTCCCCTCCCCAATTTTGGGGGAACTGTCACTTTGTAGTTTATCCCAAGTGATGGTGAAGAGTCTCCATTTCCATTTCTATTCTTGATTTTTTAAAGCAGTCTTAGAAATGCTTAAAATTAGAAATAATATTTCTGTTTACAAGTAAACCGCTCACTTCTTTTTGATAGCCTGGTGGGAAATTCAGACCAACAGATTCCTATCTTTTACAAACTGCTGTCAGAAATGATACATTAGTGGTGTCACTTAAATTCATAATAATTTAGTGTGCTGTTGTGACAATACACTCAGTGGTTTTAAAAGTGCATTTTCAAGTCAGAATGGCTATGCCAGTTAATAGAGTTAACTTGTTATGTAAGTTACGCAGTTGTAGTGACTTGAGGCATAATCGACTATAAACTGAATTCTTTTCTGAAGAAAGTTTGAATCATGCACAACTAGAATTAGCCTGATTTATGTGATAGAAATTCCTTTTATTATCCTGGGGAAAGGAGGTGGCTGACAGATTTAGGGTTGAAATAAAATTACTTTTAATATACAGCATGAACTGTGTCTTTTTTTTTTAACTCAAAAGTAAGCTTGTAGGGATAATCTGGATCAATTTCAGTCCAGATCATACACAGTGGGGACAGATTTCAGAGGAGGTCACAGCTGGTGAAAGAAGAATTAGATTCCCCCCACCAACCGCTGATCCCTGATCCAGTCCTGATTGCTCTCCCTGCTTGTATCTATGGAAGTTAAAAAGGAAGGGTCTAAGGGTAGTTTGGTTCTTAAGAAATGACTGCATGAAGAATTAGATGACAGCTGTGATATGGAGAAAAGGAAAGAGCAATCACTGTTTCTGGATTTAAATGCAAAAGCAGTGTTTTAATCCCAGGGCTTGATCCATTCTGTTCCTGGCCAAAGCAGATTTGAGAACTGCCAGAATAAAACAAAGCCACTGATGCAACAAGATGACAGCTTATTGATTATACACAGTTGATATATGGATGTTGAATTAATATATGCAAAGAAAGTTCACACACATCCCACTTCTGTATATAAAGGTCCCCATAGCACAAGAGACATTATCCCACGGACCAGCACTCTCTTGCAACTGGCAGAGCACATTCTCCTCTAAAACATGGGATGCCCTATAGGTTTCTCAAAACAAACAGACAGTTGGACAAAAACCAAGAGGAGATGAATTATCTTTTCCTGAGTATTAGGGCCTACTTGTAGAGAGAGGGTATTCCTGGCCATTCTGTGGGATGGGAAAACAAACAAACGAATAAACATGCTTATCTCAGAAACGTGAGTTGAGCTGTCTTAGCCAAACAATTGCAAGATGGGCTACATTTGAAACAGCAAGTGTTTGGTTCAAATTAGCCTAAGTGAGAGACCAAATGTATTGCCTGTTATACAAGGCTACACATACCTGCATGTACGCAAGAAAGCTGTACAATAAGGGTGAAGAACTGTGGTAAATCCAGGGCCATTTTTCTGCCCTCTGTGGGCTGCATGGGCTGCCAGAAAATGAAAACAAAATGCTAAAGTGGCCACAAGTCCATGATAGTTTTGAAGGATAGGTAGTTGACAATACTAAATACTTCAGGTGATCCCTGCAACCTTACAAGAGAGTCAGGTCACCCTTCAGGGAGCAGAAAAATGGTGGGCCGGAAAAGTCTCGGAGGCAAGCGGGGAGTCAGGAGATGCCATAACAGCATTGGAGATGTATGCATCCCCAGAGCTCCACTTCACCCACCTTGCTGTACAGGATATTGTGCAAGAGCTTGCTAAACAACTTGCCATTCTTCCAGTGCCAGCTCCGCTACAAAGCTATCAAAGGAAAGGTTGATGCAGCACAAATATTAATATCCAGGACTACCTTAACAAGTATAACAAACCTTGGAACAGCAAAATTGTTTGGGTCAAACTGAAAATAAAATAAAATAATCTATGGGAATCCTAAAGATGGGTTTTTGCATTTCAGTATATTTGAAGGGTGACTTGTGTTTTTTATTAAAAATAAAAAGTTTCTCTAAACACACACACATGAACGCACACACACAAAATCTGATAACGTCTCATGCTTACTTAAGAATGTAGAAAATGACAGGGGTGGCCTTTATATGCTAATTCCATTCATGTTTAAGGGGAAATGTCCATTCTCCATTTTCTGATGTTGTTTGGTTTCCTGAGCCCTGCTTCCACTGCCCATTTGGTCAATTTAAAAGTCTACAGCAGGGAAGCTACTCAGATTGTTATTCTGCAATTGTGTTATGTCTCCTTGTCCTCTCCCACGTAACTTGCTACAGGGAATTGTGTTACTTGAAACCTGTTATTTACAGGTTGTTTCCTGATCTGATATTCTGCGAGCAGGATCATCTTAACATGAAGCACTTTGAGAACCATTTGGACTGAAAAGCCACATGCAGATATTACAACCTGAAAAATATTACTGAGTCTTCCATCATCTTAAACCCCAGGCTAACATATTAATTCTGGCATGAGCTTGCAAGGATTGGAGTCCGCTTCATCAGATGCATGAAGGGTTATGCAGAATTACAGGTGCATATACCATACATATTTTCTAAAGTCTTATTGCAAGTTATCTCTTGTGCTATCAAAAGCTTGCGCCTACATAGCCAGTACAGACAGTTGCTGCATGTCAGCTGTCTAATACTCATTTCCTGTGTGAGAAATACTCTAAAATGCTAACTGCTACATGTCAGCTCCTCTCAAAACCTGACTGAACTTCAAGGAAACTGTTTCAGAGCACAATTGCCCCTGGATTTTCTGAAGTAATATCAAAAAGTGATGGCAATTGCTCAAAAACATTCACACACACTGCCCCAGACTAAGTTCCCATTCCTGTTTCTGCCCTACTGCCCCACATGACTGAAGGTCCTTGGCCCTCAGGAGAGGATTTTTTGGGAGGAAAAACAAAGGGTTTCAATGGTCAAAAAGGGACAAGGAAAAAAGTATTCCATGTGGTCTTCTGCTGCAGTCTTTTACAGTACAGTCATCTCTCCACATTCACTAGGGTTAGGGGCACAGGACCCCTGTGAAAGGGGAAAAACCGTGAATAAATCTAGGCCATCCCAAACCATATTTAACACACAAAAAAGTATGATCACCATATTCAAACCATCATGGATTCCTCTGAGGCATCAGGGTTCCTTCACACGGCAGAAGTAGGGGGGCTGGTGGGGCTTCCTGCCACCTCCACTGCTGCCCCACACCATTTTTAAGTGGGACTTACAAGCCTTGTTCGCAGTTTCTCAGTCTCACGAGGCTTGCAGTCCCTATTAAAAATGGCATAGGGAGGCAGCAGAGGTGACAGCAAACAATCCGTGAATAATCAAATCCGCAAAAGTGAAATCCACAAATGTGGAGGGCTGCCTGTAGTCTTTTGCTCACATTATTGTGGATCTATTGGTCCATCTATTCACCTCTGCAATCCAAGCAATTATTTTGGATAGGAAAAAATATATCAAAGTATTAAAAACACCCCAATTACTAGACTTACTACTTGCAATAATTATTTAATTATTCATTCTAATAATTAAATAATTATTGCAAGTAGTAAGTCTGGTAATTGGGGTGTTTTTAATACTTTGATATATTTTTTTCTATCCGAAATAATTGCTTGGATTGCAGAGGTGACACGCTGCCTAGAGGAGCTGGCACTCAGTTCACAAAAATAATATATTCAGGAAATAAATCAGGAAGTCTGAAGAGGTTTACTGGAATATCAAGATAGCTGACTGGCAAAAGGAAAGATCCATGACTTTTCTAGAACCAGATGCTGGGAAGCAGACTTCAGTGCAGAAAATAACATAATCAATTGCTAAGCAGTTGATTTTCACATCAGAGTTTGTTCATCACAAAATGCAGATTGCACTCCCCCTTTTGATAAAGAGTTTTAAGGTTTATGGTGAGATGGTACTAAAGATTAATAATAGCAGATTATTTTTCAACAATTACAGCACTTTTAAAAAGATTTTATCTAATGTCCACATTTATCTAAATGTATGCTTTGATTTGTATCCCACTATTCATTTTCATGTTTCTCCCTCCCCATATTATTCAATAAAAGTCATTTGGCCTCATCCAAGGAAAGGGCAATTGAGGGAGAAATAAGTCACAGTTCCTTAAAAATTAACTCTTCTGGGTCCAAGTGCGTTAGCCTCAACTAGAGCATTGTTAGACTCAGCTATTGAATCAATAGGATCGACTGTTTAACTGTTTGTATTTTTTTAAAGTGTATGTTTTAAATTGTTTTAATATGACTAATAGTTTAATTTGGTTTTAATATTGACTGTTTTGTATGTTCTTAATAACATTGTAATCATTTTAACTTATAAGCTGCATTGACTCCCAAGCTTGGGAGAAAAGTGGGATACAAATAAAGTTAATAATGATCATGATCATGATCATGATCATGATCATCATCAATTATGTATTTTTATGCATCTAGTAACATATTTATAGCTTGCCCTATGTCAAAAAATTCTCAGGGTAGCTTACGAATGACATTAAAATAAATTAAACAGTTTAAAAACAGTTCAAGGAATTTTTTAAAAAAACACATTATGAGCTGAAAGCCGATTTGAAAGATTTAAAGGTTTTTAGAACTATGCACAAGAGTAGCTAGGATGAATAAAAGAGGCCCAAAGGAATTGATGAAAAGTCTTATTTTCGCTTGGTGCCAAAATTCAGCAATGTAGATGCCAATCAAGCATCCAAAGAGAAGACATTCCACAGCTAAGGTGCTATGGCTGAAAAGGGCCTCTCCCGTGTCTTCACGCAGTGTATTGACCTCACTGGTTGGGCACAGGGGAACATAGGAGCCCACACCCCAGCAGACCTCAATCTTCAGGTAGGCATATATAGGGTAATAGTACTAATGGCTAGAATTCACAAATGCAATTAATGAATGTTTTACCTAGATTTATACATTTTGGACTGGTTCATGTTACGGGAGATGATTTACAGAACCAGCACAAAATTATCCCTGGAACCGCTGCTCTCTGAACAAACAGGGGCCCTTTTCACATGTGTGGGGGGGAACGGTGTAGAGCGACCTCTCACGGAGGTCGTCTACACCGTAGAGTGGACTGGCGTGGACTACTTTTCGTAGTTTCACACCAGAATCCACTCAGGAGTGGCCGGAACTAGCCGGGCTGCGTGTTTTTTTAAAAACCTCTTTTTAGAGGTTTTTAAAAAGCACGGAGCGGGCAGCCCCGTGCCGCTCCGTCGCCTGGCTCTAAAGTGGATCTGCAGGCGCGGGCAAGTGCGTGCCTGCAGATCTGCCGGGGGCGGACTTCCGGCTGGCGAGCTTCTCCGGTTGATGGAGAGCCTCCACCAACCGGAAGCTGCCATCTGCGATGCCGGAGGAGTGTGGAGCAGTGAGCTCGTGCTGCTCCGTGGGGCAACAGACTTACCCGGCTGGAAGTAAGCTCCATTTTGGGGCGTTTTCGCCCGTTCCCCCCCACACATGTGGAAAGGGCCAGTGTCTCAGAGGCAAGCATAAACATAGCAGAGCTTCAAACAGCAAAAAGCGTGCGCAGCAGAGTACAACTACAGCATCAGCTCTGCCCCCTCTATCCACTGGTTAGTAAACTCATGGGCACAGAGTTTGTCATCCAAAATACCTGGAGGCTTTAATCTTCACAGTTGCAGTATATACATCTATACACAGGATATGCAGATCCACAGGCAGAGATTCAGTGTCAGACAGAGATTCGGATGCAGAGATTCAAAGTCAGAGATTCGGAGCCAGAGAGAGAGAGCAAGCATTTCTGCTCCTCTTTTATACACACCCGCTTCCATGTCATCACTCAGGGCCATTTGCATGATGCAACCCCTTGCCATGATTTCACTATCATGACTCAGCCCTTACTACATGTCCCTTAGGGAATGTGTCATAACTTGCCAAGTCATTCCCCAGGTGTTCCACATGCTCATCAAATGTATTTTCAACTGGGCCAAATGTCACCGGATTTTTATCCAACATTATGTTCATGATCCCTACATGTTCTCTAGTTTAGGGAATATGTAGGGACCATGACAATTCTTCAGTGCCCACTTCCCTGGCAGCAGCCATTGTGATTGATGGGAGTCTGTTCCCCTGTTGATTGGGAAGCTGCTGACTGATATTCTATTCCCCTCATGTGAGCGATTTCTAGTGCACTGGAAGATTGCAACAGAGACCCTACTTCTGGCTATCGCACTGGAGGTCACTCATGCATGTATGTGTAAATGTCAGTCAGATGTTTTCTGATCAACAAGAGAACAGACCTCAGACTCCCAGCAGCTGCTGCCTAGTAAGTGAGGATGTGGGGCCGGGGGCATAGGGCTAGGAGACACTGCATTGCTCTGTAATTAAGGTGGTTATTGATTTGTAACTGCCTTAGTGAATTCTGGCTCATATCAACAACCAAAGTATTGATAAACCATTCAGCAGATGATTCAGTGGGTCTACTCTATTTGAGAATAAAACTAGGCTTAGGTTTTGAGCCCTAGAGTTAAGGATAAGATGGCTACAGAAAAACAATAAGTTATCTGAATATTTGCGCTAAAAATAAACTTTTGTCACTACATATAAAGTCATCTAAAATTAGTCTATAATTTGTAATTTATTTCAGTGAAATTTAGGGCTTGGATTACTGTATTAATCTATCTATTCCAAGACTTTAAATCCTCTTTTTCCTTGTCATATGCGATAAAAGACAGTATAAAATAAACATAAAGGAGAAAACTGCATGATGCTAGATTCCAACTAGAGAAAACATGAAATGCCAGTTGAACTATAACAAAATAAAAACAAAGATTCCACAGACATATAAAGCACTTAGACCTAAATCCAATTATTAGTCCCAACTAGAGTAGACCTCGTGAATCAATGGGGATCTCATCTAGTAATATATAAAAGTCAAAGTTTGTTTGTCTATGTCAGGCAGGCGAAGATCACATGTGATTGGCTGCCTAAGAAGATTCTATGGAATCCTGGGGTTTGCAGTTTGGGGGGGGGGGGGCTTTAGAATTCTCAGCCAGAGAGCTCTGAATAGGCCAGTTCCTATGGAGATGAGGCCTAGCAGCAAGGAGGAGGGCACTGTACTCCCTTCGGGAAATCAAGCCCTGTATATTAATAACTCTAAATACAGATTGGATTGGGGAATATGGGGAAAAATTACAGGTACTGGACAAGACAGTTTGGGGAATTAGCGTCACAGGATCTCAAATCTTTTTAACAAGTATTACCATTGAGAAAATAAAATCCCAGGCAATGCCAGGTGTATACACTAGTAAATCAATATTTGTATATGATTAATTTATTCAATGGGCCTACTCTAGATTTGTCTAACAATTGCATTTAGGCCGTATGAGAAAACTCAGTAATATAAACTATGGCCCTTTCCACACAAGGCGAGGGAATCACTCCGTGCCGTTACCTACCACTTCTTCTGGGGTCCGAAGCAACGCAGACTGTCTCTGAAGCCCCTCTGCAGGGCTCCTCCTTGGCCCAGGGTGAATCGGAGCAGTGCAAGGTCTGTAGATCCGCACTGCTCTGGCTTCCAAAATAGCAGCTTCCGGTTGGTTGTGCATCCTGACCAACTGCTGAAGCTTGCCACGCCCAAAGCCCGCCCTCCGCAGATCACAGGCTCGCATTGGTGCCAGCCTGCAAATCTGCACAAGGGAGCAGGAACGCAATGGTGCGTTCCAGGAAAATCAAGACCTGTTTTTTGCAGTCTTTAGAAAACACGCTGGAGGACCACTTGGGGTCATTTTGGAGCGGACCGAGGTGTGGATCTCTGGTAAGTAGTCCGCTCCAAGGTGCAGACGACCTCTGTGAGAGGACGCACTGCCTCGTTCTAATTGCCTGGTGCAGAAAGGGCCTATAATCAAAAACCATGACAAAAGTAAAGCATCAAAAGTCCAATGAAACAGAAATGCTTTAATAAGTTACCCACAGTGGAAACACTTCATAATGTGACCCCTTGGAGAGAAAGAATTCCAAAGCCATTAGAAAAGTATGCTAAGACTTAGGTATCTTGTAAGCTGGGATGCAACCCTGGGACCTGTACTGGCTAAAGCTGCCTACCCTTGTCCTGAGTGAATGCTCACAAAGAAAGCACACAACAAGAAGTACCTTTACAGACACCATTGTTGGAAATATCCAGATGATCAAAACTACAATAAATTGCAGTAGTTTGATCAAACTTGGAGCCTCATTTGGGGAGACAAATAAAAGACCTTCCGTTCTAAATATGCAAATCAAGAGAACAGTACCATAAAATTATCCAGTATACTCCCAGTCACAATCTGATAGTCAAAAGAAATATGACAGCTACCTATAATGAACTGAGTTACATGCCTCTGAAATCTGGAACCTGATTTGATTTACTCTGAAAATTTCTTCTGATGCCTCATTAAGTGTTGATAAAATACATGATAGCCAGCATTCACCTGGGGATGCCCTATGTTGTTATAGTGCTATTACTCCACTTTCAACATTTTGTGGAATTCTGGGGTTTGTAGTTTACTGAGGCCGAAGAGCTCTGTGGCTGAGAATTCTAAATGCCCTTCCCTGAAGTGCAAACCCCAGGATTCCATAGGATTTTGAAAGTGGAATAATAGCACTATGACAGTGTAGGGTGGAAAGGCCCTAAGACTGGTTTGCTTGGGTCACATTAAAGCTACATTTCTTGGCATCTCTCTCTCTCTCTCTCTCTCTCTCACACACACACACACAGAGCAAAGAAATCCACCAGTTATGCAATCACAGAAAGGCAAATTGGTCAGTTTCACTTTGTCATCTTTTGAGATCTGTAAATTTGGATCAAAGATGACCTGAAATTACATTTTTATCCATCTCTATATGTCTATACATCTATGTATATTATCTTATCAAATGTTTTTGAATCAATGAATTAGTTTAGCAATTCTAATGCAGATGGGGGAAATACAGGTGTTAACAATTTTGATCTTCTTGATATTTTTTTTAATTGTTGGGGAAAAATGCTTTTGGCAATGATTCAGATATGACTCAGAAATACTGGAGGTTCAAGGTAATACAAATCTTACACAGTAGCACAATCACTACCTAATGAAAAGGCTCAGAATGGTATCAGATTATTATGGCAGTTACCAAGGAAAAGTTTGTTGAAAGTGGGTAAACATCGAAGCATATTGTCAGAAAAATATTCAGTTTACCTTTCAGTAAGAGTTTTAATGTTCCTTTGCTATAACAATTCATCAGTCTGTATTTGATGAACATTTTTCAAACTGAACATTATGATTTCAGTTCTGTGTGTACTGAAGTAAGATGAACAGTGTGTTTCTCATCACTACTGTTCCCATTTGAGTACAGCTATTGTGTAAGCCTTGTGAGCCATGAGGATTTTCCTAGGAAACATCTCACTCTTTGAAAACCGTTCATTGGGACTGGTGAGTAACATTGTGTGAGGCAGCCTGTGCTATAATACCTAAGACATAGGCCATTCCTGCACCGGGCTATTGAAACAGTTGAGAGCGACCTCCGACGGAGGTCTTCTGCACCGTGGAGTGGACTGGGTCGGACTACTTTTCATAGTTCTGCACCTCAGTCTCAGTTCAACCAGAACTGGTCGTGCAGCATGCTTTTTAAAAACCTCTTTTAAGAGGTTTTTCAAAAGCATGGAGCGCCCTACTCCGTGTTGCTCCATCGTCGCGCTCCGGTGCAGATTTGCAGGCGCGCACTAGTGCGCGCCTGCAGATCTGCCGGGGGTGGGCTTTAGGCTGGTGAGCTTCTCTGGTTGGTGGAGAGCCTCCACCAACCGGAAGCTGCCATTTTGGACGCCGGAGCAGTGCGGAGAGATGAGCTCGCACTGCTCCTCATCCCGATGGACTCACCCGGACGGAGAAGAAATCTGGTGAGTCCCGTTTCTGCCCGATTCACACCCCACATGTGGAAAGGGCCATAGTTATGAGAGGCACAGTCTTTATTTTAACAGACCTTATTTCAGGTAAATGTATTTAGATCAAAAGTGAATGTGCAAGTGATTCATGTGAGCCTTTCAATGAAAATGAAACTGCAGGTTCAGTGAAGTGAAGTACAGTTTCATGGAAATGGTTAAGTCCATTTTCATTTATAAATGCAAGGCTGAGCTTCATTATAAATAACATTTCGTAAACATGTAGCAGGGGGAAAAATCACTAGGCCAGGAATAAAGCACAGGTGAAGGTCACAGTAGGATTCCAACACTGTAATCATTTTCAGTCAGGAACTTAGCAGGAAACAAATGAAATCAGACTGGTAGACAATTTTTTACCATAGCCATTTTCCATGTCAGATTCTGCAAATGACATGGTATATGTATTCAGACCTTACCATCTGGGTCACAGCCTAAGGGAGAAGACTTCAGCTTCCGTATGGACTCAAAAAAGACTCTCAACAAACATGATTAGAAATTTAACACAAAACTGTCAAGCAAAAGAAAATAGGAACTATTCCAGTGGGAATGATCAGCAAACTTGCAGTTTCTACTGAGTCTTGCCCAACATGCTCACACACAGGGATCAGTATACAGAGACACATGCAGTGAAAGATGCTGGGTAGGATGAAAACACAGGGACAATAAAAAATATTTGAGTTAAATATTCACAGAAAGGTGTGCACTCTTCAAGGCCAGTTGTTTTTGGTGAATTTGATAATGGTTTGAGCATTGGACTATGACCCTGGAGACCAGGGTTTAATACCCTGCTTGGCCATGGAAAAACACTGGGTGACCTTGGGCACATCACCGACTCTCAGCCCCAGAAAACCCTGTGATACGTTTGCCTTAGGGTCTCGTATGTCATAAACAACTTGAAGGCACACAACAACAATAGAATTGATGAAAGAAATCTTCGATTATTTTTGTCATAGACAGAGGCCAGCCTGAGAGACTATAGCACCAAGCCTGGCTCATATGTGGAAATCTTGGCTACCATTCATGTGGTGTATGAAAAGAACAAGAGAAAGAAATTCATTCTCAGTTAATTTTTTGTTCATCCTTTGAGCAACTTGTCAGCATTAACTAACTGATTTTTAGATGGCATTTATGTACTGCCTCTCGGGCCACTCGACAATGTACAACAGTAGAAAATACTTTAACCACTGAATACATAGCTAAGACCTTTTAAAGCAAGATAAAACATTCACTAAAAATCTTTTAAAACTGGATAGTGAAAAGAGACAGAGAAATGTCAAATGTCAAGGCCCATGAGACACAGAATTACCATACCTCCTCTTGGAGGAGACAGAGACAGCCTGACTTCCTTTGGCAGGAAGTTACACAGTCAGGGTGCTATTACAGAGAAGACACATATACACACTAATCTAGCCTTCACCGAGGATCACAATTTTTATCCAGGCTTATATAGGAGCAGGTAGCTTTTCAGATATCCTGTCCCCAAGTGATGTAGGTTTTTGTAGGTTGAAACCAGCATCTTGAATTATGTCAGTTTCTTCCTCTGAAATATAGTCTACAGTATCTGGTATTCATTGGCCATCTCCTGTCCAAGTACTGTTCAGAACCAACCCTGCTTAGCTTCCACAATCAAACAAGGGCCATTTCCGCACTACACTGTTCTAGCTCTATTATTCTACTTTCAACATCCTGTGGAATTTTGGGATTTATAGTTTACTAAGACCAGAGAGCTCTCTGGTTGAGAATTCTAAATGCCTCTCCTCAAATTGCAAACCCCAAGATGCTGAAAATGGAATAATAGCTCTATAACAGTGTAGTGAGGAAATGGCCAGGTTCTGGTGCCTTCAGGATATTTAGGTCATGTAGACCTCTACTACAGTTTTCTAACTGGGAGGTAAGCAAGACATGAACTGCTGTGGCCTCCCCCAAAATGCTAGGTTTCACACTAGAGTACTTTTAAAAGGGGCAGCTCTCTGTGGCTCACTGGCCCTGATGAGACAAAGGCATGAGCTGCTACCCATGAGGCTGTTCTCCTGTTGGAACTCAGAATGACCTTCAGCTTCCCCATCACTGCATGCTTTGAGTCTCTGGTCAATATTCCTCTTGCTGTAGTTGCAATTTTTGAAGTCGCAGTTGCATTATTGTTTCACCAATACCAGCAAACCAGAGTTAATTCTAGTTTCTACATAGCTGGGATGGCTGGGACATCAAGCTGGGAAAGAGCTATCATTAATACAGCTGACTGCAGTCTGGCAGATTTTTCCCTTTTTGGGGGGTGGGGTGGGATTTCTCTATACTGCTATTATGAAAAAAAATCACTTGGATGGTTGAAAAACATAGCAGTGAATTGCTACTTATATTTTGCAACCCACATGCATAACGGAAGCTAAATAACAGTTTCATAGTAGGAGTACTGACAGTTTCATAATAGGAGTACTATGTACACCACTCTGAACGTTCATAAAGAAGTAGGCAAGAATCCTGTATGGGAGTTACATCATTCTAAGTGGTCTTAAGTAGAATTGGCCAGTTTCATAACATCTGTATTCAGTAGCGGGCTCCTGCTATTTACTATGTAGCAGAGCTAGCAAAGTGCAATATAGCACATTGAACACCAACATACATCATACAGTCATATGCATCATGTACCAATGAGGGCTGCACACCGAGGCGCATCGTGCCCTGATGTGCATTGGGGCCTCTGCCAGTATCCTGATATGCATCTTCACAATTCACTAACAGGGTTTCTTAGCATCTCTACTACTTAGCTAACTGTGCCTAAAGTTACATTCAGTAAAAGGTGATAAAGGCTTCCAGCAGAAAAATATAAGGACCATGGACTGCCAAAATGAGGATTAAATGAGCCCTACACCAAATCAGTCCTAAACTCTCTCTAGAAGCCAAATTAACCAAACTAAAGCTATCTTATTTTGGCCATATTGTGAGATGACTAGACTTATTAGAAAAGAACAAGAATGCTTGGCAAAGTGAGAGGCAGTAGGAAAAGAGGAAGGTAGAGGTGGATAGATTCAATCAAGGAAGCCCCAGCCCTGAGTGTGCATAACCTGACCAGGGTTGTTGATGACAGGGTGTCTTGCAGATCTCTCATTTATAGGGTCACTTTAAAATGAAGCTGACTTGACAGCAATTGACAGCAACGTTAATCTGTACCACTGCATTAGTGTTTTGGGTTTTGGATTCATTCAGCAATAATCGAGGGCCCAACAGATCATTTTTATATAAAACTTGATAGCACCTATGAATCTTTAATTAGAGCTATTAGTCTGCACTTCTCTTACACAGAGTTTGGGAAAGTTACATTTGTAACTGCAATTCCCACAATACCAAGCTGGGTATCTATCTTGGCTGAGATATTCTGGGATTTCAAGCCCTCCTCACAACTAATGTTTCCAAGTTCTGTTACTATACATGAGCTATAACATGTGTGAAAAATTCTTTATTGTTTTGCCCTGGTCCATGAATTAGTTCAAGCTAAAGTACATCAATTAGACCAATGAGAACTTAGTAAGTCAACACTTACTGTGTGTGGGTTCCATTGATTCAATGAATCTATTCTATGAACAGCAATTGCATTTGAAATTATTGGAGTTGAATGGAAGTTTGTATCTTTGTGCAGTATATATCAAAAGTGTAGTATTTTCTTCTGGGATGCATATAGACGGTTGTATGTAGATTATATGTGTGTGTGTGTGTGTGTTCACGCGCAAGTGCGTATTTGTGCATGTATGTTTTGGTTTTTGCTAAACAGAATTGCAGAATTTGTCTGTAGCTCTGAATTTTATTATCATTCTTTCTCACTTATTATTATCCAGAAAGAACATACAATAGAGTGGTGCAAAAACAAACCTCAAACAAGCAAACATCAGGAGCTGGGAGAGAAATATGATGTGCTTCCTATGGAAAGCAATGACAATTGACTATCTCCACCATACGTCTCTTATACTGGGGCCTCTCCTTAAAGTCACGAGAATCCAGAACAGGCTGCTACTCACAGGCTAATCATTTGTACAAAGGAACAAAATGAAATGAAATGTAAACAAAAATAAAGACAGGAAAACATTTTCTCATTTTAGGCCTCCTCCTTGAAGAAAATAAAGATTTCTTCCATAAGCAGATTCACATGTCTGAAATTCTAAGCAAAATTATTCTGTGTCAGCAAACAGATAGCCTTGTCCAATATTTGTTCTGTGTTGCATCCAATGAGTGTGCCACACGTTAGTGTGATTATTGCCCTCCAACTAGAAATGATGATGCTGGAAACAGTATTGGGGTAAAACTGACCACAGCTTAAGGCCATTTCTGTGCTACACTGTTATAGTGCTATTATTCCACTTTCAACATCCTGTGGAATTCTGGGGTTTGTAGTTTACTAAGGCCAAAGAGCTCTCTGGCTGAGAATTCTAAATGCCCCTCTCTAAACTGCAAACTCCAGGATTCCACAGGATATTGAAAGTGGAATAATAGCACTATAACAGCGTAGTGTGGAAATGGCCTCAGTTAGCAAACAGGAATGTGCATTGCAGCAAAGTGGGAGAAGCAGGCATTTATGTAGGAAAGGTAAGTTAAGCAATGCCTCTCTAGGGCAGAAGCTCCCCAAGTTTGAACCATAGGAAATTTCCCTGGGATGCTTCATAGCTTGATTTCCATGAAGGAAAAGTAGGAAGCAGACAATCTCTCCCAATGGTGTTGGTTGGTACTTTAGAGCTGAGGTTCAAGACTGAGGCCCTTTCCGCACGAGGCGAGGGAATCACTCTGTACCGTTGCCTACCGCTTCTTCTGGGGTCCGAAGCAACGCGGACTGTCCCTGAAGACCGTCCGCAGGGCTCCTCCTTGGTCCAGGGAGAATTGGAGCAGTGCAAGGTCTGTAGATCCGCACTGCTCTGGCTTCCAAAATGGCGGCTTCCAGCTTCCAAAATGGCAGTTCCAGCTTCCAAAATGTCAGCTTCCAGTTGGTCGTGGGTCCCGACCAACCACTGAAGCTAGCCACACCTAAAGCCTGCCCTCCGCAGATCGCAGGCTCGCATTGGTGCTAGCCTGCGAATCTGCACAAGGGAGCAGGAACGCAATGGCACCTTCCAGGAAAATAAAGACCTATTTTTTGCGATCTTTAGAAAACATGCTGGAGGACCACTTGGGGTTGTTTGGGAGTGGACTGAGGTGCGGATCTCTGGTAAGTAGTCCGCTCCTAGTCTGCTCCAAGGTGCAGACGACCTCCGTGAGAGGACGCACTGCCCTGTTCTAATTGCCTGGTGCAGAAAGGGCCTGAGTCAATGAACCACTGCCGTTTGTTCCTCAAGCTGGACAATAGTCTGTAGGCAAGGCTCCTTCATCTTTCAGCACCTCTGGAAAAAACTCCCAAATGCAAATTAACTAACCAAATGCCCACAGATTACCAGTTCTGACAAAAAAAGCAAAGCACATGAAATATATGACTCCCAGACAGCATGGAGTAGAAGGAAAAACTGTGTCCATAAACCCATAATTTAATCTAGTGAAAAAGTAAAGATTATTTTTTTATGGTGTGGTGACTCTAGCTTTGGGAAATATGATTAGTAACGAGAGCCAATGAGGTGTCGTGCCTTGAGACCAGGTTTGATTCCCTATTTGGCTATGGAAACTCACTGGGTGACATTGCATGCCTCACACACTCTCAGCCCCAGAAAATCCTGTGATAAGTTTACCTTAGGTTCACCATAAGTCAGAAACAACTTGAAGGCACGCAACAACAGCAACAAACAACAACAGCAATGTCCTGTTTAGTCCTTCTGAAACGGAGGTGGAATTTATTAACAATGTCCTCTCAGTTTACTCAGTTGCTCTGTGGCAGCTCTTCGCAAAGAAACGTATGCCTGCAATCTTCACAAAGACTATACTCCCCAAAATCTTGTTCCACTATTTCCTTTAACACAACTATCTTATAAGCTGAAGAAGTCTGTCTGTACTTAATCAGATAACGTCCCTCTTCTCAAGTTACCTATTTGGATGGTGCATGTGGATTTTGCTGGTTTTTTTACCTCAGGAATATTTGAAAACGAGCTCCCTATCCAAAATATTGCTCTACAGCTTCAGTAGGGTTAGTTAGATGGGAATTAAGACATATAATTCGTACGTGCATGAACAATTTAACAGATATAGTTGCATTGTTATTTGTTGAAATATCATAATACAATTGTTATTCCAGACAGAAATGCAGTTAATGGTGATTAGGTATAACCTGGCTTCTATAGTCAAACAAAACAAGTTTTTTTAAAAAAATGCCTTTATGAAAGTCAATGTCCTTCATTTCAGGCTGCAGTCCCATACATGCTTGCCTGATAGTCAGCCCTGTTGAATACAATGGCACTTATTTCTGAGTAGACATGTTTAAAAATGCCACTGTTGGTCTCCTCCATTTGCGGCAATAACATTGGTTTACTCTGCATCGTTGTTGACAAGAATACAGCCAGAAGTGTGTTAAAAACCTAAAAGCACTATGCAATTGATGATGACAATCATCCAAGCTTTCATTTAATTGAGGCTATTTCAAAAAACAGAAGAATGCACCTGTTTTTATACAGCAGTAAGAACAAGAAGAACACAGCACTATATTTGGACACTATCTGAAAGATGCAAAACCCACTCTTAATCAAAATATCTTATTACAATACAATTTGTTATATGATCACTAGTCTTTCTCTCTCAGAGATTTTGTATTGTATCTACCTTAGTGGAACGTTTTTTCTTAGAAATCTTAAAATAGACAAACGCTGATTCCAGACTTTGCTTGTAATGATTTTGGGCATACTGTTATTAATAGAGAAAACATGATTTTAAAAAGTAAAGGAACAATTTAAATAGGAACATAAAATGATAGCAACACCAATTAAATTGATTGTCATGACAATTTTTTTTTCACAAAACCAAAATAAGATACATTTGTCATAACTCCAAGGTATTATATCAGTGCTTCAGGTTATAACATTACAAATGTATCAAACATAAATTATGAAGTTGATGAAAAAAAATTAAAAGCTTGGATAAAAAGCTCCTTGTTAGGAATAATTCATAGCACCAATCTAATCAGAAAGGTTAACAAGCTCTTGAAAATTGTTAAATCAAGAGCACAGAGTAAAATTCTTCATATAATTATAGACAGCTAAGCATATGGCACACCCCTTTTTATTGTATTTTGAATCCCATCTAATATTGCTGAAAACAAATTATAACAGTGATCAATTCTTCTTGTCTTTGAAATGTTACTTAATTCATAAATATTTAGATTTCTATTGTCTTTACAAGTAAGAAGATATTATACTTTTAATAACATTATCTACTGAAATCCTCCAAGCACTGTTTATGCAGAAGTCATTCTTTCTTAAGAGGGTTTGTTCAGTAAAGTAATAACTAATAAATATCATAATATATGTAATATATATAATAACTCTAATAACTGTAACACCCCTTTAAGTTCTGCCTCACTGTCGTGTTCATTGCTCCCCTTCCAAATGGAAAGAAAAGCAAAACAAATAAGCAAACACACAACAAAGCTATTGTCTCAGAATTTCATACCACAATTGCCATTTAATTTTTATTTTCAGGATAGTGAAATTTTTTTGAAAGAAGACTTGTTCATCTTGATCCAGCTAGAAGCTATACAAGACTTGAGACAAAGAAAAAGACATCTTCCATTCAATTTACAGAAGCCGACTGGACTGGCAACTGAATCTTATTTCAGCAGGTTGAACCACTCCTGAATTAAAGGGCATACGGATACCTCAGCTAAGTATTTTGACCAAGGAAAAATGACACGGCTACAGAAAGCAAAGTTTATTGTAGAAACTCTGTTAAAAGATTGGAAAGCTTTCTAAGAGTGCTAAGCTAAATTGGGCTAAACAGGGACTGGAGAGAATGCAGCTTACCTGGTTTCACATTTGTAGAACTAAGAGAATAAGGAAGCCATCTTCCTCCCCACCTTCCCTTTCACACCTTCAGTGGTGGAGCTTGGAGTGTGTGGAGGAGGGGTGGCAGGAGGGCGGGGCTACAGCACAAGGGGTGGGGCCACTGTGTGGGAGTGTGGCTGTGGTGTGTGGAGGCATGGCCAGGATGCGCGGTAGCATGGCTACGGGCTGGGATGCCCCAGAAACATGGCCGCCCAGGGTAACACCCCCCCCCCGCCCCCATGTTCCTATGTGACTGCACACCTCCCTGGCTGAAGCATAGGTCTTCTCTCTACTTCTTCATAGCCAATTCGACCAGAAGTCAGGGAAGGTAAGTTCAGGGGGTAATTCTCCTGTCTACAGGCCTATTAACCACATTCACCAGAACAGCATTATTTGCTATAGAATATGTTGATAACTATGCTGTTTGGTCCTACACAGACCAAATAGAAGGGGTTATGATCAATGGACTTCATGGTTCTTGGCAGCTTGTCTGCTTTGTCATGTCTTGGACCCTTACATGAAGAAAGTAGTACAATCTCTGAGACATTTTGTGAGGACTGCATGCTGTTACCTCAGTAAGGAGTCACCTAGAATCATCCCATGTCTTGTCCTCCTCTGGGAAACGCAGAAAGTCTTTCCATTTACAGAATGGTCAAGTGCCACGTCCATGTTCCCTCAGGCTTGCAGCTTTTCTCCCTATTCTTGTGGTCTAGAAGCACTGGTCAAGGAGCTGAAATCAACTGTGTAGCTCCAGACATACAGCTTGGCTCCTGATAGTTCTGCTGGGATTTTTTTGGTGTCACATTTTTCCAAACCTTTGCCCCTTGTGTTTAGTAGCCTTCTTCATTCCTGGAGATACTCGCTGTATTGCTTTTCCCAGAGAGTCTGTTTTGCTCTGTCCAAAAACATTCCATCTTTTCTCATGGTTCAAAGTGTGGCTAGGCAGATCTCAAGATGTTGTTCTCTTCCAGTAGGGCAACAAACTTTCACTTGCTGAAGGTATAGCTTTCTGCTGAAGGGTAAAACTTTCCACCTCCTCAGGCAGGAAAAGAAACATGGAGCAGATGTTGATAGGCCAAATGTAGTGGTTGTTGGGAGTGGCAAACTTTGCATGCTTAATTAACTGGATAGTTAGTTTGCATGTTTATTATAGGCACAGAGAGATAGCCTAGAGTAAACTTCCTGTTTGTTTTGGTCAACACCTCTTCCTCCAGCACATACATATTCTTTGCTATTAAAAGGTTCTCTTCCTATTTACGCCTCTCTTTTGTCTTCACCTTTTGTCCTGAACACATGCTCTGAGATCTCCTAACAGGGATTATTTTCAGCAAGCATGTGACTGCTTAATTTCTTCTTACTTTCTTGAAGAATTGAACCTGTGTAGACTATGCACAAGATTTCGTGAGTAAACTTTTCATACTTTTTAACCAAACAGTTTGTGTTTATTTTGAGCTAGATTAAGTGTGTCTGGGGTGGAGATGATAAAGTGGGACTGATAATTTGTTCAACTTCTGCCTGTGCATTACAAAATAGTCTGCTGATTGGGAGACTTCTTACTAAAAATCTCTCAATTTCTCAACAGTGGTTATTACCCTGTGTTAATCTTGAAATTCAAAGTCAGCACGATGGTATAACTGAATACAGGCATAGACTGCATGTCTATATTGACTTTCATTGAAGTAATCCTGACTCAGTGAGACTTTTTCCTGAGTACACACATATGAGAAATCACTTAAAGAATGATTTCTGACTTTCTGGAACATATCTGAAACTGTTGGTTGTCACACCACACCACACCACAAAGCTATAAGCCCCTGAAGACAAATGCATACTTCACACTGCCACTTTCTCGCATATTGACTAGCCCTCTGTATGCCACTTCACCACGTTGATGTCTTTATTATGGATCTGTGCAATATTATCCATAAGATTACAATCTCAAAACTGCAACAAAAGTGGATTACAATTGTACACACCCATATCTTGTGCTTGTTACAATCACAGCTGCAAGATTGGATTTATGCTGTGCTATTTTTCAGTCCTTGTAACAATTTTTGTTGCTGGAATGATGTGTTGAAATTGTATAACCCCGCTATGTTTCATGAAAGATAATAGTAAACTGGGCTACTTGGACCTTTTCAATGTTCTATAATTTCACTGAATGGTCATTTTTATTCTTCCTTTTGTAATCTCAGCAACCTATGGGGAAAAAGATAGGAATGGCCAGCAAAAAGAATATATGGAGTAGTGACAGCGCAAAACCATGTAGCTAACTACTGTCTCTCTCCCAATACATATGCAACATGCCTATGTGTTTGTGTGTCATTCTTATTTTACAGATTTTAAGAGGAACAGATATGGCATAGTGTGAATCAAGTCAGTTCTCTGTACAAAGACAATGGCCATTTCCATACCGGGCTTCTGAAACGGTGCAGAGCGACCTGTCACTGAGATCTTCTACACCGTAGAGTGGACTGGCGTGGACTACTTTTTGTAGTTCCACACCAGAATCCACTCAGGAGCAGCTGGAACTAGCCGGGCTGCGTGTTTTTAAAAACCTCTTTTTCGAGGTTTTTAAAAACCACGGAGCGCAGCCCAGTGCTGCTCCATCGCCCGGCTCCAAAGTGGATTTGCAGGCGTGCGCAAATGCATGCCTGCAGATCTGCCAGGGGCAGGCTTCCAGCTGGTGAGCTTTTCCGGTTGGTGGAGAGTCTCCACCAACAGGAAGCTGCCATCTGGGACGCCGGAGGACTGTGGAGCAGCGAGCCCGCACTACTCCGTGTGGCGACGGACTTACCCGGCTGTGGGTAAGCTCCGTTTTAGCGTGTTTTCGCCCGTTTCCCCCCACACACATGTGAAAAGGGCCAATGAAGAAAATGGATGGCCTATGGATAGCAAGTGAAAGGAACCTGAACACTTAAGGATTTCATTTTCAGAATGAACTGCCATGGTGTCATGTATTAAGAACAACTTGGCTGAGGGACAGTCAGCATGAAATAACTACAGTAACATAGGTACCTTTATATTTCAAAGATGGAAAATACTCTTTTCTCAAGAAATTAACCTACGTACTGTACTTGTCTTGTGGAGCTTCTGCATTGTTCAGTATAAAAGAGAGGTAACAAGAAGCCAATTTAAGCAACAGGGAAGAGTAGAATGTCTTGAATACTGGGACATTGTGAAATGTGGAAAGACATTTTGTTCAGAGCATCTGAACTGAAGGATTCAGTGCAGCAATGGACAAAGTAAGTAAAAGAAGAACTCAGGAAGTTGCTTTTAAAACATAATTAAAGTTAAAGTTGCAAGATGATGTAAAAGTAGTTATTCACATCACCATCGTCATCGTCATCATCATTAAGTGTGTCTGGGGTCATCATCATCATCATCCTACCACCTCTCCAGTTTGGGACTCAAGGATGCTTACAACATACAACAGACATAGTTAAAAATGTACAGCATACAGATGTTAACAAGCAATGAAACCATCATAAAAATGTGCATCACACACCCTCAGCCAAAGAAAAACCCATGATAGGTTCATCTTAGGGTCACCATTAGTCGGAAATTACTTGAAGGTACACAACAACAACAGAAATTGAAAGCAGTTAAAACAACAACAATAAATAAAAGTCCAGCTTGTTATACAAGGCCTGTTTCCCTTTGAAGATCAATTGTCAAAGGCCTTTCAGAATAAAACGCTTTTGCCTGCTTGAGATAAAAATAGGAAGGATGGCCAAAGGCCCTCATGTAAAAGGCTTGTGAGCACTCAATAGACCTCCTCTGGTTAGCTCTTTGCAGTGACAGTGGAGGCAGAGAAGAAACTTATCTTTGCAGCCTACATTGCAACAGAGAAGGTCGTCAGATAAGCTTTAGCCTGTGTTTGATAGTCCTCCTAAGAGGTTGTTGTTGTTTTTTTGGCCAAAGTTGCTCTAGTCATTATGTCACTTGTTTCATCACTACCAGTTTCTTGGAAAACTTGGGTGCTGCCTTGGCTCCATTCCATCAGAGGAGACACTTGGGAGTGATCATGCCCACCACCCTGGCGATTTCCCAGTTCCAAAGCCTCGGTTAACCAAGGCTTCAACATACAGTTTTAAAAGCAACACAGTGTTTTTTTTGGGGGGGGGAGGGATATGTTTATTAAGTTCAACCATCATTACGAATCAGCACAATAAATATAAATCAGTATATAATAGATTGATATGTATATGTTGCCGTACACTCTATAAGAACTATCAACCAACAGTATGAATCCAGCATTACAGTTTTATTCAATACTCAATTATACCCCCAAAAAAGATATAAATGAAATAGATCAATAATTAGATAATTTTGAGTTTGTCTATAACTAATATTACCAAGAAGAACAATCATTATTTTACCCTAACAATTATTATACCCCAACCAAGACCTATTCTATATATTCACTATTTCTTATCCTAGAGTATTGTTATGAAAATCTAATATAAGAATCTAATTAAACATAGGCCATTTCCGCATGCAGCGAGGGAATCGCTCCCTGCCACTACTCACTGGATCTTCTGTGGGTCCAGTCCGGTCCGGGGTGAGGAGGAGCAGTGCGTGATCGTAGATCCGCACTGCTCCAGCATCCAAAATGGCGGCTTCCAGTTGGTCATGGGTCTTGACCAACCGCTGAAGCTTGCCAGCCTAAAGCCCGCCCTCTGCAGATCGCAGGCTCGCGTTGGTGAGAGCCTGCGAATCTGCATAGGAGAGCAGGCACGCAATGGCGCGTGCTGGCATTTTGAAAGACCTGAAAAATCAGATTGTTCAAAAACACGATTGAGGACCACTTGGGGTCGCTCTGGAGCGGACTGAGGTGCAGATCTACGGTAAGTAGTCTGGACCCAGTCCGCTCCAAGGTGCAGACGTCCTCTGTGGAGGATACACTGCACAGTTTTATTTACCCCATGTGGAAATGGCCTTAGATTCAACAAAAAAAAAAAAAGGAAGGAATAAGAGAGAGATACAAAAAAGTAACACAATTTTAAAAGAGTATGTATTAATATAATTTTTGTTATCTGCCACTTCATTCTATATTTCTTTATTGTACCTTTCAAAAGCAGCTTTGCATTAGGCCAGATCCTTTCAGCAGGTTGTCAGTCCAACATGGTCACTCCTCTACTTTGGGGATCCCCTTAATGTATACTGGGGTTGAAGGTGGGACAAGCCCAGCTTAGGGGATGTCAGACTTGCTTCATATTTGGGTGTGTACATAGTGGAGTACAGCTATGTGGTTCTGCATAACATTCCATCCCATCATTTTACTCCACATCTCTGCTGGATGTGACTTTTTCAGACAGCAGAAAAGTTACCTGCTGCATGGACCCATGACCTCTTCCATGTCAAGTCTCCAGCAGTTGTTACCAATAAAGCTGCAGCCATATTCTGATCCAGCAATGTGTTGTGTGGTTTTCTTCTCTGACACTCCACTCCCTCATTTAACTATTGGTCCTGCAGTGGAAACTTGTTTAAAAACATTTAGGTAAAGATATAGGTAATGAGAATCAGTGTGATGTAATGGTTTGAGTATTGGGTTACCACTCTAGAGTCCAGCATTCAAATCACTCTCAGCCTTGGAAAAATCACTGGCTGATATTGGTAAGTCACACTTTCAGCCTCAGAGGAAGGCAAAGGCAAGCATTTCTGAACAAATCTTGCCGACAAAACCCAGTGATAGGTTCACTTCAGGTTCTCCATAAGTCAAAAATGTCTTGAAGGCCCACAGCAGCAACACAGAAAATAAAAAGTGAGAGCAATACTGTTCCGTCAGTATACTACAGAGCATCCACCAATCCACATAACATAGATGGTGCTTTTTGAAAAAGGTGACAAGACTTTC
Source organism: Cyclura pinguis (assembly GCA_030412105.1). NCBI lineage: Eukaryota > Metazoa > Chordata > Lepidosauria > Squamata > Iguanidae > Cyclura > Cyclura pinguis. The sequence goes on from CM059601.1 coordinate 99,458,047, forward strand.
ACATAGGCAAGCAATAATAGTGATGTGGGATTTCAACCATCCTGGATTCTGCTAGAAATCTAACCTTGTAGAGAAATGAGTGTACAATATTTTTTTACTTTTCTGATGGCAACATCATCTCACAGAAAGTAGAAGAAGGAAAAAATGTGATCTGCTGTCCCGGAGTTAATCCTAACTCACTGCTTGATGAAGCAAAACGTGGCATCAATTGTGAGGGAAAGTGACTGTTGCCATTTTGGAATTTGCAAGGGTGAATGCTATGATAATGGAGCTTAGCTGGATTTAGGGAAGCCAGTTAAAAATAAAACTTGGATTAAACCTGAATAGGCAACATATCTAGAAGTTCTGAGGGGAAAAAAGAGGTCAAGAGAGATGTGGAATCCTGTGAACTGAAGCACTAGAGGCCGAACCATAACTGTTCCCATGGCACAGAGAAGTGAAGATGCCAGCGTGACTGCCCAGGCAGCTCCTAATGGAACCAGGATGAAAAACACATACGTATAGTAAACTCTCTCTCTCTCTCTCTCTCTCTCTATATATATATATATAAAATTTGCCTACTGTTGCAAATTATCATGGCAAAAGTGTGCTTGTCTGCATGAAGGATTTGAAAACATGAATTAGCCCATGCATGGTATTCAAAGTGGACAGAGAATGCTGCGAAAAAGCCCATTTCTTGCTATATCCTCCTTGTGCCATCTTTTCATTCATCCTGCACATTTTCAGTGAATGTGTGTGGAGGAAGAAATTAAGACTAAAACCCCCTATCTTTTATTAAGTGCTTTTAAAAAATATTCTTTTCGGGGTGCATTTCTCAAATTGTAAGTATTGTTGACACACATCTGTACATTGTCTGACATCCATTTGTGTGGATTTTTGAAATACACACACTTTCCAAATACGTGCATTTTATTGGAATCATTTTCAAAGTCCTGGAAGTTCCAGATTTCTGATGGCAAGATCCATGTAGTCCGTGTTCATTCCTTAGGGAAATTAACAAACAAGCTAACAGAAATCCAACAGCCTAGATTTCTCACACAGCCCTATTGTAGAAATGGTTATGAGAAACACTAGCAAGAGATATCAGGTTTAAGAATATGAGAGGAGCAAAACAAACTTGGGAATGGTTCAGACTTCCTTACCTTTTGAAAAGGTATTTTTATGACAAAGAGAACATGCAGCCTCCCAACTTTGTGCGATTCAGAAGTAAGCAACTACAACCTTATAAATTAGGCAAGTTAGGATGTGATGTTACCATGCTGTACATCCCCAATCTATGGTATGGTATAATTGGCAAGGAACATTATTTAATTGGCACAAAATAGAAATCATACTTTTATGGCTGGCAAAGAGGACTGGCTGTACGTATGCAGAATTAGGTCAGGGGGGACCTCAAGGCATGGCCAGATTACAAATTCACTGAGGATTAGTTGGAGAACTCAACTAAATGAGTTTTAGATGATCCTCTCTATAGCCCAAGCCTAGTAAACAATAGTCACTGAAATTCTCAGACAAAGCAACAATGACTGATGTCCTGTAGCTGCCTTCCTGAGGAATTTTCCCTTTTGTTTCTTTACCTGCCCAGACATTAAGAAGCTATCATGACTCCCATCAATACTTTTTCACCTAACGCTAAACCCATTAGCCAGCTCTGGACCCCATTGTTTGCTTGCCGGATAGCCATTAACACCTTCCCCTTCAAGGCAGAAAAAGGGTATTTAAACCCTGGCTCAGACCCTAGCTTTTCACTAGCACTTGGGTATCATTCTGTATTCCAGACTCTTGTTCCTCCATGCTGCCCTCAAACTGTGAGTTTATCTGCATCAGGCAGGCAAAGACTTCATATGATTGGCTGAGTGAGGTGAGAAGTCCTCATACGATTGGCCGGCTGTGAAAATTCTATGGAATCTTGAGATTGGCAGTTTAGAGAGGGAGGCCTTTAAAATTCTCAGCCGAGAGCTCTTGAGCCTCAGGCCAGTTGCTATGGAGATGAGGCCTACCATCAATAAGGATGCCAGAAAACATTTGGGAAGCATATGTGCGAAAAATTAAAGTGACATATACAACATAGCCCATTTCCATACTACACTGTCATAGTGCTATTATTCCACCTTCAGCACCCAGTGGAATCCTGCAATTTGTAGTTTAAGGAGGGGCATTTAAGAATTCTCAGCCAGAGAGGTCTTTGGCCTCAGTAAACTACAAAGCCCAGAATTCCACAGGATGTTGAAAGTGGAATAATAGCACTGTAACAGTGTAGTGCGGAAATGGCCATAGTTACAAGGTCTTCTCCCCTCACACAGTAGATAGTATGGGTTCCATATGTGAGGAATCTTAAAGCTGAAATTCAAAACAAAAAATGCTTCCAGAAAAATGTAAAGCCATTGCACAAATTCAACAGAAAGAAAAAAAAATCCAATACATCAACGTCACCAGACAACATAGATTGGATTGGGGACTATGGGGAAAAGTTACCGGTACTGGACTAGGCCAGTTGCTATGGAGATAACACCTAGCAACGAGGAGGAGGACAGTGTATTCCCACAGAAACCCAAACTCTGTATGTTAACAACTATGAATACAGATTGGATTGGGGAACATAGGGATAATTTATAAGTACTGGAATAGACTGGTTGCTATGGAGATGAGGACAGTGTATTCCCTCAGAAAACTAACCTCTGAATGTTAACACATGGCTCATATCTCCACTTTGCCCAACCTTAACTTGAATAAATACATTATGGCAATTATGCATAGTACCACATCTCCCTGCAAGTTTTGGTAAGCCATGAGTCTCTACTCACTTGAGGAAGCACTGTTATACATGCCCCAGATTGAAGTTATAATGTTTGATAATATACAACTTCTATTCACTTACATCTATGAGTGTTTTGCTAATTGATTTGGTTGGATAGATTGATTTGTAGGCTCTAAAACCAACAAATATTGTGGGTCTTGTAGAAAACTTTCAGACAATGTATGACAGATTTTGTTTCTTCTGGATGGAGGTAAAAGCCAAATATATGATCTAACTGTTGAACACAGTCTATGTTCATGAATATTTTTTTTTGTTTTCGGGTTATTTCTTAAAACATAGAGCCACCATGGTGTAGTGGTTTGGGCATTGTACTATGACATTGGAGACCAGGGTTTCATTCCCTGCTCAGCTATAGAAAGCCACTGCGTGACCTTGAGTGTGTCACACACTCCCAGCCCCAAAAACCTTGTGATAGATTCGCCTTAGGTTTGCCCTAAGTCAGAGATGACTTGAAGGCACACAACGACAACAACAACACAGTTTACATGCAACAAACAAGGACTCAATAGCAATAAAGCAAAAGGGTATATCAATTCATTCTGCAGGGTGGCTATAAAAAAGACGTTAAACAAGTAGACTAAATCTTTTTTAACATGTTGATCATTTTAAAAAATGGGGCAATATGTTCTCCTCATTTTAATGAGGCCCTAAGATATACTTTGATCCTAAAGTGGATCAAACATTTATTTGATGAGTATTGTCTTTGGTACTTGTCTTCGTTGTACTCCCTTAACTTATTTGGTTGTTTTCATATTGTAGTCCTAGAGGATCTATTGTTTTTGTCTCTTCTTATTTAGACTTTGCGACCAAAAAAGAGATTACTTTAATTACCTCATCTGAAATTCTCTTTTGTTAATCAACCTCTTCTTTCATGTTTCAAGAACAGAGATTGAAAGAATAAACAAACTGTCAGATGTGCTTCATCTTGCTGTCCAACAAAAGTAGTACTGCTTGTTACAGGTATCGCTCAGTTTTTGATGACTCACGGCAAATAGCAAGGTGGATTGCAAATTATGGAGATGAACTATTTCCAAAAAAGAAAGAAAGAAAAAGAAAAAGAAAAAAAATCATTGTCTGCTCTTAGACATATATGCGGGACAGAGGAGGTTTTATATCTCACTATTTTAACCCTCATGTCCATGATACATTTGATTTCAGTGAGTGTAATGTCTTAGCTTATTTATTAAAAATGAACAAGTTTAAAGAAGTAAAAAAAAACCCAAATTACAAGTATTAATTCTTAAAGAAATTAGCACCATGTTCACATTGTCAACATTTTAATGCTTAAAAAATTTGAGCAAATGCAGACGCACAGCACTTCCCAGTAAAAAGAGTTTTAGTTTCTAACTAATAAATACTCTTATAACATACACGTGCCTTTCTTTGGGAAATGATAAATAGTTTGATTTGTACATAAGCCTTGTAGGGAGGGTTGTAATACAGGGTTAGCTCATTCTGCTTCACTCATTGGGAAAAGACAGAGAGAAATCCCTCTTTTGGGGACTATCTTTAGACTTCTTCTGCAAAGAACTTGTCTTCCTTGTCTGATTCATATAGCATATCACAGAATCATAGAGTTGGAAGCGAGTGCAAGGGCTACATCCTGCCATGTAGGAATACACAATTAAAGTATTCTTGAGAGATGGCCATTGAACCTCAGGCCTTTGAAGAAGAAAGGGCATGTAGGGCAATTTTTTAAGTTAATTCATTTTTTAAAAAAAAAAATAAAATCAATATTCATGAAACGCTTCATAAAGAAGATGAGATGCAAACAATCCAAATGTGGAAGAAACAAAACTTGAGAGTTTGTCTCTCTAATAGAAAGAGTCTTACAGGTTAAAAGGTTGTAAACTATGTGTGTATTCAATCATGTTTGCTACCTCTTCTTTTTCTTCTGCCAGCCTTTTCATCTTTAACACCTATGTGGCAGGGAAATGCAACATAGTTCTGCTGACAACAGCCTTAACCTATTATGAACCTGGTAAGTGTAGATGGGTGGGAATTTTTTTGGGTTAAGAACTTTCCAATATTTGCACATTTCTTCATGATTGGAACGGAAAGAAACTGACATTTTTTTAAAAAAAACTAGTAGAACAAAGCAAAATAGAAAAAATTATCTATCCCTAGCAGTCCATAAATGATCCTTTAAAGATTGAACTGATGTGAGGAACCGGATGGTTCAATGGGCACATTTGCTCTTTGCCGGTGGAACTTGTTTCTTGCTTTTCCACTGACTTCCTGAATCTCCTAGAGTATCATTAACATTGTGTGGGGCAGTTGAATAACTGAATAAAAAAGCATGGAATCAGGATGTTAAACTCATCAAATCTGCCAGTCTAAAACTGAGATTCCATAATTAACTTTTTTTTTCTGTGCTGCCATCAATTGTGCTGCTTGATTGTTCGTAAGTGTGCACAAAGATTACCCATTGTCAGAACTGCTCGAGGGTTCCAATTACCTCAATCCAGCCTTGCTTGTAAGTAAGGAAGCCTGATGGTACCCAAAAGGTACATATGAATGCAGTTCAGCTTGCCCTTTGCAGGACTTGCTGTCTAGATTGTGACTTTGGAGGGCATCATGCTTCTAATTCCATGGAAATAACTACAGAAAAAACTACAGAAAAAAAAATCAAAGCAAACGTGTTGGACTGATTGACTGAATTCAAACTCAAAGAAGTACATGGCATGAATATTCTGAGATTTAGCTGCCAGTTACTAGTGGAAGGTAGTTTAAGAAGCTCTTTAGGACACCAGCTTCACCACTGTTCCATAACAGCATTACCTACCAAGCACTACCTCTGAACATCAATTTTTTGTACTCATTCCCCACTTTTCTTCTAATGAGGCTAATTTGAAACAACAATAAAGTACACTTGAGTGGCAAATGGGGGTGTTGTAGATTTCTTTGTGAACTCTAAAAAGAAGGATGGGGGGAAATGGCTTCCGTGGGTGTCCAACTAAATGGACAGTGTTATCTCGTTGATTGGTAAGTATTATAAGCAAGTACCTTTTGTATGGTTTCCATTGTATTTGTGGCATTTGTCCAAGAACAAAAGCTTGGGGGGAATCTGCAGAATGAAATGTGTCTTGAAGAAAAGAGAAAGAGAAAGAAAGATTTCTAAAACAGACAGAATTTTTCATAGGGAGAGTGTCCTAAAATGTCCCCTCTGGCATTCAACTGTACTTGGATTCAGAACATGGAATAGTTAATTTTTAACACTATACCTCCCATAATGTTACAGCTATCAAAGGTGCTAGAAAATCTATCTGGGGATCTTGCAAGCTGTAATCTGAAAAGTAACTTTCCCGGCATCTAGGTTCCCTCCCTTATCCCTATAAATTCTACCTCAACAGGTAGAACAATTGTTTTCAAAATATTTAACAAATACAATAATAAAATGTAAATGGTATAAAGAATAACACTATAGAAGAAAACCAGTATGGTTTGAGTGTTGGATTAGGTCTCTGGGAGGCTGTCCATAGAAATGTACTAGACGATCCTAGGAAAGTCACATGCTCTCAAACTCAGCAAAAGGCAATGCCAAACCTCCTCTGTATAAATCTTGCCAAGAAAACCCCGTTATAAGTTGCCTTGGAATTGCCATAAATAGGAAATGACTTGAAGGCACACAGAAATTACAAAGTAACAAACATTTATTAAATACGTTTATTAAATATAATAAAGATCTTTTTTGTCTGGGAGAGGAACATACTATAAACTTGGAAACTGAGTGGCTAACAATATGAGTTGATGCTCTGGCTAATAGTGTCCTGCTGACAATTTTGTTTTATTTTGTTGTTACGTGCCTTCAAGTCATTTACAACTTATGGTCACCATAAGGCAACCCTATCATGGGGTTTTCTGGGGCTGAGAGTGTGTGATATGCCCAAGGTCACCCAGTGGATTTCCATGGCAAAGTGGGGAATCAAAATCTAGTCTTCAGAGTCATAGTTCAGTGCTCAAACCTATATACCATGCTGACTCTCCTATTTACATGTCTCTTTCCCATTACTCCTTCTACTACTACTACTTTTGTTTTCCTGTTCTAAAGTTCTTGTTCATCTGCCCTAGTGGATATATCCACTTGAAAAACAACATAAGCCTGGCAGAAGGCACCAGAGGCACTAGGGAGGACCACTCCTAGTCGACAGTAGGGTATATTTTCTTCAAAAAGAGATCAGAATCACAACCAGGGCTTACAAGTCTCAGAGGTCCTGGAAGCAAACTGATGCTCCATCACCATTTTCACTAGGGATGGGCCAATCGAATCATTGAATTCTCTGCAAGGATTTGAGATTTGCCGATCTGCACCAAAATAGGCAAGCAGAATCTTTCGAATCCACCAACCAGCCTGCACTTGGGGATCAGGCAGGTTGGTGGATTTGAAAGGGATCAGGTCTGCAGAGGCGTGCGGGGCCAGTAATCGTCCCCTGCCCACCCTGGGGCCTGAGCGTGCATGAACGCTCGGGATAGGGCCTGCAGCAGCGCGCAGGGAAGTGATTTTTGGCTCCCTGCTTGCCCCGGGACCTGAGCAAGCACCCAGGATCAGGCCCGCAGTGATGTGCAAGGAAGCGATCTTCAGCTCCCTGCCTACCCTGTGGCCAGAGCTCATGCAGGCGGCCAGGATCGGGCCCGCAGGGGCATGTAGGGCTAGTGATTACCATGTCTCTGCATGCCCTGGGTCCTCTACTCACTGTGGCAGGGGTCTGAAGAGAGGACGATCACCTGTTCTCTGCACGCCTACCACTGTGGCCCATGCAGGCACACTGGAGACAGATGGTAGGGCCATCCAGAGGAGGTGATCGCCCCTTCTCTACACACCCTCCGCTGCCACTGGTGTGGTCGCTTCAGAGGTGTCCTACAGGGACATGCTGAGTGAGCGATTACCCATTCTCTGCATGTCCTCAGTCGCTGCTGGGGCTGTCTGTGCCCACTGAGGCTACCTGTGCCTACTCCTGCTGCCTGTCCCTGTGGCTGCTTCCCTCTGCAAGGTAAATAATCTCTATTAAACCCTTTTTAGAAATAGGATTTGAAAGATTCAAGATTCATGAGATCTGTGGATTCCCAGAGCAGTCCAGGGATTCGGAAAATTCTGGATTCCCCATTCCTAATTTTAACTGTGGAGAAGGATCTCTCTAAGTTTTGGAATGCTGGGAACAAGAAGTGGTGCTAGCATTTTGCAGCTCCACAAGTTCTGTTGGGTGTGAATGGGAAGGCAATGGAGTTCTGTTAGGTGTGGGATAGGCTGTGATGGAAAAGCAGAACTCTGTATTTTTGGATGTTGGCTTGGAACTTCAGATGGATTTGTCAGCTTGAAAAAATGGTTTAATCTGCAAAACTCAGGATTTGTGTTATAAAATACTGCAAAATTGCTATAAAATGTTGGCATAAAGCCTGAGGGTTTGTGGTTAACAGAGAGGAACAACAGCTGATATCTCTTGCCAATCATCTAGGAGTCTCCATTTCATAGATGGTGAAAGCTATGAAGATCTGCCTGAGCCTGGACTTTCTTTCAGTTTGGTGTTACCATCTTCAGGTAAGGAATTCTCCCATCAGCTCAGTTTGAAATGTACTCTCTCTCACTCTTTTCTGAAGCAGATTAGCAGGAGTGGATGGTGAATAACAGAGGAACATTATCTGGGATATTTTCTTCTGCTAATATTTTTTACTCATGAAAACCACATGCTCATAACACTATAGTGTAAGCCATACCAATAGACTTTATTGAGAAAAAAAAAGCTAATGCCTCACATGTGCATCCTTACCAAGGATTATTAGACAAAGGAAGTTATGCTGGGTCAGGAATCATGCTTTCTAACTATAGGAGGGAATAAGGAAAGGTGGAGGTCAATAAAATCCTGCCCACAATCCAGCTGTGGTCTTGTAAACCACAAACAGTTAGTGCTCACAGGAAGAGATGAACTTCTTCAGTCACATCAAGAAATGTAGCCACTAGGTCAAGTGAGATCTGAATTGGCTTTGTTGCATGTATCTCATGCACTCTTTAATGTACATCAACATCCTTTGCACCCGTAGGTCTTCACTGGATCAGAAATATCAAATGTCTAGTCACACAAAGATATGGATGATAATTTTGTTTGCTCTAGTTTTTTTTTTTAAAAGAAAATAAGAGAATTCTAAATTTTTCAGATAACAGTGGAAAGGGCTAGAATTTTTTTTTTTTAAATGAATGTAGGAGAAAGCAAAACTGATAGATTTAGTCTAAGCAAAGCTGGCCAACTTTCTTATCCCTAGGCATAGTGTCAAAAAAAAAAAATAGAGAGAAAAGTTTGAGCTTGGTGAATTTGCTCATTTTAAAATCGATTCACTCAGAGGCAAAGCAAACTGAATCCACTTTGATATGCCCGCTGCCTCCTCTTCTTTTAGAAGTCAGACTTTTAAGCATTCAATATAAACTATGTTATATTTGACCAATTTCTGCAAAGTTTGCATGTCTTCCCATTTACCCATGAAAAATTACCAAGATCTTTAGCTACAATTAGTACAAGTATAAAAGCTAAAAACATGTAGTGGCACGCTTGTAACTTGAATTTTGCATGTGCTAAGAGACATTCACTTTTTACCATCACATATTTTCAGAGCATGAAAATGAAACATCCAGTTTCCAAAAATCTCTTTGTCTCCCTCTGACCTAATCTTGGGTGCTTGTGTTCTGAAAGGAAACAAAGTCAGAAGTAAAGCAAGTTTCAATCATATACATGCTTTCCTGGGACTGAGTTTTATGTCGTCATTATTGTTATTATCATTATTCCATTTTATCAATCAGGATGGGAAGGAGAAGGAATGTGGGATCTGAGACATGGATTCAGCCTCCACAGTTATGACCTTGCCCTGGGTTTCTGCATGACACTATTTTTTCAATAGAACCCAAAAGGAAGGTCTGTGGATACATCCAAAGAAAAGAACTAGAGACATGCTCTTTGTCTAAAACTTTCCAGGAGGAATATATTATTTACAGTTTCCATTTAGCTGTCATCGTTATGACTTATCAGAAGGAAAGAAAGGATGTAGTGCCATTTCATCACCTCTGTTTAGACTACATGCCTGGCTCATCCTCAACTGTTACCTAGTGACAGCTATGCTACGAGGAAATTTGATCTGTTTCGATTGAGCTTGTCATTGTAAGAAGGGAAATTTCATTGGCTGTCATTCCTCCCCATCTCATATTTCCAGCACAGCATAGTTTAAATTTAGATTGGAAGTTCTAAGGGTGAAGAACTGATCTCTTTTTGTGTTCAATACAGAAAGTATAGGTCAAGCGAACATGGCAGGTAACCTTAGTCAGGACTAACCTTATAAAAACAACACACAAGCTGTCTTCAACACTCTCTTCACCTTATTTCCCAAAATATCATCAAATTTAAAATAATGAAAAGCTCACGGTTCTTTCTTTTTTCCTTGCCCTCATCTTTCCCTCTTTCTTTTTCTGTTGTTCCTCTATAACTATTTTGCATTATACTCTCAGACTAGTGACAACTTTATAATCCTTTTGAAACTAATAATGGCATAATGATCACCATTGTGAGATATCACCACCTTCTTGAGAACTTTCTAGAGATCTCATTGTAGATATGTAAAGGAGCTATATGTATAATTACCTGAATAAATGAATCCATAATACAAAACAAAGAAAAGAATCACTAATTAAAGCTGTATCTTACTTGGTCTTTTGTTTTGTAACTAAACCAGACTAGTGACACATGAAATTTATTAAATTTTGAGTGTTTTAAAAATGGTAACTAACAAGTGTTGTGTAGTGATTAGAATGTTGTTTGGATGTTGGGCTAGGACTCCAGGAGACCAGAGTTTGAATTGTTGCTTGGCCATGGAAATACAATGGGTGATCTTGGGTAAATCCCACTCTCTTAACCTTAGGAGAAGGCGATGGCAAACTTATGTTACTACACTTTACACACACACACGCATCCTGTAAGATGGCAAAATTGGCAAGAAATATCATTTTCATATAAAACTGGACATTTATGTCTGGAAAGCATGTGGCAATGAGGGGGCTGGCTGTAAGAGTCTTGCTAGGATGGATAACCTCAGCATGGCCAGATCATAAATTCAAAAGGATTAGGCAAGAAATCATCAATGGGCTTTCAATAATCTTTTCAATAGTACAGGCAACCAAGATCATAAGAGATGAAACTCCCCAAATGAAGCAAAGATCAACATCCTGTTACCCTGATCCATGGAAACTTCACTTTTGTCTCCCTACCTGTCCAGACATTAAGAGACTGTTATGAATCCCTCTGTCAGGGCAGAGACCCAGGCAGCAAGACAGCCCAGAGAAGGGAGTGGGAGAGCTAGCAGAGTCCTGCCAGGAGGAGTCAAGGAAGCACTTACTCAAGGGAAGTCCATTTACCTGAGCCAGAGCAACAAGCAAAAGCCACAGTCAGAGTTCCAAAAGCCAGGGGTCTGGAGCCAAGAGATCAATCCAAGGTATCAGGAGTCAGGTGCTGGAAGCAAGAAAAGGCTTGTAGAAAGTTTGTGATAAACAAAGGAAAGCTTCCAGGCAGGCAGTTATATAGCCCAAGACACAGGTGTGGCTAGTCACTGCTTCTTGAACTTAATCAAGGAAGCCTCCCTTTGCTCAGCTCTCTTGAGTCTCCACCTTGTTTGTGGGCTGATTGACACAGGTTCCAAAGCATCTTCAGAATCGGATCCCTGTTGCCCTAAAGGAGCAGGTAGAGGAATGTCCGAGCCTGCTTGGTCCATGTCAGCAGGGGAAGCTCTTGAGCTGCAGGACTCATCTCCACCCTGAGCAACAGGGAGCAACAGCTGCTGCTCGTCATCAGAAGCTCTGACAGGGGCTTCAGTTATCACACTCTCCAATGCCTTCTCATCTAAAGTAAGACAATCAGTCTGTTCTGGACCCCTTTTGTTTACTGTGCCAGAGAGCCATTAACACTCACCCCATCAGGATAGGAAAAAGGGTATTTAAACCCTAGCTCCAGTGCTGATAATTGGTAGTATGTTGGGCATCATGCTGCAACCAGACTCTTGTTCTTGTTTGAGCCACTCCATTTTGATCTTCTTCTAGATTGGTAAATATCACCCTCTGCACCCAAAATCACTCTCTCTCCCTCTCTTTCTCTCTTCCTCTTTCTCTGTCTCCAACCTCTTTTGCTTCTCTCTTTACTAGCCTTGTATAGTTTGTGAGACTGCTTGATTTCTTGTGTGTGTATGTCTGTTGATTTCCAATAAAAACATCCAGTTTAAACATTTCACTGGAGTCCTACAGTTAGTACTGGTATACATAGGTAAAAAGATCCTGCTGTTACCCCCCTCTCACAGATGTCCTTTGAACTGTAATTCCCCTAATTTCTAAGGAGATGCTGGCACTGCTGGTGGACCCTTTGAGGTAACATTTCTCCAGGATAAATCTTGCCAAGAACACCTCATCATTGCTTCAATTCAGGGTCCTCCTAAATGAGAAATGACTTGAAGGCACACAATGATAACACTACCACCAACAAATATAGCAACAAATGAACAAGTGTGCAGTGTAGGGATTCTTAGAATCATAACCATCATCACTGGCCACTGATAACTGGACATGCTGGCTGGGAGACTATGGGAGATGCCATTGAGAAAAGGTATCATTTATTCATTCATTCATTCATTTATTTGATTTATATCCTCCCTCTCTCACAAAATGGAACACAAAGCACCCTATAATATTAGCAAAACCAAAATGTCTGAAATATATATTTTTGGGTACAAAAATGTTAAAACCAATCCAATTTAAAATCTTGATTAAGAATACTTAAAATTAGAATATTTGATTATTAGAATATTAATATTAATAATATTAATTAATAATTAATGATTATATTATTAGACTATTAGAATAATAGAATATTAGATTTGAATATTAAAACTGGAAAATTAGGATACTTAAAATATTTAATTAATATCCCACCTTTCTCCTTGCACAGGATATAAGCATTTAAAAACAAGATAATTAAAATATGTGTATATATGTGTACAAAATATACATATATTTATACAAAAGCTTTAAAGAATTGAATAACGGTCTGGTTTAAAACTCAAAAAAATAAAAATGATAGTAACCTTCAGTAGTTATTACATGTTAAAACAAACAAACAAACAAACAATGTACTGATTCCATGTACTTGTACCACAACCAGTTAAAGGCTGAAGTCCTGTTTAAATAGGAAGGTGTATGCTTGCGGGGAAAAAAGTGAACAGAAAGAGGAACAGTCAAGCCTTCTTTGAGAGGGATTTCTGTAGTCTAGAAGCAGGCACTAAAAGATGTCTTATACAAGCTTGGGAAGTTGGTGAGATGGAGAGAAAACCCTTCTCCAAAGATTGTAAGATTTGGGTAGGTTCACAGGGGCCTGCTTGAGCTACTTTCCATCTTTACTGGTCCTGATGAAAATCCTTCCTGCTGAAAAGATTAGCTCCCTTCCCAAGAAGGAGAGAATATTTGTTGAGGTTGCCATAGGCAGGGAGAAGAATAAGAGATGCTTAGGGCCCCATTTATCCCATTTTGAAAACATTAACTGAAATACAAGTGTAGCACAGGACATCGGTTGACACTATCATTGTGGGTAAAAAAGTATCAGAATGAAAAGGACAGGATAGACCTCGGGAGTGGAGAAGCAGGATTTCTTGGAAGAGGGCATTTACATGTAATCTTTCATTATAATTAAACATAACTTGACTCTAACAGTAGCCATGAAGACTGTTCTCAAGAGCTAGTTTTCCTGAAATCCCCTTTTCTTCTTTTAAAGGCGAATAGTATGAGAAGATAACAAGGCCTCTTCAACACTTATGCTTAGCTAGCAAGTGAAAAGAACTGTAGTTAAATGCTTTAACAACATTTTAAAGGACAGATGTCTTAAATCTGAGTCTGGCAGACTTCTTTCTATATTTGTCTTCGGTCTCCTTCTTCGTTGCCTTTGGGAGCTGCAAAATCCTGTCTTTATTAACTTGCAGTTGAATTTGCTGTTTTTCCATGTTTGCCTCACAAAAAAATATTGGCACTAAAGCTATTTATCCTTTTGCTATAAGCTCAGACTCTCTCCCCACGTTTAGTACTTGTTTGTCCTTGCCTATATGTAATACCTTATATTTATCTATTGAATTTTATCTTATTGATTCAGAACCATTTTTGCCTATGTATAAACAAACATCTAGAATTTAGTTAAGCTCTTTCAAATGTCTTCATAATAGTGATTATGTTCTCTCATGATTTACACACCTTCAGCCTATTTACTGAGAAAACATTAAACCTCTTGAGAAGACATCCACAACTTCCTTCTTCCAGTTTGATGATGAACTGTTGAAATGGGATGGCTGAGATTGTGAACCAGAAGTCACATTTTTTATCTCATATTTTTATCTCATACATATGCTTAATAGGCAGACACAGGGATTATCCATTTCTCTCTTTCTATGTCTCTCTCTCTCTCTCTCTCTCTGTCTCTCTCTCTCTCTATCTGTAATAGAAGACAGTATATGTCTCTGTGTGTGTGTTTCCATCATAGTTCAAAAGTTAAGTGGGCAACTGTAGAGGGCTAGGGGGCTTCTTTAGCTCCCAGAAGACCTTAGAATGCTGCACTCCATCACCACACCCACTCCCACAAAAAATTGCCCCCACAATCTGCTCAGCCAATGAAGATATTTTCACCATGTTATTGGGCTCCTCTGGGTTATTTTGGCCAAAGAGAGATCCTTCTTTTCCACAACAGGATGTGAATAGAAGTCACTTCCTGGAATCCTATAGCTGGAAGAGACCACAAGTCCAGCCCCCTGCTGTTCAGGAATACACCATCAAAGCATTCCCAACAGATGGCCATACAGCCTCTGTTTAGAAACCTCGAAAAAAGGAGACTCCACCACATTCTGAGGCAGTGTATTCCATTGTTGAACTGCTCTTAGCCTCAGGAAGTTCTTCCTAATGTTTAGATGGAATCTCTTTTTCTGAAGTTTGAAGCCGTTGAACCATGTTCTAATCTCTGGAGCAGCAGAAAATAGGCTTGCTTCATCTTCCACATGACATCCCTTCAAATATTTAAACACAGCTATCATGTTGCCTCTTAACCTTCTTTCCTCCATGCTAAACATACTCAGCTCCCTAAACCACTCCTCACAGGACATGGTTTGCAGGCCTTCCAGTATTTTGGTCATCCACCTCTGGACACATTCCAGCTTGTCAATATCTTCCCTGAACTCTGGTGCCCAGAACTGGACACACGATTGCAGGTGGACTCTGACCAAAGCAGAATAGAGTGGTATTCTGTTCACTTCCTGTTTTTTAAGGCCTCTCCTGGGCTGAAACTGGCTCAGAGGAGCCACAAAATGTGGTGGGAAAGCCACTTATACGGCCAAGAAGACATTTGGGAACAGAAATTTAATTTGAAAAAATTCACACAAGGGTTTCTTAAAAACCTCCAGGGGTCCCTGTGGCCTTTCAAAAGTTGTGGAAATGCTCCTCACACCCATAAAGTTCATTTTGGGGCATTTTGGAGCATTTTTCTTTCAATTTTTGACCCCTGGGTGGCCATAAGGACCACAAAAATGGGCTCAGGGGCATGTCCAGTCTATAGACCACACTTTGCATACCTCTGTTCTATAACGTGCTGAAACAGTGTAAAATAGGCAAAATATAAAGTCCCACAAGGTGGCTTCTTCTACCCCATAAGACTCACTGCTGTGCTGCTGCCCCCTTATAGCCCTGCTGCTAACCAAAAGAAGGCAGATAGCAGCTAAGAAGCATCTGTGTTCTGATAGCTGGATGCATGACAATGAAAGCTTAATCCAGGATCTCCAGATAATATTGTAGTTGTGTGTTCTGTCATTGGAATATAGCTGAATGCTTCTTGGCTATCTCCTGCCTTCTGGCAACCACTATATGGCCATGTTAGGGGGTTGTTTGCGAGATTCTGGTGAGCCAAGTGGTTCAAGGGCTGCTGCATAAGGGAGGTAATGAATTCTTCCTCTTGCAATGAGTATAAACAGACATACACAGACGTACGTTGGACTTATGTCTCAGTATGTCATTAATAGGATGCAGGCCAAGAAACTGAAACACAAGAAACTTGGGCCTTTTTGCAAGGCATTTGCCATGCAAAAGAGAGCCTGGAGCATCGTGCGATTGCGAGGAGCGATTTGCATGATGCACTCACAATCGCACCGACAGGGCCTGATCGCACACCTTTTCATTTTTGGCTTGAAGCCGAAAATGGTGCATGATCCTGCATTTCTCCCGGGCCCCACATGCACTTACCTGGCGTGTGGAGCCTCTGGGGCCAGGCCGGTCGTGCTTCCTGCCCCAGTGCAGCCTGGGAGGCTCCCAGGCTGCACTGCAGGAAGAAGCAGCTGGGCTCTCACACGAGCAGGCAGCTTGTGTGGAACTGAAGCAGCAGGGAAGGGAGAACCTTTTGACAGAGGCTGCTCGCGCGATCCCCGCACCCCAGTGCCAGAACAAGGTAAGGTGCGGAAAGGGCCTTAGTGTGGATGATGTGATAACTGAAGCATGTATACTTCAGAGTTATTTTGTTTTAAAAATGGTTTGGTTAATTTTATATCATTAACCAACTCATAGCAGTCCCAATCATTCAGTGGGCCTCATGGCTGAGTGGGGCTGTGAACCTGAAAGTCTGGCAACCCAATCTTTCTCACAAGTTTGTTGTGAAGATAAAATAACTGTCCTCATATCTTGCCTGTGAGTTTCTTGGAGGTATCTGTGTGGCCATTGTGGATGACCACTTTGGTCTGATCACACAGAGGTCATCTGATCTACTTATGTTCTTTATGGAATATCATTTAGTTACTGTCATGGTTGGGACAGATTTGACAATAATCTAAGAACTACTTTGCTGAATCTGACCAATCTAACTCTCAGTAGCTGGCCAGCTTACACAGGTACCTAGCATTCAATTAAGCCTTGAAGCAGCAGGACTTGCTAGCTATTTGTTTGAATTCCTCTTTGGTGATTCCCCCCTCTTTTCAAATTTTTGTACATGCCCCTTTTAAATCTTATTTCTACTGAAAATCCTATAGACATCCATCCTGGATTCTTTAGATACCTCCCATTTATTCTCTTCACTGGAATTCTTAAAAATTGTGCCTTCGATATCTTATTTTTAAGAAATTCCCATCCATCGTGAACTCCTTTCTCTTTTAGTATTCCTGACCATGGGATCACACCCAGAATTTTCCTAAGTTTACTAAAATCAGCTTTCTTAAATTCTAGAATGTATATCTGACTATGCTTGGCTTTCCCTTTCTGCTATATAGTATACTCCAACAAAATATGATCACTTTCACCTAAGGATCCCACCAGTTCCATCCCATCATCCAGGTCATCTTTGTGAGCTGCTCAAGAATCAAACCTCCAAGCCAGAAATATGAGTTGGTTAGAACTAGGTAAAACATTTCTCTTTATTAGCATAATATTATGGTTATAGACATAATAGAAAGAAACATCATGCTACTATGATCTTCACATTTCTGTCTTCTGAACTATTTTCTTCCCATATAAAGTATGTTCAGTGGGTCAGTAAGACTGAACTAGGTACAGAAAACTCAATGTGTACATAGTTGTGTGTTCAGGAGAAAATCCAACCTTGTTCAGCTGAAATCACTGCCAAATACAGATCCCTAGGGTTGCAGCCACAGTTTCTGAAAAACAAGTTAAAAAGAAAACATTATCCCCCACATCATTACCTCAAACAGTTTCTCGAACAAAACATTAACTGTCAGTTGTTTTAATGATGCTTAAAGCTGAATGAAACATAGCTTGTTCTTCCACGGTTGTATTGATTCCTCTGTCATACAACAGCAAGAATGAAAATTAAAGCCTAGATGCGGCAGAAAACTGCAAGAAAAAGTTATAATCTGAAACTTTTGGAGTGGCAGTAACATGAAGATTGTCTTTTCACTTTTCTCATTAGAAGCACCCATAAAATCATTCAGCTCAATGTTGGAAGCCATTATGTTTCTGTATCAAAGGCAAATTTTATTAGTGCTCTCAGACCAAGGCTGCCTGTGACCTTTTGTGACATTAAATGAAGTTCTGTAGAGATTTGCTTCTGTTAAACCCATCATTGTAGACAGTTGAGTCACAGTGGGATGGCTGGAATTGTTTGGGCACACAACATTCACTAATAGGCTCTGAGATACATTTTATCAAGTACTAGCCTAACCCAGGGCCCCAGACTTACCTGTAGGCCCTTTTCTGTACTGCAGAATGGCACAGAATAGCAGGGAGCCACCATTTTCTTTCCTGGCATGTTGTCTTCTCCCCAGGAGGCTGTGCAGCATTTTGCATACCTGGGAGAAGGTAGCAAATCAGTGGATGAAGTAGATGGAAACTCCTGAGAGCCAGACATTGAAGCCACAGCCTTCACTCTCATTGGCTTGGTGCAGGTGTATTATAGTCATCATGCAGCTTATTCAAGTATTGACTGCTTTTCCATTCAAAGCTCTCCTTTTGTATCAGCATTTATACCCTTCAATGGTCACATCCTGAGTGGGTGGCATGAGACAAGATCCAGTTTCATGAGATGAAATAGGGACAATAAGACTTTGGGCCTTGCTGAGGATTTCCTTAAGAGACTTTGGGGTGCAGGCCTACGAGCTTGGGCCCAGTTTTGGTGCTGAGGGACCTAACACACCCTCAAGTGGCAGAGAAACCATACAGAAACTACACCTGTATGGGTTTTTCAGCTGCTGTCTCTTGGTTGTCTTGACACTGGCATCGGTGTGGAAGGGTTCATTGAATGATCTGGAGCAAACACTACGCAGCTGTACGAATTGAAGTTGTGGCCTTTTTACTCCCTGCCATGGATTTCTGATGTGTCTCCCTCTTTCAGCACCAGCCTTTCAATGGTGCTGAAATTGAGCACCAATGCTCAATAGGACGATTGCTCAGTGGCACAACTTTGAGAAGCTTATGGTGATGGAAGCACACCCTCCAAGTCTGGTCAAGAATTTTGAATTCAAAACTAGGTCTAGATCATATTAAGCACTACACCTGAGCTCAGTTGCAACCGTGGTCTGAGGAAGATCCACAGACTGAATTTGATGGGGGATGTGAAAAGTATTCACTATACCCACAACTGTATGTATCATACAGTTTTAAAATAATTGGTGTCTCTGGTGCTATGTGGAGTTAAAAAGTTCAGTAATTAGGAACAACAGCAACCACAGCAGAATAAAGCTTTAGCATTAACAATGATATGTCCTTGGCTAGCAACACTCAAAACTGTCATTGAATGTTTAGATGCTCTATATATCAGCAAGTGTTTTTTGAAAAAGTGTGCTGATAACAATGCATAGTCTTACATAAGATTATGTTCTTAGAGAGGGAGAGGGAGAGGTTGAAAGTTTTGTACCAAATGCAATTTCTATGCATCTTTGTCCATGTATGTATGTGAAAGAGAGCATATTAGTAAAGCTATTACTGTGTCCGTGTCCTCTGCCCAGTTTATACCAACAGGAAACAAAAACAAAACAAAAAGAAAAGAAACAGAAAAAAATTCTCAGTTTATTTGACTACATCAGTTAGTTGGAATGGATAGATGGAATGTTTAAACCAGACAATCTGTGTCCTTCCATTTATAGTTGGACTGCAACTAATATGATATGCTGAGAATGCTGGGTGCTCAGAATTCTGAAGGCAAGGCCATTCTCAGATTTTGCTTAAAAATAACCTGCCCTTTTCTGTATTATGATGAACACATTTATTCCAACAAAATCCAAAATTCACAAGTAGCAATACCTTTTATTCCAGTTAGTGCACTGGACTTTCATGGTATAACCAAGGGAATTTAAATGAGTTGTGGCCTTTTGGCACAGAGATCTTCGCTGTGACATTTGCTTCTTCCTTCCTTGCCAAAGGACATGCTTCCAGTCAGCTTTGCTGCAGTGACCAATATCTGGAATTTCTATCACCATGAAATGATTGGTGAAGATGGTCCTGGGGATCTGGGCTCAAAGCCAGCAACATATGGTGGAAAGAAGAACTTGGAATCTCTCTGTTATACCATAAAGGATTCATCAGTTGAACACTTACCCATGTTACATGCTTTTCTTGTCTGCTGAGAACATGGATGCCTATGATGTAGAGCCGGTGATGGCTGTGGCTTCTAGTTAATCCACTCCAAATTTTATTCTGAACTTTAAAGGAGTTCTCCAAGTGTTGAACCTTCCTCCTCCAATAGCTTCAACATCTTGGATAGGTGTTTTAAAGTTCAAACTAAAGCTATGAATGGACTCACCCACACATGCACACTGACATGAAAACGGTGAGCTACCACTATGTAGATCTGTCACAGACCCAGATGCCAAAGGCCGTGTGCCACGTATTTCGCTGTAATGTGGAGGAAACAGTCTCTTTGTAACAATGTATGAAGGGAACCAACTGGATTTCATACCCTGAGATAGATAGATTTGCTTCAGTTATAAAAAGACTGCATACATTTTTCATCAACAGAAGGTACTCCAGTAAGTGATATCAATGCATCTTACATCCTTGCCAATCCTGAAAACTGGGTTGGACAATATATGACCTTCCTTCCAAGTGAGATATAAATTAATTTAAATGAACTTTAATATAATAATGTTGGCATTGAGACAAGCTGTAGATTGTTTAAGAGATGTATTAAGTGTATATTTAGGTTTTATAACTTTATCACCAGTGATTGAAAATTACCCTACCATGTTTGATAACATTAAATGAAATAGCAGAGTGTGATCTCCCCCTACAGGTCTACAGGAACAGCATTAGACTATTGATTTCTAGCATGGTGTGCAGCTGCAATGTCTCTTGATAAGACAGAGGATGTCGATTTAAAAAGTAAGATATAAACAAATATTAGTTTGTGGTGTATCACAAGAAAAAGGTACTCAATGGCAAAGGACTGAATGGCTTAAAAACATGCTGTTTCTAAAATATATCCTATATAGAAAGCCTTCATATTGAAAGTCTCAATAGTGAAGACCAGTGTAAGTGCAGCTTTAAGTATTCTTTATTTCAAACAGTTTCATTTGTTTTAGAAAAGAATTTTAGAAATACAGATAAGAAAATATTTATTTATGCATTATTTTCTATTTAGTGGGAAAGAGGCATAGATTGGAAATGAAGAAAATTCAGAGGAAAAAATGCTTACATATTTATGTGAATTTTATTGTGCTACAAAGAAAGAGTGCTTCTCTCCACCTTCCCGTGTATTTAAAAATTAAGAAGAACAGAGCTTTGGGCAACCTTTTTAACCTTTCCGTGTAGGTACCCATTTGACATAATTGCATCTGAATTTATGCAAAAGGTGAGTTTCCATTTCCTTTGAAGTTTCCTAGGAAAAAAAGCACACACTGAAAACAATGCTGTTTACCACAAAGAACCTTGGCTGCTACAAAACTTATGGTTTTGTTATCACTCACAAATATTAGGTTTCTTCAGCACAGTCACATTAAATGCAATCACGGCTGGCATCCTGTTGGTACATTGTGATGTCATAAATTGGGCGTTCAACATTGCAAACCACTTTTGAAAAAAATCTTGCAGAGGTCAGAATTCTGTTCTGACCATGCAGCAACTAAAATTTTCCAAAATCCCCCTTGTAATCAGTGTACCCCCCCCCCAAAGATGCTCATTCCCATGTTGTTAGAGAGTGTGGGAGATCAGCAAAGATATGTCCAGCTATTTTCCTTAGCCAGACATGCTACAAGGACATCATATAGAGGGATCTTACAAGGATGCCTGGAGGTCCCTTGTGTGCCCAGCTCAGGAAAATACCTTAATGCATCCCTGATGATTCCTCCACATACTGGCAACACAAGGATGGCTCTGCTGGGAGAGGGCTCTGCTGCTTCCAAGATGGGTTTTGGGGCAATGCATCATGGTTGTGGAGATGCAGCTACATGATATATATATATACATCTCATGATGCAAATTCTCAACTGTTGTTGTTACTATCATCACCATCATCCCCATCAGCACTATCATTGCCATTATATCCCACCCTTTTCCCAGTACTGGGACTCAAGGTAGCTTACTAATTATTACAACCAATATGGACTGAAAATATTCAGAAATCTCTGAAAAAATGTATTAAAGTTATTTACTATTATTTTTTACAAAAGCTACAAAATCTGTAGACTTGAAGAAAGGAAACCCTTTAAAATTCATTAAGAGACAGAATATTTTTTTAAAAAAAATCAACAAAACAAGAACAAAACATTTGAGGAAAGGTTGAAGGATCTGGGCATGTTCAGTTTATTGAAGAGAAGACTGAGGGATGGTATGATTGCACTCTTTAAATACCTCAAGGACTTTCATGGAGAGGAGGGAGCAGGCTTGTTCTCTGCTACCTGAGAGAGTAGGACCAGTGGTTTTAAGTTACAGGGTAGTAGACTTCAGTTGAATGTTAGAAGGAACTTCTTGATAGTAAGAGTGGTTGGGCAATGTAACCAATTGCCTAAAGAGGTGATGGGGTCTCCTTCTCTGGAGATCTTCAAAAAGAGACTGGATAGATACACAGTGGGTAAGCTTTAGCTGGAGATCCTGCACTGTGTGAGAGGTTGGACTCAATGGCCTATTAAGGCCCTTCCAACTCTATGATTCTATGGCTCTGTGAAAACATATAGTAATAATTTGGTAGTTCTCAAGGATTTAGAACACTGGTGGGAAATCTTGACATTAAATAGCATATTTCAGGACTGAGCACCCCTAATAAAAGACCAAATTAATTTTTTTACCAGTGGATAAGAGAAAGATGATACATAGGACCATGGCTGTGCAAAGAGAGAAAAAAATTCATGACAATCCACGTTATTAACTTCAGTGGAAGGAAGTTGTCTAGGATAGGTGGCCCTAGTTAGCAATATGCTTTCTGTAAGATCTGATGTGGATCATCTCACATCATCTTTCAAATACCTGGATGTGTTCACCACACAATTTACTAATTTACGATTGGTAATTTGGTTACTGTTTATAATTCTTGAGAAGGTCCTCTCCCATATGCTTACCAACCTTTCCTGTGCAAGTAGTGGGATAAAGAGAAATGCCTCCTACTAAGCTCAGGCAGGGTAATATGGGAAGATACAGTCCTGCAGATAGCCTGGACCCAGGCTGTATAGGACTTTATAGGCCATAACCATGACTTTGAATTGTACCTGGAAACACATAACAGTCAGTGGAACTAGCATTTTTCTCACTTTGTCCATGGTACTCTTCTGACTATGTTGGGAAAGGAAGAGAAAACCAGATACACTTTCAAGTTTTTGCAAATGGTTATTACCATAAGTTCTATGAAAAAAAAAATGATTTTTTTTTTTAAAAAAAGGAAAGAAAAAAGAAAATGTGAAACAAGGAGATTCATCCATCCAGGTCTTTGAAATTTTGCTTCTTCAGTCATGTTTGTGGTTCTGAATCAGAGTTGTCAGCTGTCTTTTTCTCTATAGCTACATGATAGACAAGCGGAATGCAATATTCTCTGTTATAAGAATAGCTAGATTTATTGAATTTGGTCCTGATTTTGGTGCTGATATGAACTTTCCACAAATTTCTACTAACCAGTGATGGTGACAATGGCTGACAAACTTTATGGTTTCACAGATTTCACCATTGAGATATTCAGAAGAAACCAAATTTTAGAATTAAAAACAGAGATAGGAAAATTAGTAGAAATGGCTTGATGTGTTTAGTTAATTGTTATTAACTGAAATTGTTAATTCAATTGCATTCATATGAGAATGGGGGAAACTCCTTATTAAGCTTTTGTTAAATTTAAATGATTGCATTACACGTTTTACTTGAATGAAGGTGAAAAATGCCATTCGTAGTTTTACTCCTGCTGCATACCTCAACCTTACTTATCCTGTTTTGAGTATTGGAGAGAAAGAGACAGCTGCATCAATTTTTGAAACCTCTGTTTCTTGTCTACTGAACTAAAAACTTTCTCTTGCTTTTCCTTTTTGCACTCCCTTGCAATTTCATCTCCTTTCCCTGATCTTTCTTTAGCTTACTGATTCCCACATGGATCTCAGTTGAGGGCTCCAAAATTCAGTCTCCTGGAACAGATGAGAATTAATAATTAATATATTAAAGAATTAAAATATTGCTGAAATCCTAATGTAAAAACCACCACCGTCATCATCATCATCATCATCATCAGCAGCAGCAGCAGCAGCAGCAGCAAACAACAATAAAAACACTCTGGTAGATCATGCAAAAAGAATTTGTGAACCTCACCTCTTGAATGAGGAACTGAATCATTTAAACTGGGCTCTACAGACTAATGAGTGCTCCAGCTCAGATATCAGAAGGGCCTCAAGACCCCAAAAAAACCACAGGAGTAAGGATAAACAGCCACCTGAAGGGAATGTGTTTTTACCATATATCAAAGGAGTCACTGATCGAATAAGGAAACTCATGAAGAAAGATAACCTCTGAACAATTTACAGACCAACCAGGAAAATTCAGCAAATGCTTTGCTCAGCAAAGGACAAGAGGGATTCCCTAACTTCTGCAGGAGTTTACCGCATACTGTGCAGCTGTGGTCAGGTCTGCATAGGGATGACAAAACACAGCATCCAAACGTGAATCAAAGAACACAAAAGATACTGCAGGCTGATCCAGCCAGAAAAGTCAGCAGTAGCAGAACACACTATAAACCAACCCGGACACAGAATGTTATTTGAAAGCACAGAAATTCTGGACCATTCTAGCAACTACCAGGTCAGGCTACACAGAGAGGCCATTGAAATCCACGAACACTTGGATAATTTTAACAGGAAAGAGGAGACTGGGAAGGTCAACAAAATTTGGCTGCCAGTATTGAAAAATACCAAAATCAAAACACAAAAGATACTAACGAGCCCTAACTAGCCCCACCTGGGCTCAGGTAGTCTCCCCCCAGGAACAAGTATTCAATACACACAATAGGACTATTATGCTAATTGCTCCCTCCCCTCTGGAGGAGGAGACTGGCATATATATTCTCCACTCCACTTCCAATTCACCATTCCTCTGATAATACCAGCCACAGATGCTTGCGAAACGTCAGGAGAAAATACAACCAGAACACGGTCTCAAAGCCTGAAAAACCCACAAGAACCAATGGATTCTGGCCGTGAAAGCCTTCAACTCTACAATAAAAACAACAGCCAGACCTGGCAAGGCATACAATCTAAAATTTATGCACAAAAAGAAAAGAAAAGAAGAGAAGAGAAGAAAGGAATAATACAGATATAAAACTAATGCAATACAATTGTAAAATAAATTATCTAGATAGAAATACAGAAAAACAGTGTAATATAAGATAAAGCAAACTAACAAATATATATAATCAAAATTTGGCTCCTCCTTAGTGCTATGTAGCATTTCAAGGTGAGATGCATTTGTTGGCCTTCAATGAATGGAGGCCACAATGATTTACATCATGGCATTGTGCACCATGACAAAAAAATGTAGGGGGTCAAAGCAGAGCTGTTTAAAGCTTTCAGCATCCCCTCTTCTGCCTCTTTTGATGATTTTGTTGACCCACTTTTTTGCTTCTGACACAGTTTAAGCTCGCTGGTTGCTTTTGGGCCAGATAGGAATCTTTTCCCTTTTCCATGGTTTTCTTTTTTTTTCCTACCCTACACTGTTGACTGGCACATTGCTTATCTGGCCTAGGGTGGTGTCTTAAATAGCAGTCACTTGGTGGGTAATGGAGTGAAAAAGTAGGAGTTCATTGAACATCTATGGTATCCATTTGGTGAAGGAGGGGTCTCTTGAGCTGTCCCTACATGTCATCATACCCAGGGACTGGGAAGGAGGCTGCCCTTGAAGTTGGTCAGAAGGTTTAGGCCTCACTTTGAGTTATATTATTTGGAGGTTGGATTCTTGGGTTAGTGTTCCAGTAGTAGGCCCATAGTGGAGCAACCCAGTATTTGGGTTCTCCTCAGGGCTCAGGTGTTTACGTAGGGTAAGCTGGGGAGGTCTGGGTGAGACCACCTTTCTCAGATGCTTCTGCACGAGGTTGCTTCCCCCATTTTGCACATCTCAGGAGATAAAACCTATATAGGTAACAGCTTAAATAAAGTAGCCAATCATTCAACACAAGCTCTTGTGTACGGTCTCATTATTTCATGGATTGGCCAGCAAAATACAAGATTATAAAACAATATCAAACTAAAATTCCAAAAGCTTTGGAAGTCTTCCAAGGGAAGAGAGGGAAGGAGCAGTCCATAAATGTTCAGGGAAGCAATTCCAGGAGTATGGAGCAGCAAATGAAAAAGACAAAGTAAGGAAAAGGAAACCCATGATTGAGTGGGAAGCCTAGAGTTCCTAGTACAAAGATCCCAAGCAGGCTGCTAAAAACAAATGAAGGTTGTAATATAGGGAGAAGTTAGGTTGTGTAGGGCTTTAAAAAATTAAACAAGAGTCTTGTACTGAATCCATGTTTTGTAATCCATGCAATTAAGTAATGCAATGAATGTAATTGAACTGCCTCTTTTTATTTGAAAATGTCCAACATGATTATGAACCTTGTTGACTTTAACTAGTTAGTTCCTATCTCTGACTAGATTACATATGAAAAGGTAAGAAAAGGCAAACAGCTGAATCACATCAACAGACATATATTGTTAGTGTACTTCTTTGCAATAGGCCCAAGGAAATCTTGAAATCTTGTGTGTTGTTTTCAAAGTTGTGTATTCTGCAAGAGTATCCTCAATCAGTGATTGTATTTGGGAAGGAAATTACTACTACTTAGAAGCAGCAGGGGACTAAAAGCTTTTAGTAACTTTTGCTCTACAAAAGCTCCATGAGGTCTATATATTTTGTTTCCATCATATAACTAAATCTCTGTCACCAACAAAAAGGCATTTCGGGAACAAAGAATTCAAAGCCAAAAGCCAATGTGTTTTCATACATATGAATGTATTGTTGAAACGAAACATGGTAGATCAATCTCAGTTCAGCCCAAACGTTTGAGTACAAACATCCCTAGAAGAATATGGTGGCAGAGGTATGCAGAAATACATTCCCAGCTGCCTTTCTCTGCTTTTCTTTCTCTACTTGTTTGTGGTTTTGTCCACACCATAATGTTGGGCCTTTTCCTCTTTCCATTCCTCTTTCCAATCTCAGGCCATTTCTGCACTATACTGTTGTAGTGCTGTTATTCTACTTTCAACATCCTGTGGAATTCTGAGATTTGTAGTTTACTGAGGCCAAAGAGCTCTCTGGCTGAGAATTCTAAATGTTGCTCCCTAAACTGCAAACCCCAGGATTCCATAGGATGTTGATCGTGGAATAAGAGCACTGTAGCAGTGTAGAGCGGAAATGGCCTCATACCCTTCATACCCTTAAAACATCTCTGTAGTCATCATAGGCCCTTTTTGCATGGCGTTTTTAAAGCATATTAGGCATGCTCCCTCCCCCTTTCATGAGCCGCTGTACCGCATGACGTTCTGGCGAACTAGGTGCTATCACAGCCACGGATAGTGCTGATAGTGCGTTTTCTTATTTTCACCTGAAAGGCAAAAATAACTTCCCTTTCACGCATTGGTCGCGAGACCAGAGGGCCAGCGGAGCCGTCGTCCGGTGTGCTTCCGGGAAGGACCCAGGAGTGGGCAGGGTGTGGGCAGTCCCTGCTGCCTGTCCCTCATGCAGCAACTTCCAGAGGATGCTCTGCCCAGCAGCAGGCTGGCCGCTGCCCCCATCGC
This sequence comes from Cyclura pinguis, assembly GCA_030412105.1. Lineage (NCBI taxonomy): Eukaryota > Metazoa > Chordata > Lepidosauria > Squamata > Iguanidae > Cyclura > Cyclura pinguis. The sequence goes on from CM059601.1 coordinate 99,485,576, forward strand.
AGCAGGGAACACTGCATGACACAGCGCCGTGAGAGGCCACCCCGGGGCTGCATCGCCAATCACACTCGAGATGACAGCAGCCCCCCGGGGTCCATCCGACTGTGTTTTTTTAAAAAAAAAAACCCAGCGCTATCCTTAGCACGTTAGCATGTTACCAACGTAGTACGAAACAGCCTGTTGGCAGGATCTATCATGCTAACGTTAGCACGATAGTCGACGAAACAATAAAAAGAAAAAGAAAAACCACTGACCAATCAGGGGCGGTGGGGCAGGGGCAGGGCAGGACCTGGGCATGGCCCAGGATGCCGACATGCGGACAAGGCACCGGCCCAGGACTGGTGCTCTCTCGCGAATGCCCTACCATGTGCAGACTGCAAGGGGCTCTCTACTGGGCCTCTTGCGATATTGGCAATATCGTGAGGGCTCTAGTTCATCACACTATCAAGGTAAGGTGTGAAAAGGGCGATAGTAAAGGAATAAACAAGTGCCTTTGTGACATCAGCAGCAACAACAGCAATTTGTTTTCTTACACCAGGGAATTTTCCCTTAGATGTGCTAGTTGCGAAAGACTGAAAGTTGTTCTATTGCTGTGTAATGGCTGGTGATGTCGCAAAGACACTTCATTCCCTGCAACTTGCTGAAACCATGCCTAGGCCCTAATGCAGATTCCAGGGGCCAAGACATTTGGAGAGCTCTCTTCCAGGTCAAAGATTACAAGATTTTTTCTCCCTCTTCCCCTAGTGCAAGCTCTATCCTTAGAAAGAATGAGATGGCCACAGCAGTCAGCAGGCTCTACCTGTCCATAAAGAGCAGCAAATTGCCACTAATCTCCATTGCTGTTTTTGTATTTTACTGACAAGAACAGGAGTGTGCCAAAATAACTTGAACAATTTTGGTTTCCATGCATGTTAAAAGGGTGGAATGGTAGCAAAACTTGCTCTCTTGTAGCATCCTATTCATTCCACCCATCCCAAATAAAATATATTGGACTGAATCCTATTGTTAAATAAATAAATCCAACTGTTAGTCTCAACTAGAGTAGGCCTATTGAATCAACGTGATTTATTTGAATTTATTGAATCAATGTGATTTGTTTAGATCAGGGCTTTCCAAATGGTATGCCACGACATGCTAGTGTGTCACCTGAAGTGTGTAGGTGTGTCACCTATAATCTTGGAAGTGTATGTGATTATTTATAAATCAGATATTTTTAAAAATATATGAAAGGGTTTCATGAGATATGTCGTATCCCCATATATTTTGTTTATTATAATTTATGTATGTGTCTGTATCTCTTATAAGGGGTTAGTTTAACCTCCGGTTTGCTAGTAAAACTGAATTACTGTGTTGCAAAATGATGCATGTCTAAAAAAGTGTGTCACTAACATCAAAAGTTTGGAAAGCTCTGATTTAGATGTTAAATATGAATTATTAGGTGTTGTTCAACGACTGATTCAATGGGTCAGCTCTAGCTGGGACTAATCGACAAGACTGAGGTCAGTGTATTTTTTTTTTTCTGAACAAGGACTTAATGTCTTTCTCAGTCCTCCTATGATCCGTTTCCAGTTATGTTGACCAGGGAGAAGGCAGGTATACTTGGGGACATGTGTACATTGCAGAGGATTGTGAGCTTCTCAAGGCCTCCCAAGTTTCCAACCAATACAGAACAATGAAGCAAACAATGTTGTTAATTGGACACACTTTGCATTCTGTTTTATCTGCTCTGATGGTCTTTTCTTTCCCCATGCATCTGCTGCCAAGAATCTGTCAGGACAGCTTAGAATGACAATCACATTCCAAGTGTAGCACACTGCTTGATGAATGATTGAAGATGTTAAATATGGCAACTCCCTTGTCCTTTGGGAGAAAATGGCTAGGATCGGATTTGAGCGTCCTAGTACAGCTAAGTTTAGGAATGAAGAAGAGAATCCTTCAGACTTTTTTCTAACAAATAAACCTCCAAGTATAGCAGGTCAGGAAAGTTCCAAGTTTATGGATTTAATGGCCAGGACGAGGTCAGTTTAACCATATTTTATCATTTCTCATCCTACAAACTGTATAAGAATCAATCATAAATAGCTAAATGAAGCACTGAGGCAAATTTGCTCCCCTACAAATACTGGATTTCTGAAATTCTGATAAAAAATGTCCAACCTACATGTTTTTACTATCCAGTGTTTCCAGATATTTAAAACTGTAATTTCATATCTATTAATATTCAACTCTAATTTTGATGTCTGATATTTGTCTTCAATAGTTATTTTTTCTCAGTTTGATTCCTGGTGTGTGTGTGTGTGTGTGTGTGTTTGCCGAAGCTGATTTCTTACATGGAATGATAATTAACATTTAACTGCAGTTAATTTTATTTGGCAGTTAACAGTTGAATCTGACACTGGCAGAATGTTAAAACAATCAAGAACAAAGATTATAGGTCCATTTTTATAGGCGTAAGCACCACCAGATATCCTATAGGTATTACTTATAAGTAGACATCCATACAATTAATGTTCCTTTTCAACTTTGAATATGTTAGTTAAATAGTTGGGCCAACAAATGACTATTACATTCAAAAATTTACCTCAGAATTTGAAAACTGAATGCTGAGCAATCACTGCATGTACCAAGATTGAAATGTATGAATGAAAGCATGCCATACACTATATTTTACTAGTTTTTTCCAGATTCTGTTCTTAATGTCCTAATAATATTTTACTCTGACACCTTTCCCACTCCACTATATATGTATGTGTGTGTGTGTGTGTGGACAAGAAACTTGTTCAGAATTAGGTCCTGCAACTGGGACAGTGCATACAATATGTGCACAAACAATTATTATTTGTAACCATCAATTCACTAGCCCCTATCATTTTGTAACCATTTGCAATGATCATCTTGGAACATCAGTACCTACAGTCATAAAACTGAAGCTCATTTCTATAATTAAAAGTGCTGATTTGTGTTTAGTATTGATTTATACAATACTGATTTGAATCAATTCAGTGACTTTTTGGAAAATTCAGTGTCAAGCCAGTTTCCCATCCAGGTGTGTATCCCACCTTATGAGCAAGGTTCTCAAGAATGGCATACATGGAGATTAGTCTGTGTTAACCTCTCAACAGCCCTGTGATGTAGATAAGGCTAAGACATAATAACTTGCTCAAATTGCCTACTCAACTGAGTAGGGATTTGAATGTAAATGTCTCTGAGACATATATTTACTATTGTTGGGAGTTAGAGTTTCCCAGGGTGTTCGCCCTTTGTTAGGAATCAGAATTCTTTTAGCAGAATATCAGAAAAAGCATGTCCCAATCTCTGTGCGGCTTCCCTGAATGGAGAATGACTTGGAAAGTAAAACAAGGCAGGCAGTTTCAGGTTGCAAACTTGAAAAGTTTACTAATGAATTTTACAATTACATTTGCATTGGAGACCCTAGATCCTAACTAGCTAACAAAAAGATTAGGTAAGATGGTAGCTTCTTTCTTAACTCCTCATCTTCTCAATGGAGAGGTGAAACATGGTCAAAGGGAAGGAAGTGGAAGCAAAAGTGGCAAAGAGAGAAAGAGAAAAAGAGAGAGAGAAAGGAGAGGTTGGAGAAGTGTGGTCTTTTATGTAAGGCCAATGACCCCAGGGTGTATCTTAGGTCACATGGTCTGGTCACCTGGATACCATACCCATGTATTTAAATAACACACACACACAAAAAGAGTGAGGCTTTAGATGAGAAGGAAGAAGGCTTTGACATGCAAAGAAAAAAGAAACTCTATGCTAGCTAAGCCCCACTTGTCCTAGAACAAGAGGTGGGGAGAGAGAGAATGCTAGAATTTTCCCAACCACTATGCCCCACTGGTTTTCTTATTCCTCACAATTCTCTAAGATATAAGGTAAGTTGTTACTAGACTATGATTGCATCTTAGTTCACTGTCAAATGTTGCTGGATTGTCCCCCCCCCAAAAAAAAAACCAGTTTCATCTGTCTTCGGAAGGTATATGATCTTTTCAGGAAACCAGCTTCAGTCTGTGTGACTACTGTCAACTTGAAATAAATTCCAAAGGAGACATTATGATCTAAAGTGTCTAAATCTAATGACTAAGGACTAAAGACAACTGACTGAGATCCTGAAGTTTATATCAATGTTGACTCATTGGATCTACTTGCGTCAGGACTTTTGTTGTTAACTGCTGTCAAGTCAACTTCAACTTATGGCAACCCTATGAATGAGAGACTTTCACTTCACCCTATCATCAACAGCCCTGATTAGGTCTTGCAGACTCAGGGTTGTGGCTTCATTCATTGAGTATATCTGTCTATATTGTGATTTTCTTTTTTTCCCCCTACTTCCTTCTACCTTACCAAGTATTATTACTTTCCTAGTTAGTAATGTCTTCTCATGAGATGTCCAAAGTATGACAGCCTGAGTTTAGTCATCTTGGTTTCTAGGGAGAATTCAGGTTTGATTAGTACTTTCAAGAACTCTTCTCCTGACCACATTTCAAATGAGTTGATTTTCTTTCTAGCAGTTTTCTTCACTGTCTAGCATTTACAATCATACAAAGAAATCAGAAATATGAAGGCATGGAGAATTCTAACTTTACTATTCAATAATGCATCTTGACACTTCAGGAGCTTACCTAATTTCTTCATGGCTTCCAAATCCTAGTCTTCTGATTTCGTGGTTTCAGTCTTCATTCTGATAAAGGACTAAGGCAAGGTATAGGAAATCTTGCACTATTACAATGTTTTCATTATCTACTTTAAAGTTTTGTAAATAATATGTGGTCTTTCATTTTGTCTTCCTGATGTTCAACCATAAACCTTCCTTTGCACTTTCTTCCTTGACTTTCTTCAGTAATCATTCCAAGTCGTTGCTATTTTCTTCTAGCAGTATGGTGTCATCTGCACATCTTAAATTTTTTATATGACACTATCAGCTCATGATCTTGTTTTTGGAGAAGGAATGGGACTTCTCCATTTTCTGCTTCCAATTATGGGCCATCAGGAAATATTCATGTATACATTGACTTCTTTAGTTGCTTAGAGAATTGTGTTTGTGAATTGGTCTCCTGCTTTCTTTCTTGATTCTAGGCCAAATTTTCCTACCATCTTTAATTCAACTCTGTTCTCTAATTTTGCATTGCAATTGTCTATGATTATGGGCCTACCCTCTTTCCTGTGTGATCAATTTTGTCCTAGATTCCAGCATACAATATTTTGATTTCTTCTTCTTCTTCCACCTTTGAAGCTGCACCATAAACTTGAATTATGATTATATTGACAGATTTTTCTTGAAGTCTTGTTGATATAATTTGATCCAATTTTGCATTACGTCCTTTGACTGCTTTTAATGCCATCATGTTTCTTCTGAGATTTTAATTTCCAGAGTAAAGCACTATGTGATTATCTGACTCAAAATGTCCAATTCCTGTCCACTTTGCAGTGGATTGCAATGTTTATACAATCCATTTCTTGTTTTACTATGTCTGTGTAGCTTCTCCTGATTCATTCTTCTTACATTTCATGTTTCTGTAATATGTGTTGTGCAGCTTTGGACTTTCACCTCTGAGGATGTGCAGAACTCAACATCCTTTTGGCTTGAATCCAGTTGTGACATCTACAGCACTACTCATAGTTTTTTTCTGCTGTGCCTCAGTAACTTGTTGAGTGCCTTCCAACCTGGGAGCCTCATCGTCTGTCATTATCTCATGCATCATAACTGGATTGTTTCATTACAGGATTTTCATGGTAGTACCATGGTAAGAATCAGGACTAGCAACTTAATTTAGATCAAAGTCTTTGAAGAAAAGGTCATGACCAAGTTAATCCTACCTAGCATTTTAGTATTCTTATAACTGAAGTAATAATACTTTGGTCTGGTATTTGAATGGAAGAATGCAAAAGCAACTCAGATGTAGGATCAACAGTGATGTTAAAACTGTGTTATCATAAATAATTTCCCCAATGGAATTTTGTAGAATTTTAAAAATTGTCCCTGTTAAGCCAATTGTACCACCACCCAGATGTCATACAAGTTTCATCTCCAGACAAAAAGGCTTTAGCTATATAGCTCCTGGCACTACACTCAGTACCTATTACAGTCCCATGCCTCAAGAGAATTGGCTGAGTAATCCCTACTCTTGCTCATTTTCCTTGTTTCCAAAGCAAGTCAGCATGTTTTGTCATTTCTGCATATTTCAGAAGTAATGTCATGCATGCAGTATAATAGATAGATGACTGCATATTTTAACCTCCACAGTGTGTTCCTGTTACTGCCCTGGTTAGCCCAAGCTTGGAGGATATAAAAAGATATCTTTTGATATCAGTAATTCGGCCTCACATACCTATTCCCCTCCACGTGCTTGCGAGGCCCCCGGACAAGCACGCATACAGGCTCGGCCGATAATTGCAGTAATATTCCAACACAATACAGGCAGGCCAGAAATAGCCGACTCGCAGCTTCAGGAGACCTCAAAGGCAAGTACCTCAATTATGCATGCACGCAACTTTCAAAAGATCCTCTGCCCCGCGCTGGCAGCTTGATGATCTGACTATACAACGCTCAAGTATTCTGCATTTGCATACTGGCTATCATACTGACAATTTGGCTATAATTCAATCATTCAAGTTATGACCTTTCTGAGGCTTTGTCTCCAGCCCCAAATCCATTGTTTTCCCCAAGTCTGAACTAGTCTGCGGTCACAATTCTCCTTATAAAAACCCCTGATTTTGAGCACTTCTTCGGATCGCTCTTGGCTTCCATCCTGCCTTGCCGTCACTTTGTCCAGCGAGCCTTCCCCTCAGCTCCACGTGCTGAGATCCACACTCCCCAGCTTCTCCGTTTCCGACCGGGCTTCAGGACAGGTGTAGTATTACCCAAACCAACAACTCCTCTAAAAATCCCTCTATCCCACTCCAACCTTTATTTCTATAGTTTCTCTGTGTGTTTGTGTTGCATACACTGATTGATTGTATTTTTAATAAAATTCACGTTTGTTATTTCACTCCGGTGTGCTCCTTGACTCGGCCTGACCCCGTAGACATTGGGTTCAAGATCTCGCTACATTACCCTGCCTCTCGCAGTGCTAACTTGTGCTCTTTGACTAATTTCCCCCAACTTGTATAACTTTAAGAGCAATTTGGTGTCTCTCCCAGGACCCCCAGAAAACAGGGTAACATTCCTTCAAAGCAAGCTAATAGAGGTGTGGATAAGTTATCGTTCATTGTTCAGTTTTGATAGTTTTCAAACAATGCTCATCCTACAGTGGCAGGCTGGTGTGACCCCCTCCCCTCCTTCAGACCATGGGACACTGGTGTCTTTCAGCCTATATTGAAGGGAATACAATTATGAACGTGAAAGAAACTCAGTTGCATTGAAACCTTAGTTATATCTTGGATCTGTTGCTGGTGATTCTATCATTGTAGGGATGCAAAGAATTCTCATAAATATTCTCTTCCTTGACAATATGGTATCTCAACACATTAAAATATCTGTTGAGGAAATGGGGAATAGCTCCAAGATTCTTTGTATCTTGGGACTGGTGGGGTTGAGATATGTTTGTGCCAAAATCTTTGTTTTTGTTTTTTTCTGCACAAAATTTGTTTTGTGTGCAAAGGGCAATGTGCAAAAAACAGTGTGTTTTTCCTGTTTTCTGTCCCCAAAACAGCAATTTTGCACAAAATTTCTATGTGCTATTTGTGTGTGTGTGTGTGTGTGTGTGTGTGTGTGTGTGTACAAAACTTGGACACCCCCCGAAAATGTATGTCTTTGTCTGGATACAGAATCTTTTGTACAATTTTCACACAATTTTCTACTATTTTCACACAAAACCACTACACATGAATTTCTGTGCAGAATATTTTTCAAAACACTTCACGATGTGCAAATATTGAGTGAGAACCCTGCAGATGTGCAGTGGTTTTCATTACAGAAAGAAACCTTTCAAAATTATTTATCATTGTTTGCAAGGATGAAATAGTCGAATGTATACATTCCCAATTCCTTAAACATCTAGTATTTTGATAATACAATTGACTTTATGAAACTATGAAGATTTTTCATGGATAACTGTGTAGATGATTGCTAGCTATGAAAGGCTAGAGATTACACAGAATGACCTCACTGCTTTGCAATGACATTTTAATACTTATGAGTTGGACTGGGACTCAGTATTGGTAAGTAGTTCCTTTATTCCTATTTTATATCTTTGGAACAGTAAGAAATCTCAATGGCTGGCCCACAAAAGTTCAAATACTGGAAATAAGCATAAGAATAGATTGTTATTTTGTCCTGATAGTTTTCTACCCTTTGTCCTACTTCTCTTGTTATTATGTCTAGAATTGCAAACACACCAAGCCTATGACTATAGAGATGGTAAAAGCTTTAAACACCTGTAACCATGTCCAGTGTTTCCTTAGTGGGTTTTTTTAAAAAATGTATATATAAATCTTGGATTAGGGCTCTGTTTTCAGATAGTGAAAAAACACTTCTAGTGTTGTGTTTATAGGTGGCTGCTGTAGGAAGTGTGTCTTGATTATGAGGTGGAAAGAGCAGTGGTGGAAGACAGTAACCTTGAACATGGCCCATCTTTGAATGGCCTACTGCCACATATACATTACTTTGAGGTCTTCTTGGGTAACCCTGAGAGCCAGAAGTACCCTACTGGGTTATATAATACTGTTGACTTTGTCACTGTGGTTATTCTAAATATATTGCATCTTCACCCATCAGCTTGTAAGAAACCTACTATGTCACAAAGTTTCATGCATGAAATGTTGCCCTGAGTTACTGGTATGTATCTATATGCTCGAGGGATTACTTGCAGGGGTCATTCACAAAGCAACTGAATTATGATTCATCAAGAGGTTCAGCTTTACCTCCTGTGGCTTGAACAGGCATAAAGATTTTTCCTGTAATAGTACATGTGTTAATCAATTCACCAATGTTATCACTCAACAACTGTTTTGTGATTAGCTATGGCTAATAAAGTAATTATCCCTGCCAGTCCTGTTGTTATTTCATTTCTCTCTGAACTTGGTCTTTTCCTCCCTCCACAAAGCTGCCCTCTATATCCGATACTCTATACTCTACTTCATGTATCTGATAAAGTGGCCACTGTATCTTAAAGCCTCTGTCAAAATGAATCCAATGCTAGTTAAGGTGTCATGGGACTCTTTGTTGTTTTACCTTTATATAAGTTATCATTACTGTTGTTATTGTTATTTAATCACATATGGTTGCTTTTAGGTTTCAAGTGCGATCCTAAATTCTGATTAGAGAGTAACTCCTTTGAACTTAGTGTACCTTAGCAATGTTTGAAGTCTGCATGTGACTATTCCGAGATCCTTGAGGAAAGTTTGGGTTACAATGAACTCCATCTCTCCCCCCGCCCCCATCACAAAAGTTGAGATGTATGAAAGACAAAATCAAGGCCTCTGCTGTTTCTGCTGAAAATGCTGAAGATGAAAGGAAGAATGGAAACCTACATGTATAATCATTGATTAAAAGAGGGAAGCTGCATTTTGTAAATTCAGTTAGCATAGTTAATCAATATCATCATCAGAGGACATTTGAAGATTTATTTCAAAGAAAAACATGGTTTCAATATACTTTCAGTAACAGAAGACAGTATGGCAGGGCAATTCAGCTATGTTGAATCTAGTAAAGGAAAGAATATTTTGAAATGTTGGAAAATACCCAAAATTTTTGGGCATAAAGTTACAAACGGAACCAGAATCGTATTTGTTGAGGATGATGGATGAAAGCATAGAAAAAAATATGGGAGGCTATTATTCTATATGACCACTGTGGCTAGAATTATTTATGCAAAAAACTGGAAACACTCTGATATCCCCAATGAGGAAGACTGGTTAATCAAACTTTCGGATATGACTGTAATGAATAAAATGACCATGTTAATAAGAGGAACATTGATGGGTTCTTATATAAAAACATGGGACCCTTTAATCATCTATTTAAGAATTAGATGGGGAAATCTAGCAGTAGCTAGTCTTACAGATTAAAATTGGATATAAACTGTGGAATAAGTAGAATTGACATATGTAAAAGGAATTTAAGTCAATATCTAAATAAATCAATATAATTGAGTCTCTATGGAACTAAAAGGATGCATTTACTATAAGACAGAGATCAAACTAATATATAAGATGAGATACTGATGCAGTGACAACCTGTCAATTTTTTTTGTTTTGTTTGCTTTGTTGTGATTGTGATGCCCTCGCTATTTTTTGTTCCTCTGTTATATATTGTCAATTGTTTTATATTTTGAATAAAAAAAATATTGAAAGAATACGGTAAAAACATTCTGAAATGCAAATATTTTAAAAGCATTAAATAAAAGCCATTTAAAGTATAAAAAAAAAAGAAAAGAAAAGAAATGTTGGAAAATAGCCAAAAAAAGAAAAAAATTGAGCATTGAGAAGGGAATAGCATTTTCTGTGGAAGAATGAATATTTCTGCATTGAAATATTATTTTCCACACAGAAAAGGCTCAGCCACCTGAGAATTTTGCACAGAATAGGTCTCAAATCGTAAATAGCTTTCAAAAAGTGTGTGGTTTTTGAAGACTTTCTTTCAGTGGGAAGAAAATTGCTGAAATCACTTACTCCTACCTTTGATAAGTAACTTAGTCAACAATTACATCTCTAATTGAGTCATATATATCTTACATTAATAAATGTGGCTTTAAGGTATATAGCAGGGGAAGATTTCTACTTTTGCCACAACGGACACAACTGGTAGCTTTCCTGGGCTTTATTTGCTCTGAAGACTGCTAAGTATTGAATCGCTGCTTAGCCATGAAAACCCACTGGGTGACTTTGGGCAAGTCCCTTTCTCTTAGTCTTACAAAAAGGAAGCAAAAAACCTCTAAATATATCATGCCAAGAAGACTATAGAATCATGTCATCTTACGTCAAATTGGGCTTGAAGACACATAACAACAACTACAAGGTAGTATTTAATATGCAAGTACAAAATGAACTTAATTAGAATAGCTTCAACTTGCATAATATTTGAATGGTATTTGAATCTGAATAGCTATCCATCAATATTCTTCATGATCTCTAAGGTGCCAGTGTTATCAGCCATAAGTTATATATACTTATGGCTGAAAGGCCATGTGGAGAAGGGACGATGGTTGAGAAGAGGTGCAAGAGTAGATCAGAGGTGACCTCAGCATGTCCAGGTCATAAATTTGCTGTGGATTAGCTGAAAAAGCCTGAATTAATGACTCTGAACTAATGTTCTCAACTGCCGAACCTCAGAAAACAATAGTCAAAGAAAATGCCCAGCTGCAGCAGGCAAGCACTCCTGCTGTGTGCATTTCCTACTGAGACCTTCCCCAGTCACATTACTCAACCGAGACATTGAGAGGCTGTCAGGACTCCCATCAATATTTTGTTCCCTAAGAGTAAGACCATCAACCCATTCCAGACCTCATTGTATTGGTTGCAAACGCCATTGTTTTCTTGACCGACAGCCATTTCCACCAATGGCCTCAAGGTAGAAACTGAATTTTAAAACCCCTGCAGTCAAACATAGTACATCAAATGCTGAATGTCACTATGTCATTTTGAACCTTGATTTGTACTGCCCTTTGACGCAAGTCTAGGTCGTATCATTGTTTCTTCTCTGCTCTGCTGGATTGATAATTATCACCCAAACCCTGAACTTTGCTATCAATCTTTTCTCCTTGTTCCTTTGGCTAGCCTTGCGTGATTGTGTGAGTACTTGCATCTTGTGTGTGATGGTTAATTCCCCCAATAAAACACATTGTAGTTTCCTTTTGAATCGCTGGCTAGGTCTTCCCTGCAAAAGACCCTGTAAACGTTGGTGTCAAAGATTTTGCAAAGTCAGTCCCCTCCCATAGGCCTCCTAATTTGAACTATTAATTTCCCTTCTTTGAATGGAGGTACTGGCACTGTGCACTGGACCTATGAGTCACTCACATTTTGGGGTAACACTAGGGGAGACTTTGGAACATTTTAATGGATGGAACTTTGCATTTAGCACTGGTAGAGGAGTCCAAAATGTTAACAACACTGGTTATTTTTCCTCATCCACACACAATATTTCTAATCAGGCAGGCATTTGACTCATAAGTCATGTAGCAATAAGATGTCTTAGTGTGGCATGGAGTGCTTTTTCATTCTTACTATGATTTAAATGTGTTTTAAATTGGTTTAACTTTATGATTTTAATAAAATTGTTTTATATTTTACTGTCTTTACTACGCTGCAAGTCTTTTGTTTTTCAACAGGAAGCTGGTAGACAGTTTCCTGTCTGATTGGTGGTTGACAAGAGGTCACCTTCTTCTCTTTGACCACACCTTTGGAAATGATCTGAAAACAGGGGTGTCTTGCAGACTGGGTGTGGAAGTGGTACCATACCCCAAGATGGTAAGAGGAGCCATCCCTTCTGCTGAGCCCATGAACTTCTTCTTTCCTAGGGTGCACACTTAGCAATAATACATGACAATTCCAGATGACAAAAATCCATACACAGAAATATTTGGAGGAGCTGCTCTCACAGACTTTTCTCTGTTGAGGATGTCTCAGACCCTACCTTTTTAAATAAACTGCTGAAAATTGTTCTTTTTTTTTTTTCATTTTAGTAACTAGCTGAAAAATGGAGAAGGGAGGGAAAAGTATGCTGAATCCAAAAACTTGCAAGTCTAGCAGTGTTGGAAGTTACTTATTGACTAACCTCAGTTTTGCCTGACTTGGTGCATAGTAGCTCTATTTCTTTATTTCTTTATTTATCAAATTTATATTCCACTTTTCTCTTGAGGTTGGATTCAATGTGGCTTACAATAATTCTTTAAAAAATTAAGTTAAAACATAAATTTACAAAAGTTAAAAAAAAGAATTAAATAACATTGTTTTAAAAAATGATTAAAAACAGTTCAAATATCTTACAAGCATCCCTGGACTGAGAGAAATTTTGATCTAAAATAGCTTATCCTAACCTTTCTTTGCTTCTTTTTGGCTCCTCTGTCAGGTTTTCTCAGGTACCAGAGAAGTTATGCCAGCAGATACCGAGGCAGGATGATCTCTGAGCTCAGTCAGCAGAAAGAGGTTGTGCCAGCATAAAGCCAGTTCTGTCTGTTCCTGACCCCCTGTAGCCTGCAACATCTTTGATTTAGGTTAGCACTATTAGTTGGGGATAGTTGAAATACTGTCAAAACATAATGGCTTTTCAGATTGGTATGGTTATTATGCCTTTTCAAATTTTGCTTGGATCCCACCAACTGTCAACAGAGGGCTGTCGGGGCTACGCTTCAGAACCTCCCCTTTTCAAACAAACTGAAATCCTATCCAGTGGCTCTTTTTGTCCAGAATTGAATGTGAATGGTCCAAATAATGTTTCAGATGAAAGACAACAGATTTATAATTAGTGAGTGTTCTGGATATCAGGAAATTAATTTCACAAAATTGCACACACTGTATTAAACTGTGTCTGAGGTTCACTCCTATCCCTTAAGCACCATCTGTTCAGGAGGAATATTTGTGTTTTACTTTCTTCTTCATTTAATTTAATTAATGAACGTCGAGCTGCATTTTCAACAGAACTCCTCACTAATTGTCTATGTTTCTTCAAGAAAATGACACCTGATTTTTGTTTCAGAGCAAGTGGTGTCTAGTGTATGGGACAATATGTTCAGGGTTTTTTTTTTCCTATATTTTGTAATTGAAGATTCCTTGAAACAATTAATTAGCATTGCTTTTAGAAAAAACAACAACGAATGAAATACTTTTTATAGCTTGCTTTCAGATAAAGCACATATATATATTAGATTTTCAATATAACTTTAGCAACTGGTTTTTCTACTACAATATACCAATTCCATGTGGTGAATATATTTGACTGCATATTTCTTTTGGAGAGAACAGATTTCCATCCCACCAAGAGAATGCATAATATGTAAGAGTTAAGTCCATGCAAAAATGTTCACATAGAAATCTAGATGTCAGGAAAATTCTAATACTGCCTTTCCCTGGTATATTTGCTATCTATTTACAGGAATTTTTTAAAAATTCATTAACCATTATTATTTGCTTCAGCAAAAACTTCATTACTCTATCATACTGTAAGTTCTGACTATTGTAGTCCTCATTGATAGTTACACTGAGTATCCCTACTAAGCACATGAAGGAGATATTGTGTGTGTGTGTGTGTGTGTGTGTGTGTGTTTAAATGAGCACGTGCTTATTCCAATGCATGGTTGAATTTATCAGTTTGAGTTCTGCTCAGTTTTCCAACTGAAACATTACATATTTGATGCTAGTTTTATGATAAAGACTCTCTAATTTCCTCATGCTTACCTGAAGGATTTCTGTGGAAAGCCTGCTTTCTTGTTGCTTGTATTAAATTTGTAACACTGTGTACCACAAAAAATATCAGCTTTCTAAAACTGGAACAAGTTAGAGAGATGGGTATGTTTAGCCTGGAGATGAAAAGCAGAGAAGTTACATGATGGCTGTCTTTAAATTTCTGAAGGGATGTCATGTACAAGATGGAGCAGGTTTGTTTCTTCTTTAGGGTAAGAACTGTTTGACAGTGGAATAGGCTCCCCACTGGGTGGTGGATTCCCCTTTTTCAGAGGTCTTCAGACAGAATTTATATGCCACTTTTTCTCCCAAACTGGGACGCAAGGCAGCTTCCAAAAAGTTAAAAAACATTAACAACATGTAAACAATTAAAAGAACATTTTTCAGGAGTGCTGTAGTTGCACTGCAGAGGGTTGACTAGATGGCCCTTCCAACTATAAGATTCTATGATTTTATTAAAAAAAAACCACCCTTAAACTTGTTTTGTCCTGTGATCAAATCAGTTTCATGAGCATGTCTTGTAATATACATTTTTTCCAAGGTATCTCCTAATGGACACACTTTCTCTCTCTCCCCCTTTCTCTCTCTCTCTCTCTGTGTGTGTGTGTGTGTGTGTGTTAGAAGGTGTGATACAGATTCAGATGAACTGAGCAGGTCTGGAGGTCTGGACAGCCAGGAGATGTCTGAATCATGACAAGACTTCTCTGAACCTGAAGACTCTTGAAAATTCGTAAGCAGTTTGTACTGAGAGACAGACAAATAATGTGCCTCAGAAAACAGATATACAGCTATACCTCAGTTAACAAAGCAGATGTGTTCTTGGGAATTACTTCCTTAAAAGAAAATTTGGTACTAGAGACATAAACGACATGGAAAGAAAAGTGATAGGTTCCTATACCACTAAAAGGATGAGCAATTTATCGGTTTTCAGAAAACTATTTAACCAAAGCTAACAGTTTGCAAGTGTGAAATGAAATATCTGTGTCAAATGAGCCTTGCATAAGTAAAAAGAAACAACTTGGATCTTTTCAAGAGCTCTTGACTGCTTCCTCCAAAAAACATCCAGGAATGATTTTTTATTTATTTATTTTCAGCAAAATCCATTTTTCTTTACGGTTTCAATTTTAGTGGCCATACTTACAGATCCTTGCTTTTCTAATATACTGGGGATAGCTGGGAAGAGAAGGGCATCTGATTTCTCCCTTTAACCCTGTTTTTCTGTCCATGCATGCTCAGTAAGAAATTCTGGATGCAGCTGCTGTTTACTTTTCCTGTTGCAGGGAAGCACATACAGCTGCAGTAGGACCAGATAAAGAATAGAATCTCATTTTTATCCCTATGCTCAAGCTTTATTCCTTTGATTACCACAGACACAGTGCAGCAGCTTGATGCTGATAGCCCATGTTTTTCCAGACCCATATCTCAGTGCTGATTGGGGGGGGGGGCGTATGCTTCCATCTACACAGAGGATGAGGAGGAAAAATGGGGGCTGGGTGGACATAAAAATTGGCTTCTTTCTCAGAGGTTGTGTTAACAAAGTTATGCCTGTATTTGCCTCCAGATTCTACATATAAAGCAAAACCCTGGATGGGAATGGGGGAAGGGAGAGGTACGGGAGTCTATTTGTAGTCAAAGCAATTCCATTCCTTATTTACATGGCATTAACAAATATGTGTGCACACATACTCACACACAGATACAGACACACTCCATAGCCACAGGCTCTGCCCCTTTCCTTGGTGCATTGCAGATTTCTGTACTAATATAGTACGGGTCAGGGCAGGAGGAAGGCAGAAAGTGGAGAAGACAAGACAATAGTACCAGATCTTCCTCCTGGCTTTTTTGCTTTTTAAATGAGCAATGCAAAGGAGGCCAGTGTGGGAGTGTGAAGAAGGGACTTAAGCTTTGACAGTGCTGACATAGTTTGTCTCATCTATCCACATACCACTTTGTCACAAGGAAATTCTCTTAGTTGACAGACAGGATAAGGAAATGTCGCATTTCTGTGATCTTGGCCCCAGTTCTTTAAATAGTTAGCTTGATTGGTCTGCTTACAACACTTCAACAAAACAATGTACACACAGGAGTCTCTAAGATGACACTCCATTAGTTTAATCTATAAGCATTCTGAACTTGGAACCAATTTTTGTTTATGTTTTTTTTCCTTCAGTTTCAACACCTTCTTGTCAGAAAAACCCACTTTGAAGTTGCAGTCAGCAGCATCTATATATCAAAAGGCTCAAAATTTCCCTCATCTGTTTTGCAAATTTGTAAGAAAACTGGAGTTTAGAGGCCTATCCTAACACATGTCACATTTGGTAACGATGAGTTTTAATTAGCTTTTTCTCTTTTAGCAAACATGCCAGATGGCAAGTCTCATCTTTCAAAGATGCATTGATCTGATGCAAATTCCTAAATTTGACAGTGGAACTTCAAGTGACTGGATTTTAAGCAGATTATTATTCTATGTACTTTTTAACTAGTTACCAAATGCAGATGTTTGGCAGATGTTGCTGAACAGCGTGTTTGCAATTAAGGTTGCATTTCATACACTTTAAAGGCTAAATCACACATGCAGCTTGCTTTGGCATGCTCATGTTTCCCTTGAGCAAAGCATAGTTCTATGAATTAGTAAGTACATGATGGACAGTCAAATCAATGCATGTTTTGGAGAGTTCCACCAGTAGTTTCAGTAGTGAGAAGTAGAGATTTGTAAGAAATTTGATACATCATGGTTTTAAAATGGATTTGTTCAATTTGTCTCTTCTCTGACAGTCTCACTAGATACACATAAACAGAAGAAGCCTGTGGTTGTGGTAAAACAGGGCTGGGCAGGCTATGGTGTTCATCTATCTTGACAGGCAAGCTGATTTAGCCTAGGAGACTTCTATTGCCAAACACAAACTTTACTGCAGTTATGCCCACCCACAAGTAAAAAATGTATTCTATATAATATCACAATCATTGCTGGAACACTGGAACATCACCGTCCTTTGCCCCCACAGCCCAGGACAGCTGGGAAACTATGCTTTTTCAGAAGTTGAGATTTAGTCAGCAGCATGCCTTGCAACCTCTTCTAAACTCCTAGGAAGCATTCGGTATCTTTGACTCCTTGAGAAAAAATTGACTGGAGGCCTGGAATACCCTGAGACAGCAGTTGTCTAAAGCTTCTGCCATCCCTTGCCTTCACTGGAAAAGCAAAGGATGAGAACAGCCAGTTCTACAAGGCTTTTTTCATCCTTTGACTTTGCTGACACATAAGAAATATATAGGATAAAAGAACTGTACATGGAAAGAGTCCATTCCTTCATGCACAATGAAGTAATTCAGGAAATGCCAATCAAGGAAGAGATTCTCTTCTTGAATCATCTCTCACATTGCTGAGAGGTGGGGAGACTTCAGTGAGGAACAGTCAGTTTCTCATCCCTTTTGATTTTACCTCAGCATTCCATCTGGTGAATATGTACAAGTGTTATGTGTATGCAGGGTGGGTGCATGAAGTGTGTGAGAATAAGCTTACTCTACTCACCCTCTGGGCAAACCCACTTCAGGCTTGGACCATGCCTGCTGGTAGTAGGTAGTCCTTGGAGGGTGTTCCAGATTGCAATGCAGCCCTTAGGCTGAGATTTCCTGACTATGGCTAGCATTCTGTTGAGCAGTTAACGTATGCACAAGCTAGACTCAGGCATTCTTAACGAATGATTATGACACTATTGCCATAATCACAAACCTACTTTAACAGTCAGAAGCCACACTGAGTGATGGAGGTCTGTTCTCCTAGAGATCGGGGTACTGTAGAATGAAATTTCTACCCTTCTCCCACCAATGACAATCTGAAGCAGGACTCCTATCACAACTCCTAATTTCACTACTGCTTGCCAGTAGAAAGGACCCGGAAACATCATCCTGCAACACCCCAATAATCAACACAACAAATCATTATTGCTTGGCTGGTGGTTAAGGCAGGTTTGAGGAGTCAGGTCAGGGAATGATATATAGGTATGCATTTGTAGCTACTTCTGTGATACAAGATTCCAGCCTGGGGTTGTAAAGAATATGCACAGTTTTTCTTGTTCTTAATGCTAAAGGTAATCTTGATGTGTTGAGACATACTTTTAAAAATGGTGCCAACTACACCAAGATTTTTCATCCCTGATGAGAACAAAAAGAACAGCCTTTTTTTTTGTACAGCTGCAGCAATTCCCCCCTCCTCAAAAAAAGCTTTGTGCAAAAAAAAAATGATAAAAATCCCAATAATCCCTTACAAAATGTTGGCAAATAAATAAATAAATGCACATGGAAAATAACAATAATAGAAAAAACTGTTATAATCTCACTCACTAGAAAAATAGCTCATGATTTCTTAAATTTTTATTTATTTATTTATTTAGCTCCCATATGTGAGAATGAAATAAGTGACGGTTACATTTTTATCCTCAACCCTTACTAAAATGTGTGCAGATAAGTGTCATACAAACCTGGAAATATTTACTACTGTTGTTATGTATGCATTGAATTTCCAAGTTCGCAGTGTCCTTCTTTGTTAGTTTTGTTTGAGCTATGGATCATAGCTGTTGTGAAATAATTTTCTGAGCCCTCACAGTGGTATGCAGAGAAGCAAATGGTGTAGCAACTTAATGGTATCATTATCACTGGCATCACTAGTCCAGGAGCCAGTTCAACTTGTGGCACAGGTACCCACTTGTTAATATACCAGAGGTGGTGGTGTGACATGGCCCTTATTTGAAAAGCAACCATTTTGGTGGGAGGGGTAATGCTTCTTTATTAAATTGTCTCCTCTAGGTTACAGCAGCACAGTAAGCTGAAAAGTCCTAGTAGTTCTGTCCAGAGTTGCTCCTGCAGAGCTGCTTCAGCTATCAGGTATGGGAAGGCACTTGTATTTCCTAAAAACAGCAGGAGATTGGAAGCTTTTATCTAGTGACCCTAATACAAACTCGTCTGTTGTCAGAGAGTGTGAAGAAAACAAAATAGGGAATCTGTTGTTGTGTATCAGGGAGGAGAGGCTGTTAAAGAACAAAGCAGCTGAAACCTCTCTTGAACATAAAAAAGAAAGTCAGTCTCCTTGGAATGAAAGCCCACACCTGTTTCCCTGGAGCGATTCTCTCTGAGTGGAAAACTTCCTTTGTATGCATGTTGATGACTGCCTCCAAGTACTAAAAGGCAGGGAAAGGGCTGGCACACCAAGTTTGTTTGGGGTCAGGCTGGGAAACATTGGCCCAAACCTCTAGTAAATTCTTTTATAAGCATTTATGATAAATTGCTACTAGATAAGACAGATAGATAGATAGTGGCCCCTCTAAATTCCTGAGGGTTCAGGGTGCACCTGATCAATCAGTGGCCATTACACAGCAGACTGTGAAGCCACGTGGCAGAGAGAATACACCTTCGGGGGGGGGGGGACTTTGCTCACCCAAAAGGAAAGAAAGAAAACATCCATTCTAAACACAAGGCTTGCAGACCTGGAATGAGGAATGCAAGGGATTAGAAAGAGGAGAATGGAGGAGGCAAGCATGTGCCTCATGAATAATAAAACTTGTGAAGTTCAAACCCACAAATGTGGAGGGAGGACTGTACAGACAAACAGACAGATATGCTCTTTTAGCTGGTTAAATGCTTTCCGTAACACGGATGGCCATCTCATACATTTCTGAAAAGAATCACGTGAAAGGGAAGTGTTTAAATGTGAGGCAAAAGGAACAATGACAGCAACAGCAGCCTCGGCAACAACCACCCCTAACGGTGTAATGGCAGAATGCCTTAATGCCTTAAAGGCAAAATAAGGAGTCAACTTTGCTTTCTCTTCCAAGCACTTTTTTGGGGGGAGGGGGAGACAGGAAACTTTTTGTCAGGAAATATGTCAAAATGAACCCATTCATTGTAACAGTTATTGTCTGGGGGAATGAATCATCCACTCAGTGCTTCTGGAAGAATAAGCTGGGTTTTACCCCCATCTGAACAACTCAAAGCCTAAGCATGGCTTTTTACTAAAGCCTTTGCTTTTGTTCACATCTGCATCTGTGCATGGTTTTAAATTGTCTTACGTTGTTTAAACAGTTTTAAATCTGTTTTTCAATTGTTTACTATGATTTTAGCAATTTAAATTAGTCTTGGTGTTCCAAAGTGTTTGAAGCTGTTTAATTTTATTTTATGTCACCTTAAGATCCTGGAATATAGGGCCATGACATAAATATTTAAATAAGTCAATACATTTGATTGTTAGCTTCAACTAGAATAGACTCACTGAATCAATGGGATTTACATTCTGTTGCAGATCTCATTTGTGAGAATCTAATCCTGCTTTGATTGGTGAGTCTCCCAATACAGAGAGATCTCCTATGCAAGGTTCATGGAACTCAAGAAACAGCCCACAGAAGCAGGGCTGAGAGGAATGTCAGAAGAAAAGTGCTCTTTTAAGAAGAGAGGTTTTTGTGTTTTTGGTAGTGTTCATTGCTAGCCTCTCCTGCTTCAGGGTGCTTGAAAGCTACTATAGACATTCAGTGAGTCTGCCTAGCCAATATCTTAAACTGACAAATGTTTCCATTTTCCTCACTCTCTCCTAAATGCCTGAAGCCACAATACAATGTCCTTTCCTGGGTTAAGGTGCATATAGATGGCATCATTGTGAATAAAAAGTGTAGTGCAAACATTTTTCGTCTTCAGCTCTAGTTAGGTATTTGATCTGTTTCTCTTTTAATTATTAATTGCATCTCTTTCTCTCCTTTCTCCAATTTTTCCCTGATTGCTTGTTCTATTTTTAATTCCCAGAGCTCTCTCTACCTTGTGTAGGCATATCTTCTACCTACACAAGAGTTTGAGCACAGCTAGTTAATTAAATAGTTAAATTATTAACTGGTAGATGTATTTCTGGTGAGGTGCCCTAACTCACAAGGTTTCTTAACTAATGCCGAAGTTAATCTCATTATTTAGAGACCTAACTGATTGTAAAACATTGTTAGAATGGCTGGCTTTTCCTGTCAGACTGTGTAAACTGAAAACAAAACAAGGATTGGGATTGAAGGCAATATGTCATACGACTCTGTTCTTCTGCTGTTAAGCAGCAGAAGAAAAATTGAAAAACATTTGAAAAGCTGATATTATGGAGAAATATAATAAAAATATCCTCTCAGGTTTTATTCTTCTGTATCTTCTCCTCCATCTTTTTTCTGCTTTCCATTCAACCTCTGATTCAGTGGATCACAGACTTGGAAGGGTTTGGTGAGGTTAAAGTTATTACTCTGAAGTCAAAAGATTACCAAAATTCATGTCCTTTCTATGTCTGAGAAGAAAGTTCAGTTGAAGTTTCTTTGTAGCCCTTTGGTACCTTCATTACAGAGAATGTATACATTATGGCTAACACAGTGCTGGATACATGGATCGTTAAAAGGGAACATATTCCTTAACCTCTACTTATATCTGGGTAGACCTGGAATATGGGCTTAGGAAAATGAATTTTTTGATTCCACACTAATAGCTCCAAATTTACCATCCCTTCTTAGCTTTTCTCTTTCCCTGTGTCCTATTCTGCTCTCTACCCTTGTTAGTAGGCCATACATCCCCATGCTTTGATATGATTTAATTGGAAAATAATTGGCATAAATATAAATGTTTATGCAGTGTTACCCTGCTATGGTTGTATAGCCATGCTGGTTAAGAGGAAAAAGCTGGCCAGGCACGTGCATTGCAAAATAAAGTCAAGGAATACTTCAAGACGTAGCCAGGTCATAGTCAAGAAATCACCAGGAAACTCTAGTGATAATGGACTTACAGTTAGCCTCCAGTGGTTCAACCTTTAAGAGGCAATAGTTTCCGAGATGTCCCCACAGACAGCTAACTGTCTCAGCTCCTCTTCTTCTAACCAGGCAAATTCCCTTTTGTTCTTGTACAACTGTTTGACAATTAAAGAGCTGTCAGGGCTACCATTAGTCCTTTGTCGCCTAATACTATTAGCTTATCCTGGACCCCACTGTCTAGTCTCCGGGCTCCATTGTTTACCAGAGAGCCATTAGCATCTTAGCCCTCCAGGCAGAAAAAGCACATTTAAACCCCAGTTGTGGGCTAGCCAACTTGCAGTACACTGATTGCTAGTCTCCATTTTGCCACTCCAATTTCCGATTGTGTAGTGTCCTTAGACTTGTGTTTAAGCCACATCATTGTTTCTTCACTGCTCTTCTGGATTGGTAAATATCATCCACGTTGCCCTATCCAGAAATTTCCTCCCTTTTCCTTCAGTTAGTGTTGTTTAATTGCTGGCTGCTTGGATCTTGTGTGTGTGTGATTGCAATTCCCCCAATAAAACAATTAAGCTTACTTTTGATCTCTGGCTGGTTCTTCCCTGCACTAGTACTGGTGTGCTAATTTAAAAGATCTTATAAGGTGATCCCCTCTTGCAAGCCTCCTCTTTGAGCTAATATTCCCCACCCTTTCAGGGAGGTGTTGGCATCGCAGGTGGATGCCTGAGTCACCCATGTTTTGGAGTATGTATAAGCAGATCACACATTTTGTTGGGTATGAGACAACTCTATAGCTAAATTCATAGCCACTTATATCTTCCTATTTTTTTTAAAAAAAAAATTGCTCAGAAGTAAGTCCCAGTGAACAGAGTGAATAAAATATGAGCTCTACTACTGATCTTTGGAGATCATGGTATTTGATGGACTGTGGAGAGGCAGAGATCCTGCAGTGATTCATTTGTGAAGAAGAATAGCCTGCGTATGCTTAGAGGCATTCAAAATATTTCTGTTTAAAAATACTCCACCTTTGATTCACTGACTGATCTTTGTAGCCAGCCACTGATTGCTGCACTTAGAGTAAAACAGTATCCTCTAGGTAAAATTAACATGCCATTCTATACTACCTTTTAACAGGGCTGGTAATCAGGTTGCTGGCCCTCCAGATTTTGTTGAACTACAGTAGAGCAGTCCTAGTCATCATTGCCAATGGTGAGGGATGCTGGAAGTTGTAGTTTCACCACATCTGTTGGGCTGCATAATTTCACAAAGTTTGTTGTTAAGGAAGATTGGAAACAAGGAGAGAGGTACAGGTGAGTGACAAAACTTAATTGAACAGATTATAAGATAACATCTTATACTTTAGGAAAGTCAGTCCCAACTGGAGAGTTTCCAAATGGGTGGAGGTCCCATCATTCCAAGACAGTATTTGAGTTTTGTAAAATAATCCAGGTTGGGAAAAGGCAACAATAAAATAAGAAAGGGAGGTGAAGAGTGCTATTGAAGGTGTCGATAATAAAATATGCCCCCTTGGATCAACAAAGACAGGCTCCATAACATTCTCTGTAAATTGCATGATCTGACCTGGAGAATAATACTTTCAATGATTAATAATAACCCAACTAATAAATTAATTAACAATTAATTAATAATAAATTAATTAGTAATCTCCAAGCCAGCATGGTGTATTGGTCTGAACCTTGGACAATAGACCTGGAGACCAGAGTTTGATTTCCTGCTCGGCTAAGAAAACCCACTCGGTGATCACATCACACATTCTCAGCCCCAGAAAGCTCCACGATAGGTCTGCCTTAGGGTTGCCATAAGTCGGAAATGACTTGAAGGCACACAACAGCAGCAGCAACAGCTAATTTAATTAATTCAATTGCTAGTGTTAATTATAATGATTTCCAGCATTCTCCTCTATCTTTTTTCTCTCCACTTATCTTCTCTTATCCTCTTTCTTCTCTCTTATCCTCTTCAGCCCTTTTTGCAGCACCCTCCCATCCCTCAATGGGGATGGGAGAAGGACAGGACTGCGACAACACTTCTGCATGATGTCATCGTTTTCCCATCTTTCTCCTATGGTATCACACATCTCATTACACTCAGGTGGTGTGATTGCAGATTAAATCATTGATGGTTTTTTCTCATCAGTGACAGATGATCACACCATCATCCTACACTTACCTGTCCTGCAGAAGCTACAGAAGCATGATGGCTGTGCTTCCTGCCCCACCTCAGCCTGTGAAAGTACCTGGCTATGCTGTAGAAGAAGAGGGATGACCATCTTGCTCCCTTCCACAGGATGCCAGATGGTGCACAGCAGAACTGCTGCTGGGATCCCCACAGATGCCTTCGCAAAATGGTAGGACGTAGAAAGGGTCTTCCTCTCCACTTGCCAATTCTGCTGTAGATATTTGTCTTCCCCTGCCTTTCACATATCTCTTTCACTCTCTCATCCCCCTTCACCTTATACCTTCACCTCTCCTAGCTACCTTCATCATCTGTCCTCTCCTGCACCCACTCACTGTTGCTCAACTCTTTCTCCTTTCCCCTCTACCAAAGAAGACCTCAAAACCATGGCTAGATAGATTCTTAACATTTTAAAACTGTAAGTCTCTTCAGACTCAATAGGAATTGCTTCTGAATAGCCATGCATAGAAAGCATAGATACATGTTAGCTGTCATCATCATTATCATTATCATTCCTTTTCTCCCATATGTGGGAATCAATAGAGGCAGCATGGTGGTGGTGATGGTGGTGATGATGATGATGATGATGATGATGATGATTTTGTAGACGGAGAATTCCACAACCACTGGAGAAAAAGGAAGGATAATAGATGTAAAATGTGGGTGATGAAGAGCAACGCATCAAAATCAAAATTTGGGAAACTTTCTTTTTGCTGGGTAGATTGGAATACAGTTCTTATTTTTTTAAAAAACCCTGTGTTTCCAAAAGTGGTTAAAAACAGCAATGGAAAAAGTTTGGTTTTTCTGTTCAAAGCAGAACTTGGAAAATTTTATTTAGTTGGACTACTATTACCATATCTTGTTAAAAGCTGTGCTTGCAATTGTGATGGAGACATACCTGGGGAAAACATTTTTTTTTTCCGCTCAAAGGAGAGCCTGAAAAACTTAATTTTCAACTAGAAGAACATTTTGACATTTGTTCAACTGGGACATCACCAGGGCAGCTTCCTGTAACAACATCAATTGCTACCTCAAGCTCTCAGATTTTAGCATGAAAATCTCAGGACCTTGTTATGGCAGCCCTAACTGGTAGTGACTTGGCTACTGTCTTATACAGACTGAGAGAGCAAGCTTGAAGACCTTCCCAAATGTAGGAACACCAGTCAGATGAGAAATGTAAATCACAGCAACAGTATGTAATTCCTCTACATCTAGACTATACATACTACACATCTATAGCAATTTAATATCACTTTAGTTCTCACGACTCCACCCTAGATAATCCAAAGATTTCTAGTTTAGAGTCATCCTTAGAATTCTTTGCTAAAGAGGTCTGGTATTGTATTTCACAGAGGTAAACTAGAGGTCTCTTAATATATCACCAGACTACAAATGCCAAGTTTCCATACAATGGAGCCACAACATGTAAATGTGTATCAAATAGTTATAACTGTGTAGTGTTTGCATTCAATATACTTATAAGTAGGGATGGGACAAACCCAGAATTTTCGGAATCCGGATCCAAATCCCTGAAAGGTTCTGGGAATCCACAAATCTCACGAATCTTGAATCTTTCTAATCCTTTTTTCAAAAAGAGTTTAAAAAGCAAGGGAAAGAAGGATAATCGTGGGCAAGACACACTCTCTCAGCCTTAGTAAAAGCCTAGGCAAAGGCAAACCTCCCTCTGAAGAAATCTGGCCAAGACAATTGTCATAGTTTTGCCTCAGGATCTCCCCAGATTGACAATGACATGAAGGCCCTTTCTACACAGGCAGCAAAATGTGGATTAATCCCACATTTTCCTGCCTGTGTAGACAGGGCCACAAACTACAGTAGAGAGATAATTCAGGTCAAAACTGGTTTTTCTTTTCATAGCTCCTTCTGGCATCCTGGAGTTTGTAGTTTGATGATGCACCAGCACACTTTGGCAGAGAAGGCTGTGATACCTTGTAAAACTGCAAACCCCAGAATTGTGTCTGACAGAGGTTTGCAAGGGAGCTATGCAAAGGAACATTTCAGCTGTCCTTGAAATCTCAAGCCTGTAGCTTCCAGCCAAGTACTGAACTTAAATATTAAATGTTCAATTTAAATATCTTAGAATACAAGCCCAGATGTAATTTTTGAAATTGTTAGCAGAGGCTGTTATTACTCCAAGGGAAAAACTCGCTATCCTCCCTTGTATGTCTGGTCTCCCAGGTTTTCAGGAGTCCCGGTCTTCCAGGTTTTCAGACATCCCAGTCTCCCTGGTTTTCAGGTGTTTCGGTCACCCTGGTTTTCAGGTGTCCCGGTCTCCAACAATCTATTTGGTTGGCAGATTCAAAAGATTCGGTTTGCCTATTTTGGCACAGGGATTCAGATTTGGGAATCTTGAATCTTTACCCAGGATTCAAGGATTCAAGGATTCGGTTGGCCCATCCCTACTCATAAGCTAGAAAGATAGGATCCCTCCCCCTCACAACCTACTTACCTGTGCCTCATTCCCAAGTCCAAGACTTTGGCCTAGATTCAATTGGTAATCCTAACTGAGGTAGAATATTGTATTAATCAATAGGTACACAATTTCCTTCAGTTCAGTATCTTTACGTCAGTTGAGGACTAGGAATAATATTTAGGCCTTTGGAAATACATATATGGATATCAGTGAGTTTTCCACTAACCTTTTGCTGGGATCAGAATGAGGTGAAACACTGAGATTACTGCAGGCTGTTGGCTTCCCACCAAGAGGTTCTAAAAACTGGAGAGGAACCAACTTACTTCTTTAAAGTGGGCACAGGCAGGAGTACTGCTCTCTTATGCACTTAAGAAGCTAAGTGAATTGTTATACGGAACTGGAATTAACAACATGATCGCCTTTTAAAACCAAACCAAACATAGAAATACATGAACATCTTTCTCGAACAGCATGGTAGGTCTTACATCAGTCACTTGTAATGACAGCATGACTGTTTCCTTTAAAAAAAACAAACCAGAAACTGCTTCTCAATTTATACTTGAATGGTTACATTTAATCCCCACCTTAGCGGTGTATGCTCTCAAAGGCAAGAGAAGCCCCCAAGATGTCAATCTCAGTGTGAAAGGAATGTCAAGGCTGCTTTAGCATCAAATCAATTCCTCTGCTCTTTCTACTTTCCCCATCCCTCATACAAACCACCGACTGGTTCCTTTTAAAGATTATTTATTGATTAGTTTTAAATAATCAATGTCTTTAAACAATCTATGTCACTGTCCAATTCAAAGAAATATACTTTCAAAAAGAAGAAGAAGAAATAAAACTAAAATACAACATTCACACACTGAAACTGAAGCTGGAATTAAGCTGAAACATTGAACACTAACTTAAAACTCTATAAACACTAACACAAAGGGGCTCTAACCCCCTCCCCAAACCAAAATGTAATGAAAGAAGATTTTTAAAAAAAATATCATTCTAGAGTTATAGAACCAACTAAATAATCCTACTAGAATTATTATTATCCTTAGCTATAAATCTCTGCACCATTAGATTTTTTTATTGCTCAAAAATTCAATAAACAGTTTCCAATCTTTCAAAAATTCTTCATTTTAAAATTTATTTCATTCAACAAGACCAACAACTTATTAAATACAGTATAAAGGCTGTTAACTTTTACATTATAAAGAATGTGTAATACATTATTTACAACAAAAATACATTAAAATATCATCATCACCAGAATTCTACCTCTATAAACAAAAATAAATATATCTTGCACATCTTCTTTTGCTACTAATTAACCATTGTCAATGTCTAATTATTGACCACCTTTCTATTTTTTTATTCCTATCTTGCTTCTGGACTAATTACAGATATATTCCTCCCATCTTGTTTTGATATAGTTTGTTAGACATTCCAAGTTGTCTCTAAAATTGTTTAATTTTTATCCATCTTTTCATTTAATAACATGGTCAGCTTATCCATGTCTAACATGTCATATAGTTTTAATAATTACTTTTCTTCTATTGGTAGTGAGTCTGTCTTCCATCTTTCAAAAATTCTTTAATTGGCTTATCTTTTAAAATCTATGTTAAGTTTGACAATTTGAGCTAATTCAGCAACCTTTGCAATCTGTGGTTCCATCACTGGGGCTTCAGTCTGTTTCCAGGTTTGAGCAAGTAATAGTCTTGCTTCTGTTTTCATATAAAGAAGAAGCAACCCATGTTTACTATCCAATTTTTTATCCATAATATCCAACAAAATTATTTCTAATAACATTATAGACTTTTTTGTTAGCATATAACTCTTAGACTAGCATGACTGGTTCTGAGTTTAAGGATGAGAAAGAATTTAGTTTGGGGCACATTTTTAAGCAAATTAATGCATATTTGTTGGACTGATACACAGAAAATCACTCAGTTCAAATTTTGCAACAGGTTTCTGAGCTCAAAAATTGCTGTATGCACTAGGGAAAACTGAATATAAAATACATATTTTTTAAAAAAAAAACTACATACAAAAATGTGCAGGAAAACTTCTTTCAAGAAGTACATATCAGGGGAAATTTCATGTGAAAAGAAATGAGGATATGTGTGTTTGTACATATATGTGTGCATGTGTGTGTTTTTTTCATCATAGATGGATATGCAAATAGGACAGAATCCATATAACTGAATCCATACAAAGCTGGCATAAACCAGAAATAGATGCAACCATTAATTCCTTGATGAGTAGCACATTAGACTTCTAATATCCACATTCATCAGCTAGTTATTTCCGTGACTGGTTAGAATTCAAATTCTACCTTTCTTCTAGTTAGCTCAAGATGGCCGACCTGGTTCTTCTCCCCCACACCTGGTCTTCAGAGTAGTCAAATAGATTTGAGAGGGAGGGACCAACGCTATTTCTGCACTACACTCTTATAGCGTGATTATTCCACTTTCAACATCCTATGAAACCCTGGAGTTTGCAGTTTAGGGAGGGGCCAGCTGAAAGCAGACACAAGCCCAGCCAGCCCCTCCCTAAACTGCAAACCCCAGTTTCCATAGATTCCATAGGATGTTGAAAGTGGAATAATAGTGCTATAAAAGTGTAGTGCAGAAATGGCCTAAGTTTCATGGTTCAGTGGATCTCTCAAGGCTCTGCCAAAATTTTAACCACCCCACTGCACTGGCTTCACAAGATAACTATAACAAAACTACATAAAAGATGGTCCAACACAAATATTTGAGGCATTCCTAGGTGGTCCCAGATGTGCTCATTAATTGCAATATTAAAATAATGTTTGGTTTGGTCTTGACATCCTTCACAATTCATGTTCAGGAGTCACTTACAGCTTAAGCCCTTACAAAGAGGAAATATATTTTCAGAACAAAATCAGGTAATACTACAGTTAATTTTCCAGAGACATAAAACTCACTTGACAGGGGGTGACATTTTTGTATATCCAGGGAGAGGAACTTGTAGTGTTCCTGCTGCATAGACATTTCCATGCTTTCAGATGTGGCAGCTGTATGGGAATTTAACCACATCTCTATAGAATTAAATATATTTTCTTGCCTAAGCAGTGAAACCACAGGTAGTAATGAGTGTGATCAGCATTTCGTTGCTACCACAAGGGCTTTCCTGTCTCCTAGGAATTATTTGCCTTTACCAGTAGATTAATCAGCAGAAGGAAGGATAAGGAGGGGACAACCTGCTTATATTTAATAAAATGGTGATGGCCTATTATGGCAACAATGATCACGTTCCTGGGAGAAAAGCATTTAAATGGAGGCCCTGTAACAGAAGCTTAAACTCACTTACTGGCATTTATGCTAATTGTCAGGAAAGAAAGCTTTATTCACATTCAGGAACAATACTATTCAGAATAAACTGCTCAGAGAGTCCAGTTAACATAATTGCTTTTATTGGTTTGTTTCTATTTTATATTAATTAACAAATGAAAACTAAATCTAAAGAAAATAAAAATAAAACTAGGAATTCATCCTAGACATCAGGGCATACATAAGGAGTATTTTAAAAAACGACAGTATAATAATGATTTTAAAAATATAAAACAACATCACTGTAAAAAAAAAAAGATCAGAGAAAACATAATCCCATTGTAACATTTTAAAATGTCTCAACAAGTAAGTAACAAACTCCATACATTGAACTCGTATGGGAAGGGCATTCCAAAGATGTGGGATCATTCCAGAGATGTGGGAGCAGACCCCTCTTGCTTGTTTCTATACAATGAACTTTCCTTGGTAAGTTGAAAAGCCTTCACTGAAGACATGGGCCCTTTCTGCACCTTACCGTCTTCCAGCGCTGGGGTGCGGGGATCGTGCGAGCAGCCTCCGGTGAGAGGCTCTCATGTCTGCAGTCCTTTGGCTCTGCACAAGCTGCCTGCTCGTGCAAGAGCCCTGCCTCTTCCTTCTGCAGCACAGCCTGGGAGTTTCCCAGGCTGCACTGGGGCAGGAAGCACGATTGGGGCAGCTACAGAGGCTCCGCACGCCAGGTAAGTGTGTGCAGGGCCTGGGACCAATGCACGATCACGCACCATTTTCGGCCTCTAGTTGAAAATGAAAAGGTGCGCGATTCATGCCTGCTGGCCCCTGGAGCGTCGCGTGATTGTGAGTGTGTTGTGCTGATCGCTCCTCACAATCATGCGATGCTCCAGGCCCTCTTTCACATGGAAAATGCTGTGCGAAAGGAGCCACAGATAGGTTGACTTGGGGAGAAGGAATGCTTCAGGTTTTTGAGACCCAAGCCATCAGAGAAACAGCTGGTAGTTTCCAATGCACATGAGAACCACATGCACCTCACTTGAACCCCCCAAGAGCCCATGTCCTACTATTGCCACCATAGTGTCAGGTGGAAAAATAATTGCAAGTTCCTTGTAAACAAGATTTACAGGGAGATGCGGCTTTCTTTCAGACTGATTACTGTGCATGTTTTCTTTCTGTTACACATCTCTGCATCAAACACAACTCATGCTTCATGTTTTGAAAAAGCTGAGTGAAAAGAATTACCTTATGACATCTTCCCCTGGGCTTTAATCAAAATTGCAGACCAACAGATAGTTGATTATACAGATGAAGTCAGGACACACATAAGCAGCCCTTGGCCACCTTGTAAATAGGGTAGGTTGACTAACTTCCCCTACCCCGTCCCCCCCAAAAAAAATCTCCTTTAATTCCACTCCTCTACAAAAGCAATTCCTTTTCTGTCAAACTGAATGAGATTGACATCACAGAATAAACACCATCAGGCCATACCAGCCAGAAGGTCAGTCCTTACCACTTGCACTCAAAGATCAAGCAATCAGCCATTTGTGTCCTCACCTAGCTCTTCAGCACTTTTATTAGGTCATTTTACTCTGATGTGGTTATTGCATTTCAATATCAGCTTTATTTTTCTTTTTCAACATCCTGAAATTTCCCCCCTGAAGCTGGAAAAAAGGGAAAGAAAAATTTCTCATATGATCACAGAATCACAGAGTTGGAATGCACCCCAGAGGTCATCTACTTACTTTCCTTGCCTGGACAAGAATCCAGAGCTAAAGCAGCCCTGAGAGCTGACCATCTAACTTATTTTTTAAAATCTCCAACAAGGGAAAGTCCACCTGCGACACTTGTCTATTCCACTGTCAAACAGCTCTTACCATCAGACTGCTCTTCCTGCTGTTTAGCTAGAATTTCCTTTCATGTTATCTGAACCACCTTTTTCAGCTCCTTTTGTCTGCAAAATCAGAAAACATGTTTTTCTCCATCTCCTACAAAATAGCCATTAAGATGTCTAAAGACAGTTATCACATCACCTTTTGGTTCTCTTTTCTCCAGACTAAACATATTCAGCTCCCTCCACTGTTCCTTAAGGAGCCTTTGAGAATCTTGGTCACTTTCCTTTAGGCATATTCAACTTGTTCATATCTTTGCTGACCAGTGATGGAGGCAGAGGCTCTGTTTGACGATATTGGACTAATAGTATTTGCTTGAATACTTGAAGGCCACATTTTTCTTCTCTACAGTGGAAGGGGCTTGGTCTGGCATGGTTCCAGGTCATGCATATCAGTCAATCTTTCTGCTGGCTTGTAAGCACTCTTTTGCACAACCCATTTGCTGGATAGACCTGGGGTGACAGATGTAGGATTCAACATGGGTGAAAGTCATTATTTGGTTCTCCTGCCACCAGGGAGTGAGATAGAGCTAGCCACTCTTGAACTGAGCATGACCTTGTTTGCCTACACCCCCAAGGTCTCTCAAGAAGATTCCCTGGACTGGTTATGATGATCACATAGGCTGACCTTTCCACAACTGGATCTAGCCCCATGATAAAACTACAAAATTTGGGACAAATCAGGGTAACAAAGTACAATAATTGTAGATAAAGCTGTAACTTTGTTTATCGGCATTCTTTAAAAAATCTAAATAAAGGAAGGGGAAGTGGGAAGAAACTCCAAAGCTTACTGACTGTCACTAGGCTGGGGGAGCCAATTATATATTCCAAGGACAGACCAGAGTGAAGCCTGTGGTCCACCCTGTCAGCCAACCAGACTGCCTTTAAATATCCAACTTTCCCACCACTTCCTAGAGCCCTAGCAACCATGTATGTTCTGGGAAGGGTGAAATCCAACATACCAGGAGATGGTGCCCAACTATTACATTGGCCGCACTGGAGACTGCAAGTGGGCTTCCAGGTAAGATGGGAAGAGATCTTCCTTAACTGTGGTAACCAGTACTAAAAACAACAGTGTCCCATTTCATGATCCCATTTTTTGTCTTTCCAAAATGAGATGAAACCCCATTCTAGAGATCCTGAACCATGCTTATTCATGGTGATGACTGAGTATTTGGACAACTGATTTCATATAGTGACATGTAACTTCATTTGGTTTTATATGACTGTTCTGCATATTAGAAGGAAAGATGCTCATGGTCAATTGATTTTCAATCTAGTTCTTCATGAGTATAATAACCAAGACTGGATGAACAAACAAAAAATATGCCACGATGCTTCCCAACAACCAGAATTATATTTTTAGACACTATATTTTTAGACACTATAAAACAGAGAAAATTTTCAGATTCCTCAATGACAGTAGCAATGGTTAGGCCTAGTTATGATCTAATAGTTATGACCTAGTTTCTGGTATTTTTCCACTCTGATCTGGGAAATAACATTGCAAGCAGTAGTTTCACTTTATATCCCACTTGTATCTGAGAGGCCTTTTTAAAATACACTTGAAATGCTCTCCTCACAAATGGATAAGAGATATATTGTGCTTCTCCATTTGTTAGCTACAGGTGCAAAACTACATTTGTCAACACCTGCTGAATTTCCCTATTCTACAGAGCTGTTAAAGAGACAGAAACCCTTTTCATCTGCCAACCTTAAGTACACAAGGCCAAAAAAAAAAAAATGTAGAAATTGCATAGATAAATCACAGTAGCTGATGCTTTGTTGCAGGAATTTTGAAAAATTAGAACTATTTAGAATCAAAACTATTTAGGGATGCTAAAACTATTTAGCAATATCTGAAAAATGATTGAAAAACATGTTCCACAGGCATAGACTAACTGTGATAGACTCACAAGAATCTTCACAATTCAGGAATAAATCTGTGAAAAATTTGTGCATGTATCTTCTGAGCAGAAAATGTGATTTTCTGCACAAGAAATGCTATTTTCTGAACAACAACAAAAACAAAAGTACATGTTTTGTGTAGAATAATAACTCCCAAACTATGGCATTTTATGTGCAGGAAACAGCATTTTCTGCTCAGAAAATATTTCTGCACAATAATACTGTTTTCTTCACAAAAATATCATGTGTGAATTTATGCAGAAAAAGTCTCAAACTGTGAATAGCCTTCAAAAAACTGCACAGTTTTCTCCCAGCAGAAAGAAATGGATAAAATTACTCATTGCTTCCCTCAAGAGCAAAATGAGTAAAGAATTATATGCCTAGAAGCCTCTGATAAGTTGTTTGAGTCTTTGATCTGTCAGCCAGACCTTCCCTGCTTGCTGTACTTCCCAAGGGGAAATGACATGAGTTTTACACACACAATTTTACAGCACAAATTGCAGAAATGTCAATGCATACACACACACAAAAATGTTCATCTTGTTCTTGAGCTGGAGACCAGCTCTAAAGAACATTAAGACAACAAGTTATCTTGATATGTTGACACAGCTTGTCTCACAGAGAATGAGTAATTTAGTGAGATTTCTTTGTATTTCTATTGTTAATAATTGTTTCCTACACAAATCTAACACAATAGCAGTGGTTGTAGCTAGATGTGTTAATGCTGACAGTCTGTTCCATCATGAATAGGGATACCTGAAAAATTCATGTTACCTAGTTTTTTCCTAAAACTAGTTTTATGATTGAACACATACCCAACTGAACATGAAACAGAAATCACCACATTTCTGAACCTGAAATCCCATTCTGTAAAACGTTTTTTTAAAAAAAAGTGCACATATTTCAGTGATGTACAAATAAGAAAAAAACCAACTTTGTTAAAAATATGCACCAACGCACTTTAGTCAGTGAGAGCAACTGTTGTGATGTGCTTTCAAGTCATTTCCGAATTATGGCAACCCTAAGATGAACGTATAATGGGGTTTTCTGGGACTGAGAGTGTGTGGTACACCCAAGGTCATCCAGTGGACTTCCACAGCCAAGCAGGGAATTGACCCTTGGTCTCTGGGTACATAAACTACTGTACCACATTGGCTTTCCAAAGAGAGCATGCATCCATTTAACATAGATAGCAGTGTATCAGTATAAAAAATGTATAAAAATATACACTTTTGTTGCATTTTATAAAAATCTGGACAGTGTTGGTAAAGAATGGAATGGATGATGAGAAAAGGAAGAAATCGATTGTGCTCCATCCATTCCTGATCATGAATATATGGTAATGGAAGACCTTTTGTAGTTCTGGGAGATGATTATTTGCATTTTCAGGCTCAGTAGTGGAAGCATTTTTTTAGCATTTTCTAGTTATACTTAGGGGAAGGCCACTTTGCACACGTTACTAAGCCACGTAGTACGTGTTGGAAGGAGGAATAAAATGTTGGACAGAATGTGATCCAAGCGATCTAAGATTTCATCTGATATTAGGTGTAGAGTTTGGTTAAAGATCAAACAATACCACCACAGGAAAGAGATGACAACAGCAGAAGATCATTCTTGAGGGTAAGCACATCAGCATTTCTATGCATGCAGAAACAGATAAATAAATTTACAGTATTGAGAAAAGAGAAAGGAGACATGAAGACATGCAAAACAGTGGAAATGATAGCTAGGCAATTTATATAAAAATTAAAATTTTGAGACAGGGACCAACACTTAGACAAAGATATAAATTGATCTGAGGGGGAGGTGACTCTGCAGGTAAACATTCACATAGCAACTGTTGACTGAGAGAAATGGTGTCTGATCTATGGATCAGAGCCTGATTTCTCAGACAAGACACGTACCCCCAACATTCCACAGATGACGATCAAGACACATGAGACCGAGAACTTCATAGTGTGGCCAAGATGGCAAAAGTTATTAATGTAGAAGAATAAACAAGAAAAGAGAAGTTGTAGCAGTTTGCTTTGGCTTGAGCCTACTGAGAAGGTCAAGAGACTGCCCCCTCCTGCCCTCTCCCCTCTGCTGAGTTAATTGAGTACAAGATAACGCAATATGACACCAGGAAAATAAGGGATATGATCAGGAAAAGATAAACAGAGCAAGTGTTTTTTTTAAATTGCAGTTGGATTATATCTTTGGGAAGTTTCTTAATAGAGTTTTTCTCTGCAGGGAGCTGATATTTGAGATGTAGTTCACCCAAACCTTTCATTATACAAGATTGTACATTGTTGCTCTCATGGCCAGTATCAATGCAAGTGAACACAGAGAAGCAGTCTTTGTTTTGGCAGAAAATTTCAATTAACGTGTCCATGAAGCTTTCCAAGTATGGGGGGGGGGGAATACTAATACCTTCCTTCTGCCACTCTAAGTTTTAGAAATTGCTTGCATATGTTAATATGACCTGAGTTCAGCCTGAAATGAGTTTCTCAAAACAATACAATGCCAATAATGTTTTTCATTATTAATATATCTCTCTCACATGGACTCCCGCTTGAGGAAGAGCAGCAGGATGCCAATGTGGAATCAGGGCAACTTCTAGTGAGTTAAATGATTCTGCCAAATCTTGGATATAATATCATTGATTAGAAAGGACAACAGAATGTTGAGAAGTTGCACTTTTTCACCTGTTGTTGTCCACATGGGAATATACATATTCTCTGAAGTTAATCAAGTAGTTGACAGGAAGAAAGGACTTCACACAGGGAACCTATGATAGGCAGTGCTGACCAATTATGGGAACAGAAAGACAATTGTAAAGGCAAAGAGAGGTTACCAACAAACTGCCCCCTACTGTGATTCTATGTCATTCTGCCCAATGTTTAATCTGTCCCCTGGATGTCTAAAATTGACGCTTGGACTCAAACATGTGCAGCTTTCAGCTATTTCCGTTCAATCACAGCTTTGGTCCCTCTACCTTATTATACTGCAGACACATTACCTTTCTTTTTTCCCTATCTTCTCCTCTTTCCTCTCTCTTTGGCCCTTTCTGCATCCTACCTTTTCTTGGCACTGGGGTGCAGTGCTCATTCAAGCAGCCTCTTGTGAGAGGACCTCGCATTCAGGTTTCTTCAGCTCTGCACGAGCTTCCTGCTCATGCAAGAACCCTGCCTCTTCCTTTCACAGTGCAGCCTGGGACCTTCCCAACCCAGCTCCCAAGGCTCTGCACGCAAGGTAAGTGTGCATGGGACCTGGGAGCAATGCGCAACTGCACACCATTTTTGGCTTAAAGCTGGAAATGAGAAAGTGCGCTAGCTGTGTCTGCCAGGCCCTGGAGCATTGCGCAAATGTGAATGTGTTGTGTGGACTGCTCCTCACATTTGTGCGATGCTCAAGGGGACCTTTTGCATGGAAAATGCCATGCAAAAAGGGCCTTTCTTTTTAATTTTTTTTCTCTTCTCTTTTCTCTTTCTATAACTTATGTTAATATCCTTTTTTTCTTCCTCGAATTTTAGTTTAACTTGATTTTTATATTAGATTTTTATTGATACTTTAGGATAAGACATACTTTGTATATAAGAATAGGATTTTGTTGGGGTAAATTAATTGCTAGGGTAAGATAATCACTCTTTATTTTTGAGCTATATTGTTATAGGCAACTATAAAGTTATTGAATTATTTATTTATCTATTTTCCTTTTTTATTATTATTTCTCTCTCTCTCTTCTTTTGGATATAGTCGAATACTGAACAATATTACAGTTTTGGATTCATATTGTTGATTGATATTATATTATGAGCTTGTACTGTGACATATACATATGGATCTATTGTATACTAATAAAATATATTAAAAAAATAGGGCCCAAAAAACCTTGATGTGAATGATTGCAACAAGACTAGACTTGTACAGTCATCCCTCCATATTTGCTACAGTTAGGGACACAGGACCCCCGTGAAAGTGGAAAAACCATGAATAACTCTAGGCCCTCCCAAACCATATTTAATACACAAAAAAGTATGATCACCCTATTCAATCCACCATGGATTCCTTTGAGGCATCAGGGTTCCTTCACAAGGCAGGAGTGGGAGGCTGGTGGGGCTTACTGACACCTCCACTGCTGCCCCACACCATTTTTATTCAGGACTTACAAGCCTTGTTCACAGTTTCTCAGTCTTACAAGGCTTACAGTCCCTATTAAAAATGGCATAGGGAGGCAGCAGAGGTGACAGCAAATAATCCATGAATAATCAAATCTGCAAAAGTGAATCCTGCAAATGTGGAGGGCTGAGTGTATTATTCTTTATGTGCATCTATAGTCCTGTGGATCAATATCACACCAGATGTGGAGGCAATCAAAGGACAGTCACATCTAGACTGGTACCAAAATAAAGTACCATATTGTTCCAAGACCTTGGATAATGCTTTAAAGTTTGGATCTGGAGCGCTACACAGTTATAGTGCTTTGATTCCATTTTAAGGGTCATGGTTCCATCCTATGGAATCCTGGGATGTGCATTTCAGGTAGGGAATATATAGAACTCTCATCCAAAGAGCTCTGGTGCCTCAACAAAAATGCAAACCTCTGGATTCCATAGTTACAGCAGTTAAAGTGGGATCATAGTGTTACATAACTTTGTAGTCCGAAATGGTTTCTGAATGTGGGCATAGCCACCAGCTGTCATTGGATGGCTGGGCCTTTGCTGATTAATATGAGAATCTTTCTAAACTTCTCTGTGTTTTTGCTTTGGTTCTCTGCATCACCATGGGAACTAGCAGGGATGACTTTGACTAAAAGTCTGAAAGAAAGCAACCATCTCTATTATAATCATCACT
Organism: Cyclura pinguis; assembly: GCA_030412105.1. Classification (NCBI taxonomy): domain Eukaryota; kingdom Metazoa; phylum Chordata; class Lepidosauria; order Squamata; family Iguanidae; genus Cyclura; species Cyclura pinguis. Next base: position 99,524,222 of record CM059601.1, read on the forward strand.
GGGTGGGAACTGAAAGTGAATAGCTCATGCTGCAGATGTAAAAACTCTGACAGAACAAGTGGTCCACACAGAGCCTTTGACTCCCCCTTCCACAATGACCCGTTCCTTTTCCTTGAAGAGGAGAGATCTTTCATGGAGATAACAGTTGTCAGCCTTGACATTTATAAAGCAAAATAGAAGTGTTGTTAGGGAGACTGCTATAAAACCACTTCAAATCTTGCCAATAAGAAGCAAAGGGAATGAGAAATGTAAGCCAGTAGGTGTTTTAAAATATTAAGGAAAAATAAATACTGGTATCAGCTGCATGCAGGCCTTGTAATGTGCTGTGAACAAAACTAAGAACCAGGAAAGGCTGAAAAATAGAGTTCTGGAAAGAAACCTTACAGATTATTTTCAAAGTTTTGCCTTATTCCAGTAAGGGTCTTTAATGGCTGGAAAATGTGAGTCCTATTTGTGCTGGATTAGCAAATACCAAAGAATGTTATCTCAGGAGTAGTCCTAGCCTTGGGTTGATGTGGCAACTTGTTTGTGCTCTTCAGCAACATTCAAAGTACACTTACAAAACATATTGTGCAGCCCTGGGACTATATCACTGCATTCATGTTTAGAATTAGGGACAAAGTTCTAAGAATTCCTGCTTGGATGTAAATCCCATTGAAATTAATGGACATTACTTCCAAGTAAAAATACTAGCATTAGGACTCCTACAATGCAACTCTGAACACATCTACTTAAAATTAAGCTTTATTCAGATCAGTAAGATTTATTCTCAGGTAAGTGAGTATAATATTAGGAGTAAATCTCATTGAGCTCAGTCCTATAAATTGAGGTGCCTGTGTTTCGGGGATAGACAGACCATATTTGGCTCCTCCTGACTCTTGATGGGTCGTATCTCAGGCATTTCCAGAGACTGTAAGTGATTGTCTGGTGCTATTTGGGAAATTATTTTCTGATGTTAAAGGGGAGGTCTCTAAAACAGTGATGTAATATTAAATATTAAATTATGACCCTAGAAAAAGTGCATTTTCAGCTTTTTTTTTTTTTTAAAGAAATGGTTCTTAGGATTTTTGAATGGTCCATAGATGGAGGGGAGGCCAGACTGTACAATATCTCCCTCAATGTTGTCTATGCAGCCCAAAGGTTACGTGAGTCCTATTCATGCTATACATATACAGGATTGTATTCTCAGTGCTTTTGGCCTAAATCCAATCATTATTTCCAACTATAGCAAATCTATTGAATCACTAGAAACTTGTTAAGTCAGCACTTATGTAAATTCTATTAATTTTCAATAGATCTTATCTAGTTGAGACTAACAGTGAGATTTAGGCCCCCTTTAAAAATAAATAAATAAAAGGAGGAGGATGTTGTGTGTGGTACTGATCAATTAGAATTCATGGAAAGGAACATTTATGAACCAAGTGTTGAGAAACTATTCTATATTATGCACAATGATCTGATTTACTAATCAGTCTAGTCAACCAACCTGCTGGCTCCTGGAGCATCACTCAATTGTGAGTGCGTCGTGCAGATCGCTCCTCACAGTCGTGCGATGCTCCAGGTCCTCTTTCACATGCAAAATGACATGTGAAAAGGGCCTTAGGGCATCAAGGGCCAATGCAGTATAGTAGTTTGAGTGTTGGACTAGGACTACAGACCAGGGTTTGAATCCTGGCTCAGCCATAGAAACCTGCTGGGGTGGTCCATGCAAGTGACATTCTCTCAACTCAAGAGGAAGGCAGTAATGAACTTTTCCTGTGAAAAAAAATCTTGCCCAGAAAACCTTAGTATAGGATTTTCATAAGCCAGAGTCAAAATTCAAATGCACATAACAACATCACATGTCATCATACCTTGGTTCAAACTGAAGCACAGCAAATACTTGCAAGATCCTCATGCATGCTTCTCCTTTGCGTGTCTCTTGCTTCATCATTTAGCACCCAGATTTGGGCATAATAGGTAGTGGCCTGAATTATGGCACAGCATAAACACACATTTTGACATTAAACCCCTTTTTACGGTGGGGACCATAATGATAATAATTATACAATCCAGTAGAAAACAAATTTAGGCTACTTGCCAGTAGTATTTAAAATTAATTATTGACAGAGCAACAACTACTTAGCACAGCATATGTGTAAAGATATAGCTTTTTAAAAATAGCTATGCTAGATTTGTTTACATGTTGAATTATTGTAATAGAAGAAAAGGCTGCTGGCTCAAAAATGAATAGTTCAAAGCTTTACATAATGTAAACTGATTGGTTCTTCAGTCTGATTTCCCTCCAGTGCTGAAATCCAAAAATAGCTGTTGTTTCTATACCTTTCCTCCATTTTCATCTTATTAGCATATGTGTTAACTGAAGTGTATGGGGTATTTCAGGGAGTTTTTTACAGATGGGGAGATGATGAAGATGATGATGATGAAGAAAAATCCCTTTATAAACTTTACTAGAGCAGCTGCCTTCCCCCATTCATTAACAACATGGTTGCTGGAATAAAATGGCAGTATCACGTAACAAATCTGCCTGTTACAAGCCAATGCCTAATTTGTCTTCCAGGCAGATGTCAGATAGTGATACTTTCAGAGAAAAAAAAAATCAGGACCTTATTAGCAACCTTAGGCTAAGCTAATATTGTAAGATATTCTTATAATGCAATCTCTCTCTAGGATAAAAGGAGAAAGCTTCTGGAGGGGGGTTGTTGTTGTTACATATTGCTGAAACTGTCTATTTAGATGGAATGGTAAATGAATTTTTTTTAAAAGAAAACCTCTTAGCTATGATAATACTGCTGTGCAGTTCATTGTTCTAACTCTAATTCACTGCTCAGTTGTTGATAGTTAACCCCCAGATCAGGAACCTGGCCTTTCAGTGTACTGAAAGAGACTCTGACAATATGAAGAGTCATATTGCATTCACATTTGATGCCAAAATAATCTAGATGAAGCATGGCTTGTAAGAGCTAATAAAATAAGGCATCAGGCCAGTCTTTCTCAGGTTGGGTCCATTCAGAATGCCAGGCAACAACTGTCATCAGCATCAGAGAGCGTGGTCAATGGTCAGAGACAATTAGAGACTATCTGAAGAGGCCAGAGTTGGGAAAAAATGGATTAGGCAGCAGTGTGTCAATGGTTTTCCTTCCTGTCATCCAGTTTAAGGAGCCGGCCTTTAACTTAAGTCTCTCTAGGTTGATCTGTGAATATCAACCATTAGTATACATTATTGAGAAAAAAAATCCACTAAATCTACTATATAAAAGTAAACGTGTGTGAGTGATCTTGTCTGTCTGTCTGTGTCAGGCAGGCGAAGACCTCATTTGATTGGCTGTATGACGTGAGAAGGCTGATTGGCTGGCTGTGAAGATTCTATGGAATCCTGGGGTTGGCAGTTCAGGGAGGGGCCTTTAGAATTCTCAGCCAGAGAGCTCTGAATAGGCCAGTTGCTATGGAGACAAGGCCTAGCAGCAAATCCCCTCACAAACCCAACTTCTGTATATTAACAACTCTGAATACAGACTGGATTGGGGAATATGGGTAAAAGTTACAGGCACTGGACAAGGCATTTGGGGAATTAGAGACACAGGATCTCAGATCTGTGTATTTCAACCACATCTAACTCCTAAGGTAAGGTAATTCCTAAGGTTTTTCTAGCAAGCATTACCTATGAGAAAATAAAATCCTGGGTAATACTGGATAAATATGCTAATATTGTATATTTAGAACTTTATCTTTTCAGCAAGAGTAGGAAAACTATGGGATGAGGCCACATTTGGCTCCCAGGATTTTTGTGACACCCAGCCATCCCTAGGACCCCAAGTATCTGTGCTCTCACAATTGTGGGAGGTTAAAATCACCCAAAATTGATAAAGTGTCACACCTGCCTCCAAGTGTGGCAAAAATCCAAGAGAATATCTCAGCTGCAATGGAAAAAAAGGCCGGGGCCATTACTAGCCAGATATGGAGACTAGAAGTAATGTCCAGTTTCCTTTTTATCTGTCTTTCAGTTAATTTTTGGGGGGAAGGAGAGATATAGTCCACCATAAGGGACAAGAATGATTCCCTCCAGTTTTAGAGGAAAGCTCTCAATGCTGCCCTTGAAATTTGCTAAAAGCACTGAAAAATTCCCAATACAGTCTTAAAGAATCATGTGAAATGAGTAAAATCTCCTAGACTATAGGCAACTCCTGGATTGTCATCTCTGATTAAACTGGGACATTATTTTCCTGTTCTATATCAATTGATGATCTGCATGTTGTTATTATGATATCTACATTCATGTGATACTTTAACTCTTTCAGATGAAATGACTTCCTATTACAGCCTACCATAAACAGCTGGTACAGATGTTTTGGAATAAAACACCCAGGCTTCCTGGCCATTAGCTTTGCTGGCTGAGGATGACTGGAGATGAAGTCCAAAGAATATAGAGGAAAACAGCTTTGGGAATACAGCCATTTGTTACCCCGATTTCTAGGGTCCCTTGGGGGACGCCTCCATATGCTCCACGTGATGGGGAATGGAAACTAGCCAGAGCACAAGCAATCGCAATGCGAGAGGCAGGGTAACCTAGCAGGGTCTTTTTACCCAGCTTTTACGGGGTCAGGCCAAGCCAAAAACCAAACAAGAATGTCCAATAAATAATTTTATTGACTTAAAGTCTCACGCACCAACGCAATCACTCACACAGTCACTCAAGACCTATTAAGAAGCAAAAGAGAGGAAACTGGGTAGGGGAATATTGAAGGGGTTGTAGCTGGGGTAATACTGCACCTTTTCCTGAAGTCCTTGGTCCCGGAAAAACAGAGGAGAAGTGGAGCTCAGCAGGGAGAGGGCTGAGGGCATTACTCAACGGACAGAGAAACGGTCAGCTGGGATGACCAGGAGTGATCCAAAGAAACGCTCAAAAACCGGAATTATTTGTAGGGCAAAAAGTACCTGGAGGACTAATCCTTTCCCGGGAGAACAATGGGTGTTGGAGTGAGAAGGAAGCTCCACAATGATAATTTCTTTTGCGTGATAAGATTGCAAAGTGTTACCAAAGTCTCAGGATCTTTGGCTGTGTTTGGTGGTGTGACTTCTTGTAAATGGTCCTCGCCTGATGGGATATTTGCTCAACTTGGGGCAGACATGCTAATCCCCTCAAGTCAGCTTCTTGGGGCTGTGGACTTTTTGTTTATTGGCGGTTTACATACCTAGAGGTCTCCTGGGGCTACGTGACTGGAACTTTTACTGGCCTGACCTGATTTTCAGTCATTCAACCGTGCCTGCCTACATGCTCATCCAGGCGACCTCTGTGGCACACGGAGTTATATTTAATATTAAAATTGTAGACTCCGGGGTAGGGTTTCTCCATCGGAGTAACACATTCTTCATGACGTGTGTGTGTGTGTGTGTGTGTGTGTGTGTTGAAATTTGCTGACTGAAAATTCATGCTTAGTAACATTTTTAGGTTTGTACACATGCAAAACAAAATGTTCTTCTGCAATAGTAGAAACATTATTGTCCAATGACAACCAGACTAATTTTTTTGGGGGGGGGATATATTATTTCATCATTCCAGATCAGTAAATTTTATATACCCAAGGAATTCAAACCACCCCTAGCTGTTATTCAAATTTTTAAAAAATATAATAGCTTTTAAACTAGATTGCCTTCAAAATATATACATTTTCTACTCTTTACCTGCCTTCTGCTTCCCAACTGGGTGGGTAAGGTCATTGCAGGTAGTAAAGGAAAAAGGCTAACAGATACATGAGGTTCAACAGTTAAAAGCAACAGGTCCTAACTCAAAGCCTTGGTTGGGCTTACCAGTTTCACGTTTGGCTTGCCAATTGTGTCTATCCCCTGACTAGAGGAATTGCTTCCAAAGTCTCAAAAGTGGCCATGTGGGCTGAGAAATTCTGGGAGTAGTAGTCCAAAAAACAAAAAAAAAAATAGCAGTCTAGGGTTGAGATATGTGTGTTTGTATCATACTGAGGGTTGGAATTAGATCTTTTGTAAACTAAAGATCTTTTGTAAGTAACATCCATGTTTAAGCATCATAGTTGGGTCCCACACCCTGTCTGCTTGGATGTGCTGGTTTCACACTCTAGGTTATGTCTTCATTATACAATTATATTAGTTTGATCCTGGTTTAACTGCCATGGCTACATTTTATGCAGTCCTGGAATTTGAAGGATGCTGAGGTATTTAGAAGTCTCTTAAAGGAACTATCAAATTTGGAATTCTAAGTAACACACAGAACTATACTTTGTTGGATCTGACAGTACTCCATGCACTGATAACCTCCCAATTAGGCTACCACAAGGCACCCTATGTGGTCTAGCACTTAGAGATGGCACGAAAGCTGCAGCTGTTACAAAATACAACAGCTGAACTGCTAACTGAAGTACAATATAGGAATCATATGACATCTGTATTAAAGGAATTGAACTGGATGTTTCCAGTCTTAATTCAAGATTCTGGGGATAACATTTAGAGCCCTAAAGAGCTTGAGATCTAAATACTTGAAGGAGCACCTCTCCCTACACATACCTGCCTGATAACTGAGTTCTGCTGGAGGGGTGACCTCTGCCCCTTCCCAGGGGGCGGGGGATGAACTGTAGGAAGACACATGACAGGGCTTTCTCTTTTGTGAAGTACTCAGTTGTGAAATACTCTCCCTTCAGAAGCCTGGATCATGCCAACACTAGTGTCATTCCAATGACAGTCAAAATGTGGATGCTTATCCACTAGTTTTGGGAACAAACTGATTTTGTACGAACCTGTTTTGTGGTTTTAATTTGTTTGAAACTGTGTTAGTTGGTTTTAAATATTTAAAGAGTAAATTATTTAATATATTATTAGTTTTTTTCTAAATTAAATATTTAACATTGTTTCAAAATGTTCAGATTGACTTTAGCGTATGCCACTCAGAGAGCCTCAGGTATAGAGCATGATATAAATATTTTAATAATAACACAAAATAGTCATTGCTTCCTTAGGGATACAGCAAGTCAGAAAATGCTAAACTTTGTAAATCTGTAATAGTTCAACATTATTTAAATCAGTTCAAGGGGCTATAGTTTGATACACATCAGACCAAATTCTATAATATACTTAAGGTGTAGATTGTTCTAAATGTACCATTTCAGATACTATAGAAATCTTTCAAATTCACAAATAAAAAAGGAGAAGATGCTGAAAATATTTCTAATGATGAATGACTGAACAACAACAACAACAACAACAAATGACTATTTTGCCACACAATGTATCCCTATAGATTAGGTTTGTCAGACCTCAGGGCCTGGTTCTGAGTCTCCATTTTTTGTGGGTCATCTCCAACAGGAGATGAGATTTGCACACAGCTTTTCTTCTTGCCCAGAGTTCAGCCCACCAAAACAGGAGAGTCTGTACCCTCATCTCCAGACAGTGGGCTCAGCTCTAGACAAGAAGAAAAAGCTGTTTGCAAATCTCCAGCTCAGCTAGTAGTGTGGCATCTTATTATAATTTGCAAGGCTTGATTGGTCTGTTGCGGTAATTTGCAAAGGCTCTTGGTGAGGAAGGGGGAATCAATGTACTTACCTAACTTAATCCTTTCCTCTCAGTCACGGTGGCACTAGGGCTTATCCTCCACTCTGCTCTTTCCATCTTCTGGCCAGAAGCATGTAGGCAAGATTAAATGTTCCTTCTTGCATTCCCCTAATTCATTAATAATTCTCTCATTTCATCTTGATCTGGGAACAGCCCCTTTAGCTATTGTAGGATCATAGAATCATAGATCTGGAAGAGACCACATGGGCTATCGAGTCCAATCCCCTGCCATGCAGGAATATACAATCAAAGCATTCCTCAGAGATGGCTATCCAGCCTCTTTTTAAAAACCTCCAAAGGAGACTCCACCACATTCTGGGACAGTATATTTCATTGTTGAACTGTTCTTACCATCAGCAGGTTCTTCCTAATGTTTAGTTAGAATCTCTTTCCCTGAAGTTTGAAGCCATTGCTCCATGTTGTAATCTTTGGAGCAGCAGTAAACTTGCTCCATCTTCCATATAATATCCCTTCGAATATTTAAACATAGCCATCATGTTGCCTCTTAACCTTGTCTTCTCCAGGCTAAATATACCGAGCTCCCTAAGCCACTCCTCATAGAGCATGGTTACCAGGCCGTTTACCATTTTGGTCACCTTCCTCTGGACATATTGTGGTCAATTCTTAATGCACAGCACTTAATGGAATTACCAGGTGCTGTTCTTATGGTTCATGTTTTTGTCTGGAAACCTCAGAGTCTAGAACAATCCCAAACTGGCAACCCTACAAGTGGATGGATAGGTAGAAATCATTTAAGGAAGGAACAGCCAAACAATGTTGGCATCAAGTTATTTTCATTCAACTAATTAATCTCAGAGGATGTTACATATGGCTTTTTGGGTTTATGGGAACAAAGCACAACACACACATATATACACACTATTAGCAGTATTACAGAAAGCAGGTCATTAAAATGCTGACACCACTGTTTTGATTTGTGTTTGTAGTTTATTTCCTTTATTTTCTCTCTTCTGGTTAAAAGACAAGATGCAGTTATGATGGTTCTTGGGGATCAGCATCTTTCTGTTCCCAGAGGTTTTTGTTGGTGACGTGCACAATGTCATGATTATGCACAGAAACAGGACAGATTTTAAATAAGTTGTGTAAGATTTTGACTCTAAAGAGCATAGAAAGCAATCAGAGAGTACAATTGTAACAGCTGGAATTAAGTACAATACAAGGTATTCCTTTGGTGCATGTCTGGGAAAATGTCTGGCAAATTGAACATAGCAGTTACAGACGTGTCCACTCTTGCATATGTCCACTCTTGCACCAGGTCATCTACGTGTGGTTTGTATGCTATGCTCTACATGAAATGTATGTTATGTATATATGCATAGGTTTCTGACCAATAGGGATTTTTGCCACTCTTGCATGACCCATTGTACCTGCAAAAATCCTGTCTTCTGTGTCACCAATAACATAAAAAAACTCTTACCTGTGCTGAATGCCATCTCCCTCAATCTTACATGCAGTCATGACTGATGAACCAAGGGGCAAGTGTCTCGGTCCCACACTGGTGGGAGGAGGTGGTCCTTGCTTGGAACCGTTGGTTATCTGTGACTACATACATTTAAAATCATTCAGAGCTTGTCAGCAATTAATTGCAAATAACTAAATAATTGATGTATCATAATTTTTTTAGTTAAAAAGACATAAATATTCAGAAAACCTATATTAGCTGGTCCATTCTAGATTTAACTAAATATATGAACAGGAGGAGAGCATGCTAGCCCAGGCCTCTTCCATCATTATTTTGCTTCCATGAAAATTGGCAGGTTTGAAATGGAGAGCTACTTCTACCTATGGAGACTCTCCAAGTGAGGTGGAATGCTAGAAAACCAAGGTCAGAATTCATTTCAGCCATTACAAATACACAACCTAGAGGAAGATAGCCATGACTGGTTCATATTCACAGTCCTGATTTATTTACTACTTTAGGAATATGTAGACACCTGGAAAGTTTCCCAGTCTCAACTTACCAGGCAGCAGCCAGTGTGAGCAAAGGAGGACTGTTTTCCCATCAATCACACATGAGCGATCTCTGGCATGAGCAGGAACTGCAACAGGGACTCTGCTTTTGGCTGTCATAACAGAGATCAATCACGAGAGGAAGTGGGAACATCAGTCAGCTGTTTCCTGATCAACAGCGGAACAGACCCCTGTTGCTTACAGCAGCTGCTGCCCAGTAAGAGGGGATTGTGAGGGTGGGTCAGGCCAGCAGACATAATTATGGTGGTTGTGCATTCATAACTGCCTAAGTGAATTGCAGCCCAAGATTCAGAATTACATGGAATACCTGCATGCGTACCAGGCTCTCTCTCTTCCAGACTTCTTTTTTCATATGTGCAAAGTGCTGACAAAGGGAACATGGCTGGAATGTTCCCCTCTTCTTGTGTACAAAAAGCATCCCTGGAGATGATTTATAGAATCATAGAATCATAGAGCTGGAAGAGACCCCAGGGGCCATCAAGTCCAACTCCCTGTTATACAGGAACACCAATCAAAGCATTCTCAACAGATAGCCATCCAGCTTCTGCTTAAAAACCTCCAAAGAAGGAGACTCCACCAAACTCTGAGGCAGCATATTCCACTGCTGGATAGCTCTGACCATCAGGAAGTTTTTCCTAAGGTTCAAGTGGAATCTCCTTTCCTGCAGCTTGAATCCATTGCTCGTTGTCCTAGTCTCTGAAGCAGTAAAGAATAAGCCTGCTCTCTCCTCAACATGACATCTCTTCAAATATTTAAACATGGCTATCATGTCCCCTGTCAACCTTCTCTTCTTCCACTCTCAATCTTCTCTTCTTTAACTTTCTTTTTAAAGAACTCTCTTTAACTTTCATTTTAGCTGTAAGGGATAACTTCACTTCTCCTTTAGTTACTTTTACATTTACTTTTCTCAGAAATTATTTTTATAAAAACCTTCCACAAAATAAAACATGAAATATTAACATAAGAATATCATTGACTTATTCTTTTTATCTTGTTATCTAACTCAAAAGAAAAGAAAAGATATTTCTTAGAATATTAAGTAGAAAGCTTAAGAAAAAAAAGTAGTAAAAATGTAAAGAAACAAAGAGGATTGACTCCCTTCTCAATCATCGATGGGAGATCACTTACAAAAGTCTTGTCCTTCTATCCTATCAGTGTCCTCCTATACCATATAACATATTATTTTACATGAAAATATACTTGAAAGAAAGGAATTATGAGACATCCTGGATATAATAATGGTATTACTAAATTTAATCCTCAAAGCCTGCTACTGATAGCTTTCCTCCTCTGGTTTTCCAAAGTGGGATATTATTTTCCTATATTCGTTAAAGTATTGTAATGTGTTTTCAGATAGTAAAATTGTCAGTTTATCAATTTTATCATAAATTTTTATTAACCAGTCTTCCATTGGAGGAATATTATCATCTTTCAATTTCTGGGCAAATATTAGTATAGCCACTGAGGTCATATAAAGCAAGACTCTCTAATATTTGCTCCTAGTCATGTTATCTATTCCATCTAGCATATTTAGCAGGTACATTTGTGTGCTCAAGGGAAAGGTCTGATGTTGATGTCCACAAACAAAAAGCACATGTACACAGAAAATTGGAAAGAAACTGGTCACAACTTTATTGGTTACAGTTGTTAATGGGTTGGCCCACACATGGGTTTGGATCTGGACATTGGCCAACCCACCTGTTACGTGATAAGCCTGACCCTCTGGCTGCTGCCAGAATCTGAATGATGATAGGTGGGAATCCACCCTATCACCCAAGGAATATTGGGAATGCATGCACCTCATGTATAGTTCATGCCTCCTATCACCCCAGCACTCCTTGCTACCCTATCGGTGATGCCAAAGTTTACCCTGCCCAAAGGCATTGGTAACCATATCTAGATCCAGGACCCATGCCAAGCACCTCTGAGTTGTGATGAATACAACCCCAAAGCACATAACATAGGGAGGGCAAATGGGACGATGCTTCGAAAGAAGTGGGTGTATGACTGAGGAGAACCTGCATAAATACCCTTTTCCCAAACCAGAGGGGAAAATTGCATCCAGCTCTGGCCCAAGAAGGAAGCAGCCAATGAGTTTAAACTACTCTTTAAACTCATTGATTGACAGGTAGGTGCCGCCCCCAGAGGCTGCATGAGTGGCAACCTGGGAAGGTGAAAACAACTCTCCCAACAGCATGAGGATACCATGTGTCAAACACAGTCACCCTGAGCTACAAAATCGCTGTCCAGTAAGTCAGGCAGCTGCCTTTCTGGTTGCACAGAACACATGTCCAAAGTACATGTGTTATTATATCATGAACTTGTTTCCAAAATTTCTTTGTCTGATTGCATTGCCACCACATATGGTAAAAGTACCAGTTACTTTTACATTCACAATATCTTGGCTTTACAAAATGATTGAGAATGGATATAATTTAGTTGAAGTATTAACTTCTTCTGCATCATGTGCTTTATTGTGACTACTGGGGTAAAGAAAATTTGGATGGAAGAAAGTGTGTTTTGTACCAAAAGCCAGCAAGTTGTAGTATTCACATTTTTTAAAAGGAATTTGAAGCAAAAACTTTCATGAAACAGGATGGCAAAGAGTCAGCATTTAAATATAACTATGTGGGACTTGGTAGCAGAACTGCAACTTACTGTTCCTAAAAAGAAACTGTCTAAACTCTGACTGCATGTCTAAAACAACACTCATGCACACATATAGACAGCACTTCATGTCATCAGGAATTAATTTTTCATCCTAGCGAGTACTATGCACATGTACATGTACATGCACAAGAGGCATTTTGTGGATACACAGACCCAGCCTGCTGTGAAAAGAGATGAACCTTCCCATGGCCTTTTGCTGCCTCCTAATACTGCCCCACCAACAACACTGTCATGGTAAATAATAACTTCTCACAAGTGCATCTCCCTTTGTGGAAGTAAAAATAAAGTAGTGAAATTATTAAGAAATTCCTGCCCTTTCACGAAACCTAAATTCTGCTCCCTGTAGCATTCAGGTTTTGTCTAATTGTGGAGAGTGGCACTAACTTGAACTAGAGAAACTGAATTGGAAACAATGAGGAGGCCTCTTTTTGAAAAAATAGACCCTCTGAATTAAGACCAACATTATTAGTCTTTTATATCTTTATACTCCATAAAGTCACTCATTTAAACATGATAAAATCTCTGCATTTTAAAAAAGCTTAAGTCATATAATTTAGTGTGACTGGAAACTATTTTTTTTCTCAAATGACAGCTCAAATAATAATTCTCTTCAGAATCCAAAATGTCATTTCCATTTCATCTTGAAAGCTAGATTATTAAATTCAGCAGACACGCTACATTTTAGCATCAGACAACCTACAACACTGTGCTTCTCCTGATTTCTCTGCTGAATTTGTAGCATTTTGCTCACAAAGCAATCACTGGGGTAACAACTTTCCCATGAAATTATGGCCTGCAATACATATTTACATGTTATTTTTCTTCAAGGTGGAAGCAAAATAAATATAAATGTATCCATATGACTTATAAGTACCATCAGGAAAACATGGGAACTGTAAGCATATGCCTTTGATTGTAGCAGACTTTTTCAAATGGTGTCAAGGTTCCCAAAGAAGACTATGATGACAAAAATGTCAGGAAAGAGTTAGTGAGGAGGAAGGGATGTGATATCAGTAGCAGAAGAAATTAAATCTGGAGAATATTTGGAAATGCACCTACTTCACCCTGAAATGTGCGAACTGTTATTCCCCCTGCCCACCAATACTTTATGAAATGTCCCTACCACTCATAGGAACACTAGCCATGTTGAAAAATGTGGATGCATTTATGTGTCCATGATAAAGATAAAATTCTTGTGCCTATCAGCTGCCTCTCTGTTAACAACTTGAAACAGGAATGATTGAAATGCAACAGCAACAGTAAAGAAGTTTCTCCAGTTCCTGCTATGTGGAACATTCACATTCAAGCTTTTACCTTTGTTGTACCCCAAAATATTATTTGACACTGGTCCTGTTTGGCATACCTGTCAGTTTGTTTGCGATGCCTGCATTTTGTCATTTGCAAGCTCATAAAAATTTCCCTGGAAGACTAAAAATGTAAGATGATGCAAAAGAATGCGAAGATTTGGTCCTTTCTTCAGGCAGAAACAGGAAGAGACCAAAAAAAATAAATAGTTTGGTGCACTGAAGTAGCCTAAAGGTAGCTTACATGGCAGCCAGCTTCATTTACAAGGCAAATGTTTAATCATTTCAGGTACATTTCAGGTACTGTCAACTCAAGAAGCCTGTAGCACATCACAGGAGTTTGATGCAAAGTTTGAAACTCTCTGAAAGGCACAATGCCAAGTAAATCTCTTTAGCCAGAATGGTTCCACTCTTTCTGTGGCAAGTGTATGCTGTGCTGGAATTCCACTTTTATGCCTATAGGGACGGAGAAAAATTTCATTCACACATGTACTCACACCAGCAGAGAGAAACAGAAAGAGAGAGAGAGAGAGAGAGAGAGAGAGAGACTTTCCAAAAGTCAAAAATATATTCATAGCTACAACAAAGAAGAACTGATTTAGTTTTGTTTTGTTTACAAATTTAAATGTGAGAGAAAGCAACACCGACATATACGTGTATCTAAGCAAATGGCTTTGAATCCTTAGCTCACAGATGTTTGGTTTTGGATACTTATATTTTTAGTCACAGCTGTTGGAATCTATTATAAATATTTAAAAATATTTCTGTTAGATTTTAAATATATCAATGCAAAGAGAGTGGGGGAAGAAAAGAAGGGGGAATGAAGTAGAATTACTTAAATTATACAGATAATACTATGTGGTAGTCATATATAATAAAGTAATGTATTATATATGTTTTGTTGGAGTTGGTATCTGTAAAATACATGTACATGGGTGTCTAAAGCAGTAAGATCTTTTGGCCATTGAATGAGTGATAGTGAATATTTGTCTGTCCAGTCCTGAAGTTCAGCCACACTCAGAGAACACGGGATTCAAACCTAATGACTATAATATATGTTCCAAATTTTGAGGTTATAGTTGAAAACTACATTGTTACTGTTGGGTGCCTTCAACTCGCTTCTGACTTATGGCGACCCTAAGGCAAACTTATCAATTTTTTTTTCTTTCTTTCTGGGACTGAGAGTATGTGATATGCCCAAGATCACCCAGTGGCTTTCCGTGGCTGACTCCAGGATCCTAGTCCAATGTTCAAACCACTACATCATACTGTACATACATATCTCTATATATATGAAAGATTTTTCTAATACAAAATTAATGTCTTGTACTCAGTCAGAAAGGAGAGACTATTGGACATGTGCACATCATATTACACAAGGAGAAATGATCTATATCACATCTCCAACAGTTAGCTAACTTCCTTCTGAAAAGATGTAGTAGTGTCCAATACAACCCAAACATCATTTTTTGCTGAATCTAATGTGGCGTTAAGCCTAACAAGCTTTTAGATATTGAAGCTAGGGCATTTTTTTCCAATGATCAACTTGGACAAGACAATCTGATTCTTTATTCCACTCAACTGCAACTTCATTGAAATCAAATGTAGTGCTTTTGAACAAAAATTTGGAGACTACGTTTGCTGGTTTTAATTTCTATTAGGAGACAATTAGTGCTTCCAACATTGCAGAAGTGACTGAAGCACTCATAGCTGATGGTCCATGTATAGACACAAAAAGCTGTTGCACTTGCTGAAATTTGCCATCCTGTGCCAGAGCGTAAATGATACCTAGGGTGCCAAGTGAAAAGGTCAAGAATTCCTGATCTGCCCCCACCAGTTTCTCTATCATATCGATTTTTACAATCAGGGCATTTCTTTAATTTTTTTTAAAAAAATATTGCCTTGAAATTTTCAAATCAGGATCATCTTGTAGAAAGTGTGTAGAATAAGAATATAAACCACATTCTCATTGATGAGAAGCTTCCCTTGTTGCAGAAATTGCCACCACTTTCTTCCTCAGATGGACAGAACTAATACCACCAAAAAGGATACCAAATAGGTTGATTCTAAGGAGGGTATCTCTACTTGTCAGCTGTTCCTATAGGTCTAAGGTCTGGAAAATCAAATCTACTTATAAAAAATGATAATTGTATCTTTAAAGTGAAGAATAGGGTGATGAATATTAATTTCCTCTATACAGTATCAATTTTCTGGAAATAAGTTTGATGACTATATGGTGAGATACCTCAAAAAGCATTCAATATTCATGGTAAAAACAGAAAAATCAAGGAACCAACAGATAGGGACCAAAAGTCTAAGAATGTACAAGTGTAGTGGATGTAAACTTGGCTCCAGCTTGTTAATGGATACTTTTCATCTTAGGATTTTGTGATAGTCCACCCCCTCCCATTTTTAAATTTCATTTTTCCCCTATTAAGTCAATGGGGAAAAGTTGAGATTTCAAAATTCCCAAGTGGGAGAAAACGATACTGACAGATTTGTCCATCTCCATGGACATAATTTGCTGCAAGAACAATGTAGCTGTAGTAGAGGCATCTTGCCTCAAATTGACTTTGTGGGTAAATAGAAAAACTTAACCATTTTATACTTCAGCTTCTTCCTCAACACAAACTACCATGAGACTTTTGTCATTGTTCTTGATCTCAGGAGAAAAAGGTGCATTTTTAGATGTGCTTTTGCGTACTTTTCTGTAAAATGCAGAGGTCTGGAAAATGGGGTAACTGTTGCCTTGTTGCATGAATTAGTAACTGGATGAGTTGCTGTGTCTTTATGATCAATCAGGCTGTCTTGTTGTGTTCCTCCCTCCACCCTCATGGCTATCTTCGTTGAGGGATAAGACCTTACTTTTCTTCAGGGACATGAATTTAATATTATTAATGACCTGTGCAAATTGTGAAAAACCATGATCCTGCCTCCCCACCCCAAATCTTTGACACTTCTGTCATGCTTTGAAGATGAGATCTTTCAAGAGAGTTGCCAAACGCACACAACACTGTCCGATTATGGAGAAGACCAAACTCATGAAAAATTTTGAGCGAAGTATGTATTTTTTCCCACCTCTAGAATATACAGAGTGTAGTACTATGATCCATGTCTTCTCTCAGTGTATATTCCAATGAAGAATATGAAGCTGACTCATATGGAATTACCAGCCCTGTCTATGATGACTGGCCAAGGGTTTTTAGAATTCCAGGAAGATCTCTTTCTCATCCTTCAGGTATCAGGGATTTAACATGATTTTCTGTAGGTAAAAACACCTGAGATACTTGAAATACATCTGTTTCCTATTTTCTGCACTTAAAGCAGTTTAAAAAGCATAATGTTAAGAGACATATTCCAAACAGAAGAAAAGTTGCATCAGGAAGCCCTGGTTGTCAGAAACGTCCTGACGTGTCTCTAGTATAGTTTCAACAAGGTACATTTACCCTTCTAATTTTAAGCTCTGAACAGAAATACAAACAAAAATAATTAAGGTATTACAGCACAGTATTCATAATTAAACATCAAAGCTGTAGAAAAGGAAAGCAAGCATATGTTGCTTTTCATTTAAAGAGTCAGTCTTGCCCAGCCTTGTTTTCATAAGTCTTCCTTTGATGCCATGAAGTATATCCCCAACACCATTAACATGCATGAGTCTATCAAGTTATATTCGAAATAGATTGCATTGATTTGAAGAAGGGAAAGACAGAGGGAGAGAGATTGAGAGAGAGAGAAAAAAAAATGTCACATTAGTAGAGGGAAAAAAATGAACTAGCAAAGTGCCATTGTTTTTTCCAATTATGCAAGCAGTAGGGCATTTATTTGTGTAGTCCCTATACATGCTGGCACTTGTAAAAATGATTGTGCAAGGGGGTAGTGCTTTGGAGTCCCCCTGCATCTAATTCAGAATTGCATGCTTTCATCCACAACACCACTTACAATGGAGACTTATACCATTGGTTACTCTCTACAGAAACTGAGAGAGAGATTTTGTAGTGTTTTATTTGAGGATTTATTTCTTGGTTGAGAATCACTGTCTTGGTCTCTTTATTCTAGCACTGTTTAGCTCAGAAGCTAAGCTTATTGAGCTTGAACAACAGGTATAAAATGTTGAAAAATGAATGGGTTGGTACAATACACCTGGTGATTTCATTTATCAGTTCAATAAACTATCTTGAACATCAACAAAAACAAATAAAAAAAAACTTCCACAAAGATTTAGCCACAGATTTATGAGCACAACTTCAAGGTTTGACTTCCTGCCATTTAAGGGAAATGTTGCTCAGAGCAGAACTTGAATCAGATGTCCTTTCTCCAGTATTAGAACTATCTGCTGGACTATTTGATTAGCATCCTGAAGATACCTGAGGCAGAGCGAAGTGAAACCACCTAAAACAATTTGTCATGGAGCTATTATTGTTTTCCCAATCCTCATGATCCATATGCTGTAAAAAAAAGTCAGGAACTCAAATGCCACACTGGTCACATTCAATTTTTGTGTGTTTCTGGAATAATGACCTGAAGCATCTTTTTTTCACACACCCCCCCCATATCCCATATGCCTTTCGGCCTGTGAGCTAATTTGGCTGCACTCCTATGTGCATATGGTGTAAGTTCTACTGAATACATGGATAAGGCTGGGCTAAGCAACTCAATACATTGAATTTACTAGCAAAAAGTGGTCCTATAAATGTGAACCTTCTTTCAAATGACCCTCAGGGTCATTGTCTCTCAGGGTCCCTTTCCTCACTGCGAGAAAAAAATAAAACATGTGATGAAGAAGAATACAAATTGGCAACCCTGTGATATCCGTATTTAAAAGGCACCGAGACTCTACAACCGTGTTAAAGCAGACGACGGAAAATGGAACAAAATGTTAAGTGCTCAGAGTCCCCATGTAACTGCACTCTGCCAGCTGCTTAAATTATTTACAGGCAGTTTGGCACGCTTTCCGTCTGTTGATTTTGTAACATCATTTTTTTTTCTTTTTGCAAGCATTGTAAACAAACAAGACATCTAGTGCAGAAGATATCACAATGCAAATTCTTTGCAGTAATCTTCAGAAACATTTACTTTCTTGCTTTTTGCCTGAACATTTTTACTTCTGCTCGGTTTGTTTTGGGAATTAACTGATGTGACTATTCTCTTCCAGTTAAAAGCTGTGAGTCTAAAGGCCTCTTCAGAGGTTATCATCACATTTTCATTTTTATTCTTATATTTCTATAGTTTCACCATGACTCCTTCCTGTGTCACCTCAGTAAGCCTTCAAAGCAAAGTACCACATGGGAAGGCCCCACCTAACTGTAGCCTAAGAGACCACAATCCTGACTACAGTCTGAGCACATTAGGCCACAGTGTCAGAATCATGCAATGAAGAGGGTGTTGGGTGGGAATTTGGGAGATTCAAGTTCACATCACTACAGAGCCATGAACCTCGACAGGTAGCCTTGGACCAGTCACTCTATCTCAACCTGACTAACTTCACTGGGCTGTTGTGAGGATAAAGTAATCAGATGGAGAAGCATGTATACTTCCAGAACATATTGGAGGCAAGATGTGGTATAAATTTAACTATAAAACTAATAATAAAAATAACAGATAAATTGCAAATCATAGAATGTAAATTGATATTGTCATGGTAGATCCAGCTGAAGAAGGAATTATTACTCCTCATTTTCTTCTGTTCACAGACATGCTGGGAAGGTATGAGAGATTCATTGGGCATCTATCCTGCGGACTAATTGAAGAAGTAGAGAGTCAGCATGGTGAAGTGATTTGACCATTGGACTGCAATTCTTGAGACCAGAGTTTGAATCCCCATTCAGCCATGGAAACCCATTGGGTGACCTTGAGCAAGTCACACTCTCAGTCTCAGAGGAAGGCAATGTCAAACCCCCTCTGAATAAATTTTGCCAAGAAAACCCTGTGATAGGTTCATCTTGTTGGGAGTGGCAACCTTTGCATGCTTAATTAACTGGCTAGTTTGTTTGCATGTTTATTGTAGGCATAGAGAGATAGCCTAGAGAAAACTTCCTGTTTGTTTTGGTCAACACCTCTTCCTCCAGCACGTACACATTCTTTGGTCTTAAAAAGGTTCTCTTGCCATTTACTCCTCCCTTTTGTTTTTGCCTTTTGTCCTGAAAGCATACCCTGAGATCTCCTAACAGGGATTATTTTCAGCAAGCATGTGAGTGCTTAATTTTCTTCCTACCTTCTTCAAGAATTGAACCTGTGTAGACTATGCACAAGATTTTGTGAGTAAATTCTTTTATATTTTTAACCAAATTGTTTTTTGTGTTTATTTTGAGCTAGGTTAAGTGTGTTTGGGGTGGAGTGATAGAAGTGGGACTGGTAATCTGTTCAACTTCCGTTTTTGTGCAATTACTAAGATACTCTGCTGATTGAGAGTCTCATTACCAAAAATCTCTCAATTCCCAACAGGTTACGGGCCCAGAACAGAACAGTTACCAGATTTTTCAGGTTTTAGTTATTTTTTGCATTGTGTCTTTCTTGTGAAAGCGGCTGGGGTTTTTTTATTTTTTGTTTCCCCTTCCCCCCTTTTTGGAAACACACATCTAACTAAAGAATTCTAACCTTTTACCTTTTTGGGTGCTGATTTTTTTTGGGGGGGAGGGATTGCAAACTGAAGCAAAAATGCTGCATGCAGATTTAGACCTAGCTTCAAAACCCAGACTTGTGCGACTCACCAATGAGAGCTATACAGAATGGAGACAAAAATTAAATTTAGCCTTTAGTCACCATAATGTTCTTGATGCAATTGAAAAAGAAAAACCAAGTGGTGAAGCTGCAGAACAATGGTTGAGAAAAGATACCACAGCACAGTACCTAATTGGTAATGCATTGGAGGCTAATCAGCTACTTTATGTAAGAGATTGTACCACTGCAAAGGAAATGTTAGACAAAATTAAAGAAGTTTATGGTCTTTCATATGAAAAGTCTCAGTCAGTTTGGATGAGGGAACTTGTACAGCTTCTCCTTCATACTAAAGCAGGCTGTGAAGCTTATATCAGCAAACTGATTATGATTTTTGATAAGTTGAATTCCTGTGGATTCCAGTTTTCTGATAGACAAAAGGTTTGTTTCCTGACTGGAACTCTGGGATCAGAGTTCAATCCCTTCATCTCTCTCTTACAAAACTTAAAAGGGCTAACCTTTAATGAAGCTATGTCTAAACTACAAGAAGGATGCATTGACCAAAGGGCCTCCCTTTTTGATTATACGCAGAGACCAAGTGGATCAAATTACCTGGCCACTAAGAAGGGCAGACCCAAAGCTCTGCCTAGGGACCAAGTAGAGCTCAGTTGCTATAACTGCAATAAGAAGGGTCACATTGCAAGAAGCTGTACCCTTCCCAAAAAGTCCTCAGCCAATGGTAGCTCTCCAAGTAAGAAATTTACAAGACAAAGGCAGCATGAAGTAGGTGAATCAAGCAAACAGTCTTACAGAGGAAGTAATTTTCTTTTAATGGAACAGACTCTGGCAGTTAATGACTACAAGCAGAAAAATAATTGTTGGGTTATAGATTCTGGCTGTACCAATCACAGCACATTTTCTGATGCTTATTTTGATAAAATTGATCGAGATGCAACAAGAAAAATTCAAGCTGCAAATGGTGAATCCATGCAGATCCTGGGATCAGGAAGCTGCACTTTAAACTGTCTATTGCCTAACGGCAAAGTTACCCAGAATGTAGCAAGTGATGTCTTGTTTGTTCCTGAATTACACTGCAACATGCTCAGTGTGTCTGCTTTGGATAAGAAAGGATTCGAAATACTTTTCAAACAAGGAAAATGCGCAGTTACCAAAGATAATGTCCTTTTTGCAGAAGCATTTGAGAATAATGGTGTCTATGAGTTACATCTTTCAGCTCAACAAGCTAATGTTGCTAGAGCACAGATGAATGAGAACAGCCTTGACCTATGGCACAGACGTCTTGGACATCGTGATCCAAAGGCAGTTCTTGAACTACAGAACCAGAGTTTGGTCACAGGAATCAAGGTGAATCAACAATACAATGAGAGTACTACCAGGTGCGTAACTTGTGTTGAACAAAAGTCAGTCAGACCCTCATTTCATCCAAGGACTGAAAAGAGAACCACTAAGGTACTGGATCTCATTCACAGTGATTTGTGTGGTACATTTAATGTTCCTTCACTTGGTGGAAACAGATATGCTTTAATTTTTGTGGATGATTTTTCAAGGTATTGAGTTACTTATCTTCTGAAAGAGAAGAGTCAAGCCCAAGACATGCTACAGAAGTATGTTGTCATGGTGGGAACCAAGTTTGAGATAACACCTAAAGCTATCCAGACAGATGGCGCTGGTGAGTACATTTCACATCACACACAAGCTTTCCTGGAAGAGCATGACATTTTGCACAGGAGGAGCATTCCTTACACTCCTGAGCAGAATGGGATTGCTGAAAGGAAACTGAGATCTCTCCTGGAGATGACAAAGTGCATGCTGGCAGATGCTTATCTTCCCAGTAAATTTTGGGGTGATGCCTTTATGACCGCAACGTATCTCCAGAATAGATTGCCAACAAAAGGCACCACACAAACACCATTTCAATTATGGCGTGGCAGAGTACCAGACATGAAACACATTAGAACCTTTGGAAGTATTGCATATTCATACATACCGCAACAGAAGCGACACAAACTAGGTGCAAGAGCAGAGCAGACTATTCTAACTGGCTATACTCCTGGAAGCAAAGGCTATAGAGTAATGAACTTAAAGACTGGTGAAGTTGCTACCAGGCATGTAGTTTACTTTGATGAACAAAGTAGAGTTGATAAGAGAGGAACTGTCATAGACTTTCCAGATGAACGAGAGACTATCTTAGAATCACTGGAAGAAGAAGAGCAAGATGTTGAACCTCTCTTAGAAGTGCAGATGTTGCCTTCATCTGAAATACCACAAGCAGCTACACAACCTGATTCTGAACAAAGGACTGAAATATATGCTACAGAAAGCAAGCTAAAGGCAGAGAGCAGTACACTAAGAGAAGGGGATGCAGATGGCTCTGACCTGAGCACTGGACCGGAGGATGCTGCAGAGACAGACCAGGTTCCAGAACAGGTTCCCAGACACTCAATGCGACCCAACTAAGGTGTACCAGCTCCACGCTTGTCCTACCTCACGACATCAGTGTTACCAAATGAACCATCAAGCTTTGAAGAAATTGAACAGGTGCCTGTGACTGAGGCAGCTCAGTGGAGAAAAGCAGCACATGAAGAAATAGATGCACTACATAAGAATAGAACATGAACACTTACTGAACTTTCACCAGGAAAGAAAGCCATAGGATCCAGATGGGTCTTCAAGCTGAAACTGGATGCACAAGGAAAGGTGGAACGCTACAAAGCAAGGTTAGTTGCTCAAGGCTTCTCACAGAAATTTGGAATAGACTTTGATGAGACATTTGCGCCTGTTGTCAAACACAGTACCATAAAACTGCTTCTCAGTCTAGCTGCTTCCAAACAAATGGATGTCAGACACCTTGATGTAAAAACTGCTTTCTTACATGGACAAATAACAGAGAAACTGTACATGCAACAACCTCCAGGCTTTGTAGACCAGAAGCAACCACATCTGGTTTGCAAGCTTAATAAGGGTTTGTATGGACTTAAACAGGCTGCTAGAGCTTGGAATGAGAAACTAGACACAATGTTGAAACAATTAGGCTTTAAGCAAGGAGAAGCAGATCAGTGTCTATACACCAGAACCAAAGAAGGTTATTCAACCTTTATCCTGACCTATGTTGATGATTTGATTATAGCTCACCCACAAAAAAAGATTGGACTGGAGTAAAAAGGGTAGCTAGATACTTAAAAGAGACTATCAACTTTAAATTGAAGCTACCAGCTAGTAGCAATCCAAAGTTAGTATGCTACACTGATGCAGATTGGGCTGGTGATACTGCAGATTATCACTCAGTCAGTGGTTTCCTATTTTTGTATGGAGATGGCCCTATTTCTTGGGGCAGCCACAAGTAGAGCATGGTGGCTCTATCCTCTACAGAAGCAGAGTATATTTCAGCATCAGAAGCAAGTAGAGAACTACTATGGCTTGATCAATTGCTGTCTGATTTTGGAATAAATGAAGAAAAACCAATTCAAGTTATGGAAGACAACCAGAGCTGTATTAAACTTTCTCAAACAGAGAAGATGACACCACATAGCAAGCACATAGGAACAAGATACCACAAAGTACATGAGCTGACAGAGAATGGAATGATCAAGATGATCTACTGTCCAACCACTGAGATGGTAGCTGATATCCTGACCAAACCTCTACCAAGAGATGGCTTTGAGAACCTGCGAGTCAAGATGGGACTTCAGGGGTGCACGCGCAGTTGAGAAGGGGTGTTGGGAGTGGCAACCTTTGCATGCTTAATTAACTGGTTAGTTTGTTTGCATGTTTATTGTAGGCATAGAGAGATAGCCTAGAGAAAACTTCCTGTTTGTTTTGGTCAACACCTCTTCCTCCAGCACGTACACATTCTTTGCTATTAAAAGGTTCTCTTCCTATTTACACCTCTCTTTTGTCTTCACCTTTTGTCCTGAACACATGCTCTGAGATCTCCTAACAGAGATTATTTTCAGCAAGCATGTGAGTGCTTAATTTTCTTCCTACCTTCTTCAAGAATTGAACCTGTGTAGACTATGCACAAGATTTTGTGAGTAAATTCTTTTATATTTTTAACCAAATTGTTTTTTGTGTTTATTTTGAGCTTGGTTAAGTGTGTTTGGGGTGGAGTGATAGAAGTGGGACTGGTAATCTGTTCAACTTCCGTTTTTGTGCAATTACTAAGATACTCTGCTGATTGAGAGTCTCATTACCAAAAATCTCTCAATTCCCAACACACCTTAGGGTTGCCATAAGTCAAAAATGTCTTGCAGGTACATAACAACAGCAATTTGATGGAGCAGAGCTGCCTGAGCCCAACATATTGGGGAGGTGGGATATACTGAGCAGTGAGCAACACTATGGACACTCATGGAAGGGTGGAGTTTGAGGTGCGGCATGGCTGGGTTGAGGGAAGAGATAGATCCAAAGGCAAGAGATAAAGACAGAGAAAGCGAAAAAAATGAGGAGGAGAATGGGAGAAGGAGAAGGTACTGAGAAGATGGCCAGAACACCTGCAAGAACCTGCCAAAGAAGCCTCACTTCAAGAAGTCCAGCCATTGATTTAGATCCCTTTGGGACATCCACATGATTGAGGCAAAGTCCTCATAACCACAACTTAATTAGGGTGAATACCTGGCCTCCCAAGCTCTCACAGTCCCTTGAGGTACAGGAAGATCAGACGCAGACCTGTGGGCCATTGTTTTTCTTAGTGTAAAAGGTATTGAAGAGGATGTTAAAGGAGGCAGAACTAAGATGAGCAGAGGACTGGTAGACAAATAAGAAGGAAAGAGGATTGGCTCAGAGCTGCTAGACAGTGAGTTGTTACGTTCAAAGTGTTTGCAACCACACCCGTAAAGAAACAAGTCTGAACAAGAACTGTTACAGTAACCACGAACAATAAAATTTTTCCAGTGACCAGGACCTCTTTGTTTGTTTGTTTTTTTCCCTTCTGGATAAAAGATGCTGCAGAAATAGCTAGGCTTGGAGAAGCAGGGCCCTCTCCACTCTCGCATGCCTTCTCCATTCTTTGCTTTTTTTAAAAAAAAAATAGATCCCAATTAAATAATATGTAGATGCAGGGTGAGCATGAAAAGGAGGAATAAATAGTTCTTTACTGTGACACTTCTTTCTGAGAGGAAGTAGTCACAGACACAAAGAACACCATCCTTCTCCCCATTAAAGTATATGTCACACTAATGGAAAGTTCTCCCCCTGCTGCTGCCTCCATTCTTTTTTTCAGTGTTAAATTGCCTGTCATCTAAAAACTGTTCCCTGTTGACTCCACTAGCTTATCCCATGATGTAGCTTTTCTTTAATAGCTTCATAAAGTTTTGCATAGATTTTAAGCCCTCACCACAGCTTTTATTTTAATTGTGCAACCACATAAGTGGCGGCATATTTTAGTGGAAGTAACAGATCATTAGTTATGTTCTTTAGAGAAACAAAGGCATAATTGGAAGATATTTGAGCAAATACCAAACATCTTAAATGTAACAGAAAAAGAATTGTTTTCCTGGGTATAAAGGACAAAAACATTCGAAATAAACGTATACCCAATAATAGTTGGGTGTTTTTAGAACAAATTGTTTTTTAAAAAGATATAATAGCATGGCTACTGTTTAAATGAAACAGGAAGAATGAATCTTGTCCTTTAAATCTAATAAACAAAAAGGGAAAATTATTAATGATTTATTTTTTTAGGTCTACTGGTAATCATTTTCCCCTATGAGCCCTGGTTAGCCTCTGTATTACGTACCTTTCAGCATGAACAGAAAGCTTTCTTTTTCTCTGCAGGTCTTGTGATCTTGATCTTTCTATTCATACATTTCAATCTGTTTATGCACAATTTACCCATCTGGAATTCACAGGATGAGTGGGACATAAATTTTTTAAATAAAATATATTTCTAAAGATTCCATGAAAGATGTTTCATTAAATATTATAATCTTAGAATTGGAAGGGACCACAAAAGCCATCTATTCTGACCTACTGCCTGAGAGGCATACATAATTATAGCACTCCTGAAAGATGCCCGTCCAACATCTACCTAAAGATCTCCAAAGGTAAAGAGTCTATTATACTCTGAAGCAATCTATCCTACTGTCAAATGGCTCCTACATTAGAAAAGTCCTTCCAATATTTAGGAAGCACTCTTTTCTTGTAATTTGAATCCATTTTATTTCATAGCTTTGGGTGTATTACAAATAGGTTCTGTTACCGCTATTTCTAGCCCAAGCTTGTGGGATATTAAGATATCATTTGATATCAATAATTTGGCCTTCTGTACCCATTCCTCTCCACGTGCTTGGGAGGCCCCCGGACAAGCACGCACACAGGCGCTGCTGACAATAGCCGAACCATTCACATCCCGATCTAGGCAGGCCAGTCATTGCCGAATGAAGCTTCAGGAGACCTCAAGGTAAGTACCACAGTATGTATGCACGCAACTTACAAAAAGATCCCGGGCCCTCGCAGGCAGCTTGATGAGTGGACTATACAACTCTCAAGCACTCCGTATTTGCATACTGGCTACTCTATTGACAGTCTGGCTGTAACTCAATCATCTAAAGTACTGACCTTTCGAAGGCTTTGTCTCCAGCGCCAAACTCATTGTTTTCCCCAAGCACAGACTAGCCTGCAGCCACAATTTTCCCTATAAGAACCCCTGACTTTGAGTGCTTCCTCGGATCGCTCTTGGCTTCTATCCTGCCTTGCTGTCGCTTTGTCCAGCGAGCCTTCCCCTCAGCCCCACGTGCTGAGAATCCACGCTCCCCAGCTTCTTTGCTTTTACCGGGCTTCAGGACAGGTATAGTATTTCCCATACCAAACCTCCTCTGAGAATCCCTCTATCCCACTCCTACCTTTATTTCTATAGTTCCTTGTGTGTGTTGCATACATGTGTTTGATTGTATTTCAATAAAACAATTATTATTTCAACTTCTGCCTTATCATTGACTCGGCCTGACCCCGTAGACATAGGGCTCAAGATCTCGCTATGTTACCCTGCCTCTCGCATTGCAAACTTGTGCTCTGTGCTAATTCCCTCCCCATTGTTGTGAGCACATTTAGGTGTCCCTCCCGGGACCCCCAGAAATCAGGGTAACAGTTCTATAGACTGGATTTCTACTATCATGTTGGGCTTGCTTGCAATTCCACATGCCTTTAGAGTGAAGCTATATGTTACATTAGTCAAATGTTTTGCTCTTGAGAGAATTTTTTTCCTTTCACACTTATGCCCTTACCATACAACATCACCATCCCAGCATGGCAACACATTGCTCCCAGTCTGGGACATGTGCTTTTTCATGACATCATTGCTGACCAGGTGTTGTTGTGTCTCCATGCATTATGAACACACCATATACCATTACTGGAAAAAGTCTGGTAGTGTCCCCCTTTCCCACTATGATCCTGTTGGTTGTGGATGTGCAGTAAGTGTGAAAGCACTGGATAGCACTTCCTTCTGCAGTACACTGCAGGAAGAGGCAGGCAAAGGGACCTGCCATTAATGCTGCACTGCAGAAGGAAGAAGAGTGTCCCTAACGCTACCTATCTGCCAGCAGCCAACTGGGTATGGTGGGGAGCATTCAGGTCCCAATCTCATCCCAGGAATAGCACTGCTGAGATCCTGCCGAGATGCCATAATATTGAGATATGGTGAGGAAAGAACCATAGCCACCACAGTATCCAGATTGGGACACTGGTGTGTAGGGTTTCCAGTTCAGGATTGCCTTAGGCCCTCAGGTTCCTTGCCAAAACCTCAGACCTAGGAACAGCTCCTGGTGATGTCATTAAGCATTAAGTTCCAACCACAGTTACTCACAGCTTGCCATTCAAGCATACACACAGAGATACAGAAAAACATATTTTGTTGTTTGGAAATTAGGATAGAAGTCTTTTAGTCAAAGGAGCCGTTGCCAGATCAAGTTGAAATGAGGGGGATTATTCTTGATTGCCTGCTTAGTGAGATGACATAACGAACATTTAATCTAGCCCACTTGCCAGAAGGTAGATGCAGAGCAGTGTGGTGAGTGAACCTGCTTCCCTGGAGAAAACCAGCTAAGGGAACAGATAGATTCCCTGGAGAGACTTTGCAGTTGGAGCAACAAATCAATAAGTCTTGCAAATTGTAGTAAGCTACTGCTTTATAAGCTGAGCTGGAGATCTGCACACAGCCCTTTCTTCTTGATTGGAACCCAGTCCAGTAAAACTGAGAAAAAAATATTTCATTGACCACTTGGAGATAATCAATGAAAAGTGGAGAATCAGGACCAGACCCTGAGATCTGGCAAACCTGATGTGTGTATGTGGGGGGAGGTATTTGCCCCCACCATTGTGATCTTCATTTGGATTTCTGCCTCCTTGCAGCTAATACTTGAAGGGGAAAGGCTCCCATTAAAGCTTAGTGAGCATGTGGGGGGTGTGATCCAGACTAAAGCACAGCAGGGTCAGAGACCCTCTATACTCCATATTACGTTCTTTATCTCTTTTGTGTACCATCACCACCCTTTCTACAAAAGAAAAAAAAAAGACTAATGAGATGTAGAATTAACTCTTACTTCAAGTCCCAATGAATAAACTTCGACTTCTGAACATGCATTGGATAGGAATATAAGCAGCAAAATGAAAAAAAAAAAAAAAAGCAGCTACATGGCTAAGCAAGTTTAATGAGTCATTCCTTCTAAAGCTATTTATTTTGTTATAATTAATTTTATTCATTAGCATTTCATTAAATGGAACTAGAGCATAATTAACTACAGGAGTGAACAAAGGAGTGTAAAAATCATGGCCTTCTTTTATGGAAGACCCAGACCACAGGAAGAGCATCTGTATTGGGAAAATGTGAGAGATTGGTGGATCTGTCTAGTAGAGCAACTAACGTGCTAGACAGAAGTTCAAACAATCTACCAGTGTACTCTGTGCTTATGCTACTATAGCTGACAGAGACCCAGAAGATCAAATTCCCTTGTCATGCAACTGATGCATTCGGTCAAACCACACTTTTACTTTGGATGTATTAACAACAAGGAAAGCAAGAGAAAACAAAACAAAAAGGCCATATTTCAATCTTAAAGTATTTAGTCTTCTTTTTTTTTCCACCCAGAGAGGTAACTATTAGATTTGACAAATACCTGCCTGTAAGAATTTTTCTCAAGTGACTGCATATCCCAAAGAGGTGCCCTGTAATTACATCTTCAGAAATGAAACCCCAGGCCTTTAGAAACACAGACTTGATAAGAGTTTTGTATTGAATCAGCCTTATTTTTCACAGTAGGTAGACACTCAAATGTTATTTGGTTCAAACGAAGTGAGGAAAGGAAAATGTGATTTGTGCAATAAGCATATATTTGAGAGAATGCAAATGAAGCAATGTACATGTGCAAAATGGTTTCCATAAGTATTTTTTAAAATATTTTTATTGATTATATTGACTCTTCTGGGCCTGTGAACATGATAGCGGAGATCGTATATTTTTTTCATCTTCCTAGCTGAAATGTTTAATTTGAAATTAACTGGGTAAAATGTAGAAGGTTCTTTTTATCTTCAATCAGCTAGGGGCAGAATAGTAACCATCCTATTGTTAGATATGCTTCCTATAGAGATACCACTAACATCTGCACTCAACAGCTTAAAAGTAAATTCTGGTACTCACATGCCCCGGAACAACTCAGGCTGAATGGTTGCAGCAGTTACCATTTTCTTTATCCCTGACAACTCCCTGACAAAAATTCTTCTATCTTCTGTTGCACCAACTAACGTCACAAAGACGGGCCTTCTCAGTGGTATCACCCATACTTTGGAACATTCTTTCCTACGTGTATCAAAATGAAATCGAATGTCACATTTCAAATGCCTCTTAAGGATTATTTATTTATGCAGGCTCTCCCTGGCTAACAGATTCAGCCTGTCACATTTGCTAGAGTTAGGGGTGCAGGAACCCTGCAAAAGGAGAAAAACCGGAAATATCAAAATGTATCTGTGTGCGTATGGGAAAGGAGCCAAGGTCTGGTGGGGGGAGCAAGCAAATAGGGTTCAAATGAGCTGAGAGGAAGGAGAGAAAAAGGGGATGGATCAGCATGGTGGTTCTATACTTTCTCTCTCACACTCATCTCTTTCTTTGTGTGTGGGTGTGGGCATTGGGAAAGGGTTTGTGATGCTGAGAAATTAGGCTGCGAGCCATCCTTGGCTGGCCAGACAGTGGCTGGTGGAAGAGGAGGAGAAGGACCAGGGGTGGTTTTTTAAAAGGTCTACGTGACCTGATTGGAGCCATGCCCCAGAAAATAAGCACCTGTGGCATGGAGGAGTAGACGCTGGAGAAACTAGCAAATAATCAGGTCTGTGAAAGTCAAATCCACAAATGTGGAGGGCTTGTTGTAGTTTTATTTCTCTTGGTGCTATTAACCTCTCCTGGGGCAGCCTCCCCTCCCAAACCCAACAGAAATGTCTGTTACTCTGTGTACTGGGGGTCCCGGGAGGGACACCAAAATGTGCTCAACTAAAGGTGGGGAAAATTAGCTCAGAGCACTGCTTAGCATCATGAGAGGCAGGGTAACGTAGCGAGATCTTGAACCCTATGTCTACGGGGTCTGGTCAAGTCAAGGAGCACACAAAAGTTGAAACAATAAATGATGTTTATTAAACACAAGCAAAACAGTGTATGCGACACACTCACACAAGATAACTAAAGAAAATAAAGGTTGGAGTGGTATAGAGGGATTTTTAGAGGACTTGCTGGTTTGGGTGATACTTCACCTGTCCTGAAGCCTGGAAAACTAGAGAGCGAGGCTGGGGTGCGATGTAGCTCAGCACGTGGAGCGGAGGGAAGGCTCGCCAAGCAAAGCGGCAGCAAGGCGGGATGAAACTCGGGAGCGATCCGAGGAAGGTCTCGGAATCAAGGGTTTTTATAAGGAGAATTGTGCCTGTAGGCTATGCCGTACTTGGGGGAAAACAATAGATTTGGAGTTGGAGACAAAGCCTCCGAAAGGTCAGAATCTGAATGATTCGAGTTATCGTAGCGGTTCTCAATAGAGTAGCCAGTATGCAAACGCAGAGTATTTGGGTATTGTACAGTTAGCCCATCAAGCTGCCAGCACGGGGCAGAGGCTCTTTCATAGTTTGTGTGCATACCTAATTAGAGTACTTGCCTGGAGGTCTCCTAAAGCAGCGACTCAGCTATTTCTGGCCTGCCTGTATTATCCAGGAATATTACGGCAATTAATGGCCGAGCTTGTTTACATGCTTGTCTGGTGGTCTCGCAAGCATGTGGAGGGGAATAGAGAAGTGCAGCCGAATTGTGATATCAAGAGGATATCTTTTAATATCCCCAAAGCTCGGACTAGCCAGGGCAGTAACATTTTGTTCACCATTTGCTGGCAGGCTGGACCTATTTCTCCCCATGCAGCTGAAACCTGGTAAAGTAGGCTGCGGGGGGGGGGGGGGGCGCAATCATGACAATGTTTTTATAGCCATTAATAAATAATGATAGTGAATATGAACAGTTACTTAGATTTATAGTTCCGTATTCACTATTCCATATTAGCTGCTTAGTCGCAACTGTAGCACTATTGCCACCGTCATAACTGCCCTCCCAATTTCTGCTGGTTAGTTAAGTATGCTTAACTAAATATACTTAACAAAGTAGCTAATGTAGAAAACTAGCCTTTATTTTTAAAGGTGTCTTCAAATACTTGTATACTCTTTTTCTACAGATGTGTGTGTGTGTGTAAATGCCTTTCAAATCTTATTGTATTACAGAAAAGAAGCCAGTGAGGTAAAGTGCTATGATTTCCTTCCCTAACAGCTGCTGCCTTATTATGCTGGAATTAAACCCCTCTCTCCTCTCCTCAGAGGGACCTTTCATGCCCAAACCTCTTGAGAACAAGAATCTATAGTCTCTATTTTCACCTCTTTAAACAGTCTATTGTTCAATGACAGAATATTGTTCCTCTTAACCTTATGTAAGCTGCTGTGGGAGGCTTGTTCTCTGAAAAGTGTGGTGGGGGAATGCTTGAAATAAAAATACGTAAGAACATGCTTGGGGAGCAGGATTGACAGTTATTGGGACAATAATTAAGATGGCTGCAGCTGCTTTCATGGAGCTTGACTGAGAGAGCTCTCCCCTCCTTTCTTTCATAACCTCTGGAGATCCAAGAGCCTCAAGGTCTGGTCCCTCTTCTCCAGTGCTTAGAGAAAGAAGGAGAAATCTCAGGGCAAAAGTGCTACCTTGAAAGATATGTATTTTCTTCATTTGTTCAACTTGCTCAGGTTTTTTTTTTATGATGTACTTTGTGAAACTGTGGTTGTTGCTTAATGTATCATATGTAACAACTTCATCAGGGCCAGGCCCTTTTATTATCCTCATTGTACCATCACCAGAACCATCTGCTGTGACATTGCAAGGGGTCATCCCTAGGTCTCAGGGTTTTGTCCCTGAAATCTCAGGGACTGAGATTACCCAGATCTTACAATTCTAGATGTCATTAATACTTCCTTTAGCTTAGCTGGTGAACATCAGCAAGACTGAGCCAAAAGAGAAACACTGAGAAAACAAGATGAGTTATTAACATATATGGTGATGTGGGGTGGTATCATGTAGTGGATAACCCACACTCCACAAAATTCACTCTGAGATAGGCTGTTGTTTATTTTGATAGATATGCATGAGCAACATAGCACACTTCCACTAAAGTTGGTAAGACTATAGCATACATACAACTTGCAGCTTTTATAGATTAACATTCAAAATTAAGGTACTCAAAGTAGTGGTTGGTGAGAGCTACAAATCCATACACCACACCACCTCCCCAACACTTTCCCAGGCCAGGACCTGCCACCTGTTCCCCCACATCCTTGACCAGGATGACCTGATGGCATATTTCCTGCTCTTATCTCACAAGCACCAAGTTCTCAAAACAATGTGTCTCTCTAGTCTGAACTTAATTTTCACCCTTATCTGCTGTTCCCCCTCTCACCATCCTGGATACCTTGTTGCAATAAGCAGTCCCTATGGATATATTGCAACACCAATTTGCAATGGATACTTTGTAACAAAAATAAGCAATACCTAACAGAGATACATAGTAGCTTTTATGCAATGGTTAAATACATTTGCCCCAATATACATCCAGCAGACCATACTCATTTCCATATGACAGGGAGCCTAGCCTGGAATGCAAGCAAAGTTTGCAGTAGGGAAAACACATTTAAGGAAAGATAACCCAAGAAGCAAACCCCACCAACTCACCACTGCTTTCTTTTCCTCTCTCTCTCATACACACAATCCAATGGAGACTGAGCATGCACAGTAGGTATCATATGATTTTGGGGGAGAGCTAGGAAGTAAAATATTATGGGAGATGGGGTGGCTGATTGGCTGACACATTGAACTGGAGGATCAGACAGCTCAATATGTTGCTACAGATCCCACTTGTACTGCTTACATTACAATGCTAGGGACGTAGTCACTGATTTATAAGGTCATACTTTCTAATCTGTGACCTTGTTTTAGGTCACTGGCTACACAACAGTTTACTGACATTTGCAAAACAAAAGCTGCAACACTCGCAAAAGTCAGAAAAGATAGCACAACATCCCTACCTGCAATCTCAAGCATAATGAATAAAGCAGAGAACATGGAGGAGACTTTCTGACCACCTCTAAATAGAACCTTTATATTTTCTGGGCCTGACTCTTCTTTCAGATTTCTTTAAGACCAGGAAATACTCAGAACCAATCCTATCTAGACCAGAGGTCCAAATGGCATAAATCAAATGCAGAAACCAAACCCAGCACCATAATAATCAAAAATTTGCACATCTATCTGCAAAACATGGTGTCAGAATAAAACCCTGCTGATATTTCAACAGCAAGAGTTTTTTTTCTTTTTTATTCTTATGAGACCCATGGCATGAATAGCTTGTGCTAAGCTCATTCGTTGTTCTTCTGTTGAGACCCATTTCTGCACTTATTTGTTAGTGTACTATTTTTTTTACCAGTTCATTCATTATTGTCCTTGCTCTCTTTATGTTTTTTTCTCTAACTTTTGTCCCGCTTGTCTTTCTTCTGTTGGTGTGTTTATGAAAAGAAATGCACAGATCAACAGAACAATAAGAGACAAATAGACTAGCTCAACTATCCAGCTAAGGCTCTTGCTTGCAAAGAAATCCACTAGGTACTATAGCCTATCACTGAAAAGCTACTGACCACAGATATTTAGTGCCTTGGGACATTCCCAAACTAGATGGTTATAGTGCTATTATTCCACTTTCAACATCCTTTGGAATTCTGGGGTTTGTAGTTTGCTGGGGCCAAAGAGCTCTCTGGCTGAGAATTCTAAATGTCCCTCCCTGAACTGTAACCCCCAGGATTCCATAGGATGTTGAAAGTGGAATAATACCACTGTAACAGTGTAGTACAGAAATGGCCTTGCTCATATTTAACATTGACAGGGCTTAACACTGTGGCAGATTACTTACTATGGGAGTCCAGGAGGGTTAGGGTTTCTGGGAAGGTGATATTGTGGTGTTCTTCCAGCACAAATAAGTGCCCATTGAGGGGACAATCTAGGCACTGTCCAGCTGCCATTGACTATCTGGCCAAAAATGTTGTGCAGGGAGGACTTGGATGCCTCCTTATGTAATGTGTGTAAACATTCATAAAATTATGTGAGTGTACTTGAAAGGCACACAACAACAACAAGTCACTATAAGGGAACAGCTTTAATGAAGTATGGAGTTTCTTGTGCCAAATTCAGAAATCTGAATTAATCAATCTCAATATCTGGGAGGAGATGCATACAGCATCAGTAAGGCCCTGTAGCATGGGAAAGACAGATGCTGTAGAACCTTACCACAAAGGGAATGTGGCTGCTAGTGTACAGCATAAATACAGAGTGGTTCTCAGAATGTGCCTTAGGATCCTTAGACACATGTAAGGATTCAATAGCATTTAAGGGCCTTTCCGCACTATACTGTTATAGTGCTACTATTCCAATGTCAGCATCCTGTGGAATTCTGGGGTTTGTAGTTTGGTGAGGCCAAAGAGCTCTCTGGCTGAGAATTCTAAATGTTCCTCCTTAAACTGCAAACCCCAGAATTCCACAGTATGTTTAAAGTGGAATAATAGCACTATAAGAGTGTAGTGTGGAAAGGCCCTTGGTCTAAGGCCATTGAAATCACAAAATTTGACTTCTGCCATTTTATGACCAGGAGCCAAGAGTGTCCTTGTGCTGGAAACTATTATTTCCGGTGGAATCAATGCCTCCATCCTTCTCTGTGCAGATTGAAATCTGTGCTGAGGGAGCAGAGAAATTCAGTGGTGCAAATTTCTAGTAGCCATGCATTTATAGAACAGGATCAGTCAGGGCAGAAATTCCTGATTCTGCAGGTATTTAACGCTAAACTGCACAGTTGTACCTTGGCAACATCCTTAGTTTAGCAATATCTGTACTTGAAGTAATTATCTCAACAGTTAGTAAAAACAGAATATGGGAAGAAATAACCTAAAGGCAACAAATCCCATCTGATCTTGGTAGTTAAGCAGAACCAGTTTTGGTTAGTGCTTGGATGGGAGACCACCAATAGTTATAGGCTATATTTCAGAAGAAGGAACTGACAAAACCACCTCTGAGTATCCCTTGCTTCAGAAAGTGCTATGAAATTCATGGGGTCACCATAAGTCAACAGGCAATTTGAAGGCCCACACACACACAGAGAGGACTCACAGAAGTGGTGTAAATTTTGAAAGTCGCAGTGATGACATAAAGGTTTGAAATCTATTTTCTCAAGGCAACTTTGCTTCTTGTCACACTCAGTTACAGATCCTTGTAGTTTCACACGTTTTAATTATGAATATAAAACCCCTACCAAACAACAATTTACCAATGGGCATTCATAGAAAATGAGGAACATAGCTATAATACTTTGTTTTTTGTTTTTGTTTTGCATTTCCTTAATGCTGGAAACTCTTGATGGTTTCATTTCTTTAAATACTGCATTAACATGGGCTTTGCATTTCAATTCCTACCCTGTGATCCTGTAATAAACTGTAAACAGGCAGCCCCCTGTGGCGACACGGAGCCTCCTTTCAAGACCGAAGCCTCTATTTGTTAAAATCAAATGCCTGAAGGCAGCCTAAGCACTTTATCCATCTCAAATGCAGGGGGGGGGGACATAAGCCCTTTAAACATTTACAGCAGCAGAAACATTTTAACTGCCTGATATCTGCACTCTTTCGTAACGTTAAAGGACAGAAAATCCTTAAAGGTCACCTGAAAAGAAAAGGCCATGTAAAATGTTGTATTCTTTTCAGAGGATACAATGAAATGAGTAGAGAGGGCAAGGTTCCCAAGGACATAGAAAGAGGAAGTTTCAAGAAAAACAAGGAGAAGAACTGGGTCCTTTCACAAACTGACATTTGTAGTTTAGGGAAGCGTACCTAGAATTCTCTGCTCAAGAACTCTAGTGCCGTGACAAAGTACAAATCCCATAAGATGTACCCATGGGAGATAAAGTGGAATCAGATTGATATAATAGGGTAGTGTGAAAGGACCCCAGGTTAAGGATTAATGCAGATGATTCACTGTCTCTTGAGGACAGTAGGTTACATTCCTTCTTGTATGAAACTGAACAGGACAGTGAAGTCTACATTTATTGATGTTCTCTCTTCAACTTCCAATCTGCATCTAGTTCCATCAGGGTTTTTTGGGATGTGGTGGGTGGCATGCATACTTTATGATTATGATCATAGATCAGACACAAGCCAGATAGTTGCAAGGCAATAAGAAATCAAGAAAAAGAAAAGCCAGCTCACAATAGAAAAATTCCTGTATGTATACATGAGTGGCAGTACAGTAACCAGTACCAAATCAAGTCTAATAGAATGTACTGGAAGTGAGATGTACCACAATGGGGTCTGATGAGTTTACTTCTGGTAAGACATGCTAAATTACAAAACTTGGCAAAACACAGGTGGCATGTTTTTTAATGGGAAGAAAAACAATCCTTTCTTGGCTTATTTTGTTTTCAAAGTCTGTGAATGTTTGTGTGGCAGACATTTAACACACTTTCTCTATTGACTTAAATATGTTAAGGACTGGTTTTGCATATTTGAAATATGTGCAGTTTTTCCATGTGTACTTTTCAAATGTGTGCAGGTTTGTGCATATTTTAAATTGTATACATTCCCCCAGCAGCTACAGTGGGTGAGGGCCACATGTTTTCTGTAACCTGTGGATCCACTTTAGTCCTCAAATGCTGAAAAGAAAAAAGTAAGAATGACTTTCTCCCTTTAGTTTGGAATTGAAACAGAGTTCTTCCCACCCCCAACTCAAAGGTTTAAAAGAATGATTCTGAAAATGATCTCTGACTACATCTGCTTTTGGATTTTTTTAAAAAAAATGAAATTATTTCCAGGCACAGTGAAGCCTGTCATAGATCCTCAAGGGAAAAAAATATTCAGTTTATATACCTCTGGCATAAAATGTGTTTACGTACAGTTTTGAATCCATTTGAAGTGTGCATGTTTTTCTGTGCATGGTTTTAAAATGTGCATATTCTTTATTCTTTCTTCTATTTCCACAGTTGCCCATTATTTTATGATTCTGGAGTACAAATTACATTTACTTCTCTTGCAGTCCTTGAAATGTCCATTGAGACAAGCTTACTGGACCCTATATTGAAAATGTGTTCTCACACATCCCGAGTAGTAGGTGCTAACAGAAATGAGCTTCCTGGAAACAAGAAGAAAATACCAACATGCTTGGGGGAACCCTGAGGTTTGCAGAAGGACAACAAATCTAAAAGCAAAACACAACTAATGTGGAATACACTAATTCACACACATACACACATGCACACAGAGACACATATACACACAAGTTAAGTGAGAACTGAGCACACTTTGTAGCCATAGAATCTTGAGTGACAGTTGAAAAAAGACATGAGGATGGCCAACATGGAGGGGCTGGTTGGCTGGTGTCCCATGCAGAACAACATTACTGAGGAGGGACAATGCACCACAACATTTTGTTGCAGATCCCACTTTTCAATGGCTGTTAGTAGCTCAAGTGGGAAAAGTATCTACACTGATCTCTCTTATCCTGAGAAGTATTTGGGCTTTAACAAGGAAATATTTGATCAAAAAACTGAGTTTGAAAGCATATATTACAAACTTCATTAAAGTTTATCAGAATTCTTGATATGAATTCCGCCTGATGCTTTGAGAGAAGCAAATATTCCAACCACAAACAAAAAAAGTCTGAATACAAAACAATGTAGGAGTATTTCAAATGGCTGTGTTCTTCTTTTAATGGAACATTGATTTCCTTCAGAAAGCAAATGTGTTCTTTACTTAAGAGAGAAAGCAAATTTATGCTTCATGGAGGTTTTCCAAAGTACTCAACCCAAAGTGTTTTGTCTGGACACCAGAGGTAGGCAATGCAATGCATCTGTATTCCACAGTCAGATTGTATGTGTGCTTTCAAGTTGTCTGTCAATGTGTGGTTTTCTCGTGAGTTTCACAGAGTTTTCTTAGGCAAGAATACTCAGAGGTGGTTTGCCATTGCCTTAGTCTGAAATACAACCCACAGTAACTGATATTCTATGGCAATCAGATCATCAGTAATTAAAATGACAGTGTTGGTCTCTCAGAAGAAAGAAAATTATATTTAAGTCTCATAAATATGTTCACAATGAGTAAGAACAGAAGTGATTCATTTCTTGGAGAAGCTCATCTCCAGCACCTTCCTGGGAGGCACATACACTGGATCTCAAGAAGAAAATATTCCTACCATTGGGATAATCAATATGGTATACTATCAGTGCAGTTGGCATTTATTGGTTGTGGCTGATAACATTGCTCATTGACATTGGCCCCCAAAGCAAAATTACTTATTTCAAAATATTTTCCAGTTCTCTTATTGCCTGGTTCTGTTTGAGCCAAGTTCTAGCATGCGATAGCCATCTTCATCTGTCAGGGAAATTGACAGATGAAGATCTTCTGCTGCTTGGCATGGAGAATAAAATACCATGAGCCCCCTGCCATCCCAGTTACAAAACGTGATTGCCTGATGAATCTTATCTGTTGGTTTTAATTCACATGAAGATACTGGATCACCCTAGAAGACACCAGTCAGTCTGTTTGGTACCCTTAGAGCTATGCTGTCCCATTATTTTCTTTTACTCCCATGATCTGCTGCCCAAGTTGATCAGTTGACTCTGCCTAATGGTTGAGCTGGCCCAGGTGGCCAAAGTGCGTGATGGCCATGGTCTTCTCTGGCTATGGTACTGGGGGCAGAGTAGACCTCATGCTCAGAAAGAGTCTGATGCCTTGCTACCCATGCTGCAAAAGAAGAAAACCTAGAGAGAAAATTGTGGCTGCTCTATTAAGTATTCCATCTCCCTGATATTGTTTGAAGTTCAAAATCGATCTAATCCCCATTACAGAAACAACTTCTCTAGTCTTTTACCTACAGACAATGACAGCATATTGAGGAAAACATTACAATCTGGTCCCAGGACAGGTCATTTAATATTTATTCACGTCAACTTTTAATATCCAAAATTTGTCACCTGACTTGCTCACTAGGGGTATAATTCTTCATTATTCTTCATTATTATTTTTTCCTTGAAGGAAGAAATGAGTAATTTTAGTAATGGGAAAGTGGAAGGAGAACCATGCAGTTTTCAAGGCCTATTTACAGTTCAGGACTTATGCTATGCAAAATTTATCCATGGTTATTTTGCATAGCAAACACGATTTTCTGCACTACTGTTTTCTGTGCAGAAACAGCTATGTCCTATGCAAAAAATGGTATTTTTCTGTGCAAATCAACCACATATGGATTTTTCACAGAATAAGTTCCTACTTACCAAATTACCTGCACAGGAAACAGCTTTTATTCTATGTATAAATTAACATTTCTACACAGAAATATTTCTGTGCTCTTTCATGCACGAAAAATGCTGTTTTCTTTGCAAAATAACAATATGCAAATTTTGTACAGAATACATTCCAAACTGCAAACATTCTCATCACTAAAGGATTGTTGGCAGTTGGAAAATATTTTTTAACCATTTTTGGAATATTGTTGAGCATTCTTTCCATCTGTATTGCCAATCAGTATGCTCAGTTACATCACTATTGTTTTTTTAAAAAATTTTTACATTCAAAGAACCATTCATCAGAACTTTCCATTAATACCAGCATATTTGTTTCCAAGTCTGTTATTATTCATGTTCCCACACAACACTTGGCTAGATCCAACACTGAGAATGAGCATGGTGCAGAGGCCTGTGTGGCACTAGGGCTCTGGGGGACCAGAGTTCAAATCCCTCCTCAGTCATAGAAAACCACTGAGTGACCTTGA
Source organism: Cyclura pinguis (assembly GCA_030412105.1). NCBI lineage: Eukaryota > Metazoa > Chordata > Lepidosauria > Squamata > Iguanidae > Cyclura > Cyclura pinguis. Next base: position 99,564,782 of record CM059601.1, read on the forward strand.
GCAGGTTGTATTCTCTCAGTTTCAGAGGAAGGCAAAGGCAAAGCCTCTCTGAACAAACCTTGCCAAGAAAATCCCATGATAGGTTCACCTTAGAGTTACCATTAGTCAGAAATGACTTGAAGGCATACAGCATTAACAATGACAATGACAACAACAAAGATCCAGCAGCAGCTGGTGGATCCCATTTAATTGGGGGTGGTGAATTCATTTCAAGATTCTTTTTAAAACTTTAGATGAGATCTATGAAATGCAAAGCCCTTTCACCAACATAGGTTCAGCAACTTGAATAGCTCCTTTAAAGTTCAAAATCAAAGCTGTAATAGAATTGCTGTCCCCACAGGTAAAGAGCTTCAAGCTGCCACTGGTTGACTCTATTTAATGTTGACCCTTTGAATTCTCTGGGACTTAGACTAGTTATTACCATGAAATCCCTGTCATTTCAATGAGACTTCTTTAGATAAGACTAACTAACTATGCTTCTTTTACACAGGCCATTTCCGCACGGTGCGAGGGAATGGCCCTGTGACACTACTCACTGGACTTTTGGGCTCCCCGGTCCAGTCCACGCTGCTCTGGGGACAAAAATGGCGGTTTCTGGTTGGTCGAGGCTCTCAACCAACCGCTGAAGCTCGCCAGCCTAAAGCCCGCCCCTGGCAGATCGCAGGCTCGCACCAATGCGAGCCTGCGAATCTGCATAAGGGAGCAGGCTTGCACTGGTGCGCTCTGTGCTTTTGAAGAACCTCAAGAAACAGGTTTTTCAAAAGCACGCTGGACAACTACTTGGGGTCGTTCCAGAGTGGGCTGGGGTGCGGATCTATGTTAAGTAGGTCCGACCCAGTCTGCTCTCAGGTGCAGACGTCCTCCCTGGAGGTTTCTGGCCACAGAAACAGTTTATAGAATCATAGATTAGGAGGTGGACCACTATTCAGTACTGGAAGTCAAGAGCTAGTGCATCCCAGACAGATAACTGTCCATCATCCCCCAAGTTCTCATGCCTGTACATGTTTTACAACATGTTCAGAGAAGGATGGCCAAAATGGTGAAAGGTCTGGAAGCAATGCCCTATGAGGAGAAGCTTAGGGAGCTGGATGTGTTTAGTCTGCAGAAGAGAAGGTTAAGAGGGGACATGATTGTCAGGGATTCCAGGCAGGGAACCCTGGGAAAATGATCAGCCCACTGCAAAGATGTTGCATCATGCCCCAGCTGTGGGTAATTGCAAGGTTGCATAAGAAACTGGGGTCGTGTGCAGATGGTAGAGGGAGGTGTGCAAACCTCTACCTGATTGGTTGTAGATATGTATATAACAAAGCAATGCCAGTAAGTATTTGTCTGTTGACCAAACCTGGTGCCTGGCGCAAGCTTTTGTCTGTCTGTCCTATGTTTTGTATATAACGGAACTTTGCTGCAAGATAAAGTGCCTCCTGTTTTGGAAGAAACTCCTCCGTGTGTGAGTATCCTTACTGGGGAACAAGGCTGCTGCTGTTGGCTCGCTGAACTCTGGTTTTTCCGCTGCATTTCCATGGGGCTGAAACTCTTATTATCCCCAACAATGATAGCCATGTTTAAATATTTGAAGGGATGTCATGTCAAGGAGGGAGCAGGTTTGTTTTCCACTGCTCCAGAGACTAGGACAAGAAGAAATGGATTCAAACTACAGGAAAAGAGATTGCACCTAAACCTCAGGAAGAACTTCCTGATGGTCAGAGCTGTTCGACAGTGGAATATGCTGCCTCAGAGTGTGGTGGAGTCTCCTTCTTTGGAAGTTTTTAAATAGAGACTGCATGGCCATCTTTTGGGAGTGCTTTGATGGGTGTTCCTGCATAGCAGGAGTTGGACTGGATGGCCCCTGAGGTCTCTTCCAACTCTATGATTCTACAATGTTTTGGTGCTCCTTTGTCAGGGTTTAATAATGCTTTGCAGTTGATCATCCTTCTGGAAAAAGTTAATTTTTGCCATCAGTTCCTAACAATGGGATATGTTGCTAGGAAGCAAGCAAGAACATCATTAAGACAGTGATTATTCACTCCAAAATTGTGAGAACATTGGGAGTTTAATATTAATGAGTTTACACTATAAAGGAGTCAAAATGACTTAGGAACATTGTTTTTCCTATATAATTTAGCACACAGCTCTGCATCTTTACTGCACGTTGGCAGAACTAATTAGATACAATTTTCTTAAAACTGAGGAAACTCAGTAATGAAATGTGTCCCTGTGAGATTATATTATCTTCAAAGTAATTAATCTACATCTGGGGGCTACACAATATTCACTGTGGGATCTGTATTCCCACAGCAGGTTCACAAAGTGTACCGTGTAAATCCACCAAATCTTGTGTGAGTCGTGTGTTTTCATGAACCCCTGTGCACCTGGTCCTGGCAGTATCTGCTACCTGTATAGGCACTGGTGGTTCTGTTCTTACTATACTTTTCAACCAAGTTTTGACTTCCAAAGTGGCTTACAACAATTGAAAGACAAGACAAAATCACAGGGAAAATGCAACACCCTTCCCAACAGTTTAATACCTAAAATCACAGCAAAAGGTGATGGGATTTTAAGTCTTAAGATGCTTCCAGGAACCTTTTGTCGGCATCTTCAACAATGCTGATCTAGGTAGGTGAAAAAACGAAACAAAGGCATCTTTAAAAGGAAGATCTTAATCTTTCTTTTTCCAAGATCAATCAATAAATCATATGACCTAATCATCTCTCCCCCACTTCCCTCACTGAGAAAAGATTTCCGCAAGAAGAAGCTACTCTCCTCTTCACAGGAATTATTGGTGGGAACATGGGAGAAAGCATTCTCTGTGGCCGCTCCTGCATTTTGGGAATCTAGGATAGATTCTTCTTTGCTGTCTTTTTGGCAGCAGGTTAAGGCTTTCTTTTCCAGAAAGCCTTTGGTAATTGTAAAGTCGAAGGCTTTCATGGCCAGAATCCATAGGTTGTTGTGGGTTTTCTGGGTTTTGAGGCCATGTTCTTTTAGTATTTTCTCCTGACATTTCGCCTGCATCTGTGGCTGGCATCTTCAGATTAATTAATCCTCTGAATTAATTAATTAATATTAATAGAACACAGCCTCAAAACCCAGAAAACCCACAACAACCTTTGGTGATTGATTTTTAATAAGAATAAGAATGCAATGCTGTTTTCAAACTTTGTTTTAAAGTAAATCAATTCTATTGCTTTTTAATACTGTTTTGTATGTTTTTAACAATATGTGTTCTATTGATTTTTTTTTTAGTTTTGTATTTTTTTGAATTTCTGGTGGGTTATTTTTTTATTATTATTTTAATTCATTAATTAATACTATCTTGTAAGCTGCCTTGAGTCCCAGTCTAAGAAAGAAAGCCACATATAAAAATATGTGATGGATGGGGAGTCTGCCCTGGGGGAGCATCTATTTGTCTTAAACAGAATTTTACGAGGATGTGAAAAATTGTCAGTTTCATTTTTGTTATATTCTTAGAATCTCTCCAGCATTCCCTTTCTATCCTAATCCCATCTAGAGTTGAAAGACCTTTGTTTTCCTTTCGCGTGAAAATACGTATGTACTTTGATACCTAATTTGATACATTTTCTACTAAAGCATGTCTGAGTGCATTTTTGTCATATCCATACATTTTTTGCACATTTAAGTGTATATAACTGGAAAAAGAAATAGGAGAAAGTAACATAGTAGCCACACTTCCCTCTTGATGACAGGAAATGAAGTTACATGTACACTTCATTAATAGTCTTTTGAAACCATACATGAGACAAATTAACTTACATGAGACAAATTAATATCTTGATTAATAACTCTTCTGTTAGATTTGACCACCAACAATTGCATTTTCAACAATGGCAAGTGATTTGTCGCACTCCCAGTATTTGTACATATTGTGCTGAAGGTAGTGAACTAATGGAGAGCCAGCATGGGGTGGTGGTTTGAGTTCTGAACTAGGATTCTGGAGAACAGGATTCGAATCCCCACTCAACCATAGAAACCCACTGGGTGACCTTGGGCAAGTTATACTCTTTCAGAGGAAGGCAAAGGCAAAACCCCTCTGAATAATTCATGCCAAGAAAATCCCATGATAGGTTCACCTTAGGCTCACCATAATTCAGAAATGACTTGCAGGTGCATAACTTCTGCAACAAGAACAAAGTAAAGCAATCACATGTTAATAAGGCAATGGTATCTGAACTCACCCCAAAATTCATCATTCTGTTGATCTCACGGGACAAGTGACCATCTGCAAATTGGAAAGTTACTGTTAAAAGTAGTTAGTTCCATTTGGAATTATAAGACTCAGAGTTACTTTTAGGCACTATTATAATAATATAATTAAATTATTTAAAAAACAGCTGTTTCCTATTTTTATAAGTAACAGTTTCTTATTTATTTTTGAAAAATCTTAATACTGTAAGCATACAAAACACAGTCTCCTCTCAGCTACCCCATTGTTCTCTAAATGCCCACAAGAATGAGTTCACTATGTGTTAGTCCTTAACCATGTGATGTTACTGTCACCCCACAAATGAAATTAACCCTTCTTATGCAAGGTAATTCGGTTACCTTACATAAGGTATAGGTTTTTATAAATGGAATTATAGGTTATTATAAATGGAATTATTACAGTAATTTGTGCTTTTTGACTAATTAGTTCCAGGAGTTGAGATATCAGTCCTGTATGAATGCCTTGTTAGATATTTGGTTGTCTTTTATGTACGGATGATTTCACATGGGTGTATTTTCAGTTTATTATCTGTTTCCTCCTTTTAATGTATTGTTTTCTTTTCACTTTTTTTCTTTTCTTTTAATATGATTTGTTTGCACAATAAAGAAATATGATGATATCATGTGATGCCAGTACCAATTATTTGGTTGGTATTTTGCAGGCTACTTAAATCTCAAACAAGATCAAATCCTTAAGAATTCCCCAGTATGACTTCAAGTTTCCCAGCCAGTCTTAAGAGATTCAGCTAGAACCCAGCTGGTTTGTTGCCATCTGCCATTGGTTTTCAACAGCAGGAACTTAACTCGCAAGTATTCTAAAGATTAAATAATCTCCATCATCAAGACATAAAACAGTCACAGGCCCACAAATGTGATTCTTTAATTAGAGACCTAGAGTCAATCCTCAGACAGTCATCAGTTTGCTCTCTTAAACAAAGGAAGACCAGCTGCTTGCTGCACCAAGAACTTTGATGCTGTCTTCTTTGTCACAGAGAGGAGGACAGAAAATACAATCAATCCTGGGCAAAAGGAATAAAAGGGGGATATGAATCTGTGGATTGCCCTTTCACCAGTTCAGAGCTTAAGGATATCTTTCTTCAAAGCATTAGCTGTAAAGGGTGACATTTTAATTTACCTTGGACACCGCCAAGTAAGCTCTTAAAGTGTTGCTTTGATTCAGTGTACTCGGAACAGGAGTTCCAAATTCTTCGGGGAAAGATCAGAAATGAAAAGACAAGCATTGTTCCTGTTGCCAGCTAATGAAAAAAAGGACTTTGCCTGGTTTGTTCCTCTGCAAGCAGCTGTATTCACAGAAATCAGCAGGCTAGCTTTTCACAACATGGAGATATGCGTCATGAACTGCAAAAACTAGGAGATCAAGCAGTACTCCCTTGCAGACACATCTCTAATAGGGAAGATATCCTTTCAATGCTCAATCAACGGCCTGCCTGACACTCGGAGGCAGGGCTGGCTAAACCATCCTGCAAAGTGGGGCAGCCACTTTAAGAAGCACATGTAGGCAAAGTAGGAAGCACTGAGAATATGCCTCATACCCTCACACATTTCACAGATGAAAATCAGGACATGTGTGACCAAGCAATACTGGAGTTTGGTCAGCATGACAAAAGTTATTAATGAAGAAGAACACAGAAATCAAGAGAAGTGGTAGCTGTTTGCCTTTGCCTGAACCTACTGGGAAGAACAATGTTCTGCCCCTTCTTTTCCTTTCCCTCCTGCAAAGTTAATTTTGTACAAATTATCTGTGATCTTTGAATCCAGTTTGCAGTAACTGAAGTGGGAAATGGAAAGAGGAGAAAGTATTTTAAAAATAGCTGAAAAAGTGGAATGACAAGAGATTATTGAGACCATTCCTGCCATATCGAGACAGCTGGAGGGTTAGGTAACCTGTCCTGAGTCTCCTTGGCTCACTTGCTGCCATCAAGTGTGATAGAAGATGAAGTTGCCTTGTCAACACTGATATAAGATTCAGCTGCCCATCTGACAGTGTCTCTATGTGGAAGGGAGATATCTTGCTATTCCTCTCAGGCAAGAAGATATCTTGGGTTGGCACTACTCTATGAGAGTGGCAAATATGCATTAGCAGCAAAGAACATTGATGCACAGTCTGCCAGAGCGAATGGGGTATCCTGTGCTTTTACTTGCTTTCCTTGACATGAACGAATAATGTCGTTTGGGGGCAGTAATACTTTGGCAGTAGTTCTACGGAGCCTGAAATAGGGCCCTTTGATTTATTTGTTCATTTGCTTTTAATCTTAAGGGAGGATAGTGATGTTGGCCTGATTCCAAATCCAACCCCACCTGTCAAACAGGCCATTTCCGCACGGGGTATTAGAAACGGTGCAGTCCGTCCTCCAGGGAGGATGTCCACACCTGGGAGCGGACTGGGTCTGGACTACTTAGTGTAGTTCCGCACCTCAGCCCACTCCGGAACGACCCCAAGTGGTCGTCCAGTGTGCTTTTGAAAAACCTGTTTCTTGCGGTTTTTCAAAAGCACGGAGCGCGCCAGTGTGAGCCTGCTCCCTTGTGCAGAATCACAGGCTTGCACCAATGCGAGCCTGCAATCTGCCGGGGGTGGGCTTTAGGCTGGCGAGCTTCAGTGGTTGGTCAAGACCCTCGACCAACTGGAAGCCGCCATTTTCGTCCCCGGAGCAGTGCGGAGCGACGAGCACACACTGCTCCAGAGCAGCCTGGACTGGACTGGGGAGCCAAAAGACCCAGTAAGTAGCATCACAGGGCGATTCCCTCGCCCTGTGCGGAAATGGCCACAGTGTGAACTGTCCTGGGAGGGAGTCAACTGTTGCAGATGCCCCCTTTTCCCCAAAAAACAAATAAATTCAGACACACAAGGCAGGGATGTGGATGCACATAGCATGCCGACATCAGTCCCTGTGCTTGTGTGTGTGTGTGTGTGTGTGTGTGTGTGTGTGTGCGCGCGCTCGCGCATGCATGCTGTTTGAACAGTTCTTGCTTCTCTGCTGGCAGTCTGACAATGTTGTGAATGTCTTACTTCACAGAGGCCTGCTAAAAAGGAGGAAGTAGAAAAATAAGTCCAAAATAACACACTTCAGTCAGAGTCAAAGAAGGGTCACAGTTCTGACCCAGAACTGGTAGAAGGTGAAACCAAAGGGCAGCAGAGATTTCCAAACATAAAATACTTTTCTGGGTGGAAGGGGCTGAAACTTATATGAAAGGAGGACTACCACTCCTTTCTTCCCCCTAAAAAAGGCAGCCTTGGGATTCTGGTAGGATTTGCTCAAGGAGCACAAGAATCAACCTTAGGGGTGGAACATGTAGCCACAGGGCTGATCTTTGCTTTCCCTAATACGTCTGTTTGTCTTTTAAACTAAAATTTAAAAAATTAAAAATCTGATCTTATTATTTTAATTCTGGATTCTGATGGCTGTGGGCTATAACTGATGATGTATGCTTACTTTCAGGTTCACCTGCATATGCTCAAACAGCTCGCTGAGATACATTCAAGAGTCCTCATTCTGCTTGAAGGGACAGGGAATCTGTTTCTGCCAATCACATCACCACCCAGTTTTCTTTTCTTCTGCCAAATGCAAGTTACACTTTTAAGGTATCACCACAATTATTTTTTCAATGTTAAAACTGTGCTGCAAACAGTAAAGCTATTTTAGATAGAAAGGAGGAAAAAGTGAATGATAAAGTGATAATAGCATTCAGCATCTGTTCCACTGCTCTTCTTATTTGTAGATAACTCTTTGTATTTAACATCTCTCTGTATATAAATGAGTCAGCAGGTGAAGAGAGAAGTGGAAAGTGTGGAGGGGAAAACATGTGATAATTTTTTCTTCCTTACAGTCAAAGTCATCCAACACAGCTTTAGAAATTTCACTCTTGGGGGTTAATAGTATGCAGAATTCCATCAATTTAACTGCAAATAGATTTGTTTAAACTAGCTTATTTTGATTTGAGTTGATTAGTGTATGCCTAGGTAGCACTTTATTAAATAACAATTCCTCTTTCTACGTTGGTTCTCTGTGTTGCATTAAAGACTAACGTCTTATTACCTGAGTTGAGACATTTGTGAGACTTTACATAATTGATTTGTAAAATTACATAATTGATTCAGTAAGGATCATATTCATTTGTCTGCATAGCGTACTAACCACACCATGAGCTGATTAAATGAAGTTGTAGCAGCTGCTGTGTTGTGGAATACTACTCTCCTATCTTGAGTACTGAATGAAATCGCTTATTGAGCTGTGCCCTTCACAGCAAGTTGAGGGTACCCTCTCTGCTCCACAATGGACAGCCTCATGAGTCAAGGTCAATCTTCTTCTAGAAAGGACAAATCAACCAGACAAGATTTCCTCTCCATCATCCTTCAAGTGCCCAAAGATCCTCTGTCTCCACACCCTGGGTGCCTACACTGCTAGCCCACAAGACAGAGCTAGTTCATGCTTGGCTTAATTACGCCAAGCATGTTTGGCTTAATTGCTGGCAATGACATGATGCAAATCTATCAACAAACCATAGCCCTTCATGGATGAGTGTGCCCTCAATCATACTTATAAAAGTGGAGGATGTCATGGCATATTCCTGTGTGCAAGAAGTGTTACCTCAAAGCATGGGTGGCCCAGGGGTCCACCCATGATGCCAGTGCCTCCATGAAGCAGTAGGGAATATTAGCTCAAAGGGGAAATCTGTGAGAGGAGGGTAAATTAGCAGGATCTTTTATATCTGTGTATATCAGTACTATTTCAGGAACACCAGCTGCAGATTCAAAGAATATTTGTTTTATTGGGGGAATTAACAATCTCATGTACACAAGATCCAAGCAGTCTCATAATCACACAAGGCTAGCTAAAAGAAAGGGAGGAAAAATTGGATAGCAAGGAGTTAGGACATAGTGGGTGATATTTCCCTATCTGGAGAGAAGAGACAAAGTGATATGGGCCAGACTAAGAGTCTGAGGCTAGTAAAGGAAGGGGAATTGAAGCAGCAGAGTGATAACCTATGTCCAGAATATTGTACTAAAAGTCGTCTGGCTTGGACCCAGGGTTTAAATATTCTTTTTATAACCTGAGAGGGAAGGTGTTAATGGGCCTCTGGCAGAGTAAACAGTGGGGTCCAGAATGAGCTAGTGGTCTTAGTATTAGGTTACAAAGGACTGACGGGAATCACAATAGTTCCTTAGTGGCAGGACAGATGAGGGGACAAAAGCAGAGTTTTGGTGGACAGAGAAAGAGGATTGAAGACAATCGGTCATTCTGTGGAAGCAGTTTCAGACTCTATTGTTTCTATTGTCTCTATTGAGTAATCGGGGGACATTTGCAAGCCCATTGTCTCTGGAGCTTCCCTGAGTATGACCTAGCTGTGCCCTGATGTCCTGATCTGACCTAGTTTTGCAATGCACATGTGCAGCCAGTTCCTCCTTGCCAGATGGCTGTCCAGCCATAGCAAGATATATTTTATGCCAATTAATATTTGCCAATTAAACCATATTGTATGGCCTGGTAACAGAAATACGCCCACACTGCTGATAAAAGCTGCTTTCTGAAATTCCTGTTTACTTGCCACTTGATCTTATGTATTTTGTTAGGTAGGGTATGCTTTCCAAAATATATGTTCTGTATTTTGTACTGCAACATGGTGAGTTTGTGAGTTCATACAGCAGACTCCCTACACATAAAGGTGCTCAGGGACAGGCTCATAATCTGCTCCAGTTGATTCTTGTACAGGTGAAGAATCAGCTCCAAGGTTGCTAGCTAGCATCACTCCACAAAATCCCTGCAATCTGTACAGACTGATGCTCAGCTGGGTCTTGAAGCTTGAGTTATATATTCTCTTTTCTTCTTAGAAGATAATAAAATGAAGCTCATGAGGACCCTGAATGGAAAAAAAAATCAATCAAACCTGATGGGAGGGGATTAGAACAACACAAGCACTGTGGTATGTTACAGAATGATGATGATGATGATGGTGATGATGGTGATGATGATAATAATAATAATGTATGTAGTGTTGTAAATTTTAAGATGGCTTCACAGGAAATCAATTGCATCAAGCTGTGGTTAGTTGTGCCACAGTGGGGGAAAAAACTGAATTGAAAGGAAGAGGAACAGTGGCTATCTTGTGACAGAGAAGAACGTGGTTCTGCCATCCTCACACTCTGAAATAAATGTGGTTTTGCCAGTTCCTTGCTCTGAAACATATCCTACAGCACATAGTATTCATTGACAGTCTCCCATCCAATTACTAACTAGGTCTGACCCTGCTTAGCTACCAAGATCAGACAAGGTCTTGTGCCTTTAGGATAGTTAGGTGTGGTGATCTATGAAGCAAGCTAGCATAGCAGTCATTGGGGAAAAATAATTGATTCAAACTGAAAAATAAAGTCTGTCCATTTGGGCCAACAGGGCTCTTCAGAGGTGAAATGTCTATGTATCAGAGTTAGATAGATTTACAGTAGCCCCCAGTCATCTTCCTGATCATAAAGTACCTTATGGCACCTACGCATTCTTCTGACTTGTTGTTGAATGGCACAAAGAGCCATTCTCTGCTATGGAACACATTAAGGGGTAGTCATGTTGACTAACAAAAAAATGCAACTAAATCCAAAACACACAAAACAGTGCTAATTTTATTGGCCAACCAAAACGTGCAAAATATATTATACAAGCCTTTGAAGCTTCACTGGCTTTGTCATTAGGCAAAGATGTAAAAAATCATACAGGAGAAGAGAAGTGGGCCTGTTAGTCACAGGTCTACATTTTGTCTCAAATGTTACTTCTGTTGTCAGTTAAGACGGTCTGGAGGGATCTCAAGGCAGGCAGAAACCATTCCTTTTCTTGCTGGTGTGGGGACAGGGAACAAAGGGCAATAAAAGAAGGGTAATAAAATATCAACTACATTAGCAACAGCCCTAGTCGAACAAGTGTCATGCACCCTGGCTCAGCTGTAGACATAGATATTAGTTCCTGAAAGCAATCACCTATGAATGAGATAAGATATGGGGAATGACAATGCCAAGACCTGGAAAATGAAGAGACAAAATAAGATGCTTTTGATCAGGCCTTGTAGTTCAAAAGCCCTGACTAAAGAAATTACTCTGAGTAAACGTTTGTCAATTATGTGAACAGTGTTCATGGTTATCATACCAGAATGTAATGGACCTGTTCTTAAACTCCTCAATCCATAGACATAGTACCTCTGTAATCAGGAAAAACTCAAGGAATCTGATGTTTCTTGTAATGCCTTTGCCCATCCTAAACTTCAGCAAGCATGCCGTACATAAGTATCCCTGAAGAAAATGCCTAAACTTGCACCTGTAGCCATATCTGCCTGCACCGTAGCCTCTAACCCCCTCATTCCTTTACATCCCTTGTCTAGGATAAAACCCACATGGACAAATGGATATTTGCTCAGTGAGCATTTGTCCAGTGACATTAATGTGTTATTATGAAGCTCCTATACTGTTTATAGCTTCACTCAAGTGGTGGAGGAATGTTCTTTATAGTATAATTACCTTGTACAGAGGTAGCCTGTTAGTTTTTACAGCTGCCTGATTGTGATTGTCCTAGGGCACCTGGAGGTCCCAAATTTTTACTTACCATCCTGTAAACAAATAGTCTGGGCTACCATACACTGCTGAATGCTCTAAAAGATCAAATATGAAGCTAGCCTTTTGATCTTTTCCTCCGCTTATGGCACACCTGGTCATAGGATTCAGAAGCTAGCATACAAGCAAACCACACTGGTGAGTTCCTGGAGCTCCCACAAAGAGGAACTCACTGAGGTAATGAGAAAAATATGAGTCAAGGTCAATGAGAAAAATATGCTTCACAATTTTTCATCCTCTCTCAAGTTGGGATTGTGACAGAACAAACGTGGTAGATGAATCTCTTTAATGGGACTGTGGACAAGAAGTGCAGTTCTTGCAGTATTTCCTCATTCTCATGTTTTGCAGCATGATGTGCTGGCATGTGATCTACAGCAAATGGTGCAGACATGCTTAGATTTACAGAGGCATCAGAATCAGGTCCCATCATTGCTGAAATGCCTTCCTTGCCAAAGCATTGAAATCACTTTCTGAAACTCTGTCCCATAGTACCAGATTTTGGTTTACACAGGCTTTTTTTTCTTTAATGAGTGTTGTTTCATGTATTATATAGCTGGTCTTATATATTTGCTAACCCACAACAGGACTGATCGATAGGAAGGAACAATATAGTACAAACCAAGCCTATTAATTAAAGAAAACCCCCTTTTAAAAAAGAAAAAAAGAAATGCTTTTTAATCTGATATTTTTCCTGTTCATGTCTGTACTACCTGTTTGGTACAGATTGTTACTGGTTGCTATTTTTTACTGTATTTACTTCTTTTTTTTTAAGTCAAAAGTCATAGCATAACCTGTGTGTGTGTGTGAGAGAGAGAGAGAAGTTCCTTGCTTTTGTTTTCTAGGCAAGCTATTGTATATCTTTCACTCAGTTGTATCACCTATTACAATAAATGTGGGAGAAAGTTCAGCAACCCAGTATTGAGGATCTAGTTCTTGCTTCCACAGTAGCATTAGTATTACTCATTCTCTCATCTCCATGATCCAGCCTAGTTTGAAATAGGCTGAAAAAAAGGAGCGTAGCAACCAATGAATGCAGCTGTTGGTGTTGTGTTCCTTCCTGAGTGCCTTTTGCTGAGCTTGTTGCTATTGCCTTTACTCTTAAGATGGAGAAAGATGCAAGCAGCTGTCGTTATTTCTTTATTAACAATAAAAGTAGAGCAAGTTGATAGGCTGACAGTTTTATTGATTCTCTAAATTGTTTAATGAGTTCTCCTAGCTGACACATCCAGAGATAATTTTTTAAAAAAACAAACAAACCGTATACAGTTCCTTTAAAATAATATTGTCAATACCTCTGTTTGAGGGGTGCATATGATGGATTTCCACAGACATCATCTTAATTGGAATTACAGAAGTTACAACTACAGTTGTAATATAATCACAGTAATGTGGGACTTTTCCATGAAAGAGTTTAATTTAAAACTACAAAAGTTGTAACATGTGTGTACAAACAGGACTGTTCATACAGCCTTCTAGCTCCTCTCAAATTCTTGCAAGCAAGAGATTAGCCAAGAAAACCTCAAGCAGTCTTCTGGCCTTGGTTTGGCCTCTGTGTTGTGTGTTTCTCCTATCTATATTGGGGGGGAGGGGGGACTAACCTGCCAAGAAATATTAACGATCATGTCATATAGATAGAGCCTCTGCAAGTTTGTAGGAATGGTGAATCTACACATTTTCAGATTTTTTTTAAATTTCATTTTTACCATATTCCTCATTTCCCTAACTGTGAGTTCATTTTGGCTCATAGTCACAACCATTTACAAACAAACCAACATTTGTCAAAACAGTCTACACAAAAATGTATCCATACTTTTGTGCATTTTTCTTAATATAATTTGTGTTAACACCTTTTTGCAAGAATTTCCCCCATATATAATGCTTTCTCTGTATTTGCTGTTGTGTGCCTTCAAGTTGTTCCCAACTTATGGCAACTCTAAGGTGATCCTATCATGGGATTTTCTGGGGGTGAGAGTATGACACACCCAAGTTCACCCAGTGGCTTTCAGTGGCCGAGTGGGGAATTTATCCTAGCCTCCAGGGTCATAGGCCATTTCCGCACTAGGTTGTTATAGCGCTATGATTCCACTTTCAACATGCTATGGAATCCTGGGGTTTGCAGTTTCGGGAGGGGCCGGGTGGCTCTTCCCGAAACTGCAAACCCCAGGATTCCATTGGAATGTTGAAAGTGGAATCATAGCGCTATAACAGCCTAGTGCGGAAATGGCCATAGTCCGGCACTCACACCCCTACCCCATGTTGGCTCTATATACTTTTGCATAACTGCCTGTATGCTTTTTCTTGATACACACATTTTTAGAACAACTTGTCTCTAAAAAATAGATTAAAGAATTCTGAAAGTGCTGATTTTAGCATACAAGTACACCTATGCATTTGGCAGGTAAAAAATTTGGTAAGGCCATATGTAATTCATGACCGATTTCTCCTATATTTTACTCTTTCTCCCCTGATTTACATACAGCGAAGAACATATTGGTAACATAATGATGTTGACAGATTTTTCACTGAAGATCATCAAGGTGGAAGCACTGCTTGACATTTTCACCAAGAGAGGAAAAGAAGAGGATGAAAAGTCTGGGACTAAACTGAATGAGTACCTGTATACTTCTAGCTGACAACTTCCAGAACTAAGTATTCCTTCTTCATGAGTTTCAGCTATTAAATTAATTTTTTCCACAGTATAAAACTTTTTACTGTCTTATTTTTCTTGCTAGCTTGGTGCTAGTCCTCTTCTACTTGTTCTCACATTTTACACAAGGATCATGAGAGCTGCATTTTGTGATCACCAACAGTAAAAGAGTGGTGGTAGAATCAGTATGATAATTCTGGAGGTAAATGAACAGCGCAAACACTACTATTGTCTGATGTATTTGCTGCAGTAGTTCTCTTTTTAAAAAAAGATGAAGTCTGGGTTATCCTGGATCATTTAATGGCAGTATCCAGCCCTAGCAGCAATGTTTCATTCCCACTCATAGGGTGTTTTTATTATCCTTATTCCAGGATACATCACAGCAAAAAGAAACAAACCCAAAGGATTTATATGGTTCTATACTTGCAATTCAGGCAGGGTCCTTTGGCATTTATCTTTGCTAGGTTGTAATGGAAGGGGAAACATAGACACGTTATACGAGTATACCAACAATTTTGAAATGCTACATCTTGTAAGAAAAGAAGGCATACTAGCAATAGCATGTGTATTTCTATACTATTTATCAGCTAAGTGCTCTCTAAGTGGTTTACAATGTATTGAGCTAATTGCCCCCAACAAGCTGAGTACTCATTTTACTGACCTGTGGAAGGATGGAAGGCTGAGTCAACCTGGAGACTAGCAGGATTGAACTCACAACCTTGTGGCCGCAGTACCAGCATTTAACCACTGTGCCACCAGGGCTCCTTATTAAGGTCTCCAGAAGCAACAGTGAGCAAAAACATAGAAGACAACTAATGATTAGCCTATTTTATGCAAAGTTATGAGGTCTGAATGATGATTGGCCATGTGTCTCCAGAACAAATAGTGAGCAAAACAACAGAAGAGCTCTGATGATCAGTCAGTTGTCTACAGTGTTATGACACCTGAATGTTCATTGGCTCTGCCATACTGTTCTTTTATCCTTCTCACTTCTTCCTTCTGTATTTTAAAAACTGTATCTGAATGCTCTGGTGACACCAAGGGACATTGATCATCAATATTTGCTGTAAGAGTTCTCACTTCTTTTCAGTGATTTGCAGGAACCCACAATGTACTTTGCTATAAGACATCTTAACCAAAAGCGGGGGGGGAGGCAATTTTAACTATTTTGTCTATATCACTGTTAGAATCAGTGAAAGAAAGTATTCCCCGCTACACTAATTTCTTAGATACATCACGATGTACAGCTCTGACATTAGGGACTGAATTGCTATGTAAACAATGACAAAAATATAAGCAACTCCAACAAGTCCTAGAAAAAAATAATACAGTATAGTGCAATATAGTTCATAGGATCCTGGTTTAGGAAAAAGAAATCCCACCAGTGAAAATCAACTGAAGATACATGTTACCCTCTATTAGTTCTTCACTGAAAATTAGATGGGCTGACAGTAAATTGTTCACAGTGTGAATCAGCTGTTTAAATTAGCTCTTTGAGGTAAATTCTGCTGCTCGCTGTGGTCAGTACTAATCGCCTTTCAGTCCTAAACACCTGCTCATTTGAAACCCTGTTGTCTGTCAACTTTTTGGCTTCACCAAGCCTGCCAATTAGCAGAGGCTCTACTGTTTATGTTTGGATTGTGTGGGTTTTCATTTTTCTTTTTTTTAAAAAAGAATTGAACAGCTGTAATCCTATCAACCCTGCTACAGTTTTTCTTATTCAATAGCACTAATCCTATCAGCTCTGCTATTGTTGATACATATTAAATCCAATAGGTATAATCCGGAACCATTCAAATCAATGAGGGTCGTGCCATTGGCATCAGTGAAATACACATGCAATGTTCTCCTTAACTTTCACACACACACACAGTTTTTGAATTACTTTCTTTACTCAGATGACTGGACATATAGCTAGATAAGCTCCTCTGCTGATTTAGAAGTAAATGTATGTTCTAATGTGTTTGGAAAGGAAATGTTTGCAGGGGTCACATTGTGATATTTCATTTTCTGCTTTAGGAGACTGCAGAGCTGGGATGTTATGGGCAACATTTGACTTTAAAGCTGAACTAGGAACAGCAGGTGAAGACAATTAGATTAAGAAAACATACATTTGCAACCTCAGCAATGGCTTTATGGATGAGAATGACCTGATAAGCCACATTTGGTGCCAATTATGCTATGGGGCAAATTAGACCTGTAAACATGCTATTGCTATCTCTAGAGAACCACTTTGGGGCATAAGTGAAACTGTCATACATAACCCAGGATCTTCAAGACATTTAACTGTACAACAGACATATTGTCATTTCTTAAATGGACTTATATGTACCCCTGTTAGTAGACCTTACACCCCCACACTTTGATATGGTTTAAATGGCAAATATGATTTAATCGGCATAAATATAAAACTATACTCTGCTGTGACTGCATGGCCATGCTAAGAGGAAAAACTGGCTGAACATGTGCACTGCAAAATCAGGTCAGGAAAGACTTTGAGGCATAGTCAGGAAATCACCAGGAAACTCTAGCAATAATGAACTTGCAGTTAGTCTTCAATGACTCAATCTTCAGAGTCTCTGTGATATCCCACAGGGTGGCTGATTGTCTTAGCCCTTCTTCATCTGACCAGCAGACTTCCCTTTTGTCCCCATACCTGTCCAGCAACTAAAGAGCTATCAAGAATACCACAAGCCTTTTGTCACCTAATGCTAAGACTATTAGCTCATTCTGGACCCCACTGTCTACTCTCCAGACTCCATTGTTTACTCTGCCAGAGGGCCATTTACACCTTAGCCCTCCAGGCAGAAAAGGAGTATTTAAAATCCAGTTTTTGTCCACCAATTTACAGTATACTGATTGCTGGTCTTCAATCTGCCACTCCAATTTCTGTTTGTGCACTGACCTTAGACTCTGCATCTAAACCACATCATTTCTTTGCTGCTCTATGGATTGATAATTATCTCCTACTTTACCCTAAAAATCTTGCTATCCAAAGCTTTATTACCTTTTCCTTCAGTTAGCCTTGTGTGATTGCATGACTGCATGGATCTTCTGTATGTGATTGCAATTCGCCCAATAAAACAAAATAAGCTTACTTTCTGGCTGGTTCTTCTCCACATTAGTATCAGTAGACATAGGTATAAAAGATCTTGTAAGGTTACCCCACTCTTGCAGGCCTCCTCTTTGAGGTAATATTCCCCACCACTTCACAGAGGCACTGGCATCATGAATGGGCCCCTGAGTCACCCATGTTTTGGGGTAACAGCCCCTCATATGTAACCCCTGAGTTGAATATGGAAATGAATGGGATTTATGAATGGGAATTTTTTATGTGCCTACAATGCAAGCCTAAAAAGACATGTTACCAAAAGGAATGAAAAGAAAAAGTGTGTTTGGCAATGCCTACAATATGAAAAATGAACAAAAAGTAATGCACACAATTTTAAAATGTACAGAAACATACTTCAAAGAGTCAGGAGGGTCATGAATGCAGTCTATTTGTTTAAAAAGTGCACAAAACATGTCCAGCTTTTCCCCATTCTTTGGGGGGAAAAAAAGATTTTGAGGGAATGTTAACAGAACGATCCCGAAGTTGCGAAAAGGGGGGCACACATGGAAATGGACTTACCCATCAGTACTATATGGTTGTACCACTACCTAACTGACTAGTGTAGGAAGTAGTTTGTACTTAGACATAAACACTGAGGCAGTCCTATAAACTGAGCATTTTGAGGAATACGCTCTAATCTGCAGTGCATTTTCCAAAGGTCTAGAGCATTTCACTAGCACATTTCAGGCATTCACCTGAAAGTGAGTAGGACTAAAACTGAGGACATGCATGTCTTCAAGGAGCTGGAAATAAGTTAAACCTTTGCACATTGAGTATGAACACTAAGGAGTATATTATAATCAGGAACTCTGAGAAGGCTGGACTACTATTCACTTTGTAACTGTGTTCAGCCAAACACTGTTATAGACCTCTTCAGACCTTAATGCTTAATATACATAAGTCTAATTTATTTCTGGAAGCCTGAGGACATTGGGAGTACAGTGGGGGTGGGGCAGTGGGGAACATTCAGGTCCTGATCCCATTCCAGCAAGGGTACTGCCGGGATGGGATTGAGATGACAACATATTGGGCCATTTGATAAGGGCCTGAGATATATTTAACACAGAATGTTAGTGTGCCACCAGAGTGCAATGCAGCGTCCAAAAATAGGACGTATTCTGTGGCATCATCTTCTCTGCAATTCATCCTAACAAAAATCTAAGATTTGATTTACAGGTGGCAAAAAATCAGTTTATCATGTTTCTCCACTCTTCAGTATCACAATCACTCCAGTCTTCAGTATGTTTACTTGGTAGGGGTAAGTGCCGTTGACATAACCGGTACTTACTACCAAGCAAATTTGCTTGGGATTATAGCCTAAATAAGTTGTGGAAGGGTAGGCGGTCTTGCTCTTGTTCCTAGTATCGCAATTCTTATTGCATTATTCTTATGAAAGAAAAGGCTGGTTTCATCTGGAATGTTATATCCACTAGCTTGTAAAATGCCAGGCTAAATAACTGAAGAGATCTGAAGCATGATCTTGGAATGGAAAGGGACTTCATTGCCTATTATGAATTGAAGTCCCTTGAACAGGGAGATTTTCTCTTGTACTAAATTCAGGAACAAAAGCATCAGTGAGCACAAAAGTAGTCTATCATAGCAACAGTCCAGCTGTAAGAACAAGAAAGAAATTAACAATGGAAACAAAACTCGATTTCTTCAAATAGTGAGAACCCCTCCCCAACTCCAAAACACCTAGGGAATGTGTGTGACTACAAGTTTTGTTGAACAACTCCCATCCTCTCCATCCTACCATTGGCTATGCTAACTGGACTTGGTGGGAGTTTAGTCTAATTCTTTCTAGAAAGCCACATCTTATCCAGTTGTCACTACGATTACTTTCAGTTATTTGTCCTATCAGTGAACTGAGTGATGGGGGAGCATATATGAATTTCTTGGTCATATTAAACTACATGGGTAACCATTTCTTCTTCTATCTATGAACATGGATAGCTTTACCATAATATACTATAAGATAATATATCATAAGATTACGTAGTTTGTGTGAAATACCAATCATTTTCTAGCAGTAGAAGTAGTAGCAACATAAATTTGCATCTGGCACACCCTGAACATACCTGATATAATCTGATTTCTAATGCTAAGGAGGACAGGACAGGTTAGTTGTCACATGGAGAATGGAGCAAGCCTGGTTTTTGTTGCTCCAGAGACTAGGACATGGAGCAATGGCTTCAAACTTCAGGAAAAGAGATTCCATTGCAACATTAGGAAGAACTTCCTGATGGCAATATTAGTTTGACAGTGGAATGTATTGCCTGGGAGTGCATTGGAGTCACCTTCTTTGGAGGTTTTTAAATAGAGGGTGGATGGCCATCTGTCAGGAATGTTTTGATGGTGTATTCCTGCAGGGAAGGTGGTTGGATTTGGTGACCCTTGTGGTCTCTCCCAACTCCATGATTCTATGATTCTAGTAGTTGGATAGAGGACCACCAAGGAATGCTACAAATCTCCAAGAAGGGATGATAAAGAATCCTTCCGAAAACCCAAGAGTCCCACAACCAGTCAGAGTTGACAACATGGGGTTAGATGTTGTGGCTCAGTATGAGGCAGCTTACTGTGTTCCTAAGCTCATGCTGTTGAGCAGACATATGAGTCCATGCATTTGCTGAGCTCTCCCTTCCAATGAAGCATTGTGGGTAAAGCTAATTATCCACAATAATGTGATGTGTATGTGTCATAATCTGGTTTTACCAGAGGATTTCAGGTACAACCTAATTAAAAATCAGATTGGAACAAAGAATTGTGGGATATGCCTTACAAATTCAGGTAGAAGTTTAACAAATTCCTGTCAGCCTTTGAACTATGAAGTGAGTAGCTGCGATCAAACTCAGAAGGACAAAAATGGCTATAATGAGTTGAACTTGAAATACTTCATGCCGTGATGTTCCAAATGCAAACAACAGTTATATTCTCAAGTGTCTTTAGAGGCAGTGTTAGTTGCTGAGTGCATTGAGAGTCTGCAATGGGATACACTCTCAGACAAAAGCAAACAGCAACAAAAGATTAACTAGCGTTCTATTGATCCTCGATTAAGAATGCTTGAGTGACCTGGCCCAAGGCAGTTCAGACACAAAGCAAAAAAGAATCAGGGGCTATGAAGGTACATTGGTGAGTCCCACATGAATAAAGAGAAAACACAACTATTAATCTTTAAAAATCATGATGTCATCAATGAACTATATGGGGCGCCACAATATGAGCAGATAAAATGGTAATGAAGGCAAAAGGAGGCCAAGGACAGTGAAAGCAAAGAAAAAGATGACAATAAATGGGACCTGCTAATGCTGCTGAATAACATTACATTAAAGTGAATTATGCATTACAATGGTGTTTGTGATGTGTCAAAAAGAGTAAGTGAAGAAGAGAGATACTCTTTGACATTTATGAAAATGCAGGTACATGATTTCAGTTCTCCCCTAGTTAGGTTGTGTGGGGCGAAAGAGGAAAGATCCATGAATTTGCATCATTATGAGTTCTCACAAATTAGAATTCAACTTTTGTGCCAAGAAGAAGGAGGAAGAGGAGGAGGAGGAGGAGGAGGAGGAGGACAGAGAATGAGAGAAAGAGAGAGAGAGATTCCCACCCCTACTCTATATTGTATCCAAGTTCTGGCCAAGCTCTTGGATAGGAATGGTGAAATCTGTCCTTTTCATTTTCTTCTACATTTGTTTTTTTAAACCTCAAGGTTTTTTTTCTATCCTGTCTATGAAGAAATGTGTGGATCTTGTGCGAAACCTACAAAATGCAGTTTTCCCCACACACACTAGTTGAGACCAAAAGTCACATCCGTCTCCAGCACAAAGAGGACTGTGTTGTACCAACCTGCCTTGTAGGTGTTGATGATGGAAAATCTCCTGGGAGAAAAAAAAGAGGTAGGAATGCTACATGTTAGCTCTAATGCAGTGTGAAAACATAGGGATTTACAGCAAGGTTTTTAGGAGTTCTACTCAAACCTCTGAGCTTTGATGCTCGGTGTGTCAGTTCTGGTTTGTTAACAGTCAATTGTTTAAAGTCTCAAATTCCTTCCATCATTTGTATGACAAAATGTGTGAAAGTTGGCATTTAAAAAAAAAGAAAAGAAAAGAAAAAGAAAAGGGCAGCACAAATTCTCACCCATCCCTATTTGTGGGCCTTGTTGCTACTGTCTAAAATCTCTTTCACACAACACAATCATAATCCCATCAAACCATTTCAAGGTCATAACTGCATCCTGGGGAATCCTGGGATTTGTAGGATGGTGGAGCATCAGAGTTCTGTGACAGAGAATTTGAATCACAAAGCTACAAATCCCAAGATTCTGCAGGATGCAGCCCTACTACTTACAATTGTCTCATAGTGGTATAATTGTTTAGTGTAAAGCTTATCACAAAACTGAACTGCTTCTGCATTTTGCTGCCTTTGTCCTTCAGGAGGACTACAAATAGCCATGTAAGATTTCTCACCTCTTCTTTTACTACAGTCAGCAGTAGAAGAGTATTTTTGAAACCTGTATCAATTAAATCACTGTCTTTAGGTGCTCTGATCTGTGATGTTGTTGGTTCTTGTTTTGTTTGTTTGCTTTTTTAACATTTTGGTTTGCTTGAATTTTTGCTTTCTCATCTCTACAGTTTCACTTTGTTGTAGCCTTGCTAAAGATGACATGCTAGCCTCTCCTTTTTACAGCATGAGCTGCACCAAACTAGGAATCAATAGGAAATCAATCCTAGAGATTTGTGTAGTGATGCTGCACATTGCCTTGATGGCAAAAGTAACTACACAAGCCAGGTACTGTGGTTTCTCAAGCATTGATTCCCGTCGGAAGCTTCTTTCTCAGACTTGTAAAGTTCATTCTCCGAGTGAATGGAACAAAGAAAGGAAAGGTAGGTTCCAATGACTTATTGAGGGGAGGAGAGGAGGAGACATGGGAAGAGAAGAAACTGGATTATGTCTGAAAAGACTAAGGCATTATATAAAGGTTATATCACAGCCTTCTAAGAGAAACTAGCAGGAAAAGTAATAATAGAAAAAACAGCCTTGGAAACTCTACACACCTAGTAAATTGTCATTTGGCACTTTGACCAAAAGGCTACAGAGTTCCACTTCATGATTTACTGAGTTTAGAGACTATGTTAAAACATATAAAACTGCTATGAAAAATGCAGATAGTCTGTTCTATAGCTGTCAGGTCTTTTAAGAAGTTGTAAGTTACTTTGAAGTAATAATTTGTAGTTTTCCCCTTCTGAAAGTCCACTTCAGGTAGTTGTCTTTAATAAGCTCATACAATGTAGAGTATGCATCAATGTATCTAGAAGTACTATGCTCTACTAATATAGAGCGCTAATTCCATTCTGTTCACATATTAATAAGAATTTCCAAAAGACACTCATTATTCTATAAATGGACTGGAACAAAGTTGAGTTTTAAATGATTCAATTTAGCATATAGCTGAGATATAACATCTTTATGACTGGCAGGCAGAATTTGGTACTCTTCACAGGATAGCTGTAGCCATAAAATTTGGCTTTAACAGATGAGTACGTTTAAAAAAATAAGAAGAAGAAGAACTTACCAAAATCTTCAGTTCCTTCAGAAACAGCATGGAAAGAACGTGACACTTGAAAATGCTGAATATACGAGAAAGCAAAATTGTCAGATTCTCTCATTTTTAGATATAGATGTATTTAATAACTGTGAAATCGCAAGTCACTATATAGATTCCGTAGGATTACTGATCCCTATATAGAATCTTATGTATATATTTTGGATGCTCAACAATTTTTTTTAATACTGAGAAAAGTGCTTCTTTACTAACTTTTGGTATTCAGGTTGGATTTACCCTTAACAGTAGAATGAGATGACACAGATTTAGAATGAGGAGGAATGTTGTCATGCCCTGCTTCCAGAGCTTGGACTCAGAGTCTGAAACAGAGGGTGTTCCAGAGGCTGAAACAGAAGGCATACCAGGTTACAGTGCTGGAATCAGAACAGGGGACAGTGCCAGCTCCAACAGAGAGTCCTGCCTCTTCAGATATAGAGGAACATTTACCTCAACCCAGCTTTGCAGTGCAGAGGTAGCAAAGAGAGAGCCAGCGTCACTATCTCAGGATTTATAACTGGCAACAATCAATCAAGTCTCAGCTGCGCTAGGCTCGGGACCTATTTAGCTGGCGTCCTTCCCCGCCAGGAGTTGTCAGTTCTTCTCTGACCTGCTACCTTGCTTGGTGCCTTGACAAATGCTTGGTTCGACCTTGGACACTCCCTTGCTGTGGAAACCTGCTGAACTTTGTTTATGTTGGACTTTGTTTCTGACTCCTTGCTTACTGCCTGGAAATAAGTAACAAGCTGGGAGATATTCAATTTGTTTTGTTTGATTTATCAGCTGTTCCAGGACTGAGATAGGACAGATTTAATTCTTCAGTGATTTCAGCTATTTCTGCATGGCATCAGAGTCCCGCAATGGGGATGTGATGGTAGTGGGTCCATGAGTTGGGCTTTCACATAATGTCATTGTGGTCCTGCTGCCAATCCATCCCCACCCATTACAATCATGAGAAGTTTGCTTAATGGAAAAAATCCATTAAGCACCCATGATTGCATGACACTCGTGTCACCACTGGCCATGCGGAAGGTGGGGGGGAAGTGCAATCACATGCTTCCTTTCCAAGAGTAGCACAGAGAAGAGGCTGGCTGAGCTGCAGAAGATGGGTGTCACTTGTGGTCCCTTCCACAGAGAGCTGGCCAGGTGTGGAGGGGACTATTCATGTTGCACTCCCATCACAGCAAAGGCATTGCTGGGATTGCATCATGAAGTCCAAGGGAACCAGTGAGGTGTGGAAACGGCCTATATTTCTGAAGGAAGCAATAACTAGTTTTAGTAATTTTCTTATCACTGTGAGGAAGCTTTCAAAAGTAGTCATGAGTCATGGTTCAGGACTCATTCTGTGCAAAATATGCATATGCTATTTTTGTGCAGAAAACTGCATTTATATAATTTTTCTGCACATAAAATGCTGGTTTTTTATATGCACACAGTAAGTCACATGGAGATTTTATGCAGAATAAGGCCTGGACTGTGACAGTTTTAATCAGTCCAGGTTTCTTCTCATCAGACCTTCCCTACACTTGGGAAAGATATTAATTTTTAAAACACTGTATGAAGATTTTTGGATATTCTTTCCATCCCTAAGAATGATAGAGTGGGTTGCATCATTTCAAATGACAACTGGTGCATGTAATTATATAGTGGTTCCCCACAGGAAAAAAATCACTGTAAATAGAAAAACAAAGAAGAAGAAAGAAAAGAAAAGCACATTGTACAGTCATATAATCATGGGCCACTGCTGGATTTCAGTGTTAAGTTCTTAAAAGTCTGAGTTTGAATTCTGAATTTCTAGCCATATTTATGGCATTGAATTAGGGTTAAAAAAATCTCTTTTTTTCCTGTTTTGACTCTTTATTTGAAACAGTTATATGTCAGGCTGTTACAATATGATCTTCTCTGTACAAAGATTAGTTGTACCTATTGCGTTTTGTTGTGTTTGATAACTTGCAAATTTTTGGAAAGCTTTTTTTTATAAATTCTGGATTTTAAAAATTGATTGTGGGAGAATTACAAGATAATAGGTTCATCCATCTTTTCTTATATGTCCTTGGTATAGTTGCACAATGGTGTCCCAAAAGTGTACCTGCTGCTGCATGATCTGGGTTGGATTAGGTTGGTAATGTGACAACTGTTGAACTGTGTAATTTGATGGAAATGCCCATGAGCTTTTTTGCCTATGGGCTGAGATGATAAAGATTTCACAATGCATATGCCTTTCTTTGCTAACAAACTATTGTTCTGAGTCAGCCCTAAAGCTGTTACCATAGTATAAAGATATGTATGCATCCATAACAGTTGTACAATATTTTCCAAAGGTATTTTCTCTGTTTGGAGGTCATCTGTTGATGGTTGTTGTATGCCTTCAAGTCATTTCCAACTTATGAAGACCCTAAGGTGAACCTATCATAAGGTTTTCTGGGACTGAGAATGTGTGATGTGCCCAAAGACACCCAGTGTGTTTCCACGGCCTAGAATTGAACTGTGATCTCCAGGGTTTGTAATCCAATGCCCAAAGCACTATGCCATGCTGGTGTTGATACTTAGCATCAAATGACCTAGAATTGGACTTTTACCTGCTTATCCACTGAAACCGTACTTGTTTTCTGGGACTCTCCCCAATTTATCCTTGACACTTACATTCCTCTAGGAAGAGATATTCCTGTAGAGAGAGCTATGGCTGTAGTTTAACAACAATGAGAACATGATCAAGGAGGTCATGAGATGTTGGAATGCCGTGACCAAATCAAACTATACTGATTAGAAATGGAAGAAGGTAATAAAAACCTAGGTGAGCCATGCAAACATAATTACCAATTAACAATGATGCTGGATGTTCACACATTTCATAGTGAGATGCAATTGGTACATAAGATGATATCAAAATGCAAAGATGTAGCAAATATGCCAAAAGGTATCATTTGTTTTGTAGTTTTTATGTGCTTAACTGACTTGTTTATAGAACAATTAAAATTCATTATGCTCTTTCTCTTGATGCAGAGAGAACGAAAGCAAACATAAAATCATTAATATTTCACTATACATAATTATATGAAGTTTCTTATAACAGAATTAAGCATTCTTTGACTTTAACGTTTTCCTATACCCACATTTATTATACCCAGATAATTATTTTGCAATTATAGGCAAAACAGTGATGGCATCTCTAGGCAATGGTATCCTAAGGTAATAATTTTAAATATTAATAGACTACACACAGAAAGAATTACAGCATATTGATTGTTGGTCAAATGTTTTCAGCCAAGGGACTGCACATTTATGTAGCTGTAACCTGTATGTAAAAATGATTTCTACTTCCATGTGAATATATATTGAAAGTTATTGAAACAAGGTACCTAGAGTATTTTTTAAAAATTAATTTGTATAGATAGGAGTTACCCTGAAGAACTAGACTAATGAGTTAGTCTCAAAAGTTCTACTACAGTCCTCCCTGCCCCAGCTTCCTTTATGATTAATTATTAAAGTGATTTTAGACTCACTTTTAAGCATGCATGTAAAGATACATACTGTAAAACAACAATCTCCCTCATCCTTTGAATATTTGCTGGAATAGAAGGACCATTATTATCTCTAGAAGAAGAAACATATATTTTCCTAGTCAATATTCTTGATAAACACACAAGCAAAATACTGTAGTAAGTGCATAAAACAACATAAAGAAGATACACAAAGCATTTTATGGGGGTTCTTATTGTAAAGAGAGAGAATAGAGTTTTGGCAGAAGCACACACATGGGAAGTCTGTTAGGAAAGAGAAATGCCTGTTGAGGAAGCTGAGAGGTTATGTAAGTGACAACTGGAGGAGACGGAGGAAATGATGTGCAAGAGAATAAAGTGGTGATCTGAAATGATAAAGTAATAAAATGCCAACCCATAACAGCTGGGTTGGGGTGTGGGAAAAGTCTGAAATACAATTCTGAAGCTCTGTGGGACAAGAAAAAGCTCCATGGGTTTAAGCAATGAACTACACAAGATTGGAAAATTCATTGGATTTAATTGGCCTGTCAATGCTGAATTTAGGATCTTTGCAAAACAATGAATTTAGAAATATGAGTATTCTGGTGAAAGTCTTTAGATAATAATTTTCAGTTTCTCAAAAGTAGAATGGAAAAGAAGCTAGTACAAAGGAGAATCAGTGATATACTCCTCAGGTGAATGAAGAAAGGTGAAAAGACCATGCTACTAGAGAAAAGGAAATATTTTTGACATTCTTTTTTAAATGAATTATCTAGCCTTTCTCAACATATGTTCACAGCTGTTGTCAGTAACTGGGGGCTAGGGATCTGAAATCACTCCCCGTGTGACATTCATAACTATCTAGGGGAACACGTTCCCATGGAGAATAGTAATGTGTGGCCCATTGTATCCATGGATACAGCCACGTATACCTGGAAGCAGTTCCATTGATCAGCATGGTCGCAAGATATGCTGACATAATTGCTGGATTCACTGCTGGGAAGCTACAGCAATACCTATGAATGCAATGTTCATATGCAAATACATCTTCTGTATTGACTATGTTTCATCATAACTTTTGCTCCCATTTCTGCTAACCCTCATTGTATAGCTCAGTATTTTCCTTTGCAAGTAGGCACTGAGTCAAAGTTTATTAAAGTCAGGGAAGTTGCCAAATAAATAAATAAATAAAGCAAGCAAGCAAGCAAGCAAGCAACACAGGTAGAATAGAGGCTCCCTTCACACTAGTTAATCTTCAGTGGAGCTGCTATAACATTGGTGGTGCTCTCCTACCAATTCTTGACTTCTCATCAGGGCCCTTATCCAGGGCTTAAGAGTAGTGTTTGGGGAGAAGAAAGTCCTCATGTTGTCAGAAGGCCACTACCTGAACCGGGGGTTTCATTTGGATGCAATGTCACCTGCATTCTTGAAAGGTACTTTGGAAGTGCTGAAATAAGGGGGTGCTTAATGGTTCCTCCAAAGATGAGACCTTTTCAAGCAGGAGGACATGGGAAGAAATTTAACAGTTCCTTAAGACTAAACAATCACGTCTCCTTTCCCACTTCCTTGTTATACAATAAGAGACTAATATATCCACTTCTTTGAAAAATACCAAGGTCTGATCTACCACAGGTCTGATCTTAGGAAAGTTGTTGTTTCTAATTAGACGGTCCTTCTCTTTCTGTAAGATCTCACAGTAATCAAGCTACCACAACTCAGGATAGTGATCCACCCTAGATTGAGAGATGCAGGTCACTACATCTATCCACTTACTAGTATCAGCTGGAATGAACCCACTGAATCAGAGGGATTTGCATAAATGCTGTTTTCATATACTTCAATGGGATTTATAGAAGTGATGGTAAGTTGACGCAATGGATCTGCTCCAAAAGTGGCTGGCAGTTGGACTCAGTGGCATGCAAGGAATGTAATTCTTCACTAATTCTCTTCTTAAAGAAAATGATGAATAATTTTGGCAATTTTCTTCTTATTGTGAGAGAGTCTTCAAAAACCATATGGTTTTTGAAAACTATTTGCAATCTGAGAGATGTCTTCTGTACAAAAATATTGTGTGTGGACATTTTGTGCAGAAAACAGTATTTTATGCACAGAACTGGGCTTAACTTTCTGCACAGAAATAGGATGCATTTTCTGTGCACAACATACTGCACAGAAAACAATATTTCTGCAAAGCCACACACAACTTTTGGGTAAAGTCCTGAATGATGAAGATCCTAGCCAGTCCAGGATTCTTCTCATCCTGATTTCTTGATACAACTCGATACAAAAACTCCCCAAGATCAGATTTTCCAACTATTTTTTAACATTCTCCCCATCCCTAGCTAATACTGAATGCCAAGATCAACAAAGAGAGTATGTTATATATCTCATTTGTAAATAACAATAATAGCAGGAACAGTATGGTTTAACTTATAAATGATCTTTAACAAAAGCAGACCTCTAAGCTCAGATCTTGAAGCACAAGGCATGGAAAATGCCATTACAATAAGATGTGTGTATATGTGCAGCTAAGCACTCAATTCCTTTCCTTTTGTGGCTTTACCAATTTCTAGGAGTAAGCCTTATCAGGAAAGCTTTCAGTGTTGTGTTTAGCTACTGTACAATCATGGGTAGTGGTGATATAGCAGTATTTATGGAACTACTTGTTTGCTTGAGCAGGCTGCAAAGGCATAGGTTTAATTTCGAATGGAGATCAAATTATGAGCTTGACTTTTTTTAAAAAATGTGTGAAATGAGTTTCAGCTGCACATGAACATTTGCATCATAATTACTCCTGATATGTTTTAGCCTTGACACCGATATAAACAGCCATTAATGCCTGTATAGTCCTTGCATTTGTGACAGTTGCTACTTAGGAGGTATTATTGGTTGCTCTACTGGAAAAGCTTCCTGTGCATGCCAATAATCACATATTGTAATTTTGAATAAGCAGCACTGATTTCCCAACTAAAATCAAGACTGTTAATGACATGTAAATTAATAAATATGTGAGAATCTCTCTCTCTCTCTCTCAAAATATCAAATCGAACAGTGTTTACTTAAGGCTGCATTTATTCTACAGATTATATCATCGTAAATATTATTGCTATATAGCCATGGACATATATATCAGAATACATCTGAATTTTCAAAGGATGCATGATTGCCCTATGTGCCATGCATAATATATAATAAACTTGCAAGGATGTATGTTGATGCATGTTATACATCATTCACGCAACACATTAAGTAACACAATAATAACTCTTTCTGGAGTTAGGCGTATTTGGCTTTGAGGCTCAGTGAAACCAAACTGAAGATTCTATGGGTATTCAAACAAAAATAAAAAGCAAAAGCTGACACAAATGCAACCCCCATGATGCAAATCCAGATGTTCATCCTAAATAAGAGTGATAGTTCTAGATCTGGTGTATTTTTTTTAAACAAATTGTATGTAGATTCTTGTTTTGTGATTGCAAATCATTCCAAAGCTGAGTGACCAGACAAATCAGAATGGACAGTCAAGATGCCAGTGAGGAGGAAAAAAAACTCAAAGAAAAGCAGGTTCTAGTGAAATTGGTTCCTGATGGAAGGGAAGGAGAATTAGGTTCGAAAGATGCAAGTCATCTGCTTCCAGTTTTCTTTTCCTCCTTAGAATTTGAAGGATCTGAGGGGACTTAAAGCAAGCAAGCGGTATCTCAGGTTATTTCTTTCTGTGCCCTGTGTCATTAATATCTGTGCACATTTCCTCAGAGGCTACATTTGGTCCATCTGGCCCACCTACTTGTTCCATTGTTACCTCCAGTGATGTAGACTCATGTCAATTGACTTGGACTCAAGTCAGACTTAAGTCATTTCAGTGACTTGACCTGGTAAAAATGACACACTGACTCGACTCGACTTGAGACTTGCATATTTTTAGTGACTGACTTGCTGCCCTTGGTTCAGTAACATAACACATTCCTCCAGAAACCTTACAGTTTACTGGTCACATGACAATCTGCCTCAAGCCCGAAGTGTGGACACATTTCTCAGAGGGAATAGCAAATGGGCTTGAGGCAGGGTTGAGGTCTGCTCAGCAGCCTGTCCCTGCTTCATATAGGAGGAGCTTTCTAAAACTTTTCCTAAGAGCAGAAGGCAAGCTTTGCAAATGGGAAGGAAGAAGGATCCTATTCCACATTTCCAAAGCTGCAGATGGAAAAATCACAAAAGTGGAGGGCTGACTCTACTTAAATTGTTAAAATTGACTTTATTTGACTCTGTACAGAAATTCTGGAATACAGGTTGGGGTATAAAGTTGGCTCTCAGACTTGAGACCTGACTCGAGACTTGATGTGAAAGTACCTTGCAAGAACTTGAGACTTGACTTGAGATTTGAAGGTAGGGACTTGAGACTTGACTTGAGACTTGGAGTAAAAGAGCTAAATACATCACTGGTTACCTCTGATCAGTGGTGAGAGGCTATAACAAACCCATGAAGGTTCTTGCATGGAACTGCATTCCTGTTTGCAACCTAAAAATATATTATATGGAAATGAGCTCTGATTTGCAGTCTTGGAAGCTATTTCATGGAAATAAGCTTGCATTTCCTGTTGCATGAAACTGAGCTATGATTTACGTGCCTCAAAGCTGCAGCAGCATGGCTTGCTTCCGATTAAAAGTGCATAGAATTTTGTTCTGTAAAGGTCCAAATTGGTAAGAACTGCATTTGGCTTTTGGCTTGCAGTCACTCTGTCTTGTTACTGGATGTTGCCCTTAGTTCTGTTCACTGCTTGAATTCAGCCCCCAAGGTTTTCCCCAGGTTGGAAACCAGTCCCCAGGCCGAGGAAGGATCTTTTTCTTTGAAAGGTCCCATGGAAGAAATTGGATTTGGAGATTTTAACTCCAAAATGTGGGTGACTCAAGGGTCCACCTGTGATACCAGTTGCTCCATGCAAAGATGAGGAATTATTAGCTTAATTAGGAGGCTTGTGAAGGGAGGGTAACCTAATGAGACTTTTGACACCGATGTTTATGGGTCCCATACAGGGAAGAACCAGCCCGACCTTCAAAAGTAAACTAAATTGTGTTTTATTGGGGGAATTAATCACACACACAAGATCTCAAACAGGCATGCCATCACAGAAGCCTAACCAAAGGAAAAGAGAGGAAAGTTTTTTAGATAGCAAGATTTAGAGTGAAGCGGGTGACATTTACCAGTCCAGAAGAATAGCAAAGATGTAACAGTGTGTCTTAGGCTTGCATCTAAGGACAGTATACAATCAGGAATCAGAATGACAGAGTGGTGACCAGCAGTTGGTGTACTTTAAGTTAGCCGGTCAAAACTGAGGAGTTTTTATAAATGATTTCTGGCTGGAGGACAAAGGTGTGAATGACTTTCTGGCCAAGTAAACAACAGAGTACACAGAGTGGACAATGGGTCCTGAACAGGCTGATGGTTTTAGCTTTAGGTGACAAAAGGACTAATGGTTGCCTGATAGCTTTGTGCTTGTCAGATAGATTTTAAGGTGAAGGAGAGATTGCTTGGTCAGAGAAAAAGGAGATCAGACAATCAGTGGTTTGGTGGGAATTTCCCGGTTGCTATTGTCCTAAAATACAGAGACATTAAAGCTAGCTGCAAGCCTGTTATCTCTGGAGTTACCTGGTGATTTCCTGACTATGACCTGGCTACACCTAGAGGGGGTTTCTTACCTAACTGGCAGCACACATATTCAGCCAGTCTTTTCCTCTTGTCCAGCTCAACCATACAACCATAGCAGGACATGTTTTATATCAAAGCCAATTGACATATCTTGCCAATTAAATCATATTTCACCAATTAGACCATATCAAAGTGTGGGAGTGTACAGCCTGATAACAGAGGATTGCACTGGAAGCCACGTTTCCGCCATCTCATATAAGGTTGATTACTTTGTAAGTAATCACTGGCTCTCTCGTAGGTCTAAACTTTAGAGAAAGACATAGATGTGCAGGCAAGTCTCCACCTGTTTAAGACTGGCAAGCGAGTGCACTGATGGTATATGGGAACACACAGTGGAGAAACCAAGCCAGTCTGGTGTTATAGACAGAGTGGCAGTGAAAGAATAGCATCGTTAAAATGTTCCTCCAGGGTCTAAATGTGAAAAGCAGTCTTGAGTAGGATCCAATGCCAGTCAGATAGTTATCAGAGAGAGAATGAGAAAGAGAGGGGGAGAGAGAGAAAAATCCAAGGAACACACTGGAGTCCAGAACTCCACAGAGGAAAACATCTGGGAAAGCCACACAAGGAGTTTCAGAACTGTTATTCAGAGCAAAGAGATGGCTTTGGCTGTGCTGATTAGCACACCTGGCTTAATAATCTCCTTTTGCTTTGCTTTTGCTTTGGTTTAAAGCAGGTTGAAGTGTTTCCTGGTCCTTTAAAACTGATGTTTCAGTTGATGATGTTCCATAGGATGAAGTAGCTCCATGTCTAATCTGGAATCCTCAAGGGCCACATGGGACTGTCCAGGCTCCAAATCCATTGCAGCATATCAGATTTCTAAGTAAAAACAAGATTGTTTTTGCCCACCTTCAGATGGCACTTTTATGTTGTAATTGACATGAATGGCAGGAATGCTCTGTAGTTCATATTTTCTATTCTGAGTGAGAGCATAGACAAGCACAGCAGTACAGTAGGACAATTAGCAATCCATCTCAGCATCTTTTTCTTCTTTCTTGAAATCTTTACTTCCAGAAGCAAGGTGATACTACCATCCTGTCTTTACCACTGGGTAAAAGCTGTTCTGTAGCAATCATTTACATTCTTACATTCACCCCTATCACACCGCTGGTGACTTCCGGTCATATGATCAGGTATAGGTTAATCAAAATTATTATCTTTTAAAAAATCCTTGAATCTTAATCTTATTTTTCTGAACATATTTGTGAGTCTTTCTTTCTTTCTTTCTTTCTTTCTTTCTTTCTTTCTTTCTTTCTTTCTTTCTTTCTTTCTTTCTCTTTTATAGAACAATTTACTATTCCTGAAAGAAATATTTCTAGAAAGTCATTATAATAATAATTAGGAACCTATTGTAGATTGAAATCTTTTGAAAGTCTCAATAATCCTTCTGAGAACTGAATGTGTTTCCATTGTGTTGCATTAGCATTCTGAATCTTATACATGAAACAAACCTTTAATCTCCTCAAGCCGTTGGGATCCCTCATTGTATACTAATACCTAGCATGGGTTTAACCTGTCTAAATATTTTAAACGACATCAGTAAATTATTTTCCAGACAAATTGACCATAGAGTTTGACTTCCCTCTACAGGCAATAGTGACATTCAACACCTCATCTGAAATCCCTCTGTATAGCAGTAGCTACCCTCTCAATATGGTTTTGTAGGTATCATCACACTTGTGTGCAGTTCTCAAGGATTTGGCTCTGGTACTGCCTCTTGAACTTGTTCAGAGAGGCTGGAAACTGGGAAGCTGCACAGACTTCAGATACCTCATGATGAAGAAAAAACTGTAGAACTGAGAAGCAAGCCTTTTCCATGCATTAATCAAACACTGAAGTAACATACATACTACCATATTCAGCCAAGTAATATTGGCACATGAAGTAAATAACCCCTCAAGAACCTTTCTCCATTTCTGGTGGTTGAAAGTGGGGAGGGGAATTCCATAATAATGCAAATTAGATAAGCTAATGACATCCATATTCTATTATCCAGTCAGATTTGGCAGAGGATACAATGAAGATATAAATACAATACAATACTACCTAACATGTTTCAAAAGTCTTAATCAGCCATATTTAATTTTCTTTTATTTAAATCTTGCACACAAGAAACAAAACAGTTGTACAGTTTGCTTCCCCACTGTGTAAGATTACAAGAGCTTTTATACATTTGCCTGTGCTTTTTCATAAATAATTCTCTGGAGAGTTATGAATTAAGCAAGCCCAAGTCAAAACAGTACAGGGGTCAGCAAGCTGATTAAGTCTGTCAGATGGGACCAAAAGGATAGAGGGAAGTACAGGAGGAGAGTTAGGAGTGATTTCCAGGAGTCATAGGGATAAAGGCCAAGGGTTCAGAGCTAGTAAGGATACTTTTATGAGCTGTATCTGATATCGCTTCCAGCAGTCACCCTGTGTTACAGTGCAGCTTTTCTGCAAAGGCTTATTGCAGACTGGGGAAAGCTGGACCAAGTTTTGATTGCACTGCAGATCCTTGCCTTTGTGCTGGGCCACTCTCCAAGCACTCACAATCATAGGTTAGAGGGAGGTATGGCATTGTGAGACCCCCATTCTTTTTTTCCTGTAAATTTGTTTGTGCCAAAAATGCAGCTTTTGTGCAGAAACTGGGTTTTGTGCAAAAATAAACATTTCTCCCAGAAAATTGTATTTTGAACTAATTTTTTTTTTTAAAGGCAAAACCCAAGCTTTTTGAACAAAGCAAAGTTTTAACTTTTTTAGCACACACAAAAAGTCCCAGTATGGGGGGGGAATGCATAGTGGTTGACCATTTTCTTGATGAGGTGCCTTCCATGTCTAATCAGTGAAAGGAAAGTCTAAAAGTATAAAATTTTGGCCATTTCCTCACTAGACTGTTCTATTGCTGTTATTCTACTTTCTACATCCTATGGAATCCTGTATTTGCAGTTTAGGGAGAGGCCTCAGTGCAGAAATGGCCTTTGTTGTTGCTGTGTGCTTTCAAGTCATTCCTGACTTATGACAACCCAGAGGTGAACCCATCTTTCTTGGCCAGATTTGTTCAGAAGAGTGTTACCCTGCTTGCTGGGGGTCCCTTAGGGGGGGTTTACAATGCCTATCAAAATTATCACCTGTGGGGAAAATTAGCTATGAACACTGCTTTAACAATGCAAAGAGGGTAGGGTAATTAAGGATCTTTTACCCAATGTTTACTGGGTCAGGCTCAGTCAATAATCACACAAAAAGGTCCAATGAATGACTTTATTGAACAGTAATAGTTTGCACTAATGCAAACACACACACACACACATCCAAGGGCTAATAGAAATAAAGAGTTGAAATAAGATAGAGGGATTGTTGAGGGATTCCCAGCTTGGGTGATACTGCACCTCTTCCTGAAGTCCTTGGTCCGGGAAGCAGCGATCGAACAGCAGCTCAGCGAAGAGCCGCTGAGGAGGGAGGGGGACCAGTCAGTTGGTATGACCAGGAGGCACCATACCCATTCTCCTTGCCTCGCCTTTCTCTCCTTGCCTAACTAGCCTAAAAACAGGGACTATTTGTAGGAAAAATTCACTTTGAAGGCAAATCCTTTCCTGGGGAAAACAAACAGGGACAGAAAAGAAAAACAACTCCACACCTGGCATTTCTCTGATATTGGAAGATAACAAGGTGTCATCCCAGTAACAGGATCTTCCTCCGTTTTGAGGCTGTGGTGTGAGTTTCTGGAGATAGATTTGATAAGGTTTTATTGCTTCCAGTGCCCAACTTTCCGGGAACACTTTTACTCCCTTCAAGTGGACTCCTTAAAGGTTAAGGACCTTTTGTCCACCATGGGTTATCACAACATGAGGTCTCCTGTGGCTACGTGACTGGGGATTTTACTGGCCTGACCTGGTTCGTTTGATCATAAGACCGTTATTGCCTACGTGCACATTTGGGTGACCTCTCTGGTGGGTTAGATTAATTCTATATCAAAGTTGTAGACCCTGGGATAGGGTTTACCAAGGGGGCAACAAGAGGTTTCTCTTTGCCATTGTCTGAGGCTGAGAGAGTATGACTTGCCCATAATCACCATGGCTGAGCAGGGATTGGAATCCGAACTCCATACTCATTGTCTAATGCTCAAACCACTATATGCTGTCTCAATAATATAGTCATATAGGAAACAACTGAACAATAAGAACAATGAAGCTACTTTTTGGACATATGGTCTCCATTCAGCCTCACTGCAAGTCTGGCCCTTACCTTTGGCCCAATCCACATTTGTACCCTGACCTACCACCCTGAAACTGAAACATTCAGCGTGCATAGCTGAGAGTGGTAAACTCATGGACATGGTTTTCTATGTGTCTCAGTCTCCATGGGATCAGTAACCCTGATCAAGAAAGGTTTCTGTTCCAATGAAAAAAGTCTGCCCTGCCCCTTTAAAGACTTTTATGTAAAGTTATGGAGCTCAGGGAGCAGAATGTGAAAGCTAAATGACTTTGGGACAATGGCACAACTCCCCTGCTCCTTTCTACAATTGGACAGCATTTATGTGATTGACATATTAAGAGGGCTTTTACGGAATCAATAATTCTATTAAGAAGTCTGACATCTTTCTTGGACATCTTCATTCCCACAGAACTTACAAAAAAATGACAGTAATTTTCAAGAAAAGGAAATAAATATTTAGCACAGTTTTCAAATGAGCTGTTGACCCAGTCTATCAACAATATTCCTTAGATCCTTAGAATCTGGGTCAGCCAGGATAACATACTGATACATGCTCATCTGGTACTAAGTCCCATTAAGGACGAAATTCCATACATGCTTAACTGGAAGTAAGTTCCATTGAATTAACAAGACTTATTCTGAAGAAATACATCTGTCACTGCACTGTAATCATCTCTTTCTTCTGTGATCTGCCAGTTCTCTGAGTCATCAGCCACTTGTCAAATAAATGCCCCCCCCATCTTATATTTTAAGTAACTGTCTTGTGCATCTTCTTCATTGTCTATTAAATCAAGGATGGCAAAAGTGCAGCTCTTCAGACATTTTTGAACTGCAATACCCAGCATCTCATACCATTGGTTGCACTAGCCAGTGCTGTAGGGAATTACAACTGAACAACATTTAGAAGGTCATATTAACCCCCACATCCAGTTTCGAATGCAAATGTTTTCTTACTTGAAAGACTATAACTCAGTCTCAAAACAATTAGCACATCTCGTGCAGGATCATTATTTAAGATGCAGGAGACCAGATTTTCACAATCAACTTACTGCTTCTCCCAGAATGAATTTCGGCCACAGACGTGCTCACTTAGTGAAGACCTTGGCAGAGGAGATTAATCCAGCCATCACATGCTGTTATGATAAAAAAGAAAAATTATAGCACTCTACCCCTGAAAGGTTCTCATTGGAAATACTGATCACCAAGTCACGCCTAATATCCATCCTGCATTATTGGAAAATTACCAAAATAATAAGCTCTCTTGCAATTTCTGGCTCAGGGTCAATTGACTGTCACTGCTTATGACATTATATCAAATGCAGCATTAGCAGCTTAAGTCAAATCCAATTCCACCTTCTTCAAAACATCTGAAGTGAGGCTGAAGGAGAGAGGGCTTTTAAACCGTCTGTTGTGAATAAGAATTTTCCAAAAATATGAAATGGGACCCTGCTTAGAGAGAGACCTTGCAACTCATAATCCATATGCTATAGTGGGGATAAGAAGCTTCCCTTTTGGCTCCTTGGCAGGGAAAAATCTGCAGAAGTTCCAGTTTAAAGTAGGGGGAAGCACCCATTTTGACATCAGAGACAATGCTTCTCAGCACAGAAAAGCGAAGGAAAATAGTTTGAAACAAAGTATGCTGCTAGGTCCTGTTGTTCCATTCATGCACACTTTTGAGCAGGATTAACTGATATATATGTGACCTCTTTGAAAACAGGAAGAAGACTTTATGCATTGAGGCCCACCTATCTTTGTTTCATTTCACGTTGTTCCTCTGCTTAAACAACAGTG
Organism: Cyclura pinguis; assembly: GCA_030412105.1. Taxonomy (NCBI): domain Eukaryota; kingdom Metazoa; phylum Chordata; class Lepidosauria; order Squamata; family Iguanidae; genus Cyclura; species Cyclura pinguis. The sequence goes on from CM059601.1 coordinate 99,603,123, forward strand.
TCTGGACACATAAAAACCAAAGGAGTGGAAATTGTCCCCAGCTCTTGAGCTCTTTGCCAGGCACAACTTCAAAATGTTTGAAGCTTTTGGCTTCATGGAAAGTTCCACTTGGATTCAAGCAAACATGAGTGGACACCAACTGCAGACCTCCCTATCTAACAGAGGGGCATTTGTGATCAAGATGTGTGGTCTGGAATGTTCAGCCCCATCCTTAATATTCATTTCTCATCTGATGTGGCCCACTCTTGAAGAGACATTCCTGGGCTAGCTGAATGAACATTTGGAAGTCCTTAGGCTTTTCTTTGAAAGACAGAAGCTCCTTCCTATCATGAAGATACTATGGTGTAAAAAGTGTGAACAGTTACATGCCTGTTGTGGAGCTATAAACAATCCAAAAGCTTTGACAAGAACAAAAACATGTTGGTTATCTTAGTCTGTATTAAAGTGACTTAGGGACAACCGGTCAATCAATTTTGAGGAAAGGTTTATTTGAGGAATGCTACCTCAGAAAAGACTTTAGAAAGGTTTTTAAAGTAAGCATTAGTTCCATTCAGTTTGGTCAGGTGCAGCATTTCCCATAATAGAATGAAAAGAGCCGTTTACATTTTGTCATGTCTGTAATCAATCCTATTTAGTCCCAGATCGGATTTTAGGAATATCATCATTTCACTGTGACGGAGCTGTTAACCATCTGAACAGAATCGATTAACAATGCAATGAAATATAAAGGGCTGAAAATGTTTCCCAATCATCACCATTAACCATGCAGCAAAATGTAAAACAGAATCATCAACAGCCGTGGAGTGACGGTAATAGGTGTTTAAAGAAAAAGCAAACCCAGTACATCATAATAAAAATATAATGGGTGAAATGTGAGTCACAAGTGTGATGGATGTTGCATGTGTTTCACAAATCCTGGGCAGAAGCATGCCATGTGGGAAACTTTACTTTGCATCAGTGTTAGCATCTTACCTGGAGCGTAATTACATCTGGTCCTTTGTTATTCTGCAAAGCTAATAAATTAACAAAAGCTGTTTACTTGTGGAGACGGGAGGTGATTTCCTCAAATAAATGGACAGGTGTTTGTGAAAATCCTTTATTCTGGCCCTCTCTAGCATTATGTTCTCTGAAGACATGGGAGACATAAAACTATGAACAGCCAAAAAGGTGCATATTGTTGTTTAAAGGCTGCAGTCTTGCACCCAAGTTAAATAATGTATATGTTGATGCCACTGAACTGCTGAAGTTCCCTGACTGAATTTCAGGAATGATCTGTGCGTTCAACAACTGAATATATAAGGGAAAGGACTGTGTCCCTAGTTCGGATCCTTCTGCCAGGAATTTCCCTGGGCAGAGTGATAAGAGTATACATGCTTTTCAGATTTACTGTAATAATGTGTATAGCCTTGGAGGGTGTCTCTTGCAGGGAAAAAGGCTGTCTTCTAAGTAGAAAATAAAGATGAGGAATAATTTTGCTTGGTTCAGTTCTCAGAAGAACTTCACAATTTCTTCATAAATTCAATGGAAATAACTTGGGATTTTTAAATTTTAAAAAAATCATTTTTTTAAAAAAAAGGATTTGTTTGTAGTGATTTCTTGGATTTTTTAACACATTGTTAAAAGCAGGAAGCAGTTTGCTGATCTGGTCCTACACTTTGAAGGGGAATTTTATCCTCTGGCATTTTGATGTAGATTTTTTTTGGGGGGGGGGGGTTTATTGAGGCATCATGGTGCTTTAGTGTGGAAGCGCCATTTCACTGATCCGCTGATCCATATAACTCTAAAAGAAAGAGTGATGGATAGTGTTTTGTTCTGATATGTAAAAGAATTAAAAAGAAACCCACCCAAGAGTGGGAATAAACTGTTGCAGCTGGGCTTGGAATTGCTAGAAAATAGTGTTCGACTACAGAAATATAATTTGTATTTTTAAGAAGAGTGAGAGAACTATAGCAATAGGTTTCACAGTCTCCTGAAACACTTCTCCTATCTAGAGGAGCCCAAAGTGAAACTAAAAGATTAGGGATGAGCCAACCGAATCCTTGAATCCTCAGTTAGGATTTGAGATTCGCAAATCTGAATCCTTGTGCAAAAATAGGCGAACCAAATCTTTCAAATCCACCAACCAAAAAATAGGGTTTTTTTTAAATAGTTCTGCTTAAAAAAAGTTTTAAAAAGCTTTAAAAATTTTTTAAAAGTTGCTTTTTAAACCCTTTTGGGAAAAAAAGAATTCAAAAGATTCAAGATTAGTGAGATTTGTGGATTCCCAGAACCTCCCAGGGATTTGGAAAATTCTAGATTTGTCCCACCCTTATAAAAGATGCAACCAGAAAAAGAGCTTTGTATGTTTATCTCTTCAGGGTCTGACTTCAAATTCCTTTGTATTTAACCTTGTTTGTGTTGCTAAATCAATGTGGTTACTTTTTTTCTGACAGACTTTTCGTCTTCAGCAGCTACAGAGAAGGCAAGTAGATATGGTAGTCTAACCTGTTGCATCTCTCGGTGAACAGTTGTGAATTTCATTGAGCTGAAACTTCATTTTCTTGGGAACATTCCAAAATGTGCAAATTTCTTCACAAAGTCACCGGAAAGAGTTTGAGATTAAGAAAATATGAATGTGGGATAAAGCAATGCAGGCAGGCCCATCCATGTCTATCCATTCCTGACCGGTCTTGAATCTTCCTTTCCTTCCTCATTCTCCCTGTTCACAGCAGGAAAATTGCTGATAGGTAGAAGACAGATGAGAGAAGTATGTTTGATGCTGCTGCAATACGTTACAGCTGTCTCAGCCGAGCAAACATTACCCAGTGCCTCCACAAACAGTATCAGTAACCGAGTTAATCAGTTGTTGGCTCTCCGTCTTAAGGAACCGAAAGATGAGTAAACACAGAGAACTATTAGAGGGCTCAGACGCTGTTCTTAGAGAAGATGTTGGAGCTCTCCACTCAGAGCAGCTGGTACTCCCTCATCTCATCAGGGTGCCCGTAATTATGCACACCTGGCAAGCAATTTGGTGTCACAAACATTGAAAAATCTCAGCATGGAAATGTTGAAGAGGGACACGCAAAGACAGAGTGGAGGTCACATTAGCTGCAAGTCAGCCAGCTGGGAAATATTTATTCTGTTAAAGCATAAATATGTATAGCATTCCTCCAGGAGTACATCCTAAATGGCATGCTTCTTTGACGGTAGATGCTTTCCAGCTGGGCTGAGGACACTATGACCCTCCAGATTCTGTTCAACTACAACTCCCATCATGTTTCACTATTGCCCGGCCTGGCCAGGGCTAATATGAAATGAAGTCCAATGCTTGGAGCACCAAGCAGCTCCTAACCTTGCTCTTGAGGGTAACTGGATTTCAGTGAAAGTCAAAGAACTGCATTGCTATCCTACCACAAGGAAGTGTGGGGAGAAAAAGGAAAAAATGTATCAGGGATTCCTGTTTCATGGATTGTTGTCCTCACACTGAGGTATTGCAGTCCTTATGGTATGTCCTACATGCTCTGGTAAACACAGTTATTTTTAGAGTGGTGGTGCCACAAGCATCTTGTCTATACCAGTTCTTAGCGGGGAAAAATGATTTGTGACTAATAATCAAGATTTACAATTACCTGGTTTGATATATGGCAGGGATGGGAATTATATGGCCCTCCAGATGTTGTTTTATTGCATCTCTCATAAGCCCTGGTCTGCACAGCCAATGGTGAGAGATGGCTGGAATACAGTCTAACAACAGCTACAGGCCACACATTCCCCATATCTTGTGAACAGATTTGTTTAAAAAGTAATGTTTAAGCAGATTGTTAGTGGAATGTACTTTTCATCAGAAGTTCTCTAACTGAAGAAGTAAAAGTGATTCAGTTCATGAATATTCAAAGTGTAGAGGAGGATGTCCCCTCTCACAGCTCCTTTGTAGATGTACCCCTCCACACATACATTTGCATAAGGCTTCTTTCTTAATTTTCGTAGATTGCTGGGGACTATGTGATACAACTATTCACCACACTACCTTTTGTATGGTTACTTCTGCTGACTGTTTCTTGCAATTGTTTATGCAGATTTTTTGTTGGTTTATTTCTCAATAAAAAAGCGAATTATCTCCTGCTCCCAGGGATGGAAAAGCTGACCTTCCATGTGGTCCTCAATCGTAGGATAGTCAGAGATACTCCAAGATATTTTGCTATCGGAGGCAAACTAACAAGTCAGGTTCCATAGTAGCCAAATCCTGACAAATAGTTTTGGCATGCAGAGCGTAATACTTTACAAGCACTTTTCTTCTCACTTCCCACAATAAAAATCCAAAAATGACTAGTTAAAAATTAATGATTCATTCCAGGACCAGACAGCTTTACTGCAAGATATTATAAGATTATGGAACATGAGATTTCAATACCTTTGCAAAGTACTATAAATGAAATAATAAAGGAAGGAATACCAGATACTTGGAAAGAAGCTAATGTTGTGCTGATCCCGAAAGAAGGAAGAGATCTGAGAGATGTAAAGAATTATAGACCAATATCACTTTTGAATATAGACTACAAGATTTTTGCTTCAATTTTAGCAGCGAGGCTTTAAAAAGTGCTGTTAGAGGTAATTGATGAGGACCAGAATGGCTTTCTACCCAAAAGATCTTTGAGAAATAACATCAGAACGGTCTTAAATGTAATTGAATATTATGAAAAGCACAATGAACGGAAAATGGTCATGGTATTTGTAGATGCGGAGAAAGCTTTTGATATGATCAGCTGGCCATTCATGAAGATGGCGGTTAAACAGATGCAGGGAGGAGAAAAATTTGTTGCATGGATTGAAGCAATTTACAACCAACAACAAACTCCACTGGTTATAAACGGTGAAAGAACAAAAATGATAGAACTGCACAGAGGGACGAGACAAGGGTGTCCCTTGTCTCCTCTGTTGTTTATCTTGACAATGGAAATACTTAGCAATGCTATAAGAGAAGATAAAGAAATGAGATGAGTTCAAATCAAGAAATATCAATATAAGTTAAAAGCTTTCGCTGACAATTTGGTCTTATTATTGGATGACCCAGGGAAATGTATTGAAAAATTGACTACTACAGTGCAAGAATATGGAGAACTCTCTGGTTTTAAAGTTAATAAGGAAAAAACAGTCTTCTTAACCAAAAATATGACTGAAAGAGAAGAGATGGAATTAGTACAAAAAACAGGATTTAAAACAGGACAAAAGGTAAAATATCTAGGTATTTGGATAGCCAAAAGAAACAATGAGTTATTTCAAAATAATTATGAAAAGAAATGGAAAGAAATAACAAAAGATTTGGAAAACTGGACTTCCATGCGTATGTCAATGATGGGGAGGATAGCTGCAATAAAGATGAATGTTTTGCCAAAAATGAACTTTTTGTTCCAAAATCTTCCCATAATAACAAACATGAAACCTTTCATACAATGGAAGAGAGAACTAACCAAGTTTATATGGCAAGGGAAAAAACCTAGGATAAAATGGAATACCATGACAGATCTAAAAAGTAGAAGAGGAATGGGACTACCAGACTTTCAAATATACTATAAGGCAGTGGCTTTTACATGGATAAAAGACTGGATAGATCTTCAAGATATGAGAACGTTGGCATTGGAAGGTGCTGACTTGAGGATGGGGTGGCATTCCTATATGTTTTATGATAAAGCAAAAATAGATAAAGACTTTACACATCACTATATCAGAAAATCGCTTTTGAAAATCTGGGAGGATTATAAAACTAAAAACATAAGGCAGCTCCCCACCTGGGTCTCACCGCAAGAGGTTTTTTTTGGCAGATGGACTGATACAGATAAATGGTTGCGCTATGATGATATAATTGAGAGATCAACGTCCAACAATCTTAAGATTAAAGCAAGGGAAAAATTAGAACAAGAGGGAACAACATTAAGTTGGTTCCCTTACAGACAATTAGCAGAAAGGTTTCAGATGTATATAAAAACATATGGAATTGAACTAAAAGAGAAAACTGGAGTAATTAAATGGCTGTTTGAAAATCCACCTCATTTACTAGCCCAAATGCATCAAGAAATATTACATCAGGAGAGGCAAGAAGAAACAGTAAAGGCAACAATGATTTCATGGGCTCAAAACATCGGACATTCAATTCAGTTAGAGTCTTGGGAGCAGAGTTGGAAAAAAACACAGAAATTTACAGTAGCTCAGAATTTGAAAGAGAACTATTATAAGCTGTTTCACAGATGGTACATGACACCAGACAAATTAAAAAAGATTTATAATACAGGTAGTGGACATTGTTGGAAATGTCAGAATGAGGTCGGTACGATATATCACATGTGGTGGACATGTCCAAAAGCTAAGAAATATTGGACTGGAATACATAATAAAATTTGTGCATTAATGAAAGCTCAGTTTGCTAAGACACCAGAATTGTATTTGTTAAATATGACTGATATATTAGAAGGTACTGGTATAAAGAAGCATTGGAGAATACTACTGTATATGATAACAACAGCTCATATTGAATATGCAAAATTGTGGAAAACTCAGCAAATACCCACAATAGAACAATGGTGGGGTACACTTATTGAAAACAAAAATGCTGATATGGTCTCTCAGAGATTAAAAGGGAAATCAGACGATGAGATACAAAAAGAATGGCAAATTGTAACAGGTAATTGCTGGGTTCTATCAGATGGAAATCTGTAATTCATGATTTAAGATAAATTATGAGGGGGCTACAGGATATATATCATGAAGCGGGAATATGGAGATTGAAATGCAAGAATTGACAAGTAATATTAGCAGTAAAATGCTGTACAATGTTTTAAACATTAAGAAATCTTGATAATGAAATCTAGATCAGTGTGGAAGATCAGAAATATTTCAATTAAGCTGACAGTTATAATTGTTTGTTTTATATGTGAATTTTGAATAAAATGATTATAAAAAAAAATTAATGATTCATTGCCCTTGTAACTTACTCAAATTCTGCTGCTATGGCACTGTGGGGAGAGAAGACCTGTTGAAAAGAAACTACAGTTCCTGAAGGATATTGGAGTACTCTGTACACCTGCAGCACATCACTAAACATAAGCCACCTGTATCAATTCTCATATAATAGACTTATTACTGTAAATGCATTAGTTACATTTATATTATTGAATTGTAGAGGCTTCTTCTAATGAGTTCAAGGCAATGTACTTGGCTCTCCTCCTTCCTGATTTATCCTCAAAACAATCCTGTGAGATAGTTTGGACTGAGAGCAAAAAAGACACATAAGGAAAGCTGTGTTAGGCCAGAGTGAAGGCCTTTCTAGTTCAGCATTCTGTTCACACAGGGGCAAAACAGTTGCTTGTGGGAAACCCAACAGCAGTACATAAGTGCAACTGCATCCTCCATCTTATGTTCCTCAGTAGCTGAATATCACCTCTGATACTTGAAGTGAGCTACAACACAAGCTCATGTTTCATGGTTCACCAGGGATTTGAATTTCAATCTCCAAAGTGCCAGTCCAGCCTTCTAACCATCATACCACACTGTCTCTGAACAGGTGACTTCTATTCCACTGTTAAATGGCTCCTACCACCAGGAAGTTCTTTTTGATGTTTAGGTGAAATCTCTTCTCCTGTAGTTTGAATACATTTCTCCATGTCCTAGTCTCTGCAGCAGGTGAAAACAAGCTTGCTCCATCTTCAACATGACCTCTCTTCAGATATTTAAACATGGTTATCATGTCACCTCTTAACCTTCTTTTCATCAGGCTAAACATATCTAGCTCCCATACCTAACTTGTGTTTTTTTATACCAAATACTTACACAAGTCTTTCTTAAAGTTGCTAGACTTTCCCCAGATTCCCTCCACCTCCGGTCTTGAAAGTGACGTTCAGATTTGCATCAAATATCACTTTAGGCAAAACAGCAATGGCAAGTTGAACTAAAATGTGCTTGTTTGAATAGCCCACTTCCAGTGATGGTTTGAAAAGGCTCCAAGTGCCTTCTGAAGAGTTTTTTTTTTTAATTTCGACATTTGTTGCTTTGCCTCAGTGCTTTCTATGCACTTTAACTAGCCCGTTAGGCTTAATCCAAACAAACTGAGAAATAGCTTTGTTTATTCTACACCAGCCCTCTTCTTGTCTGTTTCAACCATGCAGAGAACAATGCCTCCATGTGGTATTTGCCCAGGGGCCATGAGTCATGCTTGTTTTAAAAGATTGCACTAAATAAGTGTCAATCATGCTCACCAAGAGACAAGATTTTAGAAGACATTGTTCAAATTTATGAAGACTAAAATAGAAATAAATTCAGAGGGAAATATAAATGCAAATAGATCACCATTTCTCACTTTATCAAAGGTGCTAGAGTAGATCGCTGTTTGAGCAGAGACCTCCAGAGCAGCATTGTTGCTCTGCATTGTTTTTCTCTAAACAACAATAAAGATTGGACTGTCTCAGAATCTAAATGCATATTTTCAGAGATTCCAAACAGCATTTCCCAGCAGTGTATTCTCTGAAAAATATGGTGTCGCAAGTAGGCTTCTTGTTAAGGACAAAGGAACCAAACACCAGTGGTAGTGTATGTCCTTTGCATGCATAAGGTTCCTAAGTTCACTGCATAATATATCTAGTTAAAGTAGTATCTTTAGTTAAAAGAATCTCAAGGAACAAGATAGATTAGGGAAGTACCTTGTGATATTCATTGTTCACCCTCATATGGGAAAAAAAAACATGCAAAACTCACCTCCCTGAATACCTCACCATGACCTGGAACACACAGAGACATGGAAAATGGAATGCAGATAACAAAGGAGACAGCAGTGCTAGCCTCCCAGAGTATAGGAATGTAAGCAGCCCAATTTGAATAAACAACATATAGGTGCTAAGTGACTGATTGAGGACGGTTACTACACCACAGGGCCCTGACACCTGAAGCCCACCAGGTCTTAAGTAGGAGGTGATGCTAATTAGTATGCTAATTCCTTTTCTTATGGGAAGTACGGTACACCTTTCTTTGTTCTGGTACATCTGATTTGGGATTCCCCTGGATGTCTCTTGGATTCTACCTGGGTTGAATAAAAGATTTTTTTAACTATTTTGAATCTCCTGCTGGTGTATAACTTTTGGCTATATTGAGCTCCAGGGAAATCTGTTCATTTTCACTATCAGTCTGAGTGTCAGATGACACCAGACAAGAGTTTGTGTCCCTTCTCAGCCATGGATATGTTCTGATTGACCATGGGCAAGTCATATCCTCTCAGTGCCAAACCTCTTCTGAAGAAATTTTGGCAAGAAAACAGCACCATGAGGTCGCCATCAGTCAGAGTGGACTTTAAGTCACACAACAAAGTAGATGGCTTGTTGTTGATGACGTCATTCTCAAAGATAAGTTGAACATCTGTCAATGCACAATTTAAAATTATGTCTTTATGAGCAAATCAACTCGCTCTTTCTTGCTTGATACAGTGACATAGCTGAGGAGGTGGCACTTTTTGGGGTGCACCACCAGGCATCCCCAAATCAAATGGAACCCACCAACATTTCCCCTGCCTGCTTTTCCCTTTTGGTACATGCCAGCCAGCAAGAAATGCATGGCTCCTGGGGTGATCCAAGTCGGAATGCTTGGAGGAGGCACACGGAGGGGACAGAGGGTGGACCTGCCAGTCATTTTCCCCCTTACTGTTTTCCCCATCTTTCAAAGATTGGCAGCATAGCTGCTGAGGCAAACCAAGAGGGCTTTTGCTACCATCACAGCTGCCATCCCAAGGCAAAGGACAAAGTGTCTATCTGCTGGTACACTTTTTCACTGCTTTCTCTTTCTTCTTAATGAGCTGGCTTCTTTCTCCACCCCCTTAGTGCCATTCCCACTACCACATGCTGTCGTTCCATTTTTAAAGCCATCTCAATTGTATTGAGAGGGACGGCGAAAGCTCTAGATACACCACTGGCTTGATGTATGTGTGTGTGCTTAGCTCAAAGTTAAAATAGAAGGTAAAAGATACTAGAAAAAAAACTGATACTAGTGCAAATTGATACCAGTGCAAATTGAACAACATGTGATAAAACACATGGACAAAAAAAGAGACATTAGTGAGATTTCTTCATATTTTTAGATTACGGAGGCCCTGGATGAACTCCAGGGCCTCCATAATCAACATCAAAATGGACTGATGGTCTGACTCGGTATGAATCTGCCTCATCTATTCAGAGAGGCATCTTTACCTTTTTGGTTTGGTTTTTGAGATTCTGAGGCAGAAAGCTATGGGAATATGTCCTCACTGAACTAAACAGCACTTACTTATAAGTAGATGGACATTGTAACATGTATATTTTGGTTGCATGTTATTAATGGAATATATACTATCTTGAATATCTTGAGTATCTAAATTAATAGAACATGAGTTAATCCTCAACAATCTGGATACAATCCACTAAAATAGAGTTTAGACCAAAGATTTGTACAGCCTTACTTTTAAGGTTATGATTTATTTTTTTTACAGTAGTGGGTGTTTCCCAAACAGTTCCAGTTATTCAGCTCCAATTCATTGTTCTCTTGAAAATATGCTGCCTTGTCTTGTGCTCAATGGGTTCATGTTTGTGATCATCAGGTGAAATCACCAGGAGATGATAAATGGGAACAATAAATGATTAAAAGTGGCATCTTCTTAGCGCCATAGTGCCCTGCTGATGTGAAAGATCACGTACTATATTATCAACATGCCATCACTTGGATGATATATTGGTGTGAAACATCTGCAAAGATTCCTCCTTTCACTGATGTATAGCTCATGCCATCTCTGTGGTAGCAGAAACAAATTAGAAAAACAAGATTCACATAAGTGTGAAACAGAAAACAGAACTCTTCTATCCTGAAAAAATAAAACAAGACCGTAATTCAACTGATGTGTCACGATGCTTTTAAGGTTGCTAACAATTTGTATAAAGCTTTATTAATCTCATAAATATTTACATTTTTTTTCTGTGTAGATATATTCTTTATGTTGCTAGAGGCCTTTCTTGTAGAAGTTCCAAAGTTCACACTGAAATACTTGCCTGATAATCTAATCGTATTTCACAGGGATTTTTACAATACAAGTCACACGTTAGCCCCAAGAGAATTTGTCTTTGAAGTAAACCCAATATATTGAGAGAGGAAACATCTCACCTGCAAGTCTCCTGGGCTGAATTTCAATATGTTATATCTATTTTATTCCAGAAGAATCTGTTCCTTTCACTCATCCTGTAGAAACATCACACTCCCATGAGCCCTATTCTAACTGCTGAAAAGCAACCATGACCTCACCTCAAGATTTTCCTTTTTTAAAAAATGGCAAATTAGTAAAGGCAAACTGTCCCGTATGGATATTGGATCTGTACAAAGTTTCAGTGTACAGTAAAGCACTGATTTGAAAATAAGTCTTCTGGGATGATCCTACAAAATGTTCTTACTGCTCAAATGTGTTGCCTCTTAATGCATTTGAGAAGTACTACTAGAAATCTAGTTTACAGGTAAATAACCTAGTGTCCTTCAGACTATGAGACAAAAGCTCCCACAGTCCTTATCCAGTGACCATGCTGGGTGGTGCTCATGAGAACTGTAGTCCAAAACATTTTAAGGATATTAGTTTGGAAAAAAACTGATTTATGATATCTGCATGAAATTTGAAACTGTCTACGTGTTATTAATAGATACTGCAGTCCTAGATCAAAAAATTACATTTATTTAATCATAAGTTTCTTCTGTCCAAATTCCACATGAAGATATGATTTAAAGTATATGTATGAAAATGCATCCATATTTATTTTGATAATCAGCTTTTAAGCTAATATCTGTGTGTACCTTTCCCAATCAGATGCAAGTTTGAATGAATACTTTCTCTTCCACATTTAGAAGTTTTTATTAAATCAATATATTTTGTTGCAAGCATAGACAACAATAAATAAATAAGGCATAGGTAATGGGTTGAACCAGGACTACTTTTCCTTCCATCCAGTACCTACCCTGGAAGGTGTCTCACAACCAGAGCCTCTACAAGTGGTTGTGTTCTGAGCTCTCCTGCTTTGGGCCATACCTTTCGTAGAGAATCAAGAAGCTTTCCCATGCCATCCCTTTCTGAGACCCTTCAATTTCCAGTGGCTGAGACAAGTTAGCTACAGTGAAGATCTGTATCTTGCCCTGGGTATCATCACTGAGCAGCAAACTTCATGGATAGCTGACTTGGATGTCCCAGGATGCTGATACCGGTACATGTCCTATTTTACCACCATTGCCTGCCCATTCATGCTATAGTTGAATGTGGCCAAATTAACACAACAAAACACTTCATTCAAGAATAACCTTCAAAACATTCAGGCCAGAATAAGCAGAAAATAAATAAATAAATAAATAAATAAATAAATCCTGCTGCCAGATCTTATGGCAGGCAGGCAATGAAACAAATATTTGTACCTAGACATATAAAAGATAATCTTCTCAGTGCTGACCAATCAGCAAAGTTTCTGTGAAACCGAGGAAGAAAGGAAGGACGGATGGGAGAGAGGGAGGGAGCTTAAAAACTGAAAAAGGATGGAGCTGGGCATTATGAGCTTAGCTCAGTTCAAATACTTTTTAAGCCCATGCCAACATCAACAAAGATGTGTCTGCATATGGACCTTATCCTACTGTCTGGCAGTTTGCCTGTAACTGTGTCCTGTTGCCAAAGTAATCCAACTTAGTGGAGGATACTTTTTGCTATCATTGTTGTGGCAAACTTTCATTCCAAACAGAAAAATTAAGTACTGACTATGGAGTTTTCTTCCCTATTTAGCTGACCATGTGTTATAAACATGCCATCCCATTTCTCCTCTTTCAAGCTTTCCCAGACACAGTCTTGAGGCACCAATGAGACAGCTGAATGGAAGGGAAACATATACTTTGTAAACCACAAGAACAAATATAACTTCCTAAAATTAAATGCTATCATGGATTCCAGGTGTTTCTGCCTTCCAAAAGTGATTCAATATTCCAAGACAAATTCACATATTACTGGGCCTTCAGCCTTTCTATAAATGACTTTCTTTTGATGAACAAAATACTTTTTTCATCCTAGCCCATCACAGGTTCCCGTTCTAAGCTGCTGTGCATAGGTCAGAAAATGGCTTTTCATACACTGTCACAAATAATACAAAGCAATCAGGAGCAAGCCTCAGCTACTCTAGTTCCTGCCTCTCTTCTGCTCATGTGGTAGAAGACGTAAGACCCATGTTTAAAGGAAGGCAAGACTTTCATTTTCCATAAACATGTATCTTTTGGAAGTGGTGGCTATTTGGACTTTTTGAGCAAAACTGTTAATGAACATGACAACTGGTAATTGAATTAGCCTATCCTGGTATATAGTTCTGGTGAGAAGCTGACATTTTACTCCTAAGTATTTGAAAAATGAGAACATTCCACTTAATTTGATTGCCTTTTCCATTCCATGTAGGTATCTGGTGTTTCAAGGCTGAGACATCTCTCACTTGAGTTGCTCTGCTCTCTCTCCAACCCTTTACAGCAGTGGTTGCTATGCTAGCAGTTTTCAGTCTCCAGGGAAGCTGTTTTCATCCTTGAAGGACAAAGGCACCACATGTGGTACTTGAAAATGAAAAGGCTTTGAAGGGCTCAGAATTTTGTGGTGCTCCACTTATACTACACGTTTCCACTGCAAATGACAGACACATTAAATATATGAAGCCACATTCTTTTAGTCAAGCAATTGTAAGGAGACGTAGGCTAAGCAGGCAGTGCCAACTGGCGAAGGCTTCCTACAGGGGACTCCCTAGAGATTTCGACTGTTGCTGAAATAAGAAAAAAGAAGGGGTAGAAGTTCCCAACACAGCTATACAAAGATACAAAAGTGCTTTCAAAACAACCTCTGTAATGCTGCATCTGCCAAATTCTGTAGGTAATAAGGGCGTAAAGCAAGGGAATAAATGTGTTTTGTTTTCTCAATAGTATTTTGTAGGTGGAGTGAAACTTTTAAGTAGTGGATTGGTCACAGTTTAAGGACTGCAGTTTAGAATCTAGGAACACTCCCCAGGGGTGGAAGAGTGCAGCTGAGCTCAGGCAAGTCAGAGCAGCAGTACTGGAAGAGCTTAGGAAAGCTAATTTTTGGATGACGATTATCAGAATGGTCCAGTAGTCATGCTAGCTAGGGAGCCTGGGAACTGTCATCCAAAAAGTAACCTTTCCAGGCTCTCGGTACTGGATTACACAAATAACTAGTTTGACCTCCTATAAGACAGATTCCCATGTCTGAGATCCTATTTAAACCTGGCAGAGCATATAGTTGGAGGTATGGGAAGGCAAAGGCTGCTCCTTTTTCTCAGTGCAATCATGGTTGGACAACTTGGAAGAACCCCTGCAGCCAGTCAATGACTGTTTGGATGGGGAAGGAAGATGTACCCAGGCCCCTTAGGATGTTCTTGCCCAGCTGAGAAGAAAGCATTGCACAAACCAGTATGGGATACCTTTCTGCACAATGTCCAAAAAGGTACTTATTCTGGTGTAACCCACCAACAGGATTCCTACTACAATTGACCCTCCACATGTGCAGGTTTAAACTTTTCCGTTACCACTTTGTCTATGTATTTCCTTCAGGATAGGAAGCAGGGTATATAAACCTTAGCTTTACATTGGGTGTATTATGCTGCTTATGGTACCCTACACTCCTGTTCCTCTGTGCTACCTTCTGATGCTGTCTGAGTCACTCTGCTGTGACTCCTTCTTCTTCTTCAGAACTGATAACTATCACCCTTTTCACCCAGTCTGTCTCTATCCAACCTTTCACACCTCATTTTCTCATCACCTTATATAGTCCTTGAGAGTGTCTGATTTCTTATGCATTTACCAATCCAAATAAAATACTTTAACTTTTAATTGGAGTCCTCTCTACAGTTAGTACTGGTACATACAGGTGAAAAGATCCTGCTGTAACTCTCCTCTCACAGGTCTCCTTCCTTCCTTCCTTCCTTCCTTCCTTCCTTCCTTCCTTCCTTCCTTCCTTCCTTCCTTCCTTCCTTCCTTCCTTCCTTTATTATATTTGTATGCTGTCTTTGTCTCAGAATGGGACCCAAGATGACTTCCAACAATAAGTTAAAATATAAAAAACATTTAAAACGATTAAAAATATTAAAAACATATAAAATCATAACCTAAAACAATAGCTATAATTCTCCAAAATTCTAAGGCGACACTGGCATTGCAGGTGGACCTCAAAGTCCCCCACCTCTTAGGGTAACAGAGTCATTATAACATCACTTCTTTTCACTTACAGAGAGAAGCTAAATGGCCTGATTATTTTTTTTTTAATTTTATTGGGTGATTACACACAATACATAACACAAGTGCATAACATAACACAATACAACATGAATGCATAACTAATCTACTAAGTCACAACAAAACAAAAAACAAAACAGAACTAAACACAATACAAAATACCAACATTACAATTAAATACATTAAACATATATTCCCACTTAACTAAATGTGGTGGTATTAATCGTTTTGAGTCATTTCCATAAATTATAAAATTGTATATAATTATATATAACATACTATTTCATGTAAATTGCATACTTCTGCTGGAGATTATTGTTTTTTTATATCCTCTATTCTATATTCTTATAGTTTTTCAATTTTCTCTATATTACATAAATATTAAGAACTATGTTAGTAGTAATAATACCACCACCTCCTCTCACTTAATCATTCCCCCCCCCCGCCGAAACTCAAGAAACACATACTTTCTTATCTGTAATATTCCTTCTAAATACCAAAAAATATATATATGTAAACATTATACTATAACCCGGAATACCCTATTTATAATAACTCGATTAATTTAATACATTTAAATTTATTTTAATAACGGTATTACATGTTACTTATTAGAGTATTATGTTACACCTTTCTATTCCATCCTTATCTTCCTTTTCATCATGTTGTCATTAAGACATCACACCTTCTGGACACTCATTAATCTATAAAAATCAGTATTCTAAAAAGATGGTAGCATTGTTACCCCAATAAACTTCCCAGATTATCTTCCACTCTTCAATAGTTTTCTTTTTTTCTCTATCTTCCAAGGACTCTATTATCATGTCTGCTTCTACCATATCAAATAATTTTAATAACCAGTCTTCTAACCTTGGGGGCCTTTTTTGCTTCCACACCTGTGCAAAACATAATCTGGTGGCCGTTATCATGTATAAAATTATTTTCTTTTTTGAATTATTTATATGTAATTCCTCTATCATATTAAATTAAATTGATTAAAGAGACACTGAGATAAGATTGAAGTACAGGTGAGGCTGCCTCCAGGAGGCTGAGACGGTAAAGGCAAGACTGGCTAGAGAACAAATTGAGACTGCAGCTCTGTGGAGGAAAAGATACATAAACCACTACTGATACCACTTATCCTAAGTAGTTGTGTTAGTGCAAGTGGTTTTCAGCTATATCTGTCATATGCAAGAACATAAATCCAAGGTAACTATAACACATCCTATTCGATAGTGGCCTGCTATGTTCATCTTGCTCCTCTTTCAACAAGCACACTATTAAGTAGTTTTAATGAACTTCCCCCACTGCTTTGATAAATGTTCGCATACTATGATCCCAATGTCATATTTGTACCTTTGTATAATAAGCATCTTCAAAATACTGTCAGAGAAACAGAATGGTGCTGTGTCAGAACAATAGCTGGAACTGCAGCTGATTAACCAACAAATGGATATAGTGAAATTCTATTGATGGAATTCAGTTTGCCCTTATCCCCTACATTATTTGTCTTTAATGTTTTTTTTCTTCCTTTGTACAGTTTGAATAATACAGCTTTGCCATGACAAATCATGGTCATAATAGAAATATGATTGTGTGTGGATGGGTGTGTTCATGTACCTTCAAGTCATCTGTTGGCTTATGGTGACCACTTGAATTTCATCAGGTTTTCCTTCCTCTGAAATATAGCCAAAGCACCTGGTTACAGATATGATTACAGAATGGAAACAGTGTATATACTCAAAGACAGACAATTCTTTCTTGATAATTCTAGGGCTTAGCCACACACTGAAGCATCATTCCAGGGGTAAGCCTCAACAGATACTAGTTGGAAGCAAATCTCATATACGTTACATGAGATAAAAGGTAGAATCCGAGCTGCCCATCAAATTTAGCAGGGGGAAAAGAAGGGTAGATGGGTACCATACTCTTGGAATTTACAGTAGCAAATGGGTATACTGAATGTTTTTTTTCCTCTGCAGTCTTCACTGTAGAGATAAATGTATAATTCATACCTCTGCCATCAATCACTTTTGATACACCATTGTGAATACATGACTAATAAAACAATTAGTTTATTTTCATGTTTGCTTCTGGAATGTAATGCTTAAAATGCCATTTGGATTGATAGTTCAGACTGCTTGGAGAAATTATAGGAAAAATAAAATGGAAAATGAGTGGGAAAAGGTATTACTTAGCATTCTATTCATTCATTCATACATTCATTCGTTCTTTCACTGGTTATGTTCTTCATTTAATTATGATACAAATTACTTCCTATGTTGTAACCAACTGGAAATTGCGTAATTTTATACAATATGTATTTCTAAATATCACAGCAGCTGAGCGCCTAAAATTTTTTGCAGCTTCTTTTTTTCCCCCCAGACATCATGAGTCCAGAAAAAAAATATTGTTTGCACTTCACGGATGAGGATAAGAGGCAAGTCTTCCAAAAGTTATATGGCATATCTTCATTAACGCAGTCAATTCAGTTCCACAAACTTACTAAGCCACAGGGTTTATGTTGCGTTAGGGGTGTCTGGGATAGCTTTGAATTATTGTGGAGCTTCTTGTTGTCAAACTAGATTCACTGCTGCTCCTTAAAAGTACATTGGCAGAAATCAAATGTGATGCTGGCAGTAGCTCTGGTTCATTTTTCAGCCTTGTGGAAGAGGTTTTTGGGTGTACTTGGGCAGTACAGTTGGGAGGACCCATTGTAGCCCCAGCACTTATGCACTGGATTCCTCAACCCTACTCATGGCAAAGCAGGCTGTGGGGACGGGATGCCTCTTCTACCTGCTGGAAAGACAGAGGGATAGATGAATTTGTCTGGTGATCTAGCACCTTTGTACGAATGACCAGGCAGAGCCAGGAAGCTTTGTAAGCCCTTTTTGCCTCCAGTCCTCTTGTTGCTCAGCACACCCTTCTATACCTCAAGCAGTGCAGATAATTTCTGGTTGCCTTTTAAAGTCTAGGAAGGAATTTTCTCCTCCTCTTTACTTTTTTTTGGGGGGGTACACTGCCCCATTTCTATACAGGAAGCCCCCGCTCACTGACATATTGAGGTTCAGCAGTGCCTGGGACAAGTGTGGGTACAGTACCTGGGTTCTGTTTTTCAATCAGTTCTGTTTTCTGACAGTGCTCTGGTCCCTAACCAGGGGGACTGTAACCGGTATGAGCTTTGGATGATTGGCATTGAGTATGATTGTTTAAATAGGTGGTCCCTGGCAGGTTGGCAGAAACTGAAGGGTTAATGCTAGTGAACACCCCTGGGCACCTACTTCATATTCCCCAACTTTACTGATTTGGCAGAGGAAGTCTGGATTAATCCTCTGTTGTCCCACTTTTTCAGCTGTATGCCCAAGTTTTTCTCTCCTTCTCCCACTTTTTCCCTTTTTCCTCATCTTACTTCACTCGCTGTATGCCGAGTTCAAAGTGAAAAAAGCAGTTTGCACTCAAATGCTGCAGTGGTGGGAGGTGGGATAGAAGAGGAGAAGGTAGAATTTTGCTTTTCTCAGTAGGCCCAGGCAAACTGCAGAGTCTTCAGTCATAGAAACCCACAGGGTGACTTTTGGCAAGTCATGTAGGAAAAAAATTTGTGGGCTCAACCTTCTATACACACTTCAGAAACTATAGATTTACTATTTAAGTCCACCGTTTGGGGCACGTTAGTCTACAGGGAATACAGAAGGTATTCCTTTTATTTGTTTATTTTTATGTTCCATATGGCAAGATTGATTCAGAGATTTGTCATTGCTTTCTCTTAGGCTGAGAGAATGTGACAATCTCAAAGTCACCCAGTGGATTTCTATTGCTAAATGGGAAAATATAAACGCTGATCTGATAGAAAACCCCTACAATTACTGTATTCACCTGGAAGTTAGTAGACTTGATTTTCTCACAGAAGCACCCTATTGTTACCCTGTGTACTGGGGGTCCGGGAGGCACACCAAAATGTGCTCAACTAAAGGTGGGGAAAATCAGCTCAGAGCACTGCTTAGCATTACGAGAGGCAGGGTAACGTAGCGAGATCTTGAACCCTATGTCTACGGGGTCTGGTCAAGTCAAGGAGCACACAAAAGTTGAAACAATAAATGATGTTTTGTTAAAAACACAAGCAAAACAGTGTATGCGACACACTCACACAAGATAACTAAAGAAATAAAGGTTTGAGTGGTATAGAGGGATTTTTAGAGGAATTGCTGGTTCGGGTGATACTTCACCTGTCCTGAAGCCCGGAAAACTAGAGAGTGAGGCTGGGGTGCGATGTAGCTCAGCACGTGGAGCTGAGGGGAGGCTCGCCAAGCAAAGCCGCAGCAAGGCAGGATGAAACTCGGGAGCGATCTGAGGAAGGTCTCAGAATCAAGGGTTTTTATAAGAAGAATGTGACTGCAGGCTATGCCGTACTTGGGGGAAAACAATAGATTTGGAGTTGGAGACAAAGCCTCCGAAAGGTCAGAATCTGAATGATTGAGTTATCATAGAGATTCTCAATAGAGTAGCCAGTATGCAAACGCAGAGTACTTGGGCATTGCATAGTTTACCCATCAAGCTGCCAGCACGGGGCAGAGGATCTTTTGTAGGTTGCGTGCATACCTAATTAGAGTACTTGCCTGGAGGTCTCCTAAAGCGGTGAGTCGGCTATTTTCTGGCCTGCCTGTATTGTCAAGGAATATTACGTTGATAATCGGCCGAGCCTGTATGCGTGCTTGTCCGGTGGCCTCGCAAGCACGTGGAAGGGAATAGATAAGTGAAGCCGAATTATGATATCAAAAGGATATCTTTTAATATCCCCAAAGCTCGGACTAGCTAGGGGAGTAACACTATGCCTGCAGATTCATTCATTTTTTTTCCAGGAAATACATATACATATATACATATACATATACATATACATATACATATACATATATATCACACACACGCGTGCACACACACACACACACACATGGGGGGGAGGAAAGGAAGTTTAATTTCAAAAACATCAGATTTTAAAGGTGTACCCCCACACACTTGATTGTTTGCAATTCAGCAACCATTATCTCCACTGTGGTAAATTATGTCTTCACAATTTATCCAGTTCTGGAAAACAACACAAAAGGTATCAGGAATTATTTTTTCTCTATTTCCAATGATCATCAAAGGGACACATGAATTTTTAGAACTGTGGATCTTGACTCAGATTTGGTACACCCTTCAAAATTAGTCCATTTTTTTAAACAGTAACCAAATCTTGTGGTTGGCCTTTGTCACATGGACACTGAATGAGATGTGAACACTTCAGAAAGGGATTATTTTCCCTACAATACTTCTCACATTCAGATTTGAGTCAGAAAGAGTCAGCAAAAGTTCTGTACAAGACAAACAATTTGTGGAAAATAAATGTGTATAGATAACACTGATAAAATATAAGAGATAAGTGTTTCCATACATGTTAGAAGGCAGATGGAAGGAAAACTGAGATCATTCATTCTTAGTTACACTGTACCAGGTCCACAGACATCTAATCACTGCTGACTTTTTCTATACCTTGGAAATGGACAAAGTATCACTCTCTAGGTGTTGTTGGATTGCAGATACCATTAGCTCTAGCCAGCATAGGCAATCATGAGAAATACTGGAAGCTGTAGTCCAAGAAAATTGATAGGACAGGCCTTTTCCCACCCCTCCTTATAATGGAAACAGAGACTTCCAAAACAGAAGCACCAATCATACTGATTAGAAATTAATAACATTGTGTTCCTTAGAATCTATATTCCCCTCACCCCTCCCCACAACCTTTTCCCCAATTTTGGATCAAGGTGAAGGGTTTAGGGGTGTATCCTTTAAGAAATAAAAGCAATGTTAATAGTTTTAGAATATCTAATGACAAAGAAAACCTATTCCAGTCCCATCTCTCTTACTGCAAATGAACCTTATTCCCCAGTTTAGAAACTGACAAATCTCAGTACACATCGACATTTTCCATCAGCTCTGTATTTTCATCTGCTTATCCGTGAAGAGAGATAGTTGAGAAGAATGATAGATGGTCCATCTTGGCAACATTACAAACAAAAACACAGTCTTTCTACTTAAGACATTTTCAGCTTTTTTTTTTAAAGTTGTAAAATATGAGTGTATATGGTTATTACTAGTGGATGAAAACAGCCGAAGCAGGGGCAGCTGGTGCCTCTGACGTCAGTGGGGCGGTAAACCTGTCCCAGTTTGTAGTCGCAGCTTTAAAGGAGTTGCCTAAGGAGCTGAACCCTAAACCCAAAAGGTAGTTAATTTAAAGTTCAGACCAAAACCTGGAGCAAAACAAAACTCTCATCTCCTCCCCAAAGAAAACTCTTAACATCTGAACCAGGAGGAAGGACTATTCTGAATAGAACGTTCAGTAAAATTTAAACAATAGTGCATCAATTTCTGCTACTTTGGCAGGAAAAAAAGGGGCCATATTATCTGAACTAATATCCATGGATTTTTTGTTCATTCTTTCTAGGAGATAGCACATTACGTTTTCCTTAATAGCTCTGTTTAGTGATACAAGGCTAGTTTTTATACAACCTGAAAGTCAGTCTCTCCTTTATATCATTTTTCCTTCTGCTTATTTTCTTTCCTTAAGGGCTTCTACCAAACTGTGAACCATTTTGGCCTAACTTAGCTTGTAAGACACAAGAAAAACACTGCTCAAGCTTTTAAAGTAGCAATGTTAGGCCCTTTCTGCTCCTTACCTGCATCCCACAATGTCCCGGCAGCATCCCAGCAGTGTCTTTGCTGGGATGGGACATGTCCTGAATGCTTCCCTCTGCACCTGGCCAGCTGACAGCAGATGGTAGCATTTGGGACATGCCATTTCCTGCTGCAATGCAGCCACCCTCTTCCTATGCTGCACTGAGGATGGAAGCACCTTGATAGTACTTTCACTCGTCCCATATATCCCCAGCCAACACGATTGTCATGCAAAAGAGGCCTATTACTGGATTTTTTCCAGTAATACTATAATGTGCAATTGCGAAGACTGAGAACTTGACAGGAGTAGGACTGCGACAATGTCAATGCAGTAGCACACATCGCAGACCAGCTTCAATGCATCCACATGCCAGGATGGGACTGTAGTGCAGAAATAAACAATATGCCAAAGAACTCTGTAAAAGACATGAAAGTATGACGTATTCATTCAAGGAAGAACCATGTGAAGATGAACCCACAATTTTAGAAAGTGAAGTGGAAGCTGCTGTCAAAGCACTTTGGAAAAATACATCAAAAGGGACAGATGGCATACCAATAATGCTGTTTCAAGCTACAGAGATAGAATCCATTCAAATTATTACTAAGTTCTGTCAACAAATATGGAAAACAAAAGAATGGCCTATTGATTGGAAACACTCAATATGTACTCTAGTCCCTAAGAAAGGGGACACCTGAGATTGCAGTAACCACACGGTCGTTGCATTAATGGAAACAAAATGACCTCAAAATTATACTATTACAATATATAGAACAAGAAATGACAGATGTCCAAGCTGAATTGAGAAAAGGAAAGGGCTCTTAGGATCATACTACAAACTTACGTTGGATAACGGATTTCAGAACAAAATCATCCTGTGCCTTATAGATTATAGCAAAGCCTTTAATTCTGTACATCATGAAAAAATTATGGATCATTGTTAAATAAATGGATGTGTCACATTGGGTATTCCAGTATCTTGTTCCATTCCTGATGTAAACTTTGTTTGTCGTATTTATTTAATGGTAGCAGACATTTATATATGTATACATCATTGGCTTAGATACTTGGTAAGCCAAAATTACTGTTCCTAATATTAAAGGAACCTCAGAAACACTAAGGGATGCAGGGCCAAATGTGGATTGTAGCAAATGTTTCAATAGTCAATAATGTCTTTCTACAGACAGAGGTATGTTAAATGGTTCTTGTAACATTCAAAAGGACAGAGACCTAAAGTCCTTGCCAAGTATTTGAGTTGATGTAACAATCCCATCATCTACCCACACCTTCCATAAAGATGTTTTCTTACTGATCTTCACATCCAGGTTCTCCCATAATGTCAATTTGGCATGAGCATATGGATCAAACTGTATTTGACAAGATAATATTGGCCACACAGTTCTAACACCTGAAATTGTTTTCAAAGACTTTTTTTTAAGAAAAAAAAGAGCCAAGTGCTATCCGTTTCAATGTGTCCCAGTAATGAAGATTCCAGGTAGCGTACTCATTCTAAGTGCAGAGGGCCAAGAACAAATGCAAGATCATCAGTATTCCTGATGGTATGTGAGATCTGGAAGATCAAACCCTCCTTCTTTAATTGAAATTTGTGACCTTTTCATTGAAATTCTAGGAGGATCTAAGCCCCTTCAATTTTCTTCTAAACCATGTATTTGGTTTTTGAAAATACTCACAAGCCATAAGGAGAGGAATTCCATGTACTATGTAAATAGTTCTAGGAATAATGTTCATTTTAACCTTACCCCACAGACTCAGCTTTAAACCTGCTCATCTCTTTACATTTTGTTCGATGTCTTTTATTAACTTGCTTATACTACGTTTACTCCTCTGAAATATATTAATAAAAATAATTATATCGAGATAACTAATAGAATTTGGACAATATTGAAAGTGCCATGCTGTAAATACACGGCAGTCCATCTTGTCTCCTACTAGCATTATTTCTGACCTAGACCAGTTAATTGGATGCTTAGTTTTAATACTGCAATGTATGTATGTTTGTGTATACATATATGTGTGTGTGTGTATGTGCATGTGTGTATATGTTAATTCTGATACTTTTACACAGTATCTTGTTTTAATTAACATTGCAAGCCTCCTTGTGTTCTGCAGTGGGAGAAAGGTGGGATACAAAATAAACAAACTTTGCCTGATCCTTTACTTTACTGTTCTGCGAAGCCCAAAATGGTCCTTTCCATCCTCAAACCATTGTGTGATGCAAATTTACCTTCAAAAGATTAAACCATGCAGTTGATGGATTGGCACTATAGTAGAAAAGGACAGGAATTAAAACACATGATTGATGACATACAACAGGAATATTATAAACAAAAGACTATAGTTATTGGGAAAGACCCACTTTTTTTCTTCTCAATTTAATAAGATCATAATAAGCTTATAAAGCAGTCTGGCTTAAACAAATGGAGAACTGGGACAGATGATTAAAATATCAAATCAGAGTTCACTGCTGAAAGATTCTCTTATCTCTAATGATCTTAAACGATTGCCTATTAGTTATCAATTGAAAACTTACCATGGAAAATCTTTCACAGTAGGAATATTATAAAGGTGATAGAATGTTCTGAAGGCATTTATTTCAAAGATGATTCACGTATTTTATTTCCATAGTTTGCAATTTGTATAATCAGAACATCAGAGCTTGGAATGTTAGGTTTGCAAATTAATTTGAATAAGGATGAACAGTAGACATTGGTAAAATAATTAAATAGTTTAATCAGTTGGGTTATCATTAGGTAACTTGTTAATGGGCATGTTTGGTTGGGGACACGCCATGGGATTTACAAAAGAATGATGTGTAGATTGGTCCCATTGATACTAGGGACACATTATTAGCTACTTCAAAAAATGCTCTCTTTGTATGTTGAAAGTTCCTTTACACCAATCTAGAATTTTCTCCCTTGCAATACAATTGTTACCTAGGGATGGCGGGAGTCCAACACATCTTGGAACTATCATGTTGAGAAAAGCTCCACGTTCTAAAACAGAACCTGCACTCACACCAATTGTACTCACTTGCCTTTCTCTTTTTTGTTTCCACCTTCACAATCATGAACAATTCATTCATTCTTCGCATACCTTGTGCACATCCACTTTCCACACATTACACAATTATAGTATTATGATTCCACTTTAACAGTCATGTCTGCATGCTATGGAATCCTGGGGTTTGTAGTCTGATGTGGCACTGGAGTGCCCTGGTTGACAGTTCTGAATACACCTCCCTGCTACAGACATGTATCACTGAATCAAAAAGGGAGTTTTAAAAAGAGAGGAAAGACAGAAAGAGAGAGAGAATGAGAGAAATGTTTAGAGAGCCTGTGAGTATACTCTGAATATTTTTTTCTGTACAACTGAATCACTGCAATCTTTCTGCCTCCAATAAAGAAGTATGGTTATCAAAGATCAGTGGCAGAGCACCTGTCTGGCATACAGAAAGGAGCCAAATTTAATCTGTGACATCGTCAGTTTTATTTGAAAAATTCAAATACATATAAACAAAACAGAAAAGAAGGAAAAAAAACACCAACATCAACCTCTTTGACTTTCAGTGAGTACACTTTAGGTCTGGGAAAGACAAGGCTGTTCCATTTTCCAGACTCCAGACATGATTGCACTGGGACCTGGGAATGCTGGGAACAAATGCTGAATTGGTTGTCAGAGCACACCCTGGGACCTTCAAGCTAGGGTTGTGTATGTGAGGGTACTGTGCAAGGAGTTAGATAATACTTCCCTCTGCAATAACCAAAAAAGACATATAGCGGTTTAATGGAAAGCTATGCCACCATATCGCACAGCAGAATTCTAAGCCTAGCCTTTGAGCTGACTAGCAGACAAGACAAACCATCCATTTTATCAGATGATTATGTCATCAGGCCGTACTCACCCCACTCCATGATATGATAGGCAACAAGCATTATTTAATTGACAGTAAATATAAATCATACACTGTTATGGTTGAAGAGCCATGCTGGCAAAGAAGACTGGTTGAACATGAGGAAAAGTAGGTCAGATGGGACTCCAGGACACGACCAGGTCATTTCGGTTATGAGTTTGCAACAATCCTCTCAACAACTCAACCTTCCCACACAATAGTGCGCAAAGTTGTCTCAATAGAGCAACCAATGGTTGTCAACCTGTTTCCTCTCCCTGCTAAAACTCTCATTTGTTTCCTCATCTGCTCAGACATTAAGAAGATATCATGAATCCCATCAATGCTTTGTCACCTAATGCTAAGACCATTAGCCTGCTCTGGACCCCACTGCTTGCTCTGCCGGAGAGCCATTAGCACTTTCCTCCTTGGGGCAGAAACACAGCTCTGAGTCAGACAATTCATATTATACTGTACAATTCATATTATACTGCCAGCACTTTGCTGCTCAGATTCCCATTCTTGTACTACCCTCTGACCACTAGTTTGAGCCATACCACTTTGGACCTTTCTACACTGTCCAATTATAGCCCTATAATTCCACTTTAATTACTATGGCTGCCACCTATGGAATCCTGGGGTTTGTAGTCTTGGGAGGTACTGGAGCTCTCTGGCTAAGAATTCCAAATATCCCTCCCTAAATTGCAAGTCCCATTATTCCATACAACAGAATGGTGGCAATTAAAGTGGAATCATTGTGCAATAGTTGTGTAGTGCAGAAAAGCCCTAAGTCTCTTCTCTGCAGGATAGGTAAATATCACCCACTTTGCCCCATTTTTTCCTTCCTCTCTTTCAGTTAGTCTTGTGTGGTTATGAGACTGCTTGAATTTGGCACGTGTTGTTGTTTTTTTCCCCAATAAAACATTCTTTGAAGCTCCAACTGCTATCCCTGCATTAGTATCAGCATACACAGCTGGAAAGATCCTGTAAGGTTACTCTTCTCTCACAGGCCTCTCATTGAGCTAATATTTCCCCACTGTTCCATGGAGGCATTGCCACTGCAGGTGGATTTCTGAGTCACCCACATTTTTGGGTAACAATTACTGCAGCACTAATATTGAAGGCAAAAATGAAGCACCCTCTTTGTGATCTCCTATAAAAGCCCAGATGGATTCATGAGTCCTTTCCAAGCACTAGCTCACCTGATTGATGAATGTGCCTAGAACTGAATTGGGCAAACTCTAGCCCATGGGCCTTTATGGGGTTTTTTGTGTGTGTGTCCCTCCTGCATTGATACATCTTAGCCCCCCAAACCCCACTCCGAAATCAGTCCAAAACCACTCCTGGAATGCTCCAGGAGTAGTGGATAACATCAGAAGCCCCCAGATCTCTTCAGGCTTTCCTAGTTTAAAAATTAAAAAATTAAAAAATCAGAGGAATATGGCTTCTCATTTCATTTTTGGTCTCTTGCTGGCCAGTTGGAGTGGAAATAGGGCTTGCTGAGGGTGGTATAGTTACCCACCCCAGTCCTAGGCCCTTTTCACACTCCAGTCCTGTTGTGAAATGGCCTTGGGAGCACTGAAGAATTGCGAGGACTGTTCCACATGATGTCCTTGGAATCGCATAATGCTCCTGAGGCCATTAGGTGGCGATCAGACATTATATCATTTTTGTGTCGTTGCCGAAAATGATGCGCAATCGCACGACCCTCCCGTGCCCCACCTGCACTTACTTTGTGTGTGGAGCCTCCAGACGCGTGGCCATCATGCTTCCTCCCCCAGCACAGCCTAGGAAAGTACCTAGCTGGGCTGCGGAAGGAAGGGGTAGAGCCCTCACGCTTCCTTCTTCCCAGCACGGAGCTGGTGCAAAGGGGAAGCAGAGGGGACACGAGTGCCTCTTGCAAGAGGCTTCTTGCATGATTCCCTCACAATGACACCAGAAAGAGGTAAGGTGCGAAAAGGGCCCTAGAGGTAGGGTAGAAGACTTCAGCCCTCTTCCTGCATTCATTCATTAAAATGTCTGCATGGTGCCTTTACATGCATAAGTCTACCTGCAAAGAGCTGTCCACATTTATTGGGGCTCTTTCACTCTACACTATTATAGCATAAGAATTCCACTTTTAGTGCTTTGGATGCATCCTTTGGAATCCTGGGGTTTATAGTTTGGAAAGGCACTAGAACTCTTAGATATCCCTCCCTAAACTCCAGTGTGAAAGGGCCATAGGGCTCCTTGATACAAATCTATTCAGACATTCCATGCACTTCCGTAAAGAAAGGGCCAGCCTTCCTACTATGCATATTCATTGAATGTGTGACCTGAATATCTGAGCTAACTCAGATCCAATCCATCATGTTTCTGTTTGTTATAGTAGTCACCTGAAATATATTAAGTAGAGAAAGATGGCATATAAATTATATCATAATTTAAAACAGAGATTAGAGATACAGGTATCAAAGCTGAGCAGATAGGTCCAGGCATAATGTCCTTAGACCTCCTCATTGGCTCAGAGCTTTTATTGGTTCTAATACAAATGTTGGCAGACTTGGGCTGATGGGCATTATAGTTCAAGAATATGGAAGATAAGAGATTTGTTGCTGTATGCCTTCAAGTCAACTCTGATTCATGGTGACCCAATCATAAGATTTTTCTTGCCAACATTTATTCAGAGAAGGTTTCTCACTGATTTCCTTTTAATCTGAGAGAGTATGACTTGCTCAAGGTCACTCAGTGCATATCTGTGGCAGAGTGAAGATTCAGACATGGCCTCCTGAAGTTCTAGTCCAGCTCTCAAACCACTACAGCACACTGGGTCTCACATTCCTTACCATTGAGCTTGATTGCCACCTTGCTTACCACTGAGCTATTGCTTCACTTCTGTGGTTGTCTTTTCATCTCTTACTTTTAAAAATTAAAAGTGCCTTAGATACCATAGACTGTTTCTTGGATGTAGTTGATAAATACATTCAGTGGAGGGAAAAAGAAGTAACATATAACATCATTTCTCACTCAGGTTTATAAAACAACACTGAATTTAAATGGGCTGTTTTTCCATTTAATCTTCAGTTTGCTTCTGGTGGCTTAGTTCTCTACTGTGCCAATGCTTTGTTGTTTCCTTCTAATATTTTATTCTTCTGATAAAACATGGGAGCATTCCTTTTCTGTCTTCATTGCAAATAAATATTAGCCTGCAGGCAATGAGACATTTTCCACACTGACTTTCAGATCTCCTAGTTCCCAGCCTGTGTGCTGAAGGATGTTTCTGTGGCACATACGCTTGTTCAAATAGATATCATTGCTCATCTAGACCCATGAGATAGATACATTATGCATGGCCTTTAGATTCACTACATGGCGGAGCGAAGGAAAACTGTGAAATCTTGAGGTGTGGGAAGCTTTTTCAGAAAGACATTGGACATGGCATATTACATGCCACATAGGCTTGGCTGAGCATGGTCTAAATGAATAGCATTCACTCCAAGAATGTTGGATCTAATTTATTTAGAAATGACAACATGGGAAAGCAAACTGACCAACCATTTTTAGCTTTGGAGGAATTCAAACAGAAGAGGATGCATCAGTAGAGGCAGGACAGGGTGACTGGTGGTTGATCGTTACCTACAAACTTTGCAATAAACTCCTGGGGAAGGAAGACTCTTCCTTCCAACTACCATATGCAGATGGATTGTGAGCTCAGGAAATTCTGTTGGTAAATATAAGTATTTCTAAAGTAAGTGCCTAAGTAAATATGAGTGCATTGCTAAATCCTAGTTAGATATGCAAATATAATTCATTCTAGAAGGTTGTTGAATAAAGATAAATGTCTCAGTTTAAGATGATTGCTCCTTGACCATTAACCCATAAAAATGTCTGTTTGCTACTGGACACAATTATGAAAATACAGATTGTGATGGTTCTCTGATTCATATGGCTAAGGTTAGCATCTCTGGACAAAATTAGATATTACATGCAGATGCACAAGCAATATTCTCCTTTAAATAAAAAGCAGTCTTGCGAAGTTATAAATCTGAATGGTGCTGGAGTAGGAAGCAATGATTAAACCTTTCACAGAGAGATGCTTACTCAATGAAAAATCACACCTTGTATTCAAGTGTTCAGAAATGGGTAATTCAGTAGGGTCAGAAGTGCTCCTCCATGTCCAT
This sequence comes from Cyclura pinguis, assembly GCA_030412105.1. Classification (NCBI taxonomy): domain Eukaryota; kingdom Metazoa; phylum Chordata; class Lepidosauria; order Squamata; family Iguanidae; genus Cyclura; species Cyclura pinguis. Next base: position 99,633,175 of record CM059601.1, read on the forward strand.
CAGTCCTCTTTTCACAGTGGTATTCTTCCCTAGAACATCTTTACAAGGACAACTGACAATAACGGGACATGGTTTTATGTCTAGTTTTGCCCTTCATGCTCCATTTTAGACCTAGTTGCAGATTCCACAGTAGAAAATGAGAGACCGATCACATGATTTCTGAATCAAACATGCATGTAGTACCACATTATCTATTGGGAGTTTGTAAACTCAGTTTTTGGTCAGTCATTAATTAGGTGTCCTTTCAAGAGGAAGAGATATTTTACATTCTGAGACAGGAGTGGGAATCTTGTGAGCTGCCAGGCACTGTGTGACTTTAAGGTCATTTCTGCACGGGGTAAGTAAAACGGTGCAGAGCATCCTCCATGGAGGACGTCTGCACCTTGGAGCAGCCTGGGTCTGGACTACTTACCGTAGATGTGCACCTCAGTCTGCTCTGGAACGACCCCAAGTGGTCCTCCAGCGTGTTTTTGAAAGACCAGATTTTTCCGGTCTTTCAAAATGCTGGCGCACGCCATTGTGTGCCTGCTGTCCGATGCAGATTCGCAGGCTCGCACCAATGCGAGCCTGTGATCTGCAGAGGGCGGGCTTTAGGCTGGTGAGCTTCAGCAGTTGGTCGAGACCCACAACCAACCAGAAGCCGCCATTTTGGATGCTGGAGCAGTGCGCATCTACGACCATGCACTGCTCCACCTCACCCCGGACCAGACCGGACCGGACAGCCAGAAGATCCAGTGAGTAGCAGCAGGGAGCGATTCCCTTGCCATGTGTGGAAATGGCCTGAGTCTCAGCCATCAAAACCCAAGGGGAGAAATGCTGGCAGTTGGAATCCAACATCTTCTGGAGGTCTGCATATTTCTCATCTCTGCTGTAAGGTGACCAAAGGAGGACAAGGATTTAAGACCTTAGGAGAGAATCATGTAGACGTGGGCGGAAAGAAATCTGCATTTGTCAATATCGGCCTTCCATGAGCCCATTCCCACTACACACTTATATGGCTGCTATTTCATTATGACTAACATGATTCCATCCCATAGAATTCTGGGATTGACAGTTTAGGGTCAGGGATTTAGAATTCTCAGCCAGAGAGCAACTCTATGTACCTCACCAAACTACAAATCCCAGGATTCCACAGGAGGGAACCATGGCAGTTAAAGTAGACTCATAATGGTACAACTGTGTAGTGTAAATGGGCCCTGTGAAAACTGTAAGAGCATTGCCTTCTATTATATTGGATCCCATTCAATGCAGGATTGTAAGAAGTCGTCTCATGTCAAATCAGACTGTTGTTCCATCATGTCTAGCATTGTATAAACTGAGTGTGGGCAGCAAATAGTATGTAGGCCACTAGACTGCACCCATCTCACCCCTTCTTGGAGCTCTCAACTGCCATCACTCGCCACTGCTAATATCCTGCAGAATTTCAAAGGAAGCCCCTCTTGCTCCCTCCTGACAGCTGAACATTATGTTCTGCAATATTTCAGAGCCCTTTCTTTACTGACAATGATGGTGGGTGATGAATTTTGATGGTAAGACCCCCAGTGGTTTGAGGAGGAGCAGGTCTACTATGCTCTCTGAATGATGGGAATTTGCCTACTCTTGTTACAACCAGTCTGGGAGCAGATGGAGATGCGACTCTGCATAGAGAAAAGTGTGCTCTACCATCTATACCCAAGTTTAAAATGGAGTATATGAAGCTGCTATTAGCCACATTCACTTGCTTATGACATTGACTGAAGGAAATAATAGATTCCAAAAATAAAAATGGACACCTTCAAAATATCTAATATGGTATATGTCTATGCAAAATTTGATTATGGAAATATAAATAAAATACATAGATATATACAGGGAAAAGAGAGGAAAATAAAGAGAAAAAGAGACAGGAGGAGAGGAAAGTTATTGTCTGTCCCTCTGTAATTGCTCCACATAACAGCATATGCTAGTCTTTAAGATGCCAAGAGACCCTTGGTTTAATTTCCTTTCAGTAACACAAGTTTGAAAAAAGGCCATAGAAATTATTATTTCAGTTCCTCACATTCTGTGGTCTAACAGAAAAAAGTCCGACATTTGAAAAGCACTTTTGCTTGGTGGTATGGAGATTTATTGCATCTTATTTTCTTTATTCCTTGCAAGTGAGCAGAGAAAGGGCTGTTCACAAGCCTGTATTAACATCTGAATAACAGTCTGTCACTGATGTTCAGCTGCTGCTAACACCTTCCATTTACAGTCCATCAAACTATATGCTGATTTGCACTCCGTCTGCCTTGCTTAATAAAGAGAAAGATAGAAAGTTGAGAAAAATCTTTTGGTTCCAGTCCAGATACGTAGTTTACATTATAGTAAATTCTTCCACAATTCAACAAAGTTTCCTTGCATTTCTACAGGCCAAATTCAATGGGTACAGCTATGCCTGACATTGAAAGTGTTATGTTGTACTTGCCGTCCACATTGTGTTAAAGATGAGGAGCTTCTCAGGGAAAAAGAGAGAGGGAGAGAGAGACAAAGAGAGAGAGAGATGACAACCCTAATTAAGTACTAATTGAGAGGTAAGCAGGCAAAACCCTAGGCTTGAAACAATGAGTATGTCCATTTTGGTTTCTCCCACACGTATTTTATTCTGCCAGACATATTTCAACAAGAAAAACATAAGGTCTTTCTGTGGGCTTTGTGGGGGAAAAGGATAAATTTTGATAAATTCTTGTGATAAAACATACTGGAATGAATTTTTCACCCAGCACTTGCTCCTTAGACTATATCTACCTGGCAGCTTGTGTACGATAATAGTGGTTTGTATTACCAAAACTAAAGTTTAGTTTTACTAGTTCCTCATATGAAGCACCTCACACTGGTGACGGCTCATCTGAAAAGATTTTTATGGGGTTAGCATTAAAACCAAAGGAAGAACAGGCAGGATCACTAGAGATTTTGAATACTGTGATACAGCTCCTCTACATAAAAGTATTTTAAAATCCAATCTTCCTCTGGATTTATCTCAGGATAATTCAAAGGTAGATTGTATAGTTACTTTGTACTGTTTTTTCTACCTTTTATTCTCATGGTTAACTTTAATTATGTTCTCGCTATGCTCATAAACTTAGAGAGGATTTACTCTAAGCTCTTTCTTCTGTAGTCTATATTAAGACCTTTAAGCCCTAAAAACCCCAAGTAAGTATAATGGATTTTGCCACTTTAACATGACAGAAAAACACACACATGCCAATATGCACCCAAGCTTACATATTTTACACTGGAATTGAACCTTTTCATTTTAATCGTGGGATTTAAAAATGTTGAGAGAACTTTAACAATCACACTACGTCTTTGGAATTAAAAGTAAAAGATTAAATGCATTTTTCCTTAAGAAAAAAATTGAAGAGCAAAAGAAGCAAATTGCAACAATTTGAGAAACTATTTGTGTAGCCATTTCTGTGTTCAATAATGTCGAGCAAGAGGGTAAAAAAGGAAATCTAAACCAAAAAAAAAAATCAGGCAATGTAGAAAGCAGATTTAACATCAGTTATGTACATTTCCCTTCCCTGCAGCTAAAAACAACTGGGAGGTACAGGGGAGGCATTCCTACTGCTGGTTGAGGGAAGGAGATGGCCTCGTCACACTTGTGTTCTGTGTACATACGGGGGAAACGACAAGGCTGCCGAAGCCTTCTTTTCTTTTCCCAGAGCGCACTCCTCATTTTGCTAGCATTAACCCTTCCAACCTTATGTTGGGCTTTGTTGATGATGCTGAGTGCTACAGGGAAAAGAATGCAGGATTTTGGAAGGTGGGCACTGTCAAACAGATTTAAAATTTGGAAGCATTGCATTTTTGCATTCTGGGGATTCTGATAATAATTGTCTAAAATATTCTCAAAGGCTTGCAGGAATGAAAAGTTTCTTCCTGCTTGTGGAAAGATATTAAGGAGGGTATCAGTGTAGCCTTTCTGGGAAGATTGTTCCAGAGCCTAGGGACAGGGACTCAGAAGGCCCTCTCCCATGTTCTTACAAAATGTATCTGTGAGATATGAGTGTTAGAATTCTTATATGTGTGATCTAAGAAACTAACATTTCTAAGCTGTGCTCAGATTCCTCCTCCTTTTTGGTTTCTCTCTTGCTTACTGTATATTGATTGACCAATACATAACTGGTGGGACTAGTTTGTTTCGTCACACAAGCTAGTTATGCAGTTAGGTTGTCTAGAGGGTAGGGTACCAGGTCTCAGCCACCAGCTGAAAACCTAGCATATTCTTACTCTTTCCCAGGTCTCCAAGTAGGGAGAGACACATTTGTTTTTGGAGCATGAGGTGGATTTAAAGACCAGACACCCACTCCACTTATTTCCAGCTTGTGACAAGGCTTCTTGGACCAGCTTGAAGATATTTGTCTGTGAACATTAGTGCCCCAAAGAGCTAGGAGTGAGGAGAAAGGACTCGAAAGAGATTGATGAGCATATGCTGTTGGTCCATCATATACCTGTTTAAAAATTTAGTCCTTTGAAAATAGCCTGTGCCATTTCACCTGTCTTCCACAGGCTTTTCCTCCCACGCAGTAGAAACAGGATACACAGTGGAAACTCCATTTTCTAAGCCACCAACAGCAGTTATTCCCATATCTATCATCTTAATAAGCAGCCAACACTTTGTTTCAGATTCAGTTGTCAGCACTCTGTGAAAAGAATGAAAAATTGCTGAGCACTTCTCTTGACTTATCAGTTATTCATGTTCTTCTCCACAAGGACAACCCTAATCAATATGACGTATTATGCATATACATGTGTTCTAAACGTGGGGGGAGTAGTTGATGGCGTAGCAAATTCAAAGTGTCATTTTAGAAAAACTAACAACACCCAGCAACTAGGGATGTGAAAAGGGTGTCGCATCTCATTCTTGATGAGATTCTCAGTTTCCCACTGGCATTCTTTTTCAGTCCTGTATCTATCCTAGGTCTGTGGAAGTATTTTTTCCCCCTCACATGAAAATGTGTGTGCATATTTGTTTGTTTGTTTGTTTTTTGGTATGGCTTTTTCTAATATGCTCATTTTAATACTCATTTTTATATCAGTTTAAAGCATGTTTGCAAGCGTTCTCAAGTGTATACATTTCTCATTTTTCATATTTTTTACATCATGCATAATTTCATCCACAATCATCTGGTTCACCTTTTGCTCTCAAACATTAGGGTTCTTTGTACGTACTTCCTTGAAGTTCTTCCTTCAACCACTTTTCAACTTTCAGAGAAAAATAAAAATCCCTGGCTAGTCTTCTGTTGTTAGATTTTGGCAGATTTCTGGTGTTCCAGCTTCATATTTTCATAAACACAGGGATCCTTTTAAGTAAAGTATACCACTCAGCACACCTTTCTGACACCTATCTGCATTTAATCACATGTGATAGCTTCTGTCTGTAGCACCATGTCACTAAGAGAACACCTTCTAAGTAATGCCATCTGGTGCAATGAGTGCCTTCTCATAATTATACATCAATAATTTTCCTGCAGCGATGTTGGATCTCTCATTACTTGTACTTGTAAATGTAGGGCCAGATGTTATCAGGAAGTGCCTTCAGTACTTAGTGGCATTATGCTTTTGGTATTTGTTTTGTGAATAAACTATCATTATGCAAATTTTACAATTCAGCTTTTGCTAAGATTGAAATGACAAAGCTGTGCAAACTTGAAGCCACACAGTATGCAGGTGACTCTTGGATATCTTCTGTTTCAATCAACCTCCAATCTTTCTTCTTCATAATTCTGGTTAGTGTATATTTACAAAAAGCTGAATGTCATGGGACATTACTACCCTTGGTTTCATAAGCAGGGAAATATCCCTATCAGAGAAAACCACTGGCAAAAGATGCAGGTGTTAATACTCTTTGTTAAGTACGAAGTTATATATGCTTGATATCAGTAAAATCAAACTAGTGAACCAGCATGTTAGAGGAGTTTTGAGTATTGGATTAAGACTCTGTAAGACCAGTGTTTGAGTCCCTGCTGAGTCATGGAAACCCATTGGGTGACCCTGGGCAAGCTACACCATCTCAGCCTCAGAGGAAAACGATGTCAAACTTCTTCTGCATAAATCTTGTCAAGAAAACCCTAGGATAGGGTTGCCATTAGTCACAGTCAACTTGAAGATAGATCATACCAAAAAGGAGAAAGGGATATGTTCCCCCTTGTTTTAGGCAAAAAAAATCTTAGGTCATTTCTCTTATCTGTTAAATAGGCATTCTATGAGTTGCTAAGTGACCAGAACTTTGTTAAGGATAGGAAATATGTCACTTACATTTTTCTCCATATTCACATCTTAACCCTCAATGTAATTTGGAGTTGACCTGAAGGCACACAACAGCAAACAACAACAAATCAGTAAAATGAGCCTGAAAGATAGCTTGATGACAGTGATTTGGTCAAATCAGGATCCACGTGAAAATATCTTTTAGTATCATCTAATAAAAGTAAATTGCTTGGAAAATAACCCACTTCTTGTTTATTGAAGCAAGTAAACACTTGGCTGTAGATTCAAATTATAAAGTTCTCAATTCAGTATTGTAGATTGCAGAACAAACTGCTCTCTGTCTTTGGAGCCTTCAGGTAAGAGAAGATTCAGAAACCCCAAGGCCCAGCCAGGCCAACTCAATCTCTTGACCTATTTTTTAGATCTAAACTTATCCTACTAAGGAGAATGGCCCCCACCTCAAAAGTCAGACTCTGGGAGAGCCCAGACCTATACTGAGATCTTAAGATTCTAAGCACCTAGAATCTAAGCCAACCTCAGACGAACTCTTGAAACAGTAAAAAATAGGGATGGGCCAACCGAATCCTCGAGTGCTCGAATCCTTGCCAAAGATTCAAGATTCACGAATCTAAATCCCTGTGCCAAAATAGGTAAACCAAATCTTTCGAATATGCCACCCAAATAGTTTGTTGGAGACGGGACACCTGAAAACCTGGGAGACCAGGACGCCTGAAAGCTTGGGAGACTAGATACACAAGAGGAGATGGCAAGTAGGTGAATTTTTCCCTCGGAGTAATACTGGCCTTTGCTAACAGTTTCAGAAATTACATCTGGGCTGGTATTCTAAGATATTTAAATTGAACATTTCATATTTCAGTTCAGCACTTGACTGGAAGATACGGGCTTGAGACTTCAAGGATAGTTGAAAGATTCCTTTGCATAGCTCCCTTGCAAACCTCTTTCAGACACAATTCTGGGGTTTCTAGTTTTACAAGGTGTCACAACCTTCTCTGCCAAAGTGTGCTGGTACATCATCAAACTACATACTCCAGGATGCCAGAAGCAGCTATGCAAAGAAGAGCCAGTGTTTACCTGGATTATCTCTCTACTGTAGTATGTGGTCCTGTTTGCACAGGCAGGAAAATGTGGGATTAATCTACATTTTCCTGCCTGTATACAAACAGCCTTCATGTCATTTTCAATCTGGGGAGATCCTGAGGCAAAACTATGACAATTGTCCTGGTCACATTTCTTCAGAGGGAGGTTTGCCTTTGCCCAGGCTTTTGCTAAGGCTGAGAGAGTGTGTCTTGCCCAAGATTATTCTTCTTTCCCTTGCTTTTTAAACCCTTTTTTAAAAAAAAGGTTTGGAAAGATTCAAGATTCGTGAGATTTGTGGATTCCCAGAACCATCCAGGGATTTGGAAAATTCTGGATTCGTCCCATCCCTTGTAAAAAAATAACCAGTTGGCCAGGAGTAGATGTAGCACCAGGAAGTACTCAGAGTGTGACACACCAAATTAAGGATGCAGATTTATTTACAGTTTTAAGGAATTTAATACAACAGGTAAGAATTTTAAAATGTAGAACTATATTAACTATACATGCCAAGGGGTAGCAGCTGATAGTTTCTACGTCAAGAACAATAGGATTAAGCTGGTCTGGGTTGTAATCAGAACTTTAAAGAAACCATCAAAGGCTTTGGTCCTCTTTTGGGGACAGGTTTCAGCACTTTAGACAGCCCCCTTAATATCTCTAAATATATTTCCAAATTACCACTTCTATGTTCAAGGATTAAGCTCTTTTAAAACATGGGTGTTTGGGAAATCTAGGTCAAATGTTGCATTGGGGAAAACTGATTTCATTATAACACTTTTTCTGCCAGAGGACAGGTTACACTCAGACTAGTAGAACATGGCCTATCTTGCATGCTATCCAAAACACTAAAAGAAGCCAAGAATGAGAAATGTCCTGATTATTTAGTTTCATAAAGTCATTTTATTCAAGAAGTAATGGAGATAAATCTGGGGGGGGGGGGTAGAAGAAAAGGGTTTTTTTATTGAAAAAACACAACAGCAGCAATTAATTTTGTAATTATAAGGCTTTCTCAGAAATGACAGAAATATGCTAAGATGGGTTCTTGAGATGAGCTGGTGACAGGGCTTCACAGTCTTGGATGGGCTTGGAAGAGAAGAGAGAGGAGAAGATAGATGGGGGATATTGAGACTGAAAATTGCCAGGAAAGAAGAATTAGGGAGGAGGAGGAGAAGAAGGAAGAGGGGGAAGGGGAAGTGAGAATTAACTATTCTTAGGAACTCATAAGCTTGGGTAAGTGACAAGGAAGAAACATGGGGAGAAAGGACTGGAATCTTTCAAGCCAAGTGGGAGGGGCACAAGGGAGTACAGAGGGAGAGGGACTTGGTTCAATGGACGCCATTCCACTGGCAGATGGACACTACTGGATGCAATTCATAATCCATCATGGGATCATAGTTCAAGCAGAGGAACACTTCATCCTGCGGTGGCAAGAGGAGTCCCATGGGCCCACTCAGAGCACAGTCCACCAGTGCCAAAATTAAAGCAGTACAAAATGCTGGATGACTGAAGAGTAGCACTTTCCAGGTTAGATTCCCTTGTCTGACAAACTGAGAGGCTACATGGCTAATCATAAAAGTAGTTGCAGTCACTTAGAGTACTATCCTACTTCATTTTACCTTGGAATAAGGTATTGGGATTTACTTCTGAATATGTTTGTACAGGACTGTGCTGGGAGGTTGTTAATTAAGGATAACAGTAATTACAGCAGCTACAGTCTCTACAGTGAATACACTTCCATAGCCCCTGTTAGCGTCACTACTGGGGCAAATCATTAAAGCATTCCTTAGGCACAATGAATACTGTAGGGCAAATTATAGTAAATAATTTTTAATTAAAAGGAAATTAAAACAGACACCTGCTTGCAATTTTTAGATTAAGTATTTCCAGGAGGCATCTACCGGTTTTATTTTTTAAAAAAATGTTCATAGGAAATGTGAGCTCTCAATGGAGAATGAAAAAAAAAGGTAGTAATTGGAATTAGGGATAAGTCAATATATCTGAAAAAAGGTAATTTTATGTTTGTTGACATACCTATACTTAATTTCATAGGCTTAATATGGCTACTATATTTTGAAAATGAAGATGTAAAATCAATACTTTATAGAACATAGCACAATATATTTAGCAATGGTAAAACCTGTAATGCAATCAAAACTACTCATATCCAGCAAGTATACAGAATGTTAAATTCTCCTTTAGATAGTGCAACTCCCACACAAGGTAAAGGTTAATTGAGGTGAGCAAACAGTCCACAGGGGCAACTTTTCCAAACACATTTTATAATTAATCAGATGGCTAAAAGGATTCAATATACAGCAGAATTCATGAAGGTAGCAAGTAAGTGGTGGCAATACAACTCCTGGCTTCCTTGGATGAAACAGATTATTTAGATCCTTTCCAGTTTGGGTTCAGGCTCATTATGGGACAGAAACAGAATTGGTTGCCTTGCTAGATGACCCACACTGGGAGTTGGGTAGGGGAAATGCGTCCCTGTTGGCCCTCCTAGATCTTTCGGTGGCATTTGATACGATCAACTGTGATATCCTTCTTTGGTCCTTTGGGGGCATTGCCTTGCAGTGGTTCCAGTCTTCCTTGGATGAACATTCGCAGAAGGTAGTGCTGGGGAATTGTTGTTCAGTCTTTTGGCCATTAACCTGTGGGGTTCCACAGGAGTCAATACTGTCCCCTGTGCTTTTCAACATCTATAAGAAGCTGCTGAGAAAGGTCATCTGGATCTTTGGGGTTGGTTGTCACCAGTATGCTGATGATAGCCAGCTCTATCTTTCCTTTAAAACTGATGCCAAGGAGGCTGTGGTAGTACTGGGTGCAGTAGAGGACTGGATCCAGGTGAACATGCTGAGGCTTAATCCAGACTAGATGGAAGTACTGTTGGTCAGCTGGAAAACTAATCTAGGATTGGGATTGCAGCTTTTTCTGGATTGGGTTGCACTCCCTCCGAAAAATCAGATTTGTAGCTTGGGGTGCTCATGGATCCAGTGCTGCTCCTGGAGAGCCAGGTTGCTGCAGTGGCCAACAGTGCCTTTGCACAGCTTTAGAAGGTGCATCAGCTGTGCCCTTTCTTGGGAAAGGCAGCTCTGGACACAGTGGTTCTTGGTTTAGTTACCTCCCAGTTAGACTACTATAATACACTATATGTAATACACGATATGTGCTCTTGAAAAGCATTTGGAAGCTGCAGCTACTGCAAAATGTGATATCCACATTTAAAAGGTAAGCAGGCAATGGAAGTTTGCATATCCTAATTTTGCATCAGACAGGAGGAATTCCATGCTGTTACCTGTAGGCTGCTAGCTGCTCTGTGTATGAGCAAATAATTGCCATTCCCTCCACTTCACTTTGGCCATATCCTGGAGAGCACTCTAAACATGGTCTTTACCGCTGGATATGAAGGATTTTGTTTCTAATTTATTCTGATACTTGGTAGAGGCACTGTTATTTCAATTTCTCTGCACTGAGCAGAAATAGAAGACAAATACATGGTGGCCAATCCAGGCAAGAGAAAAGACAATGTCACTAAGAAAGGGTCTTTCATAAAAAATGTCATGGATCAATAGAAGCCAAATACTTTTAGAAGTGGAAACATTTTCCTATTTGGCCAAATAATTATGCTACTTCCTATATGTAGTGAGAGAAGGAAGTAGGAGAAGAAGTCTGTAAGCCTACATTCCACTTGAAAAGTGAATCAGACTACAATCCATCCAAGAACCACAGTCAAGGAGCAATAGAGCTATTTCCTTTATGTTGGAGAATATTTTAGGAGAACTGGAGGTGGAGACAGAACCAGTAGTATGCAGACTAGGAATGAAAAAGTCACACATTTTCTTGCTCTTTCTGACAAACTGCGTCATATGTCCACTGAGATACCCATTTAAAAGAGAAAGACAAGACAACACTATCTTTGGAGGTGGGCACTTTTTATGACATTTTCAGAAAGACTTTTTCCTTTAAAAAAACAAAAACAAAAAAAAGCACATACATGTTTGAAAAAAAAATCCATGTTTTTGCAACAATAAAAAACCCTCCCAAATTTTTCACAGGAAACTTCCAAAATGGAGGAAGAAGACATACAAACTGTTCATCATTACAAAAATGTTGATATTCCTTGATAGCTGGCAATTTCTTTTAGTGTTGGGGATGTAGCATCCTTCAGAATATGCCCTTTCACATAGCCACTAAGAGGAAGCATTCATTTCAGATTTTAAACTTGCCATGGATCCTCATTATGGATACCTTCCAATTGTCCTGATTTGGCATCCTAATTAAAAGTCTTTCCACTTTTTCAGCCAGTGACATCAGTAGGGTTGGTGTCATCCAATGTAGTAATCTCATAATGTCACCCCCATGGACCTACTCCTGTACCAGACCATACCACAATGTTGTAGCTAAAATATCAGAAAATTTAACAAAATCAAAATCATAAAAAGCCAGCAGCGATGAAACCAACAGTACACGCTTGCAGCAAGTGCAGACAAAACCACATGATTCAAAACATTTTAGTAATTGGGTAGTAATTGACAGCTCTAACTGGAGTGCATGCAGATTGGCAGGTTCAAAGAGTACATTAGCATAGAGTTTTAGCATTTTGTCCCCCTAGTAATGCCACTGGTTTGAGAGCTGGACTACGAGTCTGGCGATCAGGGTTTAAATCAGCCATGGAAACCCATTGGGTGACCTTGGGCAAGTCATACTCTCTCAGCTTCATAGGGAGGCAAAAGCAAACTGCCTCTGAACAGATCTTGTATGATTCTTAAAAGTATCTGATTCCTTGTGTGTTTGTTCATTCCAAATAGAATACTTGGTTTAACATTTAATTGGAGTCCTTTCTATAGTTAGTACTGATATGCACAAGTGAAAAGATCCTGCTTTTGCCCTCCCCTCTCAGGCCTCCCTTTGAGTTATAATTCCCCCAAATTCTAAGGAGACACTGGTATTGTGGCTGGACCCCAAAGTCACCCAACTCTTGGGGTAACACATGTTTGGTATAATGAAACCGCACATGGTGCTTTAATGTTTTGATGCCCAGTATATCAATCCATGTGCCATTCCTACTGTGATAGGAATGGCTGAATGAATGTTTCTCTAGAGGTTATCAGCATTATGATTCCACTTTAATTGCCATGGCAGCATCCTATAGAATTCTGGTAGTTGGGAGGGGCAATAAATCTCTGTGGCTGAAAATTCTAAATATCCCTCTCTAAACTGCAAATCCCAAGATTCCATAGGATGGAACCATGCCGATTAAAGTAGAATCATAGCACTATAATGGGGTGGCATGAAAAACATTATTGAACTACAACATCATCACGCTTCATTGGCTTCTGGGATTTGCAGTCCAACAATATCCAGAGAGTCACATGTTTCCCACTCCTGCTTTAGGCAGCCTAATAATCTACAACTAGCAATTGTAAAATAGTAGCTATGTAAAAATACAAAATATGGAACTAATTATCCTCCCATAGTATGTTGGATAAGAAAATATAGTTGATGTATATGTGAATTGCATCTTAAAATCCATGCATACCAACTGTTAATTGTGTGATTTACTTCCAGAGATATGAATTATGTATTACAACAAATATTGATGGGGTTAGTCTGTGAGGATTTGTAACACAAAAGATTGTACTCTGTGGAATGGATGAGCAGATCCAACTTATTTACTTTCATGTGAAGCTATTTTTTTCTTTTCAAAATGTGTTGAGAATTTGAAGTAACTTTTTTGTCTATACAGCTGGTATAGCTGATGTTGTTTTTCCTCCTCACAAATCATAGCAATGAAGTCAGACATACTAAAATGAGAATCTTTCTCAAAAAAGAGGCAAATCTGACTTGATGCAGGTGGAATATGCATAAATGGATCATTGCTGCAGGCTTTATTTATTAAAAAAAATTACATCGCTGCATTTTCTAAGTTCAGACTTTTAAAAATAGTTTAAAGAGAAATTTGTATCTCTCAGGCCCTTTCCACAGGATGCCGTTGTCCCACACTGGAGATGGGAGAAGGACGGGACCCAGACAACAGCTCTGCATGAAGTTGTCCAGCTCCTGTCATTCTCCTATCCCCAGGCAGCGTGATCACATCGCAAATCATTGATGGGTTTTCCCCATCAATGATCAGTGATTGTGCAGCCCTTATGCCACCCGCCCACGCTTACCTGATGTACAGAGGTCCTAGAAGTGCAATGGCTGTGCTTTCTGCCCTTTGGGACAGTATCCAGCTCTGCTGTGGAAGGAAGAGGCAGCACCATCGTGCTTCCTCTATTTGCAGAGGCAGTTGGTATGGAGGGGAGCACTTCTGTCATGCTCCTCTCCTGGATGAGACAACACCAGGACCTGCACCAGGTGTCTCCAGAATAAGGTAAGCTGCAGGAAGGGCCTCAGTCTCAGACAGAAGAAACAGGTATAGCTCTGGAAGCTACCTGGAGTTAGAAGCAGAGATAGCTCACGAAGATGGCATGATTGGGCACTGGTTAGGGTTCAAAAAGTTTCATCACTGGGACTGAAAAATAGTTACCATAATAATTACAATAAGTAATGCTCTGGTGCTAGTTTCTCAGTTAACGATACTTTCAGTTACTTACAAAAACAAAAACAGCCCACAACTCAGTGCTACAAGCCATCATACAGCCTATCATACCTATGATATAAAACATATTTTCTTTCTGTCTACTTCATTGTCACTTTAGAATCCTCAACAGTGCATGTAGCCACAATTTGAGCCAGCATTTAAATAATGTAATGTATCTCCTCCATCATTTAGTGAGACCACACTCTTGAAAATGTAATAAAAATTACAGTTACTCTGCAAAAAGAGTACCTGTTCTCCCTGTTCAGTTACACCTGAGTTATTCGGGAAAGGTACGTGGCACAAACAATTAGTTGCTTCCAAATGCTTCCAAGCTCTGACCGGGACCTGGGGAATAGAGGAAGATCAATTACTGTTCTCAGTGGCCTCATCTCACTTTGCATAGAATATCCAAGAAGACTAGTCAAGGCTTATGAAAAATCTGAATTTGTGCTGCTTTTCCTGGTTAAAAGCTCTACTGATGGTTCTATACCCCAGCAGCCCTGTTCATAAGACAATTTCAAATTCAGTAAACTCAAGGGGAGCATTAGCCTGTTTTTCATTGTCTCTATGTTCAAGCTGAACAAGATCTGTTTATATTGGATTATGGTTTGGATATTGGCTTTTTTTCAGGTACCCAGTTTGCATGGAGAGCCCACACACACACACACAGAGAGAGAGAGAGAGAGAGAGAGAGAGAGAGAGAGAGAGAGAGAGAGTTTGTACATGGAAAAGCTCTGTATGTGAGTCCAACTGAACACAGTAGTTGAGGGATGACCAGTGTGCTCCTGTACATGGCACATTGGCTGAATCTGAATAGGTCTTCTGAACAGGCCATAATGTTGCCAGCATGCTTCTACCTCCCCCACCCCTGTACACAAGTTTTCTAACGCTTGGCTTTTGTGCTTTGAATGAATTAGTCTTTCTGAACATTATGCTTACTACCAAAACTGAACTTATCCCACACCTTTCAAAAGTTTGCAATGCATACCTTTATTTCTGCTTTTCCCATTTTCTCTTCTGTATGAAGCATCCTCATTTTGTTGTTAAGCAGAAGTAAATTAAATAAACACCTGTGCTAAATACATGCAGGTCACCAGCACAACTCCATTTCAAATTAATGAGAGTTATATGGCTAATTCCCTATCTATTCTAATGAAAATTGTGTATAGTGTTAATAGTCCCCAAAAATTCCTTTTGTCCCAGTTGTTCCAAATATAGAAAATTGGATAGGGTTCATCACTTCAAACATCTATTGTAGAAATAAATAGACATATACAGGCAAGAGGTAAAAAGTTGTTCTCTCTTGAAATTTCTTTCTTCCTGCCATTATTTCTTGAGAGACAGGTTACATCTTATGTGCTGTTTTGAATTACATTTGGTGGCCTTGGTTATGCCCTTGTGCTGAGCAAATATTTTATTATATTCTACTCAAAGACACTCTCTTGACAGGAAAACCTATAAGGAGTAACCAACCTCTATGGGAAGGATGAGCTTCTAACAGGAAGAACTTAGATGCTATGGTTGTGATCTAAATCCTTTGTGCTGCTTATTCTAAATCTCTTGTCCTCCTGGTCTGTTCTTGTATAGCTAATCATTGCAGTCCCAGGTCAGTCAACCTGCTTTTTCTTCCTATATTAAGGGGCAACTCTTTTTTCATCAATTGGCTATCATGCACAGTTTTCTGAATGCTTGAAGAAATGTCTTTCCTAATGCTATCCTACATTTAGAATGGAGTGGGAATCATACAGTTCTCCCGATTATGTTGTTGGATTGCAAATCCCAGCAGCCCCAGGCAGTATAGTAAATGGCACTGAATGCTGGGTGCTGCAGTTGGAGAATATATGGTAGGCACACAATTCACACCCTTGATTTAGGAAAATGGACCAACAACCCTATCATACCATCTCAGCCTTGAATTTGTTGCAATGACTATTCTCTTCACACACTCACATCCACACACTGTCCTCTCTCTCTCTCTCTCTCTTGCCTGTAGCAAGACATTTTCTTCCTTGAGGGAAATGTGTGTATGTACCAAAGCTGACTTGAGTAGTCATTGAATCCTACATTCCTTCTATATAACACTGAAGATGGAACAATGTCCTCCATAGCCTGAAGAAACAAGGTGGATCAAGGAGCAAGGATAGGCTGGGCATACACAGCTCATTCCGCTAACAGAGATGAATGGATAGTGGTTCAAGAAGAACACCTTAGGGAAGCTTCTACTGCTATTTTCCAGCACTGGCTACCTAGGTTAGTTGCTTCATTTTTCCTACTGGGAAGACCTCATCACTGCCTCCCCATCAAACAAATTTTGTATTTAGCATGAGCTTCAGTGGCCTCAACTGTAACTTCATTTGTGATTGTTTAAGACCATTTCATACCTTTCATAGGAAATGGGATCGGTTTTGGTTTGACATTTGTTCTAAAATAGCTTGAAAAGGGGAAAAATAATACCAACAAATTGGTACAATCTGCGCATAAGGATTGTACCAATTTTGCTGATATTATCTTTCCCCCATCCAAGCTATTTTTCCTCCAATATGATGAGAATCTGGAGATGTGTAAAACCTGATCATATCTTCTGTTCTGAAGAGAAGGACATAAATAATTACATGGGGAAAATATAAGAATGTGACTTTCTTATTAACACAGCAAGCAGCTGACTATAGCTGCACCATCCAAATTCCTGACTAATGAACAATTCCCACAGTGCACAGAAAATACTGACTTGACTGAATTTACAATTCCAGCATCCTGTTTATCTGAGAAACCAAGCTGCCATTTTGTACCTAATCAAAGAGTTTAGAGTTGCATTTTTGCTAACCCAAAAAGCCTATATCTGTGTCCCAAGGTGTTAAATAGATTAGGAAGGGAATATGTCCTTCAAGCTCTGGGACTTTGCAGTGAGCAGCTGTTAAAGCCCCATAGCTTTAGACAACATATTCCCTACTTTTTCTGAGGACAGAGATTAGGAAAAATATGATTCTGAGAGTCCATTGCCTCAAATGCAAACATCACCCCACCCCACATTTGATCCTGCAGTTTGCTGGGAGGAAAAATGTGCTTATGAAGCTTTCTCCAAAAATATGAACCATATTAACCTGCACATATTGGAATGTTCTACCCAGACATTATACATAATTGCTAATTCATAATAGAGCAGAGAATAGTTTTTTTTAATGATATATATTCATCCCATATTTTACAGACATTTCACCAGATCCTGCAACTGAGCTAAGACCTGGAGCAGTATAATGTAGTTAAATTCACAAACTGGGTTTATAAACCAATTTACACATGTGGTTAATTCATATGTTGCAAAGTGCTGAACTGTACCATTTCATACTGCAAACGGAAGATAAAACCACTGAATATGGCTGAATATTCAACACAGCAAATACTCCTACATTTGGAAAGCAACTGTATCAGAGAGATGGCTGCAACAGGAAAATCTATACCTTTCCTGTTTGCAAAAATTATGCCATAGGAAATTTTCATGTTAACCCTCCCTTTTAAAACTCGAAACAACTTAGTTTAATCATTAGTAAAGTATTGCTGACTCCTCTTGAGTCCCACTGAATTCAGTGGAGCGAGTTAAGATTGCCCTTAACTCTTGAGCTGAATAGCATAGAATATAAATGAGCTTATTGTTACCATACTCTACCACCCCTCCTACAAGATATATGATATTCATAAACTGGACTTATTAATGACTGGAGAACATGATTGAGGTCGTACTGGCCAGATAACATGTTCAGGATTCACTGACTGGAGATGTGTTCAAGGTCATGAAAGTTCAGATAGGATTGTGCAGAAAACCTGACGCTGATGCATTTGTGCTGATTCCTTCACCACTTCAGGTTCTTGGCATTTTTTCATACAATGAACGATAAATTACCTAGATTGGTGAGAAATCAGAGACCATCCCTCAGTCTTACCATATGGAGATCTTCGCTATACACGCTACCTGACTGAACATTAAGAGACTGTCATAAGTCCTATCAATGTTTCGTAATTCTGGAGTTAAGCAATCAGCCCATTCTGGACCCCTTTCTTTGTCTCCTGGGAAAGCCATCGTGAATTTGTCAGTACACCCCTTCAGAGTGTATAAAACCCTATCTTCAACTCAGCCATTTGTAGTATGTAGTAGATAGTGCCCCAGACTATCGTTCCTCCATGCTACCCTCAGATGCTGTCTGAGTTCCTCCGCTGTGACCCCTTCTTCAGGACTGATAACTATCATCCTTTCCACCTAATTCTTGCTATCCAACCTTTCTTGCCTCACTTTGTGATAGTCTTGTATGGTTCTTAAGAGTGTCTGATTCCTTGTACATTTAACAATTCAAATAAAATACTTTGTTAACTTTAAGTTTAATTCTCTACAGTTAGTATTGATATCCCTAGGTGAAAAGATCCTGCCATGACCCTTCTCTTGCAGGCCTCTTTTAAGATATAATTCCTCCAAATTCTAAGGAGATGCTGCCATTGCAGGTGGACCCCAACATCCCCCACCTCTTAGGGTAACATTACATTGGAGTAAATTGTGCTTATTAGTTATAATACTCTGATGCATTTGTCTGCACTGTTGTGAAGAAAAACAGGCTGGAGCTTGAACATTATTTGGCATGATTAAGCCAACAATCATCATCATCATCATCAAGAATAGATATGAAACTATGGAATGTACCCTTACATACTCAATAGTAAAGATTTTCGGCTTCACTAATTCTCATTCTGTAATTTTTCCCCTACGCAAATATTTTCAAGTTAATAATGGCCACTCAGCCATGGCCGACATGGTAGTGCACTAGCAAGTAGACATGGCCAAAGACCTTCAAGTCAGTGGGGTGGTAAATCCACTCTTTGAAGGAACTGTCCAATGTACTGAACATCTTTTGGGAATTAGGCTCATCATTGTAAATATTCTTTTAAATTTTGGACTAAAACTTAGAGCAGATTCTGTGGTACTTTAGCCCCTTCCCTGGGAACAATTAGTGACAATTAGCTTCAAACAATTAGCTACAGGCAACTGACAGGAAAGCCTATACTGCATGCTGCTGGCCAATTATCAGAATATATGCTTGCTTCCTGAAAGCTGAACTAACAGCTTATTTGCTTTCATTGCTGCTTTTCAAGGTCCAGAATCTTGATGGAGCTTGGCCATGTGAAAAAGAGGACAGGGTTGCTGTACTTTTAACAGTTGTGTGGAAGAAGAGACTTCAGCTGGTGAAGCATGCATGATAAGTTTACAGCTGATGAAATGACCTCTTCTAAACATCTCTTAAAGGTACAGGGGTCTTGTCCTCTTTTTCATGTGGTCATTCTAATTGATGGCCAAGTTGTGTCTCCAAAGGCAACTTAACTGAACTGAACTGAACTGGGGAACTGAAGGGAGAAACTGAAACTGAAAGATTCATCCAGTCCAGGCATAGAGAGAGCTGAACTAGCACTCCACAGGCTTTGAGTGCTTAACTTCCCAAAGCCTGGTTTTGAATGTCTGTAGATCCAAACCATGTGCCTGACACTGAATAAGAATAACTAATTATTTTCTTATTAAGCTTGTCATTTCTTATTAAGCTTGTCATTGTGAACACCTATCGGGCTGGCAGATACAACATGACCATCTCCACATGGGAACTGTTTTTATTTAATTGAGCCAGTACAAATGGAGAAGGCAATTCTGTTTTACTTTGGTTTTGAAGAATTTAGAAAGTTCTTCCCATTTGGGCTGGCAAGAATTTCTTGAGGGCATTGGGGTTTTAAAAAAATTAATATGGGAGAAAGAGAAATTGGCCAATTATCCCATTCTATTACTTTCTGGGGCACCACCTCTCTGCAGCATCTCTGTGTCTGTTTCACACAGTTCAGATGAGAAAATATATCTACATGAAATTATAAGTTAGTTTTATGCTCCAGTATAAATGAATTTGTTAACCCTTACTAGGCTGGAATTAGCATACAGAGCTGAACAAAGAAAACCTTGCAAAGCTGGCTTGACATAACAGCATTAGAGGTAAAACAAGTATATGATAATATTTTTATTAGCAAACTGATTAAATATGGAATAGATAGAAAAACTCTTGGATGCACCTATAATTGGTTAGAAAACTGTGCTCAGAGTCATAACCAATGGCTAAGCTTCAAACTGTAAGGAGGTCTTGCATAGAGTGCATCAGGGTTCTGTCCTAGATCTATAACTCTTCAACATTTTTTATCAATGACTTAGATGATGAAATGGAGGGAATCCTTATCAAATTTGCAATGATACAAGATTGGGAGGGGTAGCTAACACACTGGAAGAAAGGAACAGAATTTAAAAGGACCTAGATGAACTAGATAATTGGGCAGAAATAAATAAAATGAAATTCAATAAAGGCAAGTGCAAAATTCTACATTTAGGTCACAAAAACCAAATGCACAAGTATAGGATGGGGGATCATCTTGGAGTACTGTGTTCAGTTCTAGGCATCTCATTTTCAAGATTATATAGACATGTTGGAGCAGGTTCAGACAAGGGCAACAAGGATGATAAGAGGTATGCAGAACAAAACATATGAGGAGAGACTGAAGGAGCTGGGCATATTCAGCTTCCTGAAGAGAAGATTGAGGGTTGTCATAATTGTGTTCCTTAAATACCTCAAGGGCAGCCACAAAGAGGAGGGGAAAGGTTTGTTCCTTCATGCCCTGGAGGGTTGGACCAGTTCTAACAGTTTTAAGTTAAAGGAGGATAGATTCTGATTGAACATTAACAGGGAACCTCTTGAAAACAGGAGTAGTTTGGCAATGTGATCAATTGCCTAGCAGGATGATGGGGTCTCTTTCTTTGAATGTCTTCATGCTTTAGATGGAGATCCTGCACTGGGCAGGGAGATGCATTCAATGACCCATGAAGCTCCTTCCAACTCTATGGCCATTTCCACAAGGGGTTTTTAAAACAGTGCAGAGCGTCCTCCAGGGAGGACGACTGTACCTGGGAGCGGATTGGGTCAGACCTACTTAATGTAGACCCACACCCCAGCCCACTCCAGAACAACCCCAAGTGGTCTCCAGTGTGCTTTTGAAAGACCGCTAAAAACAGATCTTTCAAAAGCATGGAGCACGCCACTGCGAGCCTGCTCCCTTATGCAGATTCTCAGGCTCGCACCAATGAGAGCCTGCAATCTGCTGGGGGCGGGCTTTAGGCTGACGAGCTTCAATGGTTGGTCGAGACCCTCGACCAACCGGAAGCCACCATTTTCGACCCCGGAGCAGTGCGGAGCGATGAGCACGCATTGCTCCAGAGCAGCCTGGACCAGACCGGGGAGCCCAAAGATCTGGTAAGTAGTGGCACGGGGCGATTCCTTGCCCCATGCGGAAATGGCCTATGATTCTATTACCTTAATTTGTGATACAAAGATCTTTACATTTGAAAGTCATCACACAGAACAAGGGCCTTTGGATTTGTGCATTCAAGTTGTTGCAATGTTGCCTGTTAACCCCACTGCACTGAGCTCAGGAGAAAGGCACACGCCTCATGTCTTGAATCTGTCAGTTGAGGGAGAATATCTGTTCTTGCACTGAGCAGAAGTCTCACTCTGCTTAAGGTAATTATATAACCTACAGGTCCAAAAAGCATACAGATGGGAACCTGCTGAGGATACAAGCATCAAAGAAGTGGGGGGGAGAGGACAGAGAGGAAAAGATGGATTGTAGTAATTAATGTACTAATAAATAAGAGATGATAAACAAGGAATGTTTTTTAAAAAACAAACCAGTGAAGTCATTTGTAATATGGGCATTATTGATTGTTGAAGGAAAAATGCCTAGCAAAGCTTTAAGGGAATGCTGTGTATATTCCGTGTTGCTGGGTTCAGATGTCATTACTTGAAGCCTGTGAAGAAGCCAGTGTTCATCTGTAAAACATATTTATTGTATCTCATTGAAGAGACTGGGCAGGAAGCAACAAAGAACAACTCTCCTGTTTTGAACAATTCAACAGCATGAAAATGTATGGTAAACGTGTTTGCTTACTGGCATAGCAACCAGTAGGGATGAAAACAATATTTGAACATAGTTGAAGAATGGCTACAATGTGTTTCTTTAGTGTTGGAAAATCTGCTAAGAAGAATCCTAATCTGATGATATATTGCAAGGGACTATAAAGCTTTAGGGAGAAAGCTAAAGGACCTAAGAGCACAGATAGTTATTTTATTGCTCCTTTCTGCCAAAGAGCATGTCCCTAAAAGAAGGAGAAGATCACTAGAAATGAACAACTGGCTCCGCAGATGCTTTTGCTTCTTTGCTTCTTGGACCATGGTCAGTACTTTTATGAAAAGTGACTTCTGGGGAGAGCTGGATTGTACTACATAGAGATTGGTAAGAATGTCTTTGCTAAGAGTCTCATAAACCTGATCAGGAGGGCTTTAAACTGAATTCCACGAGAGAAAAAGACAGTATTCCAAATGATAGGGGGACAACAAGTACTGGGAACAATAGCCTCAATTTTATGGAGTCATTGGGCCAATAGTACTAGAACCCATCTGTGGGTGGGAAACAACAAGAACATAGTGGCGATAATGACCCATGATCTTAGATGTCTCCACATTAATGCATAGAGCACAGTAAATAAACAAGATGAACTTGAACTCTTAACAAAGGAAGGCAAATGTGATTTAATAAGTATTTCTGAAAGCAGATGGGATGAGTCTCATGAGCTGAATGCAGTGATGGAGGAGAATTAACCTGTTCCAAAGAAATAAGCCAAACAGAAAAGAATGAGGAGTAGCATTGTATGTCAAGGATGGATGTACCTGTGAGGAGATCCTTGACTTAAGAGCATGGGGTGAGATCATTTGGATAAAAATTAAGGTGAGATGAACATCAGTAACATCATTGTGGAGGCTTACTATAGGCTTTCAAGCCAAACTGAAGGTTTGAACAATGCTTTTCTAAAACAAATGACCAAATATTCAAAAAGTAGAGACACAGCAGTAATGAGAGACTTCAACCATTTGTCAGAAGTCAAGCTCTGTCAAGAATGTAAGTTACAAGATATACTTCAGCAGCCCTATAGACATTATCATAGTCTTGAAGGCAGAGGCAGCAACAAAGTGAACAGCTATTTTGGATTTGATCCTAATGGAAAAACTGGCCAATAAGGTGAAAAAGGATTCTTGAATGGGAATAACTCTTTAGATTTGTTCTATAGAGGAAAGGGGAAGCAAAATATAATCAGATATGTACTTTGAACTTCAAGGAAACTAAATTCACTAAGCTTAGGAAAATATTGGGTGAGATTCCATTGTCAGAAATGCTCAAAGGGAAGGGAATTCATGATGAATGGCAGTGTCTTAAAGGTAAGATATGAAAGGCACAGTTGCAAACAATTACAATGGGGAAGAAAAGTGGAAAGAGCAAAGAAATCAGGTTGGATCTATAAAGAATTTCCAGATGAGCTGATATTTAAAACAGACCTGTAAAAGAAATGGAAGAAGAGGAAAATCACCAGAGAGAAATACAAATTAATAGCCAGTACTTGAAGGGAGAAAGTCAGAAAATCTAATGCACATAATGAGCTCAGGCTTGTTATAGAGGTTAAAAATAAAAAAGAGGGCATTTGGGCTATGTTTACAGCCAGAGAAAAAACAAGGAAACAGTAGGGAGACTACATAGAGAACATGGTGAAATGGTAACTGAGGGATAGCGAGAAGGAGGAAGAAGGGACACTTCTTTGTCTCTGTCTTCTCCCAAAAGGAAGAAGTGAAAATAGGTGAAAATAGAACAAATTATGCAGTGAAAATGCTGCAGGGCAGAAAAGGTAAGGAGATAGTAAAAGAATGCCTTGCTATTCTAAATGAACGCAAGCATCCGGGGCCAGATGAACTACATCTAAGAGTACTAAAGGAATTACAAGATATAATCTGAGAGACAGTGCCAATCACCTTGCAGAGTTGTTGGAAAGCAAGAGAGAACCTAGCAGAGTAGAGGAGGGTGAATGTTGTCCATTCTTTAAAAAGGGGGAAAAGAGAACTACATAAGAATTACTGAGCATCTTGAACTTGATGTCAATATTGGGAAAGATGACACAGCAGGCCATTAAACAGTCAGTCTTTGCACACTGTTACTGGGAGCCAGCATAGTTACTGGGAGCTAGCATGGGTTTCTCAAAAGTAAGTTATGCCAAACTATCTCATTTCTTTTTTAGGAGAGTTACAAGCTCGTTGGGGTTGTTGTGGATGTAGACTATCATGATATCAGTAAGGCTTTGACCAAAGTACACCTCGATGTCCTTGGAGGCAAGCTGGTGGGCTAGACAGTGCTACTGTTAGGTGAATTTATAACAGCTTGACAGGTTGAACCCAAAGAGTACTTACTAATGTTTCCTCTTCTTCCTGGAGAGAAGGGACTAGGGGGTGTCCGTCATGGGCCTTGTACAGTTCAACATCTTTATAAATTACTTGGATGATGGAATGGAAGGTGGGCTTATCAAATCTAGAGATGACTTCTGTGATGGAACTTCTATCCAGGCTTGTTCTGCAGTTCCAGCCCTAGGGCTCCTATCAAGGTTGCTGCTACTTTGGATGAATGACTGTACTGATCAGTGGGTTCAGTGTGGTAAAGCATAACCAGTTCTCCTTTTCAATTAAATTCAAGAACTGAGAAGGATAATTGAAGAACAGAAATAATTTCTACATACTTGTAGAAAATAAAACCAATTAAGATTTATTATATATTAATCAAGTGAAACATGAACTCCCTGAACTCTTTCTGACCTTTCAAAACCCTGTTCAGATCTTATCCATGCTCTTCCTTCTAATCAACCTATGTCTCTAACTGCTCTAACTAAGTCTTTTACAGGCAAGCCTCTATGTTATAACCCCCATATGTCCATAGCCTTCTAAAAGTTGTGATTGGCTGGCTTTAACCAGACTTGCCTTAGTGCTCTACATAGTGCTCAGTGCTCTACATAGACTTCCATAAGTCTAAAGCAAAAGTTATGAGGTTTAGCAACTTACAACATACAAAACATTAAGCTTATTACAATAATACTATAATTACTTTACAATCTTGTATTTTACATTAATTTTAGCACAGTAAATTATAACTGTCAACAATATCAGTCACATTCAAATGCATTTTTTCTTTCATTTGTATTACCCTAAATAATGTGGTGCAAGAATTATAGGTTTTTTTGTTTTGTTTTTCTTTTACCCTAGTAGCCTTTTAATTTTACCTTCCTAGTCCATAGATAATGTATGTGAGGAATCTGTTTGTCTGGACAGGATATCAGCTACTGCATTTTTATGTCCTTCTATATGTACTATATCAAAGTTATAAACCAGGAGTGGTGGTTTCTCTGTTTCTCCTTCCCATCCTTGTCTGACTGGATCTAAAGGGCCACATATTTTCCGCTCGTACAATAGTTCAAAAGGAATATATTCTACATTTCTGCAAATTGTAGAAAAGCAAATAGGAGACTTGAATCTTCACATCCTAGTCAGCTACAGACTTGAGCTGCGTGCTTGGTCACATCATTCCCAATCAGATGTGGTTCTGGGATATAAAATGAGACAGTTTAGTCGCAGAGTTCTTCCCAGTCCTTATTAAATATTCAAAAATATTTGGAAAACACTGATGAGAAGAATCCTGGACTGAGGAAAATGTTACCCTGATTTCCAGGGTCCTGGGGTTACTGTCACTGAGTCAGTTATTTTGAATTCCAGGGGTCCCGGTCACTGAGTCAGTTATTTTGAGTTCAGGGGGTCCCGGTCACCATGCTCAGAATATAATATGGGGAAGGAAAATTAGCTTGAGCACAAGTTGGCAAAGCGAGAGATAGGGTAACTTTGCAGGATCTTGAAACCCAAAGTATACCAGGTCAGGTCAGAGCAAAAGCCTCACAAAAGGTCTAATAAATGATTTTTATTTTATTTTTATAAAATGTCCGTCACTGCGCACTTACGCACGTTCGCACTCACACAGAGCCTAAAACAAAATAAAAAGGGAGGAAAATTGATAGGGGATTTTAGAGAGGGTTTTAGGGTAATCCTCCACCTGATCCAGATGTCTGGGAAGATCAAATTAGGTCAGAGAGTGAAGAGCGGTGAAACTCAGCATGTGGGAGGGGGCTGAGGGGGAATGATCAACAAACAGAGTGATAGTAAGCCGGGAGACAAGTGAGAGAGATCCCCTGAACTGCTTAAAACAGGGGGGAAAATATACCTGGGGGGCTCGTCCTTTCCCAGGGAGAACAGATAGAGGGGCTAGATCAAAGCCCTCAACGACAGACATCTCTGGCTTGATGGTTCGCGATGGTTTGAGAATGTCTCTGCTAAAGTAGAACAAAGGCATTGGCAGAGTGGAAATTGCCCTCACTTGGCAAACTGATTGTGATTCTATTGAGCTACCATTTCAGGGCAGGAATCCCTTTGTGTGCTTGATGATTGGACTGTCTGTAGGGCTCCTTGGGGCTACGTGACAGATTAAGTCACTGGCCAGACTGGAATTTTTCTAACGTCGGCCGTTTGGCCATTCCTGCCTACATGCTCGTACAGTGACCCTGTCAGACAGATGGAATTATTTTTAATATTAGCCACATGGAGATATTAATTTAATGTGGTGGATTAATAATTGTAGACCCTGGGAGAGAGAGCCATTGACCACAGTAACAAAAATCTTCATAGTTTGGGACTTATTCTGTGCAAAATTTGCACATGATTGATTGTTTTGCACAGGAAACTGTATGATGTTCTGTGCAGAAGATATGTAATCCGGCATTTATTCTGAATAAAATTTGTACATGGTTGATCTGCATACAAAACAGCTTATTTTGCACAGAAAATAGTATTTTCTTCAGAAGAAATAACATTTCTGCACTGAAATATTATTTTCTAGGCAGAAAATGATGTTTTCTGTTTAGAATAAGTCCTGAATTGCAAATACTCCCTGAAAATGCATGGTTTTCAAAGACTTTCTCATCACTGGGGAGAAAATTAATGAAATTACTTAGTGATACCTTTGAAAAGAAACTTAGAGAAGAATTACATCCCTAGTACATATACTGATGTTCGCTTCTGCTACTGACATTGGGAAAGCTGCTTCTCCTAGGCCCTTAAGCATAACTTGTTTTCCTTCCAAAATTTATTTATTCATTCATTCGTTCATTCATTCATAATACAATGGGGTTTAATCATACATAACTGAGCTCCAATATCTCGGGATACTAGATGCTAGAGTTAATACATTTTATTCATTTGGTACTACTTTTTGTTCAAAATCACCAATCATTTTTGAGTCTAGTGACACAAACATGGAGTATTTAGTCTGTTCAGAGTTTAACATAATAGCTGTTTCCCTGGTGACTTCTATCTCCCTGGAAACAAGCCTAGATTCTAACCTCACCAGTGATGACAAATTGTCAGTCTGCCATCTCAGAAGGAATCCACCTCACAATATTTATTTATTTATGACCCAAGGATACATTTCTTTCTGGACAGCTACACTGTATATGTTCAACACCCCTACAGTCATAGAATTTTTTTTTATTATTATTTCAGTGGTGGGTCCAGGATGTGAGTTGGCTTAGAAACTTTCATCCTTTCTGCCATAAATTTTTATCCCAGTCAGCTTGCTATTAGGCATCTGCCAGCTTCCATCAGCTTTTCTGTCCTAAGAAGTTCACTTTGGTTCTGAGACTAGAAGTTTCTTCCCCCACTTCCCTTCCCTTCAAGTACTAATGAATCTGTTATCTTTGCTGCTTTAGCCACTGTTTTGAGTTGTTTGTCCTGCATTAGCCACCTGCAATATTGAGGTCAGATGTTATAAAACTGAAACAGTACAGTCAAATGTATTACACCCAATTTCCCAACAGCTTGTCCAGTCCACAGCCTGTGTACATATTTCTTGAGGCTTCTTTTTTTAAAATGCCTAGTCTCTCTCTCTCTCTCTCTTTTTTTTTTTTTTTGTGATGTTTTGGTGTTAAGACAAATCTTTGTATAACTCCTTCCTTATATAATCCACCAAAAAAAAAAATTGCTTCCTCCAGTCTCGTCTTGCCACAAATTTCTGCCAGACTTACACAAATTTGAAACCTTAAATATCCTTTTGTCTTCTCATCTTTTACTCCTATGTCACCACATGCTTTTTCAAAATTGGTGAAAAATGGTTCAATATTGTCTCTTTTATAATATTTAGGAAAGCTGTTTACATCAGGGGGAGGAGAAGCATTAGCGGTAACACTCTCAGGAGGCAAACTGGCTGTCAACCAATTTCCTTTAATTTCATGCTATCAAGAGTCATGAGCCTTCTGTCTATTTTTTTTTCCCTCTTCTTCTCTCTCTATTCACAAAATCCTGTTGTTTGGCACCTTATGTGACAGAACCCCTATCCAGGCTGGCCCTGCAGTTCCAACCCTTGGGCTCTTGTCATTCACCTTGCCCTTTAATGTTTAGGATCACTTGCTGAATCTGGTATGTGGACCTCAAGATTGCTACTAACCTGGACAAGTGGCTTGCTGACCAGTGGGTACAGTGCTGTAAAAAGTGGCCAGTTCTTCTTCTGAATACTTAAACGTAAGCAGTAAGATACACTGATGGAAAAGTTAACTGGTAAAGATTTGTTATATAATAAAGTTAAACATGAACTTACTGTACTCCTTCCATACTCCCAGCTCCCCAAACCACGTTCAGATCTTCTTTGTTTCCTTCTTCCTAATCAGCCTTCACTCTGCCTCTGACTGCCCTCTTTTACAAACAAGTCTGCAAGTTATATCCTCCACAGCCCTCCTTTCACTGACTTCTGAAGGCTGTGATTGGCTGGCTGTAACTCGGCTCTACAACACCATATTAGGAAGGGTAGCTAACAACCTAAAGGATAAGAATTCAAAATGACCTGGAAAGCTGGGACAAAACCAATAAAATAAATTTTACCAGGGATCAATCTAAGGTACTAGGAACAATGAAATGTACCAATATAGAAGGAGTGACACCTGGTTGGGAAGCAGCACAAGTGAAAAAGATGTAAGGGTCTTAGTAGACCACAAATTAAATATGAGTCAACAGTGGCTAAAAAAGCCAACACAATTCTAGCACAATTCTTGCATCAACAAGAATATAGTAGCCAAATCATGTAGTGCCAAACTATTCTGCTTTAGTGAGACACACACATCCCGCCCTGGGGAATATTGTGTCAAGAGAGATATTACGGAGCTGGAATATGTCTACAGGGCTACAAAGATAAGCAAAGGTATGGCAATCCAAACCCTTTGAGTAACAGTATAGGAATCTAGGAATGTTTAGCTTGGAGAAGAGAAGGTTGAGAGGTGATATGATAGCCATCTTTAAATAGCTGAATGGATGTCATGTAGAAGGTGGAACAAACTTTTTCCTTCCTTCTCTAGAGACTAAACTACAAACCAGTGGATTCAAATTACAGGAAAAGAGATTTCACCTAAACTTTAAGAAGAATTTATTGACTGTTCAGTGTTGTTCAACAGTGACAGAGATTGGAAGATTGTGAACTTTTCTTCTTTGGAGATCTTCAAGCAGAAGTTGGATGGCTATCTTTCAGGGGTGCTTCTGTTGTGTATTCCTGTGAGGCAGTGAGTTGGACCAGATGATACTTGAGGTCAGTTTCAGCTCTATGATTATATGACGTTAAGTATTACTAAATCAAAATCAAACACAGTGTTGCTGGAAAAAAATGTTCTGTCCAATAAAAACAATGTTATAATGAGCAGAATATGCAGAAATGGTTGGAAACAGTATTTGGACAGAGCATCATAAAACTGATGAGCAAAAAGCATTTTTTAAAATCCAATCAAATGGTTTGACTCATGGACATTTACAGGTCTAAGTCCAACTGCTTGAACAGAAGATACTTACATGCTAAATTTTGAACATGTCACCTCTTGATTGTCCTTATGCCCACACACTTTAAAACCATTGCTGATGGCTATGTTGTTTTTGTTTCAGTAAAAACAAAGTATACTTTTTAAGTATAGATGTCTTTTTTAAAAACCAGTAGTAATTGATCAGTGCAAAGATTTTAAAATTCACTGCATTTCCTCAATCTGAAGTGGCAGGGGAACACAAATAAATGTCAACGTCACCTGTTTTTTTCTTGCATCAAGAAAAATAAATGTCTCAGAGGTGTTGTTATTACAGAAGCCACGCATAAGAATACCTGAGGGTTTAAAGTAATGGCTCACTTGGTGGGCAGAGACAAGGTCTGAACAACCCAGGAGTTTTGGAATTCATGGAACAGTGGGCAACTTAACTGAAAGCCAACACTAATATTCACATTTACACTTCAAAAAAAAAAAAGAGCCATGTCCCCAGGGTTGGCCTAAGATATTTATTTATTTACTTATTCATTTTCTTGGGGCAGAACAGCAAATGGTATCCCTCCTTCTCCATATCAAGGTAAATACTGCCCTAATTTAGTCAAATTATTTTACTTTGGCATCTTTGAATATCCCAGAAGTCTTATTCCTTGTGAGTTAAAAACAGCAATACTAATAACAATAGACAACAACAAAACAAATACGTTATAAAAAAATACCAAGTTGACATTCTATTCATAATACTCAGTATCGTTTACCCAAGACTACTTAGGACTGTGGAAGTCTCACTCTGCCTAATATTAGAGTCAACTCACTATATCTATAATGAAACCTTGACTTTATTCTTCAGACATCTCACATATGCTTATATGTATATGGGAAAAGGAGCTCCTAAATGTGTTCTCAAAATTTCCTTGATGAATCTTACCAACATTCTCAGAATACCTGTACAGATGTGTCAACATCATTGCAAGAGATTCTACGAAATGTATCAAAACTTCCAGAGGATCACAGTAGGA
Organism: Cyclura pinguis; assembly: GCA_030412105.1. Taxonomy (NCBI): domain Eukaryota; kingdom Metazoa; phylum Chordata; class Lepidosauria; order Squamata; family Iguanidae; genus Cyclura; species Cyclura pinguis. The sequence goes on from CM059601.1 coordinate 99,663,923, forward strand.
ACCAATACTTGTCATAGATTTTATAAATTCTCATAGAAATGTGAGAAAGGAAACAGGGGCTGAGGTTTATTCCTTGCTGCTACCCCATCTATGCTTTATTCCTTGTAATTAGCTTCAGTGTATATTAGAGCTGCTGAGTAGCAAAGCATATAAGGAAGACAGCAATGAGAGTTACCAACTCCTTGCCCTCTACCCTCACACGTCAGTCATAGAAAGTTGGGCCCTCACGCCAAGATCTGAATTACACAGTTAATATTTCCCTGCTATAAGCAAACTGAAAATGTTCTTGGCTGGAACTGGATGTTCAGTACAAAACTTACCATGTCTCAGGGGTGTAGTTAAGGGGAGGGGGAGTCAAAATGAGGGTATTTCCCCTAAATAAGAATTCTGGCCACCTAAGCAAATTTTCCTTTGATCTCTAAATTTCTAGTGTTCCAGACAGGGAGACATTAAAATATTCCACACCTAGAACTCTTACATTTGCTTTAGTCACATTCCCTTGGTAACTTTGACTCTTTTCTTTTCTTTTTTTAAAAATTTTATTTACAAATTCTTACTAGTTTACAGTTGTTACTTGAATACAAATTACAAGAAATTTCCCTACCAAAAAAATGTAAAAACCAAATGAAACAAATAAAACAACAACAGTATATTCAATACATGAATATACTGGGGGAAGTAGACAATATGTGACTCCATTTTATCCAGATCAATCTCTAAAAGCTACAGATGAAGAGTCTCCTGATTTTTGACCAAAATATATAATTAGAGCTCCCCACTGTTTCCTGAAATTTTCTAAATATTTGTCTTTTAATAGCATTTTTAGTTTATCCAGTTCTAATATCTCATAGATTTCCACAAGCCATGAATCAATACTAGGAATCTCTTCTTTTTTCCAGTCTTTAGCATAAAGGAGTCTAAGTACAATTTTTTAATGTTGTTTGTTAACGTAACTCCTAACAGAATTAAACATATTCAACAAATACAATTCTGGTTTCATAGGAAAATTTCTCATTACAATCTTTGTGATTTCCAAATGTATGGTCTTCCAATATTTTTTTGCTTTCCTGAAGTTCCACCAACAATGGTAAAACGAACCTCCTTCTGAGTACATTTCCAATATTATTCATTTCTTCCTTTGTAGATTTTTGCAATTTTAACTAGACTTAGTTAAATCTATAAAGATTTATACATAAAGCCATCTATAAAGCATCTTGTCAGTCGCATAGGGATGGCAGGGCGATGGGGGCAATTCACCCTGGGCAGCAAAGTTTTTGGGGCATCCTGGCCTGTAGCCATGCCCCCACATGCCCTGGCCACACACCCCACACAGTGCTCCCACCCCCATGCTGTAGCCCCACCCCCTCCCACCCACCCCCTCCACACACTCCGAGCTCTGCTACACACTCCAAGCTCTGCCACTGCATCTTATAGTAATGTTCTTTAAATGATTGACAGGCTGTAAAATTTAAGTCTTTCCTAGTTTGTAACCAATCATCTAATTGTAACTTTGTCTCTTTTCTTTTAATTAGCTTTAAATTATTGCAAAGGTAGAAACTTAGGGACTGAAAGAAAATGTCATACAGGGAAACAATTCTTATTGAGGGGCTGGCAATGGTCTAATTCTTCCTCCTCATTCCTCCACCCCCCAGCTACACCTCAGCTCAGGACTCTTGACACTGGTATGCCAGAAAGCAGTGGTAACAGCTCCTAATTTGTATCAAAGAAGCAGCAATTGGGAGAAATATCTGATCTACCCTTTCACTGCCTTGCAGACTTCCTATTCAACTGCCTCCTCTGTACTACCACTTATTTTTATTCTGTGGCAGGGAGGAAAGCTGTCCTTCTTGTACTGCAAAGTGTCTCCTTGTCTGTTTTGCAACGACTGAACAGCAAAGGGAATACAGAGATACGTAGTAGCTGCTGAACATGTTCCTCTATTCACTTGCACATAATGTTTCAGACATACTGATTTTTTGGAGTGATGGTCAGGGATGCTCTTCATAATAGTAACATTCTGCAAGTGAGGAGAAAGAAAGTCTGATTTAGATCTTCAGCCACTGATTGTTTTCTACAGTTCATTGAACTTTCATTATATCAACTCTTTGCATATGGATCATGTGCACCAAGAGGCTGTTTTAAAAAAAAAATGAAAAGGGAAGTATGTGAGTCATATGGGAGTATCTGAATATCATGCAGCTCCAATTATTTCAGGCTTGTATGGAGTAGCCAACTAACTTTCCTGAAACCTGCTGAGGTTCCATCACCTTTGATGAAGAAACTGTATGGTGTATTAATACTATTTATCTTTTTAGCTTCAAGGTATCTGAATAATGACTCTTACTGTACATGCTCTCTGAATCACTATGCTTCAGTCTTTTAACTTTGTTGGTACACAGTTAAGGCTTAAATGTTTTAACCCAGTATTGAACCATGATGAAAAATAACAGAACAATAAAACAAACACTTTTTATATAGTTCAAAAATTAATTGATGACCAACCATGGAATCACAAAATCAGACACAGAAAGCTGGGTTAAGTAAGGGCCACTGTGGTTGATCTAAAACCTATTTAGCTGGATGGTTCAGCTGAGGCCAGATGTCACCTCTTGACTACATCCTCAGCCTTCCCTTGGGTGGAACACCTGATTCCCAGGCACAATTCAATACTTGGGTTGCTTCCTGGCCAGCCATAGGTTAAACCCAGCAGACTCCTACCCAAGTCCCAGGATACTACAAGTGAGAGCCAAACCCCCAAGTTCTCTTCAAGAGTAGCCTCTTTCATGGATCCCCGGATCTACAGAGGAAGTGTCAGAGCCCTACCCTACACCAAAAGGGTCCCAAGGTATACACTCAACTGTTATATTCTCTCCCACTACCTACCATGGAAAAGGGCCTGCTTAGTCCCTTTCCAACACCAGGCCACCCAACACAGGCATCAATCCCTGTTGCAAATGTCCCAGAAACAATATGTTATCCTCTTCTGACAGACGAATGCCATCAGCTCTGTTGAGCTCCAATTGCCAGAAAGCTATGATGAGATGCAGGAGAAAGTGCCTAGACTGCTTAAGCAAGGCATGACGGATTTCCTTGTTTACCCTCCTATGGACAAGGCATCTGGGATCTCCTTCACCATTTGGCATGGCAAAATAGCAAACAAGACAATGACTAAACCCAACCATCTGCTCCGAATAACATGAAAATCACTCAGATCCTTTAAAATGAGGGTCTTGCCCTTCAGTAAGTCCAAGCCATTCCCACTGAGGTGAATGACTAAAACAGGAGGAGGAGGTCCCACGCATTTCTCAAACAAAAGAGGCAGCAAACCATTCCAGCAGAGGCCTCTTCTCCCTAGTCGCTCTATTGTGGCTATACTGCTGAATCCCAGCTAAGCTCCAAAGTGGCAACTTTGGGCCTGGCACACAGTCCAGTAAACTATACCATGGCCCCAAGTCAGGACCTGTTATCTTACCAAACAGCACTTAGAAACTGATAGAGAAACAGAAAACAACAATGTTAATAAAGCGTAGTACTATCAGAACATAAGAGATGCATGCACCTCTCTGCAGCAGAAAAAATCCCTATGCCCAATATGTTGGATGGATTGTGGGCCCATCCCTATCAAAAAAAAAAAAAGTCATAGAGGCAGCCCCAATCCAAAAGGAATGGGATCTTGTGCAGGCCCAAGACCTCCAAAGCCCTTGAGGTGACTGTCCAAAATGAATACTTAGTACGGGCCGAAAAGTCAGCATTACAAAAAAGCAACCCTTGTCCAGCTCCCCTGGCATGCGCATAACAAAGCAGGGCATGAACTGGACATAAACTAGGTCAGAGCACAAGCCAGACTCAACCATCGCTGTCACCTGTCTTTGGTCAGTCTTGGAATGCCTAGTCCTTAAAAACCACCTGCTCTCCGGAATCCTCAAAAGCCAAAGGTCTACTCAAATTATCCTCTTTAGCCATTATGGCCAATTCACTAAAGAATACAGTCAGCACTGAAGCATGAAAAGTAACAGCCTCATAGCTAGAACTACAAATGACAGGGTACAAATTCCCTAGACCCCTAAGAACATCTGGGGATAAAGGCTTCTGCTTATCAATCATGTGACCCCATTCCTGGGCCCAACTTTCAAGGCCTTGCAAGCTCCAAAATCAACTGTGATATCCTCCTATCTTTGCACCTTTGAAGCAAAGGCTAAAGCTGGCAGGTTAGCCCTAATGGACTATGGATCCAGCCCCCTGCTTCTCAAGGGAACACAGCATTGTAAACTATGGTTAACAGGAATAAGCCAAGTGGCCTGCAGCCTGTTGACTGCCCTGAAATACTCAAACTGCCTCCCAGACTTCTGATAACTATTTCTAGTGCTGGAAGCTAACAAGAGACAGACAATTGAGACATTTCCTCTGTGGAAATTGTCGGAAGAGGACTAGAGTCTGCTTCTAAGGCCAGTCGTCTGAAGTGCTCCATCTGTTGGTGGGAAAGAGCATCAGCAATCCCTTATCCACACCAGCCACATAGAGGGCAGTAAAGAAGATATTGTGCCAAAGGCCTTAACAATGTGCATGACCCATGGGGATTTGAAGGACATAGTACTGATAACATGAACCTCAGCCATGTTATCATGCCAGAGGAGTTAGCCAACTCTTCTGCCCAAATACAAACGGCTACAACTATTGGAAAGAAAAATCCATAAACATCAAATCAAATCTGTCAGTAAACTACCCTAGCCTATTCCTCAGGCCAGGCCTGAGAACACAAATATCCCTTAAAGTAAACATCAAAGCCTATAGACCCTGATGCATCCAAGGACGCAATTTACGGCTCATCCCTGCAGAAATAAATGCCATTGAAAGATGCAAGAAATTCTTGCCAGACCACTAAATCCTCTCCAATTCCCCATGTCATCCTAATCATATGGTGAGGTTTGTGCACAACCACAGCAGGATCACAGAGATACCTTAAAAGTCATTTCAGGAGCAATGACCCTACAGGCAAAATTTAGATCACCAGTAAGCTCCTGAAACTCCCTAAAAGTATCTTTCCTAATCCCCAGAAAATCCCATACCCTCCTAGTCAAATTGCCCACCTTCTCAACAGGAAGTCTGCAAATGCTGTTGCAAGGTGTCTATCTCAATGGAGAAAAAGCAGACCTAATTCAATTAATAGTCCCAAGTAGACTGCACCAACTAAATCAGCCAATGAACACTGGTTTAAATCCTATTGATTTAATTGGGATGAACAGGTGTGCATTTAGGCCAAGATACTTGTACTTAACTATAATCCCTTTCTTCAGTAAAACTAAAATACTAGTTGTCCTCCTCTAGATATGTCCTAGCTTCTCAACTTCTTGTTAACTGTGATGCTTTGAACAAGACATGGCAATGAGTACAAACTGGAACTATGACCTCCCTTTAGGGGGAAACAATACTTTTGTTGTTGTTGTTGTAGCCTAGAATTGCATAGCCAAGTTTTTGGGGAGTTTTTGGGGTGGGGCAATTCCTCATCATTGTTTAGCTGATTCATATTTAGCTTGTGGTCTACTAAGACCTTCTCGATCTTTTTCATATGGCCTATTTATCAATCCAGGTCTCACCCATTCCTATGTGTATGCATTTAACCTTTCCTACCTGGGCCATTTCCACATGACGGGGCTTTTGCAAGTAGTCCCATCTCAGTCTTGACAGGGAAGGGAGCATGACAGGAATGCTCCGCTCCGCATGGGACCAGTTCCCTGTGGAAGGGAGCACAACAGCCATGCCTCTTCCTTCTGTGGCACAGCCAGGCACTTTTTCTGCTGCGCTGGAGAAGGAAGTGTCGCCATTGTGCTTCCTGCCCTTCTGCATGACAGGCAGATATGGGAGCGTTGCACAATCATAGGTGCTAAACAGATTTTATCCATTTAGTGAATACCCCACAAGACTGACACATGGGGCAGGATGGCAATAGGCTGCTGATGAGGTCATGCAGAATTGTGACCTGCTGACCACTGCCATCCTGTTCCCATGGCGAGACAGCCCTGTTGTGTGGAAATGGTCCTAAATGAGGCAATTTACATTTATTTCTGTTGAAATTCATTTTGTTAGTTTTGGCCTAGTTCTTCAACCTATCATGTCTACCTAGAAGTTTGCCATAACTTAATATTTCTTGTCAGAAAAGACTAAAAAACAGGAGCCAGCTCTCTAAAGCATTGTTGCTAAGATTTCTGAGGGAGTAAAAGAAATGGAAAAACAGGAATTCCCATGTTTTAAAAAAATTCCTGTGTTTAAAAGGGGGAGCTAAAAAATCAGGTGATCCACTGGAACCTATTCGGAATTTTTAGAACAGACTAGCATAGTACTGGTCATAATTCCAGCTAGAAGACATCTTTGAAGTACTGCTGTTAAGATTCCTAAGACAGGATAAAAAGATGGGGAAACAGGAGAGCACTAAGGTGCTGCTGGTGATATTCTTGAGGTTAGAAAGAGAGAGGAAAAAATGGCCAATGGCTATCTGAGGTGTAGTGATAAGATTTATGAAGTTAAAAGGTGAGAGGGAGAACAGAATTCCTCTGGGACTGCTTTGGGGGTATAAGGTATACATCTAAGCATTGCTGAATACACTTGAACTAATAATAAAAACGGGATTTTTAATTATTGGGTTACAGTACTTTAATTTTCCTAATGTGCTTTAAATACTGTTTTTAAATTTTATGCTCTTCTTCCTTTTTTGTATCTGTACTATTTTATTGTAAACTGTCTTAGATCCCATGGCTGGGGAAATAGAGGGTATACATTGAACAAATGTACAAATAACCAAATGCTCTGCTGAACCAGCCTCTCACCATGAAAGGTTTTTAGACAACACATCTTCATTGGAATTGTCTCCTATTCTTCTGCTATCCATAATATCTATATTTACCTAATTTTTAGATTTGAGGATTTTTTTCCTTTTTGGTTCTTAGTACAATTTTAATGTTACTGTTAAGTGATAAATGTAAAATTAATGTTATATCATAAAGAAAAAGTAGTTTTTTAAAAAAATAAAAAAGATTAGATATTTTTAATTCATTTTGTAATGCTATTTTTTCACCAGCTGTAGGCTTTCAGTGTGCAATCAAGATGCTGATCTTCCTTTCCAAGGATAATATGATGAAAATGAGAGTTATTTTAAAAACATACCATTTCTGTAATAGAGCACATCAAGACTACCCACAATGTCATAAAACTGGCAGTGACTGTAGTTTAATGAAGGGTGTCCATAACTGATTTCTTCTAGTGTACTTAGTATTGATAAGGTAATTTTCTAGCACTGAAATAGAAAGATACATTTTCCTTTCTTTTAAATTACATATTAGTTTAAATACACATTAAACTATAACTATGCTCATAGGGATTATTTAAAAACTATTTGAAACAAAAGAGGCCCAAATTGTCTTGGTCAAAGAACTCAGATCAAGAAAGAATTCACGGAAAAGAATTCATAAGCCCAGTTGGCTGTCTTGTTTTGTTTTTTAATAAGACCAGCCTTTACCAACTTGGCATACTCTCTATACTTTACGTTACAATCCTCATCATCTCTAGGCAGTGTGGCTGATAGTCATGGATGTTGAAAACTGTTGCCCCAAATCCCAACCAAAGAGTACTAAATGGGGTTAGGCTGCCCCAGTTTCATATTTCTATAATCCACAATGAGCTCGATTGAACTATATTCTAAACACAGTTAAGTTTAAGAAATGATTTATCTGCTTTGAAGAAGAAATTCTAGAATGAAGCTTTTTGTTTTCAAAAAATAAAGAATTGTCTATGCCTTATCACTTCTAAGGGTTTGTCATTCAATTTTGTGACTCCAGTAACAGCCAACCAGATACCACTAAGAAGTTCACAAGATGAGCTGTTTGGATACACTGGCATTCCTCAACCATTGTAGCCTTTATGTACATGGGGAGAATGACTTTGCTACTTTGTCATAGTGTGAAGGGAAAGAAAGACAAATCTACGGATTAATTTTGGTTCCGATTCCTACATTGGCTTTAGGATAGGTCTTATTTTACCATGTCATAAAATATAGGATAAAGAAGGAAGGCAATCCACCATGGCACTCCATTTCCGTGGTGGAGGGATTGTGAGTGAGGCAAGAGGCTAATAGGGTCTGATAGTGCTACTGATAGTGTCTCTCATGTCATACAGACTTTTGCTGAGGAGCCAGATTAAATGTGCCAAACAGCTACTGGGCAGCAGTAGTAGAGTTGTGGGGGGGGGGGACACTGGTGGAGGGTTTCTCAGAAACAAACAGCACTGGTATATCATAGCTAGCACTTGTTAGTACTGTGCATAAGGAAGTACGGTAAACTGCCTTACCATGAAAAGCCTATGATGAGACAATCCGGCATGAAACAAGAGATATAGAAGATGACACTCCCAGGTTGGAAGACACTTAAAAAGCTACTAGGGTACCACAGAGAACAGCTACAAGTAATGTGGCTAATGACACATCTGACTTATACCAAAAGGACACACTTGTTTGATGTGCTCAGAGGTGAAATCAAAATCTGAAGCTGCACAACACATGTTATGGGACCATGGAATGTGAAAAGCATGAATCAGGGGAAACAAGACATAGCAAAACAAGAAATGGAACACGTAAACATTGCAATACTTGGCATGAGAGAGCTAAAGTGGAGAGGAATGGAGCATTTTTTTTTATTAAAATTCACACTTTTTACCTACATATTTGCACTTGACATGTTCCATTTTTTTGATTGTATAAAAAGAAAAAAACTTATATTTCATTATCTCTATATTAACCTTCTTTATAAATACTATCAATACTATCAATACTTATAATGCTTATTATACAATCCTCCATTTTCTCTATAATTCATTTTGTCGTCTTTCACTTCCTACTTTCTTTTACTTGGTTGTTCTTTCTATCTTATATCTGTTACCTCTATACCTAATGATACTGTTGACTAGCCTCTAACAATACACTTCTTAGCTTATATGTCATTTTCGGCTTCCTCGCTGTCATATCTTGATCAATTTATTCTTCTTGGCAAATCTTTACCCAATTATTCTCTATATATCTCTTAACTTCCATCATTTCATTATCTTTTTCTCCCCTTCTTCCTCCTTTCATTGCTCGTGATAGACTTTCTAGAGAAACATACTCTTGTACTTTCATTAGCCATTCTTCCAATTCCGGTATTATATTTCTTTTCCAATATTTAGCATATGTTATTCTGGCTGCTGTGATCATATAAAGTATCTTGTTTTTATGTTTGCAGTGTTCTTTGTTAACTTGATGCAACATATTCAGTAGAAAGATCTCTGGTGTTAGTGGTATCCTTATTTGCAGAATCTCCATGATTATTTTATGAATCTTCTTCCAGTACTTTTTTGCTTTTTCACACTGCCACCACATATGATAAAAAGTACCGCATTCACTATCACACTTCCAACATTTCTTTTCTTTAGTCTTATAAATCTTACTTAATTTCTCTGGATCTAGATACTACCTGTACAACATTTTAATATGATTTTCCTTTAAACTCTGTGCCAGGGTAAACTTCTGAGTGTCCTCCCAACTTTTCTTCCAATATTCCAACTTGATCTCATGGCCGATATTCCGCTCCCAAGTTATCATTGTGTCTTTTATAATTTCAGTTTCTAGCTCTCTCTCTAACATGAATTTGTATAATTGTGATGCTAGAAGATCTTTCCTCTCAAATATTATTTTTTCAAACTCATTTAGTTGGGTGGTAGTTTCCAGTCCTTCTAATTTTTGATCCATTTTTTGTCTTTCTTTAACCTGGATATACAAAAACCACTGACAGTTCCATCCTTCATTTATTAGTTCTTCTCCGGTCTTTATACTTTGTGATACTTTTCCAATATTCACCATTAGATCTCTGTATGTTATCCATCTATCTGAAGGTCCTTTCCATTTACCGTATAAAGCTTCATGAGGTGAAACCCATAGCGGTATTCTGGAATATAGTTTTCTTTTCCAGACTTTCCAAATCTCTAGCAAGGATCTTTTTATATAGTGGTTTATAAATTCTTTGTCTACCTTTGCCTTGTTGTACCACAAATAACCATGCCAGCCTAACCAGAGATCTGAGCCTTCCAAGTTCAACATCCTATCTTCTCTCAACATAATCCAATCTTTTATCCACGTCATCCCATTCGCATAATAGTAGAGTTTCATGTCTGGTACACCGCAGCCTCCTTTCTCTTTCCTGTCTATCAATGTTTTCCACTTTATCCTAGGCTTTTTTCCTTAAGGTCTTTAAGGTCTTTTTTCCACTCTTGAAAGCAATTGTTATTAGTAATTATTAGTAAATTTTGGAACAAATAATTTATCTTTGGTAATATCTTCATTTTAACTGCCGCCATTCGTCCTAATAGAGATAAATTCTGTTTTGTCCATATCTGTAAATTTCTTTTAACTTCTTTCCATTTCATACCATAATTATTTTCAAATAGTCCATTATTCTGTTTAGTTATAGTTATTCCCAAGTAGCTAATCTTCTTTCCCTCTTTAAATCCTGTCATCCGAATCAAGTCCTCTATTTCCTCTTTTCTCATATTCTTAGTCAAAATCTTCATTTTTTCATCGGTTATTTTGAAGCCTGTAACTTCCCCAAATTCTTTACTTATTTCTATCATTTTCTTTATACTTGTTTTTGGCTCTTCAAGAAACAGCACTAAATCATCCGCGCAAGCTTTCATCTTATATTCCTGTCTTTTTATTTTCGTTCCTTTTATTGTGTCTTCTGCCCTTATCTTTCTCAAAAGTACTTCAATCGTTATTATAAAAGAAGAGGTGATAAGGGACATCCTTGATGTGTTCCTTTTTTTATTTCAATTGGTGCTGTCTTTTCCCCATTAATAATTAGTTGTGCCTTGCTATCTTTGTATATCTGTTTTATCCAATTTACGAATTTATGTCCACATCCCATTCTGTCCAATAATTCTTTCATGAGTTCTTGATTCAAATTATCAAATGCTTTTTCGTCATCAACAAAGACCAACACTCCTTCCTTCTCATTATGTCTCTCATAGTATTCCAGAATATTTATTACTGTGTGCACATTGTCTCTGATATATCTTCCCGGAAGGAAACCACTTTGATCTGCATGAATTATTACTTGTGCGATCTTCTTCAATCTTTCTGCTATTATATTTGTAAATATTTTATAATCAATATTCAGTAATGATATAGGTCCGCAATTTTTTGGTTCCTCCGGATCTTTGTCCTCTTTTAATATCAGAGTTATATTTGCTTCTCTCCACGGTTCTGGTTTGCCATTTATTATGATCTCATTAAACATTTTCTGCATCGGCAAGGATAGTTCTTCTTGTAACTCTTTATAATATAGAGCCGAGAATGAAGCATTTTCAGTCAGATAATTACACATTGTTTTACTCAGGAAATGATAATCTAAGAAAAAATGGGGTGACATTGGTAATGATGAGAGATGTAGTAAAAAAAAAGTCAAAGGATATAACACAAGATCTAGCTGAATACTGATAACACTTCAGGGAAAACTTATCAATAGAACCATAATCCAAGTTTATGCTCCAACTACAGGGGCAGAAGAAGAAGAAATGGAAAGATTCTGTGCTGGAGTCAGAGGAAATTAATCACACACCGAAACAGGATTTCTTATTAGTTATAGATGATTGCAATGCAAAAGTAGGAAACAGAGCAAAATCAAAGATTGTATGAAAATTTGGCCTAGGATAAAGAAATGAAGCAGGGGTAATTTTTGTGAAGCCAATAATTTGTTCATTGCAAACACATTCTTCAAGCAAACCAAGAGGTTACTCTCTCTCCCTCTCTCTCTCTCTCTCTCTCTCTCTCGATATATACACACACACACACACACACACACACACACACACACGGATTTCACCTGATGGCCAATATAGAAATCAAATATACTATATAATTGGAAGCAGAAAATGAAAAAGTTCCATTCTCCCTGAAAAAAAAAAAAAAAAGACCAGGATCAGATTGTGGCACAGACTATGATCTGCTGATATCAAAAATTAGACAAAGCTAAAGAAGAACACTAAAACAACCATTGTGCCAAAATACAAACTAAAGAACATCTTCATAGAATTTAAAGAAAATTTAAAGAAAATGTGAAAAATAGATTTGCACAATAAAACATAATTGAGAACCAGAAGAACTATGGACTGAAGCCATGACATTGTGAGGAAGAATGAACAACAACAACAAAAACCCTCAGTAGTCAGTAGAACATTTTCAGTGTCATATTTCTGACCACACTGGGCATGGAAGCAGTTATGGGAGCCTGTTTTCTAATCAGATTACTTTCTAACCTTAGAATTTCCAAAAGAAAAAAAAAAGATTTTTTTTTTCCTGGAGTAGAAGAATTTCCAGAATGGGGTAGAAGTATATTGAGAATACACATTTGTATCTTTTCTGTTTCAATCACTACTCAGTATCTCATATATAATAATTAGATATTATATCTAACTGTCTTGTGTGTCATCTGTACTGAAAAACAGCAAGTAGTACCTGAATGTACCTTGTTTTGCTGAAAAACTAGTTCATGTCTATCAACTTCATCTTTGAGTCTGCAAAACTATATAGTATTTTGAGCTCTATCTATCCCATATAAAAGCTAAAGTGGATCTAACAAAATGAATTCTTACTTAGAAAATATGGGTTTCTGTTTGTTTGTTTTTGTTGGGGGGAGGTCAAAGTTTAGCACAAAACCTACTAACCTACTATTCTTAATATGGATGAAGAAAATTCATTCATTTTGTAGATCAATGCGAAACACCCATTCTTTTTAAACCAGAATGGTACTATGCTTCGGTTGTTGCACTTCTTTAAATTTTTGCAAGACATTTCTCCAGTCACAAGATGTGTACATCAAAGACAACAGCATCCAGAAGGGAGTGTTAGGGAATGGACTTGTAAAAAGAATGTATATAAGAGAAAATAGTGTATAAATTTGATTCAAACAATTCACAGCAGTTTGCCTCTTAGTAAGAGTACACATATCTGACATGCCCCAAAATCTTGTTGTTTTCTGTTTAACCATGTTTTAATGTTGCATCTTATTGTATTTTCAGATCTATTAGGTTGTGAGGCACCTTAGATCCCAATATCTGGAGAAAGATGTGATATAAATGAAATGAATTTAAATAAATAAAAAAGGAACATTTGCTCCCTTTGAGTGGATTAAAAAAAAACAGAATAGGGGGTAAAATGCTGCAATTTTTCCTGTAGCTAAATAAGGGGCGGGAATCATGCTACCCTCCACCATTTTCTACATCATTGTACCCACTGAGGTCTTAAAAAACATCTGGAGGTCTCCATGGTTCCCACCTCAGAGTTAAATGAAGCATTTTCATGGCTAGTGAGAATGTCTTCAAGGTTTCTCCTCAGAGGCCAAAAAGAAAACTCATTTTTCTATTTGTAGATAAGTGCTCCAGGCAGGGAGCAAGTTTTAGAGTATCATCACCAGAATGGTACAAAAAAGAAAAAATGTGGCAGCTGGATGCACAATGAGGCTAATTGCAGATAATAATGCAAACAATTATTCAGATAGGCATGAGAACATTTCGAGGGATGCCTGTACTTCCAAATGGGGAACATGACACACAAGTGAGCTAACCACAGCTAATCATATGTATATGAGGCTCATCCATGATTCAAATCAGCATTTTGAAATATAGCCAGTGTCCCAAACATGCAGTGCCAGGGTAAGAGAAGAGTGAAATATCACCACAAAAAGAAATTGCTTTCCTGTATCCCCATGTCCTAATATTGGGTGTATAGTCAGCTTTGTTTTATTCAGTCAGCTGTTGCTTTGCACACAAAAGGTCCTGGTTCAATACAACCATCTCCAATTAAAAGATCTTCGGTACCAGGGTTGGCTAAGATCTCTAACTGAAATTAAAGAAAGCTACTGCCTGTTAATGGCAATTGCTGTACTGTGGAAAAAGCAGAACAATTGAAGGAGATCCATTGTTTATCATGGAAATGGCACTGGATACTTTTCAGAAGCAGTGGGTATATTACTGATTCACCAAGCTGCACTGGCTATGAAGCTAATGCAACTCAGTAGCCATAACCAGCCCTATGTGCTGCCCACATGTGCTAGCAGAGAAGGAAGCCTTCTCTGTAATACACAAAAGTAGCTTTACTTACAATACTTGTCCATAATCAAACACATGGTCTAATAGGAAAGAGAAAAAGGGGGGAAAGTCCTGCAGGTTAGAGTGATACAGGCAAAAAGTGGGTGTGGTAAAACAAGTAAAGAGAAAGTAATCATAATGCAAACTAGCAGATAGGAACCCCCTGGAGCAGACCTAGAAGGGCTACAGGGAGCCTAGGGGGAAATCCTTTCCACTGACACAGAAAAACAACCTGTAGTCTACTGTCTCTGTTAATCCATCTCTGGGCTCTTTGGGTATTTATGTCACATTTCCCGCTAACTTACAATTCTTTAATTTGTATCATCAGCTCACTCTCTGTATTGCTGGTGAATGACCTAACAACATCTGCGTGCACGACCTCACCACTCCTTAACAGTATACAAATTGTTACCAATAAGTTACGGATTGCAGATATGGAGGCAAAATAGAGAAGAAATAATTCCAAGATAGCAAAGGCAAGAGAAGGCGTTAGCGAACAAGTTTAAAAACATGTTATGCTGCCAAAAGTGAAAGCTACAGAACTTTAATTATTTTAGAAATGCAGCAGAAGACAGTTTAAGAGTAGCTGAATTGTGAAAACATGATAGTCAGGTTCGGCGGGAGGGGGGCATGGGGGAGTCTAAGGAGACAGAAACAAGAAAAGCCATTGTGTGTTAATAGTACTCTGTGCTTCAATTGTTCTCATCATTTCCCAATGAGAATATAAGCAGACATTAAGTACCAACAACATTAAGCTGAATTTTATTATGAGCTTGATAGAAAAGCAACCAAAAAAAAAAGTTGTTCTCATTTTTTTTGTCTCCTATTTCTGAATACTGTGCAGGAATTACACCTTTTCTTTTCTTGCTTCTCTTTTCTAGTAGCTGATGTGATATCCATCTTTTCTTAAGCCTTGCTACCACAATCATATATCCAGAATGGGCCAACCATGGGGGAGGTATATGGGCCAACCACAGATAGCCATGATGTTTTCTAGGAACATTGGAAGGTAACCCATTATCCCAAGTCAAACCATTGGTCTCTCTAGCTCAGAAAATGTCTACAGTGACTGGAGGGTTCTCCAGGGTTTCAAATAGGTTCCTTCCCAAACATGAAATGATAAGGAGTAAAGCTGGAACCTCTTTTTCATACAAAGCATATGCTTGACTATCCAGTTGTAGCTGTTTCTCTTGGTTATTCTAATCACAGCAGCTGGAAAAGGCTGAACCATAGTAACAGAAATGGTAGGAACACAGTCTTCGAGCATTTATGTGTCTTCACAGTTAGATGGCTATATTCTAGAATCACTGCTTTGAATCATACAGTCCAATTGCCCACGCATTATACAAACTAGTTTACCTCCCTCAGTTATTCTACAAAGAGATGGACCTGTGCAGGATTTATGTCAAGACAGCTGTAAGCAGCTGCTAGAGGTAATTCACTAAATATACGTACTGTTCTACAGAAAAGTAATTACATGTGAATAGACAGCAATTACATCAAGGTAAGATTATATGGCAGTTAAGCTACAATATCAGCCTATTCAAAGGCCCAATAGGATTCACAATAAGTAGAATATATGTTTCATATAAATAAAGAGTGCAATTTTATAACACTTACCTGGGAACGGATCTCACTGGACTCAATAGGATTTTCTTCTGAATAGGCATACGTACAATCACACAGTAAATTGTCTACCTATGTATCCCAAGTGATTTGGGATGACTACATGTTGTACAGCTCTTTACTTTTTGTGCTATTTATACATTTAAATTATCAGTTATGAATTAGAAGTCTCATTCATACAAATTTCATTCTGTTTGACCTACCAAAATTGATAAACAAATTGCTGTAGATAAGTTCCGTTTGGGTTTCAAGCGTCAACTATGACTGATAAAATACTGTTTCTGCCTAAAGCAACAGTTTTGTCAAATGATGCAATGTTTTACGCATATACTTTTTGTAGATAAAGATGAAATCCTGCCATTATTTATGTACCACTGAGGGTGACCTTGGGTAGGTCACATACTTTCAGCCCCAGAAAACCCCATGATAGGTTCACCTCAGGGCCGCCCTAAGTTGGAAACCACTTGACAGCACACAGCACAAGTACCATTTCTTGTAAAAGAATATACTCATGTTTTGGGGCCTTTTTAATTGGAGGGCACAGGGGACAAATGGCAAGAGAGCCAGTATGGTGCAGTGGTTTGAGAGTTCTCCCTTTTCCTCCTCATCCTCTGACCAGCTGTCTTTTTAGCAGCAGATACGTGGGAAAGATGATGAAAGAAGGACTGGAGAAAGTGGAGGTTGAGGAGAGACATTTTGGAAGAATCCTTCAAATAGTCTCTAGAAAGTTAAAATGTATTTTTGTTTACTTATGCAAGGTTTACCTGATCTAGTTGTGCTGTTAACTTTGGATAACACTCTTGGTGAAATATGTCAAACTCTTTTTTTTTTTTTTTTTTTGTGGTACAGGAACCTACCCCTATTCTTTCCATGCTATTTCTGCCTCTGGTACCAAATTGGTACCAAATTTTCTGTTAAAGAAATAATGGCCAGGAAACACATGTACTTAGTCAAGTGAGGTATATCTATATCTCCTTTGTTGCCTTCCACTTAGCCCTCCCTTTTTGGTTTCTTTTTGACCTTCCAAAAATGTTAACAATTGCATTAGTGACAAAAGAAACCCTCAATCCAGTTTACTAAAACACAGCAGATTAATTGAGTCAGTGAAACTTAAATAAGGAACCCTATTCTTATTAGAAATACTAGCTGGGTTTAGATCTTTGGTATCATCAGCATGCCCCAGCCAAATGTAAGAATTTGAAGTCCCACTTGTTTTCAACTAAGATGATTTTAACACATGTTAAAATCTCTCTGCATGAAAACAGAAGGACTTCAGAGTGCTGAGCATTGGCTGGATGGTACCCAAAGTATTCAAATTAAAGAAACTAATCATTTTTTTTCTATTTCATCATTTTCGAGTAAAAATGTAATGGTTAGTTATTAAAATATAGGTTTGCTTGGGTAACTGAACTCATCGGGACAAATGTGTCCATAAAGTGCTATATTTCTGCATCTGCTTCAGAAGCTCACATTCTCTCAAATTGGCTGAGTGGCTTTAAACATTTAATTGGAGACAGCTGTATGCAGTTGGGCTACATAGTGCCACATTTCAGTGTATCGTGGGGCTGAGAGAAAATGAGTCCAGCTGGTAAGCATAGTAAGGTTAGACACTGCTCATTATAGCCAGAGAGAAAGTGATGCTTGCAGGGAAATGAATTCCTGGGGAGGACAATAAATTTAGGAAGTTCCAGGTTGTGGGACATGCGAAGCAGGAATGAAGTGGCATCAACTGGTGATGGATGAATACTTGGTACATCTCAGGGCTAGCCGACAATGTCAGTTACCCTAGGGTAACAGCTTACTTGTATGATATTATTAAGCTGCCTTTTCCTGCACATACCATTGGTTCCTTGAAGTTACTTTTGCCTACTCTGTGCTGGTGGGACCATCCTGAGGTTGTTCAGGTGAAATATTATATACATTGAGATGATGAGTCTGTTGAAGCTGGCCCTGTCGCATGCACATAAAGCATGTGCCCTGCAATTACACCATGCCTGCTTCCCATGTTGATTTCTCTCCGTGGTTTCATGTACATTTTAAATAGAAGGGGGAGGCAGAAGAGAACCCTAAAGAACCCCATAGATTGATGGCCACGGGGTTGAACACGAGTCCCCCAGCACCACTTTCTCAATTTCCTCCTCCTTGAAGGAAGAGAAACAATGTAAAATAGTTCCTCCCATCCCAGCAAAATGCACCCAGAAGATGTCAGGACTAATAGTATCAAAAGTCACTGAGAGGACTAGCAAAACTAACAGGACACACTCCCACATTCAGCTACTGACATAGGCCACCCACCAAGGCAACCAAAGCTGTCTATGTCCCAAAGCCAGGCCTAAAATAAAACTGATGTGGATCTAGGTAATCCAACTTATTCAGAAACCCTGAGACTCCACAGACCAAGGGCCAAGGAGCCAAACAGTAATTCCTTAGAACCACCTTCTGGATTCACACTTCCCTGAAGGAACAGACCCATGGTAGAGAAGTGCATCCAAGTCCTATTCCAACAGGGTGACTCAGAAGGATACTGTGGTCTATGGTATCAGAAACCACTGACAGCAGTAGTAGAACTAATAAGGACACACTGCTGCTGTCTAGTTCCTTACATAGGCCATCCATCAAGGCAATCATAGCTAGGACTAAAACTAATGTTATCATGCCATACACCCCCAATTTGTGATAAAAGTATAATTGGCTATAAATACTGCTTAATTGGCATGAGATAAATATAAATCTTACACTTATGGCTGAGACCATGTGGGGGGGGGGAAGGACTCTGGCTGGAAGCTTCAAAGCTAAGACACAAGACTTCAACATGGTTCAGGAGAATCAACCAGAGAGGCTGACCTGATGGGTTTTAGATGGTCCTCTAAAGCACCCAAACCTAGAGAACAATAGCAATTGAAACTGATTGAAGGAGCATCCAAAAGGTCAACATCCTGTTACCTCTTCCCACGGAAATCCTTGTTTTGTTTCCATTCCAGTCATTAAGAGGCTATCGCGATTTCCCTCAATGCTTTGTCACCTGCTGCAATCAGACTCCTTTTGTCTGCTCTGCCAGACAACAATTAACACACTTCCCTTCAAGGCAGAGAAGGGATATTTAAACCTTAGCTCTGAGTCCTGCTTTTTGCTAGTACTATGGACACATGTTGGCATGTTACACTGCATGAGGGCCTCCAGATTCCTGATTATTGTACTGCCCTCAACGCCCCCCCCCAGTCTGAGTCACTTAGCCTCGATCCTTTTCCACTTCTACAATGGTAATTATCACCCACTTCACCCAAAGTCTTGCTATCGAACCGTTCACTTCTTTACTTCACTAGCCTTGTGTGATTTGTGAGACTGCTTGACTGCTTGTGCATGTGTTTCAACTCCCTCAATAAAGCATTCTTTTTTACTCTCAACTGGTGTACTTCAGTTAGTGCTGGTATACATAAGTGAAAAGGTCCCATGGTTACCCTCCTCTCACAGGCCTCCTTGGAGCTATAATTCCTCATCTCTTTAAGGAGATGGTGGCACTGCTGGAGGACCTCAAGGTCCCCTACCTTTTGGTGTAACACCAGATTGGACTGGATCTAGATAATCTCATCCAGGAATCCCTGGCACTGAGAGGGCATGACACGTTCCGGTACCTTTCCTGGAAATAGAATGTTGGAAACTGGCTGGTAGTTGGCCAGTATGTGGTGTTCCAGGGAAAATTTTACAAACCATGGTCTTATAACTGTCTCCTTTATTCATATTGGAACCCTGCATCATTGTAGCAAGGCAATAACCACACCCTCTACCTACTCAGCCAGAGAATGGCCTTTTTAATTAGGTAGAAAGGGCAAGTGTCTAACATGCTCATGGTGGTTCTCACCTGTCCAAATATCCTGCCTACATCCTTGGTCTTTACAAGTTGAAAAGTATCTGTTATCATGGGAAAAGAAAGGAACAACATTACATCCACTGGGCCTGTATTAACTAAAGCATCCAAATGTGAGTAATTCTGGGAGATTTTTATTTATAAAGTGCTAGACTCACCATTTTCTGCAGAGTCGAGACTGTTTGACTAAATACAAAAGGAAGGCACACACACCCCAAAAAAGTATCAGTGATTACCTTTCACATATTGCCTTTCGTTTTCTTTTAGAAAACCAGTGTCCTAAAATATTATACCTTGTTTTCATCCAAGACCTTAATTATGCAAAGAAGGAAAAGAAGGAAATTATTGCAGAATAATGGAGGGTGAGAACAGTGCAATGTTTAATGAGAGGTAAACCCTATTCAGCTCAACAGGAATTACCCTAGGTAAGGATTGTAGGATTACTATCTCAGATGCATTTGAGAAAACAAATCAGGAACTGTACTACTTGATGCCACAATCATGCCATTCCTCTAGGCCTCATGAAGAAATTTCTGCAGACATTTTTATATATGGGATAGAAATATAATTTGGTAATCTAGATAATATAGTAAATGTTTTTATCTTTCATTTCATGAAGTATATAAATGTCTGCTAAGGCAATGCTATCTAAGCCTTTTATAAACTCTATTGAAAACACATTAACCACAGTTATGGGAGGTCTCAATTACCTTTATAAGTCTTGCTAAGTCAACATCAGAGGGAAATTAAGCTCAAAAATGTTAATTTCTAGCAACTAATTGGAGTAAGTGGAGATCTAGAAGGAGCACTGAACTGTGAATCTAATTGATGAAAGCTGCAATTTTGAAACAAATTAGATTATCAGAGCTAATAGAATCTATAAATCAGGATGGTGACCTCTGTAGATTTGTTTCATTGAGACTTAGACTTTCAAATTATGTAATGAAAGCAACTGTCTAAAACTGGATCAACTTCTATTAGCATACTAGGCAGGTAACTCTCCCAAACATAGCCTGGCAACATCAGTCATGGGAATGTTGTGTTAATGTTATATCACTAAGCCAACCCAATTCATCGCTGTTGAACCACTGAAAAAATTAATTCATTAGCTGAGTCACTGATTAAGTTGTCAAACATTTAGATTTTAAAATATCTCCTAGAATGATAGAATGACTATTAACATGTTGGCATAACTGGAAGGAATGAAGTAGTGTTGTGCAGCATTTTAACACATTGGCCAAGATCTTTCATTCTCATATGTGACATACAATGGTGTAGTTCTGTCATTGTAGCTACGTCTGGCAATTCAGCCCCACAAAATTCCACCACAGCTGTATCAGCTGAAAGAGTTCTTAGACATTGGAGAGTGGGGTGTTGAACAATGACATGTTCAAAACCTTCCTACCAGCTATGCACAGTACTAAAAACAATGGCAGGGACCCCTTTGGAGTCCTGTCTCAATAGATTGAACAGTTGATTGATCTATGCTATTCTGAAGAACGGTCCTTCACTTACATTATTTACTAGTATATTCTGTAGAAATGATTTCATCTGAACATTGCCAGATACCATTGTTTTAGAACAGAACTGGAATCTTTGATCTTCCAAACATTTTGGACTATAGGTTCCACAATCCTTGTGCAGGTCTAATAAGACTCATCTGCAGGGACTTTAGACTCAAGTCAATTGACTTGGATTCAAGTCAGACTTAAGTCACTTCACCGACTCGACCCGAACTTGGCCCGGTAAAAATTACACACTGACTTGAATTAAGACTTGCATATTTTTAGTGACTGACTTGCTGCACTTGGTTCAGTAAAATAACACATTCATCGAGAAACCGTGCAATTTACTGGTCACATGACGATCTGTCTCAAGCCCAAAGTATGGACACATTTCTCAGAGGGAACAGCAAAAGGCAATAGGCTTTAGATGAGGTTGACATCTGCTCAGCAGCCTATCCCCTCTACATATAAGAGGAGCTTTCTGAAACTTTTCCTAAGAGCAGAAGGCAAGGCTTGTGCCCAGAGTGCAGGGCACATATCTCAGAGGGGAACAGAAAATGTGTTAGGCAATGGGCTTGAGGAGGACTGATCCTTCCTTCTAAAGCTCCTGAAGCTTCAGTAATGGGGAATAAGAAGGATCCTATTCCCCACTTCTTACTTTGCAAATGAAAAGTAAGGCCATTTCCACACCAGAGTGGAGGAGCGTTTCACCACATTTTATGAGCAGTGTTTTTTACTCTGACTTACCCCGATTCCTATCTGCATGCCCTCCCATTTCTGTCGAAGTAAAGTGGGGAAAATCATTTGTAGCTTCTACATCATCAATTCTCCTGGAACTCCTATTCTCCCTCCCTCCCCTACTCTGCTGCCATTGATTGGTCAATTTAACACCCACCTCTGTGGTGTGAGTCAATGTAATGCTTCTGCATGTAGGAAAAAAGAAAGCTGCACTGTTGTGGTTGGTTTGCATTGGGGTTTTTCCATTTGAATGTTACACTGGTTTCAAAATGATGTGAACTGTGCTAAGAGCTGAACATGTGTGGAACAAACTATAACAGAACAGCATCAAACCGATTTGATGTGCAGATGTATTCGTGACGCAACGACACTACAGTGTTGTATCTCCCTGGTGCTGAAAGGGCCTAAGAAGGAATCTGTTTCCCACTTCCGAAGCTGCAGATGGCAAAATCACAAAAGTAAAGGGCCAACTCTACTTAAATTGTCAGGTTTATGACTTTATTCAACTCTGTCCAGAAATTCTGGAATACAGGTTGAGGTATACAGTTGGCTCCCAGACTTAAGACTTGACTTGAGACTTGACTTGAAAATATCTTGCGAGGACTTGAGACTCGAGACTTGAAGGTAGACTTGAGACTTGACTTGAGACTTGGAGTAAAAGACTTAAATACATCACTGCACTGTGGCTGTTGAAAAGTCTCCCAAAAGCCCCTCTCAGATTCAGACTCAGGAGGGTAGAGTATTTATCACAGAATCCATCCCTCTATGTATGCAGCTTCTAGGAGAATGGTTAATCTATAATAAGTCAGCTGCTAGTAGAATATGCATCTGTATACTTCATATAAAGGATGGATGGATCCATGAAGAGGCCAAATACATATGATATCTGCAGGATTTCAAAAGTAACTCTGCTGCCATGAGGTTGTTCACTGCTGCACAATAACAAAAAAATCCAACACTCCCCCCCACACACACTGCTCTGTCAGCAGCAGCGATTGCAGAAAAAAATATGTTGAAGGTTGATTTCCAGAAAACCTTGAGAGTAAATCCCAACTTATTTGGGGCACAATACAATGCCCCCCCTCAAAAAAAACTTTTGTGTTTTTTTGCAAAAAGTCTTTTTGTGCGAACAACATTCTATCTGCCTTTGGAATTCTTTTTTCCTTTGATGCAAAAACCATTGGTAACTGTAGTGCGGGGAGAGCTTGTAATCTTACTCGATGGGGAAAAAACTTTTGAAGTGTTTCACTCCTGTATGTTGCCATGAAGTAAGGAAGGATAAATAACTGTCCTTTGGTTATCCATATATGCCCCAAGACTGTCCCAACTTCTCAGCAGGTTAATTTCAGTTGATTTAATTCTTATTTTAAAAATATTTATGAATAGTTGAGAGCCAGCATGGTGTAATGGTTTACGCACTGGACAAAGGCCCTGGAGACTAGAATTTGATTCCCCTTTTGGCCATAGTCCACTGGGTGACCTTGGGCATGTCACACACTCTCAGCCTCAGAAAACTCTGTTATAGGTTCACTTTAGTATCACTGTAAGTTGGAAATGACTTGAAGACACACAACAATAACAAAACAAGGGAAAAAATATGCCTAAGTACCAGTAAATAATTCCACTTTAGTGATTACAGTGGGGAATTCAACTGCAAGCAAAAAGATCCTGTATTTGGATAGATTGCATACATAAATGATTTTGAAATCTTTTGGTTAATGGATTACCCTTTATTAGAACACACTTTAAAAATGACAACTAATCCTGGATTGCACAAACATTTTCTTGTTGACAGCTAATAAAAATCCTCTGATAAACATAAGTCTGTACTAAACAGCTGTAAGCAAATCTGTGAGAATACATTGCTTCCAATGAGACTTGACAAGTGGAAAAACAGATGGCAATGTGAAGAAAAGTATTCTTCAAAAGGAAATTTGCTGTAAGAAACCATGCTCTATAAATCATACAAGCCAAGAGGCTTCGTTTAGCTCACGTTGCAACACGGTTGAGGGGTGTAAAATATGCCTGTATATTAATTTGCACCACATTGATTTTTTAAAAAAGAAATGAGCAATATGTTGCATGTAGCATGGTTATTATTCCTATCATTAAAGTACTTCTAGACAGAATGCTTGCTTGACATGATATTTCTAAAATCTGACCTTCCAGAAAATAATTAGTAAAGATTCCAACTGCTTCTACTGCTTCAGGTACTAAAATGTTAGTGATTCCCTACCAAATAAAGAAAAGCCAAGTGAATATGACAATAATTATTCTTGATTATCAGAAAACTGCATGAGACAAAAAAATTGACTGAGACTTTTGAAAAAAAAAGATAATCTTAGCTCTGTTTCTTGACTGACCCATGAGGGAAGCAACATTTCATGGCCACTGAGGTGTTTCTTGGGCTGTTTTGGGTCCCCTAAATCCTTAGGTTTTAAAAAAAAAAAAATTGGTGGATTCTGAAGGTGAGGTAGATATTCCTGAATACATAGGGATTTTCTGAGCCTGCTGATAGTCTCACCTGTCTGTGAACAGTGCCTTTTGGGGTTGTTTTACACAAACAGTCGCACCTACAACTTCACTCAGTTTCTTCTGAAAGGAAGCAATAAGTAATTTTAGCAATTTTATTCCCACTGTGAGAAATACTTTGAAAACCACACAAAATTTGCTCATAGTTATTTTGCACAGAAAACAGCATTTACCATTTTACTTTTTTGCACAGAAAAAAAAAGTTTCCATAAGAAGCAGATAGGGAGACCTAACGGTAGCTAGTCTTATAGACTAAAAAGGGGGTACAAAATGTTGGTTAAGTTAAATAGAAATATGTAATATTTAAATAAGACAATATAATTGAGCTTCTCATTTATGGAACTAAAAGGATGTATGTATTTGGAAATAAGGATCAAACCAGTTATAGATGAGATATAGATGCAATGACAACCTGAAAATTTTTTGGTTATTTTCTTCATTATTCTTGCTTACTTCTTTTATCAATGGATGTTTTTGGATACTTCTTTTTTTTTGTGATAATGCCAAAATAAAAATAATTAAAAGAAAAAAAAGAAAACAATTGTTTCCCACACAGAGAATGTTGTGGCTTTTTAAAAATATTTCTGTTAGAGCTATATAATACTGAACAATAATATAAAAGAAAACTATCTGCATACTCCATGAAAATATAGAAAAAAGTAAAAAGAATGAAAGATAAAGAAAAACAGAGAAGAAAACAAAGGAGTGGAGAGAAAAGTAAAAGTGTCTTGCAACATTTACGCCAGCTGCTACAAATAAATTCTAATTAAATCTCCTCCACCCCTTTTTTAACATTAGACAAAAGACACTTCTTGGTATAATCTATCAATTCCCTTAATGCAATATAAAAAAAAACTTGCAATACTAAATAATTATCTTATAGAAAGCTATTTAAAAGGTAGCTCCAAAATCTATCCATTAATAATAATAATAATAATAATAAATAATTATTATTATTATTATTAATAATAATAGCTTTTATTTAAACAGAAAAATCTACTCTTCCTAACTCATATACTCCTAAAGTTTGATTTTCAAACCTTAAAATTAACAATTTAATATATCCATTATCTGTCCTTCTAGCACCCCAGTCTCATACCTAATTCTTTTCATCACAGATTCAGCATTTTCCTATAATCCTGTAATTTAATATTTAAATTTAATGGTTCAAGACATCCAACATCTATTAATCCAATGCCATCACATCAATTTCTTTTCTATCTTTTCTATGACAAAATCAATTACCTCCCATTATAGAGTTCCAATTTTTCCCATAATGTAACTCCAACATAAAAATTCATATACTTCGTCAAATCAGCAGTTCTTTTCTCCTTTTAACTCAAACAGCACAGGAGTCACCTGCCTTTTGATACCTCATATTTTGACCTCTCACTGTTTTGAAGCTTGCAAATTATAAACAAGGTCCATTAATTCCACTAGGGGGCTGCTCTTTCATCAGTTCTTTTTGCTGACAAGGCAAGGCTCACCAACAGAAAAAGCAGATCCCTCCCTGAATTAATGGAACTTGCACTAGAGTTTGCAAATACTGTATTTATTGACAGAGGAGCCTTTCATCAGTTCCTCAGCTATCCTCCTGCCTCCACTTTCTCCTCCACCCCTCTGGTGTTTCCCCCAGCCGTAAGCAATGGAGAACCTAAGGCAGCCGGGGGACATAGAGATGCAAGGGGGAAAGAAAGGAAGCAGGTTTAACAGGTGGGAAGGAGGAATTGTTGGACAGACAACCAAAAGTCAGGAAAAAGCCTGGGGAAAAGCATGTGGCCAGCTGAGCAGGGGATTTGGGGCAGAAGGAAGGAATTGGTGGGGAGAAGGGATGATGTCAGTTACCATGTATTGTACTTGACAGCACTGGGTTCTCTCCTTTCCCCTCTCAAGTTTCCCCATTTATGTTCTTATACTTTGTCTCTCCTGTCTTCCTTCCCACCTCAGCTCTTGGGAAAAGTAAATTAATATTCTTAACCCTTATTTTTTTTTAAAAAAAAATGAAAACATTCAAACCAAATAAAATTCCTACCCATGGCTAGATTGTTGATGTTTGAATTGCTTTTTCTCTCTCCTGTTCTTTCTTGCTGCTCCTTACTTTCCAAACATTATATTGAAGATTGAGAACTCCAGGGGTGTATGACAGGTGCAATACATTAGTACAATTAAAATTCTACTAATTGTCAACTGATGAACAACAATTTATCAAGCTGTGTTTAAAGAACAAAGCAAAGTGGGGGCAAGATCTAAGCGTTCATATATATCCAAGATGGAGATTTGATCTGCACAGCAAAGTTTCCATGGTAATTAATAATTAATAGAAGTTGGAAGCACAAAGAAGAAAAATGACAAGAGAAAAGACACTAGAATCGGAGGAAGTTTTTTAATTACTGTATTTTACAAGATATTTCTGGTTTCTGTTATTAAGAGCCTGTCAGTACCATTTAGCTTTACTTCTATACCTTCTATATCCTATAGGAGTGCACTTTTTCATTTAGCCTTACCATTACCACACCTATATACTATGTCCTGAGGAGCATAATTCTTTTATATCAAGCATAGTGAGCCATAGAGATTTACTGGAAGACACGTAGGCAGCAGAGCTATGGGAAACAGATCAGAGGGTAGCACTGTTTTCTGTCACACATCCTAGGTGAATCTAGGAAATGGTTCCCACAGACCATTTGACCGGACTTTCAGCACTAATAGTGCCAAGAAGAGACAAGAGGTCTCTGGGATCAAATTAACATTTCAAACAGCCAGGAATGTTACACCTTGGCATCCCCCACAGCAATCTTGCAGGAACTACAAGGATGCCTGCCCTTGATTTCTTTGAACTACAAAACTGAGATCCATCTTCATAAAAATTTAGCCATCTGCTGTTTCCCAGGAAAGAGGGTCTGCCCCCAGGACATGTTCAGCCCTATAACTAAACCCTGTTTTAGACTCCATTTTCAGAGTTCTTCCAGACTTGACTGGCAGTCAGTGACTCTGTCAGTTGAAGCTCCCCTCAGCCCCTCCCCTAGGCTGAGTTTGCTGTCCACTTGTCTTTTCCCAGCTGAAAACTTCTGGATTGGTACAGTATTACTCAAAACCCCTATGTCTCTCTTAATTTTCACCTATTTCTAAATTTCTATAGCCTTGTATGCTTGTCTGAGTGAGTGCAACCAAGTGATTGTATGGATTTTGACATCTTTTCCAATAAAACACTGAAATTTGAACAGTTAGCCTGATTCTCTGTGATCTAACTCCATAAACGCTAGGCTTAATTACTCTGCCCTCTTTGCACTGCTACAGCAGTGTTCATAGCTAATTTTCTGCACAAGTGATAATTTTGATAAGTGTTGGGAACACCCCTGAGGGACCTCCAGCAAGCAGGGTAACATTACTGCTGCACATGTTTACTGGAACAATACCTCTAAGTACATTTGTAATGAGATGCTAAAGCCATCCATAAGTAACCAGTGGCAGAATGATGTCCTGAATGCCACTGCACCATCATTAATGGCTTCAGTATCTCGTTATGTTTATTTTTATTTAAAAAAGTAACTTGCCAAGCTCTGTTAACATGAGTTCCATTGGTAGGTTTTACCTCTGGGGTAGCAGGGATAGGTCAGCAACCTTTAACAACCATCATCTTATTTGTAACTTGCTTGTTAAACTACATAAAATTTGTGATATATGACTGAACCAAAAACTAATGAGAATGTTAGCTTTCTTATGTTTCTATTTACATCATACTGTTGAGAGAGAGAGAGAACAATGAATTCTACTCCAGATGGAAGTAGCAAAAATGGCAAAACATGGTTAAAAAAAATAATGTTGGAGTAGACTAGGGGAATTGTGGCCAATAGCCCCACTATCAATGAGTCTGCGCTGGGTTTAAGTCTGAACTTTAAAAGAGCATTGCAAAGTGTAGAATCTATTTTGGCCATAGAAGTTAGCAGCCTGGATGACTCCCCTGAAGTTCAGAAGCAGATTCACCATCATATTGACACCCAAGGCATCAACCACTACTGGCTCAGGGACTTCAGATATATATTATGTTGGGGTGGCGAAAGTGCAGCCACAGCCCACATGCAGCCTGTGGGATTCCGATTTGTGACCCTTGAAGGTTCCCAAAGCTCCCAAGCCAGCAGTTTAATCTGGGGGCAATTTTAATCTCAAATCCATTAATATTGCCTGAACACGCTACAAAACATAGCAGTTTTGCCCCCATAAATCTCTATATCCTACGTATAACTTTAAAAATGTAAACTCTCTCTCTCTCTCTCTTTCTCGCTCACACACACACAAAGAATTGGTAGAAGATTTGCTGAAAATGAAACTGGAAGTGATATGACATCATTTCTGGTTGCATTGCTGTGGTCTTCCGGTGGTCACATGGATGAAAAATGACCCATCTGCAGTCACCCACCTGTGCATTACATGTATGAAAGGCTTCCATATTGGAGGGTGGGTTTGGCATAGGAGTTGCAAGGCTTATCACCCATGCTCTTTCTATCCATTGAGTTCACCACTAGCATGCCATTTTTTTTATTTCTGACACAGATGTTGTTCTATGTACTTTTATATTGACCCTTTCTTGTAGTCAGCTCTGATTTCATCGCTAGGTAGAGACAGGAAAAGAATATTTCACTTTTCAAAGGACATTTGTTTACAACCGAGCAGGGCTGTCCTAAGACCTGTTGCCTGGACTGTGTGAAAAAATGATGCCCATCATTCAACTAAGCGCCTTTCCACACTACACTGTTATAGTGCTATTATTCCACTTTCAACATCCTATGGGATTCTGAGGGTTTCAGTTTAGGGAAGGTCATTTAGAATTCCCAACCAGAGAGCTCTTTGGCCTCAGTAAACTACAAACCCCAAAATTCCACAGGATGTTGTAAGTAGAATAATAGAGTGTAGTGTGGAAAGGCCCCAGCTCAAGCTATATATTACTCAAAGCTAGCCAAATTCTTTAGACGCAGGAGGCAGAACACCCTTCAAGATCTGTTCTCTTTTGTAGCAGTGAAAAAATATAGTAACACTACACTAAGCCAAAATTCCCTAGCCCTTTTTTTTTTCCAGCAGTCCAGATCTGCTTCCTGGGCATCCACCTCTGCCTAATGGTTGGGCTCGCCTTGAAAGCTAGGCCGAGAAAAAGATAGAGGGTGAATAATGGTGCACTGGAGTTTGCTTACAAGTGTGAAAAACTGTGAACATTCTATTACTCTCTTTCTCTCTCAGAAATATTATGCATTAGAATGTGCATGTCACTAGCCATGGCAATAGTCTGAATCTCTTCCCAAAGCGAAAAACAATCACAGAATCAGAGAATCATAGAGTTGGAAGAGACCACAATGACCATTGAGTCCAACCCTCTGCCATGCAGGAACACACAGTCAAAGCACCCCAGCAATGGCCATCCAGCCTCTGTTTAAAAACCTCCAAAGAAGGTGACTCCACTGCATTCTGAGGGAGCATATTCCATTGTCGAATGACTCTTACCATGTCTCCCTGATTAGGTGAAATCTCTTTTCCTGCAAGTTGAATCCATTGCTCTGTGTCCTAGTCTCTGAAGCAGCAGCAAACAAGCTAGCTCCATCTTCAATATGACATCCCTTTAAATATTTAAACATGACTGTTATGTCACCTTTTAACCTTTGTCAAGCTAAACTTAGCTAGCTCCCTAAGCCACTCCTCATACAGCATGGTTTCCAGGCCCTTCACAATTTTGGTCCCCCTCCTCTGGACATGTTCCAGCTTGTCAATGTCCTCCTTGAATTCGGGTGCCCAGAACTGGACATAGTATTCCAAGTGAGGTCTAACCAAAGCAGAATAGAATTGTATTATTACTTTCCTTGAACTTGACAATATACTCCTATTGATGACACAGTTTGAAAACACTGATTGAAACCCATCCCACTGCTGAAATGGGAATGTCTTTATTCAATTAAAGAAAGCCAATCACATGGGAAGTCTATCATTTGATACCTGCCACTGCAGCTGAACATTTCCACAGAATCTCTGGAGAACTGGGAGAAGAAGTCTCCAATTAGTAGCAATTTTAAATACTTTGTATAATTAGAAAAAGGCAATTCTAAAAGTAATGTTGCTATCATGTCATCCAAACTACTGGCTAACCTACTTTGCTGACAAGTTTCATTAAGAGCATGTTTTAAAAATCTGCCATACCATTAAAACAGCATTAGTTGAGGTTGTCAAGGTAGTTTCTGGCAATTGTATCAGTAGATGTGATAAAAATGCTGGTCCCAGAGAAGCACATTGAAAGTACAGGTGCTGCTTTGATATAATTACTGGTCACACACACCGTATAATTATTTTCCCATCATTATATTCCACTCTCTGGCCTTTAAAGACTGGAATCCTACGCTCAGCGTCCTCAGAAGATGTATCTGGTTGAACTCAGTGGGAGTTACGCTGAGTGGACATGCATATGACTGCATTGTGTAACTCATTTTTATCTCTCAGATGAAAACACAATCACAAATTTGACTCTGGCCATTTCCACACTACACTGCTATAGTGCTATTATTCCACTTTCAACATCCTGTGGAATCCTTGGGTTTACAGTTTAGGGAGAGGCATTTAGAATTCTCAGTCAGAGAGCTCTTTGGTCTCAGTAAACTACAAACCCCAGAATTCCACAGGAGGTTGAAAGTGGAATAATAGCACTATAGCTGTATAGTGAGGAAGTGGCCTCCGTAATGTATCTCAGTTTGATGCTGAATATATCTTAAATTTCTCCTGTAACAGATATCATCATAGACAGTGGTGACTTCCAGTCATATAAACATCTCAGAAACTGACTACTACTGCTTGTCTTCAAGATAGCAGCTTTATAACTTGCTATAAACCTGAATTCATTTTAGTGCCATAAGCAGTACAGTTGCGTTCTCTCAAAGCAAGCCATCACCTTCCTGAGCAACAATGGATTTTCACAAATTTTCAAAATCTGATTTTTTTTTGGAAGATTGGATTTTTAAAAATATTGAAATTACCCCCCCCCCCAAAAAAACCCAGTATTTTAATTGCAAGATCAAAATCAGACTTTTTTATTGGTTATATGAAACTATATACAACTCTACCTCAAGTTGTTTATGAGTGGCAGTGAGATGTTAACTACTCCTACACATCAGTTCATGGTTTTGGTCAAAATCCAGCTGCTGTAGCAAAATTGTTAGACATAGAGTGCTGGTGATGCTGCTATTATACATCTGATATTCAGCTTGTAGTCACAAATAGAGAAATGTCATCTTCAAAAGTCACAGAGGAAAATTTTGAGGACAATTAAGCTTATGGAAATACTCTTTGAAGTGTGCTATCTACTTCAGTCACTAGTAGTTAAAAAAAAATCGTATGGTATCTAATGGTATTATTTAAGCCAAACAAAATGCTGAATATAGTATGCAAAGAGAAAAGAGGCAAGGAAAAGTATATGGACCCAGCACGACTCCTGGTTTACTAAACTATGATCTTCTGAAGTCAAGACTGTTGCATGTGATGCAGACCCAGCATTATAATTATCCATTATATGGATATTATAATTATAATGGACATTATATGTCCATTATAATTTTCAGTTCAATTACCCTCTAAGAGATTACTCTTTCAAATCACAAAAAGAGCCAAGAATCCTTAG
Organism: Cyclura pinguis; assembly: GCA_030412105.1. NCBI lineage: Eukaryota > Metazoa > Chordata > Lepidosauria > Squamata > Iguanidae > Cyclura > Cyclura pinguis. The sequence continues at coordinate 99,695,997 of CM059601.1, forward strand.
AAACACAATATTCAGGTATAAAATGTTGCCATAAACAATCTGTACTGTATTCATTGTGGTGAAAAATCCATGCTTAAACTGCACACAATTAAATACATGATTGCAACAATTTATGAGCAATGGTTTCTCCACAGAATTAAGGCACACATAAACTTAGAATGTATCTACACTGCATAGTTATTGCAGTTTGACCCCACTTTAACTATCACAGCTCCATCCTACAGAATGCTAGGTTGTAGTTGATGAGAAGAATTCTTTGCTGGAGGCACTAGCATTGCAATATCCTCTGAAGATGCCAGCTACAGATGCAGGCAAAATGTCAGGAGAAAATACTAATAGAACACAGCCTCAAAACCTGGAAAACCCACAACAACCTAGAGGAGTGGCTCTCTATTGCTGTGTTTTTGGTTCCAACCTAAGCCTTTTCTGCTATCTCACATGTTCAGTCATAGAATGGAAAAATGCAATCCTGCTGGGGTAATACAGTAGCATAAAAATCATTGTGCAAGCAGTTGTACTTTCCCAGAAGTGCACAAGTACAGTGCCCATTGCACTCAACTATTTCACATGCATCAGTGCTGCCCTCTCTCCACTTTTCATTTTGCCAGTAAAGACTTGACAAAGCACTGCACAACGGGTTAGCTTAAGCCATTGAACCCTTGGAACAAGCAGCTGGGCAACTGTAAAATACAATGTAATGATGTCAACGTGTTTGTGTGTGCCTTCAAGTCACTTGTCAAATTAGTATGACCCCATGAATTTCGGAGGCAAAGAATTCCTCAGAGGTAGTTTCAGTTGTTTCTTCGTCTTAAAAATATAGCCCACAGCACCTGGTATTCATTGGTGGTCTCCCATCCAAGTGTGAAGCAGGACTGGCCCTACTTAGCCTCCAAAATTAGGTGAGATCTGGTGCCTTCAGGGCATTTAGGTCCTAGTACTATTGTTGTTTTTGTTGTTGTTGTGTGCCTTCAAATCATTTGTGACTTATGATGACCCTAAGGCGAAACTGTCATGGAGTTTTCTGGGTCTGAGAGTATGTGATGTACCCAAGGTCACCTAGGAGGTTTCCATGGCCAAGTGAGGAATCAAACTCTGGTCTCCAGGGTCATAGTCCAACACTCAAACCACTACCCCATGCTGGCTCTGGTGTCTTTATGCCATGTTAAAAGTGGATAGGATCTTGCTATAAAAATTTAATCCCCACAGTGTGATTTTAGTACTTGTTCCTGATGGGGATTGTATTTTGGGTGGTGTTGTGGTTTGAGAATTGGACTATGACTCTGGAAACCTGGGTTTGAATCCCTGCTTGGCCGTGGAATTACATTTGGTGATCTTGGGCAAGTTGCACTTTCTCAGCTTCAGAAGATACAATGGCAAACCCTCTTTGAACAAATCTTGCCAAGAAAACCCTGTGATAGGTTCACCTTAGGGTCAACATAAGTCAGAAATGACTTGAAGACATAAAACAGCAGCAATAACAACATATCTGATTAGTTTGAGTCCATACATGTCTATTAGGTTTTCGCTTGTGATTAATTCTATTGTTTCATGTAAATCTTGCCATATTGTATTGTGTTATTATTAAATATTCATGTATTTTAAATGGAACTTTACTATACCTCGATAAATCTATTTCATGATGTCTACTTTATGAGGCATTTATCAAATTCAACAAATATATAATAATGTCACAGTTCTAAAATCTAAATATGTAGTTTATGCCACAGTGAAAATAATGGATTGAGAGATGGTGTGGGGGTGGCATTACAGAATCCTACCTTATGGAGCAACAACTTTGAAAAAGAAAATACATATGTTCTACAACAGCAGCAACAACAAAAACTACTTCTGCTAGATATTAGATTTGTACAAATGGATGGGGAGTAAGAAGGATTTCCCCTGGTACACTATCATGCAATTGTCTAGGAACATTTTGCTGTATTGTGAAACATCTGGTACTGGCTTCCGTCCAAAGCAGCAATATGCTTTGGTAACTTCAATGTTCCTAAGAATTTCTCATTTCATTTATGCATCCTGTAAGCTTACTACAGTGTTCCTTTATTACAGTGATAAGGAAAGTAAGCATTTCTTAAGCTGTATGGTGCATACCATGAATCCTAGCTGAACTAAGAGTCCTCAGAAGTAAGCACTTGGGAGGCTTACATGGTTGTTAATATGCAAATGCTTGGACAACTATAGCTATCTTAATTCTCACAGTGCAGCAAGGGAGGGTAAACCATGATCCTCCAGATATTTTTTATTTCACCTGCAAAAAACCCCCAGGTGGCATAGCCAGCGATGGGGGATACAGCAACTGATTTGAAAAATCAAGAATACAAGACTACTGACTTCAGATGTTTTAGAAATGTAAATAGAGAGGTCAGCTCAATCTACACAAATTCATTAAAAAACTGTAAAAACAGAACGTGTGTGTTACTTGGTAGGTATATAAGCATTGGTGTGACATGAAATATCCTATGCAGGTGATGGTCATCAGACATAAATCATGATAAGAATCCAATGACAACTTGTGGCTCTAATATAATTTGAAGAGGCCTTTCTCTCAGTTCCATAACCTTGTCAGTATATTTGGTGACAATATGGAAGAAGGCCTTCTTAGTGATTGCTCTCAGGCTTTGGACCTCTCTCTTTAGGGAGGTCTCCTGGCTGTCCTTCTGTTGGCAAATAAAAGTTTTTCTGTCCCACAATCCTGTTCTGACACTGTGCTATTTTGCAAGTTTATACTCTTTAACACATCTGTTTTGAAAGATTTTCATTCTATACATTCTTTAATTGCATTTTAACAATAGTTTTCAAAATATTTTTACTGATGTCTCTGCAAGCAGTTTTAACTGCCTTTGTTTTCATGTGGTAAGCCGCCTTGAGTTCCCAGTATTTAAAAAAGCAGGGAGGGGAGATTAATTAATTAATTAAACATAATCTAAAACAACTAGAATGTCAATTTTCCCCCACTTTAATAAAGGATGAATAGAATAAGGACAAAAAAAGTGAAGAGAAGAATGACACACAGATTTGATCTTATTTCTTTCTCCAACATTTTTCCATAAGTAAGTTCCGTTGGACTCAGTATGTTCTGTCATAGCTCACCATCTGGAGCTGGATGATTCAGACGCAGAGCCAGAGTGCCAGGAATTTACAACACCTGATATTGGTGGTCCCTCTGAGTCAGAGGTGCTGGGGGCTGAGGTGGGGAGGTACTCTGTAGCAGGAGGTTGAAGACGCAGTGCAGCCATTTGCTCAGGACAGGAGGGATAAAGAGAAGTTATGTTGATCCCAGAGACTCTTAAGTAAGAGACGCTAACTAATTAGGCACCTTCTGTCCTGAGACATATGGCTATAAATATTCCAGCAGTGCCCTGGCAGCTTTGTTGCCTACAACCATCCATCTTGGTGACTATCAGTACTCTTTGGCATTTAGTGTTCTTTGGACCTTGGACTGGCTAGTATTTTTGACTCTGTTTTACTCCTTGCTGGCTTACTCCTTGTTCCCTTCATTCCTGCCGGATAACCTGTGACTGACCTGGGCTGGTTTAACTACCCAACAGATTTTGCATTCCAGTCACCTGCTTCCAAGATCGCTTCCTGATTGGAGCATAGGCCAAGTTCTTTTGAGAGCTCATAGCTGTAACACCCAGGATCATGCTGGAAATTGTGGCTGGAATCCTATCTCACCTAAAATAGATCCACTGAATCAATTCTTTAATGGTGACTCAACATGCAGGTAAAACCCATTGATTCAATGCCAAATCTCCAGTTGGGATTCATAATAGAAATTGGGCCATTATTTATTATAGAAACTCATGGCCAGCAAGCAGCCATTGCACTGAATGTGAGCAGCTGGGGATATGTCTTAGGGACTGCTCTAAGTGCCACTTACTTTTGCAAAAAACCATTAAGAAGAGGAGACAGATGGAAAGATAGCTCTGGTGTCAACAAATGAAATATAATGGAGTTTTAAAACAGACCAGGAGCCAACCCAGATGTCTAGTTGTCATTTCGCTTCTGCTCCCAGTTGTTTTATCTAGTCATTGCATTTGTCTATTTCTGCCTGGTAATACTTAATAATGACATTTTGATAAGTTTCATGATCTTTCCCAGTAACTTTAAGAGGCAATATATATTTTAAAAGAATCCCAGTGGAAAGCCAGTGAAATCTCAGATCAGTAATGGCATGGTATTCAGCCGAGACAGAAAACTGCTACATTTGTTTCTAGCTAACAAATATAGCTAGCTACAGACTCAATGGGCTGTAGAAAAACAAAGGGGGGTGAAATCTGTAGCACTTTTAAAACTGGTAGATTTACCTTAGGATGAACCTTTATATATTGCAATCTACTTCTCCAAATACATTGATGGAATGCAACATTCAAACCTTTTATATACATGTAGGAGAGATGTCAGATGAGATATGGGATGAGAGAAATCACAGAAAAGTGGGATAAAGAAAATTATATTTGTTAACCCTGGTCATAAACCTTTACAGGATCTCTGCTCACAGTTTGTGAATGTTTGTGCCGAAACAATCAGGTGTTTTCCAAAAGTTCAAATTAACTCCCAGATGAATAGAAATGTTAAAAAGCCCCACAAACCATATTTTATCTGAACTAGAGAGGATAAGACAAGGAGTTCAAAGCAAGCCCCAAAGGGCTACAAAGAGAATGACACACACATGCACATGAGTTCTTCAGCTCCTCCATTTCTTAAAGCAATGCATCACATCCTTCCTTTGGTATACCATAAGGACAGGATATTTTTTGGGCCTGTATACTTGACAATAAAAGCGGATGCAGAGAGAAAGAAAGAATATCAGCTGAACAAAAAGCTCATTTTTATACAGAAAGCAAATAAGACAAATTCTTTTTCATGGAAAAAAAGTTTTTATCCAAATATTTTTTTCAGAAATATGAATTTTTCCCAAAATGAAAAAAAGAAAAAAAGAAAAATGCGCATAAGCTCATGTAATCTCCCTTAGTGGTGAGAAAACTTTTCAAATTACTTGTTCTTCTATATGAGAATGAAATAAGTCAATATATACATTCAGACAGTGCAAAAGAGATAGCCTAAATGGCTGCTTTCCCCTTCTTCCATGCATGAATATTCATACTCAGACTACTTCTTCAGCAGCAAATTCTGGCTTTACAGAGAACATTAAATGGGCTAAATCTTGTAGGCACTGCTTGGATTTGATATGGCAATATCAGATAGATACAACTCTTAGATGTTAGGTGTTTTCATATATTAGATGAACCCAGTTGCATAGGGACAGGGGGGTGATGGGGGCAGTTTTTTGGGGGGGGCGTTCCAGCTTGTAGCCATGCCTTCATGCACCATGTACCATGGTCCTGCCCCTCCTGTCATAGCCCTGTCCCCCCTCCTGCCCCCCCTCCACAAACTCCAAGCTCCGCCACTGGATGAACTATAGCCTAGAAAGGCTTTCAGCTTGACAGGTTACTGAGCTGAACCTCCATTCCCCAGATCTTTGAGGCCCCTCCTTAAACTGCAAACCCCAGGATTGCATAGGATATTGAAAGTGGAATAATAGCACTATAACAGTCTAGTGTGGAAATGGCCAATATTTACACGAGAAGGTAAATGGACACAAAGCTGACATTAGAAATGGCAATACCAAAAACCAGGCCCAGAACATTTAAACCTTCCTGGACATATAGTATATGATTAACAGGTTGCTGTCTCCAAACAAAGAAATTACAAAGGAAAACTAGAAAGAGAAACTACAGAACTGAATCATATTCACAAATTCTAGTCCATTGTCAATGGAACGAATAACGACCATGGCTTCATGGCACATTGCATGTGTTAATGCAAGAAGCTTCACTAGTGCACATATAAGAAAAGGAATCTTCAGGGAAACTGACTTTTGGTAAGCAAATTTATTGTTTTCATACATCAACACTAACTGACCACTGTAAAGATCTGAAAAACCTGTTTCATCTTGTTCATCCCTTTGAAAATTTGTGGAAGGGACATGATTTGCATCTTTCTGTATCGTATTACATCCTATCCCACTCCCACAACAGTAAAAACATTGAAAAAATGTCTTACTATCACTCTGTACTACACCTGAAGAAGCAGGCTTATATCCATGAAAGCTCATGCTAAAATAAAACCACTTAGTCTTAAAGGTGCTCCTACATTTCTTTTTTTCCTTTTCTTTTTTTTTTCTTCTTTTGTCCCCTTCCCTTCCTCATTTTCATTCCAGGGTTATGGACTTCTTCATAGGAATTGTGAGCAGCAGCCACTAAAATAGTTTATTATGGCTGGCATGTACTTCCGTTCTGAAACTCTGAAACATTGTTGAGCCAATTGAGTGCGATGTCATTGCTTTAATGGGACTGGTTTTGGCTTGCCTAAATTTTCAATAATTTTTTTCCTAATTCAGACTTTTATTTGTTACAGAGATTCTCATAAAAATTTGCAAACAAATTACAAACTGTGTTTAATGAGCTATGCCATAGACCTTCTCTTATCCTTTATCATTCCACCCATCTGTTTTCCTGTTTTATTATCAGCCTGTAAGCTAAACTACTTATTTTGTTTTCCTTCTCGTAAAAAAAAAAGACTGCTGTGAAAGAGATTTGAAATCTCTTCCTAGTTTTATCTTTCCTTTTTATTTCTACAGCTACTAGCCTGCTTCCCATTTTCCAGTTTTTATACTCTTTGCAAATTTTTCACCATAATTTCACACTAAATATCTTGTAGTATCTGGGTTTTGGGATCACCTGCATATCAGCTTTTGGGGAGCAGAAGCCTGGGTAAGGATTACTGTTGAGCTTGTGTCTTCCTTGTGAGCTTCTCACAAGGCTACTGTGTGAACAAAGTGCTAGCTCAAATAGGCCAAGACAGCTCTTAATTCAGTTTTAGTTGCCCTAACCTAGTTCATACACATGTAGGGTTATCAGGTTCAAAATGCCAGGAAAGTAGTAACTTTTTGTTCACATCCACTGAAATGATTATTAGTAAAATTATTACAATGAGAAATATCAAAATTTGCACATCTTTACTACAGATGGAGCTATCCAAGGCCAGATTAAGTTGGCTGAGTCCTTGAAAGAGTTCCAGAAATAGTTCCTCCTCATGGAGAGGTTGACCTTGCACTATGGAGGATCAGGCTTGGGAGGGTTACTGGGCCAAGAGGAGGCCAGCATGAGGGCAGAGCTGATCCTATTTAGTCCTCAGGAGAAGGTATCTCTGGCCCTCCTCCTTCCCTGTGTCACATTTAGTATGACCAAAAGTGGAGTCTCACAGGTAGCAACACTATTTTCCTCTTCGTTCTCACACAGCTGGGAAATGGCACTGGATTAGCTGCAAATGCTCTCACCCTCAGGGATCATAACAAGGAGACATCTATGGACTTCGCTCTACTCAGAGGCACTTCTCTTTTGGCAGCATCACAGCACGAGAAGTATGTTCATTGAGGCATCAGAAGTATAAGAATCCTAGCTCCCAAGGAACTTGGAACATTTGACCAATTTCCCCCACTGGGGACAACTATGGGGGTACCATTCCAGCTTTGAACATGCCCCATTTATCCTAGCACAACAAGCATGTGATATAGATTAAGCTGTATTAAATACCAGAAAGACACCAGATCCTTTATGATCTTGGAACCCAAGCAGGGTCAGCCCTGGCTAGTACATGGATAGTACTTGGAGACTGCCAATATATACCAGGTACTGTATGTGACATTTGAGAGGAAGGAAATGGAAAAACTACTTTTGACAATTCCTTGCCTAAAAAAAACTCTTAAGAAAAATCATGGGGTTGCCATAAATCAACAGGTGACTACAAGGCACATACACACATATGGGCTCATCCAAGTCCACTGAGTGAGTTACATGACCACTCAGATCCACATTACCAAAATTCTCTAGCCTATATTCTTTATCAGCTATGAAGATACTTCAGGCTTTTAGGAACTCATTTGGTGGGGTTTTTCTTGTTGTTGTTTTCCTCATTACAACTCTTTAGAACACAAACCAGCTGCAAAATAGTGGGAGAGATGGAAAGCAGAATAGATGCCTCAGAGCACAGAGTCCAGTAACTACAATTAATAGGAAAATACAGCGGTATAAGAGACCCAGTGTGGTATAGTCTGAACATGGAGACCAGGGTTTAATTCCCCACTCAGCCATGGGAACCCACTAGGTGATCTTGGGCATGTCTCACACTCACCACGCCAGAAAACCTCATGATAGATTCCCCTTAGGCTTGCTGTATGTTGGAAATGACTTGAAGGCACACAACAACAGAAACAGCGTTATAAGTGAGCCAGCATGATATAGTTGATAAGAATGTTGGCCTGTGACTTAGAACATCCATTTTCTAATTTCTATTCAGCCACTTGGGCCAGTCTTTCTCTGCTTGCAGTTAAAATGAAGAAGAGCAGAGCAATTTACACAGAGCCTGAAAGCATCCCCTGTTTGGAGAGGTGTCCAGTTCAAGTTTGATTTAAAGACAAGGAAATGACCCATAAGAGGAGAGATCAGAGATTTAACTTTGCCCATCAATTTTAGCATCTGAACAGCAGATTCAGCACACATGAATTCTAGCTAGTCAGATACTGTCAGACTATAGTGGGATATATTATTGTTCTGTTTAATTCAGAGAACTAATTATTAAGATAATTAAGAAAATATTTCTAAATTTAGAAGTTCTACCCATGCTGTAGCATATTAAAATCTCAAGGAAGTTGGTTGTGGTTTTGGTGATACATTTTTTTCTTTTTGATGAAGTATAAGTGGCCACACTTTTTTGGTGTGTGTGTGTGGTGGTAGTGGTGGTGGTGGTGGTGATTATTTAGAAGGCAGAGATCCTTGCTGATCTCCTGCAAAACATCCACTAATTTACTAGATCTGCTATTTGCCCAATCCACTCTGGCTATCAGTGTGAGTTCTCTCATATGGAGAGATGAGCAGACTTGTCAGGTCATTTCCACACAACACTGTTATGGTGCTATTATTCCACTTTCAACATCCTGTGGAATTCTGGGGTCTGTAGTTTCCTGAGGCCAAAGAGCTCTCTGGCTGAGAATTCTAAAGGCCCCTCCCTAAACTGCAAACACCAGGATTCCATACAATGTTGAAAGTGGAATAACAGCACTGTAACAGTGTAGTGTGGAAATGGTCTCGGTTTCACTTTCTCTTATACTTTGTTTCTGTTTGCATTTTTTTTCTCCTCACATCTCTGTTTTTTTCAATCTTGAATGTGTTAATTTGGTAAATTCTTGAAATATGACCTGAACAGAAATTTGTCACTCATCTGCATTCTCCAAACTGAAAATGAAGGAATTTCCCTGACATTAAGAGAACTGTGTTGTATCAGCTTGCCCCATATACATGCTAAAAATGAGGAAACTACAGAGAGGGTTGCAGGGGGCAGAGGGGGCTAAATTTAATTCAGCATAAATATGTTTGGATATATAGGAATTCAAATCCAGACTTCTAAGAGTTAGGCGTTCAAAAGTCTTGGGCCTGGATAGACAAATTTGTGCCAAGTACTCTCCCACCTTTGATTTTACACTACAGCATTCTGAAGAGACCCTGTTGTCTGGCAGGGTCTATCTGTGTGTATGTCTGTTTTACAAGCTATAAAAAGGAGTGCAAAAGAACAGATTGTGACTATGGGGAAAATAATAGATTTATGAAATATTCCTGATATGAAGTTTACAGCCCAAGTGCTTAGGAGAGAGAAGTGATAAACTTACTTTAAAAAATAATGGAGGTTGATATCCTAGGGAAGCTAACATGATTCCTGTGACAGCACAGAACTGCCTTGAGGCCGTTTTCAGCTCTCCAGCCATATGTACTCTAATCCAGTGTATATTGGAAAGCAGGAAGCAGACAGCTGAAGAACCAAAAGCACTGCACCAGATACGCCTGTAGAAATGTTCCACTTTTAGACTGGACACGGAATCCATTTAATGTGAAAATCAAAACAAACATAGGGCCATTTCACAAGTGATGATGGGTGGGAACAGGGGACAAAGTTAATTTGTGCTACCCGTTCCACATGCTTCCTCCTCTCATCTGAAATCCTTCTGTGTGTCTCTCTAGGGACAGGATTTATTTCAAATCTTTGTTTCCTATCTCCTCTCTGTACTCACAGCCCGCAACCCGATATTAAATCCAAAACCATGTGCTTTATGGAAAGGTCTTCTTACTTCTGACAAAGAGTGAATGCAGGAAAAAAAAATACATAGCTAGAAATATTATACTTTGAATTCTTTTTGTTTGGGATTGTAGATCCTGTTTCCTTACATGATTATGGATTTTCCATGAGAATTAGTACCTGTTTCTTTAAAGCCTTCGCCAGTCATGAACATATGTAGCTACTGCCCACAGAACTGCTCCAGGTTCCTTTCTCCACATTTTTCTTCTTTTCTTTTCCTCCTGTCCTGTCCCTCAGTCTGCAAAGGGAGTGGTTGAGCAGCAGCCAGGATGGATTAGTTCAAAGGTGGGGGAATCTTCAGGCTCCAGATATTTTGCCCTATAATTCCCATTAGCTAAATCCAGTGTAAACAGTGACAAAAGAATGTGAAAGTTGTAATCTAAAACATTTAGAGGAGACAACAGTTCCACATCCCTGCCTATATTGCTTCTTTGAATGGAAGATAGAAACTACATCTGAACAAAGACCTTTTAAAGGCCCGTCTGAATTCTACTTCAGGAGTCACAACTATGCCCATTCAGACTTTTTTTTTTCATTCAGACCAGGATAGCCCGAGCAGGATAGCCCAAGATAAGTCACCATGGAGTTACAATACCAAACCCTCCCCACTCCCCCAAAGAGAGAGAGAGAGAGTTGTCTACTTCAACTCTATTCACTTCCAAGAAGCATTATTTGGATCCAGATATGCATTATCTACTCCTTAAAGTAATGTGCATCCACATTATTTACTTACATCTTGCAGGTTCAGAGAACCCTTGGGAATTCATCATCAATTAAGCCATGACACGTAACATGCTTTCACAGTGAAGTGTTGAAATATAAGATCAGTTTAAAATCAAAAAGGCTACAGCCTTTAATGATTCATATCCTCAACTCATGGCAAGCTGAGATGATCATGTCACTGATGAAGTAGGCTGTAGTATATAACTGATCATGCTGCAATAAATTTAGCTTTTAAAGTGCCTCAGGACTCATTCGGGAAGATAGAAGCAGAGCCCTCACTGTTTACTAAAACCTCTAACTTCAGAAAATGTTCAGCATTCTTTTATTATTATCTACATGCTTGCTTCAGAATATGTCTCAATATTATCATATTTTTGCTGCAATGCAGAAATGATGCACAGATTATCTTTAATTATCCCCACTACCAAAAGCTTATAGTACTCCTTGTAAAAGAACCATTCCAGCAGTGCAATAAAACATATTTGCTCAGATGAACAATCACTATGTTTAACAGTCGTTACTCCTATTTAGGTGTACATAGGACTGCAGCCAAGGAATGATTTCTCTGTCTTTCATTATAAGAATGAAGTCCCTCCTTCCTTTTGGATAAATCTCCCTATTGCATTTCTACTTTCCTTCATTTTTGCATTATTTTTTTATCAATCATTTCACTAAAAGCTCAACAGATGTTGTTCTTATTGCAGATAACAAATTTTCCATATAATTATGATAGATGAGTAATTATAGGTTACTGTTTACCAGGCAAGGATGGGACAACCCAACAGTTTTGCTTTGCCTTGCATGCTTGGTTTTCAAACCTCAAGTTGAAGAAAAATTATGAATTTGGATGAATTATTCAAAAACAAATGGAAATGAACTCCTGCCCTGCTTAGATCCATCCTGTTTAATCAGTACTGTTGCTCCCAAGATGGAAAAGAGCAGTCATACCTGCCTATGAAATGGATGTTAAAGGTGATGAGTCCCTCAGAAACAAATATGGCACAAATATGACCAAGATTTTTAAGATTTGAGTACTTGAGATTATGAGATTTGTATACCAGCATGGCATAGTGGTTTGAGCATTGGACTAGAGTTCGATTTTCCACTCAACCACGAAAACCCACTGCGTAGTTATGGGTGCATCACACACTCTCAGCTTCAGAAAACCCCATGATAGGTTTGCCTTGGGGTCACCATAAGTTGAAAATTACACAACAGCAACAGCAGCAAAGTCCATCACTAGTGGAAGGTGCCAGATTTGGAAAGACTAGATGTGGTGGACTCATTATTAAGATCTAGATGAAATCTTATTTTTCTAGTTTCAGCTGTGTTTTAAAATGAAGATTGGGAGATCATATGAGGAACCAAAAACTTTCACCCATTGAAACATCTCATTGGTGCTTTTTCTGTATAGAATTAATTACATTTGATTTTCAACTATAGCCTAGGTTTAAGATTACTGATTAAAAATAGTGTTTCTATAGACCTCAGTGGCTGACAACTACTTCCCACACAAATCAAAACTTCATTCTTAAATCAAAATAAACTTCTGGATTCCATTCCTTTAAGTACCATGACACTACTGAGCAACGTAATTCTCTGTGGTTGTTTGATGTACTATCCTAGCAGACTTAAGAAAATAGCAGGTATGACCTTCATACTGTGTGTGATTAATGATGGCAAACAATTTAGTTTTAAAAGACAAATAAGGTGGAGTAACTGGGGATGAAAAAATTAATTAGGTGAAGAAGTTTTGTATTGAGTATGCAGATTTTAGGCCAAATTTAATTGATTGCTTCAATTTTTACACACTGAGCCATCTCATTTATTCAAATGGTTCAAGAGATAGATAAATTATTCCAATAAACATGGGCATAATGCAAATGTTGTTTACAAAGTAATTTTGAAATTGGGCCAGATGGAGAATCTAGCATGACTGTGGTTACATAGAAAACACTTCCAACAGGTGTCTGTGTATGTTTAGGGGTAAATTATGTGCCTCCAATTAAGGAGGTACAAATCAGTGTATATTTGGTTCATGTCAGGTTCATATGCATCTAGTCATAAATCTCTTCATTCTAACATCTGCATCAATGTGAAAAGTGTTTTTAAAAAAATCTAATAAAAATTTGCATTGATTTTCATATGCAACATTTCTTCACATATGTATCTTCTTTGTTTCTTTTCCTAATACATGCATTGTTGTACACAACTTCCCATGAACAATCTAGTTTTGTATGCAACTTTCCCCTAATGTATGAAGTTTTGAAGCATTTTTTTTTAAAAAGAGAACTGCATCAAAAATATTAGAGAAATGCACAGTCTAAAGAATATCTCTGTTCTGATTTACATATAAATGAGAATTAAGTCAGATCACCTACAAACATAGACCAAACAACATTTTGCAGCCTCTTTATTTCAAATGGATGTTAACACCTGCAGTGCCCAAAACCATTTTCTTCCATGTCTACAATTTTCCTACCTCCTGCACTGTAAGTAATGGCTATTATATATAGAGCTTACAAAAGGTACTTTCTGGACTACAGCTCTTAGAATCAACTGACCATGCAGCTTGGAGAATTCTGGGATTGGTAGTCCTCCAGAAACCAATGTTTTTATAATTCTGGATGTGTTGGAACTGATATGTCCATCTCCTTTGGATCTTCATCCAAAAGTGGTTTCGAATGGGCAAGAAAAGACAGGTAAAAGACTTGGATTCCATTCGGGAGAAAGGTGGGATATAAAATCAATCAATAAACCGGTCAATTGATAAAATTTCAACTGCAATAGCAACAGAAAAGTTACTTCTCTTTTGCTGATGATGCTAATGGAGTTGAAATGTTCTTACCTGTCTTTTACTGCCCTTTGTCCCTGGTTGGCCAAGAAGGAGAGTGGCCTCTCTGAAGGGGTATCTCTCTAGACCATAGTAACTGACAATAGAAGTAACATTTGAGACAAGAAGTAGGGCTGTGACATTGTCACTTTTCTTATCCTGTATGATTTTTGCCTGATGAAGAAGCCAGTAAAGCTTTGAAAACCTCCACAATGTATTTTGTGCATTTCAGCTGGGCAATAAAGGTATTGCTTTTTTGTGGATTTTTGACTTTGTAGCTTTTTGCTGCATGGAGAACATAGCAACCCCAAATATGTTTTCTTGACACAGCTTGAAAAAGCCATAGGGCTGATTCAGTTGGGGAAATGTATGATTTTAGTGGCTTACTGTATTTGTCTGTTCCTGTCCTTAGTTCATAAAATCCTCAGGCCCTTCTCCCCCAAAACAATATCTTTTTCTTGTATTACCAATACTTTAAACCTTTTCACAATAAAGCTAGAACATTTCTCTCAACTATAATAACTTTCTAGTTTATGTGTGTTTAGTTGTACTGCAAATGTGTGCTACATTTTTCTACACTAGGGTGTAATTCTTTGCCAGTTTTATTCCTGAAGGAAGCAACAAGTAATAATAGCAATTTTCTTCTTCCTGCAAGAAAACTTTAGAAAATTGTGCAGTTTTCAAAGGCTATTTGCAGTTCAGGATTTATTCTGTGCAAAAGTTGGATTTTTATTTTTTGTGTGTGTGCAGAAAATAGCATTTTCTGTACAGAAAATAGCTCTTGTTCTCTATCGTGCTCTCTCTCTCTCTCTCTTCTGTGCAGAAATATTGTTTTTGTAGAAAAAAACTCCTGACCTCCAAGTTTTGAGAAGAATAAATCCTAAACTGTTAAAATTCTATATACTCCAGGATTCCCCCTTTCAAGATTTCCAGAGACTTGAGAAACATATTTAAGTAGCAGTTTTATATTTTTTGTAAATATTCTTCCTGTCCCTATTCCATACTCATAGTGCTATCTTGGTGGCATGAGTATCAACTCATTTGCAATACCCTTCTCTCCCCTCTGTTTCCCTGCCTGACATCTCTCTTGAGTTAGATGATTTCCAGGCACCTTTCCATAAAGGGACAAGAATGAATGCTCTTCCAGTCTGTGACAAGTTGTAAACCTAGCTCCCCTTACTTTTGAGAGCAGTGAATACACTAGATCACTTCAGAAAGGAAACATACACACAATACTTTGTTTTTCTGTAAGAACAGTGAAAGGATTCAATAACGTACCACAAGTCTAAATAATATGGCACATCCCGTCTTCACAAAAAGTGAAAAATCTGAAAGAGAGCATGGTGGGAGTTTGAAGTCATTGCACTTCCTGAAATTCATATGTACCCAGGCAGGTAGCCTAACTCATATTCTAACACCTATAGAGTCTCCAGCAATGTGGTGCTCCACCTGGCGGCAGTAAATTGCCATTGCTTCATGGTTGCAAAGTATCATGACATCACAGCAGAATAAAAGAAGCATGTAGTAAAAAGGGGATGGGATGTAGCAAGTTAGAACCACCCCAGACTGTCCTTATACCACCCATAGCTACTCCTACTGTGAGAAGGATCACATTCTATGGAAAGCTTGCGAACAAATCTTATTGATCTGTTGTGTGGAGGAAGGGAAACTTCATGGAACATAAATAATCAGGGGTAGGTTTTTTGCTATTCCGCAAAATGCAACAAAATCAAAAAAATCAACAAGTAGTGATACCTTTTGGGGGGCCAACTCCAAAGCATAAAATACATTATGCAAGCTTTCAAAGCTTCACTACCTTCTTCATCAGGTAAGGCTGTTTAAAACCATGCAGGAGAAAAACAGTGATGATGTTAGAGTCACAGGTCTAAATTCTGTATGAGATGTTGTCAATTAAGATGACACTGAGGGATTTCAATGCAGGCAGAGGTCATTCCTCTTACTGGCCTTGTGAGGACTAAACACCAAAAGCCATAAAAGATAGGTAATAAAATTTCAATTCTGTTAGCAAGAGAAAAGTACTTCTCTTGAGATCCAGCTCTCTGTGCCCTGTACAAAGCTAACTGCTTCTTTGTTGGGCAGAATTTCTCAAGGAGTCTCTGTACTGCTATAGCTGGAAACACTTTAAGGTTCTATATAGGTAAAATTTGCCAAATTATAGTCTCAAACTGTTGTCCAATGAAAGAGCTTTGCCTTTGTTGGAAGTAGAAAACCTCAAAGATATTTTTGGTTCCCTCTTGTTTAGGACTTTCCTGTTGTTGCTAAATTTGGTATTTTTGAAATCCAGGAAGAAAAATATTCAGGGGTAGCCATGTTGATCATTGAGCAGAAGACAACAAAATCAAAAATCCACAAGCAGTGGTATCCTTCATGGAACATGTTTATGGATACTAAGGGTGACTTAATGTGGATGTATATGGTACAAATTAAAATAGATAGAAAGAATATTTGAGAGTACATGAAACATATACTACCATGTGAATCTACAACCTCCAACTGTTGTGCTTCGGCAGAGACAGTCCCAATTAATTATCAGTCATCCCACTTTTTCAGATGCTTTTAAAATGTCCCAATTTCTCTTGCATCTTCCCACTTCCCCCTTTGTCACTGTCTTGCTTCAATTGCTGCTAACTTTCAAAGTGGAAAAGCCAGGATACATGTGGCCAAGCAACATCAGATTGTGGTCAAGATGGAAAAAGCTATTAATGACAAAGTAGGAGAGGCTACTAGTTTTGGCTGAGTCCACTGAGAAGGACAGAATTTTGTCCCTTTCTGTTGTCTCCCCACTGATGGCTCATTTGCATGCAAACCACTTTAGCACTTTGAACTCAGTTCACAGAATTGAAATAAGGAGAGGATGAAGAGGGGAAATCGGAAGAAGAAAGAGAAACCAGGACTTTTTAAAAACAGCTGGAAAAGTGGGATGACATAGGATTAATTACAACTACCCCTTCAAATCAGGAAGCTATG
Organism: Cyclura pinguis; assembly: GCA_030412105.1. Lineage (NCBI taxonomy): Eukaryota > Metazoa > Chordata > Lepidosauria > Squamata > Iguanidae > Cyclura > Cyclura pinguis. The sequence goes on from CM059601.1 coordinate 99,712,750, forward strand.
ACCTTCCTCACTCTTCAACCACCTCATACAAAAGCAACTTTCTTTTCCTTCTCCCTCTTTGTATGTATGTATATATTGTGTGCCTTCAAGTCATTTCTGAGTTATGGCAACCCCAAAGGCAAAACTATCACAGGGTTTTCTGGGGCTGAGAGTGTGTGATTCACCCAAGGTCACCAAGTGGGTTTCCATGGCTGAGGGGTGAATCAAACCCTGGTCTCCAGGGCTGTAGTCCAAAGCTCAAACTACCACATCATGCTGGCTCTCTCCCCACATTTACTTTTTTTAAATTTTCTATTTTCCCCTTTCTTTCCCTCTGATGAGGGTGTAGCTTCATTACTTTATTTTTAAAATTCCTCTAACATTTTTCTCTTGGACTCATTTTCTGTCTGCATGTTTCCTGAACCTTGTGCCTGGATTTCTCTAAGGAGAAGTCTTTTTCTAAGAGACGGCTGGGCTCACAGAAGCCTGTCCTTTGGATCTCTACTCTGAAATAGGATCATATAGGATTTTACTTTTCGTATGTCCCTTTTCATTTAAATCTAAATGGCTAGAACCCTGTTGGAGAGTTACAGTAAGTGGACTAACATCTGTGGGTATTAGAACTGGGTAGTTCCTTGACATCTGTATCCAGAAGAGGGCTGATGTTACTTTACTATGTAGCAGAGCTGGCAAAGTTACCATTGCACAACAGGACTGATGGACAATGGATGCACATTGCATTGGTCCTGATACTCATTTCATGAGTCCCAATGTGCACTGCATCACTCCTGATGCACAATAGGCACTCTTTTGATGTCCTGTTATAAATCTTCAAAATTCACTAACAAGAATTCTTAGCATTTGTGCTACATAACTAAGGATATGTAAAGTTACATAACATAGATGGTGACATAGGATTCCAGTGTATATTGCTATATAGTAAGTTAACTTTGGGAGCTGGAACTGGCTTGTAGGAGCTTGGATGCCACTAAGTGACAACCCTAACAGAGGTTAATTTTGCTTGCCACAACACAATTTTGCATGACATCAGAAGCCCAAATATAGTTAGTTCCATAATGTATTCATTTAGTAAGCTTCAGTAAGAACGAAATTGCAGTTTGTTTTTCACAGTACAAACTCTGCATGTAATAATCATTTTCCTTTGTGGTGTTCTGCTGCAATTGTATATTCATTTTCTTTAATGTTTCTAACATAGCATGTTTCATCTGTTGTAATTCAAAAGTCATTCACTGTTTTTACGGTTTCAAAATTTAAATAAATAATCTCCCTACAAACAGCTCTAGGTCTTTACTAGTCATGTTGTCTTTCTTCCTAGGGATGAAAAAAAAAACCCTTATTTCCACAGAAGAAGGAAAGGTCTTGTTCTGGCAGCCCATATTTCCTGCAGTTCACACTTCAGGAATGTGAAATCTTTGACTCTTTTTTCTCTTTTCCCATTTTAAATAAGATTTTGTTCGATTACTACAAAATATTATGAAGAGTCAGTTTTATAGCAATAAATAGAAAACAATACAACAATACAAAATGAATCAGTACAACAAACAGGACATGAAGGATGTGGCCGAAGTGAGTAATAGTTTGGGGCCATTGTTCCTTGCTGGGACCAAGTTCAAAGCTTTTTGAGTTAGCCCACTTTCCTGTTACCCAGTATAAATTTTCCAGCATTGTTCCCGTTGAAAGTCTTTCTAGTACATTTCTTTTCCATATACCTGAACATATGTTAACAGAAGCACTGAGGAAATCAGAGGAAAACTCTTTGCTTAAAAAAAAATTGAAGTTTACCTAACCCATTGCATGTATGTTGCTTTGATTCATTTTAAACCATTTTGACTCTGTTGAAGTCAGTTGTTTTCAACTTGTTAAACAGCTGGATATTTTTCAGCCTTTTAAAATCATTCTTCTTATTCACACTTTTAAATTGGTCACTTTGGTTTTATAGTATGTTGTCTAGAGATCACTGGATAATGTCAGAATAAAAAAAATATAAATGAGTAAATGAATAATTTTTTCTGGCCCTCGTCCCCCCAAAAAGGGAACTTTCTTCCTTAAATATGATCCTATTTATTTATTTGTTTTAGTGCTGCATGCCATTTGTTCACACAATATTTGAGAACAAAATGAGGCTTGGAGAACCATGGAAGACGGTGATATGACAGTCAACATCATGCAAAAACAAAAAAAAAACACAAGGAAGAAAGAATGATGCTTTTTTGTTGTCACTGTTAATAGTGACTCCCATCTCCACATCCCAAGGAAAAAGATTTTATTCTACCCTGGGTACATGTGGTAATTCTACACCCCCTGCCATTTCCTTACCTCCTTTGTTGGCAGAAAATTTCAAAAACTGTTCGCATACTATTCTAAATAGGAGAGATAAGAAGATTAAATGATCAATAGGCTATACTGCATTCAATAACCTATTCAGTGAATACCCAACTGATTGCAAAGACACAGGGAGAACATTGTGCACGCCATGTTTGTTTGTTAAAAATACATTTAAAACATAATAACTAATGAAAGATTAAGAAAATAACCAAGATCATTTTTGTGTCCCTCACAAAGGTCTGGGGAGAGTTGTGCTATAGTCATTCCATTGATAACGTAATAATGAAAATAATGGGGAAATGTGCAACATATAAACAAACATGTAAAGTGTACATAGGCATAGTGATATTTTGGATTTATGAACGATAGCCATTGGAAAAAGTAGGGAAGTGAAGGAGGAAAGGATCTTTAAGTGTAACTATGTTTTTTTTTTCTCAAATTCAATTCTTCACTTTTTATAATGAGAAAGAGTAACAATGGTTCTCTCTTTGAAAACAGGCACTCTGTTGCTCTTTTGTCCCTTAGTCAATGTTGTATGTCATCACGATGCATTCTGAATCATAGCTTCAAGACCAAAATAGTAAGTGCTTGTTTTAAACATTTATTCCTCAAAACAGCTGTTGAAAAGATCATCAACAAAGAAAGCAGAGGTGGGGACAATTCTACATAGAATATCTTTGCTCATAACTGAAAGCACAGCATTTTTAGGTGGCTTAGGATGCTGATCAACTACTGAAGAAATGAATCAATAGGACTTGAAAATAGTAATACTTTCCATTGCATTGTTGGATAAACAAATTTGACAAGAAGCGTAAATATATTGTGATGATGATCTTGGATTCTGATACACTTGTTTACATCACTGACAAATAAATTGTACCTTCAAATTTTTTTGCAAGCAAAGCAAGCTTCAGTCACCTTAATCTCTAATTATATTGCTGCATTCTCTGTTGTACAATAAACGGAACAGTCAGAGGGAAAATTGGTCTATATCATTAGGCACTTTCAATTGACAAACAAGAAATATTTCCACTCTCCCTACTGCTGTATTTTAATCCCGTAGTCTAACTTCTGAGAGCTCAACAAAATCTCTTCCACAGTCAGGGACATTAAATGTCCTTTTGAGAGGAATTTGTTGGGTGGGAGAGAAATTATAAGTATGAAAAGAGGAGAGCAGGAAATACTCAGATTTTATCAAATTACAAAACCCTTCCTCATATGAACAAGAATTGTATCTATTTCTCACTAATAGAAGAGGACAGGACCTGCAGAATTTTGACATCAAGAAATGGTAACAAAGCACTTTGGTCATATGGAAGTCTCAGTTTGCTTCTAATTTTACACATCAAGGCTTAATTTGACCAAGGACTTTTAGGACAAAAGCCCACTTTTCCGCCAGTCTTCAAATATGTGAAGTAAGAGAATGTGTTTAAGTCTTTGCAGAATGCTTTTCATTCATCATTTCATTCAACTATACATTAGGCTAGTGGCTGCAAAGCTGGGATCCCCAAGTGCCAGCCAGCATGGCCTTTGGTCAGAGACTTTGTAAATGCAGTCTAATAAAACCCAGAATCCCAAGATCAGGAGTCACTGCTTTTTTCTGGGGTGTCCCAGGGCAGTGATTCTCAGACTCTCTGGAGGACCAGATGTTTTGGAGATCCCCTCCCAGAAACTGTAGTCATTATGATTAATGTTCAGGAATGTTCAGGAATTATGGAAATGATTGAAACATCTGGAAACACCTGGGGCTCTTTAAACTGAAGTAGCAGCTGTATATTCTGATGATCCAAATGAGGTCAACTCCAAGTTCAAGGGCCAACACTTCACAGAGAAGTTTGTGCAGAATATTACTAAAGGCCTCGGAGCTTGCAATGATGTTCTTGATTTTTCATAGATGGCTTTGAGCAACCAAAACCACCTCCCCATAATGTAGAGGAGCTTATAAGAAAGCAAAGAATCTTAAGAGAAAGTTACAATGGAAACAATTGCCTAGGAGGTGCTGGGTTGTTAGTGTCTGGAGGTGTTCAAGCAGAAACTGCGTAGTTTTCTAATAGGGCTGCTGTAGATGTGAATTTCCTGCCTTGACTTATAAAGCTTCCTCCAGTTCTCACTTATGAAGGCTGAACTTCGGAACATATGCATTTGAATCTGGCTGTGTCAATCTTCTTAGTCTAGTATTTCTACCATTTTATCTGTGAAGCTGAATATTCAGTGTGAGTGAAGAAAACAGAGTGACAATCCAGTGAAGGGTGCTTCTTTGCTGTCTGTACTATTTGTTATTGGAGAAGATTCATGTTCAACCAGTATGATCTAGAATATACTTACTGAGTTAAAATCTCCTTTATTTAGCCAATGGGATTAAATTTGCCCAAGAGTATTTTGGCCTGCAACCAAAGAAAGCCACTAGAACAAAAGTGAGAAACTCATTGGCAAGTGTTATCACTACACACTTCTGCCCCTATGAAAATTAGAATGGCTGGAATTCACTTGGGCTGTTATGAATGCATAGCCACTATAATTACATAGCTTTGCAATAACTCCTGGATCAAGCCTTCTATCCCCTCTTGCTGGATGTCTGGTCTGTTCCCCTATCAGTTAGGAAGCAACTGACTGATGTTTCCACCCTCTCCAATGAGCAATTTCTGATGCTACACCCAGAATCAGGGTCCCTGTTGCCATTCCTCCTCAGACCAGGAATAACTCATGTGAGCAAGATGGAAATCTCAGTCAGTTGCTTCTCAGTCAACAAGGAATAGACCACCACAGTTTGTTACAGTGAACGTTGTCTACTAAGTGAGGATCAGGGAACTTTCACAATCCCATTTCCCCTAAACTGAGAAGTATGTAGGGATTGTGAATATGAAACAATCACAAATGCATAACACAATTGCATTTGAACCTGATTTAGTGGATTCCAATCCACATAATTCAGAGAAATAGGCATTAACACACACACACACACACACACACACACACACACACACACATTCTTTTGAACTGGCATCTGGATTCTGAAATCAGTATGATGAGGCACACAACAAAGGAAGGGTTAACATGGAAAAACACCCTCTTCCAAAACTAGAGGAGTACAGCTTTCCATTCTGCAAATGTGATACCACATGCTGATGATAACAGATTTCACTTTGTATTAACAGAAATCTCCCCATAAAACCTGATGTTGCAAAGCCCAGCTAACCCTGTTAAGCTTTGACTAATAATGCTACTGCATATGTCAATAGCAATAATGCCTACATCCCACCTATTCCCATAAAATATGTTTTTTTTAAAAAACGGGCTTGAAAAAAAGGCTAGCTGTTATGCTTGAAGTATATCTGCCTGTGACAAGATCCATATCATCCATATGTGTCAGTGTCAGCCTCAATTGTCTTCATTCTCCCCTTGAAGAATGTAGATGTTCTAATGTTCTAAATTTGTTACAAACTCCCCAAATTCAGACCTGCTAGATGTATAAACAAACCTGATCAAACCTGCATGTCAAAATCCACACTTCTCAAAATGTTACATTTCAGTTCAGAAATCAAAAATGTGCACAAAATGGGAATATGAAGTGAAAGTGCACAAAAGGAAATAATTTCTTAGAGGAAATACGTTTTATTTAGGGGGAGGAGAAATTTTTTAAATTGTTTACATACTAGAACAGAGGTGGGCAGTCATAGGGGGTTTGAGAGCTATTTGTGTGTTTGGTCACCTCTATACCATTTTAAGGAAACCAGAAGTGACATTAGAGATAGTCATTTCCTGGTGCATTTTTAAATTGTACCAACCTTTGTTGGGTTGCTGAATGGCTCAGAGCACTGAAAGCATAGATAATCACACTTGCAGGCATCAAAAGACACAATTCTCCTTGTTTGCTTTTTCCCCATTTGGATGGTGGTTGAATCAATCAAGGGCCACACCAAAATATGCAATGCATGCATAAAAAGAAATGTGTAAAAATGTTCATGTAGACTTTTTTGGCAGAGGGATGAAATTCAGTGTGTTCTCTAAATGATACAAGAAGAGGATGAAGCCATGAGAAATGCAGCAAAACAAATACGCTTATCCCTGCCCTCTCTAGGAAACCTCATGAGGCCAACCACATGACTAACTTGCCAGCACAAGAGTTTACTATTCTTCAGACATTTCACATGTCTCAGGATTTATTTAATTTTCATATTTAATATCTAATATTTTTATATCTATGGCATTACTGCTAACATTTTTTTTCTGATCATCACCATATATGACACCATCATGGATTCACTCCAGTACTATCTTCAAGACAACATCATCAGCCTCCAGGTGATGGTGAGGTAATATAGGTGAATATGTTTGGCTAATTCGTATTGGTGTCCCTCTATACAGCAAGAACAGATTATGCATATAATGTGGCATAGGTGAACAGGTAAATACTCAATGTCACATGGATTGTCCTTAATGCCACCAGTGGGGATCTGATAGTGGCTTGGAGATAGTCCTTCATGTCAAGTTTTGTGGTAGCTTCTGTCTTCCATGTCAGTGGGCAGTGAATCCACTCCGAGTTTTAGTCCACACCTTAAAGGATTTATCCAAGGTGCTGATCCATATAACCAAAGTAGATTCAGCACCTTAGATAAATCCTGCAAAGGTCCAACTAAAACCTGGAAAAAGATTCATTACCACCACCACTCCACTGACATGGGAACCAGCAGCCGCCACTGATAAAGATGCTTCTATTGATCTCAGCAAGGTTGACAAAGGATGTAGGCATGTCCTTAACCTGATGGAAAGAAGTGGCAGGGCAGTGACTGACTGTAGAATTAAGACTAACATGTCCTACAGTTATTTTGAATCATAATCAAAAGTAATCTTGATCAAAGTCAGCCATCAAGAAAGTTTTTTTAAAAAAAACCTGGAGCTCTTCTGGACTTCCTGATGCCCCAGCAAATTAAATAAAGAAGACAATTTCCATTCTTGTGCCTTGTTTTGGCCCCCAATTTTACAAAAAAAAAAAAAAATGCAACAAGAAGCAGATTTTGGGGTACATCTGGTTCTGATGGGGGAGTTGCATACCTGGGGCTAGTTCAGGCTGCAGGTCATCCCCATCCTCTCTCAAATGTCTGTAACAAAGGGGTTCACTGGAAATCCTCAGGCTGTTTTTGATTTCTTATCATTGGACCCCCTGAAATATGCCTAAGAAAGATGTATTGTGTAAGCCAATACACTGATACATATCAATATCCATTTGGCATAGGTAAGGCAACTTGTATTTCATGGGAGAAGAATTTCTGTCCTCATGAGCTAAATTTGCCCCTAGAAGTTCTCCATCCTGATTGCCAAGAGTCCTGGAGAAGACCCTCCTTCTAACTCCTCATTCAAACCCCTCCACCTGAAATGTCTGCTACACTGTTTGGGAAGGAGAGATGTGCACTGGGCAATTGTACTTAATTCTCCAAATTAAAACGAGATAAGAGTGAGAATCCTACTCCCTCATACAGCCCTTTTCAGTCTCCCAAGCAAGAGGGCCAACAATTTAGGAAGGAAATTCCTTCCACTATTCTTTATTGAAGATAACAGTGGTGATATACTTTGCCTGCTTCCCAATGAGCACCAGACAGAAGGGATCCTGCAGTTGGTGTTTTGGTCAAGAAGCTGATTTATTGCACCCAAGGATTTACAATAGTGAACACTGCAAAGAAAGAATCTCTCTTGGCAAAGATACATTGATGATCACTTATTGCTTTTCTTCTTTGTAATGTTTTGTCAATGTTCACATGTGCCCTGGAATGAAGAAGCAGAAAAAAGATAGAACTCAAGGAGCTGAAAGTGCAGGTAAAATGCACATGGGCATATGTCTGAAGAAAGGTTGAACATAAATTTTGAAATATCTGATGCCTTTGATTCCACTTCAGAAATATCTCCTCATTAGGAATTCCAAAATCAGTAGAGAACATTACTGAGAATCATTTTCATAGCATCTGTAGTAGTAGCAGTAGCGACTAATTAACAACAACAACTATGGTATTATTTATCTGCAGCAACAACAATCATCCCATCAACACACATACATACTTATTAGGATATAAACAGGGAGCCAGCTTCGTGTAGTGGTTTAAGTGTTGGACTATTACTCCAGAGACTAGGGTTTGAATCCGCACTCAGCCATAGAAATCTATTGGATGACCTTGGGCCAATCACACTCTCTCAACCTCAGAGAAAGTCAAAGACAAATCCCCTCTGAAAAATCTTGTTACGAAAACCCTGTTCTAAGGTCACTTGCGCTTGCCATAAGTCGAAAATGACTCAAAGGTACACAGCAACAACAAGGATGTAAACAATTACTCCAGGCCAGTTAATTTTAATGTATATCTTATGTATATGTGTGTCTGTGTGTATTCAAGTATGAAAGAAGGTAGCACATTACAGTCATCCCTCCACGTTTGTGAGGGTTAGGGGCACAGGACCTCTATGAAAGTGAAAAAAAAATGTGAATAACTCTAGGCCCTCCCGAACCATAATTGACACAGAAAAAAAGTATGATCACCATATTCAACCTATCATGGATTCCTTTGAGGCATCAGGATTCCTTCACAAGGCAGAAGTCGGTGGCTGGTGAGGCTTCCTGCCACCTCCACTGCTGCCCCACACCACTTGTAATAGGGTCTTACGAGCTTCATTTGCAGTTTCTCGGTATCACAAGGCTTGAAGTCTCTGTTAAAAATAGCATAGGGCAGCAGCAGAGCTGACAGCAAATAATCCGTGAATAATCAAATCCACAAAAGCGAAACCCACAAATGTGGAGGGCTGACTGTATTTCAAAAGTGGGTAGGCCCTATTCTAATACATCCAAATTTGATCAAATCTGACAAGGAGATCAATCCAGTTCAACTTTGACCACCTCCAACACGCTCATAATGGAGCCCCTCAATCTGCAGGAGTTCTTCTATTTACTTTGAATGATAATAGTTGCAGCTTCCACTGGAGCAAATGTGGAAGTCCATTCAAGCAGGAGTTCCACACAGTTATTAAAATGCTTACAGGGCATGTGGTGTGTCCATATGTATCTTATTACTTTTGGAGATGTGGATGGATTGTCCAGGAAAATGTGTCTTGTGTGTTTCATTGAACATAATAGCAAGCTTTGTGATACAACTCAAATGCATATTTCAGCAATAAAGTTTCCCATGGCCTTTTCTGAAGAAGCAACTTGGCAGTTGTGGCTTTCTGAGTGATGTATTCCTAAATCACTTTCCGTGACATTTAGTGAGACTACTTAGTTTCATGTTACATTATAGCTGGCTATGTCCTAATGTACCTACCACTTATGTTGTACAAAATGTGATGTGCTTTTTCCCCCCATAACGTGACATTACATATTAAAAACGAAAGAGATATAATTTAATTTTGAAATGTTCTCAACGTATACCTTGTTATAAGTTATTAACTACTGCTGGCTCCTGATCTCAAAAAGGTAGGGTGGACAGCATTTTGATTTATGTATTAATTATAATGTAGAAGTCAAAGTTCCTTTTATATTTAATGTGTGATTACTCTCCAAAAATGGACTTCACAGAAATTGCAGCATTGTGAGGTTGTAGATGAATCCTCCACCAATTTTAGTATGAAAGGAATTCTAATCAATGGAAATCAATGAATTCACTCATTCAGCAACTGTCTTGCAAATTACCGGTGTCAAATGCTCTTTTCTTCCAGTTTTCAGGTAGAAAATACTGATGCAGGGGATGAGGGAGCCCAAAGCATCTCTTCATTGTGACGATGTCTGCCTTTTCCATTCCTGTTGGCTGCTACTGCTTTCCCTTTCTGCTACTGCACAATTTCTTTTCCCCCATTACTGCATCTTTCCCTTCCTTCAGAAAGGGATCAGAGCTAATTGGTGAAGCACATCCTTTACATGAAGAAGATATCAGCTTCAGTTCTTGGCAGAACCATTAGGGGTTTTTTATATACTTTAAGAGATGAGATAGCAAGGAACAGGAATGCCCTAGAATGTCAGGATGTCTAGCCCCTGTCATAAGGGGATCTGCTGGATGTATATTGAAATAATGTATGGTAGTCAGTGTAGGGCAATGCTAGAGTGTAGCCAGAGCACTACAAAGTATTGAGTGTTAGTTGTTGATTGCAACAATTGCCATTTCCGCACGTGGTGAGGGAAATCGCTCCCTGTCACTACTCACTGGATCTTCTGTGGGTCTGGTCCGGTCTGGGGTGAGGAGGAGCAGTGCGTGATCTTAGATCCGCACTGCTCCAGTATCCAAAATGGCAGCTTCTGGTTGGTCATGGGTCTCGACCAACTGCTGAAGTTCTCCAGCCTAAAGCCTGCCCTCCGCAGATCGCAGGCTCGCATTGGTTCGAGCCTGCGAATCTGCATCCGAGAGCAGGCACGCAATGGCGCGTGCTGGCATTTTGAAAGACCTGAAAAATCAGGTTTTTCAAAAACACAATGGAGGACCACTTGGGGTCACTCCAGAGCGCACTGAGGTGCGGATCTAAGGTAAGTAGTCCGGACCCAGTCTGTTCCAAGGTGCAGACGTCCTCCGTGGAGGATGCACTGCACTGTTTTATTTACCCTGTGTGGAAATGGCCAGTGAATCTGTTTGAAGCTTGCTTGTGCATTCCAATGTATCAAATAGTTAATTGTTTATTGCCCATTGTTACAATGCATCCAGTGAGAAAGAAGAAGATCACAAAGGGTGAAAATGAAAGTACTAAGGGGTATTTTGGAAACTGCAAGGGTCTAAGATAAGGAGCAGGAAATACATTCCTGCACCAAGGATGAAAAAAGGTTAAACAACTGCAAGTCTGGCAAATGTCTAAGACGTGGAATGATGTTAAATGTATGATTCTCTGCAATCACAGTTTTGTTCACCTAAAATTTATATGTGTGGGTATAAAACCTGTGAACTGTATATATGCTTTAGTCTCAGCAACTGCAGAAGAAGTATGCTGTGTTGCTTGCTTTGCTGCAAATAAACATTACTGTCTACCTCAAAGTGGAGTTTGTGGATTGTGCATGACATAGAAAGCCACTGCCACTTGGGCAATGGATCAGGAGTCAGGAATGGTCAGTTTCTTGGGAACTGGGACCCACACATGTATCCCGCAGCTGAATCTGGGATGACTAAACTGTTAGGGAAAAAAAATCCCTGGACCTAAAAGGCTCAGTCCATGCACACACAGAGAGAGAGGGAGAGAATGACAGAGAGAGAGACTGGTAAAAATTTACTCCCAGGGACACCAGGAGGCACAATTACTTTCACCAGTGAAAAAATAAAAATTGGGTCTGGGGGTTGGCGTGACTCTTGGGGCTGTACTTTGCCCATACCTTAGTTAGACTGTTTTTCAGACAAACAGTCTGATTTGGTATAAGGCAGCTTCTTCATTTAGCCACATGCATCATCCCATCTCATTCAGAAATAACAAAGCAAAACAAAAGAAATATAACTATGTACAGTGCATAGTCAATTACAGATAGAGATATAGATTAGATCAGACATAAGAATAGATATAGGTGTAAATATATAGGTAGATATATGTTTACTGCTTACATTATCAAAGGCAGACATCAGGAATCCAGAAAACTTAGGCTTCATTCCAAACAAGTGAATACTTTATACCCATTAATGAGATGGTTAATAAAAGAAAAGCCAAAGAAAGTGCATGTGCTTCTAAATGTTGCTGAATACGTTATGGAAAAGCAGATTCTTTTTTTCAGTTTATACCTAGAAATTGTACTGTTGGTCAGTGCAGTTTCAGTCTGACACTCATTCATGATTCAGCTTCAAGAAAGAAATTACAGAGTCCCATATACAATGCCCATCCATGAATCCCCAGATAAGATGTTATTCTTGGCATATTGGTTGGAGAGGCTGGGAATTATAGTCCAAAAACATCTGAGGTCCAAGAACAGCAAACAGCAGATTAAACAAGCTCAGCAAAAAATGGTACAGAAGTTTATTTCTTGGTGGATTGCAACTCCCACAGATGTCAACAACCTCCAGGAAAGTTTTTGGGGGAGTTCACACCTGGGTTTAAAAACCAGAATAATATCCTTTGAGATACAGAAGTCCTAAGGGAGACAGAAAACTACACTCCTAGCAGTATTGAACCATACTCCATACGTTGCTTGTCTGTCCCTCTGCTATTGACTACTTCTAACTTATCCTTGATATTGATAAAATGAGTGTAACTGCAGAACTGTAAATAAAAGGATTTGTGTGAAATTAAAGATATGTCCAACGAACAAAGCCAATAATATGATGAACAGCAACATTCTCCATTTATAGTCCTTTGACTTCCCTTCTCTGATTACTCTCACCCTAGCCTTTGTGTGATCTCATTCAATATAAATACTGTACTTCAGTGAGAAAAGGAAACTTATAGGTAAATTGTCCCTACTTTATAATTGTGCAGCAACTCTGTTTCTTTCCAAATAAAGCCATTCACAATACTTTTTGATCTTCCAAACTAAGTACTCAAGCACTCATTTTGACAGTCCCTCGTGTTGGGGGTCAGAAAACTCACCTTTCATATATTTTGCTTCCCTGCTATTATAGATCATTAAACAGATGTACTTGCCACATGTCTAAATCCCTTTGCATTAAAAGAGAAAAAAAGTGGTTTTCTGTTGATAACATTGCTATAATTATATGGTGCATAATTTCAACTAATGCTCTTCCAAAATACTGCTATTTTTATCTTTAAAGTCTGGAAATTGAGAATAGCCTTAGGACTTTATTAAATCTTTTGCACAGCAGTAAATCAGCTGATTCCCCAGTTCTAAACAGATCTTGGTAACTTACTGTTCAAAGTAATTTGTTCCTTAAATTACTGCATAATTTTAAAAGACATTAATTACTTTTAAAGTATTTATTTATTTATATGTTTTTACCCTGCCCCATCTATCTATCTATCTATCTATCTATCTATCTATCTATCTATCTATCTCGATGGGTGGCTTACAAATAACATTAAAACAACAGGTTCAACCATTTAAAACAAACATAATTTAAATAAGCTAAAAATATATTAAACTTATTGAGTTCAAAACTTTTAAAAGATTTTTCAAAAAGTTAAAATCATGTACATCAGTATCTGAGAAGACTTAATGAGTGGTGGTGCCGATAAAAAGCCAATGAGTGTTGGTGCCTATCAGGTCTCTTAGGGGAGGGAATTCCATAATTGGGGCGCCAGTGTATCCCAACACAGTGCATTGACCTCACTGGTGGGACACAGCAGATGGTCTTCCTCAGCAGACCTCAGTTCTTGGACAGCTACATATAAGGAGAGGTGTTCCCTGAAGTATCGAGGTCCCAGATCATTTAAGGTTTTAAATATACACCAGCTATGGCTCTTCCTGGACAGAGATAAACTACCCAACCGTAGTTCATGCACAGGTAACTTCCCAATTAAAGTACATTACACACTAGTTAAAACTGGCACCAAGCACTCCAAGCTACAGAGTCTGCTTGGGCTGCCATTGACAGGGTTGGATTTAAGAGAAGTCCCAAACTATGCTTGCTCATTCAGGGGAAGCGCAAACTCAACCAGGACAGCTGTTTACCCAATTCCTGGACCAAATACCTCCAAAGCACAGAGCCTCCATTTTATCAGGACTCAACTTCAGTTTATTGGTCCTCATCCAGCCCATTACAGCTTTCAGACATATGGTGTCCAAAGTTCCTCAAATAATTAATTGCCATTATAGTTAGATTTTTAAACTCAAAAAAGTTATTTCCTCATTTTCTCAAAGGAAAAATAATTCCTTTTTAATCACTTTAAATAAATAATCTGAATACTACAAGCTGCTAGAAAATACACAGTCTTCCTATCAACCTCATTGTCATATTAAAGACCATGGAGCATGAAGTAACAGTACAAGTCATAACCTAAGTCACACTTAAACCTACAGGTTGTGCCCATACAACACTCTAAAAGTAATTATAAAGCTGGTTAGTGCAGAAGTATCACCACTTCTGCAACTGGCCATCCAAGGGAGTAGCTACTTCTTTCCATGTTTTTGCTGCCTCTTGGTACCAAACTTTTTTTTAAACAAAAAGTGTCCAGGAAGGAACACTGCTAATCTGTTAACTGAGGGATATCTGTTTCTCCAAGCTCTGGCCACTAACAATCTGAGTGGAAGTAAACCCAAAAAAAGACAGAACTGGATCAGCAGAGAAGAGTCAGAAAGAACACCATTTCCATGCCTCCACAGACAGATTTAAAAGATAACTGTGGAAAGAAGAAGGAAGAGATGGCAACTTGGGACCTGAAAAAGTCAGAAAAAGAGGAGAGGGACAGTCCCTATCTACAAAGCAGTGCCTTCTGTCTTCTGTCAAATGCTCTCTCAAAATTCTTCAGACTTTCATGGACAAGGTAATATTTCTCTAAATTTTCTCACAGAGAGGAGAAATTGTCCAAGAGTTTATCAGGAGTGGGGCTTACTATTAACAGAAACAGCTTCCCTCCAATTTTTTATTTTTATTTTTATTTTTTTTGGCACTGTGAGTGCAGTCTGGCCACCAGACTGCATTTTCTACAATGTATTGTATTTTCTACAATATACAATGTATTAATACAATGTATTATATTTTCTGTAATGTCCCAGACCATGGATTATCCTGAGACATTGCTTGAAGACCATAAAAATGTAGAGAATGGTTCCAGGAAAGAAATTACCAGGCAGCCTTTGTCTGTTATGGAGGAGGTGGCTCAGAAAAAAAAGAAAGAAAGAAAATTCTCAGAAGCATTTGTCAGAAAATATCACCTGAGAAATCTCTCTAGAGGACACTTGTAGGAAATTCAGAAGAAGCCACAGAAAAGTTATACTTATCGCACCAAAATCTTCTCACCTCTTCCACTAAAGAATAATAAGTGGTGTCTTGGAATTTTTAGAAAAACACACAGTACGAAGCAGCACTGAGTGCTTAAGCAGTGCCTTTCTCAGCTATCTGGCTTTATTTTGGTATCTTTCAGTTGTGAATGCATTTAGGTTTGCTCCATCCTTTTTCTTTCTAGCTTTGTTGGCCAGATAAAATTTGGATAGGTCACCATACATCGGCTGGAGCTTTTTGAAGGACAACTAGGTATATTAATATTAGGGCCTTTTTACCTAGGACTCATCAGTAGATCTGCAAATTGCTAACACTATTCAGCATTGTTGTAAAAGATGGGCTTCACTATATTGATGATCAGTGGATGCAGGTGATGAAGTACAAAAGAGAATAGGGTTGTTCCCTCATCTTCATCCATTATGAGCCTTTCATATCATGGTGGGATGGTCCCCAGGGTCTGTTCCTTATTGTGGAAGAAAGTCATGGGGTGGCTCTCTGACTGGAGCTTTTACACAGTCTTTTGGTCTTTCTAGACTAGAAACTCCCAAAATTGGAGAACACTAGAGTAAAACAAAAACAAGCCTCTTCCTTTCTCCATTGCTTGGGAATGTGGGGGAACAAACTGTTTTCCCAGTTCACCCTAATCTCTACCTTAAATGCTCAGCTGTCCAGGTGGTATGTTCTGGCTTTTCTGGATGCTGTTAGGTAACCTTTTCACGCCCATGATAAGCTGTGTCATGACATCCTGTGAACAGTGTAAATACAGTTGGCCCTCCACATTTTTAGGTTTGACATTCACAGATCGGATTACTTCTGAGTTTCTCCAACCCCTGCCCCACCATCTCAGACACTTGTTTTGTGGGGGAACTTTCCCTCTCAGAGGCTCTGATCAGGACATGCAACCCTTTAAAAACCTTCCTCTGGCCCTCCTCCTCTACCAGCCACTGCCTGGCTCACAGTCTGATTTCTCAGAAACACAAACCCTCTTCTGATGCCCCCCAACACATATCCAAGGAAGGAGATAGGTAAGGGAGGGGGAATATAGGGCCACCATGCCAATCCATCCCCTTTTCCTCTTCTTTCTCTCACCTGGTTTGGACTGTGGGTGCTCATTCTCCCCACCATACCTCACCCCCCCTTCCCACAGACACAGACGTATTTTGATATTTATGATTTTCCCATGTTTGCAAGGAGCTACACCCCTAACCCTAGTGAATGTGGAGGGCTGACTGAACTTCTCTTTCACATGCATGTTGCTCCTGTCTGTGTGATCCCTACACTGGGGTATGATGGTAATAATTATTAGCTTAATAATGAACCTTCCCCTTCCCATTGTCTGAGCTGCAGATAAAGACAACATCCTTCCGTGGCTGGCACACAGTGTAGTTAGTATACTATATTGCATTACTCAGCAATAGCTGGCTCCAGTTAATAAATTCCTCTCTATTTGGCAAATGCTTATGTAATCCAGAAATTATACCAGGTCCTCCACACAGGATAAACTCGATGACATTCAGCATAATGACGAACGAGTCACTTCACTGACTGGCAAGTCAGAGTCAGCAGCAAAGAAAATCCTGGCAAATAACATTCTTCTCTATTATGCAAGAAAGACACACACAGTTGCTTTATTGCCACATGGTGCGGCAGAAATGATAGAAGATTTGCAATTTCTATCTGTCTTGCAAAGATTTTTCCAGTGCCTTTCAAATGAAAATATTAATGGGAAAAAATAACCCCTTTGGCTTTCCTCTATCCGTGCATCCTGAAGAGAGGAAGCTGACAACAATTGCAGCCAAGCAGACACATTTCATTTCTCCTCAGCAAGACCTCAAGGGAACACTCCTCTGGGTAGCCTTGACATATCTTGGATGAGTAGCATTCTAATGCCATTCATTTAAATTGAGTTTTCAGTGTGAGGATGCTTTCATTTCTGGCAGGATAATCATCACCAAGGGGGCCACAGTGTTGGATAGAAAGACCCCCAAATGTCATGTGTCAGTCCTTGTAATGATACAGTAAAATGGAAACAAAAATTCTCAGGATAATTTTTGCATAGCGTAACTGGTAGTGGGCTCGAGGCCTCTTTTTCAGATGCTTATGAGGTCTAGAATATACGAACATGAAAAAAAGAAAAGAAAGAAAAAGAAACTAGCTGCACATCAGACATGAAGAACACATGTCTCTCCACATGTTCTTGGGCTGCAGTGCCCATATTCCCAACCACTGGCTATTCTGGTTAAAGCTACAGACTAAGAAGATCTGGAGGGCTATACCTTTCCCAACCCTGTTACCCACAGCAAATCTAAAAGGCAAGGAGAACACAAAAGAATTAGATTTGCCCTAATCTTTATTCAGTTGCCCCTTCCTTCATGTGATGGACATCATGTGTAAAGACAGCTGACCGAATTCTTTTGGTCTTCTTGATAGCCCTGCACTTATATGTTGGAGGCATACCTGAGGTCTGCAGGACAGGCCCTTCTCTCTGTCCCATCAGTGGGTGTAATACAAAATGGTTCTAGTATCCTGATTATGGAACTCCCTCTTCTTGGAGTTCTGTCTGGTACTGACATTGGTTTCTTTCTTGTGCCAAGCAAAGCCATGGCTTTTATCAAAGGCTTTGGGGACTAATTCATTTTAAAATGTGTGTGGATTGAAAGTGTAGCTTTTAAAGTTGTTGTCTTAATATGGTTTTATCTTGTTTAAATTATTTATGTTCTCAATGTAGAAGTGTTTTAAATTGTTTATACTGCCCACCACCCTGAGATCCTGCAATAAAGGGTAAGATATAGATATTTTCATGCATACATGTATACATACCTGTTGTCACGTCAGCTGTGCTCCATGCCATGATTAATAATGTGACTCAGCCAGGATGATGAATGCCTGCTGATTATGCTATGCCCCCAGTACTGTATGCTGGTATAAAACATTGTAGTGAATCATTATCTCGGCATAACAAAAGGCTTTTGTTACAGGCCACCATATGTTATATGTTAAATCTCAGGTAAAATCTGAATGATTGTTGTAAGAGGATGTTCAGTCATGCAGTGAAGGTGACGTTTTATTTAGTTAAAAATGATAGCAGTTGACAAGTGATTTACAATGTATGAGCTTTAGGAAATATTGTAACGATAATAGTGTTAGCAGAATGTATTACCCCTCCACCCAACGTTTTGATATTATTTAATTGGAAAAAATATATTAATTGGCAGATATGTCTAACTGGCATAAATAGAAATTATACACACTTATGGCTGAAAGGCCATGTGGAAAAGGAACACTGGATGGAAAGCAGGTCAGAGGTGCCCTCAGCATGGCCAGGTTCACTGTGAATTATCTTGGAAAGCCTGACTTAATGGCTTCAAGCTAATCCTCTCAACTGCCCATATAAAACAATAGTCAAGCCAAATGCAGAAGGCAAGCATCCCTACTGTGTGCATTTCCCACTGAAGCCTTTCCCAGTCACATCACCGAATCAAGACATTGAAAGAATCAGTCCATCCCAGACTCCTTTATTTAATCTACCAAAAAGCAATTAACTCATACCCTTTCAGGGACAGAAATAGAGTATAAAAATCCCTAGTTTTGAACAACTTGCTTGCAGTTCATCAGTTGCTGAATGTCTTTCTGCTACATTGATTCCTGGCTGTGTACTACCCTTGGATGCAAGTCTAAGCCGTCTCCACTGCTTCTTCACTTATCTTCTGAACTGGTAATTATCCATAATTTCTCCTCCCTTTAATCTTTGGTTTGCTCTTGTGTGAATATATGATTGTCCGTATCTTGTGTGCATGCGTGAGTGAATTCCCCTGAATAAAACATATTTTAGTTTACTTTTGAATCTCAGGCTGGTTCTTTCTTGCATCGCCCTGTAAACACTGGTGGAAAGATCTCATTAAGTTACTCTCTTCTTGCAGGCCTCCTAATTTTGAGCTAATTAATTCCACTTTGTCACATGGAGGTACTGGCATCACAGGTAGACCCCCCAAGTCACCCACATTTTGGGGTAACAATAGAATCTATGCTGGAACTGCATGTAACAATGAATTACATATCAAAGGAAAGTGTCGCTGCATCTCATCCTAGTGGAGAGGGATAAAAGAGGTTAGACTGAGAGATGCTGACCTCAATGCATCTGGTCAGTGTTTAGGGGGATACACAAAGGACTGAGACTGAAAAAACACCTGAGATGCCTTAGGAAACAACTTGGGTGCTGATAACAAAACCTGAGAAAGTTTGGAGGATTTGCAAGATCAAAGTAAGGGAACAAGCAAGGTCCCATGGGAACCGCTGAGAGTTTGGGAAAGGGGAAGATCCTGAGAATCCACCAATGGGAATTGTGTGTGTGTAAAAGTGTGTACCACAATACAACCAAGTGTGTAGTGTAGAATGTTAGCAACCATTATACACTATGCCTCAGATACCTCATTAAACATTGTTGGAAAACCCTGTGTGTTTTCTTGAGAGTAAAAGAGTAGGCAGCACATGACACCTGTAATGGGGCAGCCTTCCAAATCCATAGATACAGTGTTCCTGTAAGCTACAATTTTCTGATGCCCAGTTCATGGGGACCATCTACTGAAATTCAGAAAACTCTTCTACTGTAACCATGGCCCCAGTGTGTGCATAGCACGTGGCCAGAGCTGGCAGGGGACATAAGGACAAAACAGAGCTTGGAACCTTCTCTGCCTCTTTCTCCATGCAATGTTAATCGTGTGTATGTGTGGTAGGGGAAGCAACTATACAAATGTATAGTCTTATGGAACACTGAGATTAGTATGAAATTTAATTAGCTGCCAGATGGCAGCATGTACACTCAGATCAGCCACTAGCAGTAAATTTGTATGGCAATCCAAATAACCTTTAGCACCCAAATTGAATTTTGCTTTCTTTAGTAAGAAAATGACTTTTTCTCCTTGTTAAGACAAAGTTCAACAGCACTGTATTTCCCACTGAATTATATGTTTCATGCTGGAATCTCCCTTGAACCTTACTATTAAAACCAAAAGGAAAAAGCTGGCTCCTCAGAAGGGTATATCAGTAAAGACAGCATTAGCTGGCACAGCCAAATGCCATTTCATTTGCATACATAGCTTGGTTTAGACATTTCATTTCTCATCACTATGACTGCTCAGTCCTTCTATTCCCTTTAATTGCTAACCTTCCCCCCCCCTTCTCCTCCTCCTCCTCTCCCCACCCCCACCTTGCTGGAAGAGTTTTCACTTTCCTAAAGGTCTTTTAGCTAGAAGAATGACATTGCAACACAGAAATGGAAATATGTACTCTGAATAGTAATCATGAAACAAGCTCCAAGGGAATCGTTATTTATTCACTCCAGATTAGCATATCAAGTAAATCTCAGCTTCAAAATTAAGGGTGTGCAAAGGGGAGAAAGACATTGTTTTCTTTCTTCATTCATTCATTCATTTCATTAAAGGTCTAAGTCCAATTGTTAGTCTGAACAAGAATAAATCTATTGGATCAATGAACCTTACATAACCGTTGATTTGATTTAATGGGTCTGTATTAGTTGGGTCTAAGAATTGGAGCTGTGCTGTAGAACTTTGTCAGGTTTTCATTATTCTGATTCATCTTTGTTTTTCAATAATTTCAAAAACTTAGCAACTCTTCTCCTTTTCACAGCTCTGATTCCCCCTCTCCCATCCTTTGGGTACATCATTTTTAGGTCTCTATTACCCTTCTAAGGGATCATCCCTGGCAGATCTCAGACAGATACACCACAAAAAAGTTCACATTTTAAAAACGGTTTTAAAAGGCTCGCAGGCTGGTCTGGTGTGTCAAGTCTGGCTTTGCAAACATCTTCCTTTTACCTACCTCCAGGTCTGTTCTGTGTGGTGTTTTTTGTTTGTTTGTTTGTTTTAATTTTATGGGAAAAATACATAGATTTTTATGCACATTTGCAATGGAAACATTAATAGATTCATGCCTTCCTTGGCTAAAGCAAGTTTATTCTCATTTTAGAAGTGCATGCCCTTTTTTTCCCAGATGTTTCTAATATGTGAATATTGGCAAAAGTTTGGGTATTGCTGTTCCTTTAATGGTAAGCATCACAAGCCCAGAAATGTATGGATTTCTGACTTCAGATTGTTTTCCTTTCTACATTTGGTCTGTAAATCCACAAACACATGCAGACACAAGTCAATTTCTCAAACACTCTTGTAACATCTATCTAAACTAACAGCCAATAAATTAGCTGAGAAATACTTGTCAGGCTAACATGGAAAGCAGCCATCATCAATAATGGCATAGTAGAAGAGCACCAGCTGGACTGACACAAGCAGAGAGCGTCCCCAGAATTCTCTGGGACACTCTCACATTACATCATCTCTTTGCCAGGAGACAACATAATCCCATTTCAAAACAGCTCAGGCCATTCTCCCTACTTTCTTATTACAGAGATAACTTCTACCAGTTGGGTAAAGATTTCTTACAGTTTGGAAACATAATGAAGTGTCAAATTTAGGGTGCTTCCAAACTGTAAATGCAGCATGGAATTCACAACTGCAGTTATGAAGGCATAACCTAGAGTTAATATTCATAACTGATTTCTATTCACAATCCCTACAAATTCGGTAGTGCATGAAATATGTAAGAATCGTAAAATCCTGACCAGCCACTGTGAGCAATAGAGATCTCTCTCTTGTCAATAAGGATGCAACAGACTGATGAGAGGGGAGTGGAAACATCAATCTACTCCATCTTGATTGACAGGAGAACAGACTCCCATTGCTTGCAGTAGCTGCTCTATAAGAGGTCAGGATTAGGGGTAGCCAGGACCATTAAGCAGCTGATCTAGAATCTCAGATGTTATCTTTAATCAAATCTTCTTCACGTCTTAGTTACTTGAAGACGGCAAGTTCATTCTTCCATCGTCTCTCTCCTTTTTAAATGTCTGAATGCTAACAATTTGTTTAAGTACTAATTTTCATAGAAAGACATCTGCTTACTTGTCCATGTCTCCAATACCTCACAGAGGAATACGAGTCATGTTCTTTATTGCATCTGTATATCTTAGTTTATGTTCCAGATTTTCCTCTTTAATATCCCAGTCCCCCAAATTAGGAAGAGTAATGAAAAAGAGATTAAGGAAGAATTCAAATGTAGTTAAAATACAGTAAATCTGAAAGAGGGAGATAACTGATATGGAGAAAAGAACAGACAACATACACAGAAGCAAACGTGATCCAATGCAAGTTATTATTTCTTTGGAAGCAAGAGCTGATAAAGGTTCCCATGTCAACAGTGTGGTATACTCACTGGGCTTTAGTTGAGACTTTACAGGGGCTATTTGAGGTGCTGAACTCCATCTACAAAATGGCTTCTGCACTGTGGGTATTTCCTTAGCACAGAAGTACTGCCCCACCAACATGAAAACCATAAGAAACCACTGCTTGGAAGTAAAGGTCTCAAATGTATCTCAGAAAGTTCCAAGTAAATATGGGTTGGATCAAGAGCTGAAGAGCAGAACACCAAATGTTGTATCTTTCCATAGGTGGAAGGCAGAGAAGAATTTCACCTACCCTTCCTCCCCCATCCTTATGCCCCAGGGAATCTGCTAGAGAGGAGGTTAAGGATCCTTTGGAACGGCATGGGAGATGGAGGTGGGTACTGTGCATTGAAGGAGTGTCCAGTACATGATCTTGGAGCTCCTTTGAATCTGACTCACTTCTATAACCAGAACTAGTCCTCTAGCAAATGGTATAAAATATATAATCACTATATTTAAGGTTTATATTCTCAGATTTCTAGGTGATATGTTTGATTAATTGCTAGACTAACAGGAAGAGTCAAATGTTGACCAGCGCAATATAAGGTTCATTTTGCCAGTACTGGTTTTCTTGTAAACCACCTTAGGTATATAGAGATAGCCATTCATTTCTTGTCATCAAGGCCATTGCAAAAAACGCATAATAAAGATACAACACAGAAGCAGATAAAAATTAAATATGAAACATATGTAAAATACCTTGGGTATAACTGTACAGGGAGGAAAAGTAAACATTTTAGTAATAAAACAAATGAAAAAAAAAGACAAAAGCATAACGTGCATTGTAACAAGAGTCATCTATGGGCAAAATTTAAGATTACAAAAAAAAGATATACAGTAAATAGAATCAATAGTACCACAAGACTTCTTTTTTCTTTCTAGAGCAAATACAGTAAAAAAATTTAAACTGTGAATACCTTGAAATATAGTTCAAGTAAACCTTGAAACACAGTTATAATCTTTTTTTAAAGATAGTTTGAATATACACCTACAGAAAGATCTTTCTTGTGTCAATCCAAAAAGACATCTCGAAACTGCAAATATTATTCCAATTGGATGTGGTTTGTAAGAGAACCATGAAAGTGGAATGA
This sequence comes from Cyclura pinguis, assembly GCA_030412105.1. Taxonomy (NCBI): domain Eukaryota; kingdom Metazoa; phylum Chordata; class Lepidosauria; order Squamata; family Iguanidae; genus Cyclura; species Cyclura pinguis. Next base: position 99,736,287 of record CM059601.1, read on the forward strand.
GAGAACACATCCATAACTTCTGCAGTACTCTGAGAAGTTTTCAAGATATTAAAGATTTATGAGCCAGTTAAGTTTAATTGCTGATATCAAGCCACCCTACCACTGAAGAATCTAATTCCCATTTCCATATGTAAATAAAATCAATTTTTTAATATGCTGCAGTTCTTACTTTGGAATACTGTACTCCTGATAGCTTTGCTAGGACCAGTTCGGAGTAAACTGGCTGCAGACTGCAGAAACAAGTACACAACACCACAAATAATTAGCAATTATACACAGCAGCTATTGAATGTTCATATATGCATTAGCTTAGTGACCCATACTGTCCTGTGAGGTAGTGTATTAACATTATCTTATAAATAGCAGACATATAGGTAATAGTTTGCCAAGGCAATGTAATGAGCTTTTCTTTGAGGAAATGGAATTTTTTAAAGAAAAATGCTACCTGCTAATGAAGACTATGGCCATTTCTGCACGGGGTAAGTAAAATGGTGCAGTTCATCCCCCACGGAGGAAGTCTGCACCTTGGAGAGGACTGGGTCCGGACTACTTACCGTAGATCCGCACCTCAGTCCACTCCAGAACAACCCCAAGTGGTCCTCCAGCGTGTTTTTGAAAGACCAGATTTTTCCGGTCTTTCAAAATACCGGCACGTGCCATTGCATGCCTGCTGTCTGATACAGATTCGCAGGCTCACATCAATGTGAGCCTGCGATCTGCGAAGGGCGGGCTTTAGGCTGGTGAGCTTCAGCGGTTGGTCGAGACCCACGACCAACTGGAAGCCGTCATTTTGGATGCTGGAGCAGTGCGCATCTACAACCACGCAGTGCTCCACCTCACCCCAGACCAGACCGCCAGAAGACCCGGTGAGTAGTGGCAGGGAGTGATTCCCTCGCCACGTGCGGAAATGGCCTATATCAGCCAATTTTCAGAAATTACTGTAGAGCTAAATATCATGAAGATTAACATAATCTCTTTCAATCAAATAATCTAATAACACTCAGATGGTGGTCATGGTTAAGACAGTTTCTCCACTCCCTCTTTAATGCTTCTACATCAGATGACAAGCAGGTTGTACTGGTGTCTCCCTATGCACACTTTCTGAAAAGACTATGTTAAATGCAAAGCACACAATGTGCCACTTTTCTTTGATGCCAAAGTAAGCGTGCACAGGGCCAAGGTAGATTGTAGCCCATATGCATAGGTCAAAAAAAAGGCTTAAAGTTCCCCTCCACAACTGTTTCTCCGCCTTTTTATCCACCCACCAGGGCTAAAAGCGTAAATAGTGCTAGAATCAGGCCCAAATATGCTTAACTTTAGGGTAAAAAAAGGAAATGTGTCTCATCTGTACGCTATATACAGTCAGCCCTCCACATTTGTGGGTTTCACTTTTGCGGATTTTATTATTCATGGATTATTTGCTCTCACTTTTGCTTCCTCCCTAGGCCATTTTTAATAGGGATTGCAAGCCTTGAGAGACTGAGAAACTGCAAACGAGGCTTGTAAATCCCTATTTAACATGGTGTGGGGCAAAAGTAGAGGTGGTCATAAGCCTCACCAGTGACCCACTTCTGTCCTGTGAAGGAACTTTGATTCATCAAAGGAATCCACTGTGGTCTGAATATGGTGATCATGCTTTTTGTGTGTTAAATATGGTTTGGGAGGGCCTACTGTTATTCACATTTTCCACATTCACAGAGGTCCTGTGCCCCTAACCCTAGCAAATGTGGAGCGATGACTGTACTGTATTTGGCCAGTTCTGTTTAACCCTGTAGAAAGCTAAACCAAGATATAATTGTGTTTTGGGTTACCTAGATTAACAAAGGAATCAAGCCATCCTTAATAGTAATGCTGTCAATGTTCAGAAGAAAATCACTTAGTGTTAGGGCCTTTTATAAGTTACAGTTCCAATGGTGTCCAAAATTCATACAATATTAGCATTGTCCATCATGACTCATATACATTTTGTCAGATAAAAAGTTGGAGCATGGTTCGGATATTGGGAAGTGTTACCCTCCAAATTAAGCTTGCGCTACTATCTGGCTGTTATTTGTATTTCTAATATTTCTAGTTGTGAAATACACCAGGGAGGAAGGAGCAGGGTTGTGTCTTCGTTAATTGGAATTTTCTGAACATGCCACGAACAGGCACGGTTTTCTTATCTACATCTTGATTTTTATCAAATGAGTTTAATGGTACCTAATAGTTCAATTTTTGCAGATAATTTCTTCACAGAGTAATGGAGAAAATTGCTCTCTAAATTATCCTTAAAGTATAGGGGAAGAAAGGTGATGAACTGAGAACTCCTGCTGAGTTTCTTGAAGTCCTAAGAATCACCCTTCAATAACATGTTATTTTCTACTGCTTACAGTCTTACATTTTAGAGGCTTGCGTGCTTTTGTGTATTGCTGAAGACTTCTAATTTCAAGGTTTCCTTCATACAAATAGTGACTCAAGAACCCATTTTAATCTGTACATTAGCAGCCAGAGGCCCTATCCACACCCTACCTTATCCTGGCAGTATCCTGTGGGGATCCTGGCAGCAGCTCTGCTGGGAGGGAAGTGAGATGGAAGAACTCCCCTCCACACCAGCTGCCTCCATGATCCAAGAAGTACAATGGCCCCACCTCTTCCTGCTGCAGTGCAGCCAGGTACTTTCCCAGGCTGCACTGTGGCAAGAAGCCCAACCATTGTGCTTCCAGACCCTCTGCACACCAGGTAAGTGAGGGATGGCAGTGTCATTGATGGGGGAAACCATGATTGTCATGATCCTGTCCTTCTCCCTTCCCCATTGCAGGATAACAACATCCTGTAGAAAGGGCCAATGATAGCTGGCAGCTTCTTTTAATTTAAGAGTCACTTTTTGAGGACTACCTCCATGATCCAGAGGCTGTACTAGAGCCTTTGCATCTAGGTTTCCACATATTACAATTTTATCACAGATGTTTTGTCATTGCATGAAGGCCTACAGATTCTGTCTAGATTCAAAAGGAGTCTGGGATCCTGTATTAGGAGATCTCTCATAAAATTGCCCCCAAGGCAAAAATTGCCCTGTCACCTCCTCCTGGGGTGACATTTTAGCTGCTGCAACTTCCATTCCATGGCCATTCAGTGGAGAGCAAGGCCATCAGAGAAATGTCTTGCTATGTCCCTATATCTAGATACAGAATGCTGAGATCATCATTCACCATGACCTCTAGGTGTCCTGCACAAGCACAATAGAAGGAAACTTTCCCAGTAACCCCCTCAAGCACTTTTGCTCCCAGGACCATTAGGAGCAAGAAATATATTAAAGCTAGCAACTACATCCCCTTTCTTATCCTGCTCACCACTTAAAAGAGATGAGTTATTTTTTTCTTCTACCCACCACTGAAAATGGAGGCATAGATGTATGTGACTGTCATCTCTTTTCAAAATGCTTTGCTGCTCCCCAAATGTTTTGTTTGCTCCACTGAGTAACCCTTGGTCCTTCCCCTGTAATTCCTTGGCCCAGCCTCTGGTCATCTGCTTTCTGTTTCTCACAAGGCACCCACTGCCACTGGAATGCAGAGCTGTTAGGATAATATTCATGTTTAAGAAGCAGAAAGGCATTGCTCCACCCCACCTCCAAAAAAGAGATGCATTAGGAAGCATAAAGAACAAAAACAGAAAAACGTTTGATGAAATCAGTATGTGCTAACTTATATATGGATATATGAAAATTTACAAATAATTGCTGTGTTGAAAATAAAAATATAATAATCTTACCATACTGGTGCTGAGGACTGCAACCAAGTGACCTAAGTGTCTGCTCTTTTTGGGTTGTTTCATTTCTTTTTGTCTTCTTTTTGTCCAGGGGGCCCTTTCCCACAAGACAGTTATGACACTATGATTGTACTTTAACTACCATGGCTACAAACTGTGGAGTCCTGGGATCTGTAGTCTGGTGAGACAGCAGAGCTTTCTGGCTGGGAATTCTGAATACTCCTCCCTATACTGCAAATTATAGAATTCCATAGGATGTTGCCAAGTGGAATCATAGCAGTATACCTGTGTAGTTTGGAAAGGACATAGAACAGCAAAGTTCAAGGCCCCTGCTCTCCCTCTATGTGTACCCTGGACTTGGACTTGACAGCCCTTCCAATGTAAGACTGTCCTCTGAAAGCCTTTCAGACTGAGAAGTATAATCTCTAATCTAGGACATATGGCCACCTGGGTAAGGCAAAACAGGGAGAAAAAAGGAGTGCAAAAGATACCATACCGCAAACTTTTTGGTTTGAAAAGAGTTTCCATCACATCTGAAGAAACTGGTAGTTTTGGAGTAGAAAGTGGATGGGGAAATAAGAGGTCATTGAATTATGAGTCTAATAATACCTAACTGATTCTGTTCCACTGAGTAATGTCTGTGTTCTCTGTTAACAGTTTCTTGGCTTTTGCCCTCAGTTTATTTAAACCAGGATAAAGTTATGACATTTTATACTCAGAGCACCCTTGAGATATTTGATTTTATAACTGTGCATTTAATAGTCAAACTTGTCTTTGGTACAAGAAGTGATGCAATTCCACACATAGTTGCTGAGATTGTTCATACATTCACCTGAGACTAACATTTCTTAAACAAACCATCCAGGATAACAACAAAAAGGAACATAATACAGAAGTTGCTGGTTGTCAGCAAATTCCGCAATCCAGTTTCTTACCAACATTTTGAGCTTCTTCTCCTTAGTAAGTGCACTTTATCTGTCAAGACCACCTCTAAAATCCACTGACAGCCATCTCTTAGGCCACTTTGGCACAATGTCACTATAACGCTATAGCAGCGGGTTGTTACCGTTCCAGAAGCTGTGCTTCCACATAAAGTTGTCACTGTCCAGCCGCTATCCCATCCCCAAGCATCTCCAAAGCACACTGTTCTATTTCCAGAAAAAATCCATCAAGAGCCTCCTATTGCACTTTTATCCCATCAGCCCTCTTAGTGCAGTACTATTATAGTGCTTGATAGTACTTCCTGTTATGGTAGATCCAGCAATGGGTGGGCTGTGGGCATGCCCAGCTCATCCCTCCCTCAGTGACTCCCATGGTGTCACAAGTTTGAAATCTATCCCCTCTCTGTGTTTATTTTAAAATTCTCCTTTGAGTTACAACTTTTTTAAAAAAAATAAAAAAATTTTTAAGTGTTATAGCATTGCAACATTGTTGTGCTAGTATGGCTTCTAAAGAAAAACAAACAAACAAAAAACACCCAACTGGGGTGGTGGGTGAGGTGAAGGTGGAAGACAGGAGTAGCCAAAGAGGCTGTAGTGCAGAAGGAGAACCCATGAAAGGAGCTTCCCTAACCCAACAGCATTGCACAACATGCCATGCTGCCATTGTAATGGTATAATGCGCTAATGGTATCCAGTGCAGAAATGGCCTTAGAAATTGAGAATCCTTATCACAAGCTGAATTGATGCAGCCCGCTATGGCTGTTCATGAGGATATATCAAATGAACACTGAAGAAGTAGAAGGAGGTCTTGAAACAAAACCGTACAGCATTCCTAATTCAAGCAATCCACTCCATTCTTCTTACCTTGTTTTTCTAAATACCTCCTCCCCACAGGCACTAAGTGTCAGCCAGAATTCTGTGCCACTGAGCTTAACTGGACAGTTTGAACAAATCTTAAAAAGGAGGGGAAAATGGGGAACAATCTAGCAGTACTTTTGAGACTGATTTATTTTAGCACAGCCTTTCACGGATTTCATTCCACTTCTTCAGATGCAGGGACAGACTACTGTATTAACTCAAAGGTATCTAAGAGCAATTACATCATTCTAGGGTGGCTATGGGTGCAATAAGGTATGGAAAGATGTAAACTGTGAACCAGGCCAAAAAAAGAAAAAGAAAAAGAAAGAAAATAAAATCCGTCAACAAACTGTGTAAGATGATACAGGTCTGTTAGGCAGCTTGAGTGTGTTAAAAATCTGTTGAGTCCTCAGATAAAAAAACAATAATTTATGCTTACCTGACAGTCAGTCTCTTGTGGTAGGAAAATTTTCTGGTGAGAATTTTATTGTTATATGTATAACCATGATGAGAACACACATATTTAAAGTTTCAGTGTGCTAAGAAACCATTTCCTTTTATGTATTTCTGTGAATGGACTGGAATTTGTGAATATATCTCTGTTCAGTTGTTTCTCTTTCCAATCTTTCTATGACTTTTTTTTGCTTCCAAAATAGCAACTTGAAAGTCATTGAATGTAGCTCTAGGGAGATAAAAATATTTTGCTACTGATTTTTGCATTTTGTCATTTCTAGTAACATATTTGTGTCCAACTATCTTCTTACATAGAGACTGTCCTGTTTGTTCAGATCCAAACCTGCAAGAAAATGTGTCAGTGTGAGTACATTTGTTCAGATCTGCAAATAGACAGGTCTTCTGCCAGGATATTCCAGTCTATTTCTTCCCTCTTGTTTCTGTTTCTCAATTTCCTATGTGCACAAAGCAAGCCTACTTCTCATTGCTATGTGAGGTCCCATCTTCTTCCAACTACTACTACTACTATTATTAATATTATTTCTCCGCCTCCTCCTCCTCCTCCCCTCTTTCATTTCTGCAGACCTTCAGTTCTTTCCAGCCTGCTAATTGGTATATCTCTACTGTATAATTCTAGCAGTCTGAACTCATGGTTCTATCCAACAGAACCCTGGGATGTATAGTTTGGTGAGGTACTTAGAATTATCTAGTCCAGTCTCCAGAACTGCAGGATTAGAGTTCTTCAAAAGAGAGTTATAAACAACAAATCCCAGAATTCCACAGGATAAAGCCATGGATGTTAAAGTGAGATCAAACTGCTAGAATTCCATAGTGTGGATACACCCATTGTCTCCCTCTTGTGTTAGAAATGTGTTGTTTTTTAGTTACATAAATAATGGTAACTGTCAAATATATTTGCTTCTAATATGTAGGACGATGGAAATACAGAACTTCCAGCCAATCAAAAAAGGAGGCAGCTCAGAAAGAAAATCTGCTGAGGCCAGGATTTTCTAAACACTCCCATTTCTCCCTCACTTTTGTGGCTAGGATTAATTAGACATATTTAAAGGAATGCTTATCATGGTGCTGTCTTTCTGTGGTGGTGGGACTAAATGCTCCTGTAAGGCAAGAGGCTATGCTAATAGCAGCAATGTTGCTTGTAGGGTCTTCCATGACAGACACGCTTTTGCTGAAGAGCTGGACTAAATGTGCCAAACAGCTACTGGGCGGCAGCAGTAGTGAGAGGTAACAATGATGGCTGATCTCTCAGAGACAACAGCAGTGGCACGATAACTAAAGCTTGTTAATACTGTGCCATGAAAACCCTATCCCAAAACAATCCAAAGTGAAAAATGAAAGCAGCCAAATGAAATACAGAGGGCCCTCAGAATCCACAGGTTTGGGATCTGTGAATTTAATCAACTGTAGACTGAAAATGAAGAAATAGTAAAATCATCATCATCATCTCTGATTCATTCAAGGGAGAATCATTTGAAGGTGATCTTCCAATTTTAGAAAGTGAAGTGGAAGCTGCACTTAGGGCACTTGGAAGAAACCAGGAACAGATGGTCTACCAATACAGCTGTTTCAAGCTACAGAGACAGAATCTACTCTAGGGCTACCTAAAATGTGTCAACAAATATGGAAAATAAAAAAATGGCCCATAGATTGGAAACACTCAATATACATTCCAATCCCTATGAAAGTAGGCATCATGGATTGCAGTAGCACGGTTCACTGCATTCATCTCCCATGGAAGCAAAGCAATGACCATAAATTCTGCAACAAATATTTTTACCATATGTGGATAAATGCCAGATGTCTAAACTGGGTTCAAGAAAGGAGGAAGCACTAGGGATCATATTGCAAACATATGGTGGATAACAGAGTGCACCAAAGAAAAACTGCTTTACAGATGGATAGACTCAATCAAGGAAGCTATGGGCCTTTCTGCACTGCACTGTAATAGCGCTATTATTCCACTTTCAACATACTGTAGAATTCTGGGTTTTGTAGTTTACCGAGGCTAAAGGTGCCCCTTCTTAAACTGAAAACCCCAGGATTCCATAGGATGTTGAAAGGGGAATAATAGCACTATAACAGTATGGTGCAGAAATGGTGTATGTCCTTGAATCTGCATGACCTGAGCAGAACTGTTGGTGACTTGGAGAAATCTCATTCATAGGCCATTTATGCACAAAAGGGGAGGAGCAGTTCACCATGTGTCAAGAGCAGTGTTTTTATACTCTGAGTCAGAAACTATGCTGTCTGCACACACCCCATATACATCATACTACCTTGGAGAAGAGAGGTTGCTGCATCCACACAGCAAGACCCTGGCCAATCCCATTCCCCTCCCTCACCCCACCCTACTATTACTGATTGGTCTGTTTCTTAAAGAAAAAGAAATACATTGTAAATGGTTGGGTCAAAAAGCAAACATCCCCAAAATCCAGGCTAAACCTCATCGGTAGTCCAAAAAGGGAAGAAAATCAATATCAGTATCCAAAAGATTCATTGGCAACATCCAAAGAGCAAAATAACTCCAAACTGGTCTTTCAAAGTAAGCTATCAAATTAAGTTGTCAATTAGCTGTCAAATTAAACTGTCAAAATAAGTTCACTACTTTGCAAAGTGAAAGTTAAGGCTACAGTATGAAGGCTATTCCTTGGCAAATGAGGCAGCCTGGAAGAGAAACAAAAAAGAAACAAAGTTGCTTGAGGTTCTTCCTCTAATCATTCATCAAGCAAGATCGTGTCTTCCACAGATTTCCTTAGCTACATTTGTGCAATATGTATGTTCATTGATGCGAAGGAAAAAAAGACCTCTTAATGGTCCCTTAGCACTCTCTTCCCACTGTCCATATGATAGCAGCCTGTCCTTTGATGAGTGGAGAGAGATAGGGATGGAAATGACAGCCTGGGAACACCCCTAGCCAGCCATTTCTGCTCTATGAATCGATGTTACAATTTTGCACGTTGGCAAAAATGAAGTAGAAATGGTTTGGGAGATTTGCATCAGAGTTTTTCCAGTTTTAAAATACAGCAGTTTCTTGTTGCATTGAACCGTGCTAGGAGATGAAAACATGCAGAACCACGAGGAAAATTACAAAGTTAAACTGGTATAATATGCAAATAGCAGGGTGAGAACTCAAGACGACTATGGTGTATTGACCTTGTGTGGAAATGGCCCCAGGGTCACCATAAATTGAAGCTCATTTGCTAGCAATTAACAATTATTGAACTAAATGAGGAAATATTTCATGAACTAGGTGTTAGGTCACATTTTCCCTTTCACAGATCTAGTGTCTTTCTCAGGGTTACTCTGAATATTAATAAAATGAATAGGGTAAGGAAGCAATCCAAAGCAGAGAGGGAATTACTTCTGAGAAAACATGTATAGCATCAGTTTCCAATTAAAAGTTATCCATGCTTTATTAATAGTTGTAACTATTTGTGCTGTGATATGGAATCATTTGGCGGCATAAACGACTAACAAAGAAATCAGAGTATTATAATATTACTTAATTTTGACCAGAGTATTTTAATATTATTGAATTCTAGAAAGTACGTTTCTGGTCTACTTCGTTTTTCCAAGATTTCAGAAAAGCATATTCATATGAACTAAGCAAGAAAAGGTTTTATGATTAATGTTTTAATTCAAACTATTCTTCCAATTGCAGTTCCAATTTGGGAAAGAGAGCCAGTGTGGCATAAAGGTTTGAGTATTAGACTACAACTACGACCCTGGAGACCAGGGTTTAAATCCATGGAAACCTTCTGGGTGACTTTAAGTAAGTCATAGGCCCTTTCCGCATCCTACCTCTTCTCGGTGCTGGGGTGCACTGTTTGCGCGAGCAGTCTCTTGTGAGAGGGCCTCACGTCCAGATTTCTTCAGCTCCGCATGAGCTTCCTGCTCGTGTGAGAGCCCTGCCTCTTCCTTTCATAGTGCAGCCTGGGACATTCCCAGGCTGCACTGAGACAGGAAGCGCAACCGGCCCAGCTCCCGAGGCTCCGCAAGCATGGCAAGTGCACGCAGGGCCATGGAGCGATGCGCGACTGCGCATCATTTTTGGCTTAAAGCCGAATATGAAAAAGTGCGCGAGCGGTGCCTGCGAGGCCCTGGAGCATCACGCAAATGTGAGTGCGTCGTGTGGACCGCACCTCACATTTGCGCGACACTCGAGGGGCCCTTTCGCATGGAGAATGCCGTGCGAAAAGGGCCATACTCTCAGAGCCTCAGAAGGAAGCAAAACAACTCAGCCCCAAACAAATCCTACCAAGAAAATCCCATGATAGATTTTCCTTAGGGTCTCTATAAGTGGGAAATGACTTGAAGGCACATAACATTTACATTTTACAAAGCTTTAATTTTTAAGAGATGGATGCTTAACTTGTGTATCTCTTTGTAACAGAGTAATATATCTTTAAATTTATTTAAGATTATTTAACATTTTAATGTTTTTGCCATTTTTAAAATTATCTAAGCTTCTGCATGCCAGAGGAAAGGATCATGCTATTCACTGTACAGTGCCAAGCAGATATAAGTTTTCGTACTAAAATACAATATCAGTTCCAAGTCATCCAGGAAATAACAGTGGGAAATTAAGCGTGCTGTGCTTCCTGCTTCTGTTCATTCATCATCTTTTTAATGAATATGCATTCACTGTATGCATGTTTGGATTGTTGTCACATTTTTTCATTCATAACTGAACACTTAAATGTCCCCTCAGCAGCTCTCCAGAAGTCATGACATAAACGTACAGAGACTTGTTAAGTCTTGGCTTTTCCATAGGAAACCATATAAAAACAGATGAGCAAATCAGAATGAAAAGGCTAATCAACACTTCTTTCTATCAGTATTCCACTCATCTGGTTTGTAAGCTACACCTGATAAAAGAAAGCCCTTGCAGGAGAGATTAGGGTGGAATTAATTGCAATAGAATAAAAATATAATAGAGAAGGAACTGCGCCCATGATCCTATAACCAGGGGCTGTCTTATCCATTAGGCACTTTAGGCACAGTGCCTAGGGCCTACAAAAAATTTTAGAGCCCACAAAAACAGGATTTTAGGGCCTATGAAAACATCCCTGGTGATACATCAGGGTGAGGTGAGGAGTTGAATACCAGAGCATCTAGGGCCTATGAAAACTTTAATGCAGCCCTACCTATAACCCTCCATGCCAAAAAAAAAAAAAAAAAAGGAACTCAGAAGGAGGCCTTTTTAGCAGTTCTTAAGGCAGGGGTAGGGAACTAGTGACCTATAAATAGGACAAAAAGAATTTGAGATTTTTTTTAAAATGAAAGTGTAAAAAAAAGAAGCTGAAAGATTTTTCTATCCAAATTTGTGTGTTTAACCATGTTTGTCAGGTTTCATTAGGATTACCACTTTTTCGCGTCAGGTTTCTTCTTTTTAACAACTACATAACAGACAAGTACAGTTTGATCTTCTCGTTGAGAATAGCTAAGAAACATGCAAGAAATTCTTGCAATTATTTTGATAAATTCTTATATTTGGGAATGATATTCTCACCCATTTTCACAGGGCCAGCCCAACAGGTTCATTTGAGGTTTCATTTATTTCTTCGTATCTCTCCATAAATCTCAGGATGTGAGATGTTTTGTTTAAAAATCAGCTGGGCAATAAAGCAAAACTAACCAATTCATCCATCCATCCATCCATCCATCCATACTCGAAAGGTGGCTGGAATACAGTATCTATAATCTGCAGTCACTGGGCATGCTGTCAAAGAACTGATGGGAGGTGTAATCCAAGAACATATGGAAGGTCACAAGCATTGTAGATGGAGAGTTTAGATGAAAACGGTTGCCTCTGTTTCAGAAAAAGGTGGAAAGAAAAATCCTGGCTGTTTAGAGCAACAGACTTAATAACTGAACTTGAGCTTTTCCAAATGAACTCCTCTTCATTTCAGCCAAAATAAGACAAAATATCTATCCCTTGATCTTTGTGGGAGAAAGTTCCAATCTCTAGAAATTCATGACCATTGAAACACTCTTTTTTGTGTTCTTAACTCTCCTTAACCTTTTTGTCCCCCTATGGTAGGAGTCCCAAGAACTTTCAGTTTAATACATTATTGGACCTATAGTCTCATAGGCATCGTAGTGTGTCACTTAACAGCATCCCATGACAGAGACTTTGCTTCCCATCATGCAAGTGAATTTATGTGGAACAAAACTCAGCCAAACTAGATGCTCCATACATATAAAAGGAGTGCTTGTGTTTACTCCAGTTCAAGTGCGTCTCAACATTCAGCTAAGACAGAGTTGGTTTCAGAAAGAGCAACTAGATTTCTGTGATATTCAGGTATTAGAAAGATGAAGTAAATTTTAAAAATGCGAAGTGGGAGCAGTGTTGCTGTTCCTCCTCTGTTTCTGTTTTCCTCTACACATGGAGGGGGACTTTCAGAAGAGGAGAGCTCTCTGCAACCATGAGAGCTCTCCATGTGATTTGAACACTGATTTTCTAGTGTTCAGAGGTGTGTTGATGACCTCCATAGATACAGAAAGCTTTCCTCTTCAGAAAGCTACTCTTTGTGTGTACAGGGTAAGGAAAATGCACAAAGAAGATAAACTTATCTGCACATTTTTATTTAAGTTATTTTTAGAATGCCCAGAGAAGCTTTTTTATCTTAAGAATACTCCTGCAGAGTGTAATGTGAAACTAATGAAATCGTCATCATGAATTCAGCCTGCAGGTCCAGGTTAACCTTATTATCTCAATGCTGGATATTCCGAAGCTTGGAAAAGCTACTTTTGGGGACTGCAATTCCCAGAATTCCTCAACAGTTAAAGAAAAGCTTTCTCAGGGTGTAGATAATCTCTGTGTTTTAGTCACAACATTAAGAACATGACTAATCCTCACACAATTTTCAATTTCCATCCATTTTTGAGGAAATAAACAAACCACCACTTAAAATCCCTTTTGAAACAACCCAGAATTAAATATCAAACATTTCTCTGAATAAAAGGCCTTTCTTTCTCATAAATGCCAATGGCTTCCATGTCAGTGGGGTGGTGAATCTGCTCCAAGTTTTAATCCAACCCTTCAATGAGCTATCCAAGGTTAGGGAAGGAAAGAATATTCAAAAATAGTTTTAAAATGGTCAAAAGGCATGTGTCTGATGAGCAGAATCCTTCACTGATTAGAGTTGACTCAGTTTGGAACTTATTAGACACAAAATTCACAGATGGCTTTTTTCAGAAAACAGAATTTTCGGTGTAAAATTTTCCATGCAGAAAATAATATTTCTGTGTAGAAAATTTCTTTGTAGAAAATGTTTTTTTTCCCCTGTCTAAAAATGGCATGTCTGAATTTGTGAAGGGCAAGTCCAGAACAGCAAATAGGAAGAAAAATGCTAAAATTACTCATTGCTTCCGTCAAGAATTAAATTAGCAAGGAATGATTCGTTATTCAAGCTGTCACATCCTATCATCAAAATAATTTCAGCATATTGAATAGCTTTAAAGTTCACATTAAGACCCAGAGCAGGTTCACTATCTCATTTACATGAGAAACAACAGTGTACCTATCCTCCCATGGCAAGGTGTTCCACAGCCTGGCTGGGACCAGTCTTTTGGTTTTAACTAAAAGATTTTATTGATGTTTGTTTGTTTCTTTTGAAGTAAGAACTGGGGTCCAAAGATGAAATCATCAGCTTTTTGTTTGTCCTGTATGTTCCAAATTACTAAGTCAAAGTAACTTGCTTGTCATTTTCAACCACACTGTAAGCAGTTTACAAAGTTAAAAAACCGGTAAAGCAACTAAACAATGCATTTAAGGAAGCAACAGGCAACAGAGATTGTTGAATGACACAAGTCACAAAAGACTTATGAATTTTATTTTTGGTGTTTTCTTAACTTGATTTAGGCTTTTCAGTGGAAGACACCTAATCACATGCTCAGGCTAGTCTTCCCCAGTGCAATGAAGAGGTCTTTAAAAGTCTAAAAATACGTCCTGCTCAGTAATTTACTTTCTTTTTGCAGCTTGGAACCTAGAAAACCCAACAGTACTCTCAAAGCCCAATATAAAGCATGGAGACAGCTGCTGTAGCACCCACAATCACTTCCACTTACCATCCTGTCCCAGATGTTGTGGCAAACAGGCATGTTGCATGGGAGATGGCAAGTGGAAGGACCAGGGAAGGAAGAGGAAAGAGTGCCTACAGCTGAATTCTGTAGACTGCCATTTGGCTACCCAAACTAGAAAAAGCACTGTTACAACTGAGAATAATTAACTACAGGTTTTAACTAAAGATGGTGAATTAACTGTAGAGATGATAATGAACCTGCTGCTGGTACAATGTTGTGTTTCCACCACCTTTCAGATGCTGCATCAGCACCTGGAATCCTAATGTAACAGATGGGCCCCAAGCACTCCAAAAAGGATCCATTCACACTGACATGCATCCAGACCTTCCACATTGGGCCTTCAAGCTTCCTTTTGATTTCTTGCCATGTCACAGAATAGAGGATGCTCTAGCGCATTGCAGCGAATTAAAATTATACTTCTCACCCATGCTTGGAGTGCTCCTGCTTCAGACATTATTGGATAAGTCTGAATAGGTCCATTGGAGAGGCGGGAACTCAGCAGAGGCCACTTTAGTCCTTCAGATCTGCTTTGAGAATGATCCATGTGCTTTAGTTGCACTTTAAATTTTAATATAATTTTTGTCTGTATTTAATGCATTTCCTTTCCCACTGATTTCACTACTTACGGGTGTTTTTTTTTCCTTCACTCCAGTCGGCATATATGCTTATCAACTTTGGATAACATTTCATGAGTCTGGACTTCAGACTACAAAAAGTTATAACAAATGTATAAGCCTCTAAAGTGCTATAAGATTGGTTCTTGTGGGTTTTTCGGGCTTTTACCATATATCAAAGGAGTCACTGACCGAATAGGGAAACTTATGAAGAAACATAACCTCCGAACAATTTACAGAACAACCAGGAAAATTCAACAAATGCTTCTCTCAGCAAAGGACAAGAGGGATCCCCTAACCTCTGCAGGAGTTTACTGCATACCGTGCAGCTGTGGTCAGGTCTACATAGGGATCACAAAATGCAGCATCTAAACACAAATCAAAGAACACGAACGATATTGCAGGCTGATCCAGGCAGAAAGGTCAGCAGTAGCAGAACACACTATAAACCAACCCAGACACAGAACGTTATTTGAAAGCACAGAAATTCTGGACCATTCTAACAACTACCAGGTCAGGCTACACAGAGAGGCCATTGAAATCCACAAACACTTGGATAATTTTAACAGGAAAGAGGAGACTCGGAAGGTCAACAAAATTTGGCTGCCAGTATTGAAAAACACCAAAATCGAAACAAAAGGTACTAACGAGCCCTAATGAGCCCCATCTGGGCTCAGGAAGTCTCCCTCCAGAAACAAGTATTCAATACACACAATAGGACTATTATGCTAATTGCTCCCTCCCCTCTGGAGGAGGAGACTGGCATATATATTCTCCACTCCACTTCCAACTCACCATTCCTCTGAAGATGCCAGCCACAGATGCAGGCGAAACGTCAGGAGAAAATACAACCAGAACACGGTCTCAAAGCCCGAAAAAGCCCACAAGAACCAATGGATTCTGGCTGTGAAAGCCTTCAACTCTGCTATAAGATTCTTCATCAGCTTTAGATTCTATTAGTAGTACAGCCATAAGATTCAATAGAGAAGTTGGGGAGATTACCATTCTGTTTTGTTTTGTTTTTTTGTTTCTTGTCTGAGTGAGGAAAATGAATGTGGATGACTACTTGTCAAATGTCTTTTTTAAAAACAAAACATAACATACAATATAGCTGTTAAGTGGGAGTTGCCATTAGATGCTCAGTTTCAGTCTCTATTTATACCAAGACTTGTGAACTCTCCCTATATAAAACTGTCTGTTCAAGCAGCATTTTTTTTGAATGGAACTGATTTTTTTACCTACGTTGTACCAAAAGACAAGGAACTGCTGATTAAGTGTGATCTTAACACTGCGTGTAGGAAAACTAATAGAATTCAGGAGATGAGAGGCTTTCCCAACAGCTATTAATGTAAAAAACAAAGCAGATGGACAAAGTAACTGGTTAGAAAACAAGGAGTCCAGTATATACAGAGTGGCAGCATTGTTATAACAAACTCTGTACAGAGATGACTGTCAGTTTCTATGCAAGTAGAAAAGAACTGTGGTCTCGACAGGAAAAAGATTATTAACCTTATAGTTCACAGCCAGAGCTCAGAAAGGTCTTGTTAAATTACACAGTACTGAACTTCCCTTCACCTATCATCCACAGAGAATTCTAATGCTATCTTATTGAATAGAAAGACTCAGTGGAAAGCAACAGCAGAAAGGTAAGCCTTACATTCAGATCCACAGATGGAGGCATTACAGACAAAAGGCAGGTACAGCAAGCTTAGCTGGCTTTGCAGACAGGTGCCCATTACAGTGAAAAAATCTTTCATTATAGGATTGCCTAATTGCGGATAGCAAGTGACACACTCAATAGGAAGTTGAAGACATACACGGGGTGTCTGATGGACTGAGATTAAGGAAAGTAATCTATGTAATGAAATAGCTCCTGCAGAGCACTGTAGATTGGGATTTCAATTATTTTACAGATTTCTGGTTTTGCAGATTTCCGTGTTTTACAGATGTTAAGAGGGAAACGGACTAAATCTGTTTCTCCTTCCATGTGCATTGCTCTGACCAGACAGCTTCAGGCAGGTTGCAAAAGATTTGAAAGGACATGGAGAAGAAGCATGCTTGAGGAATGGCAAGATCACTCACTTCAGTCCAAAGTATAGGCCATCTGCAGCCACAGATTTGATGTATCTGCTGTCTGGATGGACTGAGGACGAGGGCTGCAGGAATCAATTGAACTTGATCAGTACAGCTAAAAATCAATTAGACTTATTGTGAGAAAGGTAGTGCAAAACTAAATAGATATATTCAAAGGAAGCTAGAACTTGGTGAGAATACAATCCATCATAAACCTGCTTCATATACAACTTGTGTGACATCCCATAAATAAGGGGAGGGGAAGGGTCTTGGATCTGTCCCTGCTGTCGGAGAAATTGCTTGAGCCCATCTAAAAATGCACATGCACTTAGGAAAATCCTACGTACAAGCAGATGTCAATGTGCCAGCTTCTACATGATTTGAACACCACATCACATGTAACCCTACATGTTTATGTTGCAAATAATATTTTCCCATGAGCATCCTAATGTGGACATCTCTAGGTGTGCCACAGATAGGCTGCTTGATGTTGGGGACATCCGGGAGTATAGATCTGCTCTCATTATTCAAGTGACTCAGGCTGTACTCCTACCTCAAAATGTAATGCCCAAATAGGCAGTGGGTTCACTCTGGGGCATATTTATGCATTTGAGTCTATTCATCAGATTATTACATGCGAATGAGACACTCACAAGAAAGGACTGTGTAGAGTTATGCAGTGTAATCCTAAATATGATATGGCCTATGTCAATGACTCACAAGAAGGACCCCTCAGAGCAAGTTAGTTGGGTTGCAGCAGTGAAAGGAGGACAATAAAAGGAAGCAGGAGAAGGAGCTAGTGAGTGAAGCAACAACAGAGAGAAGCAGCAGAGTGATGGAAAAATGAACAGGGGAAGCAACAGCAGTGGGTGACTCTCCTCCCATGTTAGGCAGAGGGACATCTTGCACAGACCCTGTGCTTTTGAATAGGAAGTGATTTGTAGTAATAGGAGTGGGCAGTACCAAGTAATAGGAGTGGGCAGTACTAAGTTATCAGCAAGTGCTGAGAAGAGTACTTTTAAGCTAGGGATGGCCCATTGAAGAAGAGGAGAGGGTCATTTTCACACCCATGCACCTCTCTGTGGGCCTCAGAGCCATTCCTGGCATGACTGGAAGTGAGTTGTATCACTTCTGCCTCTGGGTACTGGTTGAAATACTTTAGGGCTTGGGGGAGAAGTTGTAACGACCAAAATGCTCTAAAGTGTCATGTTTTATGATAGCTTGGGTGATTGAGTGCTGTTTTTCAGGAAAAAAAGTAAATATTTTTGGTGAGGTTGAGGGGCTTCAGAGGACTGTAGTTTTGAGGGCTGCAAAAGAGGGTGCCAGGACCTGCATGAAGCTCACAGACCTCCCTTTCCCCATCACTGTTTTAAATTGAAAAGGGATTTCCATGACTTGCCACCTAGAGAATGACATTTGAATAAGAAAAGGGATCCCTTGGGGGCCTGAATGGGTTGTACAAAGACTTGTGATAAATCCAAAAGGTATTGGCTAGTTATACACTGTATGATGGAAAAGATATTGAAAATTAAAATTCAGTTGACTCCAGAACTGTTTTTGCTCGGTTTAAGAGATGATCAATTATTTACAGACTGTATCAAAGTCATTCAGTATATGACACTTCTGTATGCACAGAAATGGAAGGAACCCACAATACCAATGAAAGAAAAATGGGAACTGAAACTGCAAGACATGGCTGAAATGGATAAGTTGACAATTTTTATAGGAGATCATTCACTTATTAAATGTAAAGAAGAATGGGAGAGGGTCATACTATCTTTTAGATCAGAAGGTGAAAGATTAGCTATAGGGATTTGATTAACAATCTTTGGCCATTTCTGCACGCAGCGAGAGAATCGCTCCCTGCCGCTACTCACCAGATCTTCTTCGGGTCCGGTCCAGTCCGGGGTGAGGAGGAGCAGTGCGTGATTGCAGATCCGCACTGCTCCGGCATCCAAAATGGTGGCTTCTGGTTGGTCGTGCATCACGACCAACCACTGAAGCTCTCCAGCCTAAAGCCCGCCCTCCGCAGATTGCAGGCTCGCATTGGTTCGAGCCCGAGAATCTGCATTGGAGAGCAGGCACGCAATGGCGAGCGCCAGCATTTTGAAAAAACCTGAAAAATCAGGTTTTTCAAAAACACGCTGGAGGACCACTTGGGGTCATTCCGGAGCAGACTGAGGTGCGGATCTACAGTAAGTAGTCCAGACCCAGTCCGCTCCAAGGTGCAGACGTCCTCTGTGGAGGACGCAGTGCACCGATTTTTTTAAACCATGTGGAAATGGCCTAAGTCAGTGATATGTAGGAGGAACTGTTCTAATCAAGAACAGTAGATCTCTTTGTAGTGCTTTATTTTAAAAATATTGCTAAGTATAAGAATGATAATTCTGCTTTAAGAACTAAGAATCAATAAGAAGTGTAATTAAAATTTAGATATAATCTGGATGCAGTGAGGTGGGAAGTCAAATGTATATGAGTGTAATGTTTTCCCTCTTTCTTTCTTTCCTTCCTTCTTCCTTCCTTCCTTTGTTTTTTTAAACTTTCTTTTTTGCTTCTTTTCTATTTCTTTTTCTCTCTTCCTGTTTTCTTTTTCCACTTATTCTCTCTCCTCTTCTTCTCTTTTTTCTTTTTAGTTTTTTTTAAAGATATGTAGTTTGTAGTTTTTAATGTATCTTAAAAATTGTCTTTTTTGTTTTTTTCATCTTTTTTATATGTCTGTTTGACATGTCAATAAAAGTAACTTTTTTAAAAAGAATGAAGTAAGCTAGGATTTACATATCTAGTCTAGACTGGGGCCAGGTTTTGCTCACCAGGAGTAAGAAGGCCATGCAGCTTTCATTGTCGCAGATCTCTGTGTTAATAAAGTTGTGGCCATAGTTTACCCAATCTTTCTGTGACTCACCTCTTCACTTTTCAGTATGATTGTGATCTCTCTCTCTTTCCCTCTCATTCTTGTTCTAATAGTTTTACCTCAAATACAGCTGAACTAGTATTATATTTTGCACAAGACAAATGAGTAGACACATCCTGCAACTGATAAGTGAGTTCAATTTCTGTGTTCTGCACAGATCAAAATCTACCACATTAATTTCTGGAAAGGCTTCCATTCCAAAATGCCAAATCATATTGACATTCCCTAGACCTTGCCGTCAAATGATATGGGATAAATGAGAACAGATTATTCATCTGAACAAGCTGCCACCTGTAGGAACCGTATGCTTCTGTAATTTACATGCAGCTCTGCAGGGTTTGCATCTGAAATATCTGCATTCATTGTCACCAAGACAGAGATCTTAGGAAACTGCAGAATTTCCATCTGACAGCTAGTAAACATAGCATACCAAAATGTACAGGAAAACTATTTGGGGGGGGGGGAATCATACTAAGAGGAAGGGTATGGGTCTTTTTTGGCTTTCATCAGTGTTATCATCTGTGGTTCTTGTCAGATTATTTTATGCTTCTAACCTTGCTATGTTCCAGTCAGAAAGTCATTTTAAAGGTTTTTTTAAAGGGGTGGTGGTGGGAGAGAATGGTAGTAACCAGGCAGCTACAAGAGCTACAAGGAGGCAGCTACAAGACCACCCAGCACCAGGTGCAAAAGAGAGGAGGTGAGGGTGGAAGAATGGGGCAGCAGCAGTTAACACAATGCAGTGCAGTGGAATTGGGGAGATATTGTACCCCTTACTTTGGGTCCCTTCAAGCCTGGGAACACCTTTCTTAGGGCTGATACATATGGCTGATGGAAATAAGCATGGAAACTTAACACTGTAACACTGAGGCAGAAGGGAAGCATATTTTGGAATTCTCCCCTTTCAAAAAGCACACACACATACATATGTACAAACAGAACTAACATCTCAGGATGGAGGATTCTAAGTAACCTACTCCATGAGTAGTTAGTTCTCTAAATATAGGGGAGATTTATTTCTTTTTGGGAGCTTTCTGTGCTATCTTGACTTGCCCTAGTCCAGTCCAGGAAGCATACATTTTTGCACAATCTGGGTTGAGATTGCTGTCAGTAATATCCTGGGCAAGTGGGACAGTCAGTTTGCACCAGATTTTCATCCAGACTAATGGAGCTGTTCACTGTGCTGAACTCTATTCTCAACTTTGGTTGAGTACCTTGGATAGCTCCTTTAAAACTCAGACTAAACCCAAGAGTGGATTTACTATTCCACTGACATGGGATTCATCAAGCACCAGCAAATCAGCAAATATTTTATACAGAAGTCTAATGTTAATTAGCATGACTGTTGAGTGTGACTGAAACACCAATCTATCCTAACTTCCCAAGTGGAATCACAGAGCTGAAATTAGTCCCTGAATAGGATTGGGAAGGAGTCCCCCCCCCCTCTCTTTCTCACACACATACACACACAAAAAAAATTACTCTTAGCCATGAGGAAACATCGTTTCAGCTCCTTCTGCCAGTTTGGCTGCAACAGTAGTCTGATCAGATGGACAAAGATTTATTGAAACATTAAGATTTTTATAGAACTTCCGGATTTATGCTTAACATAAATTGCAAGACAGAGAACAGACCGTTCTAATATTTTAGCATAGGCATCATTCTCCATGTTCTCGGTTATCTTAATTGAGTTTTGACATAGCTCTTGAAAGAAGACAGAACAGTTTGTTTAAAACTGTTTAGGTACTCAGAAACAAAACACTAAATGCTCAGAAAACTATTTACCCCCAACATGACTACTACTTGCTAGTTCAACTCTGTCTTGTTACCCTGATTTCTGGGGGTCCCAGGAGGGACGCCTACATGTGCTCAAACAATGGGGAGGGAATTAGCACAAAGCACAAGTTTGCAATGCAAGAGGCAGGGTAACGTAGCGAGATCTTGAACCCTATGTTTACGGGGTCAGGGCGAATCAATGATAAGGCAGATGTTGAAATAATAATAATTGTTTTATTGAAACACAATCAAACACACGTATGCAATACACTCACACAAGGAACTATAGAAATAAAGGTAGGAGCGGATAGCGGGATATTGAGAGGAGGTTTGGTATGGGAAATACTATACCTGTCCTGAAGCCCGGTTAGAAGCAAAGAAGCTGGGGAGCATGGATTCTCAGCACGTGGGGCTGAGGGGAAGACTCGCTGGACAAAGTGACGGCAAGGCGGGATAGAAGCCAAGAGCGATCCGAGGAAGCGCTCAAAGTCAGGGGTTCTTATAGGGAAAATTCTGGTGGCAGGCTAGTCCGTACTTCGGGAAAACAATGAGTTTGGGGCTGAAGACAAAACCTTCGAAAGATCAGTACTTTAGATGATTGAGTTATAGCCAGATTGTCAATAGAGTAGCCAGTATGCAAACGCAGAGTGCTTGAGAGTTGTATAGTCCGCTCATCAAGCTGCCTGCACGGGGCAGGGGATCTTTTTGTAAGTAGCGTGCATACATAATGTGGTACTTGCCTTGAGGTCTCCTGAAGCTGCATTAGGCAATGACTGGCCTGCCTAGATCGGGATGTGAATGGTTCGGTTATTGTCGGCCACGCCTGTGTGCGTGCTTGTCCGGGGGCCTCGAAAGCACGTGGAGAGGAATGGGTACAGAAGGCCAAATTATTGATATCTTAATATCCCACAAGCTCGGGCTAGAATAGCGGTAACAGTCTTATTGGTTGAGGTTGGACAGGAAGTGGTGACACACTAGTGCTGCCATTGTTTGGCCAGCACAAATAATTTTACTGCTTCTAGGAGATTTTCTTCTTCACTGTCCCTTTCCATCAACCGCCCCCCCCCCATTGTTCTGCTTATGCTATCCATGGATTGTGAAGGAATACCATAGCACATGGTACCTCACCATGTGATGTTCCTCCTCCCACATTTAATAAAGTTCACATTACTGTAGTTATAAAATTAATTCAAACATTATGGTTAGCACTGCAAAATAGGTGAATAATTATAATATGATCATTATATAATTTTGCTATATTATATAACACAGCTCCTATGTTATCATAATATAACTTTGATAGACCTTCATTATCAGAAAAAAGAACTCATTACAAAGAACTCATTATTTCTAACGCATTACTTCTGAGCACTTTTTCCCCCATATGTTATTCTTCAGTGCTCAGATGGTGTTCTTCTTTCTTCCCCATTCACCGGCAAAAGTCCTGCTATAATCACACATTTATTATGCATCTGCCCTACCAATATGGTAGGATTTATAGGGGCATTTTTCACTTAAGAGGAAAAAGATTACTTTGAACACTGACGAAGCATTTTACATGTGAAGTAGAGAAAAGGACATTAGCTTCAATGCTGTAGGCTAGAGTTCTGCTGGTCATGTATTTAAAAATACTACCTAAAATTAAACTCATTTCAAATTGATTCAGTAGTTGGAGGGTTTATTTTATCTACAACATCAAAGGCCTTGAAGATGTTCAATTCTAGCAAGACTCCAAAGTGTAAAAATGGTTTAGATTTCATAACTGGTCAGCTGCACATTTGTTCAAAGTTAGCCCTCTGATATCAAAGAGCTGGGCTTCCCTAATGGCTGTACATATGCAAAAATTATCTTGACATTCTTATAGGAGCTCATAACCTATTCATCTCTAAAAGTCACTGTGTTATACAAACATGCTAAACTGAACACAGAATACATCAAGTGACAAAACTAAACATGCCACTTGTCAGAAACATCCATTTCCAAATGGGACCTAATGTTTTATGTTTAAAAGTTAGCTAAATAGAGAGGCTGCAGTTGTAAATATATATTGCTGGGAAAAGTCGTATCTAACTAAAGAGGACTTATCTGAATTGCCCTCCACCAGATTGGATTGTAATGCTGCAATCCCAAACACTCTTAGCTAGGGAATAACTCCTGTAGAACACAATGGGATTTACAAGTCCATACACTGAATTTCGTTGACTTTACTTCTCTGTTGATCTACCTAAGTGTTGCGCTATAAAATAAGTTCAAAAGTAATCCAAGCTTTCGCTGGCACAACTGGGAGAGTTATGTGTGAATATATTTAAATCACATATACTACAGAATATTCACCGATTCATAGATGTATAGAATACTCACCAATTTTTTATTCTCAATTAGAAGAGTAATTTTGATATATCAAGACACCCTGCCAAACTGTTCCCCCACACACAAAAAAGTGTTAATTGTTGTTCATCTTTTCACTCCTGCATGAAAGTGAAATGATCAGCATCTTTTGTTAGCAACAGCAAAAAGGTGTTTTACATAAAACACTTTTTTTACATAATATAATATTTCAGAGCAAATTGTATTGCTTTTGTTCAAAAATGTTGTATTGTGTACAAAAAAAAGTTGTATTGTGTAGAAAAATATTACATTTTTCCATGCACTCACACAAAAACCTCTCACTATTTTTGCATAAAAATCCCCAAATGTAAGAAATCTTTTTTTAAAATTAAAAAAAAGTCTTGCGCAGGAAAAATATAGATACTTTTAAAAAAAACATTTTTATGACCATGAATGAAATAAGTGATTATTTACATCCTTAATTACATGAGGTGTTGCACTATGAAAACTCAGAATATCAGAATGTCACGAGAGGTGAAGATGGGTTATATTCTGAAGAACATTGTGCTGGAGATTAAAACATGGCAAACAACTTGCTCTGAAGAAATCATATCCTTTATACAGTTGGGAAACCTTTTCTTTTCAATATCTGAAAAACATGTGTCAGTATATCCCATCAGTCCTTTAAACAGAAAGCTGCACAAAGGCAACTGGCTGGTATACTGTAGATTAACTCTTTGCTAAAATCCCCATTCCCATAAGCACTAGATATAGAACAGTCTGACTGTGATGGAAGTTCCATTTCTGAGCACTTAAGAGTTCAGATCTTTTGTGACTGTTTTCAAATCACAAATTGCAGAATGGCTGTAAGAGAAAATAGATCAAGAGCCTATCAATGAAGAATTTGATGTCTCCAAAAGGGGAGAGAGAGCAAAAAGCTAATAAAACAAAGTATATATAGGTTGGCAAGGGGAGTGAGTCAGCATGAGCAACTACGAAAAGATGGGCAGATTCACAAATAAAATGAAGCTATAGCATAGTGGGGCTATTTTGTTCCCTGTTCCTTTGTAAAAACTGGTCAGACTTTGGATCTTACTTGAATATTGGTAATGAGACAGTGTCACTCACAAACACATGAGGTGGCAAGCAAATTTAGTCAGTCCTGAACATTGGTGTCCTTCAATGAGAACAACAGCCAAGAGTTCATGAGGAACAGTGAAAAACCTTCTACCGTTACCTCCAGCTACAAGGGAATAGCTAAGGGTGTGAGATGGAATTAGTGTATTATTTCTCAAACAAGAATTCTGCACTCCTAATGAAATTTTCCTTCAGGGTCCAAACTTCTAGCATTCAAGAGAGACACTGGAGATCATTCATACTTAGAATTGTTGTATTTGCTGTGTTCACATTCCCTTGCTAACTTTGCTGAGCCTTTATATTTGGCTGTTTAAGCTGCATGAAGTTTTAAATTACTGGTAGGAATGTGAAAACTAAAGGAAAATTTCACTGAGGAGGGCACAATTCTTATTTGAGGGGCAACACCCTCATTCCTTCCCCCTGCAGCTAAACCTCTGCTCCAGCATCAGCTACCTGAAGCAGTTGCCTCACACTATCGAATGATCAGTCCAGCCTTATAGCATGTGTCTGTATATGTGCCATCAAGTCACCTGTCGACTCATGGCAATCCCATGAATTTCACTGGGTTTTTTTAGGCAAGAAATATTCAGAGGTGATTTTTCCAGTTCTTTCCTGTGAAATACAGCCTACAGCACCGGTATTCATTGGTGGTCTCTCCTCCAAGTACTAACCAAGGCTGACCCTGCTTACCTTCTAAGATCAAACAGGATATGGTGCCATTAAGATATTTAGGCTTCCTTGTAGCATTGTCGGTTTTAAAAAAAGAAGATTTAGCCCCAACATGTACTCTAATCCATAAAGCAGTGTTCCATGCTGTGTTGAAGACTTCTTTAAAGTCATCTGTCCTTTGGAGGACAACTTTTCAAATAACTTAAGAGCTGTTTCCAAAAACTTTTCCTGAGCTCGCGTTAGACCCCTGAAAGTCTCTGAATCTGAGGTAGATCTAGGGTGGGGCAACTGGGGCACATGCCCTGGGTGCCATTCCCAGGGAGGCAGAAAAACTGCCATCCCCCATGCCCGCTTGTCGCCCCTGCACCCTTCTGCTCCCATCCTCCACCTCACAGCATCCTTCCACACCCTTCTGCACCCACTCACTTTCCTGGCCTGTTTGGGAGGGCAGCAGCAGCAAAGTCTAGGGGTGCAACTTCTGCACTTGCCCCAGGTGCTGCTGAGCCTAGGTACACCACTGCTCCGAATCAGATCTTAAATGTGTTGCTTTTGAATTAGCATACATTAACGAATGTGCCAGAACTGAGGCAAATAGGTTGTTCAGAGAACAATTGCTTTTGCACAAAAAGCTCTATTTTCTGTGCAAGCACCTGTTTTTTTTCCCACGAACCCCAAGTGTTTTTGCAGAAAACATTTTTTCAGCAAACAACGGTTTTCAGCAAAAAAGTGTGAAAAATCATTGAAAACTTTTCAAAACATATAGTCTTGCCCAGTAGAGTGAAAACTTTAAAAATTGTCCAAAATTGAAGAATGAAGAAAAGTCTGCATTCTTACATGTAGTAAGATGTTTCCTACATGAAAGAATAAAATAAGAGGAGACTTGCTTCCCTGGAACTCTCTTTCTTTCTTATATGGATAGATAAATTTGTCCTGAGGCATTTGGCAGCATTTGAGGGCACTAATTGATTTGGGTGGGGCATTGTGTTGTGTGGGGTGCAGCGTTCTCTTGGGGGTGCTAATTCAGATCCCTAGCCTTCCACAGCTGCCCACTCCTGGTGTAGGGCACATCCATCAAAAGTCAGCATGGTTTCCATCTCCCTCACAATGTTGTCTTGATGCTAGGCAACTGTTCATTTTGGCAAGTGTTAGACCACATCAGTCACTTCAAAGAACTATCTTCCCTATCCCACACTAACAGATTCCCTTGGGGCCCATATGCTGTGTTCTTCTAGTGATGGAAAAATATTAGATTTTTTTTAAAAAAGGGGGGGAAAGTCAAAATGGGTTCCTTTGGTGTCAGAATAGCTTGACAAGAAGAATCCTGGACTGTCAAGAGTCTTCACAGTTCAGGATTTATTCTGTACTAAACTCTTTTTTGCACAGGAAGCAACATTTTCTGTGCCAAAATATTATTCTCAGAAGGGATTATGCTGTTTCCTGCATAGAAAAGGCTGCCTTCTGTGCAAAAAAGTGAAAATTTTGCACAGAACAAGTCCTTTCCTCCAAATAGTTCGTGAAAATTGCAAAGTTTTCAAAGACCCTTTCCACAGTTCACCTTATGTCAAATCCATCACATCAGGATATGGGGAAAGCCTCTCCCAGGAGGGAAATGCAACAGAAGTGCTCCCCTCCACATGTGCTGCCTGCTGGACAAGAGGAAGTGCAATGGCTCCACCCTTCCCTTCCACAGCGCAGCCCAGTAGTTTCCTAGGCTTTGCTGGGGAGGAAGCACAGCCATTGCACTTCCTGCTATTCTGCACAATAGGTGAGTGTGGGAGGGAAGCAGAAGGACTGTGCAATCATGTGTCATTGACAGGAGAAACCTGTCAATGTTTTAATTCATGATTGCAATGGGTGGCCACGGGATCATGACAGGATCGCGACATCTTGCAAAACCATTATCATGATCCCGGCACAATCCCATGGCCATTGTGGGTTGGGGCCAGGGTGCAGAAAGGGCCAAAGGCTCTCACGGAGGGAAGAAAATGGTTAGCATTACTTCCTTCAAAAACAAAATTAGTGATGAAATATACCCCTAGATTCTTCCTATTTCCAGTATTAATAGGTTGTGTGCAGTGAGATCCCGGGAGAAGCAAGTTGTGGAGTGTTTCCTTATGGCTAAACTTTCTAAAAGTCTCTCTTCTCTTTGGTGGGTTAAAAGAGGGAGTTGGTTTAAAAGTAATAACTGAAGGTTCCGGTTGAACTGCAAGCCTGTTTCCATCGCCAGAGTATTTGTAGTATTTGTAGCTGTGCTTTACAACCCCATATTAAGAAATAGTTCTT
The DNA here is from genome assembly GCA_030412105.1 of Cyclura pinguis. Taxonomy (NCBI): domain Eukaryota; kingdom Metazoa; phylum Chordata; class Lepidosauria; order Squamata; family Iguanidae; genus Cyclura; species Cyclura pinguis. The sequence goes on from CM059601.1 coordinate 99,764,180, forward strand.
TAAGGATTAAAAGGAGTCATCAATATTTTACTTCCAGAAACATACAACAGCAGCAACTGAAAACATAATGAAAAAGAGCCATAACCACAGCAATTTGTCCTTCATAAATTGTTTAGCGCTGTTAGGTTTTACGGCATCCAAATTTTAGGAACAACCAGTGAAGCTTTGCATGTAGTGCCCCCAGGCTCCCTACTAAACGTTTGCTAAGAAAGACTCAGGCACTTACCATTTAAAACCAAGGATTGACACTCTCAAGTAATCGGAAAATAATAGTGAAAATTGGAGCTATAGCAATTGACATTTCTGCTCCTTTGTCTTATTAGGAGAAAACTAATTTTGTGCCTTGAAGAATTTCTAAACCCCACATATTTTCAAATGTTGGAATGGCTTAGATTTTTAGATTAGGATGGGTAAATATAATGCCCCCCTCCTGGGACCAATACCCAGTGAGCACTAATGTAAGGCTGACTGAAGCATTCTGTTTCAAACTATCACCACTTACATTTAGCTGCTGTTACTTAAATTTCCATACACGTTGTATTTTCTTATTTAAAAAAATAGGGCTTAAGGTTATATTATGAATCACATTTAGACCAATAGGAACAAATCTATACTTGTACTGCCAACTTGGAATTACTTAGTATACCAAGTGGAGCAGGCTACTGAAAGACACAGATCCAGGGAGCAAGGTTTCAGGACGTGAGCTAGCCCTGAAGGCTAGGTACTTCAGTGCCTATGGGAAAGGGAGCCTGCCCTACCAGCCTGTTACCCACTAGATCATCCCAAGTACCTATATGTACAAATATCATGGATGGAGGGAAAATAATTGGATTTGCATTTCTGTGTGGAAAAATCCATTTTGCACTTTTCTGGCAACAGAATGGAACATGTCTTGCTGTGAAAACCACATTTTAAGGCTTGTAACATGTTCTAAAAGAAGAAAAGTGCACATAAGCCACACATTTTTTAAAATAGACCTAACTGATATGATACATTTCAAAAAGGTACCTACACTCTCTAGTACAGGGTTTCCTAGGCAGGGCTCCCTGGAATGCAGAGGTTCTGCAGGAGACTGTGATTGAAATAGAAAATAAACAAATATTTTTTAGCCGTTGATATAACAATTTGTATGAAGGGGTTCCCTTAGAGCTGAAAATGATTTCAAGGGGTCCTCCAGGGTAAAAAGAAAGGCTGCTCTACTCAGTAGAAAAATGCATACAAAAATGTTTACATTAGAAAAATGTGCACAGAGCTTATCTATTTTTTAAAAAATCCACAAACTGCCACATGGCTTTCTTTCTTAATAGAAAAAATGTTTCACATCCTGATACAGAACTAGGAAAGAATGAGTATGCCATTGGGGTACTGGGAACTGCAACAAAAGTGGCAGGTCCCTGCACCTGGTCACAAGCATTCCAATACCGTAGAAGTCATTGCAGTGGAGTCCTCTGCTTTTCTCCAAATGTCATGGTAGGCCCAAATGAACACATGTTTTAGTTTTCTCCCAACCCCAACCCTTCCCTTTCAGTCCTGGTTTTTGGTGTGCCAGCCTTGAGCAAGTGCAACAAATATACAAACACGAAGCTAAGGCAGTGAGCCCCAGCACCAGCTGAGAATGGGAGGAGATGGGTGCTTGGGTTTTAAAGCTACCTCACAGGGAAAAAAAAATATCAAACTATCTCTTGCTCTAAGCTTGTTGTGAGATTTGTCTCACCCATCTGGAGTTGTGGAGAAAGACAAAAATTTCATGAGATTTCAGCTGGTGCCCTGAGACTTGCCAAACCTAATTAGATTGGACTCAGATCTTAAGTTTAAAATACTTGGGAAAAGAACGAAGTTTTGATTTGGCAGTAAGAAAAAGAAAAGATTGGTACCAACCCTATCTCCTTGGAAGGGCATCCCATTCTTTGGAGGAACAAATTACATCTCCTGTAGCTGGGCATCCGTTCACGTAGCATCCCTAGCACTTCCATCAACCCACATGGCAACATGAGGGACTCTAAGAGCTTTAGGAAACATTCTATGTTGGCACTTCTAGGCTACAATCCTATGTTTCAGTGGGGCTCCCTTCCAAGTAAACATGTGCAGAATTTTGCAGCAAAAGAACAATAAACAATGAAATGCAAATCACTGCAAGATAACTGTAATGACAATCATAATTTTAGAAATGGTTTGAACCTTATGTAGCATTAAAGAGACTTAAAATACATAAGCAATTGTCACAAGTCTCCTGTAATTAGAACAAAGCAACATTGTTCAAATTCTTTTTACATTACATTAATTCCTATTAAATCACAGTACTTCAGCCATTTTTCTTCCTTCAAAATTTGTAAAATTATCCATTGATTTCAAAGGTGTCTGTTTTGCTTAATTTTTGTCTTCCATCCACTTTCTAGTATGAACTGAACTGAACCTAACTGTAAAAGACAGTCAATTTTCTTTGCAGTAATCTTTAATACCTCTCATCAGCATTTTCTTCCCCAAAGTGCTACTTTTGCAATCTGAATCCACTCTCATCAGTGAATAGCTAATAAGATTACAGTGTTGACTTTCAAAAGTAATCACAAATAATAGAATGTATCATACCATCAATAAAGCCAAGATTAAGAAATATTGGAATCTTGAGTATCATTCTGCTAATGTGTTAGATATTTTTTTCCCCTGGCCAACAAGGTATTTAGGAAACAGGTCCTTAGGGCAGGATAAACCTGAAACAGATACCTTGCAGAAACAGATACCATACCATACTGAAACAAGTATAGTGAAGAAACAGGTACCATGCCATAACGAAACAGATATCATGCAGACTAAAAATAGAGGCACTGATTTAAGATATTGTTGGTGAACTTATATGTTCAGAGTTGCAGGTTTTGATTGTTAGGAGTGTATGATATAAAAAATTAGGTCAAAAATATCACATTCTGTGCTGCATTTTATCAGCCAAATGCATCTGATGCTATTGAAGTACAAGGTTTACATAGGCTTTCAGGCTGCACTTGTGAAAACCAAAAGAGTAAGAAAAGCAATAGAAGAGGCAGCTTCCATGGCCATGCTACCCATAATGCGTCACTCATAGTGATAATACTTCTGGGGAAAGAATTTGGGAGGAAAACAGAAAGACAAGGGGATTGTGGGGATGGAGAAACTGTTAAAATTAGAACTATAGAAATATCTATAAGCAAAATATCTATAAACAATAATTGATAATATGCCTGTTACTTTATAGTAGTTTAGGCACAGTATGTATTTGTGGTGATTTCTTTCTTTTTTAAAAAAATCTTTATTGGTTAAAACATAAAGAAAATAACGTTAACACATCATTCTAACACCACAAAAAATTCTTGAATACATATATCTCAATCCTAGAATTATTCTGTATCTTCATAACTTCCCCCTCTGACTTTGGGAACGAGTTAAGTTCTATGTATTCCAAAAACAGTCAGTATTTGTGGTGATTTCACTTTTGTTTGCTTTTCCACAACCATGCTCTTGCTCTTGTACCTGACCAAACCACAAACTCCAGGATTCTGTAGGATGTTACCATAACAGTTAAAATGGAATCATAGAGCTATAACTGTGTAGTGCAAAAGGGCCCTCTGTATATGAAAGAACTGCAAACTTGATTCTTTAAGTGAAATCAAACTCTTAGGCTAAGGCCATTTCTGCACTATATCGCTATAACACTATAGCAATGGGTTGTTACTGGTCCAGGAGTCATGCTTCTGAATGATGCTGTTGCTATTCAGCTGCTATCCCATCCCCAAGTTTTGCCAAATCACCGTATTCTATTTCCAGAAAAAATCTGATAAGAGCCTCCTTTAGCGCTTCAATCCTGTCAGCCATCATAGTGCGGTACCGTTATAGTGCTTGATAGTACTATTATGGTGGATCTAGCAGTGGGTGGCCTGTGGTCGTGCCCAGCTCATTCCTCCCTCCACAACTCCCATGATGTGGTAACTTTCTATCACCTATCCCTGTTTATTTTAAATGTTTTCTTTGAGTCAAAACTTTTAATTTTTTAAATACATTTTTAAACAGTATAGGGCAAAAGTGCAACAGTGTACTGGTATGCCATGCTTTTACAACTTTGCTGTATTAGTACAGCTTCCAAAAAAAAATCAAAAAAAAATCACCACCCAATCTGGGGTGGGGCATGGGAGTGGCCACAGACACTGTAATGTGGAAGGAACACCTCTGGTAATACTGCCAGAGAGTGTGAAAAAGAACATCCCTAACTCAACGATATCATGTGAATGGCAATGCCGCCATTACAACAGTATAACACGCTAATGGCCTCTAGTGCAGAAATGGCCTGGGTGTGTCCTCGGAACAGTAGTGGCTAATGGATCCCATGTCAGTGGGGTGGTGAATCGGATCCAGAATTTAGTCCAGACTTTACAGGAGCTATCCAAGTCACCAAATCTAATTTGAGGACATGGGAAGCTCAAAAGACCATGGCCTTAGAAGTATCTTGCTCTTTAACCCTAATTAGCCCTTCAGAAACTCACTGAAGCCATTTCCACCCTACACTCTTATAGTGCTATTATTCCACTTTCAACATCCTGGGAATTCTGGGGTTTGTAGTTTACTGAGGCCAAAGAGCTCTCTGGCTGAGAATTCTAAACGCCCCTCCCTAAACTACAAACCCCAGGATTCCATAGGATGTTGAAATGGAATAATAGCACTATAACAACGTAGTGTGGAAATGGCTTGAGTCAGCCTCCCTTTTGCATTTGGATCTGGTAGCTCTAATAAGATTCTTATAAGGTTCTAGTACAAAAAAAAAAAGACCTAGTAAAGGTACTAGTAAAAATGTGCCACTAAACCTTTGAAGTTCTAACAACAACAAGAAGAACAACAACAACAAAAAGTAGATCCATCAACTGTGGAGTCTTCCCACCCTTGTGTTATTGTAGATATCACAACAGTTTTGGGATGTGTTCTTTTCTACCTAAATATCTTCCTGTCCCTTCCCTTCTGTTTCTAAGATGAAAGCTTCCTTATACTCCTCTTTACTGTCTTTTGTAAGCACTGATTAGCAGCAGGTTTGCACCAAGTGTAATTACTGGGGTAGATGAGATGCCAAGAAAGCAAAGAAAAGGAACAAAAAAAGCCAGCGCTTTGACATAGGGATGGCAGGGTGAAATTATGTCTTTATCTTCCTCTTGTGACAGGCAGGCTAAAAGGTTAGGTAATTTTACAGTATTCTAAAGCACCTTTATGTGGCAAAGAGAGTTGTTTCTTTCAGACAAAAATTGTTGTGAATATTCTGCAGCAGCACTGCCTGTCCTTTCTGAGAAAAATTACAGCTGCAACATATCCAGTGGCATTTTTTTTCCTTCCTTCCTTCCACTTTTCTGTTGCCATAGCAATGCATGAGATAGCAAAACTGCACCATCGAACACATCTTGAAAAGTGTTTTCATCAGTGGGTTTAAAGGAAGTTTTCATTGTTGTTAATCATGGCCTTGGCTCTTGCTACCATTCCATGTCTTTGGCCCTCACAATGTGACCTACATTTTGTGGGGAATACTGTCTTAATTTACAATCTGTAGTGAATCTATAGGTAGTAGGGAATCCATACTGCCTAAATATCCTAAAGGAGCCAGATCCCATCTGATCTTGGAAGTTAAGCAGGGTCAGCTTTGGTTAATATTTGGATGGGAGCTCATCAATCAATACAAAATGCTGTAGGCTATATTTCAGAGGAAGAAACTAGCAAAAGCATCTCTGAGTATTCCTTGACTAAGAAAACCCTATGAAATTTATGGGGTTGCCATATGTAGACACATGACTTGAAGCCACAAACGCACGCACAGAATTGATCCACATGCCTATCCAAGATAATGTGTCATTTCTAAAAACCTGTGTGCAGCAGAGTGGCAGTCTTAGTGGTCATCAGAACTACAATAATATGAAACACAGGTGCAATGCAAGGTTGTACCAGACATTAGTGATTTCCAGAGTCACTCTATATCTGGTGGTGACATCTTGTACCACTCATGCCAAATTTCCAATGTCACCATTTTCTCCTTTTCATTGCAGCCCTATAAGACTGCCCTGGCTACATCATCCCAATCCTCTAGAAAGCATTTTTTACACATTGCATATACAGGCATGCTTCTGTTAGCAAAACCTCTGACAATGAAACTCCTTTTTACAAAGAACTTTTACATCTGCCCATCTCTTCATTTCCTCCCCATCCTAGGTCTGTCTAGAAGTTTCTTTCAGCAGCATTGCCATTGGGAAGATGGTGAAGGAGAAATGGAAATACCGAGTTTGGATGTCAGGCTGCTAAAGTGTTTCAGTAGTGTAAAAAATGCAACAGGCAAAACTTGAGCTGGTAAAGAATGAGATTGTATTCTAGCCAACCCTACTGTAGCTTTGTATGCCTGACTAAACAGGTAAAGTTAACAGCAGCTACCGCAGAATATTAAATAAAATAGAAGCCAGTAAGTTCTGCCAAAAAAATCATAAGAAAAGCAGAGACTGAAAGAAAATGTCTTTTCTAGGTAAATGTCTTTTGGAAGAGCCTTCCAGTGGTCTCTAGAAGCTTCAGGAAGTTCTTATTTACTTATGCAAGGCCAACCTGACCGGGTTATTTCATTTCACATGCCCATATAGTTAGTTTCGAATAAAAAGTCTGCTGAAATATGTTGAACCAGTCTTTTTGTGGTGTAAGACCCTCTCTCTCTTCTATGTTATTTCTACCTCCAGTACCAATTTTTCTTTTTTTTTGTAACGCCCAAAAACACATTTACTTGTTTACCTGAGGTATACCTGTACCATAGACTTCCTGAGACACCATCTGAAGGAACATGATAAAGTTATCATCCATGAAGGAGATGAATTATGGGAGGAGGAAGAGGGCATTTGTCTTCTCAATTGTGTCCTCATAGTCAAGGAAACGACTATATCTCATGTTAGAACTTAATGACAGCCAATACGCTACATAGTGATGGGCAAATCTATCAAATCAGTTTCCACAGACTTCACCTTTTCCCATCTCCAGATCCAGTTCATTCCAATTCCAAGTGAATCTGGTTTTCTCTTTATACACATATTTTTGTGTGCGTTTTTGAATGAACACATTAATGGACTCATTGGAGGATACTTGTGTTTGTTTACTTTGTAGGAATCAATGCTGTATTTTTGTGCATTTTCCCCATTATAGACATATTGTCAAATGCATTTTTTCCTTTTCCGCAACACAGAATAACATCACAGAAATATATAGATTTCTAAACATAAATTGTGCCAGAATCAGGAAAATGTAAAAAACAAAACAAAACAAAAACTTGACAGAGCAAATTTCTCATATATCTCAAATGCTACCTCTACAATCTCACTCCATCCCTCATCTTTTCTTTGTTATCCTGCTCTTTCTGGAATGCTTGTGGCATCTTGATGATTAAAACAAAATTTCAGCCTGTCTGCCTGCTGCTGTATCCATTCACTGACATTCAAGTGACATGATTCTTTGCTACCAGTGGCTTTTCTCACATTTCTCCCTCTTGTAGGGGGAAAAAAATGTTCTTTCATACCACTTGCTTTTGAATTGTGCTTCAATGAAAAGTATTGATAAGAAAGCTGCCTGTCTCCTTAGTAGATGTTGCAAAGGGGGTTCTGGGAAGGATGTTGAACCTGGCCTGCGGCAATAGAGAGAAGAAGTAGGGCTGGGATTAGCCATCAAGGAAGACCCTCTTTGTCAAAGAATCTGTTGGAGGAAAGTAGAAGTAATACTTTTGCACTAGTTATTCCCAAGTCATGCTTTGTTTTAGAACCGTTCAATATGACTTTTAAATTTTCTTTTGGTTTTCCATGAGCATGCTTTTTGGAAGCTCAGGATGTATGCAAATTCTTCTAGCTCCCTCATCAATTTGCGGTAAACCTGTAATTTCTAACACTGAAATCCGTCAATGCTAATATTACCCTCTACAATAATACTGTAAGGCTAGGTTAAGGGGATGGAAAACTCAGCCTCTGTGAAGACAAACCAGTCTCTTGCCCTAAATGTTATCTTTTGACATGCTGCTGAAATTGAAATAGATCTTGGGATGCTGTCAATTCTAAATTTAGATCTGAAAATTTTGGAAGCTGCTCAGAAATCTGTCCAAGCTTTGATGAAGCCACCTGCTTACATGAATGGTATCTATATATTTTTATGAACATTCACTCTTGTTATGCCCAGCTATCATTATCCTCAACATATTTTAGCCATCCTGTGCCAAACTGAATTCATTCTCAAGACTGAAATATGTGAATATGAAATATATGAGAGCTAACAGTTTATGCCACTTCAGATTGACTAATACCATGAAACAGGAAGAGAAGGAAGTGAAAAATACTACTGCCTCAGTAAACATCCATGCGGCTTTAAGCTACAGTTCTTGGTAGCCAATACGTACACTAAAAGAAGCCCTTCAGATTCCCAGCTATAATTTTATAGCCTAGTAGGAGCAAATGCTACATTTATAATAAATGCAGAAGGGAATAATGAGTTTTGCAATGAATATTGGCTTTTTCCCCTTTCCTCTGTTATTCCTTCATGAGAAAGGGTTTGTTGATGGGCAAAGTGTGGTCCACAGGTCATATACATCCTTTGAACCCCACTCCTGTTGCTGTTGAAACCTCAATCTCCCATTTAAAAACATCTAATGAGATTTTCAGGCAATTTTTGCCCCCAAATCATGCAGTAACCCCTCAAGCATGTGGAAAAACATAGAATAATAGCATCAAAGAGTTGAAAAAGCATCCCCAGCAAATAGCTGTCCAGACTCATACTGAGGCATCCAGAGGAAGACAACCCACCAGCAGTATAGGTGATTGGTTCCATTGCAGAACTGTTCTTAACTGTCAAGAAGTTCCTTCCAATGTTCAATCAAAATCTACCTTCCTGTAACTTAAACCCACTAGACCACGGCCCTTTTCACATGGCATTTTCCATGCGAAAGGGCCCCTGGAGCGTTGCATGACTGTGAGGAGCGGTCCACATGACGCACTCGCAGTCACATGACACTCCAGGGGCCAGCAGGCACCAACCGCACACTATTTCATTTTTGGCTGTGAACCAAAAATGATGTGCGATCACGCATCGCTCCAGGGCCCCGCTCGCACTTGCCGTGTGTGCAGAGCTCCGGAGCTGCAGTGCTCACGCTTCCTGCCCCAGCGCAGCCTGGGAAAATCTCAGGCTGCACTGCGGAAGGAAGAGGAGGGGCTCTCATGCGACCAGGCAGCAGCTGCAGAGCTGAAGGAACTGGGACATGAGAGCCTCTCGGAAGAGGCTGCTCACGCAATCCCCGCACTCCAGCTCCGCAAAAAGGTAAGTTGCGTAAAGGGCCCTGGTCCTACCTTCTGGAGCAGCAGAGAACAAACCTACACCTTCCTCTCTTTGAAACCCCTCTAGATATTTAAAAAGTGAATTCCAGCCATAATATTAGACAATATGGTATTCTAAAAATAAAATTCCTTTATCAGATCTGTTCAAAATTACACCTCCTCTCATATCCACTGTATGAACTCTATGTTAATACACAACCCTTCTGGTCTATTTCTCTTCCTCAGTTAATTCTGTTGTTGTTGTGTGCCTTCAAGTTGACTTTCAACATATGGTGATGCCATCACAGAGTTTTCTTGGCAAGATTTGTTCAGTGAGGGTTTTGCCTTCCTTTGAGGCTGTGAAAGTGTAAAATCCCTCTGTACCATCTTAACTGACAACAGGTTAACATCTGAAACACAATGTGAGCGTGTGTCTTTAACATCTTCATCTTTTTTCCCCCTGCATGATTTTTTTAACATCTTTGTCTGAGGAAGAAGCCAGTGAAGCTTCGAAAGCTTGCATGATGCATTTTCTGCATTTTGGCTGGCCAATAAAAGTATCGCCCTTTGGGGTATTTTGGATTTTTATGTCTTTTGCTGTATGGCCAACACAGCCACTCCTGAATAGGATTTGCCCAAGTTCACCCAGTGGATTTCCATGGCCAAGTCAGGATTTGAAACCTGGTCTCCAGCGTTATAGTCTAATGCTCAAACCACTACACCATGCTGGCTCTCAGTTAATTTTATACAACTTACTTTTTCATTTTGAACTCAGTTTGCAGCTGAGGACAAAGGGAGAAAGTGGAAGAAGTAGAAAGAAAATTGGACACTTTTAAAAGCCACTGAGAAAGCAGGACAGCACAGGATTAATCAGGGCTGTTCCTACCAAACTGGACCATTGGAGGATATGTGCTCAAATACTTGTTTTCCTCTGTAGTGCCACACAAAATGGCAACTGGAAGTGGTGCGACATGACTTCCTGTCACCATTTCTAGAAGGATGCAGAGGAAAATGAATGTATTTAGGCTTACCGGGAGAGCATTCTGGAAGAAAATTGCCCCTGTCCCTTATGCAGTTGCCCACACCTGCAATATGGCAAAATTAATGACTGCCAGGATTTTTTTTCTTTTTTGCAGCATTAATATGACCATATTTTCTCTCTTTCTTTTACAAATAGCATTTCTGCAGGACAAAAGAAAAAAGAATGTTTGCACAAAATTCTGACCTTTTTAAGAGATTTTTTTTTGTGTGGTAAACAGAATGCTTTGCAGAACTTCCTGAAAATTTTGTTGAAAAGCTCCCAAATGTGGGGGGGAGGGACCCTACTCTCATGTTTTTATCCAATGGACAGAAAACAGGTTTTGTTGCATTTTAGAACCAAATAAGTGATGGCTGACCTCCAAGGAAGAACCCTACAAATATTAATTCCCCACTTTCCTCTCTCCTACTATCCCTGAAAATATAAATCATGGATAGGAATAATGCAGCCCTCCAATTTTATTGAACTATACTTCCCAGCAGCCCTCTGGAAAGGGCTGCTGGAAGTTTCAGACCAACAATATTTGGTTGGCCTAAGCTAAATCCAATCATCCTGGGTAGAATAAAACCACTGAAGTTAATGGGATTAAAGTTGATTATCCAAATAATTTCATTGGTTCTACTCTAAGTAGGATTAACATTTGATTGTGTCACACACACACACACACATGCAATCTCTTCCTCAGTATTTAAGAAAAGTACACGTTGCTTCAAGAAATAACTGAAAGAGTTTCACTTGTAAAATTTCTTTCTTTACTCCCACCTTTGCCCTTGCGTGGAAACCAAGGTGCCTGACAAAATATGACAAAATAGAAGGCTTTCAAAATCTCAAGTACTAAAGGGGGTTCGGATGGGGCAAAGCTGTCCTTCTGCTAGTGTAGAGGAGTTCCACTGTCACAGCCCAAATTCAGTGATGTAGACTTGAGCCAATGGACTCAGACTCAAGTCGGACTCAAGTCACTTCAGTGATTTGGCTTGGACTAGACTTGGCAATAAATGACACACTGACTTGACTTGACTCGACTCATGACTTGTATATTTTTAGTGACTGACTTGCTGCCCTTGATTCAGTAACGTAACACATTCATCTGGAAACTTTATATTGTTGACCAATACTTCCATATCTTTTTGCCTGTCATGTGACAATCTGACTTAAGGCCAAAGCTTGGGCCACTTCTTGGAGGGGAATAGCAAACGTGTTAAGCAAAAACTTGAGGCAGGGTTGAGATCTACTTCACAGCCTTTCCCTGCTGTATATCAGAGGAACCTTCTGAAACTTTTGCTAACAACAGAAGGCAAGACTCGACTCCAGAGCACAGGGAAAGATCCTTCCTTCTCAAGCTTTTGAAGCTTTAGTGATGAGTAAGAAGAAGGATCTTATTTCCCATTTCAGAAAATGGCTCCCAAACTTGAGATTTGACTTGAAAGTATCTTACAAGGACTTGAGACTCAACCTGAGGCTTGAAGGTAGAGGCTTGAGACTTGACTTGGAGTAAAAGACTTAAATATGTTACTGCCCAATTTGCAACCATGCAAAACTTTATAGGTATAGATCTACCAGTAGTCATTCCAGGGGCAGGGCAGGATGGAGGCAGTTTTAAATCCACTTGAGCCAAAGGCCTTTTGCTCCCCTGAATTTCTCCAAGATCAAAACTCTAAATGATTCCAGCCTGAACATAGTGCAATTATTTCCCCCATTAGAAATTAGTTAATTAAAAAAAAAAAGAGCAAGAAAATCCGCCCTTTCTAGTGTGAGTTTTAGATGTGGCTTTAGATGTGGGAGACAGGCTTCCTAACTTCACTTCTGCACCCTCAGTTAAGATTGCTTTGCCTGCAAGATTATACCACTCTGTAGATCAGGGCTGAGAGGCTTTTGAAAACTGATTGTAGCAGCTTTTAATAATGTGATGTCTGTGATCTTTACAGAATGCAATTAACAAATTTACAGAATTAATACAATTTATAGACTTACATATTTAAATGGTTTTAATTATAGAGATAATTTAATTACATGTTTAAAAATATTTCATAATGTTCTGTTGTGTTTTTATTTGTTCTTAGTTTAATTGCTGTAAGGTACCTTGAGTCACAGTTATCCAGGAAAGTGAGATATAAATAAAAAGAAAGAGGAGGAAGTAGTCCTCCTTGAGAAGATAGTTAGAAACTTGTAAAATGCTCTAAGTGTTTCAACTTTTTTGTTGTCTTTTAACATTAGAAAACTGGAGATTCTTATTCAAAACTTGGTGGCCCTAGGGATTAGCTCTATTATTGTTGTATGCCTTCAAACCACTTCCAACTTATGGAGATCCTAAGGCAACCTTATCACAGGGTTCCCTTGTCAATATCTGATCAGCGGGAGTATGCTATCACCTTCCATGGAGGCCAAGAGAGTGTGACTTACCTAAGGACGCCCGATGGGTTTCCATGGCTAAGCAGGGATTTGAACCTTGGTGTCCAGAGTCATAGCCTTACATTCAAACCACTGCACTATGCTGGTTCTCCAAGGATTAGTGATTCCTGAGTAATTAACACAGTATGTCAGGGTACGTAGTTGGATGTTTTGTGCAAGGAGCACCCAGACAAGGGTCAAAATCATCCTTAGAGAAGGGCATTTATTTGGTTACAACTGAGATGAAAAACTCCTTCTTCTTCTTCTTCTTCTTCTTCCTCTTCCTCTTCCTCTTCCTCTTCCTCTTCCTCTTCCTCTTCCTCTTCTTCTTCTCTCCCCTCTCCTTCTCCTCCATCATTATCAATACTGGCACAATACTCAAAATGAAGGTGGATGGAGCTGGGGAACCAAGGCTATTTCTGCACTATACAGTTAAAGTGCTATTATTCCACCTTCAATATCCTGTGGAATTCTGGGGTTTACAGTTTACTGAGCTCTCTGGCTGAGAATTCTAAACGCCCCTCCCTAAACTGAAACCCTCAGGATTCCATAGGATGTTGAAAATGGAACAATAGCACTATAACAGTGTAGTGTGGAAATGTCTCAGGTCTTTCATTAAAAAATTTGAATTGTTGGCAAGTGTGATTCCTTCCCTCCTATACTTCCGCGTTATTGCCTTGCTTCCTTCCAGTTTTAGTGGTATGCATGTGTGTGGAGTGGACTGAGAGAAACACAGAGCACAAGGCTTTTTGGAGCTGAATTTTGCTGTTAACAATTCCTTGAAAGTCCAGAAAAAGTACAGTTCGGAAAAATCTGGGCCTTTTTTCCCCCAGCACTGAATTGAAAGTGACAATACCCAACTCTTCTAAGGTAGGACACAACTCTTCAATCTAGTTCATTCTTAAGTGTACTAATTTCTTCCAAGGTAGAGGGTTAGGTAGCAAACTAGATGTATCTGGTTCCATTCCTGTTGATCTGTCTGCTCTGCTTCTGCATACTCACTCTGTGGCCATTTCCATACTGGGCTTCTGAAATGGTGCAGAGCGACCTCTGACGGAGGTCTTCTACACCCTAGAGTGGACTGGCGTGGACTACTTTTTGTAGTTCCACACCAGAATCCACTCAGGAGCGGCCAGAACTAGCTGTGCTGCGTGTTTTTTAAAAACCTCTTTTTCGAGGTTTTTAAAAAGCACGGAGCCTGCAGCCCCGCGCCGCTCCATCGCCCGGCTCTGAAGTGGATTTGCAGGCGCACACAAGTGCGTGCCTGCAGATCTGCCGGGGGCGGGCTTCCAGCTGGCGAGCTTCTCTGGTTGGTGGAGAGCCTCCACCAACCGGAAGCCGCCATTTGGGACGCCGGAGGACTGCGGAGCAGCGAGCTCGCGCTGCTCTACGTGGTGACAGACTTACTCGGTTTCAGGTAAGCTCCGTTTTTGGGCGTTTTCACCCGTTCCCCCCCCCCACATGTGAAAAGGGCCTGTGTCCTTCCAGCTCCACTAGGTATTGTGCATCACTGCTGACCAGTTGGCACTTGTGATTAGGGGTGTGAAAGCCAGGCGGAAAAGGAAAAAGTTGACTCCCTCCCATTTTAATTTTTTCCTAAAGGTCTCCCTCCCCCAGAAAAATGGAAGAAACTGATTACAGGACATTTTCTTTCAGGATGATGACTAAAATGTTTAAGACAAAGTGTTCATATATTTACTACCCCAAAATCATTTCTAAAAACCAGATAAGAGTGTGATTTTTATTTATTTATTTATTTTGTAAGACTATGTACAGAATCAAATCATTACAGTTTCTGGTCTTGATTTAAGGAAATGAGTATGTTATATTTGCTTGACAATATGGAGAACCAACTAATGGAAAGGAAATAAAAGTCTCTGTTTTGCTAATGTTGATAGTTTATTAAACTTGATAAATGTTAATTACAAATTTATTAACTGCAGCAAGGTTAATTATATCAAGAAAATGGAAAATGCAAGAAGATTTTCAAATGAACGATTGGTATAAAGAAGTGTGGAAAATAGTGATTTATGATAAGTTAACATGTCTAATTAAAGTCAAAAAAGGAATAATGAAAGGGAATGATTTTGAAGAAATATGGAAGATATTTGTGGGAAAAGTTCTAATAAAAGAGGGAAGTGTCACACCTCCACAAGAAGAATTCAATTTTGGAAAGTAGAGTAAGCTGAAAGATAATTGGCTCAGGAGATGGGTTAACGCTTAGGCCCTTTTCACACAGCATTTGCTAAAGAGGATAACCCAGCAACTTCCAGCCATCTGTCATTCACGATTCGAGGCCAGACTATTCAAGAAGGCATTTGTGGTGGTCTTCTTCGAGGCCTTGCGTGTTGGGGAACTGGTGGCCAGATCCAGAAGGGGCATGTCCAACAGGGCATTGCGGGTGGAAGACATCTCCTTCTCATGAGACAAGGTGATATTACAGGTCAGGCAGTCCAAATCTGACCAGCAAGCCAAGGGAGCCCTCATCCACCTGCACCCTCTACATGGGGAGGGCCTTTGCCCTGTCCAGGTGATATGGAAGTTCCTCAAGAAGCGGCCTGCTGGCACCAGCCTCCTGCTCATTCACCAGGATCATTCCTTGCTGTCCAGGTTTCAGTTTGTCGCAGTTCTGCGGGCAGCTGTACGTTGTGCTGGGGTCCCATCCTCGGAGTTTCGGAGCCACTCCTTCCACATTGGAGCAGCCATGGAGGTGGCCACCTGTGGCCTCCCCACCACAGTCATCAAGAGAATTGGGAGGTGGAAATCTGGAGCGTTTGCGGGCTATGTCCAACCTGAGCTGGGGCTCATTGGGCCCACTAGCTGGAGACAGGAGACAGCTGGGCAGTGAATGTGGACCTCCCCATTGCGGCAGGGGAGGTCATTCGTATCCCGGCTTTATTGGCGTCAGGGATAGGTTCAGCAGAAGGCAGGCAGCGTGGCCTGCCTTCCTCTTTGGCGGTCGCATGGTCAATGGATCCTGGGATAGCGGGTGCCTTTGCCACATGCCAGGGGATGCTCGGGTCCCCGTTGGGGTCAGGGGGTGCGGTAAGCTGCCCAGCTCGGGTGGGTATGCAGCGGGCACCCCCTGGTGGCAGTAGGACTGCGGTCAGCTATGTGCCATCTGGTTACAGGCCAGACAATTGGGTTCATTGGTTAACAGGCAGGTTGATCGATGCCCGGATCCATGCCCATGCTTATGCCAACCTTATCCATGCTTGAAGCCAATAAAGTTGTGGTCTTTCTTTCTCCAGTTGAAGGTTGTTGTGTTTTCTTTGCTAGGAGGCTGTCGCCCCTGGCCACACAATTATTTACTGAGCAGCCTCACCTACAATTTCTGTGGCACTTCTTCCTTGTCCCCAAATAGGCAGCATGTTTTTAGTTTCTTCCTTCCTTTAGGCTACACTGGGGTTGTAGCTATGGGAAAAACCTCAAAGAAGACTTTTGCTTCTCACAATCAAATTGTCCTTCAGTCCCCATATTTTTTGCATTGCAGCAATTTGAAATGTCAGTTGACAAGTTAGAAATAGAATTTAGAGGGCCAAAGAAAGGGGGCAGGTAATGAGCATTCTAGGTGTGAATTGTTTTTAATGTTGCATTCTCTGCAAAGGCTAGAACTTTGAGGAATGAAGGAAAGGATCATGGACTAAAGGAAAGAATCGCTCCTGTGCAGGCCAATGCCCATATTTTGCTCACACTGCAGCTACAGCCTTCCCTCCACTGAAAACAATGATTCCCATTGGTTACCATTTTTTAAGCAGAATGAGGTAAGGTACCTGTGCAGACTCTTAAATGTGTGAGAACAGGCAGGGAACTGTATGGATACGGCAACAGCATGAAAAGAAAAAAAAAGGCAGTATACCCTCACCAAACCTAATTCTAACCCAAGGGATGAAAGTCTCATATTTTAAAAAGAAAAAGACAAACTTAGGGTATTTATGTAAAGCTTGTTTTAGTTTTCTTGCAAATTAAAAAGATCCCAGGGAAGGAAAGGATCTGAGTCCACTCCTGGAAGAAATGAACACTGTGTGACACATGAGGGTTAGAAGAGATTGGGACTGATCTACATTTTTAGCCCTGTGTAGATGGAAGCATGACGGAAGCACCTTATTCCTAGAAGTCATTAATTCTGGGAAGTCAGAACAGATGTCTGTCACATTAAAACCTGACAGACTTTTTTTTATAGCCAAAAAACAGATGGGATTTTTCTTTATGACCAGTATTAGTGGAATCTATCTATTTCTAATTTTAAAATCTTTCTGGGCCACATACACAACCCATCATTAATAAGATACAGGTCTTGAAATAATGCACTCTTCTGTGATTGAAAACATTACTGAAGTGTTAAATTGTGTTTTAACTTTTAAGACATCTGAAAGTAAAATTTGGCCTGTATCAAGGTGGGTGGGAATTTCTAGGAAAAGAAACACATGTGTTGCAATTTTCTTGGCTTTGTATCAATATTTACACCCAAATTTGAAAGTCATTTTAAGTTAACAAAAAGTTAATGAACTTTCCTTCCTCTAGCCCAAATAGATTCGTTACAATATTACAAATAACCAGACAATTGCAGAAAATGTAGTTCAGTTTCAAAGGGCATGGGTAACCTAGCAGTTCTTTTCCTATTGTGTATATTCTAGTGTTTCCAGAAAAGCCAAGGTCAACATTCAATTTAATTTTTCTTATCTATAATTTCTCTTACTGTCTTATCAGATGTAAAGCTTCTGCAATTAATCAAAGTCTTTGGCCCTTTTCACACGGCATTTTCCATGCGAAAGGGCGCCTGGAGTGTTGCATGATTGTGAGGAGCAATCTGCACAATGCACTCACAATCGTGCGACACTCCAGGGGCCAGCAGGCTCCAATCACACACCTTTTCATTTTTGGCTAGAAGCCAAAAATGGTGCATGATCGCAGATTACTCCTGGGCCCCATGTGCACTTACCTGACGTGTGGAGCCTCCGGAGCCGTACTGGCCATGCTTCCTGCCCCAGCACAGCCTGGGAAACTCCCAGGCTGTGCTGCGGAAGGAAGAGGCAGGGCTCTCATGTGAGCAGGCAGCTCGTGTGGAGCCGAAGGACTCCCAATGCGAGAGCGTCTCGCCAGAGCTGCTCGTGCAATCCCAGCACCAGATGAAGGTAAGGTGTGGAAAGGGCAAATGAGATGAGGTTAGCATTTTTAAGTAAATTTACTTCAACTTACCTTAGTCTTCAAAAAGAAGACTAAACGTGTGTTTTTTTTCTTTTTGTGAGAGTGATGGTAGGGTAATGTGGAACCAGTTGTTGCTCACCTGATGCTTCCAAAGGCTAAATATTCTGCTTGTGAGGTATACTAATGTCTCTCACATTCCCCAGCACTGTTATTCTGACAATCCTGGACCACCAAGCCTGCAATTTGTACTACAAAACATTGAAATGCTAAAGGAACAGATTAGAATGTTGCAATATAAACTTCAAGTATGGTGTGCTGAATCTGGAACTAATTTATTGTGAGGTTAAAGCCCTCCTACTCCCACTAAGATACCAGTCTGGATTAGGAGGGCAGTGCTCACTGTAGAGTGAAGCAAGGAGGAAAATATGGAGCTGCCAGCTATGCCCTTAAAATTATGCCTTCTTTGGTCCTGAGGGACAACATGCACATAACCTTTAAGGCATAGTTAACAGCTCCTTTCTCTCTCTCTCTCTCTCCCCTGCTCTTTCTCTCTCTGAAGTTAGCACAGGTAACCAGTACAGCAAAATTATCTTAGGCTTGTTATAAAAATATGCTCAGACAAAATAATAGCTAATAAACAAAATACAGAGGAAAAAAGGAGAGAGACAGGGAGGGAGGGTCTTATCTGGCCTTTTTAGTATAAATATAATCATTACTACTTCTCATTTCATCTTGCAATACATAAAATCACAATGTTGTAAAATAAAATTCTACAAACTGGGAAAAATTACTTTTTTAGGCTATAACTTGCATAACTTGACAGAAAACAGGACTGCTGGCCATTGTGGTTAGAATACCGTGGAAACAGTAGTCCAAAAAACCTAATTTTTCAAGCTCTGGTTTTAGAAAACACAACACATGCTGAGGCCACAAATTAACTGTACCATTTATATTTTAAAAAATGCTGAATATTTAACAGGCAAAAGCCAGAACAATGAGCAAAAATGCAAGTTTGGTAATGTAGCCAGCACAGTGTAGTGGTGTGAGCGTTAGACTACAACCCTGGAGACCACGGCCATTTCCGCACTACGCTGGCTACTACGCTCCTCCCCACACTGCAAACCCCAGGATTCCATAGGATGTTGAAAGTGGAATAATCGTGCTATAACAGCGTAGTGCGGAAATGGCCTGGAGTTTGACCCACTCTGTTGGGGGATGATAGGAGTTTCAGCCCCACAGAAATGCAGCGGAAAAACCAGAGTTCAGCCAGCCAACAGCAGCAGCCTTATTCCCCAGTAAGGATACTCACACACAGAGGAGTTTCTTCCAAACAGGAGGCACTTTATCTTGCAGCAAAGTTCCGTTATATACAAAACATGGAACAGACGGACAAAGGCTTGCGCCAGACACCGGTTTGGTCAACAGACAAATACATACTGGAGATTGCTTTCTTATATACATATTTACAACCAATCAGGTAGAGGTTTGCACACCTCCCTCTACCATCTACACACGACCCCAGTTTCTTATGCAACCTTGCAATTACCCACAGCTGGGTCATGATGCAACATCTTTGCAGTGGGCTGATCATTTTCCCAGAGTTCCCTGCCTGGAATCCCTGACAATCCCCTCCAAAATGGTCAGGCCACTGTGTAGGACATTTTCATAATCCATACATGTAATACAATGCATAATATGTACAGTACATACATTCAAGGGTACAATTCATCTTCCACCTTACACCTTGGTGGCAAGGCCCAGTTTACCTGCCAACTTCTCATGGCCTACTACTGGAAGTGCCTTTGTGAGCAAATTCGTGATATTGTGTTCAGATGGACAATACCGCAAGCACAAAATCCCATCTTGGACCATTTGCCTCACATTTTGATACTATACACCAATGTAGTCCTACACTCAAATTTTCTGCCTCAGTCACACGGGACAACAAAATACCCTCCTCCTGACCCTTTAGGGATAATCATAACTTTACGTCCTGACTCAGCAAGTTGGGTACTTCCTGACCCACTTTTACTGGAACCACTGCTGGAACTAGTGCTGACCTCAGTGCGAGGCTTTTTCTTGACTGTAAATGCAGGTTCAGCACTAGGTGGCAGTGTTGAACTCTTTGGTGTGACGTCGAGTGAGACTTTTGGTTTCTCCTCCTCAGTACTTTCCTCAGTACTTTCTTCTTCATCATCAGCCATCACCACCCCTCCATCTTCAGAGCTTTCAAGTATATCCGGGACACTGTCCTTTTCCTCATCAGACATCACTGCCCCTCCATTCTCAGGAATTTCAAGTGTATCTGGGACACTGTCCTTTTCTTCATCAGACATCACTGCCCCTCCATTTTCAGGAATTTCGTGGACACTTTTCACACTTTTCCCCAGGGGAATCAAAACCTCTTGGTTACAGTGCAGTCTATCCCATCCTGAATGGATTTCAAAGTTTGCACTCTTGGAATACACTATTTTGCCAGCATGGTGTAGAAATCTATATTTCTTACCTTCATATCCCACAAAGCGTAACCGTCTAGATATCTCCTCTCCAGACTTTCTAAAACTTAGGGGACATACACACTAGCAAACTGACCCCAAACACGTAGATGCTGCAGGTTTGGCGCTCTACCATACAATAGGTAATATGGAGTTTGCTTCACACTTGAACTCCACATCCTGTTTATGTGGTAGTTTGCTGTCACTATTCCTTCTCCCCAAAGTCCTGCTGGGGCTTGGGCATCCTCTATCATACAGTCCTTCATTTGTTTTAACAGCCCAATTCTTCTTTCTGCAAGACCATCCTCCCCGGGAGATGTGGGGTTGGTGGATTTATGCCTTATGCCTTTCTTACGCATCCAGGCTTGCAGGCTATTGGACAGGAATTCTCCCCCGCTGTCTGACACAAGACTGACCACTTTATAAGGAAATTCCCTCTCAACAGCATTCACCCACTCTTGGAGCTTTTCAGCTGCTTGACTTTTCTCTTTCAGCAGATAGACATAGGAGTACCTGGTGTGTCTGTCTACAATTACAGGCAAAAACCTATTTTGCCCTTCAGTTGGCTTGAATGGCCCACCCAAATCTGCATGTACAACCTCAAATGGCCGTTGGGTGACACACTTGCTTTTCTTGGCAATGGGGTAAGCCTTTACCTTAACCTTTTTGCATACAGAGCAATCTAGGAACTTAGGGCAATTTCTGACTTTTAACACAGGGCATACCTTTGCCAACTCTTGCAAACTTTTGTAGCTGGCATGTCCCATCACTCTGTAGAGATAATGTACACACTTTTCATGTAAAGGTTTGTTACACATAGGGTTAACATTTGCCACTTTTCATTTGGGCAACATGTGGTACAACCCCTGCTTTTTCACCCCTTTTGCACAAAACACACCATTTGCAGTTATTGTACATTTCTCCCCTTCAAACACCACTTTGTAACCCTCACTGGTCAGTTGGGAGACACTCAAAATACAATTCTGCAAGTTGGTAACACATAACACATTATTGAATGATTTACCAAAGCATGGCACATATGCAGTACCCATCTTCTGTACCTTGCTTGGTGCCTCATCTGCAAGGGAAATTGCTGTTATGTTTGCATTTGTAACATTACTCAACAGCTTTAAATTGTTCACCATGTGGTGAGTTGCACCACTGTCTAGTAACCACACACCACTCTCAGACTATTCTTTTGCCACAAACACATGGCCTTCAGCCTGTGATGACACGCCCCTCCGCTTCTGGGCTGTCTTCTTCCCTTTGCTCAGTGCTGGCATTCTGCAGTCCTTCCGGAGATGGCCGACTCTCTTGCATCTGTAGCAGCGTCTGGCATAGCTGCACACTCCTTCTTCCAGGTCAGATGCCTCCTCCTCCTGGCGACTGGCTTTTCTCCCCTCCGACTGCAGTCTGGAATCGAACTGCTTATGTTGGACTTCCTCCAGGATCCTCCCAGCTACCAAGTCTACAGTCAGCTCTTCCTCACGCACACCCTGCAGGCTGTAAATTAAAAAGTCCCACTCCTTAATGAGGCTTCCCAGCAGAATAAAACTTTTCTGCATTTCTGGAATCTTTATCCCTCTATTGGCTACCTCTTGAAACAACTGTTTCATCAGCATGAGGTGCTCTCTTACACAGCTTCTGGGACATAATTTTGTGTTATACAGTCTTTTCATCCATAGCATTTTGGACAAACACAAGGAAGATTGATGCACACGCTTCAGAGCTTCCCAGAGCTGATATGCTGTGTCCCCAGCAGCAGCGTGAATCAACTGGGAAGGACTTAAAGTTAGCAAAATAACTGCTTTGGCTTTTTCATCAGCAACACGATATGCTGCTATCTCAGCAGCCGATGCACTGAAAGGCGGCTGACGCTCGCTCTCCAAGAAGTGCCACAAGTTCTCCTTTATCAGAGATGCTTTCACATAAATTCGCTAGCTTTGATAATTTGTGTCATTTAGTCTTTCAAAACACACAAAGCTTGTTTCAGCCATTCTGCTGCCTTTGTAAAAACAAAACACAGGAATGCAGCTGGCCAGCTTCCTCCTCCAAAGTGTCCTTGAACAGCACCGGACTGAAAATTAACTGTCTCTCTGCCAAAACACAGACTCCTGAAGCACCAGAGAGCCAGGCAAACAGTCAAAAACAGTCCTTGTATCCAGGGGAAAACAACTACAGGTACACTGTGGATGCTGTGCACTCTGGGTCTGGGCCCATAACCACTGTTGGGGGATGATAGGAGTTTCAGCCCCACAGAAATGCAGCGGAAAAACCAGAGTTCAACCAGCCAACAGCAGCAGCCTTATTCCCCAGTAAGGATACTCACACACAGAGGAGTTTCTTCCAAACAGGAGGCACTTTATCTTGCAGCAAAGTTCCGTTATATACAAAACATGGAACAGACGGACAAAGGCTTGCACCAGACACCGGTTTGGTCAACAGACAAATACATACTGGGGATTGCTTTCTTATATACATATTTACAACCAATCAGGTAGAGGTTTGCACACCTCCCTCTACCATCTACACACGACCCCAGTTTCTTATGCAATCTTGCAGTTACCCACAGCTGGGTCATAATACAACATCTTTCCAGTGGACTGATCATTTTCCCAGGGTTCCCTGCCTGGAATCTCTGACACACTCGGCCATGGAAACCTACTAGTGCCTTCTCACTCACAATACTCTATTGCTAGCAAACACACACCAAACAAACAAACAAAGGGTTAAATCCAGTTAGTAGTGCCAAATAAATTAATTGCTGAATGGTAAATCGACACCAATACAAGTCTCATTGATTCAGTGGCTTTTCTAGTTGGCACTAGCAATTGGATTTACCCTGAAGCTTCCTTTGTGTTCTATGCTTTAATTTGATATATCATTCATCTTTAGATAACCATGGTAAAACCCATAAAATATTACCAAAAGCTAGTTACCTATTCCCAAACAGGTATTTGGATTGAAATAAGGACCAGAATCCTGTTGGGGAGTTACAAATGTATACACATTCCTAATTGTGTGGTAGTCATGATCCCTATGTAGCCCTTAGTATTTCCAGTTTCTATGTATGGATGTGAAAACTGAACAGTGAAGAAAGCTGACAGGGGGAAAAAAATCAACTGACCTTAAATGTAGTACTGGAGGAGCGCTCTAAAGGTGTCATGAACCACCAAAAAGACTATGAAGCAATGACATGACTCACTAGAAAAAACAATAATCTAATATATAAAAGAAAGTGAAGACCTTACAAGATTGGCTGTGTCAGGCAAGAGGAGCTCATATGATTGGCTGCCTAAGAAGATTCTGTGGAACCCTGGAGTTTGCAGTTTAGGGAGGGGCCTTTAGAATTGTTAGCCAGAGAACTCTTGGGCCTCAGTCAATTGTGCATGTCTTGAATAGGCCGGTTGCTATGGAGACAAGGCCTAGCAGAAAGGAGGAGGGCAGTGTATTCCCTCAGGAACCCAACCTCTGTATATTAATAACTCTGAATACAGATTGGATTGGGGAATATGGGGAAAAGTTAGAGGTACTGGACAAGACAGTTTGGGAAATTAGAGACACAGGATCTCAAATCTTTCTAACAAGTATTACCTATGAGAAAATAAAATCCTGCACAACGCCGGGTATATATGCTAGTGCTAGATAAAGTTGAACACAGGAGATAGATTGACTCAGTCAAGGAAGCCATGGCTCTCCATTTGCAACATCTTAGCTGGGCTGTTAATAACAAGGTCTCTTGGGGGGAGTGTCTCTCATTAATAGCTTTAACCACATGTGGAAGCCAATTTGATGGCAAACAACAACAACAAAATTACCTGATGAAATCAATCCCATAATTGATCTCTGCAGTCAAAATTTAGTTTGTGCTTCAACTGACTGGACATTTAGTCCTGGCATTTATTTTCAGAGCCAGGACATAATCATGGAACATATGAAGTAAAAATAGGTAGACATTCCCTCTGAACATGGACAAAAGTGCACATTTCTTAAACCATGTAATTAACATCAAAAAGTTCCCACACATCTGGTGAAATCTTCTGGATAAGAGAAGGTTGCTTCCACAACATATTAGCCACAACATCTCCTTTTCAAAGAGAATAAACACTGTCTGCACTCCTATAAAAATAAAGGCAGATATTAAAACTCTGGACTGATGAAATTCTCATTTTACTCTTCACTACAGCCAAGGGGTGTAGCTATGGGAAGATGAGGGTATTCTCCCCCAAATAAGAATTCTGCTCCCACCCATGAAATTTACCTTCAGCCTCTAAATTTCTACCATGGCAAACACCTAGAACTCTTAAATGTGCAGCATTCAAATTCTCTTGGTATCCAAGGTCAATGAAATTGCAGAGATTCCATTCATATATTGAGACTGGTACATTTCATAGTGTCTCTCTGCATCAGTCAGTCCATAAATGATACATTCTTTCCCATGTCACACCCTTTGTAATGTATCTCAGAATAAAATTGCTTTGTCAGCACTCTGATGATCTTCTCAGAGAAAGACTCCAGAGACTTTCTTTCAGTGCCTGGAATATCTAAGCACAATAGTTTGAGCAGCAGCAGAGAGCCGATAACATGAACCCCATTTTTACACTGAAGGGGGGGGGAATAACCACTTACTTCTTTTTAAAATCACAGACTGACCCTTCAATATCAGCCTGTAGGGAATCACATGTTTGAAAGTGTATTCATCATTTCAGTTCTGGAAGAAATTTTCTTTTTTTTTCTAACTATACCAGACCCATCAATGATTCATGTTAATCTAGCCTTCCAAAAGAAAGGAAAGGGTAGGAAAAGTAAGTGAATATTCATTCTAAATTGAAATGTTTAAAATTAGGCCTGAAAGGAGTGCCTCACTTTGGAGATTTTTGACTAATAATAATAATAATACTAATACTAATATAGCTTTCAAGGAATCTAAAATGTTTGCTTACGTTTGCATTTTTTAAAAGTGGAGTAATTGCTGCTTTCCCATTTTTTTAAAATGAACTTGTTTCCTGCAACAGTCAATGGGATGACTTTATGCAAACAAATCAAATTGATTCAAAATAATATGTCTGTCTATGAAGCAATTGTACCACTCGCTCTGTATTGGCTTTGTTTGCTCCCAGTGAGGTCAACCTCCTTAGTGCTATATGATGCAAAGCCTCCAACTGTCCTTTTTTGGCGGGGAGAGTTCTAATTAACCTTCTTTCATCCCACCTTTTCAGGGGCTTTTAAAATATCCAAGTTTCTCTCTCCTCCTCCCACTTTCCTCCTTTGTTCTCTGCTTACTTTAGTTGCTGCAAACTGAGTTCAAAGTGCAAAAGTAGTTTGCACTTAGTTAACTCAGCAGAGAGGAGAGAAAAAGAGGAGGCAAAATCTTGCCCTTCTCAGTAGACTCATGCAAAAGCAGATTGCTGCAGATTCACCTAGCTTGTACATTCTTCCTCAGTAATAACTTTTGTCATGTAGGCCACACTCTGATGTTGCTTGGCTACATGTGTCCTGGTTTTCATCTGTGAAATAATGGTGGGTATGATGATAGTGTCATTATTGCTATGAAGAAGACCACTTTGTGGGGAGGAACTCTGGCTGTAGGATTGCCAAGACTGACAATAGCATATGTAGCATATGTATTTTTATACTGCTTATCTGCTAAGTGCTCTCTAAGCAGTTTACAATCTGTTAGCTAATTGCCCCTAACAAGCTGGGAACTCACTTTACTGACCTGCAGAAGGATGGAAGGCAGAGTCAACCTGAAGCCCGGCAGGATCGAACTCAGAACCTTGTGGCTGCATTAGTAGCATTAACCACTGTGCCACCAGGGCTCCCTAGTGGCCTGATGTCTAGGTGTTGGGGTATGAGCTGCCTAAATATCCCTTGGGAAGTAGTCTCTCTACCTCTACAGATGATGAAGAATTTTGTAATATCTTTATTGATAATTTTCAAAAACACTAAAATTCTATAAATACATGGACAAAAGAAAAGAGCATATAGAAAGCATAGTAGAAATTAAAGAATGAAGAAAAAGGAAGAAAAAGAAAGGAAAAGAAAAAAAGACAACTTCTTTCTTTAAATGGTCTATAATACTCAAATTGTTTCAGGCCTCTCAAAGATTGTATCCAGCAAGTCTTTCCCTCCCCTCCCTCTTCATATTTTACAAGAACGTTCTTCTACCAAAGGACAACATATCTAGCACGATATATCAATATTACATCCTACTACATGTTGCATTTGTGTGACGAATGACACTGCATTTCCTAATCTTAATACTCGAAGCTATTTACTGACTTAATTACATGGTAATAGTCTTTGTTACTTAAAACTGTCTTAAGGCACTGCAGGCTCTGGCCATTCATGCACTGGCCATTCGTTGCCCAGAACAGAGTGCTGGGCTAGTAGGAGACCGTTCACAGGTAATAATGCTTGCCTGTTCAGGGTAGAGCATAAATGTAGTCAAAAATCAATCTAGAGGTCCAGGAATCTGTTGGGCAAAACGGTTAGGCAGTCCAGGGTCAGAAAATCCAGGCAGGCAATAAGCAGGGACTCCAGAGTACACAAAGCAAGAGCTGGCAAACACACCAGTTATTTCTGGCCTCAAGCCACCACCCTCTGCCTTTCTTAAGAAGGCTGGATCCAGATGGCTCTTATCGCAGCCTGATTAGCTCCTGGTACACTTGTGTCTGCTTGTCCTCCTTTGAGGCTGCTGTTCATCTGGGGAAACTGAGTCCTGGCCTGTGACACTTAACCTTTATTAATATTTCCAGGTTCTTCCCACTTGCTGTTTCAAAGTATTTGTCCTTTTCTTTTTCCTCTTTCTTTCACCCCTTCAGTCGTCATCTAATCCTTTCATTAAATCAACTTTATTTAACATCAATGTAAATTTATTACAGCTCAATTTCAGATTAGCTTCCCACTTCTCTCCTGCTTGGACTGTATTTCCCATTTCACAAACCAGAACTTCTTGGTCCTTCATCTTCCCCAGTTCAATACGATTTTCAGCCTTCTTCCTTTGCATTTTAACCTCACAATTCCCTCTTGTCTTATGTTTCCCTACAATTCTGCCTTCATCTCATTCCTCAGGTTCTCCATCAAATCCTTTTTCAAGTTTGGAAGTCCCTCTTCCCTCAAGAAACGTAGCTCTGCTAGCATCCATTGCAAAAAGCTCTGAGAGAGTTCCTGGGAAGATTTCATCTTTCATTCAATCCAGCAGCTACAGTCAATTTTTCTTTTGTTTAGCTGAAGAGCATTGAAGAGATAATGCCAGGACACTGAAGAGAGCATTGAAGAGATAATGCCTGGACATTCTCACACAGTACTTTCTTATAGTTAAAGTCCAATTCAGTCATGTAAATGGGATGAAATTCAGTCTATCCACAAAAATATGTGCTCTGAAATCCTTAATTATCCTCTTTTAAATGTTTCAATCCTCAGTCTTCTTATTTTTCCTGAACTAATGGGGGTAAATACACTTGCTAGACTCTTGGTTGCAGAAAGGTGACTCAAGAGGCTTCCACTGTTGTCCTCTTGTAATAGGAAAAATTTTTCACTTTTGTAACTCCAAACATTTGTTTAAGAATTCTTTCTTTAAAAATAAAAAAGCAAGTTCTCAGCATGGGGCCATCAGATAGATCCTCAGCTCAAAGCAGCTGGATTTCACAGCAAGGGAAAAGATGTAACTGCCTTGGTCCTTCTCATTCACTGTACATTTACTCATGAGTAAATGCAAGTAATGGGAATTCTGGACCATTATGAGTGATTCCCCCCACTTTTGATCTGGAGTAAGTTCCTACAGCCAGAGATTCCTCTGCCCAGCACTTGTCCCATGAAAACTGTTCTCACTGCAGAGCTGTGGCAAGGAGTGACTGCCTGTTGTCCTGCTGTGAAGTCATCTCCAGATGTTTAAGAATTTTGAAAGCATCCCACTCCCCACATTTATGCTCACTAAAATGGCCTCCTGGTGTCATCAGCAAGCATTTGTATCTAAACATTGTTCTCAGGCCAGGGATATTACTAGGCTACCTAATAGCTTTCCCTGTGTGGTGAAGCAAATGTTGGGAATGCCAGTCCTGGCCACTAAGGCCCTTTTCGCATGGCATTTGTCATGTGAAAGGGCCTCCGGAGTGTTGCGTGATTGCACGGAGCATTTCACATGACGTCCTTGCAATCGTGCAATGCTGCCGGGGCCAGCAGGTGCCGATTGCTCAATATATCATTTTCGGCTTTCCAAAAATGGTGCATGATCGCACATTGCTCTGGGGCCCCACACGCACTTACCATCTGTGCAGAGCTTCCAGAGCCGTGGCCCTTGCACTTCCTCCCCCAGTGGAGCCTGGGAAAATACCCAGCTGCACTGCAGAAGGAAGAGGCGGAGCCCTCATGCTGTCTGCTGGCCGGCAGGCAGCTGCTGCAAAGATGGAGCAGAGGGGACACGAGTGCCTCATGGAAGAGGCTGCTCGCATGACCCCCGTGTGACCATGCCAGACAGACGTAAGCTGCAGAAAAGGCCTAAGATTTTCAACTGCCTTCTACCAGCTTTCAAGAGAAGAGGATGCTGCAGTGATGGGTCACATATGCTTCCTCAAATCTGGATGGTGGAAGGTTAGCTCTGATCTTTAGTTGATGCCATTTGCATCCTGGAAGAAGACTACTTAATGCCTTCTTCGTGTGTTTAAGACAAACATTCACAGCAACAGAAAGGGACTGGTTCCACATATACTCTCTTTAAAAGGATTATGTAAGAATCAGACATAGTATCTATAGCACAGCAGTGGGGATCATGTAGCCTTCCAGATATTGTTGGACTACAAATTCCAGCAGCCTTATCCAGTTTAGGCAATGGTAAAGAATGCTGGGAGTTGCTGTTTAAAAGTATTTGGTTGGCTACATGGTTCCCATTATAGTAGGATATGCTTTTGCTATTCTGTTTCCCCAATATATTTCTGATGAGAGAGTTCATATATATTTGCAAGTTTTGTTTGTCATGGTCATTGGCATTCCTCAAATCCAGTTTGTGCCAAGCTGTGCTCAGCAAAGGATATTTAGAATGCAGCACATTCCTCTCCTGCAACAAGCAAGAAATATTAAGGCAAACCATGCTACATATAAAAGCAGTTTCTTGGAACTGAGATGTCATTTCACCTGTCCAATAATGTCACTTCTTCACCCATTTGGAATCCATGTATGCTAATGACAATGCCAAGAACTATCTGAAGGCAATTATTAATAACATTGAATAGTGACACTATCTGCTATATTGTAATGCTTCAATTAAAAGCTTCATTTAAAAAAAAAAGAAAAAGGATCTAATATAAAATGGCAAAAGAAAATGATAAAGAGTTCACATGAAGGGTGCACATTTCCCCACAAATCAAAAAAATGCTGAACTATAACTTGTGCTGATCAACAATTTGTAGGAGGGAAAGTAGAACAACCCAAGGCAACTACAAACCAATGAATGAAAAATATTACAGATAGTGAGTCCCTCTGCAGATAATATAAGTGTATCAGTGATTTAGATCACCTCTGCAAAAATCATAAAAAAGAGGGAGGAAAGAAGGGGAAAAAAGCAATGTGGCAGCACCTTTAAGACTACTTGGTTTTTATTTGAACACTAGCTTTCATTAATATAAGCCCACTTCTTCAGATGCAGCACAGATGATGTTAAAGCCTCAGATTATAAAGCATCTGCTAACCAAAAGTCATTGTCTCAGGATTCAGAATTCTCTCCAAAAGATTCCGTTTGCTATACATCCATTAGTAAGGACTCTTTTATTAATATAAATTGTGTGTCATGAAGCCATTGTCTTTTGTTAGCAGATTTATTGTTTTCAAACATCGACGCCAACTGTCCACTGTATCACCTCACTCAGACTTTTGAAAATTTAGGGCAAGGGACATGATTTGTAGTTTTCTGGATCTTTTTAAATTCTATTTCACTCTCACAATGATATAAATATGCTTTATAACCTGAGGCTTTAATATGATTCTGTATGGCATCTGAAGAAGTGGGTTTGTATCCACAAAAAGCTTGTGCTAAATTTTTTTAAAAAAACCTGTTAGTCTTAAAAGTACTGCCACACTCCCCTTTTTTCTCCCCCTTCCTTCGTCCTTTTTATTCTGCAAGAGACTAACACTGCTACTTCCCTGAAAAATTCTGCAAAAATTGTATGTACAAAAATGGTGTCAATCATGAGGTACAAATGTGTGGGAACACAGAATTAGCTGATGAACCTGAAGAGGCCTTGTTTGATTTGGCGAGGAACAGACAACTGATGAAATAGAGATTACTCAGTTGTGCCATATTCCTCCCCAATCCCAGTTCTAAATAGGTGCTTTCAAAAGTCCACAGACTGACTTTTTCTGGTTTTTCTAGTTGTTGTTGTCCTGATCTCTCTCTCCTAATCTCAATCAATGTCTTCATTTGCTGCCTCACCCTGAAATAACAAGACCAGACCCCAGATGTTGGATGATGGGGCCACTTTATGTGACCTATTTATGTGTGAGCATAATAGGGGGAGGAATTTGATTCAGGACCAGCTGAGGCCAGGTGTTATCCCTATGATGACCTCCTTGTCTTCCCTTGGGCGAAACACCTGAGCACTGAGGGCAATCCATACTTTCTGGGTTGCTCCTCAGCCACCCATATTTGGAAGGTGAACCCAGTGGGCTCCCACTGAAGTCCCAGTACCTGCATGCGAGAGCTTACATTCTGAGTATACCTCAAGGGTAACCTCCTTCCTAACCCCTAAGTCCCAGAACCCTAAAGAGAAGGTTACGGAGCTTTACCCTACACCTTTTAGGGGGTGCCAAAGGTGTACAGCAAAGACTTTTCTTCTCCCCTGCTCCCAAGCACAGGCAAGAGACAATCAGCAGCTAAAAAGGCCACATGGAGGGTGAGCCAGCCTTTTATGGCCTCCTGCTTACCCCCGTCATGTGACACATCCAGCGCTCCCTGCCAGATGCAGGAAGGCCTGGTCACTTTTGGGGTAAGGCAGCAAAATTGTCATTTCCCCTCAGCTGCATGGCAGCAAGAGTCCAAATATATCTTCCCTTTGTAATCACTGATTGTCTTCCAGCCACAAGATCTCTGTCTACCTCCCTCTATTTCTCTATCTTTTTCTCCCACTAAATCTGGAAACCCTGGGAAATGTACATTTGAAGGGGCACTTGCAACTTTCATGTTGTCTTCCATTCAAGGTACCTTGGAGAACAAAAGAGACACTCGGAACTCTCTTTGTATTGCCACTAGAATAGCAGGTAAATATTCTGAGGGACAATACATGGAAAGTTCTTCTCTGGGTCAGATTAGTGCCTGATCTGGAGAAGAAAGGGTCATAATATTAAACCATTTGTAAGAGACTCATCTCACTTTTTTAGGACTTCCCGACATTCACGTTTTTAGCCTGATCTGTCATTGCCTAACAGCATCAGTCAAGATGTAAACCATGGTTTATCACAAAGATGATAACTTTTATGCTAAAAAATGCACTTGCTTTTGACATCATAATATTGCAAAATTGGAGTCAGTCCCAAACTCTTTTCTCCTGGGATCAACAATTCATTCTTTTTCCCAAAGCACAAAAAGGACAAATGGATAAAAAGGCAATATCCACACAGAAGAGGAAGATATCAACAGATTTGGGGGAATATTACATCTTCAACATTAAATTTTTTAAAGAAATCCCCCAGGTAGGACTCTCAAAACAACCAAGGGGGGACTCAGCATGTTCAGTGACCATGGAATACTGACTGTTAGAAACTGGGGAAGAGAAAACTAGTTGAGGGAGGAAATGTGAAAGGATATCCTAGATGAGACAGTAAGAGCAAGAGAACCATTTGCCTAGAGAGGTGGTGAGGTTTCCTTCTCTGGATGTCTTCGAAAAGATGATGGTCAACTACCTTCTGAGGATGCTTTAGCTGGAGATCCAGCACCGAGCAGAAGGTTGGATCTGATGTCCCATGAAACCCCTTCCATGTCCATGATTCAATGACTCCATGCATTTCCAGGGGTCAAAGAATATGCCTGAGACTCAGTAGGAAAACATCTAGGGCATGACAGAGCTCCTAAACTGCTTTTTGATTATTACAGGTGGCCTCATTAGGCAGAATGAGGTAGCTGCCTTGGGTGGTGAATGATGGGAAAAAGTTGTGAACTGTTGAAATGATAGATATATGGATATCTAGGGCCTTTTTCGCACTTGGCAAAGAAATTGCCCTGTGCCAGTACTCACCGGACCGGAGTGCTCCATCGGTGCGTCCAGGCTTGTCTGGAGCAGTGCGTGGCCGTGCTCCGCACTGCTCCAGGGACAAAAATGGCGGCTTCCAGTTGGTGGAGGCTCTCCACCAACCGGTGAAGCTCGCCAACCTAAAGCCCGCCCCTGGAAGATCTGCAGGCTCACACTGGTGTGAGCCTGCAAATCTGCACCGGAGCGCGGCCACGGAGTGGCGCGCTCCATGCTTTTGAAAGACCTGTTTTAAGCAGTCTTTCAAAAGCACGGAGAACGACCAGTTTGGGTCATTCCGGAGCGGGCTGAAGTCTGGAACTACACAAAGTAGCCCAGACCCAGTCCGCTCCCAAGTGCAAACGTCCTCCCTGGAGGACGCTCTGCACCGTTCTAAAAACAAAGTGCGGAAAAGGCCTAAGCTAGCAAGATTCTGTGCTTAGCTGTATTGAAAGACACTCTCCTATTGCCAATGCTAGATTAAATTGTCAGTGGGATCATCTTCTATTTACCAAAAGTGGGAGTGTGATCTTGTTCTTTACTTCAGGAAGCAAAATGTTTTGAATGAGCCCTGTTTCTTCAACTAGAATCATTAATGTTCTGGCTAAAGAAAAATCTAACCACCCTATAGCCACATTCCTTTCCTATTACCTCAGTTAGCCAGATGGTTTTAGATACATCTTTAAAAAAAAAAATCCTTGACTAGGAAAATGTGCCTCCAAGGCTCTCTGGTCTGAGAATGAATCCAAGAAAGGGGAAAAAAAATTAAAACCAATATTCATGCTGAAAAAAAGGCAGGAGAGGGGATTTACAAATCTCCAAAGAAAGAGCAGAGAAGTTCTACTTGCAGGAAAGGTAATAGTATGCTGACAACATTTCTTCCAAGTCTTTTCACAAATACCACATTTTCTGCTATTTAGCATTGGTTTAGCGATAGATCTGTGGTAAGAGGTTGTTCTTTAGGGAAGAAGCTTTTAGCAGCATTCCTAAGTCAAGTAAGTGTAGTGAACCTGTATTCCCCTGGTAGTGCTTTCCCCCACTACCACCACTAGGAAAAAATGGAGGCACCTACATACAGGTGTATAGAAAGCAACCAAGAAGCCCAGTGTACAGCCATCCTCATGTGAAGAAAAGTCATACTTAAAGTGAACAAAAAGCATGGTAAGAAAAAGCCAAGCCAAGCAAAAAGCAGCAAAAAGGAAAGTAGTAGCATTGGCTGTAAGACACATTCCAAGAAGTAAGCAATGCATTACTTGCTATGCCAACCAGCTTCAGACCTTATCATCGGATGGTTAATAAAGTTTGAATCTTGAATTCTGCCATCTCTTTAAAAGACCTACATAGTGGAACACCTGAGCCCCATTTCCTATTGCAGTTTCTCTATCAGTCTACAGTATGTCCATAGTTCAGATACTCAAGTATATGTGTGTGTGTCTGTGACCCTTTTCGCACAGCATTTCTGACGCAAAAGGGCCCCTTAAGCATCACGCACATGTGAGGAGCAGTCCACACGACGTACTCACATTTGCGTGATGCTCAAGGGCCTGACGTGGACCGCACATGCATTTTTTTCATTTTCGGTTTGAAGCCGAAAATGCTGCGGGGTCCCGCATCACTCCAGGGCCCCGCATGCACTTACTTTGCATGCAGAGCCTGGGGAGCTAGGCCGGTTGCGCTTCCTGTCCAGTGCAGGCTGGGAAGTCCCCCAGGCTGCACTGCGAAAGGAAGAGGTGGGGCTCTCGCACGAGCAAGAAGCTTGTGCAGAGCCAAAGGAGCAAGGAAGCAAGAGCCTCTCTCCAGAGGCTGCTCGCGCGAGCCCCGCACCCCAGCACCAGGAAAAGGTAAGGTGCGAAAAGCGTCTGTGTGTGTGTGTGTGCACGCATGCACATGTGCCTTCACATGGCCTATCAATTTATGTTGACCGCACTAACTTCATAGAATTTTCTTATGAAAGGAATACTCAGAAGCAGTTTTGCCAGTTCCCTCCTCTAAAATAGATCCTACAGCATCTGGTATTGCCAGCCTCCCATTGAAATGCTAACTGGAAATGACCCAGCTTAGCTTACAAGATGAGATGGCAACTCATGCCTTTAGAGTATTTAGATGGCTCTCCAGAGTACAGATGTGGCAAATTTCTGGATATTCGTACCTACAAGTTTATCTTGTCCTGTTTCACTTCTACTTTCATGTATTTAAAAAAAAAAATTAAAAATGAAGATTTTAAAATGAATTTTGTCACAAAATGGACTCTTCATTATGGAGCTTAGAAATTTACTTTTAAAGTAATCAGTTACATTGCATATCCAAGGCTGCAAAACTGCAATTTTATTTTTTAAAAATCAGCTCCTTGTTTTTGTGCTTCACAATGACTACAGTAGTAGTTCTAGCTATTTTTCAAACTGTGATGCAAAGTACCCTCTTCTCCTCTCTGCTTCATTGTTATGTCAATATGACAATAAAGAACAGGGAGCCGCACAAGACAGAAGTTAAACCTTCTGATGTTCCTCTGAGGCAACACCCCATGACTAGAAAACTATTTAAAAAGATACACACGCCACAAAAAGAGTGATACAGTTAAATGTGAAGTGCAGTTAAGTGTAATTAATGAGGATGTCTCTTTGTTACTGGGAAATATTTAATGAATTAGTTAACTATTTGCAACTAGAATATTACTTAGAGTAACTAGTTATTTAAAATTATAAAATTTTACATTTAACTTAA
Source organism: Cyclura pinguis (assembly GCA_030412105.1). Lineage (NCBI taxonomy): Eukaryota > Metazoa > Chordata > Lepidosauria > Squamata > Iguanidae > Cyclura > Cyclura pinguis. Next base: position 99,799,503 of record CM059601.1, read on the forward strand.
ATGAATTATTTTATAATAATGATATCTAAAAGTCAAAGTTTGTGAGTTTGTGTCAGGCAGGCGAAGACCTCATATGATTGGTTGCCTGTGAAGATTCTATGGAATCCTGGGGTTGGCAGTTCAGGGAGGGGCCTTTTGAATTCTCAGCCAGACAGCTCTTGGGCCCAGCTGGTTGCTATGGAGATGAGGCCTAGCAGCAAGAAGGAGGCCAGTGTATTCCCTCAGGAACCGAACCTCTATATGTCAACATCTCTATATGTCAACAGGTTGGATTGGGGAATATGGGGGAAAGCTATAGGTACTGGATAGGACAGTTTGGGGAATTAGAGACATAGGGGCTCAAATCTGTGTATTTCAACTGCATCTAATTCCTAAGGTAAGGTAATTCCTAAGGTATTTCTAACAAGTATTACCTATGAGAAAATAAAATCCTGGGCAACACCGCGTAAGTATGCTAGTAGACTATAAAAAGAACCCATGCCAAATAATTTACTTTTGCTTATAACTAGTTAATTATAAGCTTTGTGCAAACATTCATAACATGTTTGTGAACTGGGTAGCCATCTGAGTATTGTTGAACTGCAACTCCCATCAACTAATGGTGAGAACTGCGACTCAATAACATACCGAGTGAGGTGGAGTGACACATGTCCCCTGTCTCTACTTTATAGAAATGTTCTGAATTCAGAACTGGGCATACATGTATACTTGGGGCTCTAGGGACAACAGCAAGGGTTAATTACTTTGCACAGCTTAATTTTCAACTTCCATTAAATTATCAGCATGCATATTTCCACAGAGCCCTGGGCAGTATACTATGGGCAGTATACTATGCTGGAAAATAAATTCATAAACAAATAGATTTACTGCAGAAATCTCCTTACAAGCATTTTGCAAAAGTACTACCATGATTAATTAGACCTCGTAATGTTAACTAAAATCTTAGCATTATCAATAGTGAAATGCAATTCTACTAAAGGAAAAGGAAGAAAAGGTGAACAGTCTATAGAAATACCTTTGTGAGAAAGCCCAATTTTGCGCACTTTGTACAGGCTATAAGTGAATATCCAGAATTCATTAGGTGTCAGAAGACTGATCCTGTCCTTGTCATATGCCATTTCTTCCTAAGGTTTATGTAAAATCATGAATATTATTACAATACTGGTGTATCACCAATGTTGATTATGTTACCCTGTGTACTGGGGGTCCCGGGAGGGACACCAAATTGTGCTCAACTAAAGGTGGGGAAAATTAGCTCAGAGCACTGCTTAGCGTTACGAGAGGCAGGGTAACGTAGCGAGATCTTGAACCCTATGTCTACAGGGTCAGGCCGAGTCAAGGAGCACACAGAAGTTGAAGCAATAAATGATGTTTTATTACAAACACAAGCAAAACAGTGTATGCGGTACACTCACACAAGATAACTAAAGAGAATAAAGGTTGGAGTGGTATAGAGGAATTTTTAGAGGGATTGCTGGTTTGGGTGATACTTCACCTGTCCTGAAGCCCGGAAAAATGGAGAGTGAGGCTGGGGTGCGATGTAGCTCAGCACGTGGAGCTGAGGGGAGGCTCGCCAAGCAAAGCGGCAGCAAGGCGGGATGAAACTCGGAATCAAGGGCTTTTATAAGGAGAATTGTGACTGCAGGCTATGCCGTACTTGAGGGAAAACAATAGATTTGGAGTTGGAGACAAAGCCTCCGAAAGGTCAGAATCTGAGTGATTGAGTTATCGTAGTGGTTCTCAATAGAGTAGCCAGTATGCAAACACAGAGTACTTGGGTATTGTATAGTTAACACATCAAGCTGCCGGCGCGGGGCAGAGACTCTTTTATAGGTTACGTGCATACCTAATTAGAGTACTTGCTTGGAGGTCTCCTAAAGCAGTGAGTCAGCTATTTCTGGCCTGCCTGTATTGTTGTTTGAAAATTACGGCAATTAACGGCTGAGCTTGTTTGCATGCTTGTCCAGTGGCCTCGCAAGCACGTGGAAGGGAATAGAGAAGTGAAGCCGAATTGCGATATCAAGAGGATATCTTTTAATATCCCCAAAGCTCGGACTAGCCAGGGCAGTAACAATTATGAAGACTTGAGAATATGCTATCCTAAAAAGTATAGGTTATGTTTTACTTATCAGAACAATCAAATTTCAACTGATTGGTGGAGAGGTGATGACTTTGAGAATTACTATTTTTCTAATGCAAGTAAGAGCTTTAAACAAATCGCAAAATGACAACTGTAACATAAAGAAAAGCTACACATTTATTTTTATTTTGCAAAGCAATTTAATCTCCCCATCCAGAGACATCATTATGCATGTAAACTCATTTCTTTTAGCACATAGATTAACTATATTTGGGAGTGCAAATTTGGGAGTGTTGGGGAGGGAAGGTGAATGTGTAAATGAACTGCAGATGAACTGCTCCATGTGCAAATGAAGTGTTCCTATGTTCTTAACCACCAAATAGCACCAGTTCATAAATAAAAAGAAAAACGAGAGTTGGATAACACCTTTATTAGGATCACTAAAATGCTACCAGAGAAGTGTGTAAGTGGCATGAACATTTGCATTCTCCAATTTTCAAGCATGATACTACAAAAATTAGAAGATGGACAAGAAACAAAAGAAACACGTGAGAAGAAACCAAGGAGTTGTTAGAGTGCCAAGATCTGCCCTTGGACTAGCTAACTGGTCACCTGCTTTTGGCTCTCTTAGTCAGGACAATAGGGGTACCAAGTTGCCAACCTTGTACTCCATCTTCTCCAGCTGACTGACACTATTAGATTCTCTATTTTACATTCCCAGAGTTGTATGGGAGCCATTTCACCATGATTCAGTGAAGCCAAAACTTCCTGAAGAATTGCTTAATAAGAGCACTAGGTGACTTACTGCATAATGAGTTTGTGACTCTGGGTGGGCAGAGCACTTCTGATTGTCTACAATGGTGACAAGCTAGTTCCTCTTTCCCAGAGAGCTGCACAACTCTGTGTGGCCCCTTGGGGCACAGGAAAATGCCAGCCAATTAATTCCAACCTAGGTTTGAATCCATTCACTGGTATACCTGACCTGAATGAGCTACATGCAGTCTTCACTCAGTTTGGCTAAGGCAGTATATATCGGTTGCTTCTTTGCATGCTCAGGAGCCTTGTGGTGAATGTTTTTGGAGCAGCATTGGGAGCAGCTTTGGAGAGGCAGTGGTGAAGAGCACCCTGTGAAGAATGAACAGAGAAGAGTAAAAGGAGAAGACCATTTTGGGATTCACAAATTGGTGAGGTGGCATGGCTGGAAAAAGACAGTGATGAACCCCATGAGAGCTTGCTGGCAGTGAGAGTGATCTCCAGGAAAATCCCCAGGGGAATTTAGGTTTATATATCATCTTTAATACCCCAAAGGAGCATCACTCAGTGCAATGATACCACCAGAATACTATTCCATATGTTATACATCATTTGATGCAGTTCATTTGGTGTGTGCAAATGGCCCAGCAGCTTTGAAGGCCAAAAGAGACACTCAGCCTTCATTTAGGTTCCTTCCAATCCACCCAGATGATTTCTGCCTTCTGGGATTTCAATGTCAGTGGTATTGTGAAAAGGCTATGCCTATGGGATATTCAGTCAGTTGTGCTGCCTTTGAGATCTTCAGTACACTCCTAAAATGGCTGGTTAAGAGCTGGTTCCTTGCTTCTCACTGCCTGAATGATATTTGATGATGGGTAGGACTGGGAAGGAAGATTCTGCCAACTTGCTCAGAGTGTTCCAGGTATTGGCAGGGGTGTAAGACATCCTATTAGTGCAGGAAAAGATGGAGAGGCCCATCAATACATTAGTGTACTTGGGCATACTGTTAGACTTGCTTGCTGAGGGAGAAGTTAGAAACTATTTGGTAGCTGCCACCAATAAAAGTTGATCTTGATGTGTTATTTCAAGCTGAGCTAGATTTGCCCCTGAACATACAAGGACTTTCACAATCAAAGTATTGCTGCCCAGAAAGCCTATCTTTCATATTTGCAATCCTAGACCCTTAGGTTGCTGGCCTTTGTGGAATATCTCAAATTCCACACTGACTCAACCAAAATTCCATTTAAAGAGGAAAGGACTATAATTGTCATTATCAATTTAATATGTGCCAAGAAGAATAGTTATCCAAGACACAAGACAAATAAGACCATTTCTGCTCTGCACTGTTATAGTGCTATTATTCCACTTTCAATATCCTATGGAGTCCTGGAGTTTCCAGTTTAGGGAAGGGCATTTAGATTTCTCAGCCAGAGAGCTCTTTGACCTCAGTAAACTACAAACCCCAGAATTCCACAGTATGTTGAAAATGGAATAATAGCACTATAACAGTGTAGTGTGGAATTGGCCTAACTAATGAATGTAGACCTTTTTGCTCAGATCTTTACAGCTGTAACAAACTATCAGCTCAGAGTATTGATCAATAATCATATTTATCTAAAGCAAATAAGTCCAAAATAAATTAGTGTTTTCGATCAGATAATATTTGTTGGTATACCAAGTGGTGGTGGTGGTGGTGGTGGTGGTGGTGGTGGTATTATTCTTATTCTTATTATTATTATTATTATTATTCAACCAAGCCCTAGATTAGCTACTTAGCTACTAAGAAGTATCTAAGTATCCAGGATATCTAAGTGTCCTGGACCAACTAATCTCCTTCCCCCTTCCACCTTCAGAGCCAGCAGCCAAATTGAGTGAAGGAGGTCTGTTCAGCTTCCAATCAGGTCTCTAGGAAGATGAGGTTTGCTGGCATGAGCAGGGTGGCAACATGAGTGGAAGCTGGACAGACCTCCTTCACTCAATTCAGCTGTTGGCCCTTAAGGAAAACTGAGGTGGAATTTATGTAGGTTTCCAGTAACAATACATAGTCTTACTGTGAATACAGACCAGCTACAGATCTCTAACTATAAGTTGCAAAACAGTAACTGCAATACTGAATGCCTACCATTATAATTATTATTCCTGCATTTTTCCCACTTTGGAAATCAAGGTAATTTACAAAGATTAAAAACAAATACAGCTAAAAATTATCATCATAAAAAAGTTTAAAATGTAATTAAACTATCAATAAAATTAAAACCAATTAAAACAACTATTAAAAAGAAAATAACAGACAATACAGCGCATTATACATGGCCCCTTCCCCTTGAGCAATCAGTCTCAAAAGGTCTACAGAAGCACAAAAGGTAATGTCCAAATGTAAGCCTAACGAATCTCCAGGAACTTATAGATTTCCAAAAGGGAATTTTTACAAGAAATATAAAGACATTCTAGTGCTGAGGCTAGAGATTCTCTATAATGTTGTCTTGGAAGGAAACATCTTGGAATGATATCTAGCAAAGATAAGTTTTTCTTATTTGTTAGACTTTCTTGTTATTTTTTTGTTATTCAGTTTTTGCTAAAATTGAATCTTGCAAATATTTTTTTTTTTAGAGAGAAATGAAAAAACATGCACACCTTGAAAGAGCTTAGTCTCTTGCTTTATTCTTCTTACTACTGGTGACTATCAAAATCTGTACTTTAAAAAGAGGGAGAAAAACAATTTACTGCTCAACAGATAAAGCCACCGTAGTGGCTGTGAACCCAAGAAATATGAATATACAGGTTTCCCTTTGGCATCTACGTAAGGACAAAGAGGAAAGGCATCTTTCACAGTATGAGCACAGAACTTTTTCCTAATATAAGCAATTTTCAGAAGTCTGCACACATACAGTTCTTGGAATGCAGAGATTGTTAAATGATTTCATACAAGTTGTTAACAAAATATCAAGGGGAAAGTATTTTCTTTGAAAAAAAGCATGATTTTTTTTTATATTATAAAGAAAATGGGGGGGGGATAGCCACCTGCTAAGAGAATGACCTTAAAACATATTAATAAAGACGATTGCAAACTTAGTCCTGAAAAGAACAGAGCAAAACATGGCAAATGAAATTACTTGCACATGTTGGATAGCTACTATCACATACCACAGTTTAGCAGAGCTACCTGTATCCAGTATAAGATGAACCGTTTATAAAACCAACAAAAGTATTTCCTCCCCAAAAAATACTTGTTCCATGTGCAAAAAGGAGGATGCTGAACTTAATTCTATTCTGCTCTTATTCCGAAGATGATAAAATGTGAACAAGATGCAAAGACTGACAAATGATTCTGAATAACACATTATTAAATTATCTGTGGTTTTGTAACACAAGCTAGCAAAAACGAGAAGAGCAACCATAGATTCACAATGTGCAGTGTGATTTGGGGGATTCAAGATAGAAAGAGTATTATCTGTAGTTGAAAATTATAGCCACTGAAGATACATTACCACATTACCCCTCTTTGATCTCCTAGCATGATTTCTGCCTAAAGCCGTAACTAGAGCTGTGTAAACTCCGCGGGTTTCAGTTCCAGGAGGGCATCACATCATAAACTGAACTCTGCAGCATGGTACAAAAGAGCTAGGAACAATTCATTTTCTGACTGTTCCTTGAGTTTGCCTGCAGATGATTAACTCAGAAGAGAATAGTGTACATCCTAGCATTTCCTGGAGTGACATGTAAGATAAGTGATTATCATATTGTTTCATGCATACACCTACTTGTATTCTCTAAGATAGGCCTACATAGAAACCATGTATGCTGTTTTTGGCCTAATTACAGGGCTGCAAGGAATGGATGCATCAGTCTGTATCAAGTCCATGTCAGTTTCTCACACATTAAGAGAGAAGTCCAGTTCTCCGTCACTCTGTTATTAAACATGCACACACATGCACACATGTGAACATACAGATTTATGTTTGTACAGAGCCTTCACTAATATATGCATTACTTTATGTATATACTCATACACTCATTTTTGTTTGATCTGAGAAACACATCAAAAAACTGGACAAAGTGTAAAATCGGAAAAGTAACTGTGTTCTGATCTGCATTTTAGTCCAGGAAGTGCATATTTAATTGATTGATTTCTGTCCCATCTTTCTCTCAAAAGGGGACACAAGGTGGCTTACAGTAAAGGTTTAAAACAAAGTACAGTTAAATAAATATGTAGTACAAAAAGTTTTCTTAAAAAAATTTAAATACACCATCATGTCAGAATATTTCAAACAGTATAACATACATATAAAACTTAAGGTCGAGGTAAAACACACCCCTTCTACCACCCTCAGTTAAATAGCAAAGGCCTTCTAAAATTAAACAAAGGTCTTTGTCTGAATGCAACAAAGGAGATCACAGAGGGATGCAACTTAGCATCCCATAGGTGGGATTTCCACAGTGTGGGAGCACCCACCAAGAAGGATTTTCCTGTGTCCTCACCAGCTGTACTTATGAACCAAAATTCTAACATTTAACTTGTAACAAAGTAAATTGGAGTCATGTAAAAACAAATATGAACTTTCTTTAGTGAAGGGATTATCTCACCAAAAGATGTCAGGTTTCTGTACACCAAGTGAGTAGCACTGATACATCATTGTCACCAACTCCACCCTTGTTTATTTCCTTTTATTACCAACGGTTTCACTAAAGAAGCTGCAGGTTGACTGGGGGAAGGAGAGATGTCAGCTGTCTTAGTTATATGGATCAAGCTGTTGGGAAAAATGAGAGATTGCAGTGGATCTCTCAAGCAGAGCATCTGATGTACTAGGCAGAGGTTGAACAGCTCACCAACCCATTCACCCCACACACAATATCTAGCAGAGAAAGAAACCAAATTTAGTACATAAAAGTAGTTTTACTCAAAAATACCTGTGCATAATCAACGCAGGTTCATCTTCCTGGGGAAAGTTAAGAAAAGACTACTACATGATTACAGGAGAGTTATGAGAGAGCTCTCATAACACATACTTCATGGAGGGCAGGCATAGAGAAAAAAAGAGAGGAGTGAAACAGATGAGAACCAAAGGAAAGCCTATGTGATGCAGGTAGAGAGTGTATGTGAACAAGCACACAAACAGCAAGTAACCATAAACATGGTGTGCCTAAACTCCTAGAGAATGACATTCTATCTAACTACCAATGAGTGCAAGCATGCAAAGGTTGCAAACTCCAACATGACCTGACCTAGATTGTTGTCAAAAGAAAGATCCTAAAGTAAGCGAAGCAGGTCCAGATCTGATCAGTTTGTCCACATAGGAGATCACCTTGCGAGTTTGGGTTATATGATATAGAAAAAAAATGATATATAGATCAAATAAATAAAATAATTGACACAAATAACAACACAGAATAGGAAGGTTTCATTAAATAGATGAATACCCAAACAGTGATCTCTTCCCGCTTTACTGGCTGAAAATTACCCAGGCCCCTTTTCGCACCTTACCTTTTCGCAGCACTGGGGTGCGGGGATCACGCGAGCAGCCTCTTGCGAGAGGTTCTCGCATCCGCACTGCTTCGCCTCCACAGTCTCTGCCTGCTGGCAAGCAGGCAGCATGAGGGCTCCTCCTCTTCCTTCCGCAGTGCAGCCTGGGATTTTCCCAGGCTGAGCTGGGGCAGGAAGTGCGAGTGCCGTGGCTCCGGAGGCTCTGCACGCACTATAAGTGCGCGTGGAGCCCTGATAGAGGCCGAAAATGAAATAGTGCATGATTGGCACCTGCCAGCCCCAGCAGCATTGCGCAATTGCGAGGACGTCATGTGGACAGCTCCTCGCAATTGCACAACTCTCAAGAGGCCCTTTTGCATGGCCAATGCCGTGCGAAAAGGGCCCAGGATTCATCTGGAGTATTTTTGGTTATAGTTGCCAGTGCATCCCTTTAGAAAATCCCTTGGAGGTGGGAGCTTCACTGAATGGCAGAGTACACGGCTTGCATGCAAAATGCCTTGGCTTCAGTCTAAAACTTGGCATTTCCAATTGCACAGATAAGATAATAGGAGATATGGAAGATCCTGGACCAATCGATGGAAGCAAGTTTGGGCAGGACTGACATATACCCTGACCTGGTATAAGGTAGTTTTCCAAGTTAACAGTGGAAAGTTCCAGGCCTCACCATGTCTATGGTCTGTGTTACATTTGAAGTTGATACCCATCCTGCTGGAAGCACTGCTCCAGCCAAACATTCTCTTTAAAATGCAAAGGTAGTGCTTAGAGAGTATAGTTTTTCTATATGCTGCTAGCCATATTTCACTCTCTCTGTCAAGCTTTCCTTTAGCTCAACCATAATAGTGATGTGTAGCATTCATGATAAATGTAAGTAACCAGCCAACCTCTGTGACCCCAGGAACTCTTCTCCTTTTTCTTTTCTGATCAGGATAGTAATAAGTCATAAATCCATACAGGTTTTCCACCTGAAACTCTCTTAGTTATAAAGTAAAAAACCTGAATGAGTATTTTGAAGAAACAAACTTTTAAAGCATTTAACTTTAATACTGTTTGCTGCGTTTGTTTTTGCAATTTAGTCTTAGTAGAACATGCTAGAGATTCAATGCATTTCCTTTAAATAATTCTCTGCTGAAGGAGTCAGTCATTAAACAGATCTAGCCTCCACCCCTTCCCTAAAAGTGGTAACACCTCTGGAAACTACTCCAATACATCACAGGCAAATACCTTTCCATCTCTCTTTTCATCTGGTTCAAGGAGATGGAAAAAGTGGTCACTCTGCAACTTCCTTATACTGGATTCATGGATCTTTGATAATCTCTCTGGCTGTGTCAGTGACCCATTTATTACGGCTTTGGTCAGTGACCTGAAACTGGAGAGGAACAGAGAATTGAAATTTCCTTTGAGAATACTGAAGTTAATGTGCTTTTGATGTAGGGTTTTTCTAAAGTGGACCAACAACATTTCCCATCCCACTGGGTGCCAAAGTATGCGCTTTTTCTGTAGTAGGTACTGGTATTTTAGCCAGTAATGTTTCACTTCACCAAAAGGTAGAGAACTTACCATGGTCACTGCTACAAACAATGCAAATATAATTCCAAGATTACAGTGAGGGAATCAAGCATGTGATTGATGTGAATGCTGTTATTATCAGAATTTCTTACTTGGCATAAAAATGACTATTAAACTATTCTAGGAAGTCAACACTGAAACTCGACCAATGGTTTAAGAGATCTCTGTAGTCTTAATAACAGAACACTATATCATAACATTGATTTTGTTTTTAGACAGAACGTCGTCAGTAGGGAGCCTCCTGAAAATCAATAGAACAAAGGTTTATTAAATTACCAAAAGTTATCAAACTTTATCCTGAACTCAATTTTTTACCTATTTGTTTTGCTTTTCTCATTTATTAAGGAAGGGATTTATTAGGTATATAATCGGACTTTAAAACAGCCTAATTCTTTTTATATGGGTATTTTAAAAAACTGCTTGGAGTATTTATTTTCAGTTCATGTTGGAAGTGATGCATTCCAACTGCGTAGATAAAATGTTTGCCTGTAATCACTCCCGCCCGCCCCTTTCTTGTAGAACTTAGTTTAAAGTCCTTCTAATAGTGCACTGAGTAGGTTGTGGATTGCCAGAAGCCATGCTTGTACTGCTGTGAGCATTGCAGCTATAATAAAATACTCCCCATGCACAAAACACAACATAACTTAGGATGCTCTACAGTGAACTAGTAATCATAGAAAACAGCAGTGAGAGGCTATTCAGAAATACTTAAGTGAAAATTTAATGTAATGAAAAAAGAAAGGAGTTTATTTCTATTTACATTCATACATAAATGAGGCAGCCCTTATACTCTCTCACAAATTGTTGCAAAGAGATTGTTGCTACAATATAAAAGCCATTTATAAAACTGTTTTTTTTAGAAATGGTTGTTCAGTGCAAGATGCTGATTTGAAGAAGAGGCGATACACGGATTATCAGTTTGGTGGCAACATGTAAGTGGGTGGTGGAATATATCTCTTCATGATACCACATTAAGAACTTTGCTCAGACTTGGAAGTTGTAGAGGTTACTTAAAAGGGATCAATAATTAATCAGCGAATAACTTTACTGAATGCTGAGAATTTTACACTGTCATTTGTGAAACTTCTATCCTGCTTCTCACACAGTGACCTTTGACTCATTGCTGTTCTACTCCATCAGGTTTCCAGCTTTATAATGATACTAAGGTTGGGAAGATAAAATCCATTGTGGCAAGAAAGTAATAGGGGCATAATTACACCCAGATGGAAGTAAAACTGGAGAGTTAGGATGAAGTTTTCAAATTATATTCTCTGCCTACTTCATTTCATATCAACCATGATAGATACTGAGAAACCCAATTCCATGTTGTTGTTGTTTTCCAAAAACTGTTCTGGCATACTGTCTGAAACTACCCCAGGCAACACTTTCACAACCTTATAGTTTTGTACTGCTGGGCTGCTTGTTCTGCCTTTGGCACATAGCAGATGAAATATTTCCTTAGCTGGTGTGTGATTCATGTCTGGGACTTGCCAGTCTTCAAGGGATCCACACTGTGGCAAAGTCTTCTTGGCTGGTTCTGTAATGAGATACAGCACCCAACTGTTGCTGATTTATGGGTTGTACATTCACCCACTGGTCAGGGCAAAAGGGAGGATCATATTTTAAAAACTAAAACTTTCCTAATTGCTGGTTGGGTGACATCTAGGTATTGAGAAATCTAACAGTTTAGATTTCTCCTGAATTCAGAGTTTTCCCCACCAATGCAAAGGTCATGATGTGCCTGCTTGTCATATACAGTTGGCCCTTCACACTCACTAGGGTTAGGGGTGCAGGACCCTTGCAAAAGTGGGAAATTTCCCAATATCAAAATGTGTGTGTTTATGGGAGGGCATGATGGGGAGAATGGACATCCAGGATCTAATCCAGGTCAGGAAAAGGAGAGGGAAAAGAGTTGGGTCAGCATGGTGGTTGTATATTTCTTCTCTCTTGCCCATCTCAGTGACAGTGAGAAAGGATTTGTGATGTTGTGGAATCAGGCTGCGAGCTGTTCTTAGCTTGCTAGGCAGCAGCCAGTGGTAGAGAAGGAAGATCAGAGGTAGATTTTTAAAGGGCTGTGTGGACTGTTCAGAACCACAGAGAGGGAAAGTTCTCCTAGAAAACAAGTGCATGACTTGTGGGGACAAAAGTTGAAGAAACTTGCAAATAATCAAATCTGTGAAAGTCAAACCCACAAATGTGGAGGGCCAACTCTACCTCTTAAAGATCAGGAGGCTCCTCTCAAAAAGAGATGGGAAGTTCAACTGTAAAATAATTGAATACACAGATGTTCACCCACATCTTTAAGCATCAAGTTTTCAAAGCAGGCCTAAATCAGGGTGGGATTCAAGCTGCCCTTGAGATGTTGTTGGACTACAACTCCCAGCATTCTTTTGATAAAGCCATTATAAAAATAAACTGGAATAAAAATGTCTTGTCACATTTCAGTTTGGATCCTACCCTGATTTGCCTTGTTTTCTGTATTAAGACATGAAGACCTAGCTGCTACTACTATGCCCAGGACTCTGAATGGTTAATTCCTAAAATCAGTAGTAGCTATAGTAGTTGTTGTTGGGATCATCACCATCATCATCATCATCATCATCATCATCATCATCATCATCATCTAATTGTTGCTTCTAGTTGTTGCTTTTTTGTTGTTGTTGTTCACAAACTATATATTTCACTTTGTAGAAGAAATTTGTTTTTAGGCTAATTCCATAGTAGAACTTACAAACAGAACAGTCTTATGCAGGCCACAGAGCTTGCTCATGTGAAAGCTGGGGGGGTGAGAGAGGGGAACATTCTTTGGACGCAACATTTACATCCCCACTCTGTCCTGCCCCTTCCATGTTTACAGAGAAGATCTGAAGATGGCTTCAGGGAACAAACAGGTGGAGTTAGGTTACTGGGCAAGACCTTGTATATATGAATTTGCTTCTGGCACATTCAACATTCTAATCCAGCTTTGAGGAACAAAGGTGGCTACCAGTTCTGTCAACATTTGAAACTGACAGTGCCAATACTGAATGCCAGCACTAGCTGGATATGTGGAAGGGAACTCAAAGAACCTCAGGAGAATAAGAACAGACAGAGAAAAGTATAAAGTCTTCAGCAAGAGGTCTGTACTGCAAAGAGTGTCAATAGATGACTGAAATAGATAAAGGTCATTCCTCTATTTCAGCCTTATCCAATAATGTACCACTCGGATGTGTTAGACTACAGTACTCATCACTACCAGCCATCTTAAGGGTGCCAGGATGAAGAAGGACACTATGCACACTTTGTTGTTGTTGTTGTGTGCCTTCCAGTTGTTTCTGACTTATGGGAACCCCAGAACAAACTTATGATGGGGTTTTCTTGGCAGAATTTGTTTGGGGAGGTTGCCCTTGCCTTCTTCTGAGGCTAAGTGTGACTTGCCAAAGGTCACCCAGAGAGTTTCTGTGCTGAAGAGGGCTTCAAACCCTGGTCTTGAAGTGTTTAGTCCTGTACTCAAACCACTAAACCACACTGGCTCCTCACACTTGCCAGAGATTAAATTGCACAGAAATTAATGAGGATTATTTTTGAGGAGATGTGTGTTTAAGACTGAGCTGGTAGCCATGCTAATGAAGAAAAAGTATCGGCCAAATGGTATTTGAATGATTGCAGATAGTTCCTTTTAATATGTATGACTACAAAATATCTTATCAGAATTTTTTGCAATAGCATTGTCTGTGATTTGCTTCAGCAAATTTTATGAGGAGAATACAAATTTACTTACAAATCAGTGAAAAAAAAGAAGAGGGCAAGGAAGAAGAAGAAGAGCAATGCAGTTCCTTATACTGAGTCAGAATATTGTGTCCATTTACCAGGACAGAATCTCTCCAAATGGGGAAAGTGTGTCCCATGGCCCATCTGTGGCTCCCAACCCTACTGCCTATTGAGAAGAAAACAAACAGTTTTAACACAGATGTCTCCTAAATGGGGGACATTTTTGCCCATGTTTTGGGCACGCTCTGCACTGCTTTAAGCCCAAGGGAAAGTCTTAGGGACTCAGGAAGGAAACCAGAGGTCAAACCAAGAAATAAATCAAAAGTCCTGGGTCTCCCAAAACATGATAACAATGTTCTTCATACCCTGCTGGTATCCCATCTGCTACCCTTTTAGCAAAATCTGCTACATGGCATCTCCTTTTAATCTCATATATAAGACCCTTTTAATCTTGAGAAACCTGGAAGTGAAATTAGAATTCTATATATTCAAATCAGGGACTGCTGAGCTATGACTTTTCCATAAGTTTCATAAACTAGCAAGAAAGTTACAAGCATACAGAGTAGTAGGACACTTCTTAGATGTCTCTTAGGCATAGCTTATCTGCCAGTAATCACTAAAACAGGTAAATGACTGCGTCTTCAGTATGTACAGTTTAATCTTGGGCACAATAGAATATTCAAGCACAAGTCTATGTACATATTTTTAATTATTGCGAACATGATTTTAATCTCATGGCTGAGTGGTTGATATACGCAATGCAAAATAATGGTTACCCACAGTGAATAATTTAGCGGAACATCATAAAAGATACTTTCCAGAGAATATCCTTTGTAATGCATAAAATCATCACACTGCTTCACACCACAGTTTTCTATTGTAAATGTTCACCTCCCAAGGTTAATATGCTCTTTAGGATTTTGTGCATGGACATGAATATTAGTTTATCAAGACCTCGATGCTTGTTCAGGGGAAGTGTTGCTACCACACTATTGATTTTTCCAGTTGTGTTCCTTTCTAAATACTGTTTGGTATTTTGTTTAAACTCGCACCCAAGCTTCCGCACTCCTTCTCAATTTTTCTCGCTATTCATTTGCAAGCAGCAGCCTAGATAAATTCTGGTTACCATGGTGAAAAATAAGAAATAAAGCCACTTGTTTTATATACCATCCATTCTCCATTAAATACAGTCCATTATCCTTTTAAGCCAGGATCTTGCTGACACCTTACACTGGTGTAACTTTTGATTAGGTGAGCAGAAGAACTTCTTAAAGCATTGTGGTAAGAGGAGTCCTGTACCAGGAAAGAATAAGCAACCTTATGTTGGAAGATGATGACAGCATTCCCTTTCCTAGGTACACAGTGATACCTTCCTGTCAATGTGATGGCCTCTCAGTGACTGGAGATAGAAGCTCACTGGGGAGACATCTGGGTGCTGTTGTTCACTGGGAAAGGAAGCATTGCTGTCACCTACTCAACCAGCAACATAAGTAGACTGGTGGAGATTTACCCTCTGCCAACACTAAAACAGGATCTTGGCCTTATATGACTAGAGCATTGGCACTTTAAATCTAAGCTCTGCTGCTTCTGGACTGTGAAACTCCCTTCCAAGATAATATTCCATGTACACACTGCCTCCTTTTAGAACCTTTTTAATCCAGCATGCTTTTAGCAATTGGTATACTGTTGAAGAAAGAGTTTTAATGAATTTGTACTATGCTTTTTTTATAAAAAACAGAAGTGTTTTTGTTTAAGGCAGCAACCTCAGCATGCCTATGCTCAGAGGCTGATAGTGTGTATGTCTTCCTAAGAGTTTAGGCAGAACATGTATTCTTGTCATTTTCTATTTATTGGTCTTGGCCACAAATTCTCTCTTCCCACATCAATTAGTTTGCAGTCAGTCTGAGGGTTAGTGTGTATGTGCGTCCTCCATTTTATAATTTGCAATTTCTGCTCTTTCCTCCATGCTTGAAGAGCATATGTCACAGAGCCTCTCACCATGACATGTTATCCAAAGTTTAGTATTTGTAAGTAACCCTACGTCACATATTTCTTTGACGCAGACTAAGTCTGCTTTACTTCTCTGCCAGACTGGGGAGGGGGGGTACTGATGTGGGACTGGTTGTGGCTCAGCATCTGCTTGCAAATATTAATTATGCTGCTGATGAAGTACACTACTATCTTCCCCATTCTCCAACAGTTTTAAATTCAGTACTGTTTTATTATGATGATTTGTTCAATTGCGTTTTAATTTTTTAAAAAATGTGTTTACCTAAAATATTTTTTATCTATTTGTGTGTGTGTGTGTGTGTGTGTGTGTGTGTATCTGTTTCAGTTTTTTGTGAGCTTCCTAAGATTCCAGTTGTGGGGCAAAGGCAGGATAGAAATCAAATAAATAAATAAACAAACAAACATTTAATTGTGAATTATTATTTTGATTGATTATATATCTCTGATTGCCACTGATATATTAATCCCAGTCAGACAAGTTTGAAGAAAAGTTAGAAATAGCAAATATTAGCCCTTCAGAGTGCCAGAACTGGTATCATTTACCTTTATCAGAAATTAGTTGTTTGGACAGTTTAAACTCATTTCAAAGTAGAGATGCCCTCTGCATTATGCCTGAGAAGAACTTATGTGAACCTAAGGCAATCAATTAATATAAGGTTTGTTCATACTCCAGACATATGCAGATTTGGTAGCCCATTGGCATTCAAGTCACTTTTACAAGATAGTCTGCAAAGGCAGAGAGGAATAAGACAGGGAACATTTTTAGTATAATTGGGATGCATTCCAACTGATTCTGATCCTCTAGGCTAAATTTTTATTTTAGTTGCAGGAGTGTAACTAAGCACAAAATTTGGTTAGACAGGAGAAGAAGACTGCATTAGTACTTCCATCCCTCTTCACTTCATAGCAGCACTCAGAGGAGGGATCCATTCTGGCAGTTTTGCATTTAGATTCAGTTTTCTATGCATGAGCTTTTCACAGGAGGAAAATCTAAAAGACTATAACATTTACCAATACAGCTGATAACCCAGGTAAAGGCAACAAGTACTAGATTCTACCTTAGCTTTTATTTCATGTTATCTTGACAGATTTCCATGTATAAGTGGAGTACTGCCTGTTCAAAAGTAATACTGCAAAACAGAAGATGAATCTATGAGTGTTTCTGAAACTGTCCATATCAAAATATGGTCAGTTCCTTTTGATTTAGCACATGTTTACCAGTCAGTGGCTGCTCCCACCCTGTGGAATGCTCTTCCACAGGAGGCTAGGTGGGCCTGCTCTCCTTTTGCTGGCAGGCAAAAACTTTCCTTAGGCTTTTATGTAAGCCAAAGAGCTTTATTTAATCAACTTGTCTTAAATTGAATATTGTTTAGGTTTTTATGATTTTACATTCTTTTAATTTTTTTTAATTTATTATTTTCAAAATACATAAAAGCATATATAGACACAAATATGTATATCATTATTATAATTCTTCTATTCCCCCCCACTTCTGTATATCAAAAGTTTCCAGTTGAATCTATCTTCTCCTTTATACATATCTTATCAAATACCAATATACTCAATCCACAGACATTTACAAATTTAGCCAGAGCATTGCCTTTTTCCATTCTCTTTCAAAATTTTGAACCGTTTTGTTTTTAAGGGAGTTAGCTAATTTTTCAGTCTCTACCACGTCTAACGTTTTTAATTTCCATTCATCTAATTGAATATCTGCTTTATCTTTCCAATGGTCTGCATATGTCAGCCATGCTGCTGTAATCAGATACAATAATATCTTCTGTTGTTTTCTAATCTCCCGGTTCTGTCCTAATATACTCAATAAATAAAATTCTGGTACCATTTCAAAATTAACTTTGGAAATTTTTTGAATTTCATCATGAATTCCCTTCCAAAATTTCTTAGCCTTAGAACAAGTCCACATATGAAAAAAAAAGTCCCCACCTTTTCCCCACATTTCCAGCATTTCGCATCTCCATTTTTGGTTATTTTTTGAAGTATTTCTGGAGTCATATACCACTTTACCATTTTATAAGAATTTTCTCTTAGATTTAGATTTGGAGTGAATTTTATGTCTGTTTTCCATACTTTTTCCCATGCCTCTAACTCAATTGGACAACCTATATTTTGGGCCCACTTAATCATTGACTCTTTTATTGAATCAGATTCAAAGTCCCTTTTTAATAATAATTCATAAAGCTTCGAGATTCTCTTACATGCTTTTATTTTTTTTAATTGTTTTAAATGTTTTTATATTTTTAATTTATTGTTGGAAGTCGCCTTGGGTTCCATTCCAAGAGAAAGGTGGCATACAAATATAATAAACAAACAAACTCAGGTAAAGCAAGTGTGGGATAGCTGTCAAAATACTAGATTACGAGTGAGAAGAGCTGAGTTTAAATCTGTGTTCAGCTGTGAAGCTAGCAGAGTAATCCTAGGGCTACTAATTTTCTCTCTAATTGATCTGTACCTAGGTAGGGAAGGGGAAAAAAACCTAGCAAATTTCCTCATCCTTGAGAATGGACAAAATGTTGATCTCCATAAGATATTTTGATTCTGCGGAAGACTGAAAAGCCCAGCACCAAAACCCAAAATACAAAAAAAAAAAAAATTGAGTTTTTTGTTGTTGTGTGCTTTCAAAACATTTCTGACTTATGGCAATCCAAAGATGAGCCTATCACAGATTTTCTGGGGTTGATAGTGTGTGCTGCACCCAAGATTACCCAGTGAGTTTCTATGGTTGAGGTGGGAATTGAACCCTGGTCCAAAGCTCAAACTATTACACTACATTTTATCTTTCCCAAAAGGAACAAAATTGTTTATTGTGAGGGGAAAAAAATTTACAACCAAAAAAAAAAACCCTTGCAATTTTCACAAAAAAATCCTGAAATATAGAAAGAGAAAAAATCAAAAGATGCACAAAACTCCTCATAATTCCATCCAGCAAGACAAAACTTCTAAATCTTTTTTTTCCATGTAAGAAAGAAATAAGTGAACATATATATCCTTATGTATATAACAGGACAATATGGGGCAGGAAGAAAATAAAACAAGCAAAAATGGGCTTTAATTGCTTGGAGCAAGAGGAAAACCATGTAATTAACAAATACTAAGACTACTCATCTTCCCAGGCTTTATTATTATTATTTCTGAGTATTGTATATAACCACTTCTTGCTATGAATCCCTCCTATTCTCTTCCCTACCTCTTTGTTAACAAAATGTTTGTGTGCATTGACAGCATGCAAAGTATCAGTGCACACACTGATGATGTGATGTAACCAATCATATAATTGATGATGCTTCAATATCCTTTTTTGTGCTGTGCTTTAATGATATTCTAAGGAAGCTTAGTATGATTGTACATATTCCACAAAAAAGAAAGCAAAACTAGGCATCAGTTGAACACAGAGGTGAGGAATGGAGGAAGTCCATGAATACAGACTTTATAGATGCCCTTGTCACCAGCTTCCTTTCCACAGTGCCTGGGCTAGAATGTCCATGGGAGAGGGATTGCATATCATGATGTACAATGGTCCCTGGGGGTTTTCTTGTGCAAAAACAATGGCTGTTCCCTTGAGGTCCCAGTGGAAGTAGCTGTCCTTTCTTTGTTCTCAAGGACACTGCTGGGAATCATTCTATGCCATGATATACCTTCACTTTGCCGAGTATCCCAGTCTTAGAAAAATGATTGGGATACTCCAAAGAAGGAAGAAAATGCACCTGGGAGGCTTGCCACAAAGTTGATTTAGAAGTACTGAAAGAAAACAAAAACATCTTTGACCACTTAATCTAAATTCAGGTACCATTCCCTCAGTTCAGTGGGGCCCAATGAGCACCACAACAAGAATAAATATCCTGACACACATCTCCTACATAAGAACAGGTCTGGACCTGGACAAACAGATCTATTTTTGAAGTACCCTTTGTACATACAAACACACATATATCCTTTCAAGCAGCTTAGCTTTAGAATTTCAAAAAAAAGGAAAAGATTCAGCTAGAAATGGAGAGAGAGGGGGCTGCCACTGTTCTGTCCCAACTGTGGGCTTCCTGTGGCCAGCTTGTCAGCTGCTGTGTGACCAGAATGCTATATGAGGGATGCCTTTGTTCTATTCTGTCAGGTCTTCTTATACATTCTTATGTTCTTGAGTTGCTGTAACTTAGAGAACTAAGTTACAGTAAGGATGACTGTCACAAATTATGCAGCCAAACAAAGACAGGGTGGGGTAGAATTCAATTTGACAATAAAATCTTTTCACCTTAAGCCACAATGTGATTCAACAGTCATTCCTCTCAAATATTTGCTTTATATATCTCCAGAGTATACATACACAGAGAGAGAGAGAGACAGAGAGAGAGAGGAAAGTTTTATTTTGATATTCAGAAATCTTTTTTGTATCTGATTAAGAAAAGGTGAAGAAGAAGAGGCTGAATCCCAGACATGTACTATGCAGAGTCTGAGGAATTTCCCCACCACAACCACCTTATTTTCCTCTCTCGCTGTCTTTTTGGCCATTTCCACACCAGGCTTCTGTAATGCTGCAGAGCGACCTCTCACGGAGGTCTTCTACACCGCAGAGTGGACTGGCGTGGACTACTTTTTGTAGTTCCATACCAGAATCCACTCAGGAACGGCTGGAACTAGCCGAGCTGCATGTTTTTTAAAAACCTCTTTTTCAAGGTTTTTAAAAAGCATGGAGCGCGCAGCCCCGTGCCGCTCCGTCACCCGGCTCCAACGTGGATTTGCAGGTGCGCGCAAGTGCATGCCTGCAGATCTGCCGGGGGGGGGCTTCCAGCTGGCGAGCTTCTCTGGTTGGTGGAGAGCCTCCACCAACCGGAAGCCGCCATTTGGGACGCTGGAGGACTGTGGAGCAGCGAGCTCACGCTGCTCCGCGTCGCGACGGACTTACCCGGCTGCCGGTAAGCTCCGTTTTGGGGCGTTTTCGCCCTCCCCCCCCCACATGTGGAAAGGGCCTTTGTCTTTCTTTCCAACCTAGACATTTTGAGTACCTAACCTTTTAACTGCATCACAGACTCTCAGCCCCCAGAAAACTCTGTGATAAGTTCATCTTTGGGTTACCATAAGTCGGGAATGACTTAGAGGCACACAACAAGAGCAACAACAACAACCCTTTAGCATTAATGCTGTATTCAGCAGTGGGCAGTGGTTCAAGGGCTACATAGCAATGGGTTCATCTAGATAGGGACGGAAACTGGAGTCCCTTACCTATGCCCAATGTCCAGACATACAACCTCACACACATTTATGGGAAAGACTGGTATACAGGCACAATTATCCTCCTCATGTAAGCTGCACTTCTTCTAAATCACCAAACAATTGTTTGGTAACCTGTGATTAGCCCAATTATGATGGAGAGTGTAGTATGCAGGCATTACTTCGCTCTCACACACACGCACTGTGTACCATCTTCCCTCAATCAATCTGGAATTCTCACTAGCCTGCTGAAAAGTGGAATGGTTACTTACATGGGGGGGGGGGTGTTACTGTGAGGAAATGCGGCCATATCTTTGATGCACCTGTGAGCCAGACAGAAGGCCTCAGCCTTTGCCCAGATGTATTTAAAGGGCTTTCTTAGTGACTGTTTCCATCTTGTGAAACACAACCTTTGAATGAAAGCTAGCTTGAGTCCTTCCCTGCTATCCTATTACTGTCAGGGAAAAACCTTCTCATTCCAGTGGGCTTTTGACAACTGACTGGCTGAAGAAGAGGGGCCTTTAGCGCCAGTGAGGGTATGCTTTTAAATTGTTCTTAATCCAATTGCTATTGTAACATGATGGTTTCTTTAACTGAGGGCCTTTCCACACTACACTGTTATAGTGTTATTATTCCACTTTCAACATCCTGTGGAATTCTGGGGTTTGTAGTTTACTGAGGACAAAAAGGCTCTCTGGCTGAGAATTCTACATGCCCCTCCCTAAACTGCAAACCTCAGAATTCCATGGAGTGTTGAAAGTGGAATAATAGCACTAGAAGCGTAGTGCAGAAATGGGCTTACTTCAAGCTGGGAGCAGGATGGCATCCTCCACTGCCTCTGAAGGCAGCAGGCTGTCTTAAGAGAAACAGCCACACATACCTCTATCTTAACTACCTTTGCTGCTGCTCCCTGATCCTCCACATATCTGCTACTTGAGGCAGTTCTGAGATCAGCCCTGTTTTTGTAGAGCTTGAAATCTCTAGATTGTGAATTTCTTGATTCGTTTTTGTTTTTGTTTTCTATGATTTTTCCTACAGTGTTGCTTGGCTCACTAGACTGATGAACACAGATTTTTAAGCTTTAACTTATTAATTGGTTTTTAAAAGATTTTTTTTTTCTTCCTCTGGTCAATTCAGTAAGATAGCTAGGCTAAGAAGGACTGAGACTGAAGGAAATTCAGCACATGGCTTGAGACAGGAGAACCCAGCACAAGAATAGTTGGAAAGCAGTTGAAGAGCTGGAACTGGGGAGCAATAGAAAAGAAAAAGGTGTCCCATGGGATAAAACAGGAGGAGAAGTTTGCTGAGCCCTCGCGAAACCATGGTCCTTACAAAATGTCAGACCCTTTAGGCTAGCGCTTCCACATTTGGCCAGTTTATCTTTCTAGGGGAAGTCGAAAGTTATCTTGTGGCTCTTTCCAATTCTTCTATGTTGATTTTAATGTGATTTCTGTTGTGTTTTATTGCATTACATGCGATGTGTTATTCAGAGTATGCTCCAGTTAGAGAGGTACTTTAGCTTCCTTATTGTTGCTCACAAAGTACTAGGCTCTGGGATGAAGTGAGAAACATTTTCATCAATCTCACATGCGCACCCCATTTACCTCTGTTTTGGCTTCTCCCTCCTTTTCCCCTTTGTTCTACTTTTCACCCAATTCAGTGGGTCAATTGTTTTGAAGGATTTGGTGAGGTTTGAGCTATTAGTTTGGAGCCAAAAGATTAATTTAGTTCATTGCATGACATCTCATGTCTGCTTAGAAGAAAATCATATCGAACTCCTTTGTAAACCTTTCGCTGAGCACTCGGGTAATTAAGTGGACAATTTATTGGCTTTCTCCTCATGCTCTCTCCCTTTCTATTCTGTTTCCACCCATCCTTTTCTTGCACACACACATTGAGGGCTTTGGAAAGGTAGGAGCTTGGAGCCAATGATAACAGCTAGCGAAATCCATGTCTACATAATTTCATTAATTTAAAAAAAAAAATTCAGATGAGAACACTGAGTTAAATGAACACAATATGTCCCCTAGCACTGACTGATGTAGATCAAAATTCTTCATAGGGATTGGGGTCATAGAGCATGCACTGACTTCTGATTAAACTTATCTATCTTAAAACCTATCCTATCCTTGATTCACTGACTGATTTTTGCAGCTAGCCACCTATTGCTGCACTTACAGTGGCTGCATGACCTCAAGGTCAATTTAAGACATCTTTCCTTGTTAACCTTTAACATCCTTCCTTCTTAATCATTAGTAAGCAAGGTACTTGAAGTGCAAGTGAACAGTGTACATGCTAGGAAGGGTGAGAGAAGGTGGAAGAAAGAGGAGAGCTACAAATCAGCACAAAAACTTAATTAAGCAGGTTGCAAGATGAGCTTCCATAGTCTAGACTTCCTCTCCCAACTTGAGAATTTCCAGACCTATTGAAATCCCACCATCTGCAGGCAACAATTGCTCCATGAGCATTGTAGACCACTCTGGAGAAAATGCTAGGTTGGGGGAAGGCTGCTTTAAGATGATGGAAGGGCACATGAAGCCAATAACAAATAGTATATCTAGGATCAAAGGTGACAACTTCCATACCATTCAGTAATTCATATGACCTGCCTTGGAATCTTTTTCAGTACAACATTTAATGAATGATAACTTAGCCACATAGATTATTCCTGTTATTAATGTTGGTGGTCATGAATCAGCTTCCTGATTTTTCATGCTTTAATTTATTGAATTAATTTTCAAATCCAGCATTCCAAGCTCTGGATGTAGGCAGTGCTAGAAACCTATTTCCACAATGCTCAGCATATCTTGCACTGTGCCATAGGATCCAGTCTGTGTTACCTTCCATTTCTGGAACTCAACATAGCAAATGTTCTTGCAGCAAATATGAACAAAGGAAGCAGTGAGGATACTGACGGAGTCAGGATTTTAAAGCTATATCACATTGTGTATAGTAGAGCTCAGAATTCATTGGAACACATCAAGGGTGTGTTCTAAATTCGATAAGCAAGGGACTCAGCACAGACTTCCTTAAAGAATAAAAGATTATCTCTTGTAATGACTTGAAAGAACAATAAGAACAAATTAAGGTACTTTCTCAGTCTTTTACAATGCAGCCTATGCCTGAGGCAGAAAAAAACATGATATGCCACCATAGGGATATTTATGAAATGAAATAGAAGACGAGGAAGCGACCTTTGGTCAGACTGTGATCCTCGTGTATTTGTAAATGGAAATCCCATTCCTTTGTTCCTTTTACTTGCTATGAGACTTTTGCTATCTGTTTCATCTGAATGTCACTGTACTTCACAGTGGGGACTTTAGTGACCTAAGTGATCTTACCATCAGGAATTACAAGATGGATGCTGAAGTCACCATGCTCTAAAAATAAAGGGCATTTTTGCAGCCACATTTACGATCTATAGTCAGGTGCTTGACTGCTGTCGTTGGATTGTATTTTCTCTCTCTCTCTTTTTTAAGTAAATAATTATTCTGGTTTGTGAAGGCTGAGATATTGATCTTCTCAGTTTGCATCGGTCTATAGCTACCTTTCCTTTCACTGCTTCAATGAAAGGTATCAGCAAACCTTTAAGTGGCTCAGTCAGCTTCCATCACATACAATAGACCCACCATGACTTCTACTATGGCAGCAAGCGAAAGTGGGAAGAAGTGAAGCAGGTAGGAAGACGCTAAAAAAAAAAATGTACACACACTCAAGCTCCACAGACCAAATAATACAGTTTTAAGAACTTTCTTCATTGAAATTAATTAATAGAAATGACAAATGAAAGTGATTTGCTGACAATAAAGGCAGATAAAAAGATCTCATGCAAAATTAATACCAAGCATGAAAGTCTGCTCATGCCCCTTCTACCCACGGTATGAATTGTTTTATAAATTTTGGTGTCTAGCTTTATTGCTTGTCTTCATCCCTCGAGTGCAACAACTTGAAAGATAAAATCAATTAAAAGGTATGCCAAGACAAAAAGAAACCGTTGCAATAAATTTATTAACCATGCTCTTTCCCACTGGGTATCCTTTATATTAGAGCAGAGTGAAAATTTGTTTAGCTGGCTTTGTTATGTTCTGTTTCCTTCACAATTTTTTTTTTAAGATTCCCTTTGAGTAGTGATTCTGAGAGCATTTGATAACACTGGGCTCACAATGTGGATTTAAACAGTTCCCAATATGTGAATTGTTGTGTCACAAACTCCACAAAAGGGCTTCTGCTCACTAATTAAACAGAAATTATTGAAAGTGTTTGTGCCTATTGTTCACCTGTACAATTTGTATTCCCCATCCTTGATCCAAAAAGGTGACTACCATGTTGATGATTCATTGTTGTTTCATTGTCCAGCCTATCTTTTTTTCCTCACTAAGCCCTATAGAATTCTAGCATTTGTCATTTGATGAAGGATTTAGAAAGTACTAGTGCTGTATTTCAGGGTATTGTTCAAGGAAGAATGCTGAGGACTTCATCAAACTACAAATCCTGGGAACATATAGGTTGCAACTATGGCAATTAAAGTGGTATCAACCTGCTGTAGTGTACCATGAAGGTACTTAGAAATTGGTATCCCAAACTATTTTAAAGGAAACTGGAAAAAAATGAGGAAAAGAGGGGGTAAGGGGGAACTTCTTGGAAAGCCAATGTGGTATAGTGGTTTGAGCATTGGACTATGACTTTGGATATCAGGGTTCGAATACCCACTCAGCCATGGAAACCCACTGGGTGATCTTGGGCAAGACATACTCTCTCATCTTCAGAGGAAGGCAAAGGCAAACTCCTTCTGAACAAATCTTGCCAAGAAAACCTTGTGATAGGGTCACCTTTGGGTAGCTGTAAGTCATAAATGACTTGAAGACACACAACAATGACAAGAGAGGGGGACTGAAAAACTCTGGGGCGCACCTACAGCTAGTTTGTTGCTTTTCTCCACTCCTACCATAAATCATTCCAGAGTTTACAGACCACATCAGAGAATCCAACTGTATGGATTTTATGATCCATTAATGACACTGCGCTACTGTGATTCATTCTAACCCAAGTGTAATCCTGCATCTTGCTGCCATTGTACAATCAGACCAAATGAGACAAAGTACAAAGTGTATCCCAGTTTACCACTACTTAAAAGGTACTTAATCTGCCTTGAAGGGAGATATAGGATTGTCCTTCTTACACCCCAGTGACAGCAAGCACAAGTTTTGACAAATAAAAGAAAGGGGTTCTATAAAATTGTGGGCTATTGAATCTGGAGTTTCAGATTGGGTGTGTGAATATTTTCTTTCCCTTCAGATTCACATCATCTTCAAACTAAATCAAATATTATTTGGCATCAATTTGTCTAGATGTTGATTTTTATTAGCAAATGTCATTTCAAGTAAATAAGGCATTTGCATGACAGATATTAGCCTTAGGGGTGCATCAAAATTGGCAATTACCCACAAGTGGAAATGGAGCAGTGGGGGGTAATGGTAGAAAAAGCAGGAAGGTTGGATGATCAAAGACAAAATTATTTGCATATCAGCAAGAGGAAAAAGTTGTTCAGCTTTCCAAGCTATAGTTATTTTAAGAGTCCAAAATAAACTTGATATTTATGTTTCCGGGCCTTTGGTATCCAACTGTGAAATCGTAGGCTGCCACCTCTGGCTTTTTTACATAGTACATTTATTATTGGTATAATATATCAAACATAATATGTCAGTTAATCTTCCAGCCCTAGTAAATTTTGTCATCTCCTCATCACTTCTGAAGCACAAGGACGCTACTGAACCTAAGGGCTCCCACTGTTCCTCTTTCTGGAATCTCAAAGGATCTTACATTTGCCAGCCAATATCTCCAAACCCTTTTGAAGAATGGCTAATCAAACGGGGTTGAAGAATGGCTAATCAAGCCTACTCCAGCTTGCTTGGATAAAAAAAAGTGTGGAGGGGAGAGAGAGAGGGAAGCAGAGAGAGGGGGAGACAGAGAAAGCTTTTATTGCAAATAGGGATGGAAAAAAATATTTGAAAATACTTAGAAAAAAAAATAGGTTGACAAATATATCGCAGAATCCTATACCACCTTTTATGTAATGCAACTTTATGTATATTTAGCTAAGTAGCAGAGGAGCTAAGAAACCCTGTTAGTCAATGTGCATCAGTGAATAATGTGCATCTAACACCTTATTAGATCTGCTACCTAGTTAGATAACAGCAGCCCTCTACTGATATTGACATTATGAAACTGACCAGTTCTAATTTTTTCATAGGTAAGTCCACTTACAGAGATGCAATTGCAATACAGAATTCCAGTTGTATTTGTCAAGTCTTGAGAAATTCTGATGAAAAGAATCTTGGACAGGTGAGAATCTTCATAACTTGCAGCTTGTCCTGCACAAAGTTCATGAATAGCTGTTTGGGGCAGAAATCAACATGTTCTGCACAATAAACAGTATTTTCTGTGTAGAAATATTATTTCATGTAAATAAAATGTTGTTTTCTGAGTAACAACTATGTGCAAATTTTGCATAGAATAAGTCCCAAATTATGAACAGTCTTTGAAAACTGTGAGGGGTTTTTTTACCCCCATAGTGGCAAGAAAATTGGCCAAATCACTCATTGTTTCTTTCAAGGAAAAAAAAAATAGTGAAAAATTGCATTCCTAGTTCCATAGCCCCTGGAATCCAAACTGTCAGACCCTTAGCAAGAAATGTGGTGATGGTGATGGTGAAGGGTTATTGTGTACATTGCGTGTGAGATGGTAATCAGAAAGGAAGTTCAAGCTGCTTTATACTAAGTCACAGCATTGGCTATCTACCTAATACTGACTGCATTAGGGATATACTTCAGTTCAATCAAATAAAGAACCAGAGATATATCCACACTGCCCATCTATCGTACTTTGATACATTTAAGTGCCATGGTTCCATGTGATGGAATTCTGGGATTTATAGTTTGTTAGCTACTTAGCATCAGTGCTATAGTACAGGGGAGAGTTCAGGAAAGAATCCTAAGTGCTTTGTTGTTAACTGACATCAAGTAAAACATTTAACATCACTGTCCTTCACTGTATTCTCAAAGGCAGGGAAACTTATGCTTCCCCACCAAACAACCTCATTGTTTGTTCATTGCACCTATCACAACACTATGGGGGCCAATAAGAAAAAAGAAAAAAATGCAAAAAGATAATTTATGATGGAGTAGAGAACTTTTGACCTTCCAAATGTTTCAGTACCTTTTGGAGGTCTTTGTGGTTGTTAACTGCCATCGAGTTGACTTTAACTTATGTTGACCCTATGAATCAGGGACCTCCAAGTCACCCTATCATCCAACACCCTGCTCAGGGCTTGCAAACTCAGGGCTGTGGCTTCCTTGATTGAGTCCATCCATCTGCAATGTGGTCTTCCTCTTTTCCTACCTTACCAAGCATTATTGTCTTTTCTAATTAGTCATCTCTTCTCATGATATGTTCAAAGTACCACAGTCTCAGTTTAGTCATCTTAGTTTCTAGGGAGAGTTCAAGCTTGATTTGTTCTAGGACCCATTTATTTGTCTTTTTTGCACCAAATTTGTCTCCAGCATCACATTTTAAGTGACCAGTTCTTCCCATCAGTTCTTCACTGTCCAGCTTTCACAACTATATACAAGAATTGGAAATAAGACGGCATTGGCCATCCTAACTGTGGTATTCAATGTTGTATCATTACACTTCAGGATCTTGTCTAGTTTCTTATAGCCTCCCTTCCAAATCCTAGTCTTCTTCTGATTTCTTGACTGCAGTCTTTATTCTGATTAAGGACTGAGTCGAGGTATGGAAAATCTTGAACTATTTCAATGTCTACATTGTCTACTTTAAGGTTATGAAATCATCTGTGGTCATTATTTCTATTTTCTCAATGTTCTTGGCTGCCTTTTTCCAGAGTTTGGTGCTAGGGGACTGTTGTTCAGCTTTTTGGCCGTTAGCATGTAGAGTTCCACGGGGTCAATACTGTCCCCTATGCTTTTCAACATCTCCATGAAGCTGCTAGGAAAGGTCAACCAGGGCTTTGGAGTTGGATGTCATTAGCATGCTGATGATCTCTCCTTTACAACCAATGCCAAGGAGGTTATCATAGCAATGAATTTGTTGTTTGGATTTAATAAAGGACTGAATGCAGGTTAACAGACTGAGGCTTAATCCAGACAAGATGAAAGTGCTGTTGAGCAGTAAGAAAACCAACCTGGGACTGGGATTTCAGCCTATTCTGGATAAGGTTGCTCTCTCTCTGAAAGATCAGATTTGTAAGTTGGAGGTGATCAGCAACCCAGCACTGCTTCTGGAAATTCAGGTTGCTGCACTGGCCAGGAGAGCCTTTGCTCAGATTTGGCTGGTGTGCCAGCTGCATCTTTTCCTGAGGAAGGCAGATCTGGCCACAGTGGCTCATGCTTTAGATACTTTCCCCCCGATTAGACTGCAGTAAAGTGATCTATGTGGGACTTCCCTTGAAAAGTGTTTGGAACCTGCAGCTAGCGCAAAGTGCAGCGGCCAGACTGATGTCACGTGTACATTTCAGAGACCATATAATACTAGTCTTGCAAGAACCTCACTGGCTTCCAATTTGCTTCTGAGCTCAATTCAAGGTGCTAAGCCCTAAATGACTTGAGGGCAAGATATCTGAAAAACTAGTCATCCTATATGAGTATGCCAGAAATTTGAGACTCTCAGAGAAGGCCCTGTTGTATGTCCCAATACTTCATGAAGTTAGGCTGATGGGTACACATAACAGGTTTTTCTCTATAGCAGTGCCTTGAGTATGGAACTCTATCCAAGGAAGTTAGGCTGGCCCCATCTTTTTTAAGCTTCTATAACAGCAGCCTAAACAGTGGGCAGCCTAAACAGTGTTGTTATAAAACTGAAATTGGGAGGCAAAGAAGAAATACTTTAAAGAAAGAAAGAAAGAAACCAACCTACCATTGCACTTTCTTCCTCGAATTTCTTCAGTAATTATTCCAAATCTTGGTCATTCTATGAAAGTGTATTTTCCAACATATGATGGCAACATGATCCCTAGTGCCTCCTTGTTTCCTGAATCCAACTTGGAGATCTGGCATTTCTCTCTCCATATATGATTCAATCTTTGTTGTAGAATTTTGAGTATCATTTTACTTGCATGAGGGATTAATGTAACAGTCCTGTAGTTACTGAAATCCCTAGTGTCCCCTTTCTTGGGGATTGGAATATATATTGAGCATTTCCAATCTGTGGGTGATTCTTTTCTTTTCCCTATTTTTGGACATGTTACCCTGTTTACTGGGGGTCCCGTGA
Organism: Cyclura pinguis; assembly: GCA_030412105.1. NCBI lineage: Eukaryota > Metazoa > Chordata > Lepidosauria > Squamata > Iguanidae > Cyclura > Cyclura pinguis. The sequence goes on from CM059601.1 coordinate 99,829,646, forward strand.
GGGACACCAAAATGTGCTCAACAATAGGTGGGGAAGATTAGCTCTGAGCACTGCTTTAGCGTTATGAGAAGCAGCGTAACTTAGCGAGATCTTGAACCCTATGTCTACAAGGTCAGGCCAAGTCAAGGAACACACAGAAGTTGAAATAATAAATGTGGTTTTATTAAAAACACAATCAAACAGTGTATGCGGCACACTCACACAAGATAACAAAAGAAATAAAGGTTGGAGTGGGATAGAGGGGTTTTTAGAGGAGTTGTTGGTTTGGGTGATACTTCACCTGTCCTGAAGCCTGGTTGGAAGTGGAGAAACTGGGGAGCGTGGATCTCAGCACGTGGAGCTGAGGGGAAGGCTCGCTGGACAAAGCGACAGCAAGGCAGGATGGAAGCCAAGAGCGATCCAAGGAAGCGCTCAAAGTCAAGGGTTTTTATAAGGAGAATTGTGACCGCAGGCTAGGTCAGACTTGGGGAAAACAATAGATTTGGGGCTGGAGATAAAGCCCCTGAAAGGTCAGAATTGGAATGATTGAGTTACAGCCAAATTGTCAATAGGATAGCCGGTATGCAAACGCAGAGTACTTGAGCGTTGTATAGTCAGATCATCAAGCTGCCAACGCAGGGCAGAGGATCTTTTGAAAACTGCGTGCATCCTTAATGAAGGTACTTGCCTTGAGGTCTCCTAAAGCTGCGAGTCGGCTATTTCTGGCCTGCCTGTATTGTGTTGGAATATTACGGTGGTTATCGGCCGAGCCTGTGTGCGTGCTTGTCCGGGGGCCACGCAAGCACATGGAAGGGAATGGGTATGTGAGGCCGAATTATTGATATCAAGAGATATCTTTTTATATCCCCCAAATCTCGGGCTAGCCAGGGCAGTAACAGACAGATTTTAGTTAGAACAAGAGTAGGTTCTGTCACTGTAGCTTGAAACAGCTCTATTGGTATACCATCTGTTTGTGGTGATTTATTTTTTCCCAAGCATTCTATTTCAATGTGTGATCAGTTTCCTCCTGACTCCAGCACAGAATCTTTCTTCTTCTACATCTCTAGCTGGAACTTCTCCTGATTCATGCACTCCATGTTCCTACAATATGTATTCTGTAGCTTTGGACTTTCCTATCACCTCTGTGCACAACAGCTGAATGATCTTTCAGCTTGAGTCCAGTTTTGTCATTAGCCCTAGCTAATGTCCTCTGTTGTATCCCTGTAGCTCGTTTAATGCCATCCAACCTGGGAGTTTCACTTTCTGGCACTAACTATTTCCTTTTGGGTTGTGTCATCATAGGGTTCTTGTGGCAAAAGACATTCAAAAAGGGTTTACCATGCCTCCTTCTGAGCAATACCAACAAGTGTTAGCTATAGTGCCACTGCTGTTGTCTCTGAGAGATCCTCACTCTCCAGTAACTCTCCAGTACTGCTGCTGCCCAGTAGGTGTTTGGCACATTTATCTGGCTCCTCAGCAAGTCTGTCTGAGAAGAGAGACCCTACCAGCTGTACTGCTACTGTTAGCATTGCCTCTTGCATCTTACAAACATGAAATCATCCACCTATTACTGATGGCAGTAACATAACCAAGAAGTACATAAACAGTTTGAGGAATGTCTTCATTTCATTTTTTAAAAAAAGTTAGCAGTTGTATAGGGATCTAATGTTGTCAAATCACAACAGGGACAGACTTATAACAACTGAATGGTTAAAACCTGCATTTTAGAATGGGTTATGTGCCATATTATCAATTTATCTCTGTAGCAATGGCTTCCTTATAAATTATACAATTGCCAACTTTAAAATAAAGAATTTGAAATGAAGACATTTCTAACCAAATGTGTAAACCAGTTCCATCAGAAGACTAACAACATATAAAAATAGAATAAACTACAGTTGAGTTAAGCTCTCTGTATCTATTCATCTTTTGCCCTGTCTTCTCTCCATCTTCCTCCCATTACAGAGAGTGAACTCTTTTCAGGTGCCAATTTTGAAAAGTAATTGAAAACGACACCTTTCCACTCATGTCTTATTGTCATTCCTCAAACTGTTTAGAGACTTCTTAGTTACCCTTCTGCCATCAATAATAGGTGGATGATTTTAAGCTTGTAAGGTGCAAGCATCATTTAGCCAGATAACTCTAAATTGTATAGACATAACTTCTCTATCTGAGTGGACTATCAGGGCTAAAGTACATCCTACATTACATGTATAGCATTCAACTGAGCCTCATTTTCTTTCCTATTCCAAAATGAGTGCCTGGGGCTTGATTCAGACTTATAACCACTGATGCCATGCATTCTTTGTGGAATGAAATGATACATTGTCATTCTTCTCTCTTTGGAAGGAAAATGGTTTATGTGGTGTGTGAGGTGAACTTCCAAACTGCTGAGAATCATGCCAAAGAACTGATGGAAAAGGCTCTTTAATAGGGACAATTAATAACATTGCTCTAATAATCAGTATTTAAAATTAGTAGCATGAAAGATACCGTAGCTCTAACCATGCACACCTTACAGTCTCTAATTTTAAGATGCATTTTGGGATAGGAAAGCCTCCCACTTCAAATTCTTTCTATCTCATTATGGTCAGTGACCTGCTCATCAATCCCAACTAAAGTAGACCCACTGTATCAATTGTTCAAGGGTGAATAAATGTGTAGGTAAGTCCCACTGATTCATTGGGTCTACTTTAGTCAGGGTTAAAAATAGAATTTAGGCTCCTGTGATATTGATAGTTTGATAAATTCCTCAAAAATGAAGCAAAATGAAATTCTGCCTCATGTGCACTGGCCAAATTCAGTAAGAAAAATATTTTAGGCACAGAGAACTATGCTGTTGTTACCCTGACTTCTGGGGGTCCTTGGGGGACACCTGGATTTGCTCCAAAAGACAAAGGTTGGGAAAATTAGGACAGCACTGCTCAGCAAAGTGGAGGGCGGGGCAATACTGCGAGATCTTTAATCCTATGTCTACAGAGTCAGACTGCATGAGAGACAAGTCAAGTGTTCAATTAAAAGTATTTTATTTATCAAAATTGGCAGAATGTATACACACACACACATAAAGCAGTCACTCATACACGCACAAGGGCTACAGAGTCTGAAAGACTTAAGAGCAGGAAAAGCGGAGGGAAAGAAAGCAATTATCCTGCATCTGATCTTGGAGACTGCAGCTTGGGAAGAAACAAGTGAAGATAGTTCAGTGGAAAAAGAAAAAAACTGAGGGGAACCTCAAACTAACAGCATGACAGAATGCTAGTGAAAGGTGGGAGTTCTCCAAAGAGAGCCCCAAAAAGGGGACTCAATTATACTGCAATTTTCCTGGTGGGGGCAGACAAAAGGACAATAGCCGCCTTATGCAGATGGACCTCATCTTTGCAGTTCCCGTGACTGCAATTGGTAACCTTATCCTGGAGACACTCAGTCAAAGTTGTGGCTGGCCCATTTGATGTGTGCATATGTGCCTTTTGAGGTTTTCCTCTTGGATACGTGACTGGAGGCATGTTAGCCTGACCTTGCTGGAAATGCTTCGGTTTATAGACCCAGATGTCTATGTTCCTGTCCAGTGAACCTGTGGCTTAATAACTTTTTGATATCAAATATTATACTCCCCTGGACTGGGTCTGCTAGCAGGGGTTACACCATATCTATAGTTTCCTGTGAAAGTCATGTTTTTCTGTGCAAAAATGAAATTATTGCCACCCCCCCCAAAAAAAAAACCTGAAATGTGAGATATCATCAAAAAATGTATGTACAGAATTGTGTGGAAGCTTTCCCAGGGATATAACTGGTGGGGGCACAATGAGGGCATTGCCCTCCAAATACATTTTCAGCTCTCTCCCATTAAAGTTTCCTTTATTCTCCAAATTTCTAGCATTGCAGTAACTTAACATTTCAGTTGAACATTTAGAAATATAATTTAGGCACCCAAAGGAAAGGGATAGAAAAAGTGATCAAGGGAAAATGAATACAGCAAATACAAGAGTTCTAGGCATGATCCATTTTCTTTGTCTCACCGTCTGCAATGCTAGAGATTTGAGGACTAAAAGAAAATATCATTTTGGGGGCAGAATTCTTCTGGGAGGGTAATATACCATTTTGCTACCTCTGTAGCCACACCACTGAATTTTCCCAATCTTACCCAGCAGGGAGAAAACTTTTGAAATTCTTCATTCTTGCATGGGAATATGAAAAAGATTTGTATCCCTAGCAAATAGCAAACTGAAAACTGTCTCCAAATGAGGACTATATTTGCCATCTGTCCTCTACAGGAGGCAAAGCAGTATCTGTCAAGGGGTTTCTGTCTTTGCAATCTTCATATTATCTTTTTTAAAATATATTTTATTTTGTCTTTTTTAATATAACACACACAGCCACTAAATCCCTTCTTACTCTTTGCAAAGAGATTTAGCGAAAGAAATACAGTGTTAAATCTAGCAGTTTTTCTGAAGTGACTGTTCCCATTCGTCACCACTGATACTCATTGGGAAAGAAAGAAAACAAGAAAGAAGAATGGGTGAAATGGAGAAAGGCTGTGGAACAAGCCAAGTGAGAATGAACAGGAAAGGGTTGATACAGGAATGGGGCATTTATAGCTCTCAGAATGGTATTGGATTACAGTGCACATCTTTCATCTCAATGTTTTATGCTGCCCAAGGCTGATTACAGCTATAGCCCAAAGATACCTTCAGGATAACATAGACTCCACCTTGGCTTAACAGGTTCAGTAACATAGTTGATATTGTGAGCCCTTCCTGCCACCATCCCTTATGGGGATGTTTTTGGCACAATTTTCCATCTTTTTAAAATCACAAAAGTTCAACATTGTACCTCTCTGAATACACCCTTAAGGGACTACTTCTAGGCAGTCCCAGAGGCCCCCCTGTGGCTATAGTCCTGAGAACAAGTCATGCAATTCCTGCTTCAGCATTTTGCTGCTCTTTCATCTGGTTTTGCTTTGATCAGCAAGTCCTTGAGATCAATAGGATAGAATTCTCCGAGAATCTTAAATTTCACATACCCAGTGACACATCACCATCTGGCAAGGCATGTTGAGATATCAGTATAGGCTTCACGAAAAGGATGTGGAGGTTCTAATTGCTTAGGCATGACAGAGAATGATGATGATCGCTTAGTATTTCTCTCTCTCTCTCTCTTTCTGTGAGCGCACATGCGCTTTCAAGTCACCTGCTGACTTATGGCAACCCCACGAGTTTCACAGGGCTTTCTTAGACAATGAATACTCAGAGGTGGTTTTGTCAGTTTTCGTCCTCTGGAACACAGCCTAAAGCACCTGCTATTCATTAGTAATTTCCCATCCAAGTACTAACCAAAGCTGATGCTGCTAAGCTTCCAAGATCTGATGGGATCTGGTGTCTTTAAGGTATTTAGGACTTCTTAATGCATAAAATTTGTTATTACACAACATCCCTGTCAGAGAGGCCACTGTTGTTTCTATTGTACAGCAGAGGGACTGGCACTTAGACACTATGTTTTGCCAAAGGATTCAATGTAAGTCATAGTGTGAGCTCACTTTTGAAACCTTCTGATCTCAAATCCACAAAGGAATATGCCATAGTGAGCATTTTAGGGTCCACGGGCTAGCCCCTTCTGCAGTTTTTACAACTGCCAGGAGACAGCTATCACCACTTTATTTAAACAAAGTTTTACCTCAAAGTATCCAGTAAGTGGTTCTCTGTTAAAATAAGGGTTGCAAAAACCCTTGCCTTGTTTTGAACAAAAGTAAGAAATCTTATTTCAATTTTGGAGTGTGTGGCCTATACTGGGTCAGAGGATGGAACTGTTCCCTGGACCCACTGAATTTGTCCATCTCTGTATTAGATTCTTGGTCTTCTACCTATGGGTCAAGACTAGATATACAGCCAGTTTACAGCTAGCAATCCAGGGGGAAATTGTTTGGATAAATTTTTTTTCCATAATAACATACGGTATGGCTTCATTCAAATGAGATGAAAGAACTTGCAATTTAAAAAAGAAATTAAAAGAACTTTCAGTGTGGGAAACTCTTGATTCATCCAGGTAGAGGGCTTTGAGTGTTCTCTTAAAATTCTGTGGCTTTGAATCTGTGAGTATTCAACCATTTTTTGATAGTGTGTCAGGGTTATTATAAGAGCTGTAGTGATGAGAGGAACAGCAAATGAAAGCATTACTCACCCAAAATAAAAATTCTGTTCCCAAAGAAGTTTTCTTTCAGTCCTCCAATTTCTAGCATTGTAGTTCACCATTTAGAAATAAAGTTTTTGTATCCAAAAAAGAGGCAGAATCCTATACTCTTGTCTTAATCCTTCACAGTTTCGCTAAAACATAGTATACATTCAAGGAAGCCTTTCCATACAGTACAATTTCTATGCTTCAGGACTCACTTTGGGTACCTCTACAGCTCTGTGTGTAAATTCATTTTCAGCTTTGATAAATGGGCTCACATCATACAGGTGTTTAGTGGTTCATCAGAGAAAAGCAAAGTTAGTAATCTTGGCTTTTGAAAGTAACATATTTGAGGGATTATGAAGTGGGCAGTTTCTCCACAAGTTCACAGCTCATTAGACTTTGCTGACAGTTCAAATCATTAGAGTAAGATGTCTTGTACAATATGCACTTCCTTCTTAACTACCGTTGCTTCATTTACACCAATATTTTCCATGTGTAAAATACTGTATTTTAATCTCATTGGTACTTTCTGGGAGCCTCACAACATACTTTCTAATTAAAGTGCATTAATTGGGGATTTTTTAAAGTCATTACCTGTGAAAACTTTTTCCATAAAAACTTCTTCGATAGTGATTGATGTCCAAATGCTTTTGCCTCCTCAATTTTTGTCTGTGTCTTCAGTGAAAATTGTCTGACTACACCCCAGTTTTTACCCCTTTTTTTCTGGTAGGTACCTCATCTTTAAACAGTTGCACAGTGGGCGAGTATAACAGAGTCTACCTCATGCTAAGGGTAGCTCTCCTGATCATGTAAGTGTGGAACAGATGAGTGAATAAGAACCATTAAACACCCTGGGACTTTCTTCTGAACAGACATATATAGGATTGCACATATGACTATGATCTTATACAGAATTGCTTGCAGGAAGTCCAATTGATCTCAGTGGGGCTTCCTTCTGAGTAAACATCCACCGGCTTGCCCCTCCCAGCTCTCTTCTGATCATCATGGAAGAAAGCTGAGTAGGTTATAAATAATACCTGTCATTTTTCTTGCTTTTTATTTTCACCATGATGCCGTGATATCCCCAGCTGCTGCTGTACAACGAAACTTTATAAGCCCTTGCTATTGGAGACCTTTATAAATCCACACAAGTCCCTCCTTTCCCATTGCTAATATTAGCACATTTCTAGGTGTGCACAAAATTCAATGCACTTTTATTTCAGCCTCATTTATTTCACTGCTTCAACAAACCCATTTCATTCATCAGTAGAGCTGATGTTTGAGCCAAAGCAACTTTCCTCCTCAGGGTGCAGCCTTGCCAATAACCCTGAACTGCTATTTAAATAGAACAATTTCTAAATAAACCCAAGGCTCAAATGAAAGGGGAGGCTCGATGGCTGAAGGCGGGAGTGTTATTGAAATAGTGATGATTAAGGCGATCCCAGGATGATGATGTCATGCATGGGGGAAACAGGGAGGGAGAGCTGATCTGAGATCCTGGCTTGGATCACATTTACTCTCTTTAAACAGTAATTCAACATTGCTGGGAGCACTCAAAGTGATTTTCTGGCTGGTTGCTTTAGAGACTACAGGCCAGGTTTGCTTGTAGTTCATATTGAACTTGAAAGGACCTGACACATGCAAAAAGTTTTAAAAGGAGTTAACAATGTGACACCCAATGCTGTGGGTGTCAGATGCTGTGGAGACACTCTAATGTGCATCAAGAGAAATGGTCAGCCTGCACAGTGACAATAAACACATTAAAAAGGGAGAGATCTCTATGAATTGAATGTACCACCTACTGAGAAGGCTGCCTCTTTAGGGTGTAGTTGGGGAATAGGTGGGTACATTTTGTTGTTGTGTCCCTTCAACTAGTTCCTGACTTATGCCAACCCAAAGGAGAACCTATTACCATGTTTCCTTGGCAAGACTTATTCAGAGGGTGTTTGCCATTGCTTTCATCTGAGGCTGAACAAATTGACTCGCCCATGGTCACCCAGCAGGGTCCCATGGCTTAGCAGGGATTCAAACAATGGTCTCCCAGAACGCTACTCCAGCTTTCAAATCAAGATAACACATTGGCTCATTTTGCTCCATTGGCAAACAAAAGTTCTGTCCCACCAAATAAAATGTCCCTTCGGTCCTCAAATTTCTAGCACTGCAGAGAATGAGGCATTGATAATCATATTTACCTAGAAGTCTTATATTTGCATATTCTTATTCCCTTGGTAATCTTGTCTGTACTTTTTCTTTCCATGCTTAAACTGTATTTTTAAATGCTCAACTGATACTCATCTAAATTACTGTAATGCTAGAAATTTGGAGACTGAAGGAGGGGCAGAATTCTTATTTATGAGACCGATGTCCTCATTTTATGTGCCTCCCTCCAGTTACAGTCTTGCTTCTACACAGTCCTCTAGACTTTATCTGGCAGGAGGAGGATAGAGAGAGCTGACAGTTTTAAGTATTCTAATGATTAGAAGGTTGGATTAGAAGGATGGAATACCATGTCCAGCTCCTCACTAAGCAATGTAAGTTAATGGACAGTGTCTGGGACCACTCATTATCATGGGTTAGCCAAACCTACTTCACAAAGTCTTTGTGAGTCGAACATGGAGAAGGAAACTTCCATGAGACCGTAGGATCCTTGGGAAAAGGCAGGAATAAAATGAACAAATAATAAATGCTCTTAGAATTTATTGGCCCGAAATTCAACTTAGATGTGCTTAAAGAGTTGTTGTTGTGTGCCTTAAAGTCATTTCCAACTTATGGTAACCCTAAAGCAAATCTATTATGACATTTTCTTGGCCAGATTTGTTCAGAGGGGGATTGCCATTGTGTTCCTCTGAGGCTGAGAGACTGTGACTTGCCCAAGGTCACCCAGTGAGTTTCCTTGGCTCAGTGAGGATCTGAACCCTGGTCTCCAGCGTCATAGTCCAATGCTCAAACCACTATACCATGCTGGCTCTTGTTTAAAAATTAAGCTCACAGAAATGAATGGGATTAGATTTAGCCATTAACGAGTTCCCCAGTGGATCTACTTAAAGCATGACTGAGTCTAGACTTTAACCCACTGTGAATGGAGAAATTCTGATTCAGAGGCATACCCAGATAAGTGATCTCCACAAGAAACACCAGCAATAGGTTTTCAAAAAAGGAGGTACCTTCACATTTTGTTGCTTTAAAAGTAAACACTTTTCAAAAAGTGTAATATCTTTATCAACTTTTAATTAGGACAAAATTAGTTTTCAGAAGGCTGCGAAACATTTAACAAATAACTCTTAGAAAACTTAGAACGTATAAAACTTTGAAATGAGCTACCAATTAGTGCCAACAGAGCTGATCTTAATGTCTTGGGAACATGAATTTAAAAGCAACTTTTTTGCAGTTCTTCCTCTGTATCATATCATTTCACTTTGTTTGGGACTGATTATAATTTGATTTCTATAGACTCGGGGCCCTTTCATACTGCACAATTATACTACTATGAGTCAACTTTAATGGTCATGGCTCCACCCTCTGGAATTCTGGGATCCGCAGTTTATGGAGGGCTACTTAGAATTCTTAGTGAAAGATATCTATTGCCTTCCTGAACTTTTTTTTTTTAGAGGACCCAAAGGATGCAACCATGCCAGTTAAAGTGGCATCACAGTGGTATAACTATGCAAAATGAAAAGGCTCTTGGTAACCAGCAATTAGCTAAACAGAGGTGATATAAATATTGTTTTTCTGATGTCGGGTCTGGGATGGTATTTACACATCATGACTTCAGCTGCATTCACAGAAATTGATGCTGAAAACTATTGTTTGCAGACCTTGTATAGTAGCTTTGCTTGAACTATGAGTTCTATTATAGCCAATGGCTGGAGACTGTGGAGGCTATTGTCCAAAGAGTACATTTCCCAAGCTCTTATCCTTCCTTAGGAAGTATCACAACTGAATGGGGGAATCTGAAATGGAGGTAAACATCTGCTACAAATAGCTTTTTAGTTCTGGTTCTTGTCAGCTTTGTATACGTTCAATGACATGTTCATTACGTCTTCTTCCATATCAGTCTGGATTTTTTTTCTTTAGATATGTGCATGAACATTTGTGTTTAAATACATATTTAAAGGCAGATACTGAAATGAATTTTCTCTTAGGAATTAGATTTCTGTAGAATCCATAAAATTTGGATTTCTAAACTATTTTCTGCCACTCCCATCACTCTTGTAGTGCTTAGCAGGTTGCCTGAGTTTTCTGCCACAAACAGCTATAGATCAGGTAAAATTGTCAACAAATCCACATGGAGGTAAACTATTATGAGCAGCTATGATGGGTGGTTTCCATATCAATAGAGTGGCTAATCTGTGGTGGGTTAAACTTTAAAGGAGTTATCCAAGGTGCTGAACCCTCCCTTAAAAATTAGCTTCGGTACTTTGCATATACTAATACCTGATGGGGATTCACAACCCTGCTGACATGGGAGCCACTGGCAGCCACAACTGTGGGTGGCATCCCGTTCGTGACATTGGTGTGCTCTTTTCTAAATGTGGCACCAGAGGCTATTTTCTAATGTGTTGCATCCCATCCAAAACTGCAAAGCCCTTGGCAGCAGCCAAACCCTGTGAGCCCATTGCTAAAGGAGAAAGCAGGAGAGGAAAGAGAAGGAAGAGACTAAGCAGTGAGGAGGCCTTTGGTTCCTCTGCAGTTTGTGTGTATGTGAGTGAGAGAAAAAGGGATAAGAGAGATAGGTAAAGAGGCAGATGCAGAGAGGCAGCAACTGATTCTCACTCAGAGACATAAATTGCACAGACAAAAACTGTGCGAACTTCAGGAGGATGAGAGGTAGCCACACCTTCCCAGTTGCGTCCCACTTTCTCTCTCTCTTCGCCTCCTATTCCAAAGCCATTTAATAGTCAGAGCAGTGACTCCACAGGCCTGGGGTACTGCCTAGGGAGCAGGCTGGCACAGAGCTACTCACACAGTGTGCTTACACACCATGCTGGCCTATAAGTAGCCATTTACCACACATAGAAAGTTATCAGAGACTGGAGAAAATAAAAGCCACCATGCAATGATCATCTTATTTGGTGTTCATTGCTTTGTAGACTCAGAACTGAATAATAGGGGTAGATGGAACACTCATCTTTGTTTATTTCCCTTGTGATAAAAGGGTCTTCTGACACAAGGGCATCCTGTCAAGAAGTATAATGCAGCAGCAAGATTTCTTCACAGTTTTCCCTGAGATTCATTCTTTGTGAAACACTCTGGGGAGTAAAGGACAGACATACACAGGGTTTTGGTTTTGTTTTGGGTTTTTTATTTTTTGTGTGTTTTTTGTTTTTTTGAGGAAAAAACGTGTTTTCCATGTAGGAAACACATTTTCTGTGTAGTATACCGTGTTTTTAGCACAAAATATACTGCTTCTTGTGCAGTAAAATATTTTCTGTGCATAAAACATGGGGTTTTTTTGGACCACCCCATAAAATTTCTCTATATAACAGTTCCCTTGAATACTGTACACAGTGGAAATTCTGGGAAAATATTGCATGTAAATCTTGCAGGGAGAAAACTATAAAAATCACTTGTCCTTGCAAAAAAGGATTGCAATTTCTGCACAACAATGTTACGAGTGCTATTATTCCACTTTCAACATCCTATAGAATCCTGGTGTTTGCAGTTTAGGGAGGGGCCTTTAGAATTCTCAACCAGGGAGCTCTCTGGCCTCAGTAAACTAGAAACCTCAAAATTCCACAGGATGTTGAAAGTAGAATAATAGCACTATAACAGTGCAGTGTGGAAATGGCTGATGTCGGTGAAGTTTTACATACCCACTGAACAGCGCATTTAGAAAGACTGTTTACTGTAGAAGTCTTTACTGAGCAGATGCCCATCAGATGTGCTGGAATCCAATTCCTTTTGCCCTCAGTCAGCAGTAGCTATGGATTGTGAGAACTATAGTCCAACACATCTGGAAGGCACCAGATTAGTCAAAGTACAGCCCTCCTAAGACTATATTCCTGAAGAATATATGTGGTGAGACAGGGGAAATATATTATTTCACTGTTTCCCCACTTTGGATACTACCTGTATATAGAAAGCTAGCATATCCAGGAGGGAGTATAGTCTTGCCTTCTCCCTTTTACAAAAGGGATTTTTTAAGCTTGTAGTAGTCTACTCTTCATTCTGATGATTGAGCCTCAAAAATCTTCTGTCTGGATTGACTTTTGAACATGTGGCTTTGTTCTGATTCGGTGCCAAGTCCAATACAGTTGTCATTGTCTTCATTATCAACAAAAACAACAGCAATAAGAACTTTATTTTTACCTCCTTTCTCCCAAACTGGCACTCAAGGCAGCTTTCGCAGAATTTAATTGTACACGAGTTAGACTAATACCCCACAGGTTGTTTGGCTCAATTTATAAGCATGTGGCTGTTTTCTTTGCATATGTGGGTGTGTTCATGAGTTTCTAAAAGAATACAGTGGAGTAGTGGAGAGGCAAGGCAGAAGTGTGAATTTTGTGGGCTGTGGGCCACATGAGATTCCCCTACCCCTTTCTGGACCATCCCTGAAATCCCCTGTTTAATATTTTTCAGGAAAAATAGTCTTCAGAAGTGACTATTCTGAATTAAAACAAGAGGTCTGACCTCTCTTCACCTTGCTTTGAGCCAATCCTTCAAAGGGGTTAAACCAAACTATTGGCCACTTCCAATTTTGGCCATTTCTGCATTAGTATTTTAAAATGGTGCAGAGCGACCTCCAACGGAGGTCTTTTGCACTGTAGAGTGGACTGGGGTGGACTACTTTTTGTAGTTCCACACCTCAATCCACGCAGGAGCAACCAGAACTGGTCACGCGGCGTGTTTTTAAAAAAACTCTTTTTAGAGGTTTTTAAAAAGCACGGAGCACGCAACCCCATGCCGCTCTGTCACCCAGCTCCGAAGCAGATTTGCAGGCGCACACAAGTGCATGCCTGCAGATCTGCCGGGGGCGGGCTTCCAGCTGGCGAGCTTCTCCAGTTGGTGGAGAGTCTCCACCAACCGGAAGCCACCATTTGGGACGCCGGAGGACTGCGGAGCAGTGAACTCGCACTGCTCCTCATGGCGACCGACTCGCCCAGCCACTGGTAAGCTCCGTTTTCGGGTGTTTTTGGGCATTTCCCCCCCCCACATCCGGAAAGGGCCTTTGTATCAGGTGTCATTAATACCCTGAAAGTGGTGTGCGTGGACCTTCTCAGAAATGAGATTTCACTTTGAAACAGGGTTTGCATTCCCCACATTTTTTAAAAGAGAAGTGTGTGGCTTTTATTTCACTTTTACCACTACCCCAATGCATTTTGGCAACCTCTGTGTTTAGAAGACCCTGGCGGATTCTGGAAAGATTACCATTGGCTCCCAGTCCTATGAAAGTGTCCCTCTGTGTATTATACAGGACTACATTGTTAGATACCTAAAAATTTTAAGTGAATTTCTACTCCAACAGATACCTACCAACATCTTGCCCTTGGGTTGATATCTATCTTAACTGGAAAAGTCAATGATTAGGAATAATATGAGTTGCAGTAGAGTATTTGGAAGGCCACATATTGAATTCATTGTGTTTATTTGCTTATATTTAAATAGATGTGTCACTTTTCTTGCCACAGAGGCACTAATAGTAGCTAATTAAGGGAAATGTCAATAGTAACTCTTTTTCTGTTCTTATTTTAAGCAACTGTATCTGTCGTTAATGGGGTGGAAATGCAAAGACATATGCTTCCTGTTGCTGCATATTTCACTTAATTCCATATATAGCAAGCTAATATTTTTGTATCTCCCCACATTTAAACATTATCATTATCTGATCAGCTTATGGTTTATATTATGCTGACTTACCATTTCTCTGCTTCTTCATTCTGACTGGAATTCTTCCTGACATATATGGAAGTGACTTTTAAAAATCCCTTATTCTCATCCTCATTAAATTATGCAATTTAATTAGGGTCTTATTAGATTTATCTTTATTGCAGCAGAGTTCTTTCTGGAAGATTTCTGAACTGGTAAGGGATATCTCACATGATTTCTTCCAGTAGTCAAGAACAAAGTTTTCAGTATTGCTCACTGTTGTGCTGACAGAGGAAAAAAGTACACACAATTACTCCCTCATCCCTCACCCCAATTTCCCCTTTCACTTTTTAATCTGACCTGGGAATTGTACTGTATCTATATATACTTATGTAGGGATAGCAACACATTCATGTTTGTACATCTCAGTGATTGTAAGTTCAGATCCATGGAGTTCCAGAATTCTTGTTCAAGCTGAGCTACATATCACACTCAGCATGTAAAAAAGCAGTCTCTGCTGAAAATCCTAAACCTTCCCCTGCTGGCTGATATGTGATGTATGGACATGAACAACAAAGAACTCTGCCTAGTAGCTCCTTATACCCTGCATTTTGACAGTCGTCTCATCCAACCTCCCCTGTCTATTAACAGGGAAGCTCTCAGAATTACGAACATACAGGACTAGACTGTTCCTACATGCTGAGCATGCCATGAGCATTACTCCTAGAAACAAGAACTGGTCAGAGGTGAGATTTCTGTCAGCAGTATCTACATTTCATTTGACAACAAGCAGGAAGAAATACTTTACTCCTTAGTATTAGAACAAACAATGTTTTTATTTGCAGAACAGGAGAATGATTTATTAATATGCTACCCCCAACCACCCCACCGTTACTAATAAACAATGACAGAAGGAGAAAAGATAGAGTTGTGTGTTACCTTTCACCAAAATAGAAGCAGGGAGGTTGTGTTAGCCAGTAGCTTCCATGTCAATGAAGTGGTGAATTCATTCTGAGTTTTATTATTGAGTTTTATGTTCTTAGTTTTATCTATTCAAAGGTTTTGTTTATTTAAAAGAGATTTATTTATTTAAAGGAGCTATCCAATGTGCTGAAAGATATCTCCAAAATAGGTTAAGCACCCTGGACAGCCCAGATTAAATTGCATAATTTAAATTGCATGAATCCAAAAACATAGCTGAGTTAGTCTGGATCAGTATGCCAAAGGATCTTGTAGCACCTTTGAAACGGAGAGGAAGAAGGTGGTAGCATAAGCTTTTATAGACTAATGCCATTTCTCCACCTTACCATTCTCTGTCATCATCCCATTGCAATCCCAGCAGTGCCACTGCCAGGGTGAGAGCACAACCCAAACACTCCTGTCCGCACCTAGCTGGCTGCCTGTGGAAGAGTCGCGTGAGCCATACATGCCTTCTTTCCACAGTGCAACCAGCCATTTCCCATGCTGCACTGGGGAAAGAAGTGCCTAAATCACACTTCCTCCCTTTCTGCATGGCCACCAGGGACAGGAGCATCACACAATCAGGGGCCATTACTGGATTTTTTCTGGTAATGCAATATCCTGCAATTGCAATGGGTGAGGACACACTGGCAGCAGGACAATGACAATGTCATAGAGAAAGTGACTTGCGGACCGGCAGCAACACGTCCCCATCACAGGACAGCAGCATCATGTAGAAACGACCCAAGTCAACTTCATAAAAATCATGGAGCTGAAATGCCCAGGAACAGACCTTTATAACTATGAATGAGCAGGTTGAATGTGTGACTAGCAATAGAAATGCAAAATGTGTGAGTTTGGTGATGGTGTGACAAATTTAGTTTTAATAATTGTTATTGGGAGACAAAAGCAGGAGGAAAGATACTGCCTACAGCCAGATTGAGTAGATTACCAAATGAATGGTAAAGGGAGTTACTGGAATCTTGTATGATGCTGTCTGGGAACCAGAAAAGAGATGTGATAACTGGACAAGAAAGTTCTCATGAGGCTGGGGTGCTAATCAGTATTATAAGTGTAATGTGCCAGGAAACCATGGACTCCTCTCGGTAGTTGGTGCATGGGAACTTGATTTCTACATAGAATGCTTCACTTGCCATGCCCGGTTGCTAAGAATATAATTTACCACACTATAACAGCCATAAGGAACAAGATGCTATACACAGTCTCAGGAACAATCATCATATTTTCATCAAAGAGGCTGACAAAGGAGAAACAAAGGAATCATGGAGAAATCTGACTCTATATAGGAGGCTGAGGGGCAACTGTCCACACGGACTACTCAGGAAATTTCCCATGAAGGCGTAGAACCAGATCCAAATTGACACACTCCAGGAGCTTTGACAAGGTACATTCTACCAATTTTCCAAAATACATAAACAGGGCAACCCTGGACAGCCCATCGTCTCAAGCACTGAAGCACTCTTGATACAATCACATCTGCTCAGACACACACGAGAGGGATGCCAAACTGTTGGAATTACAACACATATTCCTTGAGCTACAGTACCTGGCATATTAAGTAAAAAGGTAAATCAACAAGGCAAGATTTGTACCTGAGACTAATACATTACAAACAGACTAAAGACAGGAAAGGGCAGAACCTCACTAGAGCTCACATACATCAACAGTGACTGCTCAGATGTATCATCAATGAACTACAGCCTATTTTGGATAATAATCCTGTCTTTTCAAGACCTCTTGGTATCAGGTATTTATTTGGCTATAGACAGCATCCCCATTTCAAACAGTTACTTACCTACAGGAGAATACACAATATGGATGGGGAGATGGGTACAAGACCTTGCCACAAACCCAGTTGTTAACTCTGTCCACACATCTAATCAGGAAATGTCATCACAGGACCTAATCACATTACCCACAACATTGGAGGTACTTTCACTTGCTCATTCTCTATATAAGCCATCTTCTATCAACAACGCCCTTCAGCACTCTAAATTGGGCAAACAGCCCAATCTCTATACCAGAGGATAAACAGACATAAAGAGTACCAATACACAAAAATTAGTTGCAGAACACTTCAGTCTTCCTGGACATTCCATCACAGACCCCAGAACAGCAGTCCTCAGATTTAAAAAAAAAATGCTACAGAAGAAGATTGAAAAGAGAAATTGGAAAGAGCAGGATTGGAATATATCCACAAACTCTACTCCATCAATAGTGGATTGAACAGAGATAATCGTTTCCTGGCACACTACAAATTATAACACTGGGTTAACATCCCAGCCTCATGCCCACTTTGTCACACCTCCTTCCTGGTTCCCAGTCAGCATCATACTAGATTCCAATAACCTTATTTACCATTCATGTGGTAATCTACTCAATCTGGCTGTAGGCAGTATCTTTCGTCCTGCCTTTGTCCCTCAATAACCATTGTTAAAACTAAACTTGTCACATCATCACCATACTCAAGCATTTTGCATTTCTATTGCTATTCACACATAAAACCACTCATTCATAGCTGTAAAAGTCTGCAACTAGGCATTTCACTCCATGCATCTGATGAAGTAGACTAAGGTCATTTCCACCCTACACTGTTATAGTGCTATTATTCCACTTTCAACATCTTGTGGAATTCTGGAGTTTGTAATTTATTGAGGCCAAAGGACTCTCTGACTGAGAATTCTAAATGCCCCTCCCTAAACTGCAAATCTCAGGATTCCATAGGATGTTGAAACTAGAATAATAGCATTATAACAATGTAGTGCAGAAATGTCCTTAGTCTACAAACGCTTAAGTTATAATCTTCTTTCTCTCAATTAATGTCAAAGGTGCTGCAAGATTCCTTAAACTGCCTAATAATGGAGCAGTCTTTGGAGATCAAAGTTAGGGTTGCTTGGTGTCCCTCATTATAAGGAATGTGCCCCATTTGTGGGTTGGAAAACTTTTCCTTGTGTACAAACTGAACAACACGACAAAAAAATCCTGTATTTTAGGGTGTGGGCTCTTCATAAAGACAGAAATGTATGCATCATGTAAATTATGAATGCGATAGCATGTTAATTTTACAGAAAGATACATCGCTAAGTTAACTGAAATCAATATTTTCATTTGATATTTAGGTACAGTGTGAACTTGTTAACATCTGTTTCCTGACTGTCAAGCCTGCAGGTCATGCATTTCAGCGTCCTTTATTGCTATTTTGAAAACCTAGCAATACTAGTCTAAACATAAGCAACCTAAGTTTTTAAAGCCACCTTGAATCCATGCAAGGTGAAGAATGAATAGATTCTGAGCAAGAGGAGAAGAGAGGGAGAAAACACAGTAAGAGTGGATATGTATGTACTTCTGTCTTAAAAAGGAGAACACAGAGCTTTAATTCCTGCTTGATTATGGTCACATGGAAAGTCACAGAAGGTGCAGTCTGTCCTGACGTTTACTTCAATTTGTGAATTAGTTTTAGACCTGATCTGGATGGGATGATGGAGGACAGCATGTGTCCATCATCTTTCAAAAGCTGACATATCCAAAGACAAAACTGATGAGTTGGGGAAGAAGAGCAGGACAATTCCAGAGCCCATTAGATTGTGAAATGCACTTTAAATAGAACTCATAATGGAGATCTGTGCAGCAAGACGTCTCCAAAGTGCCTGACCAAACCACAGGAAATAGTAAACAGGGACAGAGGCATGGGAAGCCAGGAGAAGAAGTCAGGAAAGGTGATCCAACTAAGTGTTAGACCCAGCTGGTTGAGACCTCATGGGAGTTGGGCACACTGCAGAATGTCTTTTGTTCTTAGTATATTCAACTTAATAGTGGAAAACACTCAGTTTAGAGCCCAGAACAATCCTACTGCCCCACTGCAAGGCACAGTTTTCCCATAAGTCCACAAAAGAAAACCACTAAGTTCTGTAGACCCATGAGATTGGTTCCACAAACCTAGTGTAAGTCCCCTTCATATCAAGCAATTGGATTCAACATTCCATTAAAAATTGTTTCAGAGAAACGTTAAAACTGGATGAAATTCAGCAGATGAATTTCTGGTTTTCATATGCTTGCTGAAATTCTAAGTTGACCACTAAGTGTGCCCCTGTGTGCGTATCCTCTGTGTGTGTGTGTCCTGTATTTCATCGTATTATAATCTCTCTGCTGCTGGTCTGAAGCCTTCTTAGCTTCCCACACTTCAAGTACAGCCGAAGAAAGCTATCACGAGTAATGCTTCCCATGGGACCTTTTCAGATTAGGAATCACAGTCAGTGAGAGAGGATGCAGAGCAATTGAGAGATGTGCAATAGAAAGAAAGAACATATACTGCCCTCAGCCATCCTGAAATAATAAAGTGAGTTCTGAAATACCACCAAAAGAAACTTGAGGAAAATTCAAAAACTCCCTGAAAATGAGCGAGAAGTACGGAAACCACTTTCATGGGGGAAAAAAACTTCGAAGAAAGATTTCAATACAGCAGTAAAAATTAACCAGCAAAGTATTTCTTTGTGCCATTAAAAGAAATAACTAATGTGCGTATTTCCTTAATGATCTGAGATCTTCATTGCTTCAGAAATAGTGCGCTCTGTAGCAAAACCATTCGTGTATTGTTTAGGATGCATTTAACAATTTTTCTTTTGTCAAAAAAAATGGAATCAAATGAACTTCATTTATAGCTTCATCCATTGTTTTAAAACAGCTCGACTTCGTATAATTATTCTTGCACTCCTACCTAGTGCCATTAATAATCACGGAAGTAATAATTTCGAATATCAATTTGCATTTTATTATTAATTTTTGAAGCTTCATTTTCTACATTCCCCCCACCTACCCCACCCACCCCACAGTTAATACCAGCAACAAAAACTTGGCAAGTGGCACAGCATATGTTCTAATAGACAAGAAGGGTGGATAGGATCACGGCATGGTCCTTCAAGTACAACTGAAATCATGGCATTAAAAACAAATCTTAAAATTCTGGGAGTGGTATGGTCAAAAATGTAATCATTGCTCGCAGCAAAGAAGGAAGTTCTTCCCTCTCTAGCAGGCTTGGGAATGGTTTTTCATTCCAGCTTTCCTCACCATCACCTATGTCATTGTTAATTGCCATTAAGTCAACCTCAACTTACAGTGACCCTATGAATGGAGACACGAGACTTCCAAGTCACTGTGTTATCAACAGCCCTGATCAGGTCTTGCAATCATAGGGCCGTGGCTTCTTTGATTGACCATAGACCATTGTCTATGCTGGACAGCATTACTGGGAGCTGCAGTTCGGAGGGCCGCACAATTGTCACCCTTACTCTATAGCAACTTGGAAGAGATGCTGTTTGAATTGAAGTGGAGCTAACTAGAGATACAGAGGACAGTCTAAGACATGCATACCATCTGCTAGGCAGTGGGGGGCTATTCTGGCATTGCAGTTACCAGAAGTGAAAAAATTATCTTCATCAGGACTGCTGGGAGGATGAGGAGAAATGCTTCGACCTTCTCCCACCCCTCCATTTCACTGTAAAAGGAGACTACACGGCTGTTTGAAAGGATACATGTTTGTGAATGTGTGTGTGTGTGTGCAAGCACGTAAAAGAAATCAACTTGTGCGTGAAATGCATGTATGCGTCTTTAGTTCATGGCCACCCAATTCCTATTCCTCTGGCCCCAGACTTTGGGCTCTGGACTGACCCCCAGCCTGCAGATCCTGATTTTTCATCCAGCACTGAATGCAGCCTTCAATCTGTAAAAGTTTCCCCTTGGGTACCATACAGCCTGGTATACTGCTGCATTAGAAAAAAGAGGAGAGTCTTTTGATAGGGTACAAAAGGTTCACCCATTTTCACTTATAGAAAGAAAATAGTAATTATACTCATAAGTATCTGGAAAACAATATCACCAAGCTTCCCACCATGCAAAAAAAGAAGAACACAACAGGGTAGAAGCTTTATTATGATGTGTGTAATATCCAAGGTAATATGCAGGCATGCACACAAATATACATACACATTAAGAGTAATTTTAAAATGGCACTCTTTCACCTTCAACCTAAAATAAAATAATACAGTTCTCTATCACCTCAGGATTCTCGTGCTCATTTTGCTACATATAGACCAGGCATTAAAGTCTATATATGAGAACAGCCCAGGAACAACTATTTCTTTCTGAAGGATGTGAACCATACACGGCCATTTATGAGTGGACTTCCACTGTTTACTAGTACTTAGGTTTTTTTGACCTTGGTACTATTTTGGTGTAACTTTTTCACTGGTCTATGACCATAATAAACAATATCTATCTATCACTGTTTACTGAAGATGAAATGAGATGGATTCATAAAGTCACTCTTCAGATGAAATCACATGGAACTTTACCCATGGAGTGACTAGGCATTGTCCTTCTTCCTTTAGCCTGACCAATGACACTACTTCTGTGAGATATAACAAAATCCAGAATCCACAAAAGAGCAATACCCTTATTGGCCAACCAAAATGCAGAAAATGCATCAGGCAAGCTTTCAAAGCTTCACTGGCATCTTCATCAGGCAAAGATGTTAAAAATGATACAGGAGGGGGAAAATGAAGATGTTAGAGTCACAGGTCTATATTCTGTCTCAGATGTTACTCTATTGTCAGTTGAGATGGTACTGAGGGATTTCAGTGCAGGCAGAAGCCACTCCTTCTTGGCCATATGAAGACTAAAGACAAAGGGCAATAAAAGACAGGTAATAAAATTTCAATTCCATTAGCAACAGAAAGGAAACTTCACTTGAGATCCAGCTGTCATTGTCCCATGCAAAGCTAACTAATCCTTTCTTAGGCAGAATACATTGATTATCTCAAGAAGTCTCTGCACTGTTATATCTGGAAAAAGTTCTAGGTGCTGTATAGGTAAAACTGTAGTCCAATGACTACAGGTTTTACCTTTGACAGAGGTAAAAACCTCAAAGAATTAAATCCCAGTTCATCTCTCCTTCTCCTTAAAGTTTTCCCTGTTGCATGTACTAAGGTCTACTTCCAACATGCAAGATGGTTCTTTCATAGAAGTCTGCCTCCAGTTGGGTATTAGAATATAGGAGCTTTGCTGAACCAGACCAAAGACATATCGAGCCTAGCATTTTGTTTCTATACTGTCCAACCATATGCCTGAGCAGGACATGGAGGCAGGAACACACACACACACACACCAGCAGTTATTACTGAGAAGCATGGTGGTTTTGATGTAGGAAAAAAAGGCACCCTAAAGAGATGCATCCCATTAATAATTTTAGTTGTACTTTTCTGAACCTACCGTATTATACTTTGTGTGTACCAAAATGCATAACATTGGGGACAGTTGTGCAGAAAAGCACACATTTTTCCCCTGGGAAGTAAGGGAGACCATGCCTGGAAGTGGAGCAGAATAAACTTTTTCATTAAAATGTATCACAAAAAGAGTGGAAATGGAATTTTTAAAATGTTCCAGACCTAATGATCACATCATAGATTTGCAAAAGGGCATTATGATATTGGTAGTGTGATTTTTCAGTTCCTTTTCAAATAAAACCCAGCATGAAATTTGTCTTTACCACAAGAGCTGCTTACTGAGTTGGCATTTTCATTGAGTTAACCACCATAATCTCAGGCCCTTTTCCCACGTCAGTCAGCTCCCACCCTTCATCATCTGCAAAGATTTTTTATTCCTTTGTGTGCAGTCACTTTACACTTGCTTACAGTGAATTTCATTTGTCAATGTCAGTTTCCTCCAGTTTGAAGAGATCCATTTGCAACTCTTTACAACCTGTTCTTGTTTTAACCACCGTTTGTTTGTTTCAGCAAATCTAGCCACCTCATTACTCACTCCTAATTCTAGGTAATTTATGAACAGATTAAAAATATCATATTCTTTCCTAATTTACCTCATCTTCTTTTTCTCAGATTTCAAGCTCCTCTAAGCAGGAACCTGCCTTCTTGTTCGCTGTCAAGGCCCATGTGCACTGATGGGGCAATTATAGGTACATAGTAGCTGCAGTAAAAACCAGATCAAATAAATATAGGCTATCCACTGTGTGCATGGTCCAGGATAATGTAGTTTAAAGCCACTCTCACTGAATAAACCACACCATGACAACACAGTCCCACCTGGAAAGAGCATTTCATGACATCACCTAGGCTCTGAGCATAGCAATATGTTTAACACTTTCACTTGACTTAAATATATCTGTAACTGTATATACAGCTATACAGTTACAAAATTTTATATAGATGACATATTCATACAAAAAAGACAGGTAACAGGGATCTAAGAGTTACAGAGAACAAAACATGTGAGGAAAGGTTGGAGGACCGGGCAAGTTCAGCTTGGTGAAGAGATGACTGAGGGATGACATGATTGCACTCTTTAAATACCTCAAGGGCTATAAGAAAAGTGAGGGGGCAAATCTGTTCTCTGCTGCCCCAAAGGGTAAGGCCAGGTCTGATTATCTGAAGTTACTAGAGAATAGATTTCAACTGAACACTAGAGTGAACTTCTTAACAGTAAGAGCAATAGAACCAATTGCCTAGCGAGGTGGTAGGGTCTTCTTCTCTGGATATATTCAAAAAGAGGCTGAACCTGCTGGAGATGCTTTAGCTGGAGTTTTTACAGTGAGCAGGGGCCTGGACCAGATTACCCATGAGACCCCTTCCAGGTGTATGATTCTATGGAAATATTTATATCAGACATATCCATAATTTGCTTGGCAATCATCAGTTAAATATCTGGGGACAAGCATGTTTGCTGTCAAAAGAGGATTTTTTTAAAAAAAAAGTTCTCAAGAAATTCATGACATTTTTGTCTACTTTCCTTAGTTATTACCTAATGCAACCATTTGGCGAAGAGAGTATGTTCACAATCCCTTTCCCCATTCCTTTATTGTTGGATTCCAGTAGACTACAGTTCATAATAGGGTTACTTGAGAGCTGTATACAAACGGCCTCTGGAAATTTTCCACCCTAACTTTGGAGAATTACAGAAAAATTAGGAAGGAATTAATATTCCACAAAATTTCTCCAAGGAGAGAAAAAAATCCATCAAAACATGGACTGGAGGAGCCAGTTCAGTGAAATAAGCACTCCTTTCTTCTGTTTTCCTGGGGGATTTCATTTGTTTGTTCTCCTGTCATTGGTACTGCTGCTATGCTGGCAGTCTAGCCACTGCTTTGTATCTGCCAAAGTGTCCTTGTACTATACTATACATATATATTTCTTAGAACTATTTTTTTCAGTTCATTAAAGGAATTACATATTTCAACTGCAGTCTGGAGAGTTAGGGATAAAGTATGTGTGTCTCCCTTCAAGTCACCTGTTGACTTATGGTGACCTCATGCATTTTGTCAGGTTTTCTTAGACAAGGAATTCTCAGAAGTGGTTTTGCCAGTTCCTTCCTCTGAAACATAGCCTACAGCACCTGGTATTTGTTAGAGGTCTTCCATCTAAGTACTAGCCAGAGCTGACCCTGCTTAGCTTTCAAGATCAGAGAGGATCTGATGCCTTTAGGATATTGGGGCCAATAGGGAAATCCAGGGGCTTTTCTCAAGCTGCATTTTCAGATTCAGGTGTACTACTTATACAGTAAGTTAAAATTGCTAGTCCATTTGTTTTAATAAATGGTTCATAAAAGCTGAGTCCAAGTCCTTAATTGCTCATTTTTTTCCACAAGCAAGATTGTGTTGCAGAAGTCCATATTGTATTCCTGCTGAATTAATAAACAATCTGAATAGAAAACAAATAGCCTGAAAGTTGTCTTTTTCTCTTTCTTCTTTCATTTGATAAGTTCCCAGACCTAACCGTTCCTCCAGAACATTGTGGAATCATGGGAGTGGAGGTGGAAGAGTTGCCATATACACACATTCGTGCACACACACATGCACTAGTGTAGAATATGAAGAAGAAATTCTGAAAAGTAGCCATAAAGGCATCAGATCCCATCTGATCTTGAAAGCTAAGCAGGGTCAGCTTGGGTTATTATTTGGATGGGAGACTGCCAGTGAATATCAGGAGCTGTAGACTATATTTCAGAGGAAAGAACTGGCAAAACCACCTCTGAGCATCCATTGCCTAAGAAAACTCTGGGAAATTCATGGAGTTGCCATAAGTCAACAGGCAACTTGAAGGCATCTATACACACATTTTTCTTTTCCTGAGGAGAAGGCAACATGGGAAGAGAAAAAGAAAAATCCGATATTTTTCCCCAGAAAAAATGTCTTTAGGGAAACTTTGGCTCAACTCTGGCTTTCATCTAACCAATACAAGGCTGAAAGTTTCCTAGTTCAGTTCTTCTAGAAGAAAACCTGTGGATCACTGTGGAATTAGCCTATAAGAAACTTAAGGACATAACAATGGCTGCTAAGCCACTGTGGAATTTTCTTTTGCCCTGCCACTGGTATATTAAAGCAAGAACAAGAAATAACTTCGTTAGAGGGAATGCAGTCCTGATCAGCCAGCTGCCCTCAAAATTGCTGTGCTATTATTAGGAAAAATAGGAAGAAGTGGAGTTACCTTTTCACCTTGTAGAAAGTAAGGAAGGAAATAAGCAAAATATATTTCTTTCCCTTTCTGATCTTTGTCAGGGCTTAACCAATACAATCTTCTCTGTTTCCTTTTCTTTGTTATCCCACGTGAAAAGAAAGGTAGGTTACAGACAAGCAGCTGCTGTGCACCTTCCCTAGACACTTGTGGGTCCTTCCTGTCAGAGGAGAAGAGCTGAAGAACAATGTGATCTAGGAGTGACCCCTTTACATTTATATGATGGCCCGTTTGATACTGCGAAGCCATGTTTTTGCCATCTGCTATCTGTTACTTGCCCAGAGCTGAAGCAGAGAAGAGGAACTTCATCCCACAGTGCTTTTGACCCATCACATGGAACATCCTGTCACTCCTACTCAGAGCAGGGAACATCAACATTTGTATCCCCACCTTTTTAACTCCAAGACTTGTTTTGACCCTTCCATACTGAGCTTTCAAATTTGTCAAAGCTTTCAAATTCAAATTCAAATTCAGCTGAGATTTACACAACCTCATTGGAACTCCTTGAACCAGAAAGTATCTGTGATAAAATTGCCATGTTGATGAGAAGAGGTTTGATACAAATCATCTGACCTGACTGCTTTTCTTTTATAGTTTATCTTAACTGTTTTTATATAAGGTCTTTTCACTTTTTGCTCAAATAAGTTGTTTTAACTGAATTAATTACCCAGTTCTGATTTAATTTGCAGTTTGACATCATTTTGTTGCTATATTCAGTTTTTATTTATCATGAGGCCAGCAGCATGTCACTGTTACATAAAAGGACTAGAAAAAAAATAAGCATCTATTATTGGTAAAGCAACACAGTTCTTCAGGTGCTCATGTGGAAGACACTTGATGCAAATGCGGTAATAGGCCCAGGGAAACAAACCTTGAAGATAGAATCAGTAGTTCCCATGGCAATACCTAGTTAAAAAATAATTGTAAGCAGATGTTTAATTGTAAGACAACAACAGGGACAGATTTTATGATAGGTAAGAACCCATTGTTAGTTGGATAATGGAAGGTCCTAAAGAACCATCATGCTCTGGTTTTCCTTTTGACTTTTCCTTTTAGAGAACAGTTCCTTCTTCAGTAAACATGTACATGCATCAGATTTAATGAGTGAAACATTTTCAGGGTATGTCTTTGATGGAATCCCCTTCAATGCCTAGGAGTGGCTGAAATCAAATTGCCTATACTCTGTGTTACTTCTGAGGCATTGTCATTAAACTACAATTTATTTATTTTAAACCTTTGCAAACATTCACAGTTAAATACATATTTAAACAATACGTTTACAGTGTGTTTCATCTGAAAAATGAACTCTTTCAAACTTATTTTTCCTTATGCAAACAAGTTCTTTAAACAAGAACTTTTTTAGCCCTCCAAGCTAAAATATTCATGTTAGAATTTTGGGAAATATGAAAGCTGGTGTATAGAAACAGAAAAGCTCCAAATTGCACATTAATCTAAGATGTGCAAATCAGGTCACGTCATGTCAGAATTCAAAGATCAGACTCTTCAGATATCTTGTTCACTGAAAAAAATGGACACAATTGCATGGGACAATTTTTCGCAAACCTTACCCTGTAGGTAATGCGAACAATGAAGGCTGCTTTGCCCTTTTTACATATCTTCTGTGCTACAATAATAGGCATAGCACTAGCATGGGTTGTGCAGGATTTCTCCCCTTTTGGGGGATCTTGATATGCTGTGGGGAGAGAAAGAGGAGAATCTAGTGAGCACCATTCTGCTGAAGGGACATCATCAAAATTGCCCCTTTTGGCTGTGAGACCTGGAGGGTAAAGAATGTGGATACCCCTTAGGATTTGACTGAGAAACACCATCATTTTAAATAGCAAAACCTGAGGGTATTTCCCAGTAGGTCTTTCCACTCATTAGGGCAAGCTGGGGAGCAACTCACTACAGATGCATTTTTCCTGGGAAAACTAGTGGTGTCTGAAGAGAAGGTCTGAGTTGACCTCTCTTTCAGTGTACGCCCTACTAGATTGCCCACTCACTTTCCAGATCACAAGTTGAATAATTAAACAAAGTGGCCCTGTTGTCATGCCCTGCCTTGGAGACCCTGACAGCGAAGAGGAGGGTTCTGAATCTGAGGCAGAAATTTACCCAGAAGTTTGCCCAGAGGAAAACAACAATTAGCAGCAGGGGCCTGAGCAGAAGGAGCAAATATCAGAAGATGAAGCAACACAGGCTCCTACTTTGTTGGAAAGAAGACTCAAAAAAGAAGGTCTCAGATGTTCAGCTTGTTTATGTAACAAATGAGCTTTAATGAGGGAACACCTGTGTCAGCATCATTAGCCTATAAAAAGGCAAACAGCTGGCCTAACTCCTTCAGTTGACAACTGACCTTTCTAGTGGTTGAAGCCCTATGCCATGGTCCCTGAATCCTGACTCTCTTGGACCTCAGCTTGCCTGATGCCAATTCAGTTTTGCCCTTGTGAAATTGTATGCTTTGGGACTTTGAATTCCTGACCTGAACTTTGTTTGGATGACTCCCCCTCTCTCTCTGCCATGAGTACTCTCCTGATCTGCTAGTTGGCTACCTGGTCTGTCTGGGACACAACACCTGTTCTCTCAAACCTCATGTCTGGTCCCATTATTTTCCAGCTGAATGGATATCTAAATGGACAACAGAACACACAACTGAATGTTCACGAGCATCCACATCCACTTGCATGTCTGTGTGGACAATGATACCATGTATGTAATTCCCCTTCTGCAACCCTGAAGTGAATGGAAATAATCCTGATCAGACAAGAACATCCAATCCCTTTTACACCACTTTACACCAATAGGATTCTGACAAATATCTTGTAACTCATGCACAATTTATGGATGTAACAACCTGGCTAGTGAAACTGCTCCTAGATTTATTTATGTGTTATCACTTATTAGTTCTATGTGCATACCACCTTTCTTCCAATGAACTCAAGGAAGTGTACACAATTCTCCTTCTTCCTACTTTATCCTCACAATGGCTCTGAGAGCAACTAACCCAACGTCACTCCGTGCATTTCATGGCAGGTTAGGGAAATGAACATGAGTCTCCAACATTAGGAACAACATTAAACACATCACCACCACCACACTGGTTCTCATACAACACTGACTGTCTAAATAGGGCCATTTCAGAGACTAAGCGGAAGAACTCAATAGTTAAATACTTTAAGATGACAATGAAAATCCTATGCATATAAATCTGGTATAGCAAGAAAGGAGATAGTCTAGAACTCTTCTCTACAACAGCTTTCTGGGCAGAAAGTATTTTATAGACGGAAGTATTTGTTCATAGATAGTGTGAAGATGTGCAACTGCACTTGGATAGAAGTTACCAGGAATTTCTCAATAGCTTTCTAAAGAATTCCAACAAGTAAAAATATCATTAGAACTTTTTTTAAAAAATCAAAATGAATAAAATTTCCAATTATCTTCATATTTGGAATGGAAAGAACCAGAGATTAAAAATAATGTGGAATGTGGAAGAAACATAGACTCACAGTGGCAACCAGCCACAGTGCTTTGAGATGTAATTCATCTGAAATACTGTGCATTCAAACAAATTTTGGGTATTGAATTATGGTTGCTACTTTATTTTTTTCCTGAGAGATTCCTCTTCTCTAACACCTATGTGACAGGCAGGGAACAACATGGTTCTGTCCATGATGGGAAGAGCAGCTTTTATTGAATAAGGCCATTGCAAAGGGCGGACTTTTTTTTCCCAGACCATTTTAGATTATCTAAACAGGGCCTTCCAATTAGTTCTACCTGCATCTCTTTTAAAAAATAAAATATTTTATTAAGAAGATTTTAAAAAAATACAGTAAGAGTTACAGAGATTATAGACAAAAAGAAAAAGTAGAAAATGGAAATGCAATATAATAAAGATTAAAAAGCACAGAAGAAAAAGAGAAAAAAGTGACTTCCAATTTTCCTTTCACTGCTATGTATGCATATAGTTATTCACACATTTCTCTCCAAAACAACAATAAATTCTCTTCTTTTAATAACCTATTCTTTCTAATGATCAAAATCAAAGTTACCAAGTCATTTTCTTCTTTCTTTCTTTCCAGTCATTAGGAAATGTCACTAATGGTCATTCTCTAGTTCTACCTGTATCTCAAAGGAAACTATGCCCTCCTAGAAAGGAAATAGGTCCTGCATACTACAAAGTATTATTTATACATGGCCCTATCTCCATATCTTCATATCCCCTGGCAAACAGATTCCAGGATCAGAACTATTTAACCAAAAACTAGTCCTATTTGAGTTGAGAGGGTTAGAAAAATCATAATTTTCAGTTCATAGTTGGGACTGTAAATTGTCCACTTAAGTAAAATTCGTGACTACAGACTTCAAGCTTTCAGAAGGTGGCAGGACTGAGAAGCAGAACTGCATCATCACTGAATAACAGCAGACAATGGAAAGGTGGTTAAAAAGAAAACCCACAACATCCATCACAGGGTTAGAAATTTGGGGGCATCCCAGGGTCCTGAGATTCCACAGCCTAAACCTAGAGATAATCCCTGGTGATGAAACAAAGTTGGATCCCAGTGATGGAACATGGAGTGTTGTCACAAAGGGCAACACTGGTGATATTATTACACAGAATACATTAAGCACAAATACATTAAACATTAACCACAGTCATTCAGAGCAGTCTTTTTTTATATAGTTGGGTTGTAGATTCCTGTCTCATTTCTGAAAATAACAATCATTCTCATGGTTGTTGTCATCATCATCATCATCATCATCATTATACTACAGAGAAGCACCAAATATCGAGGGGAAGAAGAGGAGGTGGAGACAAAGGTGGAGGAGGATGAATAATAACAACAACAACAACAACAACAACAACAACAGAGCAACAGGCAATCCCATACATACATATCTATTCAGAAGCTATCCTTATTCAGTTTAATCAGATATACAGCTTGAAAATCATGAGAATCAAACATACCCCAGCTGGGTTTCAAAATCTTCATGAAAGGGGAAGGGGAGAAAGAATTGGAGAGGAGAAAATGAGTGTAGCTAGAAGAAGTTGGGTAAGAAAAGAAAGAGCCTGAGAGAGGAAGAGAGAATACTTACCTGGACTCGCATGACGAACATCACTGTGGAGGAAGGTAAGCTTTTGATGTTCTCCATAGAGTGAGACCACAGTGTTATTTTTCATTGGTGCTAAGCACCAAATCAAGACATGTGATAGGGGCAAAGGAGACAGTGAAGGAGTTCGCCCCCTGTACGTCTCATGAATAACACATCGGTGATCACCTATTGGCACCCATTTGGTGTAGGGTACGGCTCTGGAACCATCTCTTTAGAGCCCTGTGTCCCAAGGGGTTCAGTGAAGGAGGCTACCCTTGAGGTTAACCTGGGAATAAGCCTCTCACTTTTAGAGCCGTGCAGCTTGGGTGGAAGTCCCTAGGTTACCTTCCAAGATGCTGGACTGGGGAGCAACCAAAGCAATTGCAGTTGTTCCTGGGACTCAGGTGTTATCACCCATGGGTAGGCTGAGCAGGTTGTAACATTGTGACCCTGGCATCAGCTGGTCCCATATCATGTTGCTCCCCCTCTCTTGTATCTTTCAGGTTAATGCAATTTAAATAATACAGGTCAAAATAAAGTGGCCCTTAGTTAACCCAACTTTGTGCCTGGTCTCTTTATTCCATGGTTGAGCATCACAAAACAAATGTAGCCAAGAGAACTAGAGAGAGGATAAAAGGAAAAAGAGGATAAGAAAGAAGATGGAGATCAGGGAAGGAAGGAGACATCTGGTACAGCTAGTAGATGCAGGGAGTGGAAGAAAAAAAAAGAAAGAAGGAAGGAAGGAAGGAAGGAAGGAGGGAGAGAAGGAGGGAGGGAGGGAATTTTGAATGAGGGATGAGAGAGAGAGGTGAGAAGTAAATGAAAAGGTATTCAGTCAGAAGTTAGGGGAGAAAGAAGATGAGAAAGACAGGGACTAGAGAATGAAGGACAAATGATTTTAGCCAGGTGGGGAAGCAGAAAAAGGACAAGAAAGAGAGAGAGAGTGAGAACTGAAATAATTAAAAGAGAAAGGAACCAACTGCTTAACCAGAGCTGAAAAAGCAAGACATTTGTTTTTTGATAATAGTGGTATAACTCATATACACCCCAAACCAAGGAAGGAATTTTCACTTCAACTTCAAAAAAAAAAAAAAAAGTGTGAGGAAGATAGAAACTCAACTGGGGAAATTAACAATAAGGAAAAGCCACAAAGCAGCAATTCTGTATTCAGCAGTTCCTATCACAGCAGATAATGAGGCAGTTCATTATGTCCCCATGCTGACTGCTCCTTTCTGCTGAGCCTTGGCTGCAGTTTGAGAAATTCTGAGAGGGGGAAGAGCAAGGGGTGAAGTTCTCCAGGTGGACCCTAGTGAGTTTGCTGCAGTCACTCCACAGCAATCTGCAACAGTAAGAACCAGTAGGACACAGTTAATCCATTTCAGTGTAGAGTAGCACTTTCACCCTGAAATTACACTGCACACCCTGAGTCACTACGAAGAGGACGGGTCCTGAGATCTGGGAATCTAAATCCTGTTGTTTTCTGTAAGGATGATCATACAGAAATGTGTTATCAACAGTAAGTACATACTGGATAGAGCCATCATAGAAACCCACTCTTCTCATTCTTAAGTGCTTGAAAAAATTATAACTATCCTGTCCTTTTGCTTAAGTTTTTTGTTCAAATTACAAAGAACAGCTTACACACACACACACACACAGTTGTTTTCTTTGTATTTTAATCATGATTTTGTTGTAATTACACAGTAGCCCATAACTTCCTTACTATCGAATAATCTTTTAATCCTTCATACAATATTTAAAAAGTATGTTGAAACAAGCCTTTAATGTTTGTTAATACCTTTGTACTCATAAGTCACTGATGAAATGAAGATGAAAAGATATATTTTATGTTATAATCTTTGAACTGAAACATCAAGATTAAATTTAAAAATTTAAGCGTAATTAGAGAGAGTTAACAGCAGTGCCTGCATCTTATCTGTTCTTAGTGAATATTCTCATATTTTTAAATGAAAATTAAGATGCTTTAACTCTGCTATATATTTATATTGTATAAACATTCAACAAGGTATCATCATCATCATCATCATCATCATTTTTCTATCTGCTGTTTGCATTATTTTTCTTGACAGCAACAACAGCAGCTTGTTTGTTTGTCTGTCTGTTTATATAGTGCCATCACCATACATGGTGTTTTACAAGTAAAAGAACAAGACAGTTCCTTGCCCTCAGACTTATATTATAATTAAGACGTGACACAATAGGAAGAAAGGATGGCAGCATCAAAATGGATGAAGTCCAGCAGATACTGCCTCCTCTTGTTTCCCTCTGAGTCCGCAGCAATGGCAGTTGTGATGGAGGGAGAGCCTTTCATCTGCTGCTGAGGCTAAAGCTCTATGAATTCTCAAACTATGCTTGTATTTTCACAAGCACTCTTCCTTGTTATTCTTCAGCCATTTATTTCAAACTCCCATTTTGATTTCTCCACATAGAATACACTACATATTCCTCCAAGAATATTTCCAAAAATAATCCCAAACAGGCCTAGTTCTTATCCGCGGGTTGATTTCTTGATGGCTGCAGTATCAAGTAATTATCTGAATATATGAATCATTTGTTGCAGATCTAGCAACAGAAGTTGTAGATTAATTCCACCCAATGATACTTTAAATTGATATTTATAACCCCATCATCCATTCAGTTGTATTACAATCAGTTTTCTGTAGTCTGTAAAGTTCAGTCTGACTTTTATATGGATCTCTCCCATCTGATCAGCAATGCGGCAGGAAGCTGGGTAAGAGCCATAAGTGGGACTTGCCGATGTGGCTGTACATATCACAGATGTCCCATAGCTGTATGGGATAGTGCCATGGCGAGTTGGCTTCCATGGGGCTCACGGCCTGTATGAAAAGAACCTCTTCTTCCTATCAGCAAATTTTGATAATCAAATAAAGACAAATCTCATGATGTACAGTCTGCCTTAACCTGCTTTCAGTTCCGTGTGTCCTCCACATCCAGGCAAAAGTAGTTTTTTAATATATAGGAAGAGTTCAGAATAAGCAGTAAAAATGATTAAAGGGCTAGAAGCAGCTTAATCTCATCATGCTAATAGTCATTCCCTTCCCTTCTCCATAGAGGAAATGTTTAAAGAGCTAAGTATGCATAACTTAGCTAAACAATAACTTACGGGGATATGATCATCACAACTTTCTTAAAGACTATAAACATCAAAGGTTGCATATACATTATATAAAGACCTCCAGGGTGATATAACTAGAAGGGATGTGGTGGAAGGGTAGACATGTACTAAAAAAGCCTTCTATCAGTGAGAAAGATTAGCATAACGCTCAAACTTGCAAAAAAAATAGCACTAAGGGTATGAGTTTACTCTCTTTGATGTCAGCACTTGTTAATTTAAATAGTGCTGGATGAAAACATAGAGAGCCAGCATGGCATAGTGGTCTGAGAGTTGGACTATGACCCTGGAGTCCAGGGTTTGATTTTCTGCTTGGCCATGGAAGCACTGGGTAACCTTGGGTGCATCACACACTCTCAACTCCAGAAAGCCTTGTGATAGGTTCACCTTTGGGTCACGGTAAGATGGAAATGACTAGAAGGCACACAACAACAAGAACGACAACAACGATGAGAACTTAAGCTGCAGTCCCATATACACTTACCTGAGAACAAACCTCTTTGCATAGAGTTATTCACTCCATCCTGGGACTTGACTTATAAGCAGACGTGTATGAGACTGTGCTGTCACTCCCACACCCAGAAAAATTACTGAAGTGGCTTTGCAGTTATTATAAGACTACTGCTCAGACAACTTGTTCTGTCTCTATTTCTTTTTCTTTTATTTCTCCTCCTGTCCTTCTGATTGCAATCCTCCACCACTAGAGCAGGTGTGAGAATCACGTGGCTCTCCAGATCTTCTTGGACTGCAGTGCCTGATATTCCTCACTTTATGCTATGCTGGCTGGGGCTAATGGGGTTTATAGTCCAACTACATCTCCAGGGATCCCCAGCCCCCACTTCTGCACTAGAGTATATCAAGTTTAAACTCCGTCTTATATACACAGCCTGGGCAAAGACTTTATCAGCCTGTATGTACAAATATGTTTATTTCGGTAAGGATACCCTTGTTAGCTCATAACGACTGCTTAATGACCACTGTTAAGACCCTCACTGTGCTGATACCATTTCTAATTCCCCATGTTTCCACTCACCCATCCACCCTAGTTTGTATGTAAATATCAGTCAGGCTCCATGCTTCTGATGAACTAGACTCAGGTTCACAAAAGCTTGTGCCAAATAAAATTTCCCAGTCTTTCCTTAAGTGTCGGGTAGCCCTCCATATTTTAGTTATGGGACATGTGGTAGGAGTTAAGTAGCAGCTTGCTTGTAACAAGGTATGAGAACCAGAGACCGTTAGATAAACAAAGCTAGGAATGTAGTGATAAGCGCTGCCAGGCTAAACCAGAACTTCAAGGTCTCTTGTGGGCAGGATGAGAAACTCTTTGCCTTTTATGTTTTGAATTTTGCTAATTTCCTCCAGTTCACTCACTGAAGTCCTGTACTATGTATCACGCTCCTAATAAATAGTGTTTATGCACTGTTATATTTGTGTGTGTGAATTCAGTTCCTGACAATAAGTCTCTTTATTATTAATATTATAACTGTCAATCTGGATAAAATAAGCCTTGCTGCAGGAGGAAAAAACAAGGAGTACAACTCTGTTGATTCTACCTAATGCTTCAGTGATCTCTGATACAACTGGCCATGGTCATCTCTGTCAAGTTCAGTATAGGTATGACTGTTTAAAAGTGGTTCTGTTCCTACATGCTTGGACGGTTGCAGAATACAGTACGGGGGAGTGAATCCGTGTTCTGGCAGCTATGTTGTGGGGTTCAGCAAGGTACCGTTTTGTCCTCAGCATCATCTAAAATCAATATGAAGTCACTGGGGGTGATCATTAACAAGTCTGAAGTGAGGTGATATCAATCCGCATATGGCAGATAGCTCTGTTTCTTGGTATATTTGAATCAGGAGATGCTATATACAATCTGATCCAGCGCCTAGATGCAACGACGGTCTGCAGAGTTAGGGAGTTTGGTACTAACATGCTGACAGTTATGCTCTCCCTCCATAGCGGCATAGCTGTTTTCAGTGGAACAAGAAAGGAGTGCTTACCTGCTACTCATTATTGGATACGTTTCCTAAGCCACTTGAGTATTCAGAGAAGAGAGCAGGGAGGAAGGATAAACAGGGTACAACAGAGACTGGAGGAGGGGGTTATGTGAGGGGGAGGAAGGATCAACAAGGATGCATTAGAGACTGGAATTGCTGGTGCCACAAGACTAAGAAGAAAAGATGGGACAGACACATTGAGAACTTAGGCATTAAAGACTGAAGTTAGTTTTATTTTTTGAAGAAGGGAATGTTAAAAGTTAGCCCACTTTTTCTGCCTTTCTCTGTTCTAACAATCCTAAAAAGAAAACGGACACTCTAGTGGGCTAGGGGAGGAGAGGTGGTGGTCTGGCCACAGGAAGAAAAAGAGCATGGGCTACTGATATGAGAGAGAGAGAGAGAGAGAGAGAGAGAGAGAGAGAGAGAGAGAGAGAGAGAGACTTGTCATAAGGTGGCTTCTGAAAAAGGTGGCACAAAGGATTCATCTGTACTGACTGGGCTGGATCATCAAATGTGAACTGTGAGAGAGACTCTGGAAGACCAGGAGGGGCTTCTCTGCTCCCAAGATTTGTGGGAGACATAGAAGGGCAGGGTCAGTCACATAGGGACGGGGGTACGAAGGATGCAGTTTGCTTCAGGTGGCAATGGTTTGGGGGCATCCTGGCCTGTAGCCACACCCCCGCATGCCCTGGCCATGCTCCCATGCACTGCAGGTACACCCCGCATGCTGCAGCCCTGCCCTCCTCCCACCCCCCCCTCCACACACTCCGAGCTCTGCCACTGGGCAGGGGTAGAGGAAGGGAGTGGAGTATATCTTCCAATGGTACAAAAGTAACAACAATCAGAATGACTTAGTAATGAGTAACCAGCAAGTTACTTTCTGGCTTGCTATCACAGTAGCATCAACAACCTGTTGGATGATCAGAGTAACAAATAAAATAATCCATTTCTTTTTAAAAGTAATATTCCAAACTCTGGTTGAAGAGACTGTATCCCAACAAGTTGAAGACTATAGAGGTGGTTGTTTCCTGGCTACAGAAACTGTGGGATCTGTTTATCCTAAGATAGAATTGCATTCCTTCAGAACGAACAGGTACATTGAAGGGGGAAAAAAACAGCTCTTATTCCTTCTGAGTATTACTTTCCCTCAGTTAGGGAGGCTGCTCTTAGTTTCTTTCATTAGAGACTTTAGTGTCCTTAACAGCATGAAGTGCCCATTAATAGCTTTGGCTGGTGTGATAATGCGGCTTCCCATTATCTAGACTTAGCTGAAGGGGGAATACTTCCCTATTCAGGTAAACCAAGGGTTAATGGGGTGTTGAGGTTAGGTTACACTTTTTATTGTGGGTCAGCCTCACAGGTCACGGGGAGAGAATTGCCCAATCAAGGGGAAAAAGGTGAGCATCTTCAAGATGCTTCGATGGAGAAGTTATAAAAATCCTTGCGAGACCATGTGGCAGACAACAAAGAAGCGTCCTGGAGATGAAATCTGTTCCAGCAGTAGGCTGCACGCCCTAGGCCTCGCCTCCTGGCCTCACTCTTCTCTTATACCATCGAAGCCTGTGAACCCGAATGTGAGTAGCTAGAATATTAGGTAGTTAGTCGTGTTAGGGTTTTTATTATTTTGGAGTTCGGTTGATCTTAAGAATGTATCTGTTTTTATAACTACTTGTAACTTAAGCATACCTGAGAGGGGGAAGCCTCTCATGTATATTATTGTCTTGTTTACTTGCATGCCTTAAAACAAATGCTTTTCTGTAGAACCTCTGTTTCCTTTCCATTCCCATGCCATTCTTCAGCACAAGCTTAGATAGGACTTCTCTCACTCAGAAGGGGGAGGTGAGGGAAAGGAAAGGTCCTTAAGCATAGAGATTGTCAATCCACAGAGCAGGGTCCCACTGTACTGTTCAGTTAATTCCGAATTCAGTGGGTGGTGGCGGCGTGAGAATTAATGAATGCTGGGGAAATTCCTGCTCCTTTTCAAGGGTAGAAGTCAGTCTTGGGGGCTGGAAGTAAATCCAGTATGATAGCTGGTACACTAGCTCTGACCTTTTCTGAACAGGGATAGCCTGGTCACTGTAGCATTTGGGTTGGTATAATGTGCTTTCTGTGGATACTCTTGTGGTTGGTCCTGAAACTGGAGCTAGTGCAGAACACAATAGCTAGAATGCTATGTGTGATAACCTGGTGCTAAAGCAACTATACTGGCTACCTATTAGCTACTGAGGTCTTACAGTTGATGTAGTTAATGATTAGTTAGACTCAAAAACACCACCAAAAATAAATTCTGAAGTGTGCTGAAGTATACCTGAACTTTACTTTGTGGGAAAGACAACTTTAGGGAAATGGGGGGAAAGATATCAGCAGAGCAATAAGCAATGAACTATTTTTTATTTATTTTTTTGGTTGTATATCTTTGTGGAAGATTTTCTGTACAGAAGAATTTTATTTTCTCTCTATATAGGTATGTTTTTTCTCATTTTTCAGTGCTTTCTTTTGAATGTTTGATGGAAAAAACTGTACAAATACCGATGTTCTGTGCAGAAAGCATTGTTTGCACACGCACACACACAAACACACAATCAGTCTTTCAAAAATAATGCTTTTTGCAAAAAAAAAATGTTTTTTATGCAATCCCTCCCCCAAAAGTCCTAAGATGTGAAAAAATCTTCAGGTATCTGATCATTTTGTTTCAGTGGGGTGCCCTGATGTATTAAGATACCTCTTCTCATCAAAGATGAGCAAATCTGCAAGTTGTCCATACAAAGCTTGCTGTTGTTTTCATAAGGGCGCATCCATGTTATCTGCTAGCTCTGATCTGGACATGGTAATCCACTTGCAATCCAACAAAAATTAACCCTATGTGGTTATGTTGGGCTGTAGTCCTAAATATCCCAAAGCTCTTATTAAGGTAATACCTTCATTAAGCCTACCACACAGGTACAAACATGTGTGCAACCTTTTGAGATCTTCAGACCTCTTAACTGGGCAAACTATTACATAATGAACGAAAGGGTGACAAGGACAGAAAACAGCAACAGCTTGGTGTGGTACCTGTATGATGTCTTCAGATAGATAATTTTGAGTATGCTAAATGAGACCAATTGACTTCTTGGGACTTAATTCTAAGTAAGTACACAGAGGACATTTCCATTCATGTACTTCATCTGTTAACCATGAGATTGTGAGCTAAGACCTCTTTCTCTCATATTCTGGGATGTATCAGAGCATTCATAGGAATGTTTTCCACTCTCCCTGACAAAAGGAAGTTCACTATGTGGCAGCTGCAACACCTCAGCTGTTTGTCATAATTGGATCATTTAAAGCAGTCCTCATAGCTTGGTCTTGGATCAGTCTAGTGCCACGTTCATAATGTGTGCAGGGAAATTGCTGGAATGAGAACTCACTGTCAGGAACTGAATCTACACACACAAATAGTACAGTGCATAAACACTATTTATTTGGAGTGAGATACATCATACTGGACTTCAGTGAGTGGACTAAAGGCAATTATCACAGTTCAAAGCATAAAATACCAAGAAGAATCTTTCCTGCCCGAAAGAGACCTTGAAGCCATGGCAAGCCTGGCAGTGCTCATCAGTTCTCATACCTTTGTTACAAGCAAGCTGCTAACTTAGATCCTGCTACATATCCCATTACTACAATATGGAGGGCTACCCAAGACTCACAGTACAATCCTATATGTGTCTGCTTAGAAGAAGTGGGCCCCACTGATTTCAGTGGATCTTATTGAGAGGCAAGGATGGATGTTTTGTTGTTCCAGAGCTCAATAATCTTAATAACAATTTCTTTTTTTCGCTGCAACTTTCAAAGCTAAGCCAAATATACACCTCACCTCAAACACTGACATATTTTTGAAGCTTACAGAGTGTTTCCAAGAATGCAAGATGCACAAAACAATATTCATATGTTAATATGCCAATGACGAAAATGTACATAATTGAAAATAATAAACAATATTGAAAACAATAAACACAAGCAGGCCTTATGTGATAGACAAAAGTTATGTAAATGAATAAATAAATACAAATAAATGCACACTGAACTGTGGGAAATAATGTGTAAAAATGTTTGCAAATTTCAGTACAAGAAGAAAATACAAAGTTACGGAACTCAGTACAAAAGAAAAGTGGAAAGAAAACGAAGATAGGGTTTGGAAAGAACTCAACAAGACTAAGAGTTGACCAACTTTCACATTCTGTCTTCTACACGAGTGGGTATAAAACTGCAGCCCGACAGTGGCTGAATATTATATAGCTTTTATAATACAATCCACATCTTCTAGATTAGGACTCTGATTTTATACAAATGGATTATGGATTGTGGCCATAAATGAATATCCAAGATCTTGCAAAGCATGAAATTGTATACCAAGGTCAGTATTATCTCCCTTTATGAGCTCATATTTAAGCCCCATGTGTTCCTGTATCTTTTCAGCATGTACATGACCTTCCAAAGTATTGAGTTTCAAGTTCCCTGGAAGTATAAAAATCAGCTTAGAATGTCAGATGGGTTGGAAGACTTTTTTTTTCTTATGAGACATTAGAAATTGTAATATCTTTAT
Organism: Cyclura pinguis; assembly: GCA_030412105.1. Taxonomy (NCBI): domain Eukaryota; kingdom Metazoa; phylum Chordata; class Lepidosauria; order Squamata; family Iguanidae; genus Cyclura; species Cyclura pinguis. The sequence continues at coordinate 99,869,921 of CM059601.1, forward strand.
TAGTGTTGTGGGAAGATAAAGGAAAGAACAGATACATTAGCAGCATACTAGGATTACAGCAGTAATAAAATGTTAAATTGTGAAAAGGTATCACAGAAGGTCTGCAGTTCAAGAGATTAATTCTCTCCAGGTAATTTCACTTTATAAGTATTACAAGTATATATTTTACAAGAATGTAGTACCTCTTGGTATTACATGGTATGAGTGATTCAATTGTACTCTTCCAAATCTACAATCATTTTCATTATGGAAAATGCTGAATGTTCTACAGTTCTAGCCACAAAAGAATATTCAAAGTTAATGGACAACAGGCAGAATGTCCCTGATTATCCTCAGGACCAAAACACACCTCTCATACATCAGTATTAGGGAAGCATACAAGGGTATGAGGAGATTTAATAGTTCTATAAATTAGGAAAGTACATCATACATTAGGAAAGTACATCACACATTGAACAAACATGTTGAGGGGCCCAGGTCTACATAGACTAGCTGAGTCAATAGACTAGCTATCACCACTGTCATTGTCCTCCTATCATCTATTTGATATTCACTGGGAAGCTGTCATGGTGTCCACAAATGTACTTGCAAAGAACTTCTTACACATGGAGAGATTCCTCATCCTCTAAGAACACTTAATGAGATGGATTCTCATTGAGTGAGGATGGTGGGGGCAGAGGGTGGAAAACTTATGGACTACAGCTACCTAAATTCTCCTGCCATCATGGATAAAAGCTATGCTACATATAGGATTCTGGAAGGTGGTTAAAAAATATATTTTTTCCAAGCTCTGGACTGGGGTTCAAGCTGAGCAGTTCTGCAAATTTTAGTCCAAAAAAAGCAAAGATTCAAAGCTTTAAGTAGGTCTGTGTGAGAGTAGGGCTAGCCTGCATAACAGTGTGACCAACTCTATGGCCCACTCATCAAATGTATGTCATATATACCCCATCACATCATGTCAGGAAAGAGGCATCATTCTATCTGCACTATTAAAACTAAGTGCAAGGGAGAAGAAGGGAGGGTCTGTCTAAAATATTTTGCTTTCTCCAGCTAGGGACCTACCCCCTACCCCCGACACACAGAGGCAGGCAGGCAGGCAGGCAGGCAGGCAGCTGAATCTAATTTCAACACTGCTGAAAAGAGAGGCGTTTCCACTGCATTTGAGGGTAGTGGGCTATCTTGAGGGATCAAGAACTCTCTCCCACAGTCCATTTACCAGCATACTCCCTTCCTCTGCATTGACTGCTTCATTCTGTTTCAAGTAAGGAACTTGAATATCCTGTGCTCCTCACCCTCACCCCTTTTTACCCAACGCCCAGAGCTACTTTTCCACACTGCAGTTTTTTTCAACACTTGCCTGAGGTGAACCTCTCTGAATGCAATGGGATATATTTCAAAGTTGTTGTTTTATTTCTTTCTAAACCACTCTGCAATCCTAAACCCATAGACAAAAGCAGAAGGGGACAATTGCCAGTATCCATGGGATTCAAGGGCCACTTAGGCCATTGTAGGACACTGGAAAATCTTTCAGCTAAAAATGACAATGTGGGTGGGATTTCATAGTCCTGCCACTGTCACTTTGAGCCCAAAAGAGGCTACCCCCCCTTGACTTGAGGGCTACTCTTTCCGTATTATTACACTAAAGAGTAAATCCACTACCTATAAATGGGCTTACTTCCATGTAAACATGCTTGAGATCACACTGCAATTCTTTCAGAGCTATTTAGTGTTCAATACTCTTTAAAAAGATGTCTGTCATAGCTCTTCCACTACTTCTATCACTGAAAAATCTTTATTACCATTTCTAGTATCTCCTGAACAATTTTATTAGCTCAGAAAAGACTGTTTCACATATGATTAATGACAGCAACATAATTAGAATATGGTTCTGTCAGGGGATACAGATATTTATCTTTTTACCACAAAGTCTTACCATCCACTGCCTTTAGTTTCAAAAGAAAAAAGAAAAACTTTGCATTTTCTATCAAAAACGTTTTCAGTAGATTTTATTTTAATTGCTTAACATTTTATTATGATTTAGAGGTAGACATATATTAAGTTTCAAGGGACAGGAGAAGTTCTTCATAAAAGAGATATTAAATCTAGCGGCAAAGACTAAGATGAAGCAGTTTGTCAGGTGGACCATTTTGTTGTTTGTTGTTTGTTGTTTCGTTGACTTGAACAATTTACATAGCTGTTACTTGGAGAAGCAGTTCTTTCCTGAAGTTGAAACAATGAAAAATCCAGTGAGTGATAGTGAGGTAAATAGCACAGTTCCTCTGCTAAAGCTGATCAGGCAGGGCTCTGTATGTTGCATGAATGAGAAAAAGCCTGAAGACCATACAGAATAGTGTTGGAATATGTTTGTATCATAAGTTTTACTTATCATAACTGCTCATTATGGCAACCCCCCACTACCATATCCCTGAGGGGAATCCCAAGAAATGCTGACTGCTATACTTTTCCAGATCAACACAGGTGTTACAGCTGTTTCCATCTGCACCAGGTACAAGTCTTTTGTTAAGGTAATGATGTTTAATTGCCTGTTTAAGACTAAGGCATTCCAAAATATTTTGCACGGTAAGACGAATAGCTCACAGTGTGTTGTTACTGCAGAAATCCAGCCTCCTTCCCCTGACCACAAGCTATTGTGAGGGCTGCAATTAGCCTCAGAGCAAACAGAGGAACCTGAAGGGAGAGAGAAAAATAATATGATTTTTCTTGCTGAGCTCTCTGACACTGTGAACCTTGCCTCCTCTACACTGTTGATCAAATACACATAATTTGAACAATTTGTATAGAAAGTCTGGTGGGTAGATATATAGTGTTTGGAAACTGAACTTATGTATAAGTAGCCTTTTACTGTGTTAGACCACTGGCCAATCTAACCTAGTAAGAACAAGTTTATGTAGTGATTTTTCTTCAAGCCCTCTGGGAGAGGTATCTTGACCCTGTAATCTGAGGAGGGTCATAGTAAACACTAAAGGGAATGTATATTCACTGTGATGGACACATTTCTCCTCCAATTACAGGATTTCCTCAGAGATGTATCTCCCAGCAATCAGATTTACAGAGTAAGCACGTTTTTACCTTCTAAGGAACAATTAAAACAAAAAGAAAAGAAAGCACTTTAAATTCAAAATGAAGAGTCAAAGATAAACCTACACGAGATGCTTTTCACCACTTAGAGGGAGCACTACTTTCAACTTTAGACTAAAGCCATTTCTGCACTAGCCTGTTATAGTGTTATTATTCCACTGTCAACATCCTATGGAATCCTGGGGTTTGCAGTTTAGGGAGGGGTCAGCCAGCTAGTGTTGCTAGTGTGGAAATGGCCTAAGACTATAATCTAGTTTGACTGAAAAATGCTGCAACTAGAGATGCAAGTAATTGCTGCATCCTAGGATCTTATGCATACAGAAGTTTTCTGGACCATCGCTGATGGAACAACAGAAATGCCACCAAAGCAAGTTGTCCCTGAGTGTTACTAGCTATGGATTTTTACTGTCACAAATGTATAAAAGGTATCAAGTACATGAGACAATTTGTCCATATTCGTATGTTTATAGCTATTTACAATGAACATCCACCAGTATATTAGATTGGCTACTTAGTTATATCTGAGTAGCAAAGTAACATCTCCCAGTCCAACACCTCCAGCCCACCTTAAGAGCCAACCATGGGACTGGGTGAAAAAAGCCCTTTCAGTTTCCAATCAGGGTGCAAGGAGGATTATGTTTCCACTTCATCTCCCAGCAAGCAAGGACATGTGACCTTTCTGAATAGAGATCAGTTATGGATTCATAACTCTAGGTTATAAATCTGTAACTACAATACTGAATACTAACCATCTTCCATATTTTTTTAAAAAAAAAATCACTTCCTTCAATTACTTCATAGTGTGCTTAAGTTTTTTTTAAAAAAATTTTTTATAAACTTATTACTTAAAAATATTATGAAGGTACAGAAGAGAGAAAATCCATATAGAAAACAATTATATAGCATCAATAGACATATATCTCAAAACAGCATAACATATATCTCTCTATTACATTTTAACTCTTATATAGTTCCCTTAACTATCATTTTACACTCTATTAATTATATATCACCACAAATGATATTGTGTAGTCTTATGTCCTATCCAGTCCTGCAAATTCTTTCCCTCTTACTCCTCCACCACCCCCGTTTCCCTCCCACCCCACACACCATGCTAAAGGGACAGTCCCTTTTTTTTTTCAGAATAACCTAATCTTCTGTTATTTAAGTGAGAGCAAACGCAATCCCAAATACATTTTTCATTTGCAGAGGTTGCACAGAGGCAAACCTTTGACAAAATCCTCCTAGTACAATGTCACCAGTACATTATCAAATTATACTTCCAGTTTTTAGCTACTTACTGTTAACAATTTTCTTCCTGTAAACAAAAAACCATTGGAACATAAAATAGCTCAAGAAATTTATTCATGTACCTGCACAACTGCCTCCTTTGTTAGGAAAAGGGACTAACTGCAAGTAACTAGTTATTTGTAACTGGTACTTTTCAAATTGTGCAATTATTTATAAGCACATATATATAGCAAAAGTGCACATGTCATCTTTATGAGGCTTACAGGGCATTTCCAAGAATTAAAGTGCACACAAAAATGCTCATATTTTAGAATGTGAGTGGCTAAATTGTGCATTATTGAGAAAATAGGCAGAAACACACACATTCGTCAATAGGGAGGTGATATAAAATCAAGATACTGTACAAATAAATGCATAATTTATTTTATTTTATTTATGTATTTTTTGTAAGAAGAGAACATGGGAGATTCTGTAAATTTCAGTACTAGAAAAAAAATATGATCTTACAAAATACCAAACAAGGATGGGGAAAAAATTCAGGGAGGAGTTGGAAATACTCAATGAAAATATACTGTTATACTGCTATTATATCACTTTCAACAACATGTGGAATTCTGGAGTTTATAGTTTACTGAGGCCAAAGAGCTCAGAGAATTGTCTGAGAATTGTAAATGCCCTCCCGAAACTGTAAAGCTCAGGATTCCATAGGATCTTGAAAGTGGAATAACAGCAGTGTAACAGTGGAGTGCAGAAATGGCCTGAGACTGAATATTTTCACATCTCCACAACACAGTTGGTTGATTATTAATTAAGATCCAGATTATTGGTGAGGTAATTTTCTACAATGGGCAATATTAGAATTTCCTATCTATTTCTCTATTAATGTATCTTTATACATATACAATATATAGCCACAATGACATATCCGTCCCATTAAAAAAAATGTTTGGCCATGGATGTTCAGAGTAAGAAAAGCAGACAGCATTCCACACCTGCTTTCCTTTTTAACTAATTTTTTTCCTGGGGGAAAAAAGTCTGATACAGCTGACAGCTGTTCTAGTGGTTAAGAATCTCTATGCAAAGATTTTAAAAAAAAAGGTAATAATTTTTTCCAGGTGAATGCCTGAGCTGATAGAATTTGTAAGTTGCATGCTATATTATAGTCTCTCAGCAGAGTAATCTGGAAAATATGTACAGAATCCAGACTCCTTTGTTTCTCTGCAAAAGAATCAATTATGTGCTTTACTTGCTGCCTATCTCTATATCTCTGCTTTTCCAAACATATCGGTGCTGTCAGAGAAAATGATCATGCACAGGAGAGGGAAAGTGAGGGTGAACCTCAGGTGAAGAAGTTTTCTTGTACTCCAAGATGTCTAGAGAAGTTGGAAGCAAATTAATCACTGCAGGGGAAAAGGTCACAACCTTGAGTTAGTTTGCTTGTGTAATCACAGGTTATTAGGAATGAACTTGTCTTACGTTAAGATTCAGGCATCTGTAAGCTACCTGACAGCCCCAGCTTCCCTCAGTATAGAATCCCATATGGGCGAATGCAGAGACATGTGAAGGCTCAGACACTGTTGCTATCGCTACACCATGAATGTAAACCATGCCAGTGACAGATCCCCTTTACCCACATTGGCCTTAAAAGCCCAAGCCCTAAGAATCTTGCGACTCACCCTGCTGTTACCCTGATTTCTGGGGTCCCGAGAGGAACACTTAAATGTGCTCTCAATTATATAAGTTGGGGAAATTAGCCAAGAGCACAGCCTAGCAATATGAGAGGCAGGCTAACGTAGCGAGATCTTGAACCTTATGTTTACAGGATCAGGCCGAGTCAAGGAGCACACAGAAGTTGAAATAATAAATGTGGTTTTATTAAAACACAATCAAACAGTGTATGCAGCACACCCACACAGATAACTAAGGAAATAAAAGTTGGAGTGGGATAGAGGGATTTTTAGAGGAGTTGTTGGTTTGGGTGATACTTCACCTGTCCTGAAGCCCGGTTGGAAGCGGAGAAGCTGGGGAGCATGGATCTCAGCACGTGAAGCTGAGGAGAAGGCTCGCTGTACAAAGCAACAGCAAGGCGAGATGAAAGCCAAGAGCAATCCAAGGAAGTGCTCAAAGTCAAGGGTTTTTATAAGGATAATTGTGACCGCAGGCTAGGTCGGACATGGGGAAAACAATGGATTTGGGGCTGGAGACAAAGCCTCCGAAAGGTCAGAATTTGAATGATTGAATTACAGCCAAATTGTCAACAGGATAGCCAGTATGCAAACGTGGAGTGCTTGAGCGTTGTATAGTTCGATCGTCAAGCTGCCAGCGCGGGGCAGAGGATCTTTTGAAAGTTGCGTGCATGCATAATTGAGGTGCTTGCCTTTGAGGTCTCCTGAAGCTGCGAGTCGGCTATTTCTGGCCTGCCTGTATTGTGTTGGAATATTACTGCGATTACCGGCCAAGCCTGTGTGCGTGCTTGTCCGGGGACCTCGCAAGTATGTGGAGGGGAATGGGTAAAGAAGGCCGAATTGTTGATATCAAGAGATATCTTTATATCCCACAAGCTCGGGCTAGCCAGAGCAATAACACTGCCCTTTTTCCCCCAACTTTTCCCTTGCTAGAGTGAGTTACTGGGTTCAGGGCGACCTCTTAAAAGTGGAATTGTGGTTGTGTTGTTGTGTGGATCCTTTAGTTTTGGTATGTATTGCCTGAGTCCAATTCAGTCTTGATAGAAACCAAGGATAGGTTTAAACTGGCAATAAGAAAATATTTAATGAACACAGTAGAAAAAAATAATAAATTCTAAATATATATATTCCTTTAAGTCCCCCCCTCCAAAAAAAAATCATAGGTAGTTGTCTCTTCTTGTGCCCTGTCTCTATCAGCTCAAAGGTTCAAAAACCTATCTGTTTGAGATCCCGGGCCTTATCATACCACCAGCGCAATGCATTATACCTGGTTCAGGATCAGTCCTATTGCACAAAATTGTTGCTCACCAGCAGCTATTGTAATGCAATTTATTTGAAATGTACCCTTTTTTAAAATGCTGTAAATAATCTGTCAATGATCCCCTTTCCTGTAACAACCCAGTTAACTGTGGGAATGTGCTTTCCTCATAGTGCTTCCTTCTGTAGCTGATTCAATAGCGGGTATGGTGTGGCCATTCCCAGGTTGTCCTTCAGCTACTCCCAAGGAGATCGCTGCCCAATAACTGCCAGACCAATCATAAGGTATGGTGTGGGGAAAAGGACTTGGCAATGATGCTGTAATGCAGAGGGAAGAACCATGTGAATTATACTATTCATCTGCACATGTCGAAAGGGTGCAAAAGATAGCGTTAATAACCAAATACCATCATGGGAATGGCTATAGTGAGATTCCAATGGAAAACGCGGGATTAAGATATAGTGTGACAAGTTTTCCCATCTCTCACAGCCTGTCTCCTTCACACCCTGTCTGAATGTCTCTGAGGCAAGCCTCTGCCTTTCAATACATTCTATCCCCATGCAGCCCTTTTCCTTTGCAGGGTCTGTTACCCATGACTGGATGCCTTCATGCCAGTCTGCTTCTACTGCAATGCCTAACAAAGAGAAAGGTAAAGCTTAGGTCCTTTTCAGAGATTTGCTGAATGGACCATCAAAGTATAGATAAAGACGTTGTTGTCGCATTTATACCCACAGCTGGATTGAACCTGCAGAGAACATGCTACCAGGATACCCTTGTCCTCTGCTTATGTGCATTGAGCACCCATGTGGCAGTGAAGCCTCGGTGCTGATGAGAATTCAGACTATCTCTTCCTGTTGAGCTCTAAAGAGGGTAGCACCAGAAGCTAGGATGGACGACTGTAAATAGCTCAGCTCTGTTATCTCCTCTCCTTTCTCCAGTCCCTGAAATGCCTTCACTGAAGGTATGCCAACACTTAACAAAACAAATTTATTGTGTTTGGGCATTTTATTTATAGAAGAATTGATCCGGAAAAATGTGAATGGACCTAGCTGAATCAAGAGCGCCCCTCATGAACAACATAGGGAGCACAACACAATGAGTTGGGCTCAGCATGTAGCATTGGGCTCAACAATAACATCTTGTGCATATATTATGTACCTGGAACCCGGACAGATTGCATACACCCCTCAGAGCTCCAGTTTGTGGACTCTGAAGCCCTCCAAGCCCTCTAAAATGTTAAATTTGGGGCACCCACACCCCGTGGCCTTTACTGTCCAAAACTGCTGCAAAATGCAGTAGTTTCTGCCCCAACACCTAAATCTTTTTTTACAAAAAAAAAATGACAAAAAATGCATACAGAAGTGAAGTAACATAATTTCCAGTACTGTTGGACATACCAGCACAGCCTGCCAGGGGAACAGGGATAAAAAAATGTCCCTCCCCCTTCTGCATTTATCCTCTCCTGAAGTGCATTGTAGAGGGAGCTGCCAGATGAATCTTACCAAAAGAGATGATATTTCTCTAATAAGACTTCACAATTATTTTTAGGGTGTACCAACTTTTTGCCAGTTTGCCACTGATGAAGAAATTAGGCTTTTCCAGAATCTGTTGAGCATTTTAATTAATACATTTAGGCACTTTCAGAATTTTGTTCTCTCTTGGTTTTGTTTGTTTTGTTTCCAATGGCTTCCCTACCCTGATCTTTTTTTCTCCCATCCTCCCCATCATATCTTTCCAAACATTTTCACTCTCCCATTGAAATCAGCAGGTGTTTGACATGTTTAGCTTTGGCAGAACAGAGCCCAAATTGTGGGCACAACTGTGCAGTGTGTTTTTAATGAGCATGGCAAAATCCATCTCCTAGGACTAATTAATCTTTCGTATTCTGTTTCAGCCCAGGAGAAGAACAGACAAAACAGAGATGAACATATTTACTGTAGCCTCTAGAGCCTTCCCCCAACCATCATAAATCTTAGAGCTTAGAAACTCTGTCCACCCACTTTCAGGTCATCCCTTATTATTTGAGACTACATTCTTTAAAAAAAAAAATAGAAAATGCAAGCTTTGATGTTTTCTTGCTTGTGTAGCTAATTCAACCGAGGACGAAGTCTGACTAATGCGTATAGCCGCTCTCCCACCTGGCCAATTAGGATCAGCTTCTTTGTTTATGCCCTGAAGGGCTCTGCTCCAAAGACCCAGTCTGATGATCCTCTACAAGAGCCATTGCACATCTGATGAAGAGTCAACTGCATTCTCCCAGACAACTTGTTACAGAGCTGGAGGGTTCCTCATTACCAGTAATCTTTTTAATGCAGCAGGGTTTGTCATTGGAAGGCAAGCAAAAGCAATGGCACCTTAAGAACCTGTTTATTTATATCCACGGCCTTCATATCCTTCTTTCCATGTTAGAATTCAAGGCTACATAAATGTGACGGGTTTCCCAGGCAGCCTCTTTCTCAGAAGATGACAGCATCCAGGCTGATCTAGTTTTAATGAGGTTGGTTTCTCACATGCCTCCAGGTAATTTTGCCTATGATCATTTAATTTCTTTAGCAAGCCTTCCAGTTCACCTTGGGGTAAATTTTGCAGCATACCAGTCTGTTCAGAAAATGAGGCAAAAGGTTCTGAAGATGCATGTGGCAAGTAGTAGCCATCAGTGGTGGCTGCTGGGTCTAGTGTCAGTAGGGCAGTGAATCTGTTTTTCATTTTAGTCTGAACTGTTCAAGGTGCCCAGCCCATGGAGCGGAAAGAGTTCAGAACCTTGGATAGCTCTGTTCAGACTGAATTCTGGAGTGGATTCACTACCTACTGACATCACTTCCACCAGCTACCATTGGCAATCATGTGCAGTTTTATCTTCTAATCTTATTGTTGTTTCTGCTCCCACTTGGAGATCTTGCTTTTCAAGATGCTGCTCTTCTCCAGCTCTGGAACTTGGCTGTTTCTAAACAGTAAGAGAAGCGCACAGCCCCTCCATTTTTGGTGCATGTTTGAACTCTAGCATGCCATAAGCTGAAAAACTTGTGATTTTTTGAATCACACAATCCAGTACTGCAGGAGAGATGATCCTAAAGGCCAGTGCTAATAACCAGAAGAGTAAACCATTGGGATCCATATGTCACAAAAGACTGATACCTTTACTAGCCAATCAAAATGTACGAAACACTTTATGCAAGCTTTTGAGACTCCATTGACTTCCTCATCAGGAAAAAAATGTTTAAAAGGTTTTCCAGATGTAGCGGTACAAAGACTCCTTGAGAAATTCAATGTTCTTTTCCAGAGAAAGGGCCCTATGACTTCACAAAAGACAGGGACACCCTAGATCCCAAGAGGAGTTACTTTACGGCTAGTAGTGGAGTTTAAATTTTACTGTCCTTTGTCTCAGTCCCCATATGGCCAAAAAAAGAGGAGTATTCTCTGTCTGCGTTGAGATCCCGCCAGACCAACTGAACAACAACAGAAACAACATCCAATACAATATGTAAGCCTGGGACTTCAACATCATCACTTTTCTTTTCTTTTCCTGTATGATCTTTTGCCCGAGGAAAAAGCTGGTGGAACTTTTAAAGCTTGCATGAAGTGTTTTGTGCATTTTTGTTAGCCAGTTTTGTGGATCTGGGATCTTGCTGTATGGCCAATATGGCTATCCCTGAATATGTTTCCACAGAGTTCATGAGTATTTGAAAGACTAATTAAGATAAATTCCACACCAAATAAAATCCTTACTGTTATATCATGCATGAACATGTACACATGCATGCACACTCACACACCACTGGGGAAGCCAGCTGGGGGAGTGGTTTAAAGATTGTAGAAGGATTGTAAGTGGGACACCCTTGATGAAAGAGAAGCCCACTGCCTGTATGCAACTTCTGTTCTCTCACAATCCATTTATCTACTCCTCCTGCTGTCCTTATAGCACAAGGACAGAGGAGAATAAGAACAGAGGCTCACAGGAGAAAATAAATGTTGTTGTGGTAGTCACAGGGGGATAATATTCCCAGATGTCAGAGCCTGTACTCCTTTTTTTGGTCTTCAAGGCAAAAGAGAGGAATCTGAGGCTGAGAAAATCAATTTTGAAAGTGTGTGTGTGTGTGTGTGTATGTGTTATTTGTTGATTAAATGTGGTGTTTTTATTTGAATGGCATCCTCTGCACAACTATAGTTGATGCTTAAGGTATCATGCCTGAGAGAATCACAGGATGTCACAAGAGGACAAGTTCTGTGATGCCATTTCAGGGTTTTGACCCTGAAATATCAGGGCTTGGGATAGTCCTGTCTTGCTAACCCTACTGGAATATGGGGAAGCTGCCATTCAGGGACAAAATGCCCCTACACATTTTGTATCCAGATCTTGTAAGAGGAGTTATAGCCACCTTGATATATGACATCAAATTATGGGAGGTATGGCAAATCCCATCATCAGGCAGACCAGGGATGAGGAAGGATAAGCTCCTGGGGTTTAACTCCAGGGTCTCAGTCCAATCATCTAAAATATCCCAGAAGGCCACATCCATTTGCCTATTTGGTGATCTTCTGTAAGGCTTTTCCCCCATTCTGAAAGGCTGAAATGCCTCTTCTAAGGTTTAGTTATTATCAGCAACAGCTTTAAGCTAAAATATTCTGGTCCAATAACAACATTTTGTTCATATTGTCAGAGTGTGCTGAAAAATGTTTCCCACTCTGAGGCAGGCTGATCATGGTTGAAAAATATGTCAGAAAAGCTTGACAAGGAAAAGCCTGGGATGACAATATTGATCAGAGTTAGGATTTTGCACAAAATTTGCACTCTCTGTGTATGTAATATAAGTTCTTTGCACACACAAATTTTGCATGGAATAAGTCCTCAGTGACAACGTTTTCAGTGCAGAAAGCAGCATTTTCAGAAAAGGCTGGCCTTTTTTTTTCTGTGCAGAAAAAAATATCTGTTTCTTCTGCAGAGGAGGACATTTTTCTGCAATGTCAAATTTTCTGTAACGTCAAAAATGTCATAATATCATGTATGTATTTCACACAGAATAAATCTTGAACTGCACATAGTCTTTGAAAACTGCACAATTTTTTATCGGGAAGAAAATTTCTCAGGTTAGTCATCGTTTTGCTCAAGAAGATATTTAGCAAAGAATTATATCCCTACTAAGCAAACAGTATTTGGTGGCACAAAAAGGCAGCATATGGTAAACCTTTTTTTTTTCTTTTCTCCTTTTTGGCCAAGGATCACGAAAGGTGAAACTATGGTTTTCTTCTTCATCTGCCAAAATAACCTAAGACTCTTTCACACTACAGAATTGTAGCACTATAATTGTACTTCAGCTATCATGGCAACATCCTATGGAATCCTCAGATTTTCAATTTAAGGAAGGGTATTTAGAATTTTCAGCCAAAGAGTTCTAGTGTCCCAGCAAATTACAAATTCCAGGATTCCTTAAGAGGCAGCCATGGGGCTTACAGTGGAATCAAAGTGGAATCAAGTGCTATGACTGTGCAATATAAAAAAAGTCCCTCACAGGCTTTAAGGACTTAAGCACATTGACTCAGAAGAATGGAGGCACCATATCCCATACTACCTCAAGGCTTAGGCTAACCCTCATGAGCAGTTATCTCATAATTTGTCCCCTTGGATAGACGTGGTATGTTCGACTGCCACAGCTTGGTAAATTCTGTAGAATCGGATTGTTAACTGGCATCTTTAATTGGTGTTGCTGCAATGCAACATATTGAGGAGAAACCCCTAAAAAAAAGCATAGGTAAGTATAACTAGATTTCCTGTGTTGATTCAATGATTGCAATTAAAAGTCAGCAGTTTATTTTCTTCAAAATAGGTTGCCTTCAGTCTTCCTAGGATTTCTCTTAAAGGACATGAATTAGTTGAAAATATAAGCTGCCCATGTGGCATTGCCTTGTGACTTCAATTAATGAGACACTATTATTCATGGGTGGCATTCATTCTCTTTTAAATGAGGAGAGCTTCTGTTTAGCTACAATAGCTTTTCAGACTAAGGACATGGATGTTGCAACAATGCTGGAAAATGGACACCACAAAGTCATGCCAATGAAAGTGACAGATTACCCTTAGGCAAGGCAAGAGTCGTACCCTATTAAGAGCAAAGTTTATATAGCTCTGGGATTTCCACAGAAACTGAAAATGGAGAGAACTCTCTAGTACTATCTATAAATTCATAGGAAATTAAAAGTAACAGAAGATTTATAAGAAGAAATATAAAACAGAAATTCTTAAACTGGATTTCTCTTGAAAGATAATCATGAAATTATCAGAGGAGATATGAAGCCATGTTGGTAATGTATTTAGTCAAAACAATGACTGTATGTTTATTAAAAAAGCATTGGCTATTTTTCATTTTACTTTTTTCTGGATTTGGCTTGGTCTAAGCGATCAGAAAGACCATATCTTCCTATATGTCTCCGTCGAAGTTTTAAGCAATTCAGAGGGGTTTCTCTCATTTGCATCACCATCACAGGCATTTTTAGGGAGGACATGGGAGAAAGTCTTCTTGCTGGCTGCTCCCAAGCTGTGAAATTCCCTCCAATGAGAGCTCTGGTCGCCTCCCTCTCTGTTCTTTTTTCCATTGGACTTTGGCTCTTAAATCATGGGGCAGAAGAGTCTTTTAATGGGGTGCACTGTGCTTTCACCTTGTTGTCACTCCTGTTGTTGTTGTTGTGTTTTTCCAAGTTGTTTCTGAATTATGGCAACCCTAAAGCAATGCTACCATGAGGTTTTCTTGGCATGATTCCTTCAGAGGAAGTTTGCCATTGCTTTCTTCATAGGCTAAGAGAGTGTTATATGCCCACTGTCATCAAAGGGTTTTCCATGAATTGGCCATGTAGAAATTGAGACAAAGGACAGTCTAAGTCCAACACTCAAGCCATTACATCACACTGTATCTTGCAACTGTGCTTCAAATGCATTTCAAACTGTTTTAAATTTGTGCTTTGAATAGATATTTATTTTTTAAAAAAAAAACTTTTGCATAACAAAATTTTAGCTATACATTGTTTTATTTGTTGCGAACCACCTTGGGTCCCATACTGGCAGACAGGCAGAAAAATAATGATTAAGTATGTAAATAATAGGTTGCTAGTAGGAATTATTATGAGTATTCTGGGATGTACTTTATCCTTAATTATTGAAGTTGAGGGCTGGTTCATTTATACATGTGCATAATTTGGTGGTGTTAACATCAGCTGATAACCTGAATGCATGAATGGCTTTTCAGCAGTCTAACACAATTCAGTCTTCATCTCAACCCATACCTGCTCTGATATGGTGCTCTTCGAACGAGTTTGTTCACACTTTGGACTGTCAGTGATCAAGAGCTGGCTTACATAGACATGTCAGTCATTTGATAACTGTAAAGATGACTTGGCATCTGAATGAAACAGCAGAGATAGAATGCTATCTACATAAAAAAGACTATTTTCTGTGCACTATGCACAAACTTTGTGCAGCATAATTATGGAACTGTAAAGATTCCCATCAGTCCAGGTTTCTCCTCATCAAGGTTTCCTGATGCTTGGGAAAAAAACTGAAAAAAAATGATGCTTTTCAAATATTTTTGAGTATTCTTTCCATTGCTGTTTCTGACAAAGAATGTGCAACATTAAGGATCTTCCATATGGACTTTGCAATGTAGACATAAGACTGAGCAAATATTTAGCCACTTTTAAAAAAATGTAGTAGTCATCGCACAGTAGTAAGATAGAGACTTAATTATATGTGCAGTTCTTCTTTGTTTTATCAAAGTACGATACTTCCGTAAAGGCAGTATCACCTAACCAAGTGGGAAAAAAATGCCCCAAGCCTTAAAATGTCTGCTACCATGACTACCATTGTGAGCTGGTCTGAGAAAAATCTGAAAATATAGATCAGGCAACAGAACTGTGAACTAATTAGAACTCTCTCCATTATCTCCCATGTAGAGAATCAAGTGCCTTATGTATATTTAATGATTCAATGTGAAACTGAGGGCGCCTACCCTCACCATGTTAACACTCTGACAAGATTGACTTCCTAGAGATTATATGACTTCAGTAATAACTCTGCAACCATTCCAGTTTTTTGCCATGTACAGTGGGATTAAAAATAATGGGTCAGAACATCAATAATTGATTAAACAGTGCAGCTATAACATGGCTGGATTGGCAATGCAATAAAATCCATCATTCTTTGCACATTTATTACAATATACCTTACATTCAGTGATGTGGGTTTTTCTTTACCACTTCCATGAAGAAATGGGAAAAGGATTCTGAAGCTGAGAAGAATCGTACATGCAGTTCTGGAAAGCCATTCCTATCCAAATGGGAATGAATTCCTAGACCATACTTTAAAATCAGAGGTTTTGATACAGAAGAGAATGTACATCAGTACATGAAGGTATAAGAAAAGATACTAAGCTACAAGCTTGTCTAGAATGGTAACAAGGAATTGTGGCCATGAATAGTGATGGTTCCTACTTCAGTCTTATAATAGCATCTTCTTCTGCATAGTGAAGACAATTCCTCTTCTAAAGTTATATTCAGTATGCCCAGTTGTCACATGTTCACAGCCAAGGATGTGAGAATGAGGCCTACAGTACTTGAGAGATAACAGAGATTGAGACTTCCATGATATGTACAGCTAGAGGGTGAAGGATGGCCCAGGCCCGGGGTGATGGAGTGTAAATGGTGTAAATGGTGACTAAATGGTTGAGCGAGTGAGAAGATATTGAAACTGGCATTTGAGAGTTGGTGTTTGGGGTAGTGGTTGTTGTGAGATATGGAATAGTTCCAGATGTAAAAATTTCACTATTTTATCCATGAATCCAAAGACAAATAATTTCCACAGTTTTCTCCCCACTGTGGGAGAAAATAATTATGTCTGCACTGTTTGCACCCATTGTTTCTGCATCCTAAAGTGTTTCAAGATATTAATCTGTGCCAAAATATTTATGCAAAACAACACAAGGTTTTTTGTGCAGCAAACAGTGGTTAAGATCTTGTTTAGTAGCTACAAGATCAAAAGATGGACTTAGGATCTAATACCTGCTAGATATTCATGTTCATGATCATGACAACTGAATATGATCCCAAAATAATGGCTTTTCATACTGGCAGTGCCACAACCATGGTATTGTAGAGCAGGGCACTGGGAAATGAAATCAACAGCACTCTTCCAGTTGGGGGGTGTCTTGAGAGAAGTAATTGTGGCAGGACCCCAGGGGGATCTCTCCAGGTGCCTATTCTCAATGTACCCCATAACCGGAAGAGTTCTGCAGATGTGATTTCCCAGTACCTTGAGCTCCAGTGCCTTGGAAACCGTTCAGTTGGGGCACTGCCTGGTAGAAAAGGTAGGGTTGGTTTGGTAGCATCATTAGATGTAACTATGACAACAGAGCTCTGTCATCATAGCTACCTCTGATGATGTAGCATCTCAATTACCATTTCCAGAAGCACGTGATTTTTGTTTTGGCTTTTTTGTTTCTTTTGTTTTGGTCTAAGATTGGTGTTTTTGCATGAAAGAAAGCACACTTCTGGAAACAGAATTTTAGAATATGAAAACTGTGTAACGGTTATGTAAAAAACATGTTCTTGTGCAATCCCTCACTGTAGCCAGAAATACATATTGTGCAAAAACCCCACAATTTTGCACAAACACCTTTGTGTTTCTGGAAACAAGTGTTTTTACATGTAGAATAATCTTGTGCAATCCCCACACACAAACATTTCTAAAACACACAATTTTTGTGTGAAAAATCCCCCGCACACAATTTTTGTGCAAAAATATGTGTTTCTGGAAACAGTATTTTTGACACAAAAATGTTGGGGGTTTTTTACACCCAGCATTTTAGTGCAAAACTCCCCACATGCGTATCTATGTAGCATAATTTCCTGAAACACTTAATGACGTACCTGCCAAAACTATACAAAAAGTGGGTTCATTTCCCTACTCATAGGGGGGAGAATTCAGTGCATCACACACACTCAGACCCAGAAAACTCTGGGACAGGTTCACTTTAGGGTTGCCATAAATTGGAAATGACTTGAAAGCAAACAACATAGAACTCAACTTTTTTTGGTATTTCATGTTTTGATGCTAGGTTTTTCAGTGTTCTTCAGAATAAAAATAGATTATGGAGATTAACATTTGTCCTTTCTCATTAAAATTTTGTCCATTCTCAAGGATGAGTAAAGTAGTTTTATATCTAGACAGACAGACAGACAGACATATATATTGCTAGATACAAGTCAGCAACAGTAAATTCTAACTTACAATATCATAGTTAAGCAACATTATGCTAGTCATTGTTTTGTTTCACACTCAAGTGCTTCTTCATTGACTATCCTAAAGTCATGGTCAAATTTGTGGTATCTGTGGTGGCAGCAAATACTAAGGAGAGATAAATTTAAGGTACAGACATCCAACTGTAGGAGAGAGACTGTACACAGGAAATCAGGTTTGCTTGTGGCTTGAACCAAACAGCAATATTCCTATGGGAATGTATAAAGGACCAGGATGGAAATAAAAAACACAGGTTCTCATATCTGCTATAGAAGAGTATCATTGCTGGAGTGAGGACATCACAGTTGCCAGCTTGCAGGGTACTACTATAAGTCTTAGGGAATTGATAAGCTTCTCTGGGTTTCCAGACAGGGAGAAAAAATCTGGTGGTGGAGAAGAAAGTTTGTTTATGTATGTGAGATGTGAGAACTGAAAGGCCAAGAAATCATATCCACCAGTTCCTAAGTGGCACTAGGATTCACTGTCTCAGAACAAAGGTGTCTGCATGTGTGTTGTGCCTAGAAAATGTTAGTGTACCAAATAGCCAGAAGCAAGGATAGGCAACAGGGGATCGTCTGTAAGTGCGTTAAGGATGGGAAAATATTTTTAAAACATATTCAAATGACAGATGAAAAATGGGTTCCCCAAGTGTCAAAACCTCCCAATGAGAACAATAACAGAGAGGCAAGAATCTTCATAGTTTAAGACTTACTCATTGCTTATACACACATGCACACACAGAGAAAGGTTTCTTTTCTTTTGTTTTTTTCACAAAAAATGATTTTCTGTTCAGAGAAGAATATTTCTACATGAAAAATGCTCTTTTCTGTGAACAAAAAATTATGCATTTTTGTGGCAAAGATATCTCAGAATCTATGAATATTTTTTAAAAAAAAAAACCTGCATTTTTGAGGCCTTGCTTTCAGGGACGGGAAAATTTTAGCATTATTTTTGCCTCCATGAGTGAAATGTATGAAGACACACATCCCTAGAATATATGGACTTCAGCCCCTTGTGCCAACTGGAGCAAAGCTGGGAGCAGAATGCCAGCATCTCTCTTGTTGCATGAATTCTGGGAGCAGCAGCATAATGGCTGGGAGGAAAAAAACAAAACACCTCATGGCTGCCAGTGAGGTTCCACCAGGCCCAACTGCATTGTGACTTTGAAAAACCTCCCCATCTGTTATGACTACTATAATTAAAGCCAGTGAGGAGCAAAGACCTAGTAGAGATGGTGGCAACTGAAGTTCCTAGATCCATTTTGTGCCTACTTGGCTGCCTTTCCCTCCCTTCCTCTGTTCTGAGTAATCCTGTTTCCTAGTTAGCCAGACTCTAATCTAATTGTTTGGAGCCAACTTGTTCCAGAACCACTTCTGGCACCCCTCTCTTAACCCTTGCCTGCTTTGCCTCTGTGACATCAGAAGAAACCATCCCATGACATCACAGTCACAAACATCCTATGACATCATACCACTCCTGTGACATCACAAGGCCCTGCCCCTTGTTCTCATGTTTTAACCCTGAAATCTCAGCGAATGAGTTACCTCTGACCTGGCAATCCTTCAGTTAAGGCATTTTCAGCACAAAAGTCAGAAAATCCCACAATCACTTCTTGCCATCCTTGGTAGTAAAAATTGAATAATCACAAAGTGAATAACAGTTTGTTGCCCCTTCACAACACCTGTATCTGGTGACTGAGGCAGTTGTGTAATGGTAGGACTACCTGCTTCCCATGTTGTGATATCTTCTTTCAAGGTGGTTGTACATTCTTTTGCCCCATTTGGGTAACTAGGCAAACCCATTATCTCAATTGTAACAACAGCCCTGCAAAGAGAGGTGGTTTAATTATTTGCTACAGTTGATAAGAAGCTAACAGAATGGTGGCTTGCTTAGAGTTGCCTAATAAGTTTGTGGCTAAAATAGGAACTCTGGGCTTGCAATTCACGCTGTGCGGTCATTAGGTGAGTCAACACTCTCAGAGGCAGGCCTGTGGAGGAACAGCTCCCTTGCAAGAGCACTTTTTGATGAATGGCATTAAAGTTTTTCAAACATTACTTTTCCACTCTATTAATAACCCACGCTCTCTTGTTTCCTACTGGAAAAATAAATAAATAAACAAATGCAAGCATATTGTGAAAATAAAAGTATCTGAACTAAACAATCCATCTTTTCAGAAACAATTATTTCCAGCACAGTTATTTTATCAAGGGCTGGATATATTTCTTTTAGTTTTATCTTTTTAAAAATAGATGAGGTATGTGTGTGTGGGAGGCAATTATACTAGCTTGGATCCTGAACTACCTTCTGAAAAACAGAAAGGCACCTTCCATTCACAGAAAGGCCATTTCCGCACTACACTCTTATAGCGTGATTATTCCGGCCAGCCCCTCCCTAAACTGCAAACCCCAGGATTCCACAGGATGTTGAAAGTAGAATAATCACGCAAGAAAAGTGTAGTGCAGAAATGGCCAAAGACTTAATCCAGCCTAAGATCCTTTGGGCAGAAGTAGAGATGTAGGGTTGCTGGGGTAGATATAAGAGAGAGTTCCTGTACCATTAATAGTTAGCTCCTGAATCAGAAATCAAAGTTCCAACAGGAAAAACTACCCCTTCTCCCAAAACCTCACCTTTTTACCAGAGGGGCCTGGAAAAGGAAAATAGGGTGGTATATGATACAGCCGGCAGAACTCTGCTTTAAATGTAATATGTAGTGTGACCTGCTTCTCTTTTCCAAAATTATTGTATCTTTACATGTGAGTAAATTCATGTCACGCAGCTGAGCTGGAAGAGGGAAAGGGCTGTTTCATATTTTATAGGATAAGCTAAAAGCCATGACATAAAGACATTCAAATCATGAAACAAAGAAGGTAGACAGTGTTGTATGTACCTATGTCTCAGGTTTTCCTCTCTCCAACACCAACAAAGTGTCACCTCTAAAGGTTTGACTACCTGCCTCATTCAAAATTCATCAGAGAACAGAACTCGACAACTGTTTCTTGACAGTTCCCTCCCACTGAAGAAACATCTATCAACCATTTTTAACAAGGAGTGGGTCACTAACCTGCCTGCTTGAAAGCCATTAAAGAGGAGGAGGAGGAGGAGGAGGAGAGGGGGTAGAGATGTTATTTCTGAGACCTGAGCTCACTTACAAATTTTAATAGAGATGAAGCTAAAAATCTAGATGACCTTGGGCAAGTCATATTCTCTCAGCCTTAGAGGAAAGCAGAAGCAAACCCTGTCTGAACAAATCTTGCCAAGAAAACCCCATGATAGGTTCACCTTTGGGTCATCATAAGTTGGAAACAACTTGAAGGCCCACAACAACAACAACAAAATATTCATTGTACAAAAGTTGAATGTATAACCAAACTACTAATACAGTTAAAAGTAGAAAAAGACTAGAGATGGGCCAACCGATTCCTCGAATCCTCAAATCCTCAGCAAGGATTTGAGATTCGCGAATCCAAATCCCTGCTCCAAAATAGGCAAACCGAATTTTTCAAATCCACCAACCAAATAGTTTGCTGGAAACCAGGACACCTGAAAACCTGGGAGACCAGATGCACAAGGGGAGATGGCAAGTAGGTAACTTTTTCCCTTGGAGTAATAATGGCTTTTGCTAACAATTTCAGAAATTACATTTGGGCTTGTATTCTAAGGTATTTAAATTGAACATTTAATATTTAAGTTCAGCACTTGACTGGAAGCTACAGGCTTGAGATTTCAAGGACAGCTGCAACATTCCTTTGCATAGCTCTCTTGCAAACCTCTTTCAGACACAATTCTGGGGTTCGGAGTTTTACAAGGTGTCACAGCCTTCTCTGCCAAAGCGTGCTGGTGTATCATCAAACTACAAACCCCGGGATGCCAGAAGGAGCTGTGCAAAGAAAAGCCAGTTGTGACCTGGATTATCTCTCTACTGTAGTATGTGGCCCTGTTTACACAGGCAGGAAAATGTGGGATTAATCCACGTTTTCCTGCCTGTGCGGAAAGGGCCTTTATGTCATTTTCAATCTGGGGAGATCCTGAGGCAAAACTATGACAATTTTCCTGGCCAGATTTCTTCAGAGGGAGGTTTGCCTTTGTCTAGGCTTTTGCTAAGGCTGATAGAGTCTATCTTGCCCAAGATTAACTTTCTTTCCCTTGCTTTTTAAACCCTTAAAAAAAAAATGATTCGAAAGATTCAAGATTTGTGAGATTCACGGATTCCCAGAACCTCCAAGGGATTTGGATCCGGATTTGGATTCAGAAAATTCTGGATTTGTTCCATCCCTAATAAAAACAAACCATTAAAAAGAACAACAAATATAAACAGCACAGTGCATGAAAGGTCCTTTCTCCCAATCAATTATCCCTGAAAGGCTTGCCAGAACAAGAGCTTCACTGGCCTATAAAAGGATAAGAGGGTGCCTGTCTAAGGCCATTTCCACAGTACACTGTTATAGTGCTATTATTTCACTTTCAACACCCTGTGAAATTCTGGGGTTTGTAGTTTACCAAGGCCAAAGAGCTCTCTGTCTGAGAATGCTAAATGCCTCTCTCTAAACTACAAACCCCAGGATTCCACAGGATGGTGAAGTGGAATAATAGCACTATAGTATAGTGCGGAAATGGCCTACGCTCCATAGAAAGCAAGTTCCAGAGCCTGGATCACCTTTGTGAATTGTTTTTCCTCAGAATATATCAACCACACCAAGGTCCCTCTAACTCCAACATTTCATGTATGTGAACAAAGCAATTCAATCTTAAAATAAATAAACAAACAAATTAATAACTCATGAAGAAGTGATGTGAAATATCCTCAAACGGCTTAAACCTTCCTACTGTCTCTTCCTTTTTATCCTATCTATTCTTATCACATTATGTATTGACTCTGAGCAGACTGGTTAAGTCACATGATTGTGACGTGTAAGGGTCTGAAAGTATGAATTAGAGTTTTGGGAGTTAAAAATGATTTTTATTGGAGCAGAAGTATACTCCAATTATTATCCTCATTTTGGATTATGTCATATATATTATACTTACAGTTGATCAAATCATTTTTAAATGGCTTTATTTACATGTTCTATTCTTTTCTTCATTCTAAAACCAGCTTTCTGTTTCCACAAATTCCTTTCTATCCCATTCTTCTTCACTTTACACAAATGCATTTTCTTTAAAAAATAGTGCTAAATTAAAATAGGTTTGGATTGCCAAAATACACCAACATAAACAAAATAGAGCCAGGTATATTTTAACCTAACCTGATCACTGAATCAATTAAACTAAACATGTAGATGGTGTTGCATCTGCAAGATTCTTTGCATTATTCATCTAATAGAACTAATAAGGAAAACATTAGTGCTTTCAGAAATGCACGCACAAGCGAACATATAAGAGAAGCCTGAAAAGCTCAATCTGTCTGTATTTCAGTCAAGGATATAATATCTTCATTAGCATTTTCAGAGATTGTTTACTGGTGTCAGGTTTATTAATGCTTTCCTAGTCAACTTTTGTTTTTCTGCCAATAACCATTCTGTGTTGACAGTAAAGCAATCAGAGCTGCAGTGAATCATATTTGTTTCCTTCAAGGTAATTGAAGGAAACCCACATAATGAGATGCCCAATGGGAACCATTGATGTTTCAAGTTTATTTCACTGTTTGAATTCCACCTTTCTCTTATTAGTCATGCTTTTTTGAAGTTATAAGTTATAAAAAGTATACAAGTTATAAAAGTTGGTAATATTTTTTCTTCATTCAGAGTTAACAATTTTAAAAGTATTACAAAAATGTTAGTAAGATTAGACTGCTCATTGTACAATTTAACAACTCCATGTTTTTGAAGTGCAGAAGGACTTGGGCCCAATCTTAAACTAATCCGTGGAGGTGGAGATGGGAAGTCTAACCATCTTTCTCATCTACCATTTTTGCATTTCGCCAAATCACTGTACATAAGTCATACTCTCCCTTCTATCTACCTATTTCTGGTGAGAAGAAGCAACATTTGTTCATTCAAAACCAGCTGACAGAGTTTTGAATGGAGCCAGTCAGCTAGACCGAAACCCCCAAAGACTAGAGTTGGAATTGGAGGGAACTCCAGTAAATCCACCACAGACAGAAGATTTGGCTTATCTTAGTTAAATTTGGAGTCCAAGGCTTCCCTTTTAAGCTTCATTCAAAAGTTTGTTTGAATACCCCAGAAGGTTTTCAAAACGTTTGAATTTCCTATCCATAATATACTTCCTGCTGGAAGGTTGGAATGATCAGGAGATATTGTACCTCAAGAAGAGCTGCCAGACTTCACACAACAGATACTAGGTGTCATGAAACGATAGCAAATGGTTTTCTTAGCTATTATTGTATTTATGTCACCAAGCAAAGGTATTTCTGAGATGTTCTGTCTCATGCCCCCCCCCAAAAAAAAACACATAGCTGGCTTTGAGTACTGTACATCTGAGTGCGGGCGCATGTGGGATTTTCTTCTCTGCCTCAACAACCAACTGTCTTGGCCTAGCTCTGTCACGCCTGCTCCTATCAGACCTGCTCCAAGTTGTCTACATGCACTAGTTTACAGACTTTAAAAGCAGGGAGGAAACCTGTCAATATCTCGCTGAAGTTTTAGTAAGCCAAGATACAACTTTAAAGAAGCTGTCCAATTTTCAACCCATTTGGAAGATATGGTTCAGTACCTTGGACAGCTTCAGAGTACATTCATAATACTACCAATGTGGAAACTACCAGCCTCTACTGCTCTCCTCCCTGAAAAGATTTCTGAAATTCTCCACATAATCTCAAAAATAGTGGAATTTTTCCTCACTTTTGTTGGCTGCCCAAGTGTCCACTACGGCCACTTCCACACGTGGCGGTGGAAACGCCCTGTGCTGGTACTTACCGGACTTCTTGGCTCAATGCTGTAGTCCAGGCTGCTCCGGAGCAGTGCGTGGCCGCCGCTCCACACTGCTCCAGGGATGAAAATGGTGGCTTCCAGTTGGTGAAGGCTCTCCACCAACCACTGAAGCTCGCCAGCCTAAAGCCCGCCCCCGGCAGATCTGCAGGCTCGCAGAGCACCAGAACAGAGTGGCACACTCCATGCTTTCGAAAGACCTGTTTAAACAGGTCTTTAAAAAGCATGCTGCGCAACCACTTCTGGACGTTCCGGAGCAGACTGAGGTGCAGAATTACAAAAAGTAGCCCGACCCAGTCCACTCTACGGTGCAGACGTCCTCTTTGGAGGATGCTCTGCATCATTTTTTTTTTAGCCCGTGTGGAAATGGCCTACAAATGCAGAAAGATTTTTGTTCAGCTTTAATCAAATTATGTTATACTGATATTATTTTGGCTTTATGAGTTATCAATTTATTTCCTGGCTGAATTGACATGATATCGTTTAGTGTTACATCTCTAACTACTTTAAAATGGAGAAGGGGTACAGGCTAAGAGAATAAGCCAAAAACTTTCCCTCTATGAATTTTTTTAAGTTAAATTTTGATCCATGCTAATTATTTTTTTCTTCTGATTGAAAGGAGGGCTATAATTTTCATTAAGAAATAAGGATACTCATAGAAAAGGCAGCATTTTGAACCTTAAACTAACCTGGAGTGGTTTTTTAACACCTGCATGTTTGTAATATGTAAGCCAATCACATTTTTATTCTGGATCCCTTTCTATGCAGCAATGTAGGTAGCATATACAAATGGGTAGGTTTTGGCTGGCATAGTTCTAACTCTTGCTCTGCTAAACAAACAGTGGCATGTTCCCAGCATTTATGGGATGTGCCATACATGATCCATCATATACTGATGCACAGGAAATCCCATCAGCCCTAATCAGCATGGACTATAGGAACAGATTATGGTGGCTGCAGTCTAAAAACACTGGGGACGCCCCAGGCACCCATGCTTATGAAACCACAATTTTGTGAGGACCAGAAGTTTCCAGTAATGCAGAGGCAAAGCAAAACAAAAAAAATAATAAATAAAACTAAAGATCAGATGTTTAACAAAGCATGACATTTACTGTCATTCTAGCTAACATATCCCCCAAATTGAAAAGAATAACTAGATTCCTATCGCAAGGTTACAAAATTGTAGTCACTTTGAGCCATGTTGTATGAAACAAAGGCAGAGCTCTTTGTGGATACCAGCAGATGTGCTCAGAAGCAAAATATCTCTATCATTGAAAACGAGGAACATCAATGTTCAAATCAGACTGAATATCTCCCTTATCAATAGAAGCTGAAGTGATATGAAAACATTTCAGAGTTAAAGCAAATCTGCAAACTTCACTAAAGCTTTATAAAAAGACAGGAGACTTAAAACACTGAGTCTGTCCACTCATGCAGATTGTCAGATGGTACAAGGAGGGAAGAGATTTTTCATTCATCCGCAAATTGCTCTTAAAACTTGTGCAGATTAAAAAATCACTTGCAAATTCTCTGGCAGAAGAGTAGAATGATGAAAATAAAAATATGCTACACATGAAAACATCTCTCCACCACCACTCCCACCCCATTTGTCTGCTAAATTAATTAAGAGCTAATGCTATGTGTTTTTCCGCCACCCTACTTGAACATTCCCCAATTAATTTGTTAAAATTGATATCTAATTTTTGCACATACCCAAAGAACTTCAAAGAGTTCATTTATTTTATAAACTTTTCCTACAGCTGAACAGCAACTTTTATGACCCTATGAATCATTCCAGTTTGCTACATTGTTTATATACAAATAGTATTATTATCCTACTGTGAGGGAAGTTGAGGAAAGGCCACCTTTCTATTTAAATCTGAAAGGGAAAGGGGGTTTATCTAAGGCAACCAATTATCAGAGATTTGGTAACCTTTTCCCCATGTGTTTCTATGTTGCCTGGTGAACTTCAATAACTCATTCAGACTTCACACAGTTTTGAGCAATGGAATAGGTTCATTAAATGTGGCTACATATGCAGCCTCTTTAGAGGGGTTTAAAAATATACAGGGGTTTAAAAATCCTAGTCCAAGACAGCAGTGAAAAAGTCCAGTAGCTAGGTTGGGTTGCTCTTAAGGGTCAGTGCACAGTTAATTAACTCAGCACTCATACAACACATCCCATTACACATTGTTAGACTGAGAAAGTTGCTATTTACTTCCAAAAGGAGAGTGAAGGTATACATTCCAGGGAAGCAAGTAATCAGGCTGCAAGAGGAATAGAATCTGCATGTTTTCATATCCCCCATTTTCAGGTTTCAGTTAATATTTCTTTTTTATGTTTTTCTGAAACATACAGTTTAACAGTAAGTTTACTTTTTTAAAAAATGCTGAGAAACAACACCAGTCCCCACACCTTCCTAAAATTAAATTACTCTTCTCTGCCCTTGAAATAGTCCTGTTTTCCATTTTAATCTTGTCTGTACCACCAACTAGCCTTGTGTCTTCCACATATATATTTCAGCCACACATAAAGAAAGAATGAGAAAACAAATTAATCAAATACTATGTAAATAAAAGGAGTGACATGGGGAAAGGAAGACGCAAAACAGAATGTAAGAGGAGGTAATGTAGCGAGTGACTTCAAATATATCCAAAAAACGTTCCGCAACCATGTTACAAAAGTTATGACAGTAGAATGGACTTCCTTCAAGGATTCTCCTTCATTGGAGGTTTTGTAAAGAAAGGTTGGATGGCTGCCTCTTAGGAGTGCTTTAGCTGTGCATTCCTGCATGGCAGGAGATTGGACTAGATTGCCTTTGCTGTCCCTTTCACCTCTATGATTCTATATTTTGGGGCCTTTCCACCCTACACTGTAATAGTGCCATCCCGTAGAATTCTGGGGTTTGTAGTTTCCTGAGGCCAAAGAGCTCTCTCGCTGAGAATTCTAGATGCCCCTCCCTAAAGTGCAAAGCTCAGGATTCTATAGGATGTTGAAAGTGGAATAATGGCACTGTAACAGTGTAGGGCGGAAAAGGCCTTGGCCTTTTGATTTGGTACCCATGAATTGGAAGAAGGGTTTGGCTTAGCTTTCTTCCTCATAAACATTTTTCTGTGATCAAGATTTCCTTCCCATATCATTTTTCACTCTATTCATACACACAAACTCAAGAACAGCTCCATCACTGGCTTTGGAGGAATATCTAAAACTGGCTATAAGGGAAGTGGCAGAAATATACTTTGCATGCATACATTACCTGGCTCAATCGCTAACATCTCCAGTTAGAAGGGTCAGGTAGTATGTGTTTGCAACGACCCACCAATGCAGGAAATTCTCAGCTTAAAGCATCCCTGATGGATAAACACAATATGAACGAGTATAAAGAGGCTTTCTATGCTCATGTGAATAATATTAGGCTACACTGCCTACAGGTCCCTGAAGGAGGAAGGCTGAAATAGCATAAAACATAATAATAATTCTGCAGCCTTGAATTGCTAGCCTTGGGAGTTCCAGTGTGAAAACTTGCAAATTTCTGATCTGAATTCCCAACAGATCTTGACAGAGCCCCTGAACCAACATCTCACAGCCATGTTATGCACATTCAGAATTACAGCAGATGTCATATGTAACAGCTGTATTTGATACTGTGGGAGAGTTGTGACTCTGGCCTCAGATGTAAACTGGAAATGGGTCCAGCAGGCAGACAAGGGCACAGCTACAATAGGTTTGTGAAATATGGCCAGCTTTGTAATTGATGGAGCAAATACTGTAATTTCAGCACACCCGTATTGTTGAGCAGCTGCTCAGACTGTAGATTTATGATCACTGCCAAATGCCTCTCTATTTCCTATCAAAGACTCAGAAGATGTTACCCTGAGCGTCTGGCCCTAGTTTAAAACCCTGAAAAACAAAAAGTACTATTTCCTATTAACACTCATGGGGGGTTTTTTGCAGAGGGAGTAACACCAAAAAACAATGTTTAGATTGATAGCTACTCAGGCTGGCTGATATAAGTATTATAGAATCACAGATTGGGAAGAGACCCCAAGGACAATCTTGTCCAAGCCCATGGCACTTCAGGAATCTCCTGCTAAAATATCTTGGAGAGATGGGCCTCCAACCTTTGAAAACTACAGATATTTTCCTAAGTAATATGTTCTGAGTAGGCAATTTATAATCTTCATGCACTAAGAATTAAAAAAAAAAACTGCACTAAGAATTAATAAAAAAACTTGGATTGTGTGAAGGTACCTTCCCATCCAACTGAGTATTTCAATATGTTTGGGGGTATAAAATATCTCAGGTTCACAAGAGTATTTCTATGTATACCAATACCAAAACTTAATCAATTTATTGGATTTTTTTTCCCTTGGGGTGATTTCCTGTTTATAGGAAAGACCTATTGAAATTTTGAAATTTAGTGACGTTGTTTAAAACTATGCAAGTACAATGCTGTAACATGATCTAAATTGCATACCCTCCAACATTTCACAGAAATCTGGGACACATGTGGCCAAGTATGTTCAAGATGGCAAAAGATATTAATGAGGAAGAACAGATAACCTAGGAGATGCTACAGTACTTTGCTTTTGCCTGAGTCTACAAGCAAGGGCAAGATTCTATCCCTGCTCTCCCCTTCCCATAATGAATCATTTGACTCCAAACTATTTTTGCAGTTTGAATTTGATTTAAAGCTATTAAAGTAAGCTGAGGATAAAGGAGGAAAGTGGGAGGAGGAAAGAGAAAATGGAGCATTTGAAAAGCAGCTGAAGAAGTAGGATGAGGGAGGATTAATTGGAACTGTTCCTGAAAAACTGGGGCAGTTCGAAGGTGTGACACAGCAATGTATATTCCATTTGAATACCATATAAAATGCATCTGGGAGACAAAAATGTTTTATTATAATACATGAGGGTTAATTACTGAGAACTCTTCTTCAGCACCCATCCTTTCAATAGGGATTTAATAAGAAAGTTCCCAAGGGCATTGTGTCCTTTTTTTTCCATTGCTGAGGAAATTCTCCACAAATTGGTTTTCTATTTCCCTGAATGTGCAATAATTGCTCCCAAGTGACGAGCTATTCAGTTAAAACACAAATGATCTAAATTGACATGGATCCTTTAAGGGTTTGTCTAGATGCCAACCTCCTCCACGGCTTAGTGCTTTAACATTAAAACTAATGTAGTGGGGAAAGGCATAGCTACCCAGAGATGCAATTTCATTATAGTAGAGTTCCTATTTAGGAGGTAAACTACATGCTCTGTGGTTAAATACATAATGTATTTAACACCACTGTCTTTAACTGTATTTTCACATGTAGTCTCTTTTTTTCCTCTACAAATTAAGCACAACTGGACCCTGTCTGGATCAAGACTATTGGGCGTGGTGATGGGAAACTTACACTTCACCACAAAATAGTGTCATTGTTCATTTCAGCCATCACAATCCCATGGTGGCCAATAACAAAAAAGGAAAAATAGTCAAAGGATAATGTATGATGGAATGGAGAAACTTTGACCTTCCAGATGTATTCAACTTCAGGTCCCAGAAATCCCAACCAGTATGGTCAGTGTTACAGGGCAGCGGGAGGTCTTCAAGTTGACTTTAACTCATGGTGACCTTATCCAGGTCACCCTTTCATCAACCACCCTGCTCCAGTCTTGCAGACTCAGGGCTGTGGCTCTCTTGATTGTATCCATCCATCTGTAATGTGGTCTTTCTTTTTCCCTGCTGCCTTCCACCATGCCAAGCATTACTGTATTTTCTAGTGAGTCATATCTTCTTATGATATGTCCAAAGTATGACAGTCTCGGTTAGTTGTCTTGGCTACTAGGAAAAGTTCAGGTTTGATTTGCTCTAGGACCCATTCATTTGTCTTTCTAGCAGTCCACAGTATCTATAGAACTCTTCTCCAGCAGCACATTTCAGATGAGTTGAATTTGCTTTCATCAAAGTCCTTCACTGTCCAGTTTTCACAACCATACACAGAAACTGGAAATACAATAGCATGGACAATACTAACTTTAGAATTCAATGATATATCTTGACACATCAGGATCTTGTCTAGTTCCTTCATAGCTGCCCTTCCAAGTCCTAGTCTTCTTCTGACTTCGTGGCTGCAGTATCCACTCTGATTAATGACTAAGTCAAGATATGGAGGTAAGAAGTAAGAAAATGCATATCTAGCCCAAAATAATTGGAGGGCCAAGAGATTCCCACACCTGCTGTAAGAGAAGAAGAGAAGGTGAAGTTAACTCAGACTCAAGGGGCCAGAGAGAGAAAAGGATAAGTATTAGAGAAAATCTCTTCCATGGTGCTCTGTTGGCTTGGTTTCCTGAACTGCTTGCTGCCACTTGGGTTTTAGAAGTAAGAAAATAGAAAGGAAAATAAATGATGAGGGAATGGAGGAGGAGTGATTTGTTTGCTCAGCAAATGATCTCAGGCAGCCATAGCCCTTTTGGAGTATCAGGCTTTTTAAAGCTCAGTGGCTGTTCTCCCTGACCTGTATGGGAGTTACTAGAGTCTTTCAGCCTGATGAGCGGGAGAAACTCTTTCTTTCTCCTCCTCTAATTTTTATTGATTTTTTTGTTTTATTTTATGTATTATTGTTTGGTGTGAGCTACAATGATCCTTTTTGTACTCCTTCAGTATCTTCCTTGCTGGACACTTGGATAATCAAGTGAAAAGTTTCTCTCACCTATTCATTTCCTTATCTGCTGGATTTTCCCTTCTTCTCTTTCTCTCCCCATCTCTCTCCAACATCCACTCTATTTTCCATACACCCACTACCTAGAGATAGGAAGAATATTGGAAAGTATTAAGAAAGTTGTCAAGAAATATGTCTTTTGATTGTTGAGGAACCCTAATGAGATTAATCTTGGACTGATGAGAATCTTCTCTGTTAAAGACTTATTCTGCACAAAAATAGCATTTTTTGTGCATGAAACAGCATTTTGTGTGTGGAAAATAATATTCAAATGCAAAAGTATTAATTCCTGCACAAAAAGAATGCTAAAATTGGGGATTTATTTGGCATAAAATTCATGCATGGTTGCTTTGCATAGGAAACACCATTCTATGTGTAAGGATTAATATTTCCGCATTGAAACAATATTTTCCATGCAGAAAACATTTTTTCTGCACAGAAAATACTGTTTTGTCTGTAAAGCAACCATGTACGAATTTTGTAGAGAATAAGTCGCAAATTGTGAACAGCATGTTTTTGAAGACTTTCTCACAGCAAGAAGAAAATTACTGAAATTACTTATCACTACCTTCAAGAGGAAACATGAGTAAAGAAATGCATCCCTACCAACACATAAACAAGTCATACATTTTGAAGGTCTTAGTTGGACATATTAGAATCAAGAATCATAGAATAATAGAATCAAAGAGTTGGAAGAGACCACAGGGACCATCCAGTCCAACCACCCGCCATGCAGGAACACACAAGAAAGCATTCCCAACAGATGGCCATCCAGCCTCTGCTTAAAAACTTCGAAAGAAGGAGACTCCACCACACTCTGAGGCAGCATATTCCACTTCTGGACAGCTCTGAGCATCAGGAAGTTCCTCCTGAAGTTCAGGTGGAACCTCTTTTCCTGCAGCTTGAATCCATTGCTCCTTGTCCTAGTCTCTGGAGCAGCAGAAAACAAGCCTGCTCCCTCCTCGACATGACATGCCTTCAAATATTTAAAAAATGGCTATCATGTCTCCTCTTAACCTTCTCTTCTGCAGACTAAACATACCCAGCTCCCTAGGACGCTCTACATAGGACATGGCTTCCAGACCCTTCACCATTTTGGTCGCCCTCCTCTGGACATGTTCCAGCTTGTCGATATCCTTCTTGAAAAGAGGTCCCAGAACTGGACACAGTATTCCAAATGAGGTCTAACCAAAGCAGAATAGAGTGGTAGCCCATATTAAGCCATTCTTCTTAGGTGATGGAGAGGAGATTTTAGGGCTTGGCCACAGAGAAGCAGCAAGTCCAGGATGCCAGAGGAGATATTTTGTGAAGCTTTAATGATTAGCATTCATAATTTCCTAGGCTATTTTGACTCCTACCTTACCTTTTGCTGCAAATTAGTGCAAACATCACTTTATTTCATTAGTCCTATATTGCAAAGTTAAGAGATATGAAAGAAGCATTAATGTAAGATTTCTGCATAGAGGAGTGGGCTTGTTAGATACTGCATCTTTTACACTAGAGATGCCAGAGACTGAACTTGGATTCTTTGGTACCAGCATGCCAAATCTGTGTTCAGCAACTCATCTTTGCAAACTATGCCTTTTGACTATCAGCGAGGAGACAAAGATGATGCAGTGATTCAGTTACACAAGAAAATGTTCTGCATATGTTCAGAGGACCTCGAAACACTGCTGATTAAGAATTCTCCATTTAAAGATCACGCACTGGATTATCTTTGTAACCAAATGAAACACACACATTTTTTTTCTGGTTATCCTTCAACATTCCTACTCATGAACCTTAAGAAACAAGGCATTTAAAAGTTGTATGAACCACGTTCATGTTGGTTCAGGATGGAAAGGAAAGAGTCACAAAACTTAATTGAACATTTTGTAAAATAAGATTCCTTGCTTTAGGATAACCTTTCCCATCCTGAGTTTTCAGATCCATTGGACTCCCATAATCCCCAGGCAACAATTGCATTATGGGCTTTGATGTCCATCTGGAGAAGCACTACATGGGTGAAATGCTTTAAAACTTTAAAAGAAAAACACCTTTTTTTCTCTCTTTCTTATATTTTTTTCATTAAAATAAGCATAAAAAAACAAAATGAAATCAACAATATTATGATCACAATCATTCTTATCTCTCAGGTTAATCACATACATTGACTTGCCCATGAAAAATCTCAGACTTTAACTGTCAGACTTAAACTATCATATGTGTGTAGTATAAATGAAAGGATACTATATATACGAATATGATTCTATTTCTTTAGTGTTAAAAACATTATAATTTGTATCTATTTTTACTTTTATTTTTCTCATCATTCAAACCTCAGAACTTGCAATCGCTAGTTCTCCCCAAGTGTTTTTTAGATAAGTAATTACTACACCCCACACATTTATAAATTTTTTGATACTCCCTTCTCTTATTAAGATTTTCAGTTTATCCATATATGCCATGTTAATTAAACTAAATGAAGAAAAGACAGATATCTTGACAAAAAATATGTTAACAGAAGAAGAGAGTTAAGCCAACTCTCAGGTTATAATGTAAGTTCAAAAATGAAATATTTTGGAATACATCGAACAAAGAAGAACACAGAGTTATTGAAAAATAATTATGAAAAAATATGAAAAGAAATTAGAAAAGATTTAAGAAATTGGAAGAATTTAAAACAAAACCACTTTTGAATGAGTTAGTAACACAATGTTTCCCTGAGAGTAAATGATGACAACCTTTACAGCAGTCTCTACATACTCCATAATTTATTTTGAAAACTAACATTTTAAGCTGAGAACTAGTCAGTGTTAAATTAACACAATAGGCCATTTAATGTATGAACATTATAGCAATGTATTAATATTCCATTTTGCAGTTGTTAAAACTAACTAATTCCTGAATCTGTCATTGCAAGCTCTGGCCTTAAACAGTGTTCCATAAAACTTTTGATAGTTTTGTATTCTGTTTTTTGTAGTCAAAATACGAATTTTGTTTTCCCAAACTTCTGAAAAAAGCATAGTAGCACTTTTTGTAGGTGTTAAGAAATTATTGGAAATAGCGAAGCCTAGAAGATTGTAAAGATTTATAGAAGGATGTGACAACAAAGGCAACAGAAGGAGAAATGAAATTTAATTTTAATAATTACAGTGATGCACCTTGGGAAAAAATATACTGGTGTGAGTCTTCCTTCTATACCAAGTGCTATATGCTATATTTCAGAGGAAGAAACTGGCAAAAACATCTCCGAGTATTCCTTGACTAAGGGCATTTCTGCACTACACTGTTATAGTGCTATTATTCTATTTTCAACATCCTGTGAAATTCTGGGGTTTGTAGTTTACTGAGGCCAAAGAGCTCCCTGGCTGAGAATTCTAAATGCCACTCCCTAAACTGCAAGCCCCAGGATTCCATAGGATGTTGAAAGTGGAATAATAGCACTATAACAGTGTAGTGTGGAAATGGCCAAAGAAAACCCTATGAAATTCATAGGGTCACCATAAGTTAACAGATGACTTGAAGGAACATACACACACGAAGTCTCCCTTCTGAGAAACATTTTATGGAATGCTTACTTGGAGGAAATCAGTTCCATCAACAGGAATGAAGGCAAACTTAGAGTAAAAGAGTCGTAAGCTTTACTAATTAAATGACTGGCAGCAACTATGTGCAGATACTCCTTAGCCCTAGATGATTTGTATTTAATGGAGCTGGGCAATCCCACCTTGGTTAAAAGGTCCAAATCAATTAGGAGCCTATGGAGGCTTTCAGTTACCTGCCCATTATAAAGTTGGGCTGACTTTTTCCAGATCACTACTGCTGACCAGGGTTCAATGGACTAGATGCACCAAAGACTGCCAAAGTTGTCTCCCAAACAATAAGAGATAGGTACGCTAGTGATTCTCAAGTCAGGTTGCTCACCTATATACTTCCCTGGGTGTTTGCCTCTCTTAGTCAAGTGTGTCTATTTGGCAAATCAGTTAGTCAAATAAAACCCATATCTGATAACCAAACTATGCAGAGTAGGGAAAAAATGTGCCCAATATACCAAACAGTATGCACCAGTTCCTGGGACTAGTGACTAGCTAGTCTAGGGATGGGCAATACTCTGGTTTCTCTTCAAATTGTAAAAATCTTTTGCTTTTTACTAGTCTAGGGATGGGCAACTTCAGTGGTCCAGAAACTAGTTTTCTGCCTCAGAGAACCTCCATGGTCTTCAAAGACTACAAAAAACATTGCCTCCACAAATTAAAAACCCAGAAGTGATCAGAATGGTATTTTTAATATTAAACAATTCTGGTGGGAGGGGTTGTGAATTGCTTCCCTGAAAGTTTCCAGGACAGGCAATTCATCCTTTTTTGCATTCCCTCCTGAGACAAAACAGCCAAGTGTGGGCTTGATGTACAAAAACAGCCTTGAGGCCACACGTGGCATTTTCCCCCTCCACTCCAAGCTAGTCCCACATTCTTCTCCATGGACAAGAATGAAGAGGTCATTTCAAGAGCACAGCTTCCTTATAAAAGTACATGTCCAGCAATGGTGGCCAGGTCTCCTTTTTTATAAGGATTGTCACTTTTTGAGGACTTTGAAAGCTTGTCCCTTTTGGCACTGGCAGATGTCGTCTATCATGAGAGATGCCTCCTATTTGAAGGTTGGAAAGCTTTTACTTTTATATAGACTAAACAAAATGCCAAAAAGCATGTATTAGTGTGGGGACCTTCATAAAGACAGAAATGTATGCATGATGCTGGAGTGTAAATGTGAGAAATCCATCCAAGTGTTATGCCGTACAGGATTGGATAATGCAGTCAAGGAGAAACCTTACAGCTGCTGAAACTGAGGACATAAAAAACTGCTGATTGTCATATTTACCCCAACAAGAGACAGGCAACAGTCACATTAACATTCCCTGCAAACAATGAGCTGCTAATGATCTCACCACTGGCTCCTCTGAAGCTATTATTATCATATTAGACAAACTCATTATAGATGTTAACACTCCACAAGATCTATCAGCCTTCATGAGGAACAAAGGAAATGAGACAAGTACCAAATAGATGTGTTTGCAATAAAGTGGCAGAACATGCGCTCACGCTTGTTAGAGCATTGAAGCACTTACACACTTGAGGTGTGTATTTCCTTTTTTTTTCCCTTGAAGACTAAATGCATACTAGAGTATACTCTTCACAAGGTAAAACAGAAGAAAAAAAAACAAGAACATGCATGCAAAAACAAATTAGTATCAAACTTCTAATAAATAAGAATTCTTTAATCACTTTGGGTATCAATCTGGTAGCAAGACGATTCATAAATATTTAAAACAATTAAATAATTCATTCAGCACAGAGTACCTTCTGTGACGTGTTGCACACATGCTGTTTGACTTTCAAAGTTTTCTTCAATTCCAGATCAGCTTGAATAGTCAAGGAGTTGCCTTTTTTGAGATGGCTCCGTGTTTTGTCCTTGAATAACCTACATGCATAACCACCCCAGCCATGTGAATCTTTTTTTGAAACTCCTTTCAGTTCTTCATCACAGGTGCCATGTAGAATTGGTGGCCATCATTTAAGAAACACAATCCAAAACCCTCCTGAGGGAAACACTGGAACTTTTTCCATTGGAACATTGGAACTTCCCTCAATTTCTCTATATTGAGGGATTTTGGCTAAAGTTAATGACTGAGGCTATTTCAGCAGGACGTCATTGTTCTACATTGGGGACAGGAGAAGGACAGGACCCAGACGATGCTTATGCACAACATCATCCAGGTCTTGTCATCCTCCCATCTCCAGACTGTATGATAATGCAGTAAATAATTGATGGGTTTTCCCTACCAATGACAAGTGACCATGCAGCCCTCCCGCCACCTTCCTACACTTACCTTAGGTGTGGAGGTCCTGGAAGTGTGGTGGCAGCACTTCTTACCCCAGCAGAGCCTGGGACAGTGCCTGGCGGCACTGCAGAAGGAAGAGGAGGTGCCATTGCGCTTCCTCCATTCACAGAGGCAGCTGGTGCAGAGGAGAGTGCTCCTGTCACACTCTCTTCCTGGGAGAGGCTCTACCGAGATCCTCACAGGATACCACTCTCCTCCTGGGAGAGGCTTTACCGAGATCCTCATGGGACACCACTGGGATCAAGTAAGCTGTGGAAAGGGCCTGAGCCTAGGGCAGGAAAAATTTGTCAGCCTCCAGATACTTTGGATGGCAACTCCACTATTTCTCACCATTGGGCTCGGGGAGTTGCAGTCCCCTGCCCCCCAAATTCTATAAGACTACATCTTGTCCACCCCTGGTTGAGTCACCTCCACAAGATGCTTTGATGACTTAATTAACAAGTCTCATTTGATCCTAATATCATAACCATAAACACGTCTCATCTGGAAGAAGAAGGTAAGAAGGACAATGATACAGTGCTTCATCATGCACTCACTTTCTTTCAGAGGTAAAAAAGCTCAATATTATCAAAATACAATGACAGTGAAAATGCTGATAGTGCTTACATCACTGTGCTAAGATGTCCTGAGCTGAGGTTACTTTAAGGCTGAGGTCAGCATAAAGGCACATGGGGTTGCATGTACCCCAACAGATTGTTGTTTGTGGCCCTCAGCCCCTCAGACACCCAGGACTGCCTCTTTTTCTGGTCATAAAAAGGATCCAGTGTTTCTTATGCATTGCTTTTCCAGTCTAATATTCAAAACACCCACTCTTTTTCAAAACCAGAAGTGGATCTGCAGATAGTTCTGAACAGCACTTACCCAGGTAGTACAGACAGAAGCATTTCTTTGAAAAATACTCAAAAATCTTACTGGAGAGAACATTGTTAAAATATTCAGTCTTGTGAAAAGCGAAAAGTTGTTGAATCACTTGTAATGACTCTAACTGCTCTTCTATTAATTTCCTTTGCTTTTTTTGAGAGAAAGAAACTTGGGAGTGATAATAACATGAAACTTGAAAAACTCCTGTGAAATTTCCTCTTAAAACGTGCTTTAAAAATAACTTTTGAGAGTAACTAGGAATTGTTACCAATTACACCAATCAAGTAATTTTATTCTAATTTCCTAAAGAACTTATGTAATGTAGCTACACTGCACACACTTGTTGTCCCCCAAAATTTTTACTTCCAAGCTCTGGGTAAATTAGAAGCAGAGCTATTAATAGTTATTAACACAACAGGAAGATATAACAGGTCTTTTTGTGTACCTGAAACTTTGTAATTTCTAAGGTTACCCTGGACTAGTCATGACTGGGTGATCAGGAATTCCATGCAAGTGAATGGGTGCAATCTTCCCCAGGCAAGTGAGTGATGGACCCGTATAAGAGACAGGGTGATATGTTCCTCTTTCATTAGTTCCCTTGGTTTCTCTGCTGGCCAAAGATGAGGTGTGGCCAATATGGAAAAACTTTGCTAGTCCACTTAACTGTCATACCACCAGTGGAGTAAGGGCTTCATGTCTTCCACCAACAGCACAGAAGCCAAGTGAACTGGCAAAGTGCACTAAGGAGAAGTTCATTAAGGCTGGGTTGTATCAACTGGAAGTGCAAAGCAACTGACAGGCCATTTCCACACTACACTGTTACAGTCCTATTATTTCACTTTCAACTTTCAACATCCTGTAGAATTCTGGGGTTTGTAGTTTACTAAGGCCAAGCAGTTCTCTGGCTGAGAATTCTAAATGCCCCTTCCTAAACTACAAACCCCAGAATTCCATGGGATGTTGAAAGTGGAATAATATCTCTATAACAGCGTAGTGCAAAAATGATGATAGTTTTATGCGAAGTGGATGCTGTTGAACTTCTTCAGAATTTTGACCAGTAGACAAGTCCGGAAAAATGATAGCTTGCCTTCGAGTTTGTCATAAAGTTTTGCAAAGTTATTTTTTGACTACAAATCCCAGAACTCCAAAAGTTCTCTGGAATATCAAATGCATTCTTCAGAACTACAGGCCTGCAGTCTTACTATTTGAATTATGTGGTTTTTTAAGTATTCAAAATGTAGTTGCCAATCACAAGCTCAGAAGACCCTGCATTACAGAATTACACATATGCTTGCATGCACACTCTCTCTCACACACAGACATATAAAATGCAAAGCAGCAATAATAAAACACCTACAACAATTCTCTTGAGATTTATTAGGAGGAAGGTAAAAGATAGCATATTATGCACCAATTAAATATATAGAGTCATGGCACACTGAAATTCTACTAAATAGTGCAATAAAGGAGGACACATTTATTGTTCATCCAGGATTTCTGTTTGTGAAATACGTTGCTGAATTCTAGCTGCTTCTACTTGTTTTAAATTAACATTGATTTTCATTTGTTTAACCTTGCTCCCTATAGGCTGCAAATAGACTCCATATTTTTTTGTGTTTGAATTTCTAGCTGTAGACTAAGTAAATCTATATAAGTGGAACAATTTTACAAAGGATTAGGAAACATACTGCCATGTGAAGTACCTTTTGGTGACCCATTTTGTCCCTGAAATGTACAACATTACCTTCTAGATATAGCATAAACTGGATTTTTAAGGCAACATAACTAGTTGGATCCATTCTCACCCAAATGCTTCTCTCTATG
The DNA here is from genome assembly GCA_030412105.1 of Cyclura pinguis. Lineage (NCBI taxonomy): Eukaryota > Metazoa > Chordata > Lepidosauria > Squamata > Iguanidae > Cyclura > Cyclura pinguis. The sequence goes on from CM059601.1 coordinate 99,909,646, forward strand.
TATATATGGATTAGATTTAGAATTTCCTGGCAAGGCCAACACTTTCCTAGAGCACCTTCTGAAATATCTAAGGTATTTTACATCAGTCCAGGTCAGGATTATAATTCAGATTATTCCACTAACAAAATGAAGGCACTTAAGATGCCTCATAACAATGTATAATTGAAACAACACAACCATGATTGGAAAGATCTGAAAGGCTTCTAGGTATTAGTGAGAGCATACACGTATGAGTGTTGAGTTTTAGCAGAGAAGACCAGACACATTTTGCTTCTCAAGATGATGGACAGAATACAGCTCCCCTCCCCACCCCACAATGCAGAACTGCCATAATTGAATTTCACCTCAGGACTGGTAATGAGATAGTATCCTTCACCAAGTGGCTAAAGATAGGCCATGCAGCTCACCACCAATGGAGGCTCAGAAGAATAAAGATAGGCCATGCCGGCTCACCATCAATGGAGGCTCAGAAGAAATTGCCAGGTGATTGCTGCTGCTATCCTCCAGCATCTTCTGCCCAATGTTTCACTCTGCCTAATGAGAAGGCTGACTCTGGTTTCTAGAGTAAAGCAAGATCATTTATTACCTTGATTCTGAAGCTGAATTACCAAATGTTTAATAGCACTGGGCTCAAATTGCTCAGGCCTGGCATTAGCATCCTGCTTGGAAGTTAGGGTCATGGTGGAGAATCATCTTTTGCCTACCTGTGCAACAGCAGGCAAGACCAGGAGGGGATGGTGTCAGAATTGTAGTGGTTAATCATGAATTCATTCACCTCACCAAGGGCCCTTTTCCACAGTCTGCCATGTTCCAGTGTGTGTTTCTGAAGGTGGGTACTCAGAACAGAACAGGGATTCATTTCTTGTAGTATCAATCCATGGCTCAGCAATCTCCCTTCCCAAGTAGCTGAGTTAGTCTTAGGAGTAATGCTGAAGTCCTCCCAGTTTGTTGTGCTGCGGGACAGTCATGCTGGAACCACCTTGTTCGGGTCCCCATCACAGTCGTGTGTCTAACCTAATTGATATCTATCCTCACTTATTCAAGAGTCTACACACTAGATCTGGTTTTGTCTGTCAGTGGGATACCAGTGATCTGGGTCCAGAGGAACAAATAGTATGATGAGTAATGAGAACAAATAACTTTCAAAAGTAACTTCCTGATCTTCAAATTTACCTTACAAATTTATATATGACATCATAAATAAACAGATTAAAGCTTGAGCAACTCTAATCAAGAAAGCTTTCAGAGGGTATATATAACCAACTGCCCCCAGACTTTGAAACCTGCCAGTTTTCAGTGTCATTTAGTATTGATTCTACTCTTGTCCTGTTAAAAGAACAAAGCCTCTGCCAGGCAAAATAACTATCCTAGCCTTTTAGAAGTAAACTGATTTCTCATCATAGAAGCCACTGGGAGTCTGGCTCATGCTATTAAATTCGAATCTATTAAATAGGTAGTCTCAGTGCAGCAAACATTCCTACTTGTTGAACTAGCTGAGTGTGAGACAAACAACTACTGTTTCTGGCCCAAATGCAGTTTTTCACACTAGTTCATTCACTGCTGTCATCTGTTTTTTGATTTCTAGACCCCAGCTGTCACTGGTAGTTTATATTTAGCCATGAGAAACAAATTCATCCAAATACTTAATTTAAAAGAAATGCACCTTTATCTGGAATCTATCACAATATTGTTACCCTGTGTACTGGGGGTCCCGAGAGGGACACCAAAATGTGCTCAACTAAAGGTGGGGAAAATCAGCTCAGAGCACTGCTTAGCGTTACAAGAGGCAGGGTAACATAGCGAGATCTTGAACCCTATGTCTACGGGGTCAGGTCAAGTCAAGGAGCACACAAAAGTTGAAGCAATAAATGATGTTTTATTACAAACACAAGCAAAACAGTGTATGCGACACACTCACACAAGATAACTAAAGAAATAAAGGTTGGAGTGGTATAGAGGGATTTTTAGAAGGGTTGCTGGTTTGGGTGATACTTCACCTGTCCTGAAGCCCAGAAAAATAGAGAGCAAAGCTGGGGTGCGATGTAGCTCAGCACGTGGAGCTGAGGGAAGGCTCGCCAAGCAAAGCGGCAGCAAGGCGGGATGAAACTCAGGAGCGATCCGAGGAAGGTCTTGGAATCAAGGGTTTTTATAAGAAGAATGTGACTGCAGGCTATGCCGTACTTGGGGGAAAACAATAGATTTGGAGTTGGAGACAAAGCCTCCGAAAGGTCAGAATCTGAATGATTCAGTTATCGCAGAGGTTTTCAATAGAGTAGCCAGTATGCAAAAGGCAGAGTACTTGGGTATTGTATAGTTAACCCATCCAGCTGCCAGCATGGGGCAGAGGCTCTTTTGTAGGTTGCGTGCATACCTAATTAGAGTACTTGCCTGGAGGTCTCCTGAAGCAGCGAGTCAGCTATTTTCTGGCCTGCCTGTATTGTATTAGGAATATTACGGCGATTAACGGCTGAGCCTGTATGCGTGCTTGTCCAGTGGCCTCACAAGCACATGGAGAGGAATAGAGAATTGTGATATCAAAAGGATATCTTTTAATATCCCCAAAGCTCGGACTAGCCAGGGTAGTAACAATATTCTATTTAAAGGAAATGTACCAGCAGTGAATCCACTTGTAAAATTGCTTTGGATAGCCGTTCTTTTTTAAGTCACCCCCTCTTCACCATCCCCATTTTATCCCCTTTCATTTGTAATACTGGAAACATCTACCACTTGATTTATTGGTGCATGACACAAGGCAGTGAATTTTCACATGCAACCAGGCAGTTGTGTCTCATTCTGAAATCAAGCACATAAAACAAAGAATTATAAACTGTAAAGCAGATGATACTTTGGAAAGCATATTTTTTAGATGCAACAGACATTACTAAAATAATTCTTTGAACATGAAGCAGAAGTATATTGTTAGACCGTTGATCTATCTAGGATTGTCCCGTTCTATATCTGATGAAGTGGACTGGAGTCCATGGGCCTTTCCACACTACACTGTTATAGTGCTATATTCCATTTTCAACATCCTATGGAATCTTGGGATTTGCAGTTTAGGAAGGGGCATTTAGAGTTTTCAGCCAGAGAGCTCTTTGGCCTCAGTAAACTATAAACCCCAGAATTCCACAAGATGTTGAAAGTGGAAGACTAGCATTATAAGAGTGTAGGGAGGAAATGGCCCATGAAAGCTTATGCTACTTTTTTTATCAGTTAGTCTCAAACGTGTTATAGAACTTTATTATATTTTTTATTCCGAAACAAACTAACATAGATGCTAACCCTGTATTATCCACTGTGACCTGACGCAGCTCTCCAAGAATTCAGGCAGAGGACTTTTATATCACTCATCACCTAACAGCCTTACCTGGATATGCCACAGATTAAACTCAGAGCGCTGTGCATAGAAAACATGTGTTCTATGTAAAGCTTTACAAAATACGCCATTCTATGCAGAGCATGCTGTTCTCAGCCACACTTGTGCAGTTTTCACGGGAACTTTGTGTGATTTTGAATCATCCTGATTCAACCTTCTGCCACAAGAGGAATTTCCTGATGAATTATAGCTTACCAGACTTGTCCTTTAATTTCCACTTCTTTCTTCCATAAAGGCAAAGTATTCTGGGAGGTTGAAGTTGAAATATTCCTCCATTGATTTTTTAATACAATGCACCCACTATATATGCAGGGGTTCTGTTCCCGGAACCCTCAATTAAAACAAAAAATGAAAATTCAACATGTGTGCACCCACACTGGAAGAGATGCACCCCCAATGCATCCATTGACGGTAATTGGACATATGGCTTCATGCGACCTCACAGTCATATGTGCGGAGGTCATGCCAGCAGAGAGAGCACCGTATGACATTTCTCATTCTGCTCTACTCTTCTTCATAAAGGTAGGCCTGTATCAGCAGCCAATGGTAACTAGGGATAAAGGCTAGTCCGGCAAAGCTCGATAGGTACGAAGGTTTTTGCCCCATTTGCTGGGCATAGGGCCAAGAAGTGGACAAGCCAGTGTACTTCCATAGCAAAGCTATGGTATGGTAGTACATTCTGCAGGATATCATCAGAACAGTCAGTGTTTGTACTGTGCACCCACATACATACACACACACACAAACACACAGGCCCACACCCTGCATACAGTGATAACCAATATATTGAGATTGACAGGCCTGATGCATTGAACCAGTAGTGTTTAATTCTGAGTGTTTAGCTTCAGTGTATACAACACAACACATGAGACTTCTGAGAGACAAACCTGATCTTTAAAATGGAAATGCAAACAATCTTGAAAAGAATTAGATTTTTAAATTGCCCAGCTGAAGAAGGAGCCCCATCAATGAAAAGGAAAAAAGTATCCAGCTTCTGCTTAACTATTTTACTAATTTATTGACTCACTGTATGGTAACGTTTCACAATCAATAGTAAATACTGAAAGTCATCGTATTGTTTACTCTTTCACTTGACAAAGCAACAAAGCTTGTCAGTTCCATGGCACAAGTCTCACTGTCAAAAATGTCTCAGAATTACATTTCAATACCCTCCAACTGCCCTGATTTATCAGGGACAGTCCCAATTAATTCTCTGCCATCCCACTTTTTCAACTGCTTTTAAAATGTCCCAGATTCTCTCTCCTCTTCTCACTCTTTTTCTGCCTTTGTCTTCAGCTGATTTCAAATGCTGCAGACTGAGTTCAGAATGAAAAAGTAGTTTGCACTCAATTAACTCAAAATGGGATAAGACAGTAGGCAACTGTAGACTCAGGCAAAAGTAAACTGATGCAGCTTCTCCTAACCTTTGTGTTCTTCCTTATTAACAACTTTTGCTATCTTGGCCACACTCTAACGTTGTGTGGCTGCATGTGTCCTAGTTTTCATCTGTGAAAAATTGGGGTTACGCATTTTCGCCAGACACATATTCACTACACCACTAGTAGCAACCAATGCCACATCTATTATCGGGGAAGCTTCCAGAGAGAGTGAAGAAAAAAGTTAAGGCAAATCCATTCTAAAAAGAAAATGAAAACAAAAGAAATCTATGTTTCTGAATACAAATGCTTAAACTTACCAGAGAAACTACTAATGTTTTTAATTTTTACTTGCTTCTTTTTTGGTTTCAGATGGCAAGTTAGTATTTTACTTCCCTTCCATTTCTCCCTGAGGGAGTATTTTATTGCTCGTGTTATTATCTTTGCCTTCTGGCTGAACTATGTATTGAGTTAATGCTAGTAATTGAAAAATGAAACACCAATAAAAAAAACACAAAGAAAACGCAAATACAAATCTCTGAACCACACTTTCCCATATCTCCTTTCAATCTCACTAGCATTTGGTTTCTCGCCTCTGGTGTTCCAGAAACACATAAGTACTGTTTTGTTTTCCACTTGTTTTTTCAGTACAAATCTAATGAGTACACATTCAGAATACCATTAGCTCTGTTATTCATACTATTGAGCTGCTGACACTGACGTCAAGAAACTTAACTTTTGAGAAAGGCTGTAAGAAATGTATACACAAGAGGGGAGAATTCACATTATAATCTTAAAAAGTCAATCTTAAGTTTTTCAAATAAATTGCAGAAACTTGTTATGAGCCATCCTCTACTCTACAAGACCATACTAGAGATCACACCAGATCATGCAGAGCACAATGTCACATGTATAACATGGAGGATTTTCATTGAGTTAACTTATCCTGAATCAGGCAATTTGCAGACCTCTCTGGTCTGTTACAACATAATCTGATTGGCCATCCAGAACCTAGCAGAGACATTTCCCAAACTGCTGCTTGAGATTCTTTTAGCTTGACATAGTGTGGAATAAACATGAAACTTCTATACACAAAACATGATTTCTGCCATGACCCTTACATTTCAGAATATTAGCAAATAAGGGCCTGACAATAGGGATAGGGAAATCTGTCCATTTTGAATATTTTTATTTATATAATTAAATATTTAATTTATATAATTAACTAAATTATATTTATTTTTACTATTATTACTTTTTTACTCTTTTGTATATTCATATTTATAAACCACACATTCTCTACATCCTGAGTATCAAATTTGTGGATTTTACTAAATTCTTCCAAAATACTTGAACTGAAATGAAAAGAAAAAATTCCTCATTTGTACCAGCCAGTTCAATAGGTAAAACCGTTCTCATTTAGTACAGAACTATGTCTTAAATGTCAGTCTTGGAAAGCCTCCCAGAAGAAAAAACAAATATCAACCATAATTCAACACCAACATCACTGAATATGCAGGGATTCAAATTCAGATGAGATGAACACTCGAAGTCCTAGGCCTGGATAGACTGAGCTTCACTCATGCCCCTATATTCAGAGTTTTAAAATCTCTTTCTATCCAGTACGAAGAAATTTGCCAATTACGCTAAGTGATTATGATTATCAAAAGCAAAATGTAAACAAACACCCAAAAAAAACCCTCACCTCTCCCTACGTGGTAATATTTCCCAACCTGATAATACTCCAAAGGATAAATTATGATTTAGGAACAAGTGCACCCTTCATAACTTATATTCCATGTGAATGTTTTATTCATGTCAAGACTGAATCAAAATAAAATTAGGTATGCCTCTAAACACTTACTTTCTCACTGGCAGCTGGAAGGCAGTATTAGCACCACAGGAAGTGGCAAGAAGTCAATCAGACTGACCTGGAGGTCAGCAAATACCTCAGCCTTTCCCCTTTAAAGTCAGGGAGAGCGTCAAGATGTCATGTTGTACAGCCAAGCAGCAAAGGACACTGGTTGGGGACTTTAAGTATGTAATTCTTCACTATTTTTATTCTCAAAGGAAGCAAAAAGTTATTTTAGCAAGAAAGTTTTGAAAACTGCTGTACTTTTTTTCCATATATTTTTATTAATTATAAAATATTCCCCTTTTCTCACAAGAATTTGTATACACACATATATAATATATACAATATCTAGATATCTAGTTTGTACTTTTCCCATCTGATCTTGTTACTATTAAATTTACATTTCATAAACTTCCTAAATTCTGTTACTTATTATAAGAAAATAATTATATAATTATATAATAAATATGTATATAAATAAAGTCTTCCTTTCTTCCATTCTGAGACTCTGTAGAACTGTTATTCAAACTCTATGTATCTTTTCCCTAACTTCCCCACCACTTTTAACCCAGTTATAGGTTACAGAATTTGTTTTCCATTTCCATACATTTTTCTATAATCAAATATAACAATAAAAAATACTTACACACTTAAATAATTGTGTTGGCCAGCCTATTATTTTGTTATCTGTCTCTTCCTCACTTTTCACCTTTTTAAAGACATAAGTGCCTAAAAACACACATATTTCCCATTCCTTTTTAAATTGCCCTTATATTACGTGCAAATCCTCCAGACAATCTAATCCCTTCTTCCTTTTTCAGAAATTCGAATAAGGGCTCCTAGTCTTTCTGAAATTGCTCAGTTGTTTCTTCCTTTGAATTTCATTGAGAGTTCGTCCAATTCTATAAAGTCTAATATTTTTAAAATTAAAGACTATTCACAGTTTTGGACTCAAGGCTGTGGAAAATTCCCATGTGGTGTCTTTCTGCAGAAAACAGCATTTTCAGCACACAAAATATATTCTCTGAACAGTAAGTGCTGTTTTCTGTGCTAACATACAACACAGAATTGGGCCCATAATAAATGTAAATCTTTAATAATAATTCTGTGCAAAAATGCTATTTCTTGTATAGAAAATGTTCTAGCTGAGGAGTCATTCTGTGAGAAATTTGCAAATGGTATTTGCTGAAGTAACATTGTTTTTGTTACATACCATTGCTTACATAACAATGTAAACAGTTTACCATATGCTGCTTTTTTGTGCCACCGAAATCTGTTTCTTGAGAAGGTATGTAATTCTTCACTAATTTTGTTCTTGAGAGAAGCAATGACTAATCTTAACAATTTTCTTTCTGGTATGAGAAAATCTTTAAAAACTGAGCAGATTTAAGAGATTGTATGGAGCTCAAGAACCGTTCTGTACACATATCACACATCGTATTCTGAGGTAGAAACCAGCATTTTCTGCACAGTAAATTTCATTATATTTTGTGCACGAAAAATGGCTGTTTTCTGCACATACAGAGAAAAAAAAAAGCATGTGAATTCTGTACAAAGTAAGACCCAAACTCCAAAGATTCTCCTCAGTGCAGAGTTTTCCTCGTCAGGATTTCCTGACACTCAAGACACACTTTAAAAAAATTTTAAAAATATTTTAGGACATTCATAGAGTCATCTTCTAGGTTCATGTGATGCTCTCATTGTCAAGAGTTGTTTTTTAGATCAATCTTTCTCCATAACAACATCACGGCCAGAATCCTCCATCACAGTATACATTTTTATATATACTAAGCTATGTAGCAAAGATGCTAAGAAAACCTGTAAGTGAGCTGTGCACATACATAATGGGACACTGCACATCAACACTCCTTAGTCAGTGTCCAGATGCACAGTTGGACCAATTATAGAACATTTTTGTATGTACATTGTACATTGGTCTCATATGCTAGTTAACCTGCTTTCCTGGAAACATGCAGAGTGCAGCAGCAGTGTGTTTCCTGAGGTAGCATAACAACATATCACTTTGGTATGAGGTGCTAAGACTGAAGTACATTGGTTAGCAAGCAGGTTATATTGTTCAGTATACAAATCTGGGCACAAATAGCATTGATACGTGAGAGTCATAAATGTCACTTCACCCCTCAGACTCCCAAGTTTCCCAAATGCTTTAGGATATTTACATACTTTTCATCTTGAGAGTCTAAATACTTCTCTTGTTTTTATCTGGCCCTCCTGGTCATTCTCTCAGCTCCTCCCTGGAAACATACAGCCCATTTCCTTGATGTTCCCCGTCCCCTGGCTGAATGCCCTTGGGCACTTCTCCAGACACCTGGAAGCCTTTGATCCTGCACCTGGACACATACAGCAGTTGGGTTTCAATACATTGTTGCAAGCTGATTGATATGCAATACATAGATACAAGTGGCCATTAGCATTAGTTACATTGCTGCCACTGTGCAATCTATTTCTACAAGCTAGCTAAGCAAAAGGGTTTTCCCTTTAATGCCATGGCAGAAGCTGAGCCTCCTGACAATTGGTCCCATTGGGTATTGATCCCTTTGCTGGCTGCCCTATGTAACAGCAGCCTTTTATTGGATCCAGATCCTATGAAACTGTCTAATTCCCTCAGATGTAAGACCAATTACAAAGACATAAGCCTCCAAAAGGATTCCATCTCATGGCAACTAGGGAGTCCCTGCTTAATAGCACCAATTTCAAAGTCTTTTGCTAAAGATACCCAATGGGTAGCAAAGGATATGGGCTAATATGTAAATTGTGACTTTTCTTTTATAATAACTGATCTTATTCCAAAACGGAGAAAATAGATTCTCTTGTTAAAAGCAAAAATTCCCTTTCCTCTCTTCTCTTCTTCTTTTCTTTTAGTATTTCTTTCCTCTGCCCTCTCTCATTTCCTTCATTGTACCTCCCCCTTATCTCATGCCAAATCTCTTTCTCCTCTCCTTCTCCCTTTATCACCTCTTCCTTTTTTAAAAATCCTCCCAGTAGCATGGAAGACAGGATATGTTATCTTATCTCCATTCACTGGTTGAAGACAAGGGACTAAAGGAAGATGGCAGGCCAGATGGACACCTGCAATAGGCCAAAACCAGGTCAAGCACTGAAACTTCCCATCTTTGCTAAAGTTGTCCTAGATTGACCTAGCGAACCTAGGGTTACCTTGTGAACAAGTGCAATCCATGCTTTAGCCACTCCCAAAGTGTATTTTTATTATAAGAACAAGAAGATTCAACAAGAAAATAGTTTTAGATCATTCCTCCCCACAGGAGCTACTGAAGACACTGGTTAGCTTGAGAATGATTTAGGGTACAAGGAAGCAAGATTTTAAAAATAGAAGAGATTGATTTTAAGATATCTCTGGTGTTTTGAAAGAACCTTGGTTCTCAAATATCTTTTACACCTTTCTATCAGAGAACACATGCAGGGAATTTTCAATTGGTTTAATTTTGTGTCATGATTATTGATGTAGTAAGTCTGCCAGATATTGCCTAACATTATCGTTCATCACCAGCATATTCTTATCTACATTGGAAGCCTTTTTAAAAAAAGAAAACTTTGTGTTATTTTTATTAAGAAAAGAATGAAATATGGCACTGAGATTAAAATCTAAAATGACAATCACTTCTCTGCCATGTCATTCCATCATATTTTAATTATTTAATGATCATGGTTGTGTTATTTACCTTTTGTGACTATGCTTTTATGCATATTATTAAAGGTTAACACTCCAGAGGGTTTTTTTCCCCAGTAACTCACATTACTAAGCCTCCTGAAGTCTGAAATTGGCCAAGGTGGCAAAGAAGAGAACAACAGCTCTCACCAGTATTCTGCAGGTGGTTAATCCTCAATTGTAAAATGGAGAACAGATTAATTTTACAATCTGAGTGACTCACCTTTTCTCAGAAGGAAATTACAGCCTTAAGAAATGCAGATTGAACCAAGTTTTCTGGTGGGGTAAACTGAAGTCACTCGCCTGCAGAACTGTGTGCACTGCTTAAATCATAAGTATGTTTTTGTAACATATGTCACTGGGCAAATTGGGACAACAGCTTACAAGGGTAATTCCAAAACTGTGCTAGGCATGCTAATATTGATTTTGAGACAGCTACTATGATGCTACAAGGAAGAAAACCTAGCCATGCCACCTAAGTGGTAGACTAAGACCAAATTTAGAAAGTTACTCTGAGAATAATTAGTCATAATTATAGTTCTTAGGCACTAGTATGTGCCTAGTTGTCACAACTCTTTACTTACCTATTTCTCAAGAAGAAAAAAAGGGAAGGAGGAATCTTGAGTTACTTAAGAAAAAGAATATTATAGGCAAATTCTTAAAAGAAAAACACACATTGTCCTTCCACCTACCTTATTTTTACCTGAACATCCAAATGAGAGCATGAGGCAATGCAAAAGCCAACATTTGAACTACAAAGTTGCACTCCACTATTTAGTAAGTCCTCATCTGCATAACTGTAAAAGTAGACACGGACTAAATTCAACACGTCAGGACTTCTTTCATATCCTCCTCACACCATCCCATTCGGCCCTCAGAACTGCCTGAAAGCTGGCTCCAGAAGGCTTTTCATTTCTCCACAGCAGGGTTTTGGAAGTCTCAGGAAGTTGCAGAGAGAAGATAGTCTCACTCTTCTTTTGCTTCCATTAAATTCCACTCTTCTTTGTCAATTCTAGTGTTAAATCCTCCCCTGGGAAATTACAAATAACTAGTTAAAATGTGTGTGTGGGGGGGTTGTTTTTAAACTCATTTTATGTATTTCTATTTTCTTGAGCTATATTAAGCTATCTTGATTTCTATTTCTAAGGTCTGCAGGCAGAAGAACCAAAGGAAAGGCATGGTAGTGGTATCACTGATTTAGGTCTAACCGAAACCTCCTTCAGCCAAAGGACACAGCGACAGTGCCACCAACAAAGTTAAGCCAGGTCAAGGGCAATCACTGAGCACTTTCCAATATCCCTAGGGTGATAGGATTTTAATTCAATATAACTTCAGCTGGCCTCACGTTAGCTTGGCTGGACTTTGGCTATCTTTGCCTGTTAGAATTGTGCTTTAAATGTGCTACAGGACAAGTAGCAAAGGAATTCTGGGAAATGTTAAGTGTGATTACATGAAAAAAATCCTATGTGCAGTATTTGTCATTATGCATAATAGTATCAATAATGTCAAGCTGGGAAAATAAACTGAAGCAAATGAAAAATGTGGAAAAACTATAAATGAACTGCCTGTTGTTAAAAAACTGGACATGACAAAGAGGGGCGGTGGTCACTCCTGATGCACATTGCTTTCATGACAACAAATCAGATCAGGTAATTCTAATTTCACAAATCTAAATGTAAAAGAAATTTGGATTGAAAATTGATGGAAGAAGAACAATCATGCTGTGACTTTCTACTAGGGGTGACAAACTGGCACTGAAACAAGACATTGTGATGTAAGTGATTACATTTATTTTTCAGCCAAGTGCATAGGCCCTTTTCACATGTGACTTCAAACGCGAAATGGCCACGGGAGCAACACAGAATCACTAGGATGGTTTCGCATGATGTTCTCGCAATTGCATATCACTCCTGTAGCAATCCTGCAGCAATCGCACATTATATCATTTCCGGGTTTTCCCTGAAAATGATGCGTGATTGCACATTCCTCCTGTGTCCCTCCCGCACTTACCTGGCATGTGATACCTCAGGAAGCGTGATGGCCACATTTTCTCCCCCAGCACAGCCTGGGAAAGTTCCCAGCTGCGCTGCAGAAGGAAGGAGCAGAGGTATCAAGTTTCCTTCTATCCAGCACATAGCTGATGTGGAGGGAAGGGCAAGTGATGCAATTCTCTCTCACAAGAGGCTTTTCGTGCGATCCCCGCATGACGCCAGCGACACCAGGTAAGGTGTCATGCCCTTTTCAGAGGCTGGGAGAAAGGCTAGGTTAACAACTTAGCTGGGAATCAATAACCTTAAGGTTCATGGTTTTGTTCCCTGTAGCTGCCAAGTGTTTTAAAAACACCTTCATTTTTGCTCTATGTTCATTTTAAAAGAAATATGAAGGGTTGAGCACAGACAAAGGAAAATTTTACAGAAGATAATTTTGAAAAAGATCTGGAACAAATGCACTGCTATGCAAGCGAAATATCAAAAGAGTGAAGTTCATCAGGGCATGTATAGACTGCCTAACCAGTAAGACACCATAGTAAAACTATGAGGAAGACTAGAACTGGAAAGAGTATTCGCTGTTATTTGTTTCCTGGCTACCAAATGGGAATTTGGAGTGGGCAGTATAACACAGTGACAAAAATTTTGTGCAGTTTTTGCTTGGCATTCACATATTCCATAGTGTTTGGGGAATTCATCCTATCTATGCAGAAATACATGTGGGCTCATTGTGTGAAAATCATGGTGTTTGCTCAGAAAACATGATTTTTGACAGTGTTTCCACACTGTCATGAGTATTTTTATACAAAATTGATATTTTTGTGTAGAAAACCCAGTGATCTTGCATGTATAGTAGCTACATGAGTTTGTGCAAACCGATCCCCAGAAACTGCATACAAAAGAAAAACTCATGTGGCTATATGGAAACAGTATGAGGAGAGAGTTGTATAAAAAAAAAAGTTACATGTATTTCTCTACAGAATAATTTCCCAAAGCACTTTGGGATGTACAAATACTAGGCAAGAACTGTGCAGAAATATTCATTTTTTTTTCAACAGGAGGAGAAAAATGCAAAAATTACTCACCTTCACTTGCAAAAACAAAATTGTTGTATATTTCCATCCCTACTATTACCCTATCACCTTATATAAAAGAGCCAGCTGTGGTTTGAGTGTTGGACTAGGAATCTTGGAGACCTGGGTTTGAATCCCCATTCAAGGCATAGAAACACACTGAGTGACCTTGGGCAAGCTATGCACTCTCAAACTCAGAGGAAGGCAATGGCAAACTTCTTCTTAACAAATCTTGCCAAGAAAAATCTGTGACAGTCACTTTAGGGTCACTGTCAGAAATGACCTGAAGATAACAGAACAACAAATTACTGCAAATGCTGATGCAGAAGATCATTTAAAGGGAGTGCGCTGTATGTTGTTTAAAAAAAAAAAAAATTAACAGCCTTTGAAAACTGTTTTAAATCAATATTTTTAATCTGATAGGGGTTTTTTTAACATTTGTATTATCCATTGTTTTAACTGTATTTTGTTTTAGCTCATATTGTTAAAGGTAAGGTGAGTAAGAAAAAGAAAAAACAGTGGAAAAACACTATATATGATCATTTGAAACTCTCATGAACTTCCATAAATGAAGGTGTACAACTGCACAACAAAAGTATGATCTAGGGGCAGGGTGATCAGTTTTCTGGTTCTTAGAACAGAGAAGTTCTATGTACCTCATCAAACTACAAATCCCACAATTCCATAGGATGGTGCTAAAGCAGTTATAGTGGTAATAAAGCTGCTATAAATATATAACGCAGATATGCTCAGTTTCCCTGTTGTGTTGTTTCTTTGTATGTCGTAGAAAACAAAAGAGGGAATAAGACAAGCACAAAGATAGGAATATAGTTTCAGAGAGTTTGAGAGTGAAACAGAAAAAGAATCAAAGCTTGAAGTTTTGGATTATAGCTATTATGTAAAGACAAAAAGATAAGATTCAATAGCAGGAGAATTTATTAACAACAAAGGATATTTGGTACTTTTCCAGATAAGATGTGAATTCCTTTCCACAGTTTCACCTGCTAGTTGGCTTTTTTCACTTAATCAATTAACACTTAATTGGTATAAGATAATTTCTTATTCCTCCAAAAAGTGTGTGATTTCTTATTAATCATAATGTTTCCTCCTTTTTCATTTCTACTGCATTGCTCATTTTTAGATGTCAAGTTTGCCTCATTAGAGAGTTTTAGACATAATCTTCTGACAAAGAATCTTTCCATTTAACAAAGAAACTTTCAGCTTCTTTGTAATTTTGTAAGTTATCTTAACTTCAGTTACAGAATTGTTTCAGTTCATCTATCTAGTCAAGTGAAGAAACAAGCCTGAGAGGCAGGTCTGCCACTCTGCCACGGGCAGCCATCCATCTCCAAGGCAGTGGGTAAGGTGGATGTAACCACATAACAGCATACTACTCCACATCCATATTGCCAAAATGAGGCATGTATCATGGGCATGGCCCTCACAGTTGTACTTTCCTGATGTTTTGGAGCTTGAGTGAAAACTGGAAGTCCTTAAAATAGGGCTTGCTTAAGATCAGAGGGCGTTGCAGGGCTATGCATACTCTCAGGATGCACTGTGAACAGTCTCAGTCCCAAAAATGTACCAAAAGAATGAAAAATCAAAACTGGAAGTGGTCAGAGTCCTTTTGTTTTAAAGAGGTGGTAATCTGGGTGGGTTTGAAGGGGCTATGCCACACATTATTCCAAATTTCTGCTTCTCATTGTTTTCAGGAATAGAAAATTAAGTTTGTCATTCTTTTTTCATGTATGGAAGGCCCAGAGAGGTGTAAAAATGGCCTTGGGACCTCACGGGGCCTGTAGCACATATTCCCCCTGACATCTTTGTTGCTGGGCCATAACATTTCACATGAATGATATAGAAGCACATGCTTGAATGTTCCTCCCATGTAAAATAAAATCCAACACACAAACACACACGCTCATACTAACAATGTTAGGAAAAGAGTTCGAATCTTCTTTCTGACTTGTCATTTGACTATATAATATTTTAAATGCATTCTGACTGTGAATATCACAGATAAATAGATAAAACAATATAAATATAGCTTATGGCTAAGAGATAAATCCAACCTTCCTCTACAAGACTGAATATTCTTCTTTCGCTTGTACCATATGACTTTCATACCTTCTGAAAAAAGGCTTCACAGTTTCCCCAGAGCTTGTTGTGGGGATATACAAGGGGTAGCAGTGGAAATGGCAGACTATCTCCCACTATTTTTACTAGAATTTACTGTTCCACTGGTTAATTCCACTAGTAAATCCTTTACTATGTGAAACAGATGTCTTGTTGATGGGCTATAAACTTTTGGAACACTTGTTCTCCTCAATCTCATCCCTCATGGTTTGGTCACACTCAGCAGGGTGGACATATATCCTATCTGCTCTCCAGACTTGTTTAAATACAAAGACCCATAAGACAGAAGAATTGAGCCCCTGATATTTCCATTTAACCTAGTTCCTAGATGGATTGGGTGCACAGAACTCCCTGACAAAGTCTTCTTTGGTATGGTGAGATGCATTGTGTTCTTATCCAAATGTATAGCAATTATTTCCAGATTTTACGCATTTTTGTAAATTAGCATGTGCAAATTTTATGTAAATAAGACTCTTGTTTTTCTCCATGTTTTTCTTATGCATAAGTGGCCACCACAATACCCAGCTAAATGTTTTGGAGAAAGCTGCCATGGCATTACAGTATTTGCAGACTCATCTTAAATACATTTATTTGGACAAACGATCTGTAGATTGGCAATGAAATCCCTTTAGCATCTTACACATATGTAACCAGGGGTTACAATTAAATATTACTTTTTTTTTCTCACACTACATAAGGAAGTATCCTGTACCTCCACAGGCAACATTTGACCATGGTGCACAATGACTGCAAAATGGTGGTATCCTTATCTTTCCCTCTGCCACAGCTCCCAGCTGGCTATCTTCACTTTCCCTCTTCACTGGGTCCCCTTTACTTTCAACTTCCTGGACCTCTGCTTAAGTATGCAAGCAGAACTTTACACACTATTGACTTCAACAAATTTCCTACCCAATGTTCACACTCCCCCTGCCCAAAGCGTTCCTTGTGTGCATGTAGACACTTTTTGGGGGGCTACATGCACACAACCCTATTGTTTCTGAAAACATTCTGTTATATCAGTACTCTCAGGATTCATCCCACAAACTTGAGCAATAACAGTGCGCTACAATAACAGTAGCACCAGTACATTGCATTCAGATGTCTGAGTCTGTGTATTCTACAGAGCCTACACACATTCAGTTGGCCCACTTTGGCAAACATGTTCCCCAATTGACCTTTACTCTAAAAGTTAAAGTGGCAGCTTATCCGCAGCATTACTTACACAAGAACAATGAGAAAGGTTTCACTCATCCCTTACATTCAAACTGCAACAAAATATATAGAAATAAAATTGATTGACTACGGGAAAATCAAATGCATCTTGGTCTGTCATCTTTTTTTGGCTTTAATTCCTCCTGGTTTCATTAGATGTCATCTACTGGAAATGGACTACTTTTGCCTTCAGGTATTTCAATTATTTATGAACACAGAATATTTTCCGTTTCACTGTTGATAGTTTCCACTTGTCACCTAAATGACTTTGTGCATGAACAGAATAATCTATGTTTAATTTTAGAAGCACTATCAAGAATTCCACTTATTTCTAAAGCTTACACCTTGTCTGTAACCTTTTTATTGATTGCTGATCTCAACTGAGTTTGGGGCTTTGATATCACTACAAGAATTCTTTATCCTTTCATAAAGCATTCTTGCAGAGATCTGTGATGTCTGAAGCAGTAGCTGAGCTATAAAACCACATCTACATATGAAATCCCAATACTTTGGTATAGCTTTGAATAGTTGCATTACCTCTTTGTTCAATCCATCCCCTTTTAGATTTTTCAATATTACGCTAGTGGATTTCAATTTATACTCCCCTATATGGGTAGGAAGTTACTTGTTAAAATTAGATGCAGTCTCCCAAGCTCAAGCCTTAGGAATATCTGATTTTGCTGAAACTATTGGGATTTACTTCCACAAAAGGAGTTTAAGAGGAGTGTTAGATGCTTCAGCTGCAGCTTTCTAATCAATTGCTTCAACCAAGCCTCAGTATGGTTAATCAACAGTAAATGGGCAGTGAGTTAAGGCTTTAAAGCATTAGTTAATAATGAGCCCACTCAAGGATCCAAAATACCTTTGATTGTGCTCTTCTGTGACGTGGTATTATTCTACCAAGTAGACAATCAGTGTGATGTATGGGTAGTGTTTGACTGTTACTGGAGAAATCCGGATTCCAGGTTCTGGGAAGCTCCCTAGCTGATCTTGAACTAGGATAGCCTAATCTATCTCACAGGGTTGTTATGAATAACGATGGTAGACTGAGTGCATACATCATCCTGAGATCTTTAGAGGCATAAGAGGACATTTTTAAAAGTATATTTAAATTAATCCTTTGCAACAGTGCTTGTGGAGGAGCCTTTAGATTAATACAATTAGTGAGCTCACAAAACTTCAGGAGACTTCACATTTAATCTCTTAACATTGCTTTCTCTTGCATCTGAATCTTGGAACCTCAGGTTCCTTCCATCCTGGATATGTAATTTTTTGGATCCGGGTAAATTCAGCTAAAAAGGAACTGAGCAGAAAGCTCTACCCTTCTAACATTGTCCAAACAACATTGGAGCCAAACTACCCCGTGTGGAGAAGACCCTAATTCAGCACTAACATGGCTGAATACACAGTGATTCAAATCAGGCTTAAGCTCTCCAACTCCTCTGACAGGATGGATTAATCTTCCAGTTTTTGCTTTCCCCATAATTGTCTTGTTCCTGTTGCTTTACTCACAAATTCATTCCATTCCAAATGTGAAAAAAATTCTGATTTTTAGAAAATTCTTAGTTTTAGGGGGAAAAAAATCAAACTTTTTCCCCCAGTTCTCATTCTAGCTTTATCCCAGACCAAGCCTTTAGTATGTTCTAGCTTCTAGAGGTTCTACCTACCAGAACCTGCCTTTGATGAATAAGACTCTACTGTCTATATTCTTGCATATTCTACTCAATGACAGCTGACTTCACTGGGAATTGACAGCCAAGTTGTGGCAAGCTGAAGCAAAGTCAGTACTAAAAAAGATGGTAGAAGCTACCAGACTTCAAAGATTACAGCTTAGCTAAAAAGAAGTGTGCACTATCCAAGACAGCCTAGCCAGGACAGCTCAGCTAAACTGTTAACTTCCAAACCTGGAGTATCTTTTGGGATATCACATAGACAAGGCAGCCCATTGCTTCCTTGTTATGTCCATCCTGGAAGTCACTTACATGTATCCTCTAAGGGGAGAAATACTTGCCAGTATTCCTTCAGAAAATTATGCTTCCAAAGGCTATCAAGACCTTTATTCTTGGATGGAACAAGCATAGGACTGAAGAGTAGAAGAAATCAGAATCTGTAGAGATGAGGTATGGATTAGAATGTTAAAAAATTATACAGCACATGCAGTTAAGGTCTTCTTTTGGCATAGAAACCATCTCTGTACTAAGACGGGACACTGCCGTGTGCCCTGTGACTGCACCAAACTACCAGATTCCCAAGAGAAAAGCAGTACGCAGCTGTCACAAATATCCTAAGCTGAGAAAAAACTGCTTCGTTGAACCTGGACTTCCATTAAAGGTAATGAGAATTTCAGTGAGTCCAGGGCCTCCTAATAACGCTGACACTTTCATCATTATGAAAGGTATCCTGTATTTGCCAAACAGCAGTCAAAGTTCAAAAAAGATAAGCCCCCTGCTTCTGAACACAGTTAGATTGTCTTTACTTTGAAATAAAATAGATTCACAGATGAAAACACTCAGACTCTTTCCTCTGGTCCTCTGTGTGAGGGACAGGAATATAATGGATACAGCACTGCCTTGAAGGGTGTGTGTGTGTGTGTGTGTGTGTGTGTGTTGTATTCTTCATTTCTTAGACCTGACTTTTTTTTACTTTAATGGCATATTCTGCACAGCAGTGCATGATGCTTAATGATCAGATTTTGAAATCTCAGGACCTGGGATAGTCTTGACCAGGAAACCCAACTGAGAAGTTATGCAATCCATTGGCCTGTCTCAGATGGTATCTTGTTCCCCACATCTGGCTGGACATACATATCATCTGACCTTCTGTACCTTGCAAGAGCTTAATGAAATGTCATAGATAACAGGTAGAATGATGATGAAGGGAAAAAAATGTGTCCTATCAAGAGAATAGAATGCATTTAGTAGGTGATACTGTGGCAATGACAGTGGGAAAGTGGTTCTGCGACTGGTCATATTAGATATTTCCATGCCGCTGGGATTTCTAGAAGAAATTTACAATGTTTTCAAGAGCATATCAGGTTCCAGAAAGGCCCTTGTTCAAATCCTGCATTCAAAATGAACCCACTGTTTGTTCTTAAGACATATGTTTCTTATTCCCCATTCTTTCCACTTTACAAAACTTTGGCCATTTCTGCACTACACTGTTATAGTGCTATTGTTCCACTTTCAACATCCTATGGAATCCTGGGGTTTGCAGTTTAGGGAGGGGCTTTTAGAATCCTCAGCCAAAGAGCTCTTGGACTACTAAGTTAAACTACAAACCCCAGAATTCCACAGGATGTTGAAAGCGGAATAATAGTGTTATAACAGTGTAGGGCAGAAATGGCCTTGGTCATCTTCAGTACCTTCATCTCCAGTTTGCAGTATTTGTATAATACAGGTGATGTATGGTATATATGGTATGGTAATATGAGCCCTACTTGAGCATTACAGAGCCTTCTTATTTGAATAAATAAGTAAGCCAGGAGAAATGTATCATGTAGCACCACCCTGATGATACATGCCTTACATAGTATTGCTATGATGTTCACACATAGACATCTGCAAAAAGAAGGCCTATATGAGTTCAACCTGGTTGTGTGCAGCTATAAGCTCCGCTTCTACAAACGTATATGTTTAACAAATGTGAATTCAGTTGGAGGCTATGTAATGTCTATATCAGTGGTGGACCTATATGATACAGCCACACCATTGGCTCATAAACAGCTTTTTACCTCAAATTACTTCTAATACTGTTTAAATAGGAACTACAGAGATGAGCACAACTGTCTGTTTTGCAGATAGATTTTACTTTCTTTCTGGGGAGTGCCTTGGCAACTTTAACTTTCTGGAAACACACATTCATTTCTTCCTATTTCTGTTTAGCAACAAGAATAAACACTGCTTTCAAAAACACACACACACACACACACAGAGAAACATACATATATACATGCATGTTTGAAAGCACATCACCTGACATAAACATTGTCATGTGCATTTCTTCCTAGTACATGCACTGTTTTTGCGAGCAATATTCTCTGTTTTTTTTCTACACAAATTTACTTAACACACACATTTTGGTATACTGGCACAAAATTTGGAGAAGTGAGAAGAAAATTGATAACTGTGTTCCAGTTTGTTTATTAGTTTGGTGAACTGTTTATTGAATTTAATCCCCTATCTTCCTCATCAAGTACTTTTAGCACTCTAATGTATTGCATGAATAATAAATATCATTATTATGCAAGTTGGTTGCCTTCTGCTTTACGTAGTTTTACCACATCTGTGATAGCTACTCTTGTATTTTTAGATCTGCACAAATTGACTAGCCATCTCCCCTTCTACTAGGTTATTATACCTGAGAAAACTAGGTTCTCTCAGGAACCTAAAGATATGAGTGATATAAATATAACATTATTGTCACACACGAAAACACATCACACTTGAAAAGCAAGCATTAGGCACTCCTGTCACAGTCCTTCATCAGTTCAATCACTGAAAAGATCAAACACATCTATTTGCTAGCAGTAATCTAAACCTCAGACTAAATTTTACATAAAAGGTGGGTTTGTCACTCATCCACTGATAAGCAAGAAAACACATTGGTTGATTTAATCTTCAGGACAAACTGGGGGCTTGCTGCAACGCAACAACAAACATATGTAGACTTGGCCCTAATATATTCTACTGTCTTCCTCCCCCAATTAAAATTATTACTGTTGGTCAGCAAGAAATATCTCCATGGAATTTAAATGGCACCCAGAGCTTTTTAATAATCCTATAAGTAAGGTATAGCCTTTGCTCAGAAATGAAGTGCCATAAGTGGGAACGAAAGGATTTGTTATTCTCTAGTGTTTCAATTTTAGGAACCTTAGTGAGGTTCTCAGCTGTTGAGCTCCTTATCAAACTACTGCAGACATATGCTGCCTTGATTGAGAGCTTGTAGTCATCTAGTGCCTCTGAGTCTTAGATTAGTGTTCACTGTATAACGAGGACTGGTATCCTTGCCTTTTGAGAGCTAACAAATCTGGCTGAAAGAAAGCAGGTTTTTAAAGTCTGTAATAGCAAAGGGAGAGGTTCTTTGCATTTATGGAAAGCTAAAAGTATATTGTTCCTCCTAAGATAGATGAGCAGTAAACTAAATCATAGAGAAGGAACTGATACATATAACCCTTTTCTTTCAAAAATTAAGGTATAACTAAAGGTATAACTAAAACACATTACAGTTATAACATAGCAAGGGGCAATTCCATTGTTTATCCATTGCGAGGGATAACTCCATTGTTGTTGTTGTTTTTGTGTTTTAGTTGTTCTTATAGTAAAGGAGTGTGTATTGTCTCACTGAACAGCAGGATTTTGTGCCATGAGCTACAGAGCATAGCACTGGGTTTTTGTTTCAAAGTTGTAACCGAAAGTAACTAACGGAAAACTACTGGAAAATACTGAAAAAAAAATATTGGAAAAGAGTTTCTATAAAAAATTGCAACAATAGTGATAACGTAGGCGATTTCCACACTACACTGTTATAGTGCTATCATTCCACTTTTAACATCCTATTGAATCCTGGAGTTTGCAATTTAGGGAGGGGCATTTAGAATTCTCCACCAGAGAGCTATTTGGCCTCAGTAAACTATAAACCCCAGAATTCCACAGGATGTTGAACGTGGAATAATCCACTATAACAGTATAGTACAAAAATGGCCTTAGATTCCAGGGGCCAAAAGGTGGGAATTCAGAGTCTGACCTACCCAACTGCCCCTGCTTGCAGTTCTCTCAATTCCCAAACCCCAGAGTAAGGATGTGAACATTTGCTTTTCATTTTTGCATGAACAAATGAAAAATTTCAAAAGTGTTCTCCCCACTGGATAGAATTACAAGAGTTTTCTGCTCATTTTTCTTCTTTCTTTCTTTTTTACATGGGAGCTTTCTGCACAAAACCATGGCTTTCTGCACAAAACATTTTATTTTGCACAAAATGCGTTTCATATTTAAAAACACTTCATATTTAAATATATAACATCTATTCTTGCACTTCATTTGGGGCAAAAACAAAAAAGGACAGCTATTTTCACTCATACACAAAAATCTGGCAGCAGCTGACATTTGTGTGATTGTGTGTGTGTGTGCATGGACAGGGTTTCAGAACACCCTGTCGTATGGAGGAGAAAATATCTGAATAGTTATTATATCCATAACCCAAGTCTAACTGAGTTCTAAGTGCAAAGATAGTTTGTACTCAATTCAATCAACAGGAAATGGAGGAGAAAAGGGGGCAGAATCTTACCCATCCCTGTAGGCTCAGACAAAAGCAGACTGCTGCAGCCTCTCCTAGCTTGTGTTTTCTTCTTCACATATGTGTCCTAGGTTTCATCTGTGTAACATAGGAGGGTATGAAAATACAGATTTTCCAGAACTAACACCAGATCTGTGAGCCACCACTATTCCCTCCATCAACTCACTCTCAATCAGAGGGACCCCCAGATTTTACACAACATCTCTGACAGTCGAAAATTACAAGGGGAAACTGATCAACTGTTTCCTAAGCCACAAGCAGAAGCCAATAATCAGTAGTAGTGCTGAAGCAGGAAGGGCTGGATTTTTTTTAACTGAAGCTTTAATGAATAATAGATCTTTTTCCTATTTACAGAGAAAGCAAGCATGGCGTAGTGGTTCGAGCATTAGATATGATCCGGGAGACCAAGGCTCAATTACCCACTTGGCCATGGAAACCTACTGGGTGACCTTTGGCTCATCACACGCTCAGTTCCAGAAAACCTTGTGATAAGTTCACCTTAGGGTTGCCATAAGTCAGAAATGACTTGAAGCAATGCAGCCACAACTAGATTGCTTTGCAGAGCAGTGAAAAAAGAAAAAAAATGGAAATTAAAGAACAGTTTTCAGAACCTACATCTATCCTATACACAGTACATTTCACAAAAGAACATTTCACAGAACTGTAAGGCATCCAAAGTAAGACGCAATCTGAGACGTCAGACAAAAGGAAACAAAAACCAGGCCTAGCAGCCTGATCCCAAAGCTCTCAGTACTCAAGGAGATTTAATCAGCCAGTCAGCACAACATTCACACACTCTGTAGTTACATGGGAAACCAAGTTCTTTCTCTGGAGAAATTCAGCTGAAAGCAGCTCACTAATTAGCAGAGGCTACGTTGCTGACTTTGACAGTCTGTGGTAGACATGACATGGAAGGCAAACTAAACCTATGTGAGGCCTTCCCCTTCAAGGAATAGGGTAAGATTCCCACTGTTCCTCACACAGAGAAGTCAAATATTATTGGGAAGCTGGATTTTTTCACAGGTTCTTGGAACTTTAAGCACAACGTATTACTTTTTAAAAATAACTTTCCAGGCTCTGAGTGCAACTGACTGAGACGCAGAAGGATGACTAAAAGAAGCTTCCTTAATCTGATTATAATTTGTTTATTTATTGTCTCTTATCTTTCCTTCAAGGAGCTCCATTGAACATACCATTCCTAGTTTGTTCCATATAAGAGAATCGCTGCTGTTCGCTCCAACAGCACAACCTGAAACACTGCAGCCAGGCTGGGGATGGGAGCCAATCTTAACTCCTTCTTCAAACAAACCCAGTAACCTCCAACTATTGAGAATCAGCTTTACTCCTGTCTGTATAACCTGGGTTTCATTGCTCATGTCCTTCCAGAGGGTGACTGAATGTACAGAACCTGTCTTTGTAGAAAGCCCAGAATTTGGACAGTTACTTTTAAAATGTCATTCTTAAAATGTCAGGTTCCAAAACTCCCAAAGTAGCTAGTTGCCACTTACTGTTTCTAAAAGGAAAGCCTAGCTTACTGTTTCTTAAATTCAATTTAAAATAAACTTTGTTTCTTCTGCAGAAGGAAAGCTATTTGAGCTCATGGAACAAGTATGCAGGATTTGTTGATGAATTCACTTGGATTTTTAAACATGCCAATGAATTGCAATATCTTGTTAGTTTTTGTTATAAAAATATTTTAAAAACTACTTTTTGTAAACATCTGAATGTTTCAAGCTGATGGCATGTGGTAGACAACGCCCTTTTTTTCATTGTGCTAACACTCACAAGCTACAACCCAAGACCTCATCTTAACTATTCTTGCTCCACCTTTTCGTGAGGACACATTACTGTAATTAAAAGAATAACAAATGGTTACTGACATATTGAAAAACTAACCAAGCCATCCCTCCTTACATTATAATCATAATGTAACTTGGCTGTGACCTTATTATTGCAAAAAAAAAATTAATGACAAGTAATTGGGTATTTGTACACGGTTGCATCCAAACTCTGAGAGAGACTGGTTATGTTCATTTGCGTGAGCTGTCTTGAGGCAAACACAGAACATGAGCTAGCAATGTTTCTAACAACCTTCTCCCTATATTTATATAGGGAATCTGCAATAATTTTACATTTGCACATACATTTTATAAGAAGCTATAAATTACTTTTCTAAAAAATCTGGTCTATGATTACACAGTTGCAGAAAACTTTTAAAAATGGAGGACAAATGGAGTTAAAGAAAAATGCATATGAATGTGAGCAAGATACTGCCTGGTACAGGAGATATCACAATATATGGAAATAGGAAGGTTTCCATGAAGAAGGAGGGGAGTATAAAAATATGCTGAAGGGTATCACTAAGATTAGAAAGTTTTATAGCTTTCCTTCACACTCATTTACTTCTGGGCAAAGTATCCCTTTCTATATAATTCACTTCACATGGTCTATATCAAAACTGAATAGAAACTGATCTCTGAACATTGTGCACTATATTCCCAAGTTGGGATCTGTATAGCTCAGAACTCAAGCATCTGTGACTAGTAAATCAACCGGAGAATTACCTTACGATCTGCAATTTAGATGCTAGACTCTAAGAGCCCATCTTAGATATAATCTGCACTCAGTTTGAATCATTGTACCAAACACAGGTGTCACAGATCAGATACCAGCTTCTCACACTTTCGTAAATAGAGGAGACAACACGCAAAGAAAGAGATGGGAGCAGGGATATCTCTCAAAGTGAATTGCTGTTCGTGCAGCTTCAGTTGTTGACATTTCTTCCTAAAAGGCCCATTAATGGGTAAACTCAGATTAAACTGCAGGAGTATTAAAAACATGTAGGTTGCTGCTCCCTACTGGCTCCTCCTGCCTATATAGGAAATATCCACAGGAAGCAAGGAATGCTGGGGCTAGTACGGGTGACAGAAGGGGGATGACTTCTATGTATGTCAAGCGGCAAGACATGAAGTTTGCCAAACAAATTTTTCTTTCCTTTGTCCTTTTCCTGTTGTGAACAATTGTGGAGAATTTTTCACCCGCCTGTTCTGTTGGGCCACCTAGACATTTTTGAGATTAGATATAACATTTTCTGCCCCCTCCTGCTGGCAGCCCTTGGTACCTCTTTAGGACTATGGCAATATTTATGGCCTCAGAAGTAAAATCAGCAATATCAGAAAGATGGAGTTTGATGGAGAATCAGGAAGAGTGGAGGATGAACCACTCACGGTGCATAGGAGTTGGGCAAGGAGAAGACAGAAGGCCTGATAACTGCTCTTTAGGAAGTTATATCAAATAAAATGCATTATCTATATCCAAATGGAATGTGTTTCTTAATTAGAAAACAATGTCACATGAAACAAGAACTACCTAGTTCTATAGGAACCCGACATAAAGCAAACAGGAAACATCTACTACATCATGGGAACATCTGCCTTTGCACAGTAATGGAGCAGATTTCAACAGAGCTTGGAAGTAACTAGTTACAAATTGCTATTTAAGGCCAATTTGTTCTTTTTTGCCTCAGTAACTATTGTTTGTCTTTCCCTA
Organism: Cyclura pinguis; assembly: GCA_030412105.1. Classification (NCBI taxonomy): domain Eukaryota; kingdom Metazoa; phylum Chordata; class Lepidosauria; order Squamata; family Iguanidae; genus Cyclura; species Cyclura pinguis. The sequence goes on from CM059601.1 coordinate 99,936,190, forward strand.
TTAGAGATTTCCTAAGAGATAGTTAACCACTTTTCTTTCCATGATCCCAATGATGCTTTGCTAATCACTGGTTTGAGAAGGGCTCATTTTTTAAAATGTTGTTTGTTCCTCAAGGAAAGTGACTTTTGAAAAGAGAGAGGGCCTTTCCGCACTACACTGTTATAGTGCTATTATTCCATTTTCAACCTCCTATGGAATTCTGGGGCTTGCAGTTTGGGGAGGGGCATTTAAAATTTTCAGCCAGAGAGCTCTTTGGCCTCAGTAAACTGCAAACCCCAGAATTCCACAAGATGCTGAAAATAGAATAATAGCAATATAACAGGGTAGTGCAGAAACGCCCAGAGAGATGTTTTCCAGGTGCCACTTGGCTAGAGTGATTTGTAAGAGAGTTTCACTGTTTTTAAGCAGAAAGTCCAAGGAAGTCATATGAGCAGAGGTGGAGAAGGGGGAAACCAGCTAGAGCTGTGGTTGAGCCAAGAATTACAAATAAATATCAAAACCACTGTTGTAACTTGCCAAATTAATGCTATTCATGCAGAGAGGCTAAAACAACTTGAAAGGAAGCATGGTGGGGGAAAAAGAGATAGCAAGGACTTCAAACTGGAAGCACAAGTGGAAACAAAGACAAAATTGGGAGGGTCATGCATGTGTCACTCTTATGAAATAAAATAGCTGAGCAGTTTAAAAAAAATCAGGAAAAAAATATAGCAACATTGGGAAGGGAAAGCAATAAGAAACAACAATACATATTACGCTTAAAGCAATCCTCTCAGCAGCATGCCATCCAACATTTCAGAGATGAAACCCAGGACAAATGTGGCTAAGCAACATCTGTGTGTGGTCATAATGGCAAAAGTTACTAACAAAGAAAGCCACACAAGTTAGGAGATGCTGCAGCAGTTTCCTTTTGACTGAACCTACTGGGAAGAGCAAAATTCTGCCCTTTTTATTCCTCTCGCTCTTGTTGAGTTACCTGAATATAGACTACTTTTGTACTTGGAACTCAGGCTGCAACAATTGAAGAAAGCTGCAGTCAAATGGGGAAAGTAGGAAGAGGAGATAGAATTTGGCATGTTTTAAAAGCAGCTGAGAAAATGGAATGACTGAGAATTAATTAGGACTCTCTCTGCCAAATTAGGACATTTGGAGGGTGTGTAGCAGGTAGATCTACATTACATCACAGTAGTAACTTAATGGCAGATAACTGTTGCCTTCAGTTATGTTTTTAAATATAACTAAAGGGAACTATTTTTGGAAAACACAAAAGTAAATAGTTTTTAGATTATTTTAAATTGTAAATATAATGTAAATAATCACTTGTGACTTTGAAATGAACTAATTAATTTTAAAGTAACTTCCCAAGGTCTTCATTTAAGAGTGTGCATTGTGAGTTTAATGTGATGTTCGTTCCATACCCCATTGATGGATGGAGTGCAAAATCTCTCTATATAACAATTCTTCTCTATAATCAGTACTTCCTGGTATTTTAGTATGTGAACTGGCCAAGTCAGCAGGTATTCCAAAATGAGAACAAATTGCTATTAAACATTTCTCCTTGGCTGGGGCCCAGTGCTTCTTTGCCCTTCATATCATTACACTGATTTAACTGGAAGGATTTAAGTCTAGAAGAAAAGGGTTTTAAAAAAATGTTTAAAGTATTCCAGTACTTAACACAATACAATCTTTACATTTCACCTTTCAAATGGTTTCACTTAGCCTGAAGGAAAATGGGCTTCTTAGTCTATTGTTTTTCTCCACATCCTTATTTAAGAAAGCTGTCTGCATCACATTTGGTTCTTTTGATTCAACACACAGCATCCTTGAATCAGCAACATGAGTGTTAAATATGTGTGGGTGGGGAGTGTTTGAAGGCTATAGAAGGACAACTGAGGCCACCTAAGGAACAATCCTAAGGACTTGAAGCCTAGGAGATGGAGTTTTCCACTCTTCTCCATTTCATCCTAAATATTTTTTCCAGCAAGGGTAACTATCAGTGGAACTAATTTTGAGTAGCTTTCCTCCTCTGCAAAGTTCTCCATACCCAAACACACTTTAACAGCCCCCTAAAAAAATTATCACAAATGAGTTAGACATTCTGTAATGCACATCTAAATTTGCAAATGTGAGACATCGGTTGATCTTCTGAACTTATGAATGTTGGCATCCCAAAAACGACAATGTTACTAGTTGTGCACAATCAAAACAACATTCTTCAGCTCACCTTAGTAATGTTGCCTAATTTACATGGACAAAATTTGTTTACACCAGGGTTAGGCAACAGGTAGCTGCCTATGTGTTACTGGACTGCAAGGTCCAGCAAACCTACCTAAAATATTGATGGTGACAGATGCTCAGAATTACAGTCCAGCAACATCTGGAGGATCACAGTTGCTTCAGAGTGGCTCCATTGTTCTAGGTGCTCACTTTAGAATAGATTGTACTGAAGAATTTGCTGTTATGTTTATGTCTTATGAAGACCTTCATGGGAGTATGTCCCATAAAATACAGTAAGACTAACTTTCAAATAAATATGCATAGGTTGATTATTAATGCACAATGATGTAGCTGTGAGGGAGATGAGGAGGATATTTCTGCCCTCCTAAATAAGAATTCTGGACTCCACAATGAAATTTTTCTTCAGTTCCAAAATTTCTATTATTGCAGTAACTTAAAACTTCAACCATGCAACAAATTAAAGGGCAGTAGACTATAAAGAACAGGTAAGCCAACTAAAATGATAGCAAGATCTGTGCCAATTGTATTTTCATAGGTACAGTACCATAACAGAGAAGCCTGTCTCCCTTTTGGACAGATAACATATGGAAGACATTTTGAGGACAGCCTCCTCCTCATGTCTTAAAACATAGGCAAGCAGATATTGGGGGAGATACTTCATAAGTCATCTGGGTCCCCAGCTGTTCAACTGTTTAAAAATCAGGAGCCTCATCTTGCATTAGGGCTGCTGGAAGCATACAGAAGACCGGTGGTGGCGGTGGTGGTGGTGGTGGTGGTGATGTTACTAGTAAAGGTATCTCTGTCTTGCCTCCCAGCCCAAAAAGGGCCCTGAGGCAATCAACAACAACAACAACAAAAACTAATTAAAACAATGCAAAGATAAAACATTTTTAAAACATATTAAAATGTTCCTTAAAATCTTCTAAAAGCAGTCTAAAAATCCAGTCTAGAATCCAGTTTTTAAAAAATTAACAGCAGTTTCAAACGCTGTATACCATGTGGAACAGGATTATTTAGGTTGCCTGCCAGAAGCTTAAAAGTGATGGGGCCAGCCTACATTCCTTTGATAGGGAGTTCCACCATTTGTGCTGCTACAGAGAAAGCCCTGTTACGTGTACCACCAAACTAACTTAACAAAGTACTGGGACAGGGTCTCTTCTGAAGATCTCAAATTTCTGCCAGGCTCATTTGGGAGGAGGCAGTCTTTCAGATAGCATATCCTCAAATCATTTAAGGTGTTGTAGGTCAACACCAGCACCTTGAACTGAGCTTGGAAACAAATTGGAAGCCGGTGTAGTTCTTGCAAGACCAATGTTATATGGGTTCTAAAATGCACACCTGACCCTAGTCTGGCTGCTACATTTTGCACTAGTTTCAGTTTCTGAATAGTTTTCAAGGGTAGTGCCACATTACAGTAGTCTAATTGAAAGGCAACTATGTCATGAACACTGTAACCAGATCTGCCTTCCCCAAGAAAAGATGCAGCTGGCACACCAGCCGAATGTGGGCAAAGGCGTTCCTGATCACTACAGCAACCTGGCTTTCCAAGATCAGCACAGTACCCCCAAATTATGAACCTGATCTTTCAGAGAGAGAGCAATCCCAACCAGAACAGCCCGTTATCCCAATCTCAGGCTGGTTTTCCTACTGACCAACAGCACTTCTGTCTTGTTTGGATTAAGCTTCAATCCATTCATGTATATCCAGCCTTTTACTCCAGCCAGACAATGATTTAGTACTACCGTATCCTCACTGGTATCAGTTAAAGGAGAAACAGAGCTGGGTATCAACAGCATACTGATGGCACCCAGCTTTGAAGCTCTGGCTGACCTTTTCTAGTGGCTTCACATAGATTTTGAAAGGTATAGGGGACAGTATTGACCACTGGGGAATCCCACAAACTAATGGCCAAAAGGTTGAACAGCAGTCCCAGAGTCCCCCTCTGGGAACATTCAGTCAGGAAAGACCAGAACCACTGCAAAGCAATGTTCCTAAGTCTCATGTCAGCCAGATAACTCACAAGGATGCCATAGTTTAGGGGTATCAAACTCAATTTCATCTTGGGCTGCATCAGCATTATGGTTGCCCTCAAATGGCTGGTTATATCTCTAAGACTATATAAATATATCTACTTTTTTATCATATTAAATAATTGCCTCTGCGTTCAATTATTACTGGTTTTAGTAATAACTAGCTCTAGAAATCTAGAGCTAGCTCTAGAAATCTAGAAAGTTTTTTTTTTTTATCATCAGACAAATATTACCAAGCACTGTTTATTACATTAACTTTGTTTAACCTTTTGGTCCCTCTCTGAGACACTCTCTGTACCTCTTTCAGCCCCCCAGATCCTCTCTGTGCCCCTCTCTGTGCCTCTTTCTGCTCTCCTGCCCCTCTCTGTACCTGGTGAGCCCAATCCCCACATTGCAGGCACCTCACTGCCGGTATTCTGAAGAGAGGCCCAGCAACTAGCACTTGTGATCTACTTCTGCTTCTGACTGCTCCTCTGTCCAACTCTTGCGAGTTGCGTGGCGTGTTGCCATGGTAACCTGCAGCAACACTCTGATGACAAGACTTGGACAGAGGAGCAGTCAGAAGTAGAAGTAGATCATGAGTGCTGGCTGCTGGGCCCCTCTTCAGAATGCCAGCAGCCAAGGGCCAAAAATGTGGGGATTGGGCTCACCAGGTGGGGGGAGTGCCACAGCTGCAAGAGAGGTGCCTGAAATGGCCTGGTGGGCCAGATTTGGCCAGCCGGCCTTGTGTGTGACACATGTGTCGTAGTTGAAGGTATCAAAGGCCACTGAAAGATTCAGGAGGACCAATGGGGACTCATTCCCACTTTCAAACTCCCAGTGTAGCTCATTCACCAAGGCTGTTTTTGTCCTGTAACCCAACCTGAACTTACGTTGGAATGGGTCCAGGTAATCCATTTCATCTGAGAAACCCTGGATTAGTGTTGCCACCATTCACTCTTGGAGCTTAGTTAGAAAAGGGAGATTAGAGACTGGCCAATAGTTATCTAAGGAACAGAATAGTACTCTCAAGATTGGCCTAATTACCTGTGGTCATGCCTGTTAACAGTCTAGCAACTGCATTCTGCTCTGAAGTTAGGAATGGAAGTGCTATATCACCATTCCTCTTCCACTCAACTGCTGAGCTGATCCAGTAACATATATGGCTAATGATCTAATGATCGAAAGCTGATTGGAAATCAAGCAAAATCAATATAGCATGCTAGCCCTCTCTGGCATCTCATAAGGGTCATTTATTTAGATACCAAAGCTGGTTCAGGGCCTAAACCCAGACTGATACAGGTCCAAATGTTCTGTTTCATCCAAAATCAGCTGGGGCTGTGGTGCTACATTTTTCTCTAAGACCTTGATCCCAAAAAAGAATATTAACAGTTGAGAAATGATTAATCAAGTGTTTGAAATCTTGGTAACTTTGGGTGTGTAAAAGGGCTATCTTAAGGAATGACTACTTAGCCTCCCCTTTGAAGACGTCTGCAGCCACAACCTTTCGTAAAGGGGCATTAATTAGTACTTGGACTCACTCATTCGATCACCCTTTCTAGCTATTCTCTTTACTGTTAAGCATATCACCATACTTTGGCATTCTGTCCCTATGATTTGCTTTTCCAACCCATCTAAAGAAACTGAATATGTAATAAATGTATATTGACAAAGTTCATATAGTATATTGATTTATTAGAGCAGGATTCTTGTACCTTTAAGAAGTGCAAGACAAGAACCAAGAAGGGGGGTTACTGCAAAAACCTTTCAGTCATGCTTAGCTCAAAGTTCCCCTTGTGCAGTGATTTACACATGTGCTCCTGTGCATTGATAATACAGGTATCAAAAGAATCTTGATACAGGCACAAATACAGCCACTTTAAGATTGCGGGGGGGGGGGCTATTGTTTTATTAATGCAAAGCAGTAGTGAACAGATATATCAGTAAAACACTGGAAACAAACAAACAGACAAATCTTCATGTGTTTATGCACATCATCATATCACATTTGCATCTTTTTTTCATAATGTTTTATCAGTGCACAGCTGAGCATCTGTAATGGAGGGAAGAGACACATGCACAGAAGGAATGGAAAGCTAAAACAATCAGCCTTCTGTGCAAAAGTAGCACTTTCAATTTAATTTTCATGGAATAATGGAGAATTACTAACGCATTGGTTCTGAATCAGAAACAAAACCTTTTGAGACTGCAGTCTATAGGGAGGAGGAGAACTCAGGAAGTACTCAAGCTACACACAGAGTCTACAGCTAGGGACAAATTGGGAATCTTATGTATATCTTAATTATGGATTGCTTGGTTTTTTTAGGTGAGGCAAATATATTTTAAAATGTGAGTTTATTATTAAAATAAATAAATAAATAAATAGACAGAAGGTGACAAAGCTAGCAATCGATATGAAAGACTGTGAGAGGAAGGTTGAGTAGTGAGTAGTGTCTACTGGAAATTCCCTCAGATGAGTAGAAGAGATATGTTTCTGATGGGGCTATTAGAAAGGCTAATTAAAGGGTACATCATAACTTTTTCCATGGAATTTGCCATGTTCCACTTAACAACGTGCCAACAGAAGCAGAAGAATAATAAAAGATGGTCAGAAACGTTGCCAGATTTTCAAAATAGCAATAAGAGACAGTCAAAATTCATGACATGCAGTGTTTACAAACAGGAAGTAGCTATCAATAAGTTTGAGTTCTGCCTAAATACCACATGAAAGCACTGATGTTAGTCAATTTAGACATGTGCTTCTCTGTAAATTAAAGTTAACATATTGTCCACACTCATAAATTAGATGATGCACACACTTGTCTTTATGAAGGGCCCACACCAACAAAAACAGGACTATTTGGCATCTTGATCAGTCTATGTAAAAGGAAAAGCTTTCTGACCCATGACTAGGAGACATTCCTTATAAAGAGGGACATCAGCCAGTGCTTTAAGGGTCAAACTCTCCGGCCCTCAAATAAGGGGCATCTCTTGTAATAAGAGACAGCTGGCAACCCTAATGGCCAGTCACCAGGAATATATCAGATAGCAAACATTGGCCCTTTTCACATGTGGGGGGGGGAACGGGCGAAAACATGCTAAAACGGAGCTTACCCACAGCCTGGTAAGTCCGTCGCCACGCAGAGCAGTGCGAGCTCGCTGCTCCACAGTCCTCCGGCATCCCAGATGGCAGCTTCCGGTTGGTGGAGGCTCTCCACCAACCGGAGAAGCTCGCCAGCCGGAAGCCCGCCCCCGGCAGATCTGCAGGTACTCACTTGCGCGTGCCTGCAAATCCACTTTGGAGCCGGGCAACGGAGTGGCACGGGGCTGCGCGCTCTGTGCTTTTTAAAAACCTCGAAAAATAAGTTTTTAAAAAACACGCAGCCTGGCTAGTTCCAGCCGGTCCTGAGTGGATTCTGGTGTGGAACTACAAAAAGTAGTCCACGCCAGTCCACTCTACGGTGTAGAAGACCTCAGTGACAGGTCGCTCTGCAGCGTTTCAGAAGCCCGGTATGGAAATGGCCATTGTATAATTGTTTTGTAACTCTGGATATCAGACAGAATTCAGCTCCACATCCCTTATACTACTGGGATTTCCTCCCAAGAACTGTAAATCCAGGCTTTTTATTACAGGTGATTAGAATGTATTTTATTTTAGTGTAGTGTCCAGCCAGATGAAACACAGATGTACTTTTAAAATAAGAGAAATACAAACAGAAATACATATGCACATATATAATATGTCAGTTATTCATCAGTGTTACAGGACACAATTTGGATTAACTTTCCTATTCATTCAGCATTCTTTCCTTTGTAACAAGTAATCTGAAAAAGAGCACAGGTGACCTGATTTCTCAATAGCTACAGCATGATGGAGATTGGTAGCAATTACAATGAAAGGAGTCCATGACTTGGATACTAATTTAAAAAAAAAAAATCTGTGTGGCATTTAGCCACAAACATTCCTGGATTCTGAACTGAGAATTCTGGATGGAAAGTTTCTGCAAAGTTCCCTAATTCCTGTCATATTATTATTAAACAGAACTTGTAAACAAGTCACTCAGAGCCCGTTTATATCTTACACTCGCCAAATGCCTGGCAATTCTGTGAGTCAGGAAAATTAAAAAGAATCCTAGCTTTTCTCTCACCCATACAGAGAAAAGAAAGAATCATTGTCAGTCTGCCATCTATCTCAGTTTTATTCCTTCCACAGTAACCAAGTGTTTCTTGAAACTAGAAAGGGGAAAAGCAGGCTTTCTTTCATTCTCATACCTGTGAGTTTCATCTCAAAGTAAAGAAGAAGAACAGAGTTTTTGCTTAAGGACAAGTTGAAGAGATCAGGGCCTGAATCCTGTTGGTAGTCTGAACTAAAGTAAGTATTCTGAAATAATGAGATTTACATAAATGTTGACTTAATACGCGACTATTGATTCAATGGGTCTACTCTGGTTGTGGCTTCCAATGGGATGCAGGCCCATGGTTGTCTTTCGGTGGAGTTTAGCATATGTGGCTATTGGAAGTTAGCCTTTGGAATCATCACCTATCTCAGTAAGTGAAGGGACAGTTTTATCAGAATGAAACACATATCTGAGAATAGACGAGATCTTCTACCACTGACTAAATGACTAAGGCCATTTCTGCCCTACACTGTTACAGCGCTATTGTTCCACTTTCAACATCCTGTGGAATTCTGGGGTTTGTAGCTGACTGAGGCCAAAGAGCTCCCTGGCTGAGAATTCTAAAGGCCCCTCCATACACTTCCAACTCCAGGATTCCAAAGGATGTTGAAAGTGAAATAATAGCACTATAAGAATGTAGGGCGGAAATAGCCTAAGACAGCGAGACAGACACCTGTGAGAGAAAGTGAAGTGAATTCTGAGAGTCTATGCCAAAAAACCCTGTGACAGGTTCATCTTAGGGTTACCATAAGTTGGAAACAACTTGAAGGCGCACAACAACAACAAATATATAAAGAAGCAACAGAGCATACAAGACAAAGATGGGACACACCAAGGTATCTGCTCTACCCCTGTTGTCCTCAAGAGAGATTCCTTGGTGCCACATAGTAACATTTCTCCACTTCGAAATAGATCTGGCACTATTAACATGTGTTTAATTTCAAATTTGTATGGTCTTAACATAGTTCGACACATCTGACTCTGCATAAGGCTTTTTTTATGCCCAGCGATGCAACCCTTTACAATGTCTATTCAGAAGCAAAACCATTTAAATCCTACGGGACTTACACCTACGTAATTGACTACTGGATTGTAATCTAAACCATTTCAAACAAATCAACTGTTCGCAAATCCACGGTGCAGTCATTTTCATTTAATTTAGTGTAAAATATGCTCCTCGCCCAGTTTTAGATGTTTTGTCCAGCTGAAATTGTCAAGGCAGTTGTAAACGAGATTATACAAAATGATGGCAGAACTGCAGAAAGGGTTCAGTGAAAAAGACTTTTGATCTCCCTACAGTCTTTGTCCATAATCTCAGTCTAAACTCATTGCTCTTTTTTGTATTCCATTGAGTACATGTTATACCCAGTATCTGAAATGCTTCCAAGTCCACTGTCTTTCTCTACAAGTACTGTGAGCAGGTGGTACCCAGCCTCTGAGTGCTTTTATACATAATGCCTGCTGTGAGATCTTTAGTTCTCACTCTTCCAGTGCATGGCTTCTTTCTTTGCCAAGGTCAGCAGAAAGGAGATCAGAGTGGGCCTTGATGTTTTTTTGAATGGTATCGCTGTCTTTCCCACATTGTGAACCAAACTGAGAACCATAGCAACTTACAGCTGCTTTGGGAACTTGGCATAGTTTACCACTTCTGACAGTCCTGTCCTTTTATACTTTATCCATCCATTTACACTGCCCTACTTCACAAGAGTGAATGGGCAGTTTTACACATTAAGCAGAGGTAAACCTGGGACTTATTGCAGGTATTCTTTCAACGGAGGCAGAGCTCTTCCCTACCAACCACATTTAAAAAGAAGCTACACAAAATGGCTACCCTTTAATCAGAGTAATTATTTACATGTTGATGGGACTGAGAAGAGAGGTGGCAACGGTAGAAAATCTGCCAGCAAGGGCATAATTTTAGATAGGCTGAGGCACTCACCTCTGTTGGCAGATGATGTGTGGTATCTGGGAAGCAACAAAGGCAGGTCCCTGGTCATTCTCCTGTTGGAGCACAGAGACATGTGTTACACAGAGCTTGCCCTGGACCCCCTATGTTAGCCTGTCGTTCTCACATGGAATGGAGACTGCTGTCTCTGTAAATACTGAATACAATTCAAATGCCTATCAAATTGGCTTTAAGACATGAAATGACAAGGGCCACCATCTTGTTCTCTAGCCAAGTGTCTAACAGATATCTCTTGCATCAGTACTCCAATATTTATGGGTTGGTTTGGTGTAATATCTTGATACCCTCTTATCTGGATAACCACAAGTAGTCTGCATAACCAAGGCAAGCTCATGCTGAACCACATAAATTAAACTGCTTCACACCTGCAGTGAGTAATGAGGGTCTTGAAGGTCAGGTCAAGTCAGGTCAGGGTGTGTGTGTCTGAGAGAGATCGTTTCAATAAATATCCCCTTTTTCTGTTTCCAAGGGTAGGCAATAATTGCCAAAATCAAAAGCTATACCCTTATACCCTTACATCCAAATTCTCCCAGCAGTGAAAACTTTGGAAATGCAAGTGATTTACTCAAAGATTGGTTTCCTTTGAATAAGATCATAGTGTTTTGGAATGATTCTTTCTTTACTAATATGCGGTTTGAATAGTTTAAGTTGAGATGCACAGCCTTTCCTGTAAGTTTCTAGAAGCACTCTTGTACACTGAAGGCACCTCCAGTGTTCCTGTTCAGCAATCTCTCCTAGCAGCATCCCAACATCTTTTATTTACATAGACCGAACTGGAACATTCCTCAGAGAAAGAAGGGGAAAGATGGAAGAAGATGCATTACTTCATATATTTACTGACCATGAAGAACCACTGGCCTACTGTAACAAAACCCTGCCTGGATCTGTCAGCTTCTTCAACCAGTTTTATCATCCTTCTAAGCATGAAGCAGAAATACATACATACATTCACATCTTCTGGGGACTGAGTTGCACACAGCTACACACGAGGAGTGTTCCACTGTGCCCATTCCACTGCAAGAGCTTGGCTACTGTGTTTTGTTTTTTTCTTTAAAAATATAATGACTGGTCATGTTTTAAGCTCCGCAAGAAACTGTGTTTTTTAAAGAAAATGTAGATAGTCCTTTAACATTTTAGCTACCTTATTGCTTATTGTATTTGTTCGGTTGATGTTTTGGTAATAGTTATTCCTCCTATTTATTATTTTTTTTAATTTAATTGGTGTTTTTACATTTTAACTGAAAGTTTGTTTTCATTTTTATTTTACAGTAGTTAGCACCTTTACAATTATTGGTTGACTTTTCATCAGAAACAGAGCTTCAGTTCCCTGTTACCCATTAAACATGTCAAGGAGGAGGAGGAGGAGGCAGGAAAAAAATCTTTGAAATTCTCTCTGTACATTTGTTTCATATTCTGCTCCCATCCTAACTAGAAGGGAATGGAGGAGTCTTGTTTGAGTGGATGCTGCACAGGTGATGATAGGAGGAAGCAGGGATGATGGTAGTGACAAAAAGAAATGCACATTAACCATGATATTTTTAGCAAATGTGTGTTGTCTATGTGGTTAAAAAAAATGTATTACCTTTTCGGTCCTGTCATGGAGAGGAAATCGTGAGTGTCACATTCCTCCCCCCACTTTGATTTCGTCAAATTAAATGAGTGTTTCTTCATATTTTTCCAAGGCTTGTTTTTGTAGTCATGCAACTTTCACATAAAATATATGAATTTGGAAAATATGTTTAAATATACTTTAATCAGTGGGGAAGCTGCATAAAAATGTATATACCTAGGGAAAGCATTTATCAATATGTGAGAACAGAAATGTTGTACAACCCAATACAGATATTGGATGGGACAAAAATGTTAGTGTGAGTCTTAAGAAACATGATAAAAATGGCATGACGATTTTCACATTCCTAGAGGAGAGTAGAAATTTATCTGAATCCAAGAAGAGTCTGGGGTCTTGTTAAGCCCTACTCATTTGAGTTTCTAAGATCTGTTGCCAGATCTGAGTCTGGCAAAGTGTACCAACAGATCTGTAGGAGAATACTTGAAAATGTGATACCTCTGCAGGAATAAAGTGGCCTTAATTTGTCCCCCCCCCCCCCCGAAGCACTTCTTAAAACTGGGGCTTACACCCTACCTTTCTTGCTTCCTGACATCTCTCCTCCCCAGGTTGAAAAAAGGAGACTAAGAAAGCTGTTGAAAGCCAACAGGCTTCTTGTGTGATTGGTCTGAACAATCTAGATTATTTTTGGCGTGCAAGCAATATCCTTCCCATCAGCCAACACAAAACTGCACTGCATACGACACTGGATTTATGTACCTGAATGGCAATTAAGGATGGAAAAGATCTTCACTGGATCTGACAGTCTTAACGAAAGAAGTATTTTCAGTAGCCTTTCCATGCCTCTCTAAACTCATTGTGAGAATAAATGCACCTTTCCTTGAGCATTCTGACACATATCCGAGTCTCAAAGGGAGTTTCAGAGAAACAGAATGTGCACAAAACAATTGAAAAATGTGAACTGCTAACCAAAAAATTTGGGGAAAAATGTTGGAAGATAGTATAAGTGAAGCAAAACGCATAAAAATGTAAAATGCACTTTGAATCAAATCCTGATAGTCCTACTAAAGTAGACCCATTGAATCAAAGGTTTGACTGCCTCCTCAGCAATTGATTCATCAGGTCTACTCTAGCTGGGACTGACCAACAGGATTCAGACTGTTAGAAGAAAAAGGTGTTTAAAGTGAACATGAATTTCCATGAGAATAAAAAAAAAAAATCACAATCCAGTAAGGAGGCAAACACAGCAAGAAAACGAAGGCAGGATATGGAGAAAGGCCATAAAATTGCCCAAGCCTAATGCAAACCAAAATTAGCTAGCTTTGAGCATTGGCAAGCTGCTGAATTTGTGTAAAAGATGAGCATATAATTCCAAAGCCAACGCTTCACTGAATCGTAAATGGGTGGAAATGGTTTAAATATGTGTTCTTTTGGAATGCAGCAGAGCATATGTTTTAGGCCATTTTCTGCCCTTAGTTAAATACTTGTCAAAATAGTGTACAGGGGAGGAAAGAAAGCAAATATGTATTTTATTTATTAGGAACCACATCATTCCAATGGCTGTATAATACAAGAGGCAAGATTAATTCACTTTAGCCTGAGATTAGTTAAAGCTTGAAACAGCAACATTTTGAATCTGAATATGACTGACCAGGACTTATAGCTTCACTGAAGCTTCACTGAAGCTGACCTCCTTCAGTGAAGCTATAAGTGCTAATTAATTTTTTTTCTGTAAAGTATTACACTGCCATGTGTCAAGTAGCAACAGTAGAAGAGGCACATATATTCTTCAGGACTCATTACATCCTTCCACACCCTCCACACAAAGCACCTGGATTAAATTTATGACCCAACCCTGTACCTTAGAAACGTCTTCCTTAGAGCTACCAATATTACTGTAACACAGTGATTCTGAAGCTCAGCCCTCCAAGTGTCTTAGACATTGCCTCCCAGAAGTCTCAGCTTCCTTACCCAATGATCAGGGATTCTAGAATATGAAGTCCAAGATACTAGGAACATCAGCATTTGGGAAACATTGCTTTAACCGGGATTCTTCCTGCTCCTTTAAACAGAAGCCTAACCCCCTCAGAAAGCAATCAGCTGACGTTCCCACCATTATTTGATTTCTGCTAGGACTTAGAAAAAGCTTCAGACTGTTAAAAAGAGACACTGTGAATTAGAAGAAAGGTAGTGAATTAAAGGAAAGTGGTATCTTATGACAAGTACAGCCCTAACATCAACTCTACCATTAGACAGGGCAAGACAGCTGCTTGAGGCAGCCAAAGTTGAGGGTAAGGAGCAGCAACAAAAATATTGGATGGTGGAGCTATACATGTCACAAGCTCTTCCCTTAGACAGGGCAAGATGGCTGCCTTAGGCAGCCAGTGTTGACAGTAAGGAGCAGTAGCAAAAATATTTGATGATGGAGCTATATATGTCACATGGTCTGCCCTGTAGGATTGGACAGAAGTGGAAGACATTGTTCAATGTATATGAGGGTGAGCAACTTCAATGATACTGGGGATCACATTGAGATTTTTGGAGAAGCATGAAGGCTACATATTTTGATTTCTTTTGTTTATTTTAATCTAAATTAATGTATAGGGTTTTTTTGCTTTACTTTTTCCCTTTTTAATGTTTTCATGCATTTAAACAATATTTATGTAAACAGATACCTAAAAGTCTATTTTCAAATTTAAATATCATACACGTACACACACAAAGCAGGTCAGTATTCTATATTAGTTACTGAGCATATTTAACTAAGTAATTTATTCTGGCTCAACCCCTACCCTAAATCTAATGGAAACCTCATTCATCCATGCTTTGGCTGCTAAAGACCTCTTACTTCCCATGCAGCTGATGCCATAAAGTAGGTTTAAGGAGGAGTTGTAATCATGGCAATAGCATCAAAACCATGAATATAGAAGAACTACAGATGAGTAAATTTAGGTAACTCTTCTGTGTCCACAACTGCTACTTAGTCATGATCGTGACACTATGGCCACAATCATAACTCCTCTCCTCCACCTATTTTACTGAGCATCAGCTGCATGCGGAGAAGGAGGTCCATTCTGCCCACGACTGAAGCGTGAGTGAGTGATATTTCCATCAAGTTTGAGGAGGCTGGGCCACGAAAGGTTTCTTAATTAAGTACACTTAGCTAAGTAGCTGATACAGAATATCGATCTCATTTCTTACACTGAATGTAAGAGTCTAACACAGAGGAAAAAGATACACAGAAGCTTTAAGAGAATATGTACAAGCAACCTGGGGGAGGCAAAAGCAGACACAAGCAGAGACCCAGGAAGCTGGGGGAGAAAGGAAAATAGCAGCAGGGAATCACTAGACAAAGGAAAAACACAAATGGAGCCTGGGGGTGGGAACGAACAGAGAAAAGCACAGAAAGGGAAAGAAAGCAAGGACAACAAGGGGTTGGAATAGCAAGACACAAACACAACAGACAAACAAAGAGGTGGGAACAGCAAGACAAAGCAGGAGTGTATCTCTTGTTTCAGATTGTGCTAGCTTCTTTACAGCAACCGCAGCAATCTCCAGTGCTCAGTATTAGAGCTGTGCAGCCCCTGGGAGCCCAGCATTCTATAGAGGGGGCTGGGGGCTGCATTAGTGGTTCTGGGGTTTGCATGTGTCCTATGGGCCACATTGGACGTGATTCAACTTGCCAGTCAGACAGGGAATCTGCCATTTGTATCAAGCAGCAAATTTCTTTGGTGGGATAGGACCTGCATTCTGGGGATACAACTCATCTGCGGCATGAAATATCATACTACTAGCCACCATTCTATGGCACAGTATAGCAAGGCATGCCATGATGTGCTATAATACATAGTATAGTGTGGTAATAAGGAAATGAGGTACAATGAATTAGGTGCATGTGTTTTATGCACCTGTCTGCCCTGTTCATATATAAAACGTAGATGAGAGTCCTTTCCATTACATGAAAAGAAGTATGCAGAGCAAGAGAGCAAAAGTCATTGGCCTCTGACACTTAGCAGTGCTGTCCTCTTTTGTTTTAAGCAATGTTCACCATACTGGTTCACCGAGGCTGCAGGAAAGCTGCCTGAAGCAGCACAGCACAGCAAGATATGTCATAACTTGCTCTGAAGTTTCTTCATGTCAGCAGGACAACTGAATCACATGTCTAAACGAAAAATATTAAAGTTTGTTATTGTTTTCATGCTCTACTAAAAAATCTGTCAGCCAATTTCCCAAAATGTTTTCTCTTGGACTAAGAAGAAATAAATAACTTCTCTTTTTCAGTCTCAAGATGGATTTGGCATTTCTTTACCCTTCCTTCTTTGAGCTTACAGGGTGATCAAGGGTCCTGCGTTTGTTTCTGTTTCTCTTGTCATGGAGCAGTAGGGCTGTAATTCTTTGCTAGGTTTCTTCTTGAAGGAAGCAATGAATAATTTTAACAGTTTCCTTCCTGCTGCAAGAAATCCTATTTTCTGCAGAGAAAATATGAGAAATAACCACATGCAAATTTTGCACAGAGTAAGTCCTGAACTGTGAAGATTTTTCATCACTCCGGGATTCTTCTCTTGAACATTCAAAAGACATGTTTTCAATCATTTTTTGTGAATCTGTTTGGATATTCTTTCCATCCTTACATAGCAACCTTCCTGAACTGTGGAGGAAAGTCTGGAAAGCTTCCAAACAATGGAGACATGCAATGGGAGAGGGGAGACCTGAGGCCCTGGGAGGAACAGTAATGATATATTCCATTAGGATTTGAACCATTAAAAGTAAAGCATGCTACAGACAACCAGAGAGGTGATTCTAGATTGAAAAATGTGGCCTTCTCATACACCTCCCAACCCCTCAAACTAAAATAATCACACAAAGTTTGGGTGCTACCTGACAGATAAGTTTTCACTTTGAAATGCATTTCTCTGTAGAAATGTTTTCTATCAGACTAAAGTTGTCTATAAAAGTACATGGAAGAAATTGTGGAGCCAGCAGTAGTTTTATTTTAACATAGATTGTTCTCAAGAAATACTAAAATTACAATGAATTCTCAGTTTTCCTCAACATCACAACTTTAAAAAAGATGATGATCCTGCCCAGAAGAAAAGTTTGTTTTTAGCATGTGATGTTTTTAAAGCAGTTTATTTTTGCTTTCTATTTCAAGTACTTATCACATTTTATGCAAATAGCACCAACAGCCCAAGGACAGATGACAAAACTAACCCAATTCAACATTCGCAACATTTTATGATGCACTGGAAAACTTTTTGACAGGCCTGGACAGCAAAAGAAAATAACTTCCATCAAATTTATCAGAGTCTTTTCTAACTGCAACAGAGGCCATTTCCACACGGGCTTAAAGAAACGCTGCAGAGCGTCCTCCATGGAGGACATCTGCACCTGGGAGCGGACTGGGTCAGACCTACTTACTGTAGTTCCGCACCTCAGCCCAGTCCCGAATGACCTGAAGTGGTCATCCAGCGTGCTTTTGAAAGACCGCTTGAAACAGATCTTTCAAAAGCACGAAGCGTGCCGCTCCGTTCCCGCGCTCCGGTGCAGATTTGCAGGCTTGCACCAGTGCGAGCCTGTGATCTGCTGGGGCCAGGCTTTAGGCTGGCGAGCTTCAGTGGTTGGTGGAGAGCCTCGACCAACTGGAAGCCACCATTTTCATCCCCGGAGCAGTGCAGAGCGGCGGCCACGCACTGCTCTGGACCAGCCTGGACCCAAGCATGCACAAGATGCTCTGCACAAAATCTGCAGACCAAGACCAAGGCACTGTACTGTATAGAAATATATGAAGGGCAGCATCCCTTGTTGAAATTGCACTGGTGGAACATCAGAATCCAAAGGAAATGGAAGGAAAGCATTTTATCATCCAAACGTCAACCCCTGTGTACCCCAAACACCTCAACCATGGAGCTGGAAAATCATTTGGAGCCAATTTCCAGACAGCTCAGGTCAAAGACATAAAGGAGAAGAGAAGGAAGTTTTGTCACACTGGCACTGGGGTAGCCCAAAATGAGGAAAATGTTTTCATATTGCACAAGGATTACTCATGGTTCTAACTTCAATAAGAGTTTTTCCATAGGACACAACCACATTTAATTCACTGAGACATAGATATATGTGGGCTCCAAAAACACTTTTTTTTTTCCTGAATGGTGAGTCAGCAGTGGTATACTGTTTGGCATTTTTCTTTCACTTGCTTTGATACAATGGAGAAATATTCATCTGGTGGCTAAGGCATTTTCTTATCAACACTGGGTTGCCACCACAATTTAAGGCATTATAAATATAAATGAGGATGAGGCACCAACATATTCCACAGTCAGCACAATAAAACATTAAAATCGTAGTTATTTATTTCCAGTCTCAAGAGTGAGATTGGCTGTTGTTGCAATAATCATCTTATAAAATCTCGGTTTATTTGAATGAATTATATTCTTTCTCCTCTTTCATTCTGGGCTGATGTCATTTTTACTGTACCTCCATGGAAGTTTTTACCATGGTAATCTCTGTAAAGCTGGATGGGAAAAAGTCTCTTATTTACACAATCTCACCCTTGTCTGTTCAAGAAATAAGGCCCATTGAGATCCAGACAGGTTGCTTCCTATTAAATGGATTGTACTACGGCAGCATAAAACATTTTAGGCTGGAAAATTTATCTACAGTATGTTAGAGAAAATATATTTGACAATATACTTAAAATCTACAGCTCACTCGCTTAATAATTACCTTTAGAATTCATATTATTAAAAAGATTATTATTTTGCATTGTCTCTTTTGCTGAGTAAATTTTAAATTAAATATCAGTTTGTCTTGAACTTTAAAAGCCTTAATTCAGATATCCAGCTGAACACTACAAAATGTAGTTGACATACCTTTTTTATCCCACTATTGTGACTTACAGAAAAACAAACCCTTCAGCACAATGGTGTTGCTCATGAGAAAGCCCAGAGTCCAGAAACTGACCAGTACCTTTAGCAAGCAGCCAAAAGCTTGCAAAAGAGAAACAAGGCAAGGCTTGAAAAGAAGTGAAAGCTTTGAATAACAGGAGACTAGCTAAGTGAAACAAGCTGAAATGAAAAAGTGCAAGTAGATTGCTAGCGTGTGGTTAGCTCTGTGGTCTGCAAAGTCTGGAGTACCCCAGACTAAGCCAATGGGAGAAGGAGCAACCACAAGAGCCAAACTAAAGTTACTTATAGCTTCATAAAGCTTCATTATAATATTAAATTTCACACCCCCAGGGTGGGATTTGGCAGTATAATTTGGGGGCCACCCATATGCACATGCAGAGTGCTTGAATACTGACACAATAATGTATCCATGACACAATTCCCATGCATATAGAGTTATCTCCTCCTTAGGGAGGACACTGTAATCCTTGTAGATTATACGAGATGTAATTTGGCTTGCATTCAGGGAACACCTGATTTGCTGTGTCTCGTCTTCCTGATTCTGCAGAATCTGAAATAAAACTTTGATCTCTTTCAGTGTGGATTATTGGCTAGTGCACTGGGCGCGAACCCTGCCCAGAGTCCCTTCTCTGGGAAAAATCCAGATGACATTCACATGCAGACTTAATCAATTAAGCGGTTAATCAATTGAAACTTTGATTAAAATATTGAAACAACACCTTGATCAAAAGAGAGCTCTGTTTATCAGACTAAAACTATGGTTGGCTCAGACTTATCAGTACCATCCTAACTCCATGGTGTTCTGCCTATAGTGGGTTAGGAAGAAGCACAATCCCTCATCTGTTGGCATGATCCTGCTTCTGCCTACAGAAATCCCTTTTTGTATGCAGAAACCTTTTTGTGAGCAGATCCCATTGTCAGATGACTGCAAGCAGAACTGCTCTACTCAAGATCCCCTAAAGGAGAGAGAAAAGAAATTAAATTGGAATACTGTGTCTAGTTCTGGGCACCACAATTCAATATTGACAAGCTGAAATGCATTTGGAGGAGAGCGACCAAAATGATAAGAGGCCAGGAAACCATTCCCTATGAGAAGCAGCTTAGAGAGCTGGGTATGTTTAACTTGGAGAAGAGAAGGTTAAGAAGTTACATAATAGCTATGTTTAAATATTTGAAGGGATGTCATATGAAAGAGGGAGCAAGCTTGTTTTCTGCTGCTCCAGAGACTAGGACATGGAGGAATGGCTTCAAACTTAAGGAAAAGAGATTTTATCTAAACATTAGGGGAGAACTTCTTGATGGTAAGAGCAGTTCAACTGCTGTAGTGGAGTCTCCTTCTTTGGAGGTTTTTAGACAGAGGCTGGATGGTGATCTGTAGGGAATGCTTTCATTGTGTATCCCTGCATGGCAAGGTGTTTGACTCAGTAGCCTTCATGGTCTCTTTCAGCTCTGTAGCTGTGTGATTCTGTACATCAAATCTAAATGCCCAGGGACATAACCACAATAGCCCAAGGACACAATCAGTTAGGTCAAGCAAGCGAGATCCTAAGTAATTTCCAATACTTTACACTCTGGCAGGTTTGTATTCAGAACAGCTCAAGCTAGCATACAGTTGTCTCATCTGACCCTTGGCCGTGTTGAACACTAAAGATTATACTTGAATTCTTATATGTTTGAAAGGCTGTCATAACCAAGAGGGAACAGGCTTGGACAAGGAGCAGCAGGAAATCTACAGGAAAAGAGATTCCACCTGAACCTCATGAAGAACTTCCTAATGGTTATTGCTGTCCGGCAGTGGAATATGCTGCCTCAGAGTGTGGTGGAGTCTCCTTCTTTGGAGGTTTTTAAACTGAGACTGGATGACCATCTGTTGGGTGTGCTTTGATGTGTGTTCCTGCATGGAAGGGGGTTGGACTTGATGGCTCCTGTGGTCGCTTCCAGCTCTATGATTCTATGAGGTGAATGGATGATTAGACAAGCACTTTTGGCTTGTTCCATGCACAATGGCTATTTCCCCTCCCTGAACTGCAAACTCCAGGATTCCATAGGATGTTGAGAGTGGAATAGCAGCACTGTAACAGTCTAGTGCGGAAATGGCCATTGTGTTCAAGGCAAATAGTTTCCATGCTCACTAAGTTCTTTGCTGTGAAAGCAGATGATGAAAGGTCAGCGCAAAGTTAGGACCTGAGCACTTCTGTTTTACAGCTCAGATTTCAAGGGACATATAGATCAGCTTTACTCATTCAGCATTTTCACATTGACAGGGAGGCTGCTTGCACTTAAGCTTTCCCCCCAAGAGACTGATTCCTCTGTATGCCTTGCTGTCTGGCCTGCTGTGAAAGCATACCTTTCCTTTTATAAACAATAGAACCATGAAGAAGTTCAAGTTAATCACCTATTAACAGAAATCCAGACAGGAGAAATGTGCTTTTGCAGCAGAACTGCCGTCAAACAGCTGCCAGAAGGGTTGCCATTTCTAAGAGGTTTTTTTTATTATGATTGTAATTCAGCAGATTTCAGACATGTCAAACATCTGGTATATTAAAGTTGATTTAATTTAGTATAAGCTTTTGTGGATGAGAGTTCACTTAGCAGATATAAGAAGCACTATCCTTAGGTGCAGCAATGGAAAAAGAATTCATTATTAGTTGACTCTTCTTTCTTTACAAAGTTATCCAACCTATGGCCTTTATGTATACGAACAAAAATTCATGGATATATTTGGGTTTTCCATTAAAAGAATGAAACCAAGACCATTGTGAAGTGGAAACCCCACTAGATGAGTTCCCTCCCAAGCCTCCTTGCCTAGGAGTCAAATGCGGAGATGTAGAACATCACTAACCTATGCTTTATTATGCATGCATACAAGTGGTGCTTATAACGAGCAGCTATAAAGGGGAGCAGATGCAGGCTCTTAATACAGCTATCCAAGGAACCTTCAACCATCAAAGGAACCTTCCAGAACATTCTAGCAGAACCTTCCAGCAGCTGTTAATCACAAATTAGTTACATTAGATGGTGGCAGGCCTTCATTTCTACTCAGAAACAACAAAATTTGCAACATTATTTCAGGCTTCTATGTGTACCACCATTTTCCATCAATATTCAATTCACTTTAACCTCTTCAGGCCTATTCCCTTTCAACCGATTTTGTGTTTTTGTTTATTCCTTTGAACTGTATCCAGACCTTAAAAATACGTACACTTGAAAAATGCACACAGGCATGTTTTATTCAATGCGGGGGCAGGAAAGGGCAGATCAAAATATAAATAACTTCCTATGTGATGAGAGGAGGCTGGTGGTGGGATTCTAACAATTGCAATGGAAATAAAACAGAATTTTTCACATCCTTGAAGAGACATCTTTTGTTAATTCATGTGTGTGTCCATGTATATGCATGTGTTTATGTGTGCGTATAGATAAGTAGGTAGGTAGATAAACATATGGGTATAGAGAATGGGGGAAACTGTACACAGTTGTGCAAAAACATCATAATATGCCAAAAAAAAAAAGGTTTACGGGGATTTTAGATGAAGCAATCCAAAGAATGTCTGGTTCCCACTGAGGTTCCAAAGGCTTCTTGGCAGTTAAGTATGTACAGAATACAAGCTGGGATATCTTCATCACTGTAACTCAGTAAATACTCAGAAGGAGTTAGAGGCAATCAAGGAGCTAGATACATTGAATGTTGCTTGTTGTCCAGGCAAAATCTCAGCCTGATATAATCCTCCTGGTGCAGGAAGAGAGAATGACCAACCTCGACTTAGTGGTATCACTTCAGAGACTACGACTTCTAGGAGTGAGTGAGGTTTTAATTAATGATTGCATTTGATAAGAAGTTAATGAAGTGAATGAAGAAAATGAAGAAAAAGTGAACTGAAAGACTTGCCCATCCCTAACAAGAACATATAAGAATTTTCCTACATTTTAAAAAATTAAATAATAAAAAAGAGTTTTTAGAAAATCCTTCCTCAAACTGAGAAAGGAAAAGGACATAATTTGTGCTCATAAATCTGTATGTGGGCAGCTTAGCACTACTTTCTCCTTTTTTAAAAAAGGTCCAGAAGTGGACAATTGGCTTCTGGACCTGCTGCTGCTGTTTCCCATTCCTCATCTCAAGAGCAATTTTCAAGATAGGAGTCAATTCTGCATTTTCATAAAAAGGAAAAGGAGGGAGAAAGGAGAGGAGGAGAGAAAACAGACAGGAGACATGTACACACACAAAACACAGAGATTTCTCTGTGTAAAAGAATGGACCATGTTGCCCCAAAGATCCTGGACTCAGTCTCATAGCACCAGTTTGGGGCAGTGGAGCTTCCCTCAACTCCATATAAGTAGACAGAAAAATTGCTTTATTCACATATGTAATGGAGAAAAAAGCGATGAGCTCTTGGGAGATAAAGAACACTCAGTGCTTTTTCTTGTACATAATAAGAAAGGGCTTCTCAAAACACTGGGATATCCTGTCAAGAAAATAACTGAGAGATTTTTCACACTTCAAGACTTAAAAAAAAAAAAGTGAAAAAATCTGGTTGCATAGAAAGACCCCCCAAACCGCAACATATTTGCCCAGAAAACAGTGTATTTTTCAGGAAGAAGGCCACAAAGTGCGCAAAAAAAAAGTCAGAAATGAGCAAAAATGCTCATCTCACCCAATGAAAAAACTTTTGACATTCTTCTGTCTTTTGTGCAAGAAGGAAATCAGTGAAGACTGACATTCTTAGAAGGTGTACTGGGTTTCATGGGTGTACTGGCACCTGTAAGCTCTGGAATGGCAGTGTCCAGTACAGATCATGTTCAGATGGACCAGCCTTGTTGTGATCCTGCTTCCTATGGTCTCAGTTTAACACTGCAATGTGAAATGCCTCATTCCTAAGGCCTGTGAAGATTTTTAACAGGATCACACAGGGCTTTTGAGGAGCCCTGGTTGGTTATCCATGCTGTAAACTATTGCCACCATCAGCTGAGGTCCAACATCATATCAATATAGAGTAAATATCTGTTGGCAAAGTTATGTTATGCAACCCCTATACTGAATACTGTTGTTGTTCTTGTGTGCCTTCACATGGTTACTATTTACAGTGACCCTAAATTGAACCTATCATAGGGTTTTCTTGGCAAGATTTGTTCTGAGGGGGTTGCTTTTGCCTTCCTATGAGACTGAGAGAGTGGGAGCTGATAAATTGACTTGTAGTATCAAAGTAAAGAAGGGGGAATTTAAAAGAGGTATTTTTATAGATAATTGGGGGGAATTTATTGATTTATATGTTGACAAAGGGGAAAGGAAATAAACCAACTGAAGAATCATTATAATTTTGGAAGGAGAATGGAGCTATTTGAAGTGGATGGATGTGGTGATATCTCTAATGATCCCAGTGGTAGGGAGCACTTATTATCTAATTGTAGAATAGATTAAGATTAAGAACATTTGATATAAGTGGTTTGTAAGTTTATGGGGGGGGTTGTATTAGGTATTTTGTTGTATGTTTTGTAGTGTTATGCATTTTTATGTTGTTAAGTAATTAATAAAAAAAATAAAAAAAGAGAGAGAGAGAGAGAGAAGGAGCTACCAGTGCTACAATGTATGTGGATTAGTGGTGAATGTACACAAGTTTACTGACAACCCTCTGTACAATTGCAATGTGCAAAGCCAATACACAGAAGCAATGTGCATCCATGAGCTATTCTGCATACTTTAATGTGATACAGCATCTGCAATAGTTCCTTAGTGCACCTCTGTTTGTGCTGCAGTTAGCTGGATATGACCATTGCACATTGTCAAAAACAAAATCACTCTACATACACAGCACAATTTACACCATACTGTCCAACCCTCCTGATTTGTCTGTTGTCCTGCTATTTCAACTGCTTTGAAAATATTCTCTTTCCTCTTTCCATTTACCCCTTCATCCCTGGTTTAAAGTAATTGCTGTGACCTGAGTTCAAATTGCAAAAGTAGTTTTCACTCAATTAACTAGATGAGGAAAGAGGAGAGGAGGGGATGAAATATTGGCCCTTCCAGTACGCTAAGGAACATGCAATCTGCCGCCGTCTCTCTTAGCTTGTGTGTTCTTCCTCATTAATAACTTCCTCATTAATAACTAATAACTTCCTCATTAACAACATAATGTTGGGCAGTATGTTACACTTGCATATGTAAAGAAAAGAATGCCACCATAATCAGCTAGTTTGTAGAACATTTTGCACAGCAAATATGGTGTTACCCTGTGAACTGGGGGTCCTGGGAGGGACACCAAAATGTGCTCAACTAAAGTTGAGGAAAATTAGCTCAGAGCACTGCTTAGCGTTATGAGAGGCAGGGTAATGTAGCGAGATCTTGAACCCTATGTCTACGGGGTCGGGTCGAGTCAAGGAGAACACAGAAGTTGAAATAATAAATGATGTTTATTAAATACAAGCAAAACAGTGTATGCGACACACTCATACAAGATAGCTAAAGAGAATAAAGGTTGGAGTAGTATAGAGGGATTTTTAGAGGGATTGCTGTTTTGGGTGATACTTCACCTGTCCTGAAGCCCAGAAAAATAGAGAGCAAAGCTGGGGTGCGATGTAGCTCAGCACGTGGAGCAGAGGGGAGGCTCGCCAAGCAAAGCGGCAGCAAGGCGGGATGAAACTCGGGAGCGATCCGAGGAAGGTCTCGGAATCAAGGGTTTTTATAAGAGAATTGTGACTGCAGGCTATGCCGTATTTGGGGAAAAACAACAGATTTGGAGTTGGAGACAAAGCCTCCAAAAGGTCAGAATCTGAATGATTGAGTTATCTTAGCGGTTCTCAACAGAGTAGCCAGTATGCAAACGCAGAGTACTTGGGTATTGCATAGTTTACCCATCAAGCTGCCATCGCGGGGCAGAGGCTCTTTCGTAAGTGGCGTGCATACTTAATTAGAGTTCTTGCCTGGAGGTCTCCTAAAGCAGTGAGTCAGCTATTTCTGGCCTGCCTGTATTGTAGTTCGAATCTTATGGCTATTAACGGCCGAGCTTGTTTACGTGCTCGTCCGGTGGCCTCGTAAGCACGTGGAGAGGAAATACAGAAGTGAAGCCGAATTATGATATCAAGAGGATACCTTTTAATATCCCCAAAGCTCAGACTAGCCAGGGCAGTAACAATGGTATTTTAGAACAGGGGTGAGAAACTATAGTGAGTCTCAGGTCCTGTATTCAGCCCTTGGGATGCACTAGGACCTGCACAGACTGCCAATAACATAACATAACATCACAACACAACATAGCATAACATAACGTAAGTGGAAGGAAGACCACTTGAAAAATGATTATGTTGATATTAAACTGTGCAGAGTTATTTAAAAGTGTATTGCCTCTTAGAGTTGGCAGGCAAGGCAATTCACCTTTTAATGGCCAGAAAAGGGCACTGAAATGGAGTTTGTAGGGGTGGCAGGTCACAAAAAACAGCACTGAGGGATTGTGTACAGTCTCAGGGTCACACTTTGCCCGCCTCCGCTTTAGAACATAGTTTTCCTCTTTGCTTTTATAACTGCATACACATTTATTCCTGAAAAGTATAAAATATTTTGTAGCACAAATTTAAACTCCATATCCATATCTCCTTTTCCATAACCTTCTAAGCTGCTAAAGGAGATGTCAGTGCAAAATAATTGACTGTCAGAAAGAAATCATTTTTCCAATGATAATTTCATTTACCATTATACAAAGCAAATGCTCTGTCAAAAGATGCATGGACAAACAAATAAGCACACAATGAACATACCACGTGTTTTTATTTTCCTTCCCATTGTCCATAAAATAGAACAATATGAAAGTCAAAAAGAGCAAGTACAAGAAAGCAGCAGGGGGGGAAATCTATATAGCTTGAAATTAGAATGAGCCATAATGTACACTAAGCAGTGTGATAAGTCAGGAGTTAAAAGGAAGCCTGTTCTTTGTAGACTGGATGGATAGTGTCAATTCAAATAACCATTTGATCTGGATTTTATAACAAAGTGAGAGCTGGTTGTTCTGCTTCAGTTCCTCATCTTTTAACAGATTGTACTATGGGTCTTTTAAAGTCTGCGGATACAAGTCCCCTTCCTGATAAGCTATATGGCTAGGAATGCAGAAGAGGGAACATACTGCTTTGGTTTTAGGTTATTAGTATCTGCTCTGTCTCAGAATATTTTACAAAGCTGTTAGTGGGTTGCTAGAGGTAAACAGAAGAATAATTATATTCTCGGTAACAGTGTCAATATACTATATAGAAATGTGATTTATTGGATCAAGATCTACTGAGGCAATTCTGCTGATGGAATTGCTTCAATTGGCATAACTGGGAAGGGGCAATATTACTCCAGTGAGCCAGTGTGATATACTAGTTTGAGCACTGGACTACAATGGAAGACCAGTTCTGGGCACCTCAATTCAAAAAGGATATCGACAAGCTGGAATGTGTCCAAAGGAGGGCAACCAAAATAGTGAAGGGTCTGTAAGCCATGCCCTATGAGGAGTGGCTTAGGGAGCTGGGTATGTTTAGTCTTCAGAAGAGAAGGTTAAGAAGGGACATGATAGCAATGTTTAAATATTTGAAGGGATGTCATGTCGATGAGGGAGCGAGCTTGTTTTCTGCTGTTCCAGAGGCTAGGACAAGGAGCAATGGATTCAAGCTGCAGGAAAGGCGATTCCAGCTGAATCTCAGGAAGAACTTCCAGATGGTCAGAGCTGTCTGGCAGTGGAATATGCTGCCTTGAAGTGTGGTGGAGTCTCCTTCTTTTGAGGTTTTTAAGCAGAGGCTGGATGGCCATCTGTTGGGAATACTTTGATGGGTGTTCCTGCATAGCAGGGGGTTGGACTCGATGGCCCCTGTGGTCTCTTCCAGTTCTATGATTCTATGATACTATGACCATGGAAAGTGACTGGATGACCTTAGGCAAGTTGAACACTTCCAGCCCCGGAAAAATCCATGATAGTTTCAGCTTAGTGTTACCATAAGTCAGAAATGGCTTGAAAGCACCCAACAAGAATATTATGCCCCCAACACCAAAGCGCTTCATCTCTCCCTCCTCTTTTTGGTGCACTCTGAAAATCTGCTCAAGAGGGATGAGGAACCTTCCAAAACAAGTTTCCAGTTAGCACTGCAGTGGAGTAGGCAGGGGGAGGGGAGGAGGAGAAAATATCTTCCTCACTGGTAGTGGAGGACCAACATGATGTTGGATTTAGCCCTCGGATTATATTATTCATAATATATGAAAAAATATCACCATTACACGAATTCAAACATTTGGAAAGCAAGAAAATAGAATGCTTACAGCAAGTAGAAATTAAAAGTAGGGATGGTCAATAAGTTTTCAGGATTTGAAATTTAGTGGAAGTATCCATTTCACACCTGCTGGGACTCACTCTGAGATAAAATACAGCCTATCACCCAAAGCTTCACATTTTTGAGGCTCATCACACAGACATGTTAACATCTAAAAAGGATACAATTTGAAAAAAACACACACAGATGCTCTAGTCAGTGGAAAACATGTATAAGAATGCATATTTTTATGTATAACACTAGGTTACTTTCCTTACAAAAGGGAAAAAAAAGTGTCAGAACCTGATATGAACCAAAAACAGGACAAGGAGACAGATGGCATTAGGAGAAGACCATGGAAACTCAGACAGGAAAATGTCCACATCCCTAATTAAAAGTACAATCAGCGCAATGAGCTTCCAGATTTTTGTAAACCTGTAGGCAGGAGGAAAATTTTAAATGCGGAAAAGAAACTAAGAATATCTGCTGCGTGCAATATATTTTTATTTAGTGTGAAGGACAATGATAGGTAGATGGAAAATGAAACACGTGCCTTTTGGTATATAAGGAAAAAATGCAAAGTCATTTGAATGTATAACAATTTTAAATAATTAATATTGGACAGAATATCAAAGAAAATGGACTGCTGCTAAGTACATGAGGCAACTTAGTAAAATAAGGTTCATTAATGGGATGCCAGTTCAAGATACTACTGAAGTGAAACTAGAAAAGAAAAAGCCATAGATGTGGGTTTAAATGAAAGGAGACAAAACATAAAGTATATGCCACCACTTTTAACAAGAGATAAAACAGTGGAACACTGAGAGATCATTTTCTGTTGCTTTGTCAAGCAACAACCTCCTCTACGGAAAGCCCCATTCCAGGAATAGAGCGGTTCTTTGCTATGGAAGGAAATAAGAGAATCTAAGTCACTGAATCCAGTTACCTCTCATAAGTACTAGCTGAAGGGACTCTGAGTTGTCAAAATACAGTGAAGGCTAATGGCCTAAGCCGAACAGCGAATCTCCTCCAGGTTTTAGTTTGAAGGAGCTATCCAAGGTTATCAGACCCTATCCCTAAAACAGATTCAGCACGTTGGACAGATCCTTGAAATTTCAAACTGAAGCCCAGAGCAGATTCATCACTCCACTCATATGGGAGCTACCACACATCACTGTTTAACTATGGTTAATGAGGTGTTGGGTTTAGGTTACATTTATTAGGGGTCAGCATCACAGAAGGACATCAGAGATCATAAGAGTCAATGGCCTAATCAGCAAGACCAGATAGGAGAAAATGTGGGAAGCTTCGAGGTGCTTCGGTCAAGAGGTTTTAAAAAGGCCTCAGAGACCATGAGAGAAAGACACAAAGGACCATCCATGAGAGCCAGAGAGCCAGTGGTAGGCTGGGCAACACTAGGCCCGGACTCCTGAATCTCTCTCCGCCCTCCCCGCCCACACCATCCCAGCATTTGGATAACAATCTAAGTAGGTAGGAATGTTCTTAGCTAGTCACATTTGGGGGTTTTCTTCTTTTAAAACTCTGGCTGAAATGAGGCTTGTGTGTAACTTATAACTACTGAGTAATGCCTAGAGATAGCAGCCTCCATGAATAAGATGCCTTTTGTCATTATATTGCCTGTTTAGAATAAAAGCTTTCCTTAAAGAACACTCTGTCCATATACTCTTTCTCCTCATGCTTGCCAGCTAGGTGCACAGATAGAATTCCTCTCTTCCACAGAGAGTAGGGGAGGAAGAGGGTCTAAGTTTAGAGATTCTTTTCCTCAGTGGCTTCCTACTGAGTCACAAGAAAAGGAGTTGAAATCAGTAGGTGGTGGCAGCAAGATCTCCAAGGGCAAGAGAGGAGTTCTCATTTCCTACTCAAGGGCAAGAGTCAGCATCAGTTGGGAGAATATAACCCCCCACCTTTCCTTTATAAGCTCTACTTGTTATGCTGGACTGGTGATTCACTCCTACAGTTCTACAGCAATATGGGGCACGCACATGCACACATATTTGTGTGTATGCACGCACAGAAATCTCTTCCCAAACTGTAGAGCCTGTGGGTGGACAAACTACAGCTCCCAAATCTGCCTCTGTAATCTTTATCACCCTCCAGACTCCCTTGTAGTATATTTCCTGGCCAAAAACGAGGAGAGCGATCTCTTCAGGAAGCCTCCAGGAGCAGCAATTCTCCTCTTATATAAGTTGCATGGCTCCCTGTTAGAGATGTAATGCTTTGCTGATTTCATTTTTTAAGGAAAGCATGTGGTATTTTAGTAACTTTCTTCCCATTGTCAGACTGTGCAATTTTCAAAGAGTATCCGCAGCTCAAGACTTATTCTGCATAGAATTCATGTATGTATTTTTTATTATTATTATTTTTATTTTATCTTTTGCACAGAAAACAGCATTTACTGCATAGGAAATGGTATTTCTATACAAAAAAATAATATTTCTTCAAGGAAATGAAATATATTCAGAGTAGAAAAAGCTGTTTTCTATGCAGAAGGTGCTTTACCTGAGGACTTACTCTGTCCACATTTGGATGTAGGTTTTTTTTTTCTGTAGAGAAAACAGTGTTACCTGTACAGAAAATAATATTTCTGCACATAAAATGCTGTTTTCTGCACCAAACACCCATATGCAGAATGAGTCCTGAACTGTAAAGATTCTCGTCAGTCAAGAATACTACTCTTCAGGGCTGCCCTGCTGAAGAATCACTTTTTTGATCATTTGTTGAATTTTTTTGAACATTATTTCCATCTCCACTCCCTGTATAGTTTAACATAAAAAAAATACTAATTTTACAAAACTGATTTCCAGCTGCTTTAGATTTTTGCTTCAACATTTGTATTGGTCTTTGTAGCCCCCAGAGGATCCCCAGTACAGAAAAAAAGAGCCTCAGAACTGCCACATTAATCATTACTGTTTTTCCCTATTAAAATATAAAACCTTCAATTTTCATAAAACTGCTTTTCTTTTTTTCTAGAAAATAGATGCAAGCATTTCTAAGAGAAGCCTGTCAACTGAAAGGTAAAATTGGCAATGCTTTACAATGGATTTTGTGTAGATCTGAGCTAATTTGTGTACTATGAATCTTTTAATGAGCACTAAAATCATGGTTGATAGAGCTAGGATTAATTTAGATCAGGAGTGGGGGAAAATGCAGCTTGTGAGCAATTTATGGTACCCAAAGCTATTGTGAGGTCCACAAGATCCTCTAGCTCCTGCTTCCCAGAACTAAGATTTTTAAAATTTTATTTAAGAGTTTGAAGTAAATATTTCACCATGATTTGTGGCCCCTTCTTGGACTTTTGACTCCTCAAATCAAAAAATAAACTAGAAATTGACTTTTTTAAAATAGGCCTAGAGGGTCAGGGTTAAACTGGTTGGCTAGGTGGGGTTTCATTTAAGTCATTCGCAGACTTCTATCCCATATATTATTAGATAACATATCCCAGAATGTTTGACCACAGGTCAGAGTGGAATCTAGAGATTCAAGAATGAGAACACTGCATTAACCTTCTGGCTACATTCAGAGTATTAGCAATAGGTAAGCCAATGACCTTGTCAGCATTTGCAATGACTCAGTTGATTTATGTTCAACTTTCGATGTCTCCAGTTTTTCAGGAGGATCAGCCACCTTTATCTGGATACCAGGAAAGGTTCCGAGAGGTTCCAGAACAGATAATTAAACAACCACTTAGTGAGCACATTCAATAGGATGCTATGAAACAACTCATGCCAAATTAATCTACTCTTTCTCTTTCTTCTCTTCTTCTAAAAAGAAAGAATTATGAGCTTTGTAGATAAAGGGAAAGCTGTAAGTGTGGTATGTCTTGGTTTTATTTAAGCTTTTAACAACAGATGAATGTAGATAAGTACCCTGTGCTATTCTTATAGGCGAGTTACTGGTAAAATGTGGCTGAGAAAATGTTACCCTTGACTGCATTTGTAGTTGACTGGTGGTCTGTACCCAAAGAATACTCACCAGTGATTTATCATCACCCTATAGAAGTGACATATGGTTTCTGCAGCCCATCCTTGATCAAAACAAAGATTCAAATGGAAGTAAAATTAATATCAACAGGATAAATGAGAAGTTCTGTATTTTGAATAGGATAAATCAGAAACACAAATACTATGTTGGCTACAGTATGTCTCTTTAGAGGTCTCTAAAGATCACAAACTAAATATAAATCAACAACATGATGGGTGGCAAACAGTTACAGAGATATAGTATGTAGATCATAGGAAGTAAGTGCTTTGGTCATGTCTCACGTACAGTTTGCATGCTATTGACAGACTGGAACATGTCCAGAAGAGTGTAACAAAGATATAAATGATCAGAAAAACAAGGCCTATGAGGAACAGTTTAGAGAGTTGGGCATGTTAGCCTGGAGATGAGAAGACTGGGAGGCAATATGGTAGCAATTGTCAAGTATCTCAAGATGATAGAGTTCATTTGGTTCCTCCTGCTATAGATAATAGATCTGAACCCATCGATTCAAATGACAAGAAAGAAGATTCCAGCTAAACATTACAAAATAGTTCTGGTGTTAAGAGCTGTTCAACAGTGGAATGCACTGCCTGAGAGGATGGTTGCCTTTCCTCGAATAGTTTTTAAGCAGAGGTTGGATGGCTATCTGTCAGGGATGCTTTAGCATAAGCAAAAGGCTAGACTAAATGACCCTTCATATTGCTTCCAGCTCTACATTTCTATGACTCTGTGAAGATGAAAGTGATGGAAAACAGCCTATCTCCATCTTTATTCTATTGCCACTGTAAGTTAGAATATACACTGCCAGGCAAATAATCTCCAGTGTGCTATGCACAGGTTATCTGCTAACATGTAGAGGTAAAACAAAGAGCATAGATGGCAACATTCATGTAAGCCCTGCTCCCAAGTGTCACCACACACACCCAGAAGTGTGCAAGACCTTTGGCATTGAAAACTGAAAGTTGGCTGAATGATGACACAGGACCTTCATGATCAGGAGCCCTTATAAGACTGGATACCCAGTCGCAAGCCACCTGTAACCGTGTTCAGCCAGACCTGGGTCTCTTTCATACTGTACAGTTATACACTAGGATTCCACATTTCCTTTTCCAATAAAGCACAGCTCAGTTTAGTGCATTTCTACTAATCTATAAGGCCCAGGGCCATAACCTTTAGGCAACGCTCAGTTCCATGTGTATGTCCATTGAGGAGTAAAACCTTCATTACAAACTTCAATGAATAACTAGATTTGTGCATCAACACATCCTCCTTATAACTTCTTTCCTTAGAAGAGTATCTTGTCTAACGCGATTCAAAGATGTTTTGTAGAACACTGCCTCTGGATGACCAAAAGAAAACACAATACCAGAACACAATGTCACTGTAGATAAGTATCCTGTGGAGAACATCTCCATTGCCTCTGGGCCAGGAAGGACATAGGCTGCCTCAAAATACTGTACTCACTTTGAGCTTCAAACCACATTTGAAAATCAGTAAACTTGTCGCTGCGACACTTCTCTTCAGGGTAAAAAAAAAATTAAAAAAATCCAGGAGGAAAGTGTACAAGCTCTTTTATGTGATGACATGAAGACAGTTCCACTTTGATTTTCAAAGGCTCCCTTTCTTTGCTTCATTTATAATCTTGTAATGTGGAACTTTTATGTTTTTGTGCCCATGAATTTCTTTTAAGGGTATCAGTTGCATCTCTCTTTGATCCCCCAGTGAAGAGCTGTAGCTCACCTAGTCTGAAAAATTTATGCCACCTGTGGAACTTTTTAAAACACAAATGTATACTCTGCAGCCAACTCGCTTCTATTTATTATGAAGTGTGCTCTCTGTGGCTGTTTTGAAGAAGACTGAAGCTTGAAAAAATGTACAGTCACAGCAGCTGGAAAGATCAAAGCTTTGGTGTTTGTCTCTATCCTAAGGAAACAAGATCCAGTTTAGGTCTATGGACGTTACAGGTGAGCCTGCTTCTGCCTTTCATGGGCACAAAACTTAAGTGGGAAAATACTAGTCATTCTGGATGTAGGCAAACAAATTTTGTTTGGTGTGGTATATGTCTGTGTCTATTTTTCTAAATGGATACATTTTCCCATAAATTCAAGGGAAAGAATATAAAAATTTAAGATCTGGGGAAAATGAGTGAGAAACTGAAATTGATGGTCATTTCTCCCTCCAGGCAGAGAAATTTACATGCTTAGGCCTAAATCCAGTTGCTGGTCCCAGTTAGAGTAGATCTGTTAAATAAACATGATTTATACAAGTATTAACTTACCATTCAGCAATTAATTTAATAGGTTTATTCTAACTGAGGTTTTAGGTCTTAGCATTACGTCTGATTTTCAGTCTCTGTGTATTCATCCAGGCATGTGGTATTCCTGAGTTAACAGGTGCCCATCCTCTCTCTCTCCCTCTCTCTCTCTCTCTTTTTTTTTTTTTTCAGACAGGCACATCACCTAACAGGCAGGTACAACATTATGGTCTCCCGGCTGGAAATATGTGTAGCTACTCAATGTAGCTGTACCACTCAAAGCAGAAGATAGCTGAAGATTCATGTCAGATAAACTTACCCAGAGTCTCAAATTTCTTCAATACATAACAGAAAACAAACATAGCTGGCTACTTTTGAGGAGCAGGAAAGAATCAGAATGCAACCTTCAATGTTAGAAAGGTTCTACAACATTAATTCATACTCAGACCATGATCATATACTCTTTTCTTTCCCTGACAAATTATTTCTGTATGGGTTCTTGCACATAGTTTATTTCTATGCCGCTTTTCTGCAGAAAGCTGTGGCCAAAGCAGTTCACAATAAACATTACTTTAATGAAGTAAATCACATCTGAGGGGAATGAAGCAGCTGTTTTACAAAACATTAATACAGCCAAATACCCAATACAATAAATTATCTTTATAATTGCAATAAAATCATTAAGGCTTAATCAAAATCAAAATGAACAGGCAACAAACACAACCACATCGCATTATTAATGCTCATCGCTAGTTCTAATCAAAACAGCCTGCTCAAAATAGTCTGGAGGAATTATGTCTTCTCAGTGGGCTGGATGGGCCAGGAGACTTCTCTCCTCACTCTGCCCAAACATGTTCTGACTCAAGTTGCAATGAATATATCTTGCATCCAGATTGCACGTAGTTGAAGCCCTTGCTTTATAGGGTGTGACTTTGCCAAAGCCACCTGGAGTTAAGTTCCATGGGTCAAGTGACATCAAAATCTAGTAAGACAGTTACTTTGTTGAATGATCACTCGCAGAATCTTTCAGTCAGCCATAAAGTCACTAGGTGAACTAGCTGGAGGTTTCTGTGAATTTTAGTACAGAAAATAATACTTCCAAGCTGGGATTGAAACAAGATTCAATTATTGGTTCACTCTGGTGCATTAGTGAAATGGAGGGAGGGGTCCTTCAGTTCAGGTGTCCAAGTGTCTTGATCCAGCTTTGCCATCTTTCTCTCTGAAGTTGCCATCTCCAGACCTGATGTCTCTTGTTCTGGTTACGCAGGTTCTAGCATCCAATAAATACATGAGCTGGATTTCTCATGTCTATTATAGCATTTACTCTGTGAAGAAAAAAAAGCTAAGATACCTGCAAGTGGAGTCTACATGACATATCTTTTATGAATGCCCTGGGCTTTAGCAACATTTTTTCCCTCCAACCAAGCAAGGTTCATGGCTTTGAATCAAATAGAACATTGCTAGAATCCATTCATAAAGTCTGATAGCATTCAATGCAGGAAAAATGGTTTATCCCCTAAGGAAGTAACCATGTCAGCCTTATACAGGTGTAATAAATACAAGGATTAGAGGGCTGTAGGAAGCCATTCAGAGAAGATGGTCTGACAATGTAAGGCAATGGTTTCATGTAACATTTTACTCAAAGGACTTGTCAACAATATTTTTGCATGGCTTTGGAGCACACTTCTGATCTACAAACAAATCCTTCTCAACCCTGCCTCAAAAGTATCCTGCTATAATCAATGCAGGTCATTTTGCAACAGATTGATGAGCCAGCATCTACCATTTGCAAATCATTACCGTATAAGCTTGCTTTCAGAAATTGTTGCCTTTGTGTGCCAAGTTAAACCATTATTATTATCCCAGCCATTTTAAATTAGATGACTTGTATAAATTAAAAGACTTGTGTTTTCCAAAGTGGACATCACTTCAGAAACAATTTTAGACTCCAGGATAGTTAACTCAGTTACTTTTTAAAATCTAACTTCCTTTCCATTCTGACCTTTAAAAAGGTAAGATCACAGTGGAAAGGAAGTTACATTTTAAAGAGTGAGCTAACTGTTCTGAAAACTGAAATGATTTCTGAAGTGCTGGTGATCTTGGAAAGCACTGCTGTTTTAATTTTGTGGGATTTTGTTTTCCCCGTTTTAGTTTTGCAGTCCATTCATGTCTACTATCCATACATGTAGAAAAAGGCTTATCCTACTACCTCCAACCAGTGTGCACCTCAAAGATGGTCCCTCCATTAGATTATTGAACTCTATGGGAGTAGGGCAACACATACACAGGAAAAAAATTCCCACAATTTATTTCTAATACCAGCACCTCATTGTGATCTTTAAAAAAAAAATGAATCTCAAATTTGTTGAGCTATCTATGTGTTAGACCACAATAAAAGCAATCACTTTGAACATTCTCTGACCTTCCTTAAAAACCCTCAAGCTTTTGCTATTTCCTTTTGTTATTTTAATCAGATTTTGCAGATTATTTGTAACACTGAGTTTCTAACCTGCCCTCTCCTGGGAACTCTCCATTCCTGAAGCAATGAACAAATTGTATCATTGAAGTTGTGTGAAGGTGGTGTTGGAGATGACTTTGTTAATAACGTTTTACTTTGGAAAAAAGTTCCCATCACATGCTACTTGTGTCCCTTTCATTCCTTTGTCATATCACTTTAAAATGTTGCTCACTACTTTTTGTTCTTTCTCTTAAAGAAAATTGTTGTATTCTGGAACTTGCAAAGGACACATTTTTAGGGTACGTAGAGACAAACTGGTAGGACATGATCACAACATCTCCACCCACTTCCTAACAGGGAATTCAGAAACAAAGAACTTTGATCCTTTTCTCTCGATTCTCTAGCAATTTGATAGACTATAATTACATCACAGTGTCAGGTGATTTAGTAATGAATTCCTGTATGGGTTCAGATGGATCTATGTATCTGCACAAAGCCCTCATTTCATTATTTTTATTCAAAACATTTATTTGCCACACGGTTCCATGTCATATGACTGTTCTTTGCGTTGCTTATGATAAAATAAATCAACATTTAAAAAAATTAAATATGAATGCTCACAATACAAACCATGCAATCCAAAATCATAAAAACATATAGACAAAAGCAACACCCAAAACGCCAACAAAACAAAACTACACCAAGGCCAAGATTCTCCATGGCACATATAGCTATGGTGTCATTGTTCTGCTTATCTCTCAGTCCAACCCCCTAAAAGCCAGGCAGCCATGATGAGCAAAGCAGTTCTGCAGTGCTGTCAACTGGGACACTGAGGGATGATACATCCAGATCCTTTTCCACTAGTGAGCTGCAATGAGACAAGCAGAAGCAGGCATCCCTCTGGGATCTTACTGCAACTCCTTGTTGTATTGAGGCTGGCTGGCTGGCAGCAGAGGGCTGGACACATCATTCTTCAGCACCCTGCTCACTAGTGCTGCAGAACCATACCTTTGTATGGATGCTGGGCGTTTAAGGTGGGTTGTAGGGGCATTTGCAGTCATGGCCATCAAGCCACAATCATATAGATGAATATCGACATTTATAAAGTCAAAAGGGTAGTTTATAATATTGTAACTACCTAACATCATTCAAGCCACAGATGTCAAAACTGGGGCCATTTTCACCCTCCACTGCTATAGTGAGATTATTCTACTTTCAATTTCCTGTGGAATTCTGGGGTTTGTAGTTTACTGAGACCCAAGAGCTGTTTGGCTGAGAATTCTAAATGCCCCTCCCTCAACTGCAAACCCCAGGATTCCATAGGATGTTGAATGTGGAATAATAGCACTCTAACAGTATACTGCGGAAATGGCCTAAGAATTACAAACTACATAAATTATTCAAGAGGCTTGGAGTGGAAAATATCATAGAGATGCACCAGGCAATTTTTTTCTGAGAAGACTGTTCTATAAGTGGAAAAATGTAGTTGTTGTTGTTGCATGCCTTCAAGTTGTTTCTGACTTATGGCAACATTAAGATTTCTGGGAGCTGAGAGTGTGTCACACCCAAGGCCACCCAGTGAGTTTCCATGGCCAAGCAGGACTCAAACTCTGATCTCCAGAGCTGTAGTCCAAAGCTCAAATCACTACACCACGCTGGCTCTCTGGAACTGGAACTATAGCATTACATAAAAGGCCCATTTATGCAAAGTCATGGAGAGGCCGCTAATGTTCTCTTCCATATGTAGCCCGAATGACATATCAAATGCCACACTATGTTTGATCTTAGCCAACAGACCAGGAAACCTTTTAATATATAACATAATATTGTAATTAATTTTACTTTGTTAAACCAAGGGCTGTTGGCTAACTAATAAAGGTTGAGAGACCCATCAAATTCTACACTTGCAAAAAGTTCCCAAAATTCTCTGGAGCAGCTTTGAGATGGATTAGAAAGGGAAATTTCCAGATCTTCCTTTCTTCACTAATGGTCATGCGAGTCAGGCGGAACATTAATAGAAAGAAGGAGAAATAATGGAGAATCAGCCCTGAGTGAGACTGTGAAATTGAAAGGATATTCCTTGCCCCATTCTTCCTCTATTTAAACACAGAAGTGAGACAAATATTCTTAAAACACTCCAGAAATAAAGTCTCTCATATTTCAACAGAATCTTCACTTAAAAGTGACTTGCTTTTGACAAGGGGTTAATAAAAGCATAATATCTGATAAGTCCTATAAAAAAAAACCTGGTTGCACACATTAGTAAATATTTATATAAACTGCCTGGCAGAAGCAGGGGAAAAACTTGCGCAATCCAATATGGAACTTAGAAGGATTAAGAATGCTAGTGGTATTCTGGGAAACAGCAAAGCCAAGGTTGGAAGAATTTCACATTCTTACAATAAAAAGACACTGCTGGATATAGACCCCTCCCTCAGCTGTAATTTCAGACAGAAACAAGGGGAAATTACATAAACTAGCTCAGTTTCTCATAGAAGAGGTTATACTTTTTTCTTTCAGTAGGTTGCTTGAATCTGTAGGGGGTCCTGGTAGAAAGCTCTTTACCCTCCTTACATTTGGGTGCAAGCTGTTCAAAAGGGAAAATGCTTTGTCTTCATGGTCCTTGTGCAGTCCAGGTAAGAAGCCCTCTTTACATTTGCAGTTACTGTACTAAATCTCTGTGCCTAAAAGCCACTGGACTTCATATTTGGCATCTGAAATTAAAGTGCTGCCTTCAAGATAAAATAGCAGTCTGCTCTTCCACATCACTTCTGATGTTTTTCTATGTTTAGCAAGAGCTTTTTCCCTTTTTATAAAATCCCAGAGGTCAACTGGGGTAGTCCTTTTAATTCTCAGTGTCAGCCGGGACAGGTGGATGCTCTTGAGTACTGTTCTTGTTCTGTCGCAATTCAACACTCATCTTTTCAAGTTCCACTCATTGCACTCTACCTAACTTCAGCCATTCTGTTAATGTTTCTGACTGTCTCCATTTTTAAAGAGGGCTGAGGAAGCCACATCTTTACTGTCAATGAGAGTTTGGGTTGACAGCTCGGTAAAGAAGAAAACTGAGGGCAACATGGTAGAGATATCATTGCCTATGCAGGCAAACATTCATTTCATCTGTTCCACTGTGGTTTCTGGTTGAAACTAGAGCTGTGCACAGATAGGCCCTTGATATTGTCCAGTTCTTTGGAGACAGAGAAATTTGGGGGACCATTCAGGGACTGGGTTTTATTTTAAAACATGTGACCCAGAATTCTGTATCACAGTTATGAATGCATAACCTGGAATTATACACTCATGACTGTTATGTATTTATAGTCCCTATACAGTCCTTAATTTAGGTGCTCTGAAAGGACCATGAAAGTCCCCCAATCTCCACTTAGTGGGAAGCACCCACTGTGATTGATGGGGGTCTGTTCCCCGTCACTGAGGAAGCAGCCGGCTGCCATTTCCACCCACCCTTCACACAAGCAGTGCAAGGGGGAATTGCAACAGGGACCTTGTTTCTGCCTGTGACAATGGGGATCACTCGTGGGAAGGGGTGGAAATGGCAGCCAGCTCCTTCCCGAGCAACCGGGAAACAGAGCCCTATCAATAGCAGCAGCTCCTATCCAGGAGTTGAAGATTGGGGTTTCATCCTAGGATTCAATATGTAGCACTAGGGTGCTTATGCAATGTAAAGACCAAAGACCATTCTAGCCTGACATGTTAGCATTAGTCTTCTTGTTTTAGAAGCCCACGCTACTTAATGCTCATTCTGCATTATTTTAAGAATAATGCACTAGTAACACACAATTGTTAGTTACTTTTTTAAAAAAAAAATACTTAACAACAGAAAAATGGCCCCCAGTCCCCACTTATGCCTCCCCAAACCCTAATATTTTGGAAGAAATTATTAAACATTGCTCACTGCATCAAAAAAAAAAAGGCAATCTTATCTTATCTGTCATTATGCTAGTTCCAAATATAGCAACATTGTCATACCCTTGTTCCTCCAAAAAGTGCAGTAGATTGCAGCCAGATTTGTTAATTCCATGCTCTGATTTTGACTAAATTTCTCCAACAGGAAAAGAAATTCTCCAATAGTTTTTCAGGGGTTGGACTGACCTTTATCACCGGTCATAACACAACTTTTTGATTTTTTTTCTCCCTAAGACTGTTTTGGCAACGTGGGTTGGCTGCTTCACTGACATTTTGCATCCCCCACAATACTCCAGACTGAGTATCACAGCCAAGCCCTACACAGGAGGTGGCAGATGCCACCAAAGATGTTGGAGACCATTAAAAGAAAATCCTCTGAAG
The DNA here is from genome assembly GCA_030412105.1 of Cyclura pinguis. Classification (NCBI taxonomy): domain Eukaryota; kingdom Metazoa; phylum Chordata; class Lepidosauria; order Squamata; family Iguanidae; genus Cyclura; species Cyclura pinguis. The sequence goes on from CM059601.1 coordinate 99,977,336, forward strand.
TGGCCATCTGTCAGGTGTAAGGGTGAGAATTTGAAAGAAAATCTCATGAAAATGTCATCTGAGAAATATTAGTTCATCTCTGTTTTAAACAGGAAGCTCTACAGAACTCTGCAGAATCAGATCCATTCTTAGTGGAGTACCAGACCATTGGTTCTAGTCCTGTTGACAAAGGGGACCAGGGCACTGTATGGTTCATTTTGGGAAGTGGCTATAGTTCAATGGTTTAGTACATGCCTTGCATATCAAAGGCCCCAGACACAATTCCCCACTATCCCAAGTTAGGAAGAAGAAAGGTTCTTGTCCGAAAATCTGGGGAATCATTGCTAGTCAGTGCTGACAATGTTGGGCTAGAGCAGGAGTGGGCAAAAGATGGCTCAGAGGCTGCATGATGCCATTCATGTCCATTTTTGGGGTCCCCTGCCCCCTCAGGATCAAAAAAGTTTTGAAAAGAATTTTTGGTCCAAAATACCCCAACATGACTGTAGGACTGTAAAGGGCATTGCCATGTCAGGTCTTACAATAAGCAGTCTTCATGGATAGACCCAGAAAGCATTTATTAAAAATTAGTTCAGTACACAGACTGTGTTTTTGCCAGAACTAAGGATGCACAGAAATTTCACTTTTTTAAAATGCTTCTCACCCCTCCTCTCAGCAATTTCCCACTCACATTCCATTCTCACACACTAGCCTTTACCAGCATGTTGAAAATAACCTGAGTTCCCAAGCATCAGCTTGGCTCGCTCCTCCCATCATCCAAACATCAAAGCAAGATGGCTACAGTTTGGACAAGCTGGGCATGGCAGAGATGGTGATGCCCTCTGATAGACATTTCCATCATGTTTGAGCCCCCCGGACCTCTCAGGGGCTAAAAAAAGTGCAAAATTTTTCTGAAAACTTGTTTGTAACAAAAGAACCCCAAATGCCCTCTAGGAACCCAGGTAGGCCCATAAACATGGTGGGAATGTCCCCGTGTCATTTAGAGAACATTAGGGTCAGAAAGTGTTGTTTTTGTTTTTGTTTCTTTTTTGACAGGAGAGAGAGCAGTGCAGCGTGCAGATTTTTAATGTTTCTTGGGGGCTAATGCAGACCCCTAGCATTCTCCCATTGCCCACCTCTAGGCTAGAGGGGACATTAGTTTTATTCAGTGTAAGACAGATCCCTATGAAACAGTGGAAGGAAGGACTGGAGGTGGACCCTCAACATTCTATGGCAGGCTTTGGATCCACAGGATCCCAATTCCTTCTGATCTCCAGACAGCCACTAAAAAGAGAACTAAATCAACTGACATAGTTCATTTTCCTTCCATTGATATCAATAAGAGGGACACCGTTCCAAGAGGAAGTGTTCTCTCCTCTTTTTGGATTTGTCAGCAAAACTTTGGCATTCTGAGGACAGAGGAGCATATGTGAACAATTGTTCTGTTAATTCCATTAACACTACTTAGACTGCTTAGAATGGAAATTATAAATTTATTCCAGACTACATCTCAGTCTCTCTCACAACAGTCAAATAAAAACCTAACAACTCTCATAACAACATAACATCCTCTGTGATCACTATATATTCCAACTGTGTACCATCCACATTTTGTAGAGGAGGAGACTTGAGAAGGGAAGACAGGAGAAATCTGATTTAACAAACACCAGCCACTAGAATTTATTTTCATCTTACAATCAGATGGAAAAACCAAAAAGCTATTGTGAAGCACAGCAGCACTGATGCAAAAGTAACCCAATTATGAAACATTTGTTTGCTCACAAACAATTACCCATGGTGAGACGAGTTATAGCAAGGATAGGAAACATAGAACTTTCTAGATATCGTTGGACCACAACTCCCATCAGCCCTAGCCAAAAGAGGCCAAAGGCAAGAGGTGATGGGAGTTGTAGTCCAAAAACATCTGGGAGGGTCACATTTTTTCCAGTTTCTGTGGTACATTGACTTTGTGCCAATACTTGCATAACTTTACAAACTTGATGTTAAAATGTGGTGCAGTAGTTAAATGCCGGTACTGTAGCCACAAGGTTGTGAGTTTGATCCTGTCTATGCCTGGTCTGGGCTGGCAGCCAGGAGAAGCTGATAATACAGATCAAGAAGCTCATGTAGTTAAGCAATTAGTCAGTTTACTTCAAAAACAAAACAACCTTAAAAATGAGAAGCAAATAAAGATCCCAGCAATGTCCATAAATCAACAGCGGGCAATATAAACACAGGTCAAGCAGCAGAATGACAGGCAAGGGAAGCAAACAGAAGCATGCATGGGAGAAACGGTCAGTTGATTGCTGACAAAGGCTAGCAGGGAAACGCTCAGTTCTTATAGGCCCCAGGGTCAGTGCAGCTGGCACCTGATTAATTGGTGCTTGAAGTAAATTCGCTGGGAGTGACACAGGAGACCCTTTTGGTATCTATACAGGGTGAAGGTAAGTATGGATAGATCATTCTTAGTGTCTGAATGAGCAGGATTCCCTGCTGGGGCTGACACTTCTGTCCCTGGGGTGGGTGGTGGTACTGTCTGCTCTCAGGTTCTTCTGTAGCAATCTCTGTGCCAGGGCTTAGAGCAAGCTCTGCTGCCTGAGACTCTGAATCTGAGTCTAGTTCCTGGAAGCCCATGACAGATCCTGCCGGGCTCCAGGTTGACTCAGCCTTGTATCCTTCCACAGGTCAGTAAAATAACTTTTTTTTTGTTGGTAGTTGGCCCCAGCTTGTTGGGGGCAATTAGCTAACACACTGTAAAGCGCTTAGAGAGCACTTAGCAGATAAGTGGTATAGAAATACACATACTATTGTGCAATCTCTCTCTCTCTCTCTCTCTTTCTCTCTCTCTCTATATGTATATGTATATGTATATGTATATGTATATGTATATATATGTAACAGCTTGAATATTGGCAGCAACAGTTTGCTCCCAGTACAGTACTAACGATACTGTAAAGCAGAACTTCAAGTATAACTCTACTACTTTTGAACTTCCAGGTCTTTAGATGTAGGTCTTCTTTTTCTCATAAACACAGGTTTGTCTAGCTGCAACAGCTCTGCAGCAGATGTTTCCATTCTGATTTGATTTTTTTTTTTTTTAGGGGGTAACTGTGACATTACTGTCTTGCTACTCTTCTTGTTTACAATCAACGGGATGTTTCCATTATTGAAAAGGTGACAAACCACTCAGGGGCATAAATTTTGAAATTTAGGCACTCATAATTATAAAGAGCAGCAACACCTAACACAACATCAGTTTATCAAAATGATTGTTCCATAGAAATTGATGGCATTTACTTCTGAGTACATAGGTTCGATATGCAAAACATGCTGAGCTTTAACAAATGATAGTCTTCCACCTGAAATGCAGCCTCTAGCTTTTAATCAGAAGTGAAAACCATCTTGCAAAGAATAATTACCATTTAAACTGTGCAAATGAAGTGTTGCCCAACCTCTGCTTAATTCTTTCTTCATTCTCCAATCTCTTCTATGCTAATCTCTCATGAACTTGAAGGCCTTATCATTGCCTCATCCATCCATTTGTTCATTCAAGGAAATTTGTCAATTATCTTGGCACTCCGTCAGATGCCATTACCACCTCATTCTCAAAATAAACACGAGGTGAATTAGCACAAAGATGCTGCTGTCCAAGGTGTCTCTTAGAACAGAGACAGGCAACATCACGGGAGCATGGGGCCCATTTTCTGGCCCTGGGGTCCTTGAGGATCATGTGCATTTTCTCAAATGAGGCTGGCTCTTTTAGCATACCAAGCCAATAAGTACAACCATGGGTGAAAGATATGACAGTTTTATTAGGTAGCAGGCAGAACTTCCAGGTATTGAATTAAAGCTTCTACCTAAAGCAAATCCCACAAAACAACTCATATCTCCAATCAGCTGTTGAGAGCCCAAAAAAGCAATAGTGGAGATAGCAGCATCTTGCCAGCCCTTATAGTCTGGACTAAGGGCAATTTTGCAGGAGATTTTATAGACAAAAGCCTCCGAGACTACATGCAGTCTTACACTTTCGATCACATCTTGGACTATATTATATAATTGTACAATTATTACAATTACATGATACAATTATAGTGCTATGATTCCACTTTAATTTTTGTGGCAAAATCCCATGGAAACAGGGACTTGTAGTTGAGGAAGGGATGTTTAGAATTCTCTTCCAGAGAGCTCTAGTGCCTCACCAAACTACAAATCCTGGGATTCCATTAAGATGTAGCCGTGAAAGTTGAAATGGAATCAGAGCACTGTAATTGTGTAGTGTGAAGGGGCCACTCTTCTCTGCTAGGCAAGTGCTTCTGATTTATGGCACCTCTGTCAACTCTATATGTCTAAATGAACTTATTAATAATGGTTATTCTGAAAATACTGATCTAGATTTATTTTACAGGGTAGGGACTACATCCTGAAGCCATGCTGGGCATGTGGTAACGACAAACATAGTCAGCTGTCAAAGTTAGTCAAGTTTAACATCAGTGAATGCCAACACTCAGCATCAGATGACGTTCCTGAGGTTTCTGAGAGAAACAGGGCAAAAAGTTTAGCATCATAGGTCAAGGATTCGAATACAATGGGACAATTTGCAAAGGTATTCCTAATCTCCTAATCGTCCTCCATGTTTTTTTCCACTGTCAAAAATTCCATAGGCTGCCAAAAAAGAGAACAGCCAGAAGTGGCTGGAAGTCCACTTCTGTCTTTGCAAACTAGGCATAGGGTGGGGTGGGGATAATATTAAACAGTAACAGCTGGTTTTCAGCACTCGAGGATTATAAATGCTGGGACTGGCACTGGAAATTCATTTTTAAAACAAAACAAAATTATCAATCACTGTCACTTATCCTTTCCTGCCCACATCTGAAGGAAGAAAACCATGCTGGATGGGGAGGAGGGAATGATCATCTTCATTACAAAATTGTAAAACTTTCTAATGTGTGGATGTGACTGGGGATCTGAGGCAAATGAGCAATGGACATTCTTAGTTCCTATTTTCCAATTGGCACTATAAGTCAAAACCAAGACACAGAACTAAATCACTCCATTTGGCTAAATTTTTGTTGCTCTTAAGTGCCTGCAATTGGTTTCCAACTTGCAATGTTGCTAAGGAGAACCTATCCTAGGGTTTTCTTGGCAAAATTTCTTCAGGAGGGTTGCTTTTTCCTCCCTCTGAGACTGTGAAAGTGTGACCTGCCTAAGGTCACCCAGTAAGTTTCCATTGCCAAGTGGGGATTCAAACCCTAGTCTCCAGACCTGTAGTCCAAGGCTCAAACCACTACATCACACTGCCTTTCTGTTTGGCTAATTTAGCACTGTCCCTACAGTGACTCTGAAGTTCTTCTCTTTCCTTCTGCTATTGTGCATTATTATTTTCCACTGTAGTCCATTATTAATAGGAGGAAGCACCTGGAAAACCATTTTTCATGAAAGATGCTATATAAAATAATATTGTGTTATGTTATATTAATCATGCAGTGAAACATAACGTGCATTGTTGCTCTGTGCCCTATATGAACAAACTCTTCTGAGGCAGCTGCTCAACTGTTCTGTTTAGGCAGATGGTAGCACTGGGGCATGGTAGTCAAAAGGTGTTAATGCCACTGTATCTCATTAACAGCTTTGCATAGTTCAAGGACTCTAAGCACCAAGATTTCTTCATATTAAGGACCTGCTCAAATGTTAGCACACAAAAACAATAAACCATGCAACATTTTGGGCTGCAGATATTCATGCTGAATTGTTTACTAATGTATTTTGGACTGTAGCAGGACTCTTACCTCCTACGCATAGAGTCAATAACACATTAGGAAGAAAAACTTGGCACAGAGCAAGATAATGTTTGACATAAAAAATGGATGCAACAGCCATTTGCAGCATTAATTCAAGGCTTAGCAAAACCTGCCTCAAAACCTTTAATTAGGCAAAGGCTTCCCAAGGAGAGGAAAGAGTACTTTTGCTGTTGGATCATTAACTCAGTGTAATTTAAGGTTATGCCTGATTTAAACCTAAAGAAAGATCTAATAGTAGAGAAAAGCAGAAATCAGTTACAAAGAAAATACAGTACTGTGGTCCTAGAAATTGAAGTCACAGTAAAGGTCAATCACAGTGCAAACCAAAAGTAATCAACTTCTTTTTAAGGATTGCTCTATCTATTAATTACTCATTCATTTATTAGAATTATATAAAAACTATCATCCAGTGAGCTAAAAGCAGTATATTTGGCTCTCCTCCCTACTTTATTGTCACAACAACCTTGTGAGGAAGCCCAGCTTGAGAAAGAAAGTATAACAGGCCTATGGTCACCCTTTTTTTTTTTTTTCTGGCCCAGTGGGAACTTGAATCTGGATCCTCTAAATCTGAGTGCAACACTCTAATCAATATACTGTACTACCTTTCTTTTCTCCATGAATGAGAGGTCTTTATTCTATTTTATTTTATTATTATATTCATATGCTGCCTTTTCGCCCAGAATGGGACCCAAGGAAGCTTCCAAAAATAAGTTAGAAACATTTAAAACAATTAAAAACATTAAAAGCATATAAAATTATAAAAACCTAAAACAATGTACAATTTTAAAACAGGTTAATAAATAAAGGAAAAGCTTCCCAGCTCACATAAAAGCCTACTTAAAGAGAAATGTTTTTGTCTGCCAGCAAAAGGAGAGCAGGGAGGCAGCCAGCCTAGCCTCCCACGGTACAGAATTCCACAGGGTGGGAGCAGCTGTCTCCCATGCCCTCACTGGGCAAGCCTGAGATGGTGGCAAGATTGAAAGAAGTCCTTCCCCTGCAGATCTTAGGGTTCTATCAGGTTTGTATAGGGAGATACAGTCTTTCTTGAGTTTATAGGCCTATTTTACTGCACAAACAGATTCCATCATGAACCTCCAGACATCCCAATGAAATTGGTGCCATCTAAAGGACCAAGCCATGCATTGGAGACTACTTCTAAGTCCCTCCCTTCAGCAGAAGAAAGGCAGAGAATCCATACCATCAAACTGACTGGCTCAATGTTTGATATGGTTATCAGTGCCCACCAAATGGTACCTGAAAGAGAAGAGGGCATGGAACGACACCAGGGGAAAGAGTGTGAAGTGATAAACAGAAACTCAGAAAGAAATATATCATTAATAGGAGGAGAACAAACAATAACAAAAAAAAACCCAGTCTTTCAAAAAAGAATAAGCTACTGGCTAAGGGGAACAGCAGATTTTTCAGTTTGGTGGCCAAAGAATCATTGGAAATTTTGAGAAATTTGGCCTCTTCTGCACGTTATCTGATAGTTTCATTAGGTTTTGCATGCATGTAAAACATCTGTCAAAAGTCATAGTCCTTTTGGCATGCAATATTTTGTAAATTGGAACAATATTGTGCCTTGCTTCGTATTTTCATCTTCAACAAGATTTCTGTAAACATTCTAAATATTCTAAACAAACAGTAAGATTGACATGGCTCTTTATATGAAGTTGGACTCCAGTTCTCAGAAGCCCCAGACAACACGGCCAATGGTGAAGACTGCTGAGAGGTGCTCTCCAGCAAGGCTTCTTAAGATATTTACCACTGCACCATTCATTTGTTCCCAGCTAGCCAGTATGGTACCATGGTTTATAAATGCTGGAATAGGACACTGGGAGGCCAGGATCTGAATCCCAACTCAGGAACAGAAACCCATTGGGTGACCTTGGGCAAGTCACACTCTCTTAGCCTTGATGGGATGCAGGGACAAACTCACTCTGAACAAATTTTAACAATAAAACCCCATAATAGGTTTGCCTTAGGCTTGCTGTAAGTCAGAAGTGACTTGAAGGCACATAACAACAATCAGTGTTAATCAGTGCCTGTAGTGTCTGGAGTACTTATAGTGGCCATCATGTTGACTGCATGTGCTAATAACTTCCCCCATAACCACAGACAGATATGAGCAAATGTCTCCTGTTTTCTTTTATGTGATTGCACTACCCTGCATTTTGCTCTACATGCTTTCCTTTTTATCTTGAAGAATTTGTAGGTTTGTTTTGGAATGGATATATATATATGCGCCCTCTGATTAAGTCTCAGAGCAAAAGGAATCCTGATCCAGGTGGGTGAACATGTCAACTTTTCTTCTTGCACTGTAGTTTAACCAAAACTGGCAGTATCTTCTAAGAAGACACAGAATGGAATAATGTAGCAAATTTTGAATGGTCAGCAGTCTAAGTAAAGTCTGTCAGTCGAAAAATGGAAAACCAACTGCTTAGTAATGCATTGCTGTCATTCTGCAAACAAAAGCAAATAACCAGAACTCAAAAACATGGACAGAGTTTCTGGGGAGATAATTTTGCAAGGCTGCCTTCCTATTAATACAAGGGGGGGAAAAGATCCAGGGGTAGCTGGGTTATCACAAAACAAAATCCAAAGTACACATTGTGGTGATACCTTTATTAGACCAACAAAAAGATACCATATCAATCACACTAGCTTTCAAAGCTAACCAACTTCTTCATCAATCAAAGATGGTTTTAAAAAATCGGGACGGGGGGAGAATAAACATATCACATCTTGCTTAAGGTGTCACTGCGAGAGCATCAGAACAGTTAGGCCACACACTCTGTGGCCATGAGGTGACTGGGAACAAAAGCAGTAAAAGAAGAGCAATACAAATTTCCTTCTCCATTGTAGCCACTAAGCAACTGCCTTTGAGATCTGGGTCTGTCTCCATCCTGTATAAGGCCCTGCACCACACTGTAGGCAGAGTGCCTAGAATCTGAGCTAAGCAAACTTACTCAGTGAATTGTTGAATCCTAGCCTGGAGGGAGTGGACTTTTTGCCATCTAAAAATGGGGCTTGGTCTTCTGAGGGTTAGTTCCCTCCAACATAAATTAAAGTCATTTCATTTGGCTCTTATTGGCATGCTTTGCCTGTTACCACATCTACATTTATCTACAGACCTGAGAGTATGGAGGTTTCCTAAGAAAGTTGCTGCATTCTGCTCCCATAATTCTTTGCAGCCCCCTGAGATAATCATGCAAAGTAGAGATGGCATAACCTAAACATGTTCACAACTAGTGCATGGCTATGCCCACCTTCCTACTGATAAGAAAACTTCTTTCCCTGATAACAGAAATCTGCCTTTCTCTCAGTTCCAATGCTCAGAGAGCGGGGTGAAATTTCCTTTTTCCAATCTTATTGTAGTTTCTAGAAAATAAGCTCTGGTGAAGGGGAGGGGGCCTATAATCCCCATATGCTGATGTATTGCTTTGTTGTGGTTCTAGAGGGAGGAAAATCAGCTGCCAGTGGATGAGATCTCATGGGCCAGGAGCTTAGAGACATCCCGTACAGCCCTAGAGACCAAATGTACGTCAGATGTATCTGCTTTCACCTGTAGAGATGTGTTGGAACTGCCTTTGCTTTTATTTCTGTTTACTGTATTCATTTGCCACCTATGGTTAATCGTTTAAGCTTTGTTATGTATTATCAGCAACTTTGTTTTACTTCATCATAACATTGAGCCTGGTCTGGCTAGCATTTGAATGGATCAGGCCTTTAGAGTACTACAAGCTCCCACAGGGAGTCAATTTGGCCCCTCAGGTTCTGTCAGTTACTCACTCCAAATCCATAAGAGAGCACATGCAAGTCTTCAAATCTTCTTTGGACCTTTTGCCCTGCATTTTGGCTATGTATTCCGTCTTTTAAAGCAATACACAAATGGACACACTATTGATTAAAAGTAGATCATTTTATAGCTCAGTTATTTTTTAACCAATGCACTAATGGGTGTTTGTTAAAAGTGCATGTAGCCTAAACTAGTTGGTCTAGTTTCCCAGGGAGTATTGTGCATTGTGAGCATTTTGATTGACAGCTTCTTCTTTCTTCAACACTGAAATTCTACTGTTGCCTAAACAGCACAGATAATAGTTTGTTTTTATATAAGACATTCATCTTCCCTTGTTAAAGGATACAGCAGCTTGTATATTATGGCACCAGTTCCGAACTTACAAAGATACAGCTTACCAATTACAAAACCTCTGCTTACACCATAACAATTATAATAAAGAGTTCAATAAATCATACTTTTTTTGTTTTTTGAAACCATGGCAATAAAACAGCACGGACCAGATCCCCAAGTCATTGTTCAGATTTAACTAGGCAAATTATCGCTACATTCAATAAGCTGTAACTCAGAAAAATAACAGTGGCAAAAGAAAGGCATTTCACTTCAGCCTGCTCTTCAGTATGCAAGAGTTAATCAACCTACCCATTAGCATTAATTCTAATTATAGGCAAGGGAGACTGAAAATACATTGATTGTTTTTCCATACATGGAGATGGGGAAAGAATCTGTCAGTTTCATTTTCTCATGCATTTGAAATTTGTCAGTGCGAAGTTCTTTCCATCCTGAACATGAGGTGTACAAACATCCATAAATTCTTCCAAAACAAACCAAAGACATTTCTCCCTGATTTTCCGACTTTCATACAGCTGTATCCAGCATAGTGAGAACCACATTTTACCAGCCAGCTATACAAGATTGGAAAAAAAGAAGGGAAAACTTTTAGAAAATAGAAGTGATAATCATATTTCAAAACTAAAACAGCCAAACACACAAGAATTCAGACCTAGGCTTTTAAGACATAAAACTAAAAACCTTGCTGGACTTAAAGGGATAAATCTGTCCATTTTGGTTTCAGCCACATTCATTCATTCTTTTGTAGTTTTCTTTCTCATTCTTTTCATATAAATATAAAAAGGTTTGTGAATTTTGGTACATGTTCACCAAAAACAAACTGAAAAAAGCTTTTCACCCATCCTTATTATTTAGTCCATTGTGGGTATAGCTAGGAATATCAATAGCAGCAAGAGATTCCTATGTAAATAGAATGTTGAATTCACTCTGGGTTTCCATCCACACTTTAAACAAGCTATCCAAAATGCTGAACCTGTTTGGGAGCTGGGATTCAAGACTCTGGATAGCTACTTTAAAGTTCAAACTAAAACCTGGAGCACAGTTGCCACCTCGCTGACATGGAAGCCACCAACTGCCACTGCCATAAATAGAGATGCAGGCCAAGACCTAAAGCACACAAGAGCTGAGGTCTTTCTCAGATCTCCTCACTGGCATTCTTTGAGAAGAGAACCTAGAGCTGAACCTGGCCCTTCTGCTAGATAGAAAGTATGGCTTCATCAGCTGTCTCACTGCCATAGGTCACCAAGGGTCTGCCAATGAGAACCCCTGCTAGGCACATCAAACTTGGGAGGTAAATCTTCAGAAATCTCATTCTTACAGGAAAGAATAAATGATTCACTGTTTTCTGCTAGAAAATAATCAAAAACTGTGCAGTTTTTAAAGACTGTTTGCAATCTGGGACATATTCTATGCAACAAATGCATGTGGGGATTTGGGGACATAAACTGTATTTCCTACACAGAAAGAAACAAGTTTCCTGCTCAGCATTTTCTGTTTAGGAAACTTGTTGTCTGTGCAGAAAATGCCATTTTCAACACTTTAAAAAAAAAAAGCAGAGTAAGTCTCAGACTGTGAATAGTCTTTCAAAACTGCACATTTTTACAAGTTTTCGTGCAATGATGAGAATAATGAAAAGATTCTCACCTCTCTATGATTCTCCTTGTTAGAGTTTCCTGACATTTGAGAAATCTTCTTTTTGCCTATTTTTCAAATATTTTAAAATATTCTTTCCATCCCTGCACTTCTAGACCAGGGTAGGCAACTGCACCAAAGATGAAAGCTAGAAGTGGATGATTTTTCACTTAAATATTTTAAACTTTTTTTTAAAATAGGTCTGCAGGTTTTGTGGGTGTCTTGTAGGGACTTCGGGGCATAAAATAGTTGTGGCTACATATGCCCCATGAATCATATTCTCTCCACACCCACACTAGATAGTATTAGGTTTGATGGACAAACAACATGCTGTGATATATGAGAGCTGTATAGCTTCAACACCAAAACAGATTCAGCACCACGGATAGCTCCATCAATGGTCTATATGAAACTCAGGCTGATTTCACCATCTCCTTGACATGGAAGCCCCAGCTGCCACTGCTGTACATGGATGCAGGGCAAGGTCTGAGGGGTCTGAGGCCTGAGAGGATGTTGTATAACCATTGGGTGAAGCTAAGTAGTTGTGTGCCTGATTAGTGCTTGGATGGCATGTCACCTAGGAGCCTCAAGTAAATTGCCTTGAGTTGCATGCTGGAAAAAAATGGAGAGATGGGAAATGTACTACCTAAGTAAAGAAAGATATTCAGGAGTCATATAGCAGAGTATTTGTTCATCAGACTTGATGCAGTTGCCAGTGGCAGTTCTTGCTTGCATGTCACTGAGATAGTAAATCCACTCCAGGGTTTAGTTTGAACTTGGGGTTTCCTGTCTACAACAGAGAAGGCCCATCTAAGGCACGTCTGTCTACTGGCAGAGCAGCATCAACATATTGTCCTTATTGTCAACAGTGGCTGGTCACTCCAGAGTGAGGAATCCACTCTGAGTTTAATCCAGCCTTGAAGGAGCAATCCAAGATGCGTCAACCTATTGTGGGGGGATTAGGATCAGAAGATAGTTCCTTTAAAGTTCAGACTGAAAAAACAGAGTGAGTTCACTGTCCCACTGACCTGGAAGCCACTGGGACTTACCACCACCACCCCACAAGTTGCCAACATCAAGAAGCATTGATAATAAGCCATTTTGTCATGTAAGCAATGATAGTGCAAAAGGCACATCCATTTAACAAGTTAGCCTCAGTCTGAAATCAAACACATTCAGGTTTTCCCCCCTCTCTTTTCTTAGCAATTTTCTACTGCCAAGCATTCCGAGCCTGAGTGATTTCCTTTTATCTTTAAGTGCCTTGATTCACAGAGGCTTATTGACAACTGCACCTGTTATATACAACCAATGTTCGGAAATATTTATGTGAAGGGAACCTCTATAAATAATTTGACAGTTATGTTTTCTATGTTTACTAGTTAATTTTTATGGGTTTGAGTAATATAAGCACTGTTTATCATTGACTTTCTACATTTGGCTGTTTTGATTTCTGTACTTCATTGTACCATTTTATGGCCACCATTAATGAATCAAAATAAAATGGAGCAATATTATAAAATGCTTCAAACAAACCATCTGCTTTCCCTTAATTACTAAAAAAATTAATATGCATGCATCTGCATTAGGTTCTGAATACCAATATTCAGGCTTATTTATAGTAACTGGCCATTACCATACCAAAAGAGAAAACAGCAACAGCATCCAAAGACATACAAATAAAGTCAGAAGAAAAATTACAATGTTATGAGTGAACCCTGACTCATGCAATAGAAGATGAAGTAATGGATCTTCTTCTTGACCCCATCATCTCGAAGCAGTCCCAGAGTTTGGAGGAGCCATCCAGTGTGTTGAACCCTATCTCCCAAATAGGTTCAGCACCTTGGATAGCCCCTTTAAAGTTCAGACTCAAACCCAGAGCAGTTTCACAGACATTCTGACATAGATACAACATCCTATTTCTGCTTCAGAAGGCAATGGGATCAGATGACTGAACGGTCTGCCATTAAAAATGTTCCAAATATAACATGAAAATATGAAAATAACTTTTAATATTTTAAAAAGATAGGAAAAAGTTTTGAACTACTGTTTCCCAGATCCTCCAGCCAACATGCCCAGGGGCTGAAGGTTGTGGGAATTGTAATTTTAAAAAGTAATTTTTCCAAGCTCTGCTGCAAAGTGTTAGGGAAAAGAAAAATTCAACCAATACAGACTTTCCAAAGAAAACAAAACTAGGACTGATATAAATTGTACAAAGGAGTAGCTGTAAGATATTTTGACCATGAAATTGGCTAGATCTGTTAAGATCTGGCCTTTATGTCTCATGTAAAAAATTGATCACATGGAAATCACTACTGGAAGCCATTTTAAAAAAAGAAAACAAAATGCTAGGGTCAACAAAGGTTCCAGATAGTTTCATAATTATTTTGCTAGTTTTATAAATGCAGAGACTCTGCTACGAGCAAAGACAGATCCATGTGATTCTAGACTTACCATCTGGAGTAGTAGACCTATGTGAACATGGTTGTGGTGGAATGCAGTGATAACCCTAATGCTTATAAAGTGAAGTTTCAATAGAAGCCTTAGAGTCTAAACCAGGGTTTGATTCCCTGTGTTCGGGATACTTACATTCAGTATGTTTATTTCTATTTTAAATCAAAAACCTAGAATGGTTAGCTGTAGAGATTACCAGAAAGGAATCTGAAAAATATTAAAGCACACAGAACCTTCTGAATAGGATAGGATAGGATAGGATAGGATAGGATAGGATAGGATAAAAACAGAAAATTTATCATATATCCTTAGTGAGTAAAACATGTACCTTTGATGAAAAGTATGATATCCATTCAACAACTCTTAAATTCCAGTTCTGCCTACTTAGAAGTAAGTCCTACTGAGTTTAATTGGGTTTACTTCTGACAAGTAAGGGGTTATAGGAGTACAGTTGGCTCAGAGGCAAAAACAAACAAACAAAGAAATCAGCAAGGTATCAATATAGTAGAGGTTCACAGCACTAGCTGGCTGTACTCTGTTAATATAACACCAAATTTTCTTAAGTCTGTTGTGTACATTCATATTTTGGAGGAAAAGAAAATGTACATCAGCAGCACATGAATATCATCAGAAGCAATTTCTGAGATAGTGGTAATTAGAAAATTAATTGCATTTATCGAGAATACCTAGTTCATACCTGCATCATGGAAACTTCCATAGCCAGGGATGAGATGCCACTGTTGCCTTTCAGAGATAATTCTATGCAAAGCTCTCAGATTTATCCACATTCAGTATCCAAGTTAGGGTCAAGTCACATTACTCTTCCAAGAGTGGCTAGATATTACCTTTCTAGTTAGGCTGAGATTTATCAACTGCTCATATTCAACTGTGCTATTGGCAACGCAATTCTTTAAATACTCCATCATGATCACAAATTGTGATTGACTATGCTACCACTCAATCCATTCTAGAGTCACAGCAACCTGGATCAATGTCTCTCTGGACATGAGGGAGAGTTCAGACAGCCTCATTTTAGCAGGCACAGCTTACAAGAAATGAGAACCTAAAAAGAAGACAAGTATCATGGGTCTAAGATTTGTATGCATATGTTTTTCACACATTCTAAGGAAAAAACGAAGCTCCAAATGAAAAGGTTCTTACCAAGAGACATCCCTGCTCAAGGCCTTCACAGTTGTCATTGATAATACTGCTTGTGCTAATTCATTTTCTCTTTCCATTCATGACTATTTGGTTCTATGACCACTACTAGCAAAAACAGTTAGCAGAATCTTGCCAAATCTGATTGTTTTCTAGTAGAAAGTTAGTTTTCTACCAATTATGCAGGCATTTATCTGTAGAAATTTAGAAGATTTCTTCCTCCAGCTGATGTCCGCTATTGTCTTCCACAAGGAAAATAATTTGGTCCTTTTTCTTATGAGTTGTTTGAAGAAAGAGAATCAATAAAAGGTTGGTTTAATGAAAAAATTATTTACAAAATTAAAAACCAGTTGGTTGAATTAGAAATTCTAAAAGAGTGCAGCTAAACAAGATGCGTTGACAAAAAGAAAGAAATCTCCCAGACCTTTAACAGGCTTACAGAAAATCATAATGCTCTGTGTTGCTAATCCTAATTCATACACCCAGGAACAATTCCCCTGCAATTCTGAGTAGGTCATACATATCTAGATGCTGTCATACCAAAAGACAGAGCAATTTAAATAATTTGTTTCAAGGAAGAGTTAATAAATGCCATCACAGCTACAACTCACTTTTTCTTAGCCTTCCAAGCAAATCGGTGTCCTTTGGGATATTATAGCAAGCAATGACAATTAGGAATTCTTAGCCAAAAGATCACAGGCTTCAAAATCTGTCCCAAGAACAGAGACAAAATGGATGGATTTAAAACTTTTCAAATATATCAATTCCATAATTATAATAAAGAACAAAAGTTCATTGAACACAAAAAATTTTTTGAGAAAAAATCAGTCCTTCATGACAGCAAGATCTGGCATCAACTATATGACTTAATGAGGTTCGCAATCTTCATTATTTCATTGCATTTACATGGAAATTTTCTTGATTTTTCACTTTGGTACTCCACTTCCAAGGGATAAAAATGGTGTCATAATGACTCTGTAAAAACACAATGCTGGACACATTGCCTCAAAGGTAAGCTCCAACAAATACAGTAGGATTTACTTCTGATCGGGACTGCGCTGTACCTTAGAAACATATGACTTTTCCATATCTAACAGTACCTGGTCTAACACTCCTTCTGCTGCACTGCGTTGACATGCCAGTGAAACATCTTCCAACAGAGTGTGTTAAGATATTAACCATTGCAATTAAAGTACCAAAACATCACAGAGGTGAAGAAAGCTGGTGATCATCCAAAATCCCATTCAAGGAAGACTCTCCAACACAAAATACATGTACAGCATTCCTGACAAAGGGCGTCCAGCCTCTGCTAAAATTCATAGCAAAATAGAACAACATCCTGAGACAATCTGTTTCACCACAAACAGCTTTCTGGGTCTTTCTTCTACTGTATGACAGAGACCAGAGTCCCATCAACTTCTATAGATTGCTTCTATTCTTATTGTCTGGAACAACAGAAATAAACCCTGCTCCGTCCTCTGCAGTATAGCCCTTCTGATATTTTAAAACTATAGTAAGCTCTCCCCCGTTAATCTGTTCTCTAAAATAGCATACCCAGTTCTTCCAACTCTCTCTGATAATACTTGTTTCCTAGATCTATCACCATTATGTTTGATCTTCCCTGGATGTGCTGTGCCTTGTTGGTTTCTTTTCTTAAAATGTAGCACCCAAAAATTTGGTACAAAAGTTTAAATGTGTACCAAGAAATGCAAAATAGAGTGGAACAAGAATTTTCCATGACCTGAGCTTCAAGGGCCTGTGAAAATCTTCTTAACGATGCATTAGCATTTATAGCAGCTGTATCACACTGCTGGGTCATATTCCACTTATGATCAACTAGGGCCCTTTTCGCATGGCATTTCTGAAGCGAAAGGGCCCCTTGAGTGTCACATAAATGTGAGGAGTGGTCCATATGACACACTCACATTTGCATGGTGCTCAAGGGCCTGACATGGACCGCACATGCATTTTTTCATTTTCGGCTCAAAGCCAAAAATGCTGCATGGTCGCACATCGCTCCAGGGCCCCGTGTGCACTTACCTTGTGTGCAGAGCCTTGGGAGCCAGGCCAGTCGCACGTCCTCTCCTCAGTGCAGCCTGGGACCTCCCAGGCTGCACTGCGAACGGAAGAGGCGGGGCGCTCGTGTGACCAGGAAGCAGCTGCGGAGCCAAAGCAGGAGGGATGCGAGAGCGTTCCTCCCAAGGCTTCCTGCGCAAGCCCCGCAGCCCATCACCAGGAAAAGGTAAGGTGTGAAAAGGGCCTAAGTCACCTAGACCCTCTTCATATGTACTTCTCCCAAGACAAGTCTCCCTAATCCTACATTAATAACTGATCTTTGAGAGGTGGGGAATTAAACGCAAGATTTTAAATTTATGTCTTGAATTTCATCCAATTAGTTTTGCCCTTGTCTACACATTTCCCAGACCCTCTGAATCTCAGTTCTGCCTTCTAGACTACCCTTTATTGTTTTGTCTTATCTGCAGTTGATAACTAAAGTCCTGTAAATCATCCAGGTCATTTACAAGTGTTAAACATAACAGGGTGGGTCTGTAAAGGAAACTAATACCACTCTGCTTGAGAAAGCCATACAAAAAGACGCTGGGCCTCTACATAACACTCATTGAGAACGATTCCTCAATTAGCTACTGTAGCTTTGTCCAATGTACATTTTTTCTTTTTTCAACAAAAAAGGCAAGGAAAATCTTGTGAAAGGCTTTGACAAAATAAAGATATGCTATGTCTGCAGCACTCCTGTGATCTATCAAACCAGTAATTCTATGAAGAAAGGAGATAAGTTTGGTCTAGAATGATTTAAACCTGAAAAAACATGTTGACTCCTAGTAATCCATGTTTACAGACTGACCACTTAATTAAGTGTTCTAGAATTTTTCATAATACTGACATCAAGCTGACTGGCCTGTTATCTCCATACCTTTCCCTTTCCTGAACATAGGAACAATTTTTTTTTCTGTCTCCACTCTTCACACACCTCATCTGTTCTTCATGAATTCTCAAAGACCTAAATCCAATCATTAGTCCCAATAAGAGTCCACCCACTGATTCACCTGATGAATGGTAAACCAATATGTATTTAAATTCAGTTGATTTAGTAGAATCTACTCCAGCTGGCTTTTAGCAATTGCATTTAAATCGGATTCGGGCAGCAATGGTGGCTCTAAGGACCAATATTCTGCCCCAGGGAGCCCTAACAACCAAAAATGTCCCTCTCCCCTGGCAGAAGTGGCTGGTAGTCCCTTCTAGTTTTGAAAAAAATGTTAAAATATTTTTAAATGTCAAAAATGCAACTGGGCCATACAATCTATTTAAACTGAAACTTGCCACTCTTGTGGGATTCCAGGAAAGGAAATCGGCCTCTTTTTATTACAAAAGGATCAGTCCAGGGAATCTTGAAAGCTCAGGATTGCAGAAACAGATTTAAGGGCCAAGTGAGATCCCATAGCTTCATTTTACCCACCCACCCTTGATTTACACCATAGATTACAGAGACCGGCCCTGAAATAGCAACCACAAGCTCCTTCAGCAACTGTGAATCTCTATCTTCATATAATCCAGCCTTTACCAGCCATAGAAGTGGCTATAGAAAAGGGGATACCATTTGCACTCCTAGAAGAATGAAAAGAAGGCTTGGGCCAGAGGCCTGGGTTGCTCACTGATGAAGAAAGAGTAGCTTTAGAGCTGCTTCAGCATAAATCACATTGCGTATCCCTGCTGCAGATCAGGTTTAAATAGTTGGTAAAGTGGCCTTTACTTACCCATGCATTGGTGTGTCTGTCTTTTTCTTACAAGTAGGAGGGGAATATAAATTCACTCCCTCTTTTATAACAGAACAAAAGGGCTGGAATGGCATCCAGTGTTAAACATGTCTATTCCAGTCAATATCCATTTCACAGATGAAAACCAGGACACATGGCCAAGCAACATCAGAGTGTGATCAAGATGGCAAAAGCTATTAATGAGGAAGAACACACAAGCCTTAAGAGACCACAGCGGCTTGGGAAGGGCAAGATTCTCCACTCCTCTTCTCCTCACTGAGCTAACTGCAAACTACTTTTGCATTTTGAACTCAGTTTGTACCAATGAAAGTAAACTTAGAACTGATGAGAGAAAAACTGAGTCATTCTAAAAGCAGTGGAAAAGGTGAGATAATAGAAGATTTACCAAGACTGTCCCTGCCAAATCAGGATACTTGGAGGGTATGCTGGTCTGATGTGGAAAACTCTTTTTCTGCTGCTGATTTCAGATCGGACTTTAACAGAAATGGTGAACCAAATTCACCTATCAGCCAGGCAACAGAGATTTGAAAGCATTTTGGCTTAAATTTCTCAGAAACTCTTCCATATTGAAAACGTGCCTTCACAAGTAGAGATTTCTCAAAAAATTAAGAATATAACTCAGTGTAATCTTAACAAAGTGTAAGTATCTGAATTCAGTGAATCTTGCTATTGAGTAAACATGTATAGAATCGGGCTGTTTTACCTGTACAACTTTGGCTACATGGAATAACAAAAAATGCTTTTTTGCCTTATCCATTTGGATATTATTTGGTTACTGTGAATGGAATACCTGAAATAATAGAAGGTAGGTTTGATTTTTACACACACACACACACACACACATATATAATGCAAATCATACAGCTAATCAGTATGAAATCCAGCTGTGATTAAAGGGAATTACTAGCTGCCCACTCTTAGAACTTCAGCCCTACAGATCACACTGAACACGTCTCAAAGCAAGGATAATAGATACCACCTTTTGTCTTGACTGTGATGAAATTGTCACTAATCAGAATCAAAGCACAATAATACAGCTAATGCAACCTAGAGATTTTGCAGAATCTTGCTAATCACATCGGAGGTCAAGGTCAGAACTTTGAACTTTCTCATTAAAGTTTTCAAGCCCACGGTTTACTTTCTTTGTAACATGAGCAAAATTTAAATCAGCTTGTTTTCCATCAAACTTATCCTTATCTGTGTTTGTTGCAACAACCATCCTTACCACTCTCGTGATATTGGTACAGTTAACAAATGGTTACAGGCCAGAGAATATTGAGTTCTCAAATTTTGGAGCTGCTTATACAACTTAAAATATGGAATTTACCCCAGTATCAGCTACAGAGAGTAAGGTCATTTACTGAGGCCACAGAGCCCTCTGGCTGAGAATTCTTAAGGCCCGTCCCTAAACTGCAAACACCAGGATTCCATGGGATGTTGAAAATGGAATAATAGCACTGTAACGATGTAGTGCAGAAATGGCCTGAGATATGACCTAAGATTTAACACCTGCAATTACATCAGAGAGTGTGTGTCTGTATCAGTCAGGATCATTAAGGAATTTGCTACAGTTTGGGGTAAATGGCAGATGCTCTGGAATGTAAAAAAAGATAAGAAATGCCTCCACAGTCATAAGCAAGAAAGGAAAACAGTCACTAGCTTCACTTTGTGAGATGTAAGTAGGAGGCGACTTATAATAACCTACACAGGCAATCACTAGATAACACTCCTAAATATAGGTTGATAACAGGCAGCCACAAGACCACTGTACAAAAGGCAGAATTAAATATAAGAGATGTGTTTTTAAAAAGAGGAGCAAAAGTAGTGAACTTCTCCAATATTGTTTATATCAATTGGCCAACTGGCATGCTGAGTGGATGTAAGGAGAGACTAAAAAGAAGCCAAGAAGTAGCTCTTACCAGATTGCCTTATGATGAGTTTCCAATGCAGAAGACACTGTTGATGACCATTCCTGGCTGCCCTAAAATACTGATTCTTGCTGGTCAGGCTATAGATATACTTATGTATTAATGAATATTACAATTTAACAAGATTACCCATTGAATGCTTGTGTTTCACAAAAGCCTGTTAAAGCTATGGAATTCCTAAAACAGATGAAAAGTATGTCTGAATGGAGTAAAGGCTAAGTTGTATGGCTAAGATGGTAGGCATATGATACCAGGGACAGAACTCTGTGTATGCAAAAACCTTTATGAAATGTCTGTACAGTATCTTAGCAGACACTATGGGAAACTCTGAAATTCTGGAAGAACATGGTAATGAGGGTGGTGGTGGTGATGATTTTTATGATGGATAAAAGACTAAGTTAAAAGGTTTAGAAGGATGATGTTCTTAATTATTACCAGGCCTATTAAAGTGATGCAAGAGAGATTAGGTCTTTATGAAAGTCTCTATAAAAGTGTAACATTCTAATAGTAATATCCTGTATTGTAATGATGTAATGGTGCCCTACATGCAATGTGTGTGTGTGTGTGTGTGTGTGTGCATATAATAAATAGCCTGAAAAGAGTACCAAAAGAACCTTTTCAACTCCCATATCAATATCCTGACATTCCAAGACTTAAGAATGCTTAAGCAGAGTGTTGGTTTTGAATTGATCTGTCTGGTTTAACCACCATCATGAGTTTGGCACTAAGCCGATCAGGAGGACTCCAGACAGGATCCAAAATTAGCTGGTAAGCGGCAAAGACCATCAGCCCCTCAGTCTAAGAGACAAGAGTGAGGAACAACACCGCTTTCAAGATGCCTGTAACATTCCATATTAAGGATGCTGTAAACATCACTTGAATACGATTTCTGAGGATATGTACAATATGTCTTGTGCATTGTAACTGAATGAACAGATGCATAGTCTGTTTCTCTAGTAAAAGATTTTTCAAAAAAAATCTTTAAATACAGTATTCTTTAAGACAAACTTTAGTATACTGTATATACTCATATATAAGTCTAAAAATTTGAGTCAAACAATTGACCCAAAACACTTGGGTCAACTTATCCACAGGTCAGTGGAAGATACAAAGAAGAGGAAAACCATGTCACCACTGCGGAGCACTGTTGGTCTGCTGGGCTTTGGGTTTTATACCATATCAATAGGACACAGCTGGCAGGTTCAGAGCAGTTTGGAAGGAAGGAGTTATTAAACATATCATGATGAGCATTATAAGACATCAACATAGTGAAAGGAGGATTGTCCAACTAACTTCTCAGGCCTTATCATATCAAACAGATGCCACTCCTTGGTCACCATTAGCCTCATTGACCCCAAGTTTCACTAACTCAGGGACTGATCAATGCACAGTGAAGAACAGTTCTTCTATTGATCTGATGTTCTGAACAAGGAATGGGAATCACATGAGGACTTGGGGTTTCCAAGATCTCAATTTTAAAAGGAATTGTATCCACAGCAAATTCAGACCCACGTGGAATTTAGTTAGATAAGGATGTTGGAATTCAAACACATAACAGTGTAAGGGAAAATGTACTAGTAGTGGTAGCTAATAGAGTGTTGGATTAGGACTGAGGCAGCCCAGGTTCGAATCTTCACACAGCCATTCTCAACCAAAACTCAACCAAAACTAGTTGAGAGTGTTGTTGTAAGGACAAAGGAGTCAAGAACGAGGAAGGGTTCCTTTAAATCAAGCACAGTGTGATACATAATTTGTACATGAAGCACATTTGACATTCCAGTCCCCAGTATGATATATGAAACCTATCATGATGTCCTGTCTTTTTGTTCTATGAGTATCCAAGGACCACCACGTTACAATATGTTAGTGTAGCTGTCAGAACTAGAGCATTAACTGGCACATT
Organism: Cyclura pinguis; assembly: GCA_030412105.1. Lineage (NCBI taxonomy): Eukaryota > Metazoa > Chordata > Lepidosauria > Squamata > Iguanidae > Cyclura > Cyclura pinguis. The sequence continues at coordinate 100,000,126 of CM059601.1, forward strand.
TTAGACTGAGGAAATGTTTAACACTGCAGTGCTTTAGTGGTTTGTTTCATTCAGTGGAAGAAGGAAAAAGTTGGAAGTGAAGTTACCCAAAAACAGAAGTACTCAAAAACAGAAGAAGGAAAGAAAGGAGCAAAAAGATTATTGGATATATACAATACTTCATGACTGTCAAACAGTTAGGCCCAGATTTGACATGCAGTTCTTATAGATGAGGATTACTTCCAATAATCAGGCACCACATCCACAGATTACTAATTTGAAAGTCTACTGACAAAAGCTTTGTAACATAGAAACAGTATATTCATCCAGATAGCTATTAATTCATTAAGATTAAAGCCATTTCCATACTGTACTTGCTTCCGTTGTCCTCCTGTCACAGTCCTGGCAGTGCCTTTGTCAAGAAGGAAGAGCAATGCAAGTGCTCCCCTCTGCACCCAGCCGGCTCCCTGCGGAAGGGAACGTGAGCGACACACTCCTTCCTTCCACAGTGCAGCCAGCCTCTTTCCCATGCTGTGTTGGAGAAGGAAGCACGTGATTGTGCTTCAGCCTCTTCCACACGGCCAGCAGTGATGGGAGTATCATGCAATCATGGGCACTTAATGGATTTTTTTCCATTAACCAGATATACCGCAATCATGACAGATGAGGGTACACTGGCAGCAGGACTGTGCCAATGTCATGAAAAAGGACAACTCATGGACCACTGCCAACACATCGTCATCATGCAACAGCAACATCATGCAGAAATGGCCTAAGTCTTTCCTTATGTGAACTAAAAAACTAGAATTTGAAATCCAAGGAGTTGTCACCAAAAACACCTCTCTATGTGGCCTTGATACTCACAGCTGACATAGGAAGGATGCCATGAACCAGTATTTCAGGCTTCACATATTTTGCCTTTTGAGGTGCTTTTCAACTCGTGTCCTTCTAGTGCTGTCTTCTTTAACCTTTATATTAACTACAGATTTTATTTAGCCCTTTCACTCTTCACATCAGTGGATGAATGGCAAGAACGACTATTTAAATGTATTGAAGTGCATTAGCATGAAAAATTGATACTGCCTTACAGCATTCTCATTTAGGTAGATGTCTTTAAATTAGTTATAACATCTGCTGTCAAGTGACTGGCTGACAGAAGATCAGATTTTGACATTTTTAACTAGAACATCTCAAATGAACATTTTGGCTTGGGTGATATATGACATACATGGAAGACAGCAGCCATGTGTTTCTGTTACTTACTTGTGGTCTCCTTTTCCTTTAATTAACATGAAGGAAGTAAACTCTTTTCCCAATCCCACAACCACATCAAACTCTCTAAGCTAGAAAATTGCTTGGATTGGTTGTGCAGGATAAATTCAACATAATCATGTTTAAAGGAACAGGACACTTGGGAAACATACAAAAGTGTTGCTGATTTGTGCATCTTTAGGATGACATCCAATGACATTTTTCCACTAGCAATGTTGCCTTCATTAGGACATTTTTCCTGCATATATATAGTCCCCTGAGCTCCTTCAAAATCTTGTGGCATCCTCCAGAACTGATGGGGAGGGGGGAGTGAAGGGAAGAGAGGGAAATGCATAAAGGGAAATGTCAGTAGCCTCTATCTGTAAGTCCTAGAATTTCATTACGGCAAAATTAGCTCATTATTCCAGTGGAAATTAACCAGTCAGCTAACTGGACTGTTGATGACTATTTAGCAAAACAAAAGTTGAATAATTACTGAGGCTGAGTTATTCACTGCAAAAGATGAGGCCAGCCCTATTCACACTGCATACTGGGGAGAATAATGGATTAAGGAAAGAATACAGATCATCCCACAGCCATCTGAGGACAAGAAACATCTTTTTGCCTCCACCCTCTTCTCTTCCACTGAGGGAAGGTAAAGTATCAATACTGCAGGCATGACACAAGCTAATTTCCAAAGGAATCTGGCTCAAGAACATCAGTCCTGAAACTCCTTCTGCAAAGTTAGAGATGGGGGCATGAAGGATTATTGCAAAATTTATCTTCATAAAAGCATAGAGGATTCCTGCTGGATCAACATGCTGTTCTTACTGCATCTACACAGATGGCTTACAGCTAGGTCACAAGCACCCTCTTGGTTCATGTTCCTTGGCAACCGACTTGATCTGGAATGGAAATAATATACCTGAAAACGCACAAGATTGTTGTTAGACAAAAGTGTAGGAACTGCCACAAACCCTGAATAGCATAATTAGTGACCAAAATATTACAACACAAGTCATACAAAACTCTATTGTAAAATGAGTTTACTGAAAACCCCCAAGACTTTGGCAGGTGTACTGGATGGGACTGCTCCTCCCACTCTGGAAAGAGAAGTGCCAAAGTTTCTTCTCAGCTAGTACTTGAACATGAAAGAAAAATAAGGCAAACCAGTGGGAAGGTTAACAGCAGAGCAGAAAAACTGTAGCATCCAATGTTACTGACTAATATTGTGGCTCTAGGGGGTGCCATTAGTGTTACTAAGCCAGCACTAAAGAGATTAACTTTTTTAATTTACTCTCTTTTTTCAATAATCTTGACACACTTGCCAAATAAAATATGCCTGTTGCTTGTTACTTTGTGGGAAATCTGGCTGTAGTGTAAAGCTAAGCAAATGTTAACAACAGTCTTTGCAGTGTTTGATTTTATTCCCTGACATGATGGCGTCTCACTTTTGTTTGTGAAGGAATGAATTGTTTTGTTGCTGTTCTCCTCCCCTGCTGCAGACCTATTTGGCATACTCCATATTTTTAGCTTAAATGAATTGTAACTCTAACTCTATTCAGTGTAGCCCAAGCACATGAAGCAAAGGATATACCAGGCCCTTCTTTCATTGCTTTTTTTACAGGGAGAGTGAAAATCTGGAGAGGAGAACATCCTCTGTCCAGGAACCCTTCCTATTCATTCTAGAACGCAAGGTTCCTGATCATGTGGAAAGAGTGCTTTCTCCTCTAAAGTGTTGCTAGCCATATGAAAAAAAGCAAGGAAGCAGGGGGTAGGCCTGGCATGCCCCTTTTCCTCAAGTGTTGAAGTATGTGCTATCCAAACAGGGCCCAAGTGATCACAATGCAAAGTGCAAGACAGTTTTCTGACTGAAGGATACCTTTTCCTTTTTCAGCAGCTCCGACCAATTTTATAAGCTACTCACAAATGTTCAGCTTTTATTTTCACTCATTGGTCTGGATCCAAACGTATTCATGTTTAGAACAGGCCCACAGACACTATGATGAACAATGACTTTAGAGATGTAATTCTTTACTAAATTAGTTTGTGAAAGAAGAAATTTTTAAGGAAAATTTTCCTTCAGCTTCAAGAAAGTCTTCAAAAACTGCAGTTTTCAAAAACCATTCACAGTTTGAGGCTTATTTTGTGCAAAAAAAAAAAGAGATTTTTTTTCCTGCTCAAAAGTTGCATATTTCATAGAATCATAGAATTGGTCCAACCCCCTGCTCGGTGCAAGAACTCCAGCTGGAGCAACCCTAGCAAGTAGCTATCCATACTCCTTTTGAAAATATCTAGAAAAGGAAACCCCACCAACTCTTTAGATAATAGGCTCCAAATCACTCCTACAGTTAGGAATTTCTTTCTAATATTCAGTTGAGAGCCAGAATGGTGTCATGGTTTGAACATTCGACCCAAGGCACTGGAAATCAGAGTCCAATTCCCCTCTTGGCCATGGAAACCCACTAGGGGACCTTGGGCACATCACATACTCTCAGCCCCAGAAAACCCTGTGATAGGCTCATCTTAAGGTCACCATAAGTCAGAAATGACTTGAAGGCACACAACAACAATTCAGTTGAAATCTACTCTTCTGTAACATAAAATGGTTAGACCTAGTCCTACGCTGTACCTATACCCTTCTCTCTGTATCATTTAAAGAGTACAATCCTCTCACCCCTCCATCTTTACTTTACCAAGTTGAATGTGCCCAACTCTTTCAACCTTTCCTCATATTTTTTTTTCTCCATATGTCTTATAATCTTCACTGCTCTTCTCTGAACCTGTTCCAACTTATCTATATATTTCTTAAAATGCAGCACCCAGAACTGAAAGCAGATGAGGCCTGATTAGCACAGAATATCCTCGGACTATTACTTCCCCTGCCATAGAAACTATTATTCTATTAACACAGAGTAAAATATTATTTGCATTCTCTGCTCCAGCATCATGTTCCTAGGTCATGTTCAACTTATGATCAACAATAATCCAAAGGTCCTGATGTATCCAGCATCCTATAAATGTGCGCTTGGGTTTTGTAGCTTAAATGTATTTTGCATTTGTCTCTGCTGAATTCCATTCTATTAGTCTCAGCCCAATTTTCAAATTTACAGAGGTCATTTTGAACATTGTTCCTATCTTCCGGTGTCTTAGCTACCCCTTCCAGATTTCTATCACTAATCCATCATCTTCAATAAAAATGTTGGAGAGTGTTGGCTCAAAGACAGAACCTGAGGCATTCTGGTCAAGAGTTTCCTCCAGTTTGAAGCGGAGCCTAAATGATGGCTCTTTGAACATGGTTTTCCAACCAATTATGGCTCCATCTGACAGTGTTTCCATTCTATTCCACATTTAATCTGTTTCCAGTCAAAATATCGTGGGGGACTTTGCTGAAATCCAGATAGGCAACACCTATAGCATTAGTTCACAGAAAACAGAATCAGCGCTGTAACCAGCATTTTTTATGTTTACATAGAAATATTACTGCCTAGAATGAAATGCTATTTTTACACAGAAAATGGTGTTTCCTTTACAGGATATGCTGTTTTCTACATCAAACACATGCAAATTTTTTAAGAACCAAACTGTGAAGATTCATGTCGGTCCAAGATTCTTCTTGTTATGTTTCTTCCGACACTCAGGAAATGTTTTTCAGCCAGTTCTGGAATATTTTCAAATATTTTTTCTGTCTCTATCAGTGAGAAGCAAACTGTAACAGAATCAGAAGAGTCTGAACTTTCAGCCATTTCCAAATACAAATCAAATGTTTTATCTTCTTAATTCCCACAAATGCCACAAAAACAATTTTAACATCCCTGTTCCCAGGAGAGAAAAATAGAGTGCTGAATACTGGAAGTTTCTTGCAATGTATTTCTTCAACTTCCCTTCCACTGAAGTTTTTGACTAGAGATCTCTTAAAGCCATTCACTGTGACTAGAAGATGGAGACGAGGTTCACAAAAAGATAACCCAATCTCCTTTGTCCCTGTCGTCTTACTCTGGTATCTTCATATTCAAAACTTTAGGGATAATATATCATTTTTAAATATACATTGTCCCATATTCCATTGGTACATTTGCTGGTGTAATTTTACCCACGTAATCAGAAAGAAAAGGACACAGGTCAAAGAACTAAGGCACTGGAAAACTAGGCTTCTAGGAGCCAGCAGATTTTAACTGCTTTCTTTCACCATCACTGTACAATCCTACAAAACATGCAACTGCTGGTGTAGCACACAAACAGAATTCCTATCTGTGACTCCAACTCTGTATCCCTCTCAATGCGAAATGCCAATGAATAATCTGGAGTGTAAAGATTTGGATTCAGTTCACTTCACAGAATCCTTACTTCGATTCAGATGATTCTCAAATCTTCCCAAATCAGCTAATTTTATTCTAGGTTCAAGATCCATCTAAATTAAAGGAACACAGTTATTAGGAAATGTGTGGATCTTCATTAGAATTAATTCTATGGATCAGCTGAGGAAATGTTGGCACATATAAACTGTTACAGAGCCAAGACAAGAGGACATGTGGATTCAAAATGTGTGCTATAAATAGGATAATTCTCAAAATATTCTTTAAAACTTGGTCAGTATCATCATCATCATCATCATCATCAAACACAATAAAAATAACTATCATCATCTTTCTAGGCACCACATTCAAGACAATTATAGGATTTTAAGACTTATCAAAAGAAAAAAAAATCTGTGTATAGCTTACATAAAAATCCCTCATATACTACTTGCCATTTAAATGGCCATAATGCTTTGAATTCATGTTTTCAAAGAACTATCCATAATGATGCCAAATTTATTTCTGAAACAGTAATGGCTAAATGACATCCAAACAAGATGCTGATATAATTGGGTTATTTTATCCAAAGTGTATGCCTTTGCATTTAGCAGCATCATATATTTCTCTTCCTTTCAGATTCTATCCAGTGAAGTATCATTTTATTCTTAGCAACACAGCACATTTTTTCCTGTGGAAAGGCATACTGAGGAAAAAGAGAGAGATTTTGACACACACAACCAAATTCTGTAGTATGATATACTGCCATGTTCTATATTATTATAGACTTCCATCTTGTTAATATCCATATATGTTATATGTTTCTGACAATGTTGTTGTTGCGTACCTTCACATAATTTCTGACTTATGGTGACCCTAAGGTGAACCCATCATGGAGTTTACTGGGGCTGAGAGTGTGTGACATGCCCAAGGTCACCCAGTGGGTTTTCATGGCTGAGAGAGGAATCAAAACCTACATTCATTAATGTCAAAAAAAAAAAAACAAAATGAAGAATAAAATAGGCTAAATCTTGTAGCTCTGTTTACCTCACTCATAATAGATCCATTGACTCAGTCAGATCCTGGTATGTCACCACTTCAAGCGCTTTGATTCCATGGATGACCTCTTGTTGGAACTAAGAACTAGATTTAGAGCTCTGTATTTTATATTCATTGCATGTGAATTAAAAGTCACTTTTAAGTTTAATAGGACTTACCTCAGTGTAAGGTCATGTAAGGTCATGCTGTTGTTGTTGCTGTATGCTTTCAAGTCATTTCCAACTTACGGCAGCCCTCAGGCAAACCGATCATGGGGTTTTCTGGGACTGAGAGTGTGTGGCATTCCCAAAATCACACAGTGGGTTTCCATGGCTGAGCAAGGAATCGAACACTGGACTCCAGGGTTGTGGTCCAATGCTCAGACCACTACACCATGCTGGCTCTCACATGTCCATTTAAGGTTCTCTCTTTTAACCATACAGTGCAGACACATAGCGTCCTGAATCTCAAGGTGGTCCCATTTGTAGAAATGTCATTGATTTTTGTGATGTTGCACCAATGGAATGCTTTGAGGATTTAGTAATTAATCCTGCCCGGACAAGTTTTTAAGCATAAGGCTGTATCTTGATAAAGTTTTCAGTTAAGCTCCTGGGCTGCCCTTAAAATTGGTGCATAGAATATACTATACAAATGAGGTATCCAAGCAGTTTGGTCTCCTACTGGTGATGAGTCATGTCAGCTGTGAATGTAGTTTTGTCTGACACTGAAATGTTTGGACGCAGGTCTGAACTGGTTCAGTAAAGGCTATAACAAGACATACAGACAAAATGCAATTGTATACAAGCATATATAAATGTTGAGATACATTTACATGAGACACATACCCTTCATCTCTGCTTCTGCCATCATCATCATCATCATCATCATCATCATCATCATCATCATCATCATGCTATCTCTCCACCTTAAAGATACATAATCAGTTAAAAGAGCATAATGTCAGTTAAAAAACTGTTGGAATATCCTAGCATTCTCTGTCCCCCTCCCCTCTTGTTCTGGGACAAATGGGGCTTAGCTAGCATAGGATTAATTTTCCCCTAAAGTCTCAACTATTGCTCTGTGTTATATAAAGTGATTGGCTATAGTATCCAGACCATGTGACCCAATATACACCCTGGAGTCAGTCACTGGTCTTACGTAGAAGACCATGCCTCTCTCTCTTTGCCTCTTTGCAATCTTGCTTCTAGAACCTTCTCTCTGCTGTGCTAGCCTCCCACCAAGAAATTGGTGAGAAAAGAATGAAGCTACTATCTTCCCTAATCTTTTTCTTAGTTAGTTTCTCCAATGCATGTGTAATTGTAAAGTTCATTAGTAAATCTTTTAAGTTTGGAACCTGAAACTGCCTGCCTTGTTTTGCTTTCAAGTCAGCTTCCAGTTCAGGGAAGCCACACACAGATTGGGACATGCTTTTTCTGCAGCTCTGCCAAACGAAAGCTAATTCCTCACAGTTTTAGCTTTCATAGAATTTCGCCAAAGGGCTAAAACCCTGGGAAACTCTAACTCCCAATGAAAGCATATGTATTAATTTAAAAACTCATAATTTAAAAATCATCTGGATAGGCCTGCCAGAAGAGATTGGTCTTTAATACTTTTTTAAATTCAGACAGCATATCCAACTATCAAATCTCTTCCAGAAGGTCATTCTACAATTTGGGAGCAACTGAATAAAATGTCCTCTAGTTAACAGTGGCCAGCATGGTCGTGGCTGACTGAAATGAATGTCCTCCAGAACACCTGACTGTATGAGGCAGATTATTGAGGACAAGACAATTCCATAGATAACCTGGACCCAAAACATGTAGAGTTTTAAAGAAAACAACCAGCAGTTTGCACCTTGCCCAGAAATTAATTGGCAGTCAGTGAAGTGATATTAATATAGGTGTAATATGATTACTCATAGATGTACCAGTAACCAATCTGGCTGCAATGTTTTGCACTAACTGAGTTTCCAAATAGAGGTACCCAATGTACAGTGTACTGCAGAAGTCCAGCCTTGAGGTTATCAATGCTTGCTCATTAAAGCTGACTTGTTTATAGGTCTCCTACTGCAACCACTACGCTGGCTACCTGTATATTTCCACTGATGGCACAGTGATTATATGCTGGTACTGCAGCCATAACGTTGTAAGTTCAGTCCTGCAGGGCCCCAGGTTGATTCAGCCTTCCATCCTTCCGTAGGTTGGTAAAATGAGTACCTAGTTTGTTGGGGGCAATTAGCTAACACATTGTAAACCACTTAGAGAGTGCTTGACACTATAAAACTGTACAGAAATGTAAATGCTATTGTTATTGCTAAAATGCTGCATGACCTATAACGCCCTATGAAGTTTGGGTCCAGGCTATTTGGAAGACTCCATGGTCCTATTTAAGCCTACCTGGGCTTTGATAGGGGTAGGAAAGGCCCTTCTCCCTTTATCTTCAAAGGTAAACACAAGAGATGGCCTTCTTAGTGATTGCTCACGGATTATGAACTCCTTCCAAGGGAGGTTAGGTTTTAGAATCATAGAATCATAGACTTGGAAGAGACCACAGCGGCCATCCAGTCCAACCCCCTGCTATGCAGGAACACCCATCGAAGTATTCCCAACAGATGGCCATCCAGCCTCTACTTAAAAACCTCCAAAGAAGGAGACTCCACCACACCCCGAGGCAGCATATTCCACTGCCAGACAGTTCAGATCATCAGGAAGTTCTTCCTAAGGTTCAGGTGGAATCTCCCTTCCTGCAGCTTGAATCCATTGCTCCTTGTCCTGGTCTCTGGAGCAGCAGAAAAGAAGCCCACTCCCTCCTCGACATGACACTTCTTCTTCTAGTTGTCTTTCCACCATTTCACAGAATCTTGTCTATGTAGGCAAGCCTACAACAATATGCTTCCTGTTTTTGACCCTACCAGGGTTTTTAAAAACAGTTGTCTGGGATTTTTAAATGTTTAAAATTCTATTTATTATTCAAATTGAGTTTTAATTTAATTTGATTTAATTTAACTTTTTTTTTATTAATAGTGTGGCTTTAATGAATTGCTGGAATTTATTTTGTGTTTAATGATATAATTAATTTAATTTGTATTTCAGTACATAGAATTAATTCTCCATTTATTAGAACTTCCTTTTAAATTGGTTGGAAGCCACTGACATCCCAGCGTCTGAAAGAAAGGTGGAATATAAATGTAATATAGGAATAAAGAAGAACCTTTCCTCCAGAGGAAGGACTTTGAATCGATATGATCTCTTTACTGGTATTTGAACTGAGACTCAGCTGGCATAGCTCAGGCACTGAAATGAAATGTCATTTTTCTAAGGAGGTAGCAAATTAAGGCGATCTGGACAACTCAATTACATAAGAGGATGCATAGCCACAAAAAGGAAATAAACTAAGGCCACCAGGGGACCCAAGCTGCTGAATCTTTTGAGAGTCATTTGTGACAGACGGAAAATTACCCAGAAGCTTTGCTGCAAATAATCGATGAGATACTGAAAAAGGCTGAAGAAATTCTGGCAACAATAACATCAAGCAAACCATTTCTGCTGTGCACATAAAGTTCTTTACCAACCCAACACAGCCACTTAAATTAAATTTTGTTCCATGTTCTTTGCTTGCCTAATAAATTGGTCACAAAGCAAACTGCAGGGCAAGATTGACAAAGAAGTTCATGTGAGGGCAAGGGGAAATACTGTAACTCATTGGCACATTTCTCTCCATTTTCAGACTTGATTTTATATGTTAAGCAAGTGTGCCTTTAAAAATCACAGCAGCACATGTAAGGCAGGCATGCAAACAGACAGAATTTCAAAACTCTTTACAAGAGAAGAATAAACATAGAGCCGAATAGACAGAGCTATACATTGTCACAGATGAATTAACACTGCAGCTCAAAGGCTGCAGTTAGATGTATACTACAGACTTCTATCAGTTTGAGATCAATTAATAATCATGGTTTCCCAAAAGAATTCTGCATATTGCAACACATTATGTATGAAAGATTTTCCTGTAGCTGTCATAAATATCCTTTTCTGTGCAGACACTGCACAGCCCAAGGCAGACAATGTGGTGACCTTCCATAACTTTTGTCAGCAACAACCAGCATGGTCAATGATGAGAAATTATGGGAATTATGGTCCAAGATATCTGGACAGAAGATTATCCCTGACTAAGCCAGTTTAAAATAAATATGTGGATCATCTGCTCACAGTACACTGGAAGGATTGCCTACCAAATGAAATGTGCTGCTTGATCCTCTATAAAACCTTGTTACCCCAAAAGGTGGGTGACACAGACATCCACCCACGGTGCCAGTACCTCCATGGAACAGTGGGGAATTATTATATCAAAGGGAGGCCTGCAAGACAGCGGTAACCTTACAGGATCTTTCCACCTATGGCTACCACTACTAATGCAGGGACCCCTTGTGGAGATTAAAAGAATGTTTTATTAGGGAAAATCACAAGCACATGCAAGAGTCAAGCAATCTCAGCACCACACAAGGCTAACTGAAGGAAAGGAAGGAAAAAGTAGATAGCAAGATGTTGGGAGGAAGTGGACAATGTTTACATATCTTTCAGAAAAGAAACGAAGCAACATGGCTCAGACTAAGGGTCCAAGGATTGTACAAGAATGGGAATTGGATAGTAGAGTGACAGCCTAGGTCCACTATACAATAAGCTATCTGGCTAAGAGCCAGGGTTTAAGTACCATTTTTCTACCCTGAAGGGAAGGTGTTGATAGCTGTCTGGCAGAGCAAAGAATGGGGTCCAGAACAGTCTAATGGTTTTAACATTTGGTGGCAAAGCATTGATGGGAATCATGATAGCTTATTAATGTCTGGGCAGGTGAGGAAACAAAGAAGAATTTTGGTGGAAAGAGGGAACAGGTTGATGACCATCATTTGCTCTATTGAGACAATTTCCTGTGCTATTGTGTTTGAAGGTTGAATCATTGAGGGGATCATCACAAGATCATTAGCACCAGAGCTTCTCGACTGATCCCTTGACTATGACCTGACCATGCCCTGAGGTCCCATCTGACCTATTTTCACATGTGTTCAGTCAATCCTCTTTGCCAGCATGGTTTTTCAGCCATAATAGTATATGATTTATATTTTATAACAAATAATAATGAACATTGCCCATCATATCTTGGAGTGGGAGTGTACAGCACAGTAACAATATTTTTCTTTGTTAATAAAGAGGGGGTGGCACTTTTCAGCCCTAGAAGCAACTCTCTAAACCCTCAGAAGAAGTGGGAGAAAAGGCAGCAGTGATGTCTACTGCCCATTCCCTTGATGGTCCTGTCATCTGCCCTGACCTCACTTACTCTGTGGTACATGTGGTCCACTGCTTTCAGCTCCACAAATAAGCAGGAGAGAGAAGAACAGTGAAACAAGTGAGAAAATAGGCAGATAAAATTATGAAGGAAGAACCAGAAATACTTTTCTTCTGTTTCAGCTGCAAATATAAAAGCCAACCTCTGGTGACGGGGGGCCTTTCTGCACTACACTGTTTTAATGCTATAATTCTACTTTCAACATCCTATGGAATCCTGGGGTTTGCAGTTGAGGGAGGGGCATTTAGAATTCTCATCCAGACAGCTCTTTGGCCTCAGTAAACTACAAATCCCAGAATTCCACAGGATGTTGAAAGTGGAATAATAGCACTATAACAGTGTAGGGTGGAAAGTCCCTGGGATACAAGGTAACAACTCTAAAATGGGCCATATTTTGTTCAGTGGGTACCAATGTCGGGGGCTTAAAAACAATCCACAATTGGATTCAGCCCCTTGGATAGCTCCTTTGAGATATGAATGAAAACTTAGATTGGGTTTGTTGCAGATGAGGGGAAGGTGACACTTTCAGTTTTGCTTTCTCCCACATCCAAATTGTTTAAATATCACATTCTTTCCATCTCTCATTTATATATTTTTTTTTCCTGAGGGGTGGAAGTGGACTGAAGTTCTTATTTAAAAAAAGAAAACTGAATAAAATTCTCACCCATTTACACCAGCCAAATCCACAAGGTAGAGTTATTTCCAGCTTGAATAAGCCAATGTTTATTCCTGACTGTGTGCCTTACGAGAAAATAGAGGTGGAAACTCTAAATTAGCTTGAAAAATATGATTAACTACTCACAACTTTGGTCAAGTTGGGATGGAAGATTTTTTAAAAAACATTAAAAATGGGTTTTTCAAGAGTCAGGAAACACTGACAAGCCAAATCCTTAATGGTCACGTGTTTTCAAAGTTTGGGAATATTCTATGCAAAAAAAGGCATATGCTTTTTTTTTTCCCAGAAAATGTTTTTTCTGTGCAGAAAACAAGTTTCCTGAATAAGAAACAACATTTTGTGTATAGAAAACAAGTTCCCTGTATACACAAATTTTCTGAGCAGAAAATGCTCTGCTCTTTGCAGGAAAGTTTTTTTTTTTCACCAAAAATAATGTTTTCCATACAGAAAAGGTGCTCCTTTTTGCACAGAGTAAGTCCTAGACTGTGAATAGTCTTTGAAAATGCCACCATTTTTTATAAGTTTCTTGCAGAAAAGAGAAAAATGGTAAAAGTATTCATTCTTGCTGACCAGGATGAAATTTATGAAGGTTTAAATCCGTAATGTCTGGATTTGTCACTTTAACTTTCATCCGCCATTCATTTAAAAAAAAAAAAAGACAAAACCTCAAGCACTTTCCCTCAAATTCTTGAAGAAATTAGAAAAATTTTCTATTTTTAAAAAAGTGAATAAAATTCTCCCACTTTCTTCAACAAGAAAAAATAATTCATCTTTTTTCCCACAGGGGATACCATACAAGTAGACCTTTTTTAGAACTGGAAGTCCCAAAATAGTCCCAGTGATGTCCAGGAGATTTCATGATTCCATGTTTCCAGAAAAGCAACAGATGAACTATCACAACATTTTCTCTTGCACCAGCAATATCACAGCTTCTCCCATTTGGTTCCTGAAAAATGAATCCAGCAGATGATTTGTCCAGTTGTAGATGACATCAAGCAATATTCTGTTATTACTAGTTAGGCTTTAACAAAACAGCCAAAATAATACCCAAACATCTGAATAAATGTAAAGGTCTTCTCTGCTGGTGGAAGCAGAGCAGAAAGGAGGCCAGCCTAGTTTGCAATGGAGAGAGTTCCACAAACTGATCTTACCCTGATTTCTGGGGTCCCTTGGGGGATACCTCAATGTGCTCCACGGAATATAATATAATATTATAACTGTGTACTGTAAAAGAGCCCTTACTTACAAGAAGACAAGCATAGATTTGGGCTGTAAGTCTCCCAAGCTACTTGATTGGGCAATGAAATCTTAACTCAAAGGTATGCCAGCTAAAAAGGATTAGTCATAAGGCTCCTCTACCTGGCAGAAATCCCCTTCTGCTAAAAAAAGAAAAAGAAAAAGAAAAAGAAAAAGGTTTTTCTGTTACCTTGATTTCTGGGGTCCCTTGGGGGACACCTCAATGTGCTCCAGTGATAGTGAATAGAAACTAGCCAGAGCACAAGCAATAGCAATGCAGAGGCAGGATAACCTAGCAGGGTCTTTTTACCCAGTTTTTACGGGGTCAGGCCAAGCCAAAAACCAAACAAAAATGTCCAATAAATGATTTTATTGTATGAAAATCTCACGCAGCAGCACAATCACTCACACAATCACTCAAGACCTATTAAGAAGCAAAAGAGAGGAAACTGGATAGGGGGAATATTGAAGGGGTTGTAACTGGGTTAATACTACACCTTTTCTTGAAGTCCTTGGTCCAGGAAAAACAGCGGAGAAGTGGGGCTCAGCATGGAGAGAGCTGAGGGGATTATTCAACAGGTGGAGCAACGGTCTGCTGGGATGACCAGGAGTGATCCAAAGAAACTCTCAAAAACTGGGACTATCTGTAGGGGAAAAAGTACCTGGAGGGCTAATCCTTTCCCAGGGAGAACAATGGGTGTTGCAACGAGAAAGAAGCTCCACAATGGTAACTTCCTTTGTGTGATGAGATTACAGGGTGTTGCCAAAGTCTCAGGATCTTCGGCTGCATTTGGTTGTGGTGTGACTTCATGTAAATGGTCCTCGCCTGATAGGATATTTGCTCAACTTGGGGCAAACACACTAATCCCCTCAAGTTGGTTTCTCAGGGGCTGAGGACCCTTTGTTTACTGTGCGTTTGCACAGCTTGAGGTCTCCTGGGGCTACATGACTGGGGATTTTACTGGCCTGACCTGGTTTTTGATTGTTCGACCATTGCTGCCTACGTGCTCATCCGGGCAACCTCTCAAGCACACGGAATCATATTTTACTATCAAAATTGTAGACCCCGAGATAGGGTTTTTCCAGTGGAGTAACACTGGGAGCAACCAGAAAGAAGGCCTGTTCATGCATTGTCACCAAGTGTGCTTGTAGTGATGGAGGGAGGAAGTCCTCTCCAAGTATCCCAAAATTTGAGAAAGCTCACATAACATTTCTAATTGTTAAGTCTGGCATTTTGTCTTCAAGTAGTGAAACCATTATCTTGACCTTTCTGCTGATTTTGTCACTAAGTATAAGTACCATTTAATCAATGTGGTTCCCCCCACTGAAAGAAACTCTGCCAAGGGCAATCAAGGCGAGAATATACTGAACAGGCTTTGGCACTTTTGTTATGCAACATTATGCCTGAAGGAGTTATCACACTGCCAAGGAGAAGCCAATTCATCAAAAAGAAGAAACGTGAAGGCAGCACATTTTGCTAGTCTTCATTCTCATGTTCCAAATACAGAGTCTGGATATTTTTTGGGGGGGGGGGACTGCAATTTCCAATATCTCTCAGGCAGCATTGCAGGTTTTACTCAGACCTCAGCTGGAATACCATGTCCAAGGCATCACAATTCAAGAATGATTTTGACAAGCTGGAACATGCTCAAATAAGGGTGACCAAGACAGTAAATGATATGGAAACCAAGCCCTATGAGGAACACCTTGGACAGCTAAGCACATTTAGCTTGGAGAAGAAAAGACTGAGAAGTGATATGGCAGCTGTATTTAAATACCTGAAGAGATTTCATGTGGAAGATGGAGCAAACTTGTTTTCTGCTGCCCCAGAAATTAGGACATGAATGAACAGATCCAAATGGCAATATTAGGGAAAACTTCTTGATGGTAAAAACTGTTCAGCAGTGAGCTATGCTGTCTCAGAGCATGATGGACTCTCCATCATTGGAGGTTTTTAAGGAGAACTTGGATAACCATCTTTTGGGAAAACTTTATTTGCTTATTCCTGAATAGCAAGGCATTGGATTAGATTGGGACTTACGGTCCTTTCCAACTTCATGATTACAGTTGTCCCTCCACTTTCACAAGGGTTCGGGGTGCAGAACCTTGTGAAAGTGGAAAAATTTTAAATAACTCCTCCCTGCTCCCACTCCCTTCCAGGGCTCCCCCTTCCCATTCTCATGCAAAAGGGAAGGGAATGGAGAGTGGACAAAGCCTTTCTCCCCCCCTCCCCCAGAGGTCCCTCTGTTATTCCTACGCATTTTGCCCCAGTGCTGAGAACTCGCATAAGCCTCCACTTCCCCCCTTCCTTTCTGTTTCGCTTTGGCAGGAGTTTTCTGCGCCAGAGCAAAATGCATAGGAGTGCCAGGGGGGAGCTCCAGAGGGGGGAAAGAAAGGATCATGTGAGCTTTCTCCCACCCCCTTTTCCTTTTGTTTTGCCTTGGGATGAGTTCTTTGCACTGAGGCAAAATTCATGGGAATGGGAGGAGGAGAAGGGAAAAGGCATGCATGCTCATGAATAATCAAATTTGCAAATATCAGACCATGAATGTGGAGGGACAACTGTATATGATTCTAAGGCCACTGGGCAGAGAACACATTTTGGAGCTGTAACCCAAAAAAAAGTAACTTTACCAAGCTCTGTCCAAATCCATAATACAAGTTTTCCCATTCAAACAAGATAATATACCTTCCTAATAACCAATCCTTGCAGCTTTTGAAAAAAAAATTACTTTACACTAGAAAAATTGCAACACATTTGAAAACCCCTTCTTAGGGATTTCCAAGCAGCAGAAAGAAATTTACTGATCTTGTCCACAGATTTGTCTGTGCTCAAGCATGCACACACATGGGAACTCCTTAACGTATATTTCAGAGGAAATAAGCACACATCACATCCTTCATAATCTCTACCTATCATTTCCATTGGATGTAGATGTATTCTGTGGAAAAGATAGTAGTAGTAATACTACTACAACTATTTCCACTTCCAAGTGCAAGCCAAAATAGTAATTTGACTTCAAAAAACACTAAAAGTTTTAGGAATGAGTTACCTTAAAAACCAGTTTCTTCCATATAAGGCTGCCAGTGACTTCAGATCTTTACAACCAGGATGTATCTAGCATGGCAAGTGGAAACACCAACCTTTATGAACAGTGGACATGTCTGAAGGAGTTGTGTGTGCATTGGTGTCATGAAGTAATTAGAACTGGCACGGTCCTGCAGCTGTGAAGCTCCTCCAGGATTTTGGACTCATGGTGCAGGGATGGACAGGAATAACTTCTTGTCTGGAGCTGTCTTGGTTGGTGGGCTAGGATTCCCAGCCCCCCTTTGTGGCAATAGCATAGGTCTGGGATCTGGGATTGTGGTTACTGGGGTTTCCCCAGCATCAGTTTGGTATGGAGCTTCCCTTACAGGGATTCAAGGGTGAGAGAAGAAGGGGTCATATTAAGCACCAGAAGGGCATTGTTCTCCTGCACCCCCTAGCAGCACTGGGGGCCACCAGGCAATCTGCTCCTTTGGGCTGGCCATTCCTACTGTCCCAGTGGTTCCAGTGTTGGACCAGAATGATGGGCTCATTGGTCAACAGGCAGTTGATAGATGCCTGGATCTGGTCCCACGCATATACCAACCTTTCAACAACTGTAACCAATAAAGTTGTGGCCTTTGTTCTTCTAATTCTGACTTTTTGTGATTTGTCAAAGAGCCACTCACCTCTGTAAGGTCTTTTCTGGGGTGCCCATTACCTCAGGAACTCCATCTTCTGAAAGAAGTGGCTCACATACAGCTTATATTTAGGAAGGAAATTAAGATGATTCTTCTTGGGCAGGCTTTTGAGCCCTCCTAAATATTTTGGTTGCTGAACATTTTGTCGTTTGCATGATATCTGCTGTTTGCTATTTTGCGTTTATAATATTTTGCTGAATTGTTTGTGATGTGTCCTGCTCTCATCACTTTAGAAAGGAAGAACAGAATAAAAACTATTTCAAATAAAATTATTTTGAATTATTTTAAATAAGTATGTGCATAACTGGCATTAGTGAGTAACAAATCCACCAGGATGTTTCTAACACAGAACTGGGAAACTGTTTCAAAATGTATTTGGAAATATGTTTTGCAAGGGACGTTTTGCACTGTTGAAAGGTCTAGCAAAAAAAGAAAAAGAAAAAAACAACTTCTGCTACCTCCATGGTTCTCGCTGCTTCTGATCTGCAACAACAGATCCTCCTAGGCTGACTGACTAACAATATAAGCTCTGTTTGCTGTTCGTAAGCAGTCACATAGGGATAAGGGGGTGATTCACCCCGGGCGGCAGTGTTTTGGGGGTGTCCCAGCCCACAGCCACACCCCCACATGCCCTGGCTATGCCCCTGCATGTCCTGGACACACTCTGCACGCCCTGACAATGCCCCGACCATGCCCCATGCACAGTGACCACATCCCCATGTCCTAGCCCCTCCCCCTCCCACCCCCTCTCCACATACTCCAAGCTCCACCACTGTTTGTAAGAGCAATGCATTTAAATGAACACTAATGTGGATTAACTGCATGTTCTGCAGCAATATGTTCACACAGAGCCTTGCATCTGTGATCGTCAAAAAGCTAGTACCATATCTAAAACACCATGTGGAGCTGGTACAAGTCACTCTTACTGAAGCCTGAGTTGCCCCCTTGTATAAATAAAACATTCTTTTTCACTCTTTTTACAGGTGTGTGTGTGTGTGTGTGTTACAGAGAGAGAGATCCATATTGTCATTTACCATGCAATTACATTACGTATTGCGTGCAGATTAGCTCCTATGAAAAGAGGACACATAGAACGGTAAAGTCAGTTCCTTTTTTAAAAATACAGAACTAAGGGACCTATTTGTCACTATTGTGTTACTTCAGTCTGCCAGAGGAGAGAAATAAATCTATGGCCACACCCCTTTTCTGGGATCAATGGATTATATTGTTTGCCCTTCAGTGTTACTGACCTCCACTCCAATTTTATAAAATTGCCCAGACATCAATAAGGCTTAAAGTGATGACCCATTCTTCTCAGAAGCACCAGAGCTTGGATTCTGCCTCGGAAAGAGTGGGATTTTAAGTCCAAAAATTATCTGCTCCAAACTGGGAAGAAGACTAACAGCTGCTGGATTAAAGTGACTGAGGCCATTTCCACACTAGACTGTTATAGTGCTATTATTCCACTTTCAACATCCTATGGAATCCTGGAGTTTGCAGTTTAAGGAGGGGCCTCAAAGGCCCCTCCTTAAACTGCAAACTCCAGGATTCCATAGGATGTTGAAAGTGGAATAATAGCACTATAACAGTCTAGTGAGGAAATGGCCTGAGTCTCTTCAGAAAAGAGCATCTCTATTAAGATACCCTTTTTTCCTTTTCTGACTTTTCTTTCATAGATAGATAGATAGATAGATAAGACAGAACCTACATATAGAGCCATATACACTGCATAGAGCCAGCTATGGTACAGTAGTCTGAGCACTGGACTACAACTGCGGGGGCCAAGGTTCAAATCCCCACTTGGCCATGGAAACTCACTGGGTAACCTTAGACAAATCACACACTCTCAGTTTAAGAGGGGGCAAAAGCAAGCCCTTCTGAACAAATTTTGCCAAGAAACACCATGATAAGTTGGAAACAAGGCAGGCAACAACAGCAGCAACAACCTACAATGAAATGTTATGTTAGATGCCCCTGCTCCAGGATATTCTCTTTCAGACTTTTCCCATAGCCAGTCACAATTCTGCGTCAACTGTCCAGTTCTCATTGCTCAGTTTTAGGTCCTTCTTTTCTGCCCAATATAGCAGTTTGTATTTCTGCAAACTCTGGATTTTCTCCCAAGACTACAAGAACTTTCCTCTTATACTGATGATTTTGACTACTTGAGCATCCAGACTTCAAGAACAAGTTTGCTTTGGTATACGGATGGAAAGAATATTCAGAAAAGAACAAAAATTGGTTAAACATGCTTTTTCTCAAAGTTCTGAGAACCCTCGAGGCAAATTCTAGATGGATGAGAATCTTCACTGTTCAGAAGTTTTCATGCACAAAAAA